>OV277860.1:63019705-64399705 GCA_922989275.2 Gari tellinella | reverse complement strand
GTTTTTTAAAACGACGAGTTTGATCAACCCAATAAATTATTAACACGAATGTTATATTATTTTTATAATATAACCTAGAAAAGTTATTTATCGCAGCCTTTGAGGTCAAGTGAATGCTAAGCGCGAAATAAGTACATGTAGTTCTATACAGGAAAAACGTTGTTCCAAATTAACACCGTTCATAGCATAATGTTTATGTTATTATATGTATCATTAAACGCTTTTATGTTGATCCAAAATTGATTTATTACACCAAAAATCTATAAATTGAATCTACTATATGAAGGAATGAAGACGTTGGATATTGAGCGTATATAACGCATTTTAATGACTCCTGCTGGAGCCCTCTAATGAGGGCTTGGACTGTTTGTCAATTTGTAATATATTGAAGTAAACACCCCTAAATTATCATAAGTGGACTGAACTTAAATTGAAAAGGAAAGTTTCCTTTAAAAGCTTCAGGGATGAATGAGTTAATGGCTGCTTACTATTCCGTATACTATGGGTTTGGTTTCAGAGGCAGTGTTGGACTAGTTATTCTTGTTATTGTTGGATTATGTTATTTGTATTAACCCTTTCCCCCATAGAAGCGCCTTTTAGCGCATTCAGTTTATTCTTGCCTTGAAGAAAACAGTTCCAATTTATACATTCATAAATATGAATAATACAAAATATTTTCTATATTCTAACAGATGATAGCTTAAAACAGGCTGAAAGTAAAGCAGAATGCGCTTAAAGCGCATTCTGCTTTACTTTCAACCTGCTTTAAGTGGACACCTATATTCAATACTAGAGATATGCTATGTGGGAAAGGGTTAAGGTAAAATAAAAACAATTGTTTGAGTGTGCATATTAATTTGGAAGGTCACCGTTTATATTTCTAAATAAACTGCATCGCAAAATCTTATGTTTTGGCTTTGACACTTTCCTCCTTTTGAAAACTTTTACATGACTGTCTTCATCGGATTACAAATTATTCCCGTTCGTTACTTATCCCTTTACTCCATGGATGCGACTTTTTGCACATTGAATTAATGTCGCAACCGCAGAAAATTGTTTCATCAAAGCATGCTGGAAGAAAATGCGTATTCTGCTTTAATAACGTCCTACTTTAAGTGGTCACCTACATTCAAAACAAAAAAAACAGGTTATGTGATAAAGCGTTAAAGCGACTCGCAACCAGATGGTGCATTTGCAAAAATAAAAGAAAATACTCAAATATAACCAAAAGGGTAGCATTATCTTGCATCTGGCATTGGAAAAAAAATGACCAGTCTAAAACACCCTCTAGAAAAGTCTTTAAATCTTAGGTTTTTTTTAGATATTTTCCACACATATTTACAAATTACTATTTTAATGCTAAATCGGGTTGCGAGTCGCTTTAAAGTGTTGGAATGTTTTCAGCACATTTGCTGATACAGTGCTTTGTAGGAGCACATTTGTCTCGGAACACATTTGTCTTACGTAAGACCGATGCGGTCGCATTTGTCTCACGTGAGACAAATGGGGCCGCAAATGTCTTACCGAAAAAACGCATTTGTGTGACAAATGTGCTCCAATCAAAATTTCTAAGGGACAACAAAGCACATTTGTCTCACGTCATTTTTTATGAAATACAAGCACATTTGTCACATATTTTCCCAAGATATTGGAATCGAGATCCGTCGTTTTACCTCTTGTCAAGAGTAATCAATGAGTTTGTTAATGCTTTTATTAAATTCTGAGATATGCAGAACAGGAATTATCATTCAGTTAATACATGAATGGTAAACAGAGGCAGGGTAAGTGACGTAAAACGCTATTTATAAATACAGAAAACACTGAACAATTATAACTGGTGGCAAACGGACGGAGAGAAGGATAGATAAGCAGTCATAATATGATGTTATCGTGTTGAGAAACATGAACACATGAATATCTGGTATATTTAATATAGTATATAATTCGTACATTTAAATCAAATTTACTGAATACATCAACACTAAGTAACAAACACAAGGGTCTTGAGCCCCTGGGGCGCTCATAAGAGAAATAAAATTTAATGAATTTAAAGCAGAAAGTTCGGACCCTAGATAACTCTAAAATTGTTCCTACAATTTGACCTACTTCTGACCCTCTCTTTGACTCAATGTAATACATATTATTACAATGCCTAGATTTTATAAACGTAGCCATTCTGAAAAAGGTTTAATACTTTGCAACTAGATATGTTGGAGTATTTTTCTATGTTTTGACATACTTTTGAATCTTATGTACCCCATATCCATACATTGCCTAGCGTTTGTGTAGGTGATCATTCTAAGAAGGTTCTAGAAAGTTGGGCTGGTATATGGCCCATGCAGTGGCCAAAAGCTTATTCTGCAATTTTACCGACTGGCATACTTTATGATCCTACATTGCCTATATTAATGCTTGACATAAATGTTATCAAATATATAATACTGAAAAAATCGCATAAAAGATACCACCAAAAGTACAACTTATAAAAGGTCCTAAACTTTTAATTCAATAGTACCGAACACGGAAAATAACCATGTTTATAGACGGATCTTAATTCTTTGAATTTTTTTAAGGTATATTGATTAAAAACATTTTGGTCAAAACTTAATTGATATTGGATAAGTAAATTCGAAAAATACGTTTTTTTCTAGATATCGTGCACGGTTGCAATGGCAACCAGACAAATATCTCATCCAGTTTATTTTAACAAATTTTCATTCCCTACCATACTGATGCTTCTGATGAAGATTTGCTACCCTGTGAAGTTGTTAGCACTTGTTGAAGGACAGACGGACGACAGACGACGTACAAAGTAGGTATCACAAAATCTCACCTTGAGCACTTTGTGCTCTTGTGAGCTAAAATTGCAGCGCAATGGACAAACTATTTTTTTGCAGTCAAACAATAACTAAAACAGTCCTTTCGTTCCAAAAGTCAACAGTACTGGATATCTGTGATTTCATACTAACCAAAACAACACTCTAGGAAAAAGCCAAGTATTAAACCATTTTCTGCTTCTTATGATTTCTAACAACAATCCAATTTTTCATCCAACAGTTCTCGAAAGACTTCTGACACTTAGGGGTATTGGAATGTGACTTATAACATTGGAGCTAATGTGGATTTGTGCTCGCTGGACTTTCATTATCCTAAACAATAGCCTTAAATGCTAATAAACTAAATGAGGGATCACTTAAGCAATATTTAAAAAATTGTATTTGTATGTGCAACGGTAACCGTAGAAATCATAGTGTATTTTTATGCATCACAGTTCTTTTTACAAAGATAGTTTTATGTAATCTACATAGTATTTCTTTTTACACAGTATCCGTGTTGGTCGTTCTCTTATTTTCTATGAGCCGATGCTTTTCTTTATGATCATTGTCTGTATCTGCATCACCAGTGCTGTCTTGCTGTTTAAGGTCTGCTAAATGTTCGGTAAAAAAGTATGATAGAATGTGAGACAAATGTGTTTCGAGTGTCCCTTCTTTTGTGCGTCGAACACGTTTGTCTCATTTCCAATATGAATGTTTTCGAGCACATCGGTCTCAACTCGTGAGACAAATGTATTCCAAGACAAATGTGCTCCTACAGTGCTTCCTCTATTCAACGACAAATCAATCGGAGACAAAGATTGTGTGCGTTGTTCGGAGGGTATTGATATAGTGAAGGAAAATTAAGACGTGGCTTACATTTGCAAACAGCTTGAACTTGATAAGAAGTCGCGTAACGCGGCGTCTGAAACGGATTCAAGCTATTTCTTATGTTAAAAATGTCCACAAATTAACCCATTTACGCCCAGTGGATTCTTCCATGTTTATATCTTGGATTAGTCCATTTTTATAAAGGGGATGCCTAATCAAAATTTTCATTTTCATTCTGTTTTATATTGAAATTCCCATCAGCAAGCAGTGTAGACTCTGATCAGACGCCGCATAATGCGGCGTCTGATCAGAGTCTACACTGTTTGCCTATGTCCCATTTATGGGATCGTCGGCACAAATGGGTTAATAACTTTTAGAACAGCAGACGACAATTTTAAGCTAACCATATTGTAGCAGTAAAGAATTAAACATTATTGTCTTGTTTTTGGAAACAGCGGCAAGGGTCGGTGTAAGGAAGACATTGTTTCTTGGGAGGAAATAGTTGTTGGGAGAGAGTACAGTATTTTAAATTTTGCAAATATAAATCATGTAAATATAATTTTCTTCGTTTGAGTAAACGAATTAGAAGGAAATTAATTTCCCTTTGAATGTATACCACTCCGCTAGGTAGCGTCATTGTGTAAGTGCACGAGGTTATCGTGCTGTTAGGTTATTGAAGTCATTCAGCTTTGGACAGTCGACGCGAACAGTAAACTTAACTCACCGTTGTAATTTTGTGACATGGCCGAGGAACAGCAACGTGGCGCTTTAGAAGGACAAATACTCCAAGTGCTTTCGGAGCTTAGGCACCAAAGAGAAGAAGTTTCTGCATTGAGGGAAGAGGTACAGAGTAATAATTTCAACGTAAGCACCGAGGTGAAGAAGTTGCGGACAGACAAAGACATTGTTTGGAAATATTCAGGTAACAAAGTACAGTTTGACTTCAATTCTGATACTGATGAAATTGTGAAGCAAGCGCAGTGGGCGTTGGAGCACGGCAAAAGTGACTATTGCTCTGAACTGCTGAAAGACGTATCCGACAAATTTAGGAAACGCAATAAGCTTATCCGTATTGCTGATTCGTCCGCTGGAGGTTGGGAGACCGTCAAACTCTACAATGCAAACCCCATTGCCAGTGACAGTGAAGATGAGGCCAAGATTTATAAAGCAGAGAACCGCGCGCTTAAGCGTAAGCGCTCCAGTTCGAGGGGTAGACCAGCTTCTGCTACAGTTAGTAGTTATTCTGCCGCTGCTAACTATCCTGGACCAAATACAGCTCCAGTCTCAGTTCAAGCTACAAGACCTGCTTTTCAGCAGCCCTTTCCAGTCAAATCCTTTCGAGGCTTCAGCGGAGTCGCAGCAGGGCCTCACTACGCAGCAAACCGTCCCGTTCCAGGTGCATGCTTTGCCTGCGGATCTTTCTCACATTTCCGGAAAGACTGCCCCCATGTCAACAGGCCGTTTGTCGCAGATTCAGACAGCTCCAAGAAATGATTCGCTCGTAAAAGATGAGTATATATTTGACTCTAATCGTTTTACTCAGGACTATTACGAGTACGAACAAGGGCAGAAACACATTCTAGTAAGGGGTAGATTAAGAAAAAATATTGAATTTTGGAGAAACATAAAAGCAAACAGTTTTATTTTGGATGTCATAGAGTTTGGCTATAAAATTCCTTTCTATTCTTTACCACCAAAGTCTTTTGTAAGGAATAATAAATCTGCACGTAATGAAGCAGCTTTTGTTTCGGAAGCGATTAAAGATTTGCTTGATAGAGCTTTAATAGAACAATGTGAAAATCCTCCTTTTGTTGTGAATCCCTTGACTGTATCTGTACAAAGCTCAGGGAAGAAAAGGCTTATTCTTGACCTTCGTGTAGTAAACAAACATTTATGGAAGCAGTCCGTTAAGTTTGAAGATATTAAGGTAGCACTATCCTATTTGAAAAAGGGTTATTTCATGATCAAGTTTGATTTAACTAGTGCCTATCATTTTGTTGAGATTTTCCACCCACACACAGAGTTTTTAGGTTTTTCATGGACAGATGGTACTGGTATTGTTAAATACTATAAGTTTTTAGTGTTACCTTTCGGTTTGTCGTCTGCTTGTTATGTCTTCACAAAACTAACTAAACCCTTGGTAACAAAATGGAGAGCAGAAGGTAAGCTCATCTCAATGTATCTAGACGATGGTTTCGGATGCGGGCCTGGTTATGATTCTGCTTTAGAAATGGGAAAGCACATTAAGCAAGATTTGATTTTGTCAGGTTTTGTCCCAAATAGTGTAAAATCAGTTTGGATCCCTGTGCAGAATCTGATCTTTCTAGGTACAGATTTAAATTCATTGAATGGATTGATTTCTATTCCTGAGTCCCGGCTATTCAAGGTCAATACCACTATTGTTGACATTCTGAGTGCGCTCAAAGGTCACAGGCGTGTACCCGTGAGAAAACTAGCCAGCTTAGTAGGGCAGATTATCTCAATGTCCATTGTATTGGGTCACGTGTCACAGATTATGACACGTTGTTTGAGTATTGACATTTTGAAAGCGTGTAACTGGGAGTCGTACATAACGGTTTCTAGGGAAAGTCTATGTCAGGTTACTTTTTGGCAGAAACACTTGGTCAGCTTGAATAGTAAGAGTCTTTATGTAGCATATAAGTGTTCAAAAGTAGTTTATTCCGATGCAAGTAGTTCTGGTTATGCTGGGTATGAGGTTTCTGCTGCAAATCAAATAGCGCACGGTATGTGGTCTGCTGATGAGGCAAAATTGTCTTCCACTTGGAGAGAGCTTACAGCAGTGTATAAGGTGCTTATTTCATTGTCTAGATTTCTTGCAAACAAAAGAGTAAAATGGTTCACAGACAATCAGGGTGTTGCCACTATAGCGTGTAAGGGCTCCATGAAACAGGATTTACAGGCAGTTGCTATGGATATTTATGGAGTTTGTATTTCAAACTCAATAAGTTTGGATATTGAATGGATTCCTAGATCTATCAATGAAAAGGCTGATTATTATTCCAGAATAGTTGATTTTGACGATTGGGGTATTTCTCTTGAGCTTTTTAGCAAGATTCAAGATCGTTTTGGTTCTTTGGATATAGACTGTTTTGCTTCAGAAGAAAATGCTAAGTTGCCAAAATTTTATTCTAGATTTTGGAATCCATCTTGCATGGATGTGGATGCTTTTACTTTTTCATGGAAGGAATTTGTTGGACTTTATGTTCCGCCAGTGAATATGGTTCAAATGGTTGTCAGGAAAATGGCTGATGACAGAGCCAGAGGGGTGTTAGTTATTCGGCTTTGGAAGTCGGCCCCTTATTGGCCTTTAATTTGTCCGGCGGGAAATTTTATCTCTTCAGTTAAAGAGGTCATTGATTTGCCTACAGAAAAGTGTTATTACACTAAATGCAAAAATGGCAAAGGTATATTTGGAAATACAGATTTAAAGTTCAGAATGCTAGCTTTGAAAGTTGTTTTCGACTGACTGATAATATTGAATTTTGATTTTCATTTGTCAGTAGATTGTAATTCATTTCAGGCAGAAGGCGACAGTATGGCGACATCGCCTCGATATTCAGCGCTTGTATGTATATAATGTTTATTAGTAAGGCGGCATCGCCTGTGAGAAATGCAGTTTTGCATGGACAGTCCGACTTCGGACGTCAGTTTGGCGGCATCGCCTGTGAGAAATGCAGTTTTGCATGGACAGTCCGACTTCGGACGTCAGTTTGGCGGCATCGCCTTTGAGATATGCAGTTTTGCATGGACAGTCCGACTTCGGACGTCAGTTTGGCGGCATCGCCTGTTTGAGAATTTTGTTATTGTTTTAAGAAAATGTTTTAGCATGCGAGTTTAATATCTGTACGATATAGTATTTTCTCATTTAAACGACATTCAATATACTTTACTTTCGTTTTCTAAAGGAGTGGCATCTTAGTGCAGTGTGGAAGTAATGCAGAGGGCTTTTTAGGTGAAAGCATTCTGCATTGCATTTATCATGCATTAACTCGTTGGGTGCTTATATTGATCGCCATTTTGGTTTAATGATATGTCGTTTAAGGGAGGTAGCACTGTATTAAAGCGTATCAGTCCGCTTTATTTAGGGTTTTTATACACGTTTATTTTTAGAGTGCCACAAAGATGAGATTGAGACGTTACCAGGTGTCCTGGCGGGCAGAGTGGATCTACTTCCAGAGCTCCTTTTGTCTTCACGTGCTTCCAATACCAGCAAAAAGTATGAGTATGGTTTCAATCGTTGGAAAAAGTGGGCTTTAAGTAACGATTTGGGAAGTAGTGATGTTTTGCCTGCCAGGGCACTTCCGGTTGCTCTTTATTTAACGTCATTAATTCAGACGTCGAGTAGTGCAAGTCCAGTGATTAATGCTTTTTATTCTATAAAGTGGTTTCACGACATATGTGGATTACTTTCCCCTACGTCTAATAGTATAGTTGTGAATATTTTAGAGACGGCAAAAAGAGTGTTAGCTAAGCAAACTGTTAAAAAGGACATACTTACCATAGATGTGCTATCAAAAATGTATGATCGCCTCTTTGAAATGAGAAATTTAAAAAATCAAAGAATTATTTGTGCCAGTCTTCTAGGTTTTTCCGGCTTTCTGCGCAGTTCAGAATTGCTTTGCATTTTAATATCAGATTTAATTTTCTATCCTACTTATTTATCCATTTTCATAGAGAGTAGTAAAACGGACAAATATAGAGACGGATCATGGATCTTGATAGCAAGGACAGGTACTAAGTTATGTCCAGTGTCGAATGTAGAACAATATATTGGATGGGCCAATTTCGACAAATCAGATCACTTGTTTTGCACATTAAGTAGAACCAAGAATGGATATAAAAAGAGACTTGCAGATAAAGCTATATCTTATACTACTCTGAGAGACGAATTTATTGCAGCGTTTTCTCCTCACGTCAGTGACATTTCTAAGTATGGTTTACATTCTCTCCGTTCTGGAGGTGCGTCCGCGGCTGCAAATAGTGGGATTAAGGACAGAATGTTCAAACGACATGGTCGCTGGGCCAGTGAAGGCGCCAAAGATGGATATGTTAAAGACAATTTAAATGAGTTACTCTCAGTATCACGCTCGCTTGGGCTATAATGAACATTTAATGATATATAACATTATATTTCATTGTAATGGAGCATATTTTATTTACTGTGATTGAATACATGTATGAAGTATTGGTAATCTTAAAGTTTAAAGGCACTTCTTTTTGTTCGGATTTTCCCGTTCTTTTTAGTTCATCGGCTGTCCGAGTGCTAACTACAAATTACAAAGTAATTCATATTCAAGTCTTGTTTTCTGTTTTTGTGTGAGTGGTGTGTGTTTGAAGGGAAATATAATTTTCTTCGTTTGAGTAAACGAATTAGAAGGAAATTAATTTCCCTTTGAATGTATACCACTCCGCTAGGTAGCGTCATTGTGTAAGTGCACGAGGTTATAGTGCTGTTAGGTTATTGAAGTCATTCAGCTTTGGACAGTCGACGCGAACAGTAAACTTTAAAATTTGTTTAAATGTGTTATAGATTAAGCAGTGTATGTTTTTTCTTAACCCAATACAGAAGTACAGGTGTTTTATGCATGTGTGATGATGTTGATATGTTGTAATAACTACTGTCATCGGCTGTCCGAGTGCTAACTACAAATTACAAAGTAATTCATATTCAAGTCTTGTTTTCTGTTTTTGTGTGAGTGGTGTGTGTTTGAAGGGAAGTAACACTTCTATGATGTTATACTCCGTCATTGTAAGCATCTTGTAACAAAATACATTATTAAGTTTTTTATGTCATGACGTCCTTGATTGATAAAGCCTAGTCCGCCAATATACGGCAATCGCCGTAAAATTCATGAATTGCACAAGTTAAAACGAGGCTCAGCTTTAAATACGGGGATAATCGACTTAAGGGTGTATCGATGTCATGAATTTGGGAACTTTTCAAAGTATATGAAAACACTCTATGATGGTTTTGTATTGAAGAGCTATTTAAGATGAATGAAAAAATAGAAAAAGTGTACATTTTGCTGAACAACAGTTGGCTCTACGGCCATGTAAAATTTACCCCACCCACTTCCTCTTATTTTGTCCTTTTCAAACAGCCCGCTTCAATAAAACCCATTTTAAATAAAAACAAATATGATAATTTGGTTTTGTGTTGTTTATTTCCTATCTATGGTAGTATTTCTTCATATAAAAACTAATTTAAGAAAAAAAAGGCACCAAATGTGAAATTTATAAAGCTCTAAATATCATCGATATGGTACTTTTTTGTAATTTTTGTAGGGGGCGATAACTCTTTTTACTTTAATAACTCAAAATGTTCAACGCTGACCTTTCAATTTCTTTTCATGTTTTGAACTGCCTTAGTATGGGCTTTCATCTGGTAGAATATAAGAAAAAGTTTAATACTAGAACTATTTCATTTTCAAACTTTTTTACTTTTTTTTCATAAAATAAAAAATGTAATAAAATCATGCCCTATATAAAGCATATTTTTGATATTCAATGATCCATATTTTTCAAACCTGGTGCCTGCTTTGTCTAAATTTGGTTTATATATGTGAAAATACCACCATAGACATGAAATAAATAAAGAAAACCCAAATTAACATTTTTGTTTTGTTTTGAAATAGATTTTACTGAAGCTTGTACTCTGAATGGGTAAAATTTGAAGAAAAAATCCAAATTTGACATACCTTATTCAAATCGCTGTAGCTAAAAAAAAAGGACACCACCATATTTATTTTTTTTCATTTTTTCATTCATCATAAATAGCTCTTCCAAAAAAACAATGATAGAAAAAAAGTTTAATACTTTGAAAAAATGGCTCATGACATTGATACACCCTTAAGCGAGATTGATTTTATGAAATACTGGTACGGTCGATTTAAGCGAATTCGAAGTATAGAGTTGTAGTTGTAAGTACAGTGGAGAAAACGTTATTCTTTCCCAATAAACGCGTTTACGCTAAAAACTGTAATTTCCAATGCAAACAGTCTAGAGTCAGATCAGACGCCGGGTAACCCGGCGTCTGATCAGGCTCCAAACTGTTTGCCTCTCAGAGTAAAACGAATACTCAGAATTATTAAAAAGTTGTCATTTCATACGTTTTAGTGCTTTGCGTTTGAGTTTCGTTTGCGTTGAAACGGGAAATAATAAAATTATCTCTACTATAATAGGGCAATATAAATAATGAGCCTACTGTACAAGTGTTTTATATTGTGTCGTCGGTTGTTGTTTGTACTCGATTAGTGATTCCGAAACAACTTCCTTTTTTTTTCATAAAATTTAGACAGGTCATTTTAGAACCTATTCGAAGATCTCTAGTCCTATGTCGGCCAACAATTACGGATTTGGTAATATTCAAATACATGTATATCTGTATTTACGCAATAGGGCGGTATTTGGGGCTAAAAAATGACAGGTCGCAATATGTTCATATATTAAGTAAAGAATGTGCGATTTGAAAGAACGAAATTTCGTCCAAATATATATTTAAGGCAGTGTTTTGTTCGGCAATTGCGATAGCGTTTCATTTGATGCAATTGGCAAAATTACCCATGCCGCTATCAGCAATACTTAAATGTGCATATCACATGTGTTTAATGCAGCAAACCGCTTAAAGCAAGATAAAAGTAATGCAGAAATCTTGCTTTACGCTCTCTCCAGTTTACCACGGCCTAAATTGATAACCATTTTTCGATTGCCTCGAAGTCACGCAGCAAACCGAAAACTATCTAATGGTAGATAACTCAGAAGTAGATATATTTGGGGTTAGTATGAGTAACCTCCCTTATATTAAAAATCGCTTCATTGTCTCGCTGAACTAGACTTTCATAGCTATTTCCAAACTGTTTGGCACTCTTACAATATCTACTTGATATTCAAATTTTGTAATAAAAGTGCAGTCGACAACTTGAAGCGAAACGACATTTTGTTCGTGAAACGGTTAAATTTTGCTGTAAAATATTATTTAAAAAAAATTATAAGCAGCGTCTGATCAGCATTGTAAATCAAATCAACACATTTGTGCCCAGCGTCCCGTAAAAGGGATATCGGCAAACAGTGCAGACATTGATCAGACGCCGCATAATGCGGCGTCTCATCAGAGTCTTCACTGTTTACTGATAGCAATTTCAATATAAAACAAAACGGAAATGAAACTTATGACCATGCATCCCTTACATAAAAAATGGACTAATCCAATTTATAAGCAATGACAAATCGACTGGGCGCAAATGGTTTAAAATCTTTCTTAGGCCAAATAAAAAATACATGTGTTTCCTAACTACATGCCCAAAAGAATTAGGGACGGACGTTCAGAAAATCCTTTTTTTTATTTTTTTTTTATTTTATAAAAAAACATACTAATACATATAACTTTCTGATGGAGTATTTGATACATGAAAATATATGGATGTATTCTATTGTGCAAAGCCCTGTG
The DNA here is from genome assembly GCA_922989275.2 of Gari tellinella. NCBI lineage: Eukaryota > Metazoa > Mollusca > Bivalvia > Cardiida > Psammobiidae > Gari > Gari tellinella. Next base: position 64,387,594 of record OV277860.1, on the reverse strand, counting down.
CCATACATAAAAAATCTTATAAATATCCATTCAAATTGTTGATTTTATTGATAGGTCTCATTACCAAAATTATCTTAAAAATCGAAACCGGTATGACTTTATAATATTGATATAGCAAGAAGGCAAAATAGTGACATATATATGACAGATGGAATGAATGATGCTTTGAAATTTTGCACGCTAATTAGTATTGTCGTCTTCATCAACAACTGACGTCTGCTACCGCTCTAAAAATAGAATTTTAACCTTTTTTAAAAACAGGGTAAGAGTACACAACAGTGTGGAACCTGATCTGAAAGACGCGTTCTACCCTTGATCTAAACTGTTTGCAATTTTAGTCAAGTTGCCAATAGCATGCAAATGGTTTTATAGTGTTCCCTCTCTACGACGACCTTCAAACCAACGACTCCCTCCTTACAACGACCCTTGCCGCTGTTCGAAAAACAATTTAATGATGTCCAACCTTTTCAATGGCTGCAATAATTATAGTATAATTCAAATTCAAATTAAAATTCTAAAATTTACATTTTTGACATTTTTACATAAAAAACATAATGACGAGTGGCAAACAGCTTAAATCCAGATCTGGATTTAAGCTGTTTGCAATTTTAAGCAAATCCCCTCCCTACAACGACTCCCTCCGAACAATGCACATATATTCTGTCTCCCATTGTGTGTCTTTGTAGAGAGGGAGCGCTGTATATTCCGTATTTGTACTTTTATGGTAATCTTGCGTCAACTTTTGTCGATTTTACTGGCAACTGCAAACAAGTTCGACCCAGAGCAAACAAGGACTCAAAATGTTTGACAGTTCTTTAGTTGACTGCAATACTGTTCAATTATTCATCTCTACATTACTACCATTTGTAATTCGGGTGGTTTTAAAATTTTCTTTTTTAAAACAGTAGCAGACGTCAATTGTTGAAGACGACCAAAATGCAAAATGTCAACAATAAGTCGTTTACCTCATTTGAGGGCTTGTTTATTTGGTATTTGAGTATTAAGTAAAACTAAACTGTCACAGGTTTGGTGATACTTTAAAATTAATGGTAAACGTATTTGTAAAGTGTTGCTACTCGCTTATAAATATAAAGAGTCACTTGGCACGACATTTAGCTAACGAGCATATTTAACCCATTTGTGCCCAGTGGATTCTTCCATGTTTATATATTGGATTAGTCCATTTTTTATCAAAGGGATGCCTGGACAAAAGTTTTTAATGTGTAATTGATTATGTGCATGGCAACATGCGAGTATCAACTGTGTTTATGTACATGGCAGTATAAGAGTATCTAATGTGTCTACTTTCTTGGCAATATATCAGTATTTTTTGTGTTTAATTTCTTGGCAATATAGAAGGTTTACTTTCTTGGCATTATAAGAGTATAAAATGTGTTTACGTTCTTAGCAACATGAAAGCATCACATGTGTTTACTTTCTTGGCAATATTAAATTATCAAATGTGTTTATTATCTTGGCAATATAAGAGTATCACAATGTCATGTGTTTTCTGTTTTGCAATATAAGAGTATCATATGTGTTAACTTTCTTGGCAATAAAATAATATCATATGTGTTTACTTTTTTGGATCGTATAAGAGTATCTAATGTATTTACTTACTTGGCAATTTAAGAGTGTGTATCTAATGCGTTTATTTTCTTGGCAATATAAGAGTAACATAAGCGTTAACATGCATAGCAGAATATCAAATGTGTTATGCATTAGAATACTTGGAAACATAAGAGTAGCAAATACGTAATATGCTTAGCTAAATATGAGTATAAAATGTGTTTATGCTCATTGCAATAAAAGAATATCAACGGTGTTGATCTTCTATAACTATTCATTATAATATATGAGTATCAAATAGTAGACTTGTTGCAAGTTGCACTTTAAGATCAAAACTTTAATGTTCTTAAACGAGCCTAAGACAATGTTATTCAGCGAACCTATTGGCGAGCTTAATAACATTTTCTTAGGTTCGTGTAGGAACATTTTATTTTAAAAAGACAATCAGCACCAGATTATTTTATCACATAACGAAAAAGTGTATTTTTGCCGTTTCTTAAAGACTTGCGTATGACGCCATAATGAACTTTGACCGTTAGTATGTCGTCCTATCAAATGCGTAAACATGATTGGCAATGTATGAGTATCAAATCTTTTTTACTTGCCTGCCAATATAATTAGGTTCCTTTGCAATGTTGGAGTATCAACATGCAATGTAATTTAAAAGTATCGAAAATCTTACATTCATGACAAAAAAGAGTATCATATTTGTAAACGGTCTTGGGAATATAAGAATATCAAATATGTTTAACTTCGTGGTAATATGATTATATCAAATCTATTTATATTCTTGGTAACATAGGTACATTCAAATGTGTTTGTGGTCATTGCAACATAGTACAGTCGAACTTCGATATCTCGAACTCGGTTAAATTGAACATACCCGTATTTTAAAGTTAAAAGGTGACTTAACCATGAAATAATGCAGTTTATGTATCGAACTATCGGGTAGTTCGAGTTCAGCTAGTTCGAGATATCGAAGTTCGACTGTAGTAGCAAATAAGATAACATGCTTGGAAATATAGTTATCAAATGAAATGTGTTAACGTTAAAGACAATTAAGGAGTAACAAATGTGGGTTTGTTTTGTTTTGGGTTTGTTTGTTTGTTTGGGGTTTTTTTTTTTGGGGGGGGGGGGGGGTTGGGGGGATATAAGATTATCAAATGTGATTACGTTCTTGAAATACATAAGACTCTCAAAAGCGTTTGCGTTCCTGGCAATAAAATAGTATCGAATTTGTTTACGTCATTTGCAATATAACAGTATTAATGTGTGTTTATTATACCTAAATTCCATTTACAATGTTAATCTCCCATAGGCCACAATGGCATAAGAATAATGTCGGACCCAGTGGGCAAAATAATACTGTCTTAAAAATACTGTCTCCCGCTGCTATAGGTAATCGAGTGTCGTAAATGACGTCAAACCGAAATTGACGTCAAACCACGTTATCGCGCCAAAGCGTCCTTTTAGTAACATGTAATGTTAAAAACTTGGATCTACAAATTAAAGCAATTTGAAGTTTTAAGTTGACTAAATGATGCAAATAAGCATGCAGTCTGGACCGAATAGGAAACTTTTGCATGACGGCACTGACGGGTATATTATAATCCATGTACATTTATTTATAAAGAGTTTGTATAATTCCTTCAAATACCAATATTTTTTATAAAAAGTAAATTTCGTTATAAATCGCATGCGGATCTTGATCTAGTAACATTAAGTATTCCAGTCAGCTTTAGAGCCCAGGATTTCGGTATAATAAAATAGATATCACATGTCTGACAGGGTGACAGTAAAATTGTCAACTTTGGAAAAGTACTGTCAAACTCGGCTTCGCCTCGGTTCATAGTATTTTCCTAAAGTTGACAATTTTACTGTCACCCTGTCAGACATGTGATATTATATAATGCTCATTGCAACATAGGACTATCACTTTCAAATGTGTGTTTAATGTACATGGTCATATAGGAGTACGAGCGTATTAAATATGTTATCGTTCTTGGCAATATAAGCGTATCGAATTTGTTAACGTTATTTGCGATACAACAGTATTTATGTTCATGGCGATATAACATTATCACTTTCAAATATGTTCATAAATGTCCATGGCAATATAGGAGTATTAAATCGGTTAACACTTTTGGCAATTTAAAAAAATCTCTTTCAGTCAAGATTCCGTCAAAAAGGTCAGGTTACCGTTTGGAAACTAACTTCCGGACAAACAGACGAAAAAAACCCAAATGAGATTTACGGCCAAGAATGATTGTCTGTTAGAGAATGTTAAAATTACTCTACTTAGTTATTTTATTAAACCACAGTTGCTGATTTTTCATAATTCACAAAAAAACTATATTTTGATAACTGCTCTAAATATTAGAAATACAGATTTGTTCACCTCCAAACTTATTGAATTAACCCTTCATCCAGAGACTATTTCTAGTTTTGAAGACAAATGACCACGGTAAGCAGGTTTAAAGTAAAACAAAATTCGCCTCAATGCGTATTCTGCTTTCCTTTCAGCCTGTTTAAATCTACCAGCTGCTAGCATTTACAAAATATGTGTTAAGATTCATATCTATTAATGTATATACGTGTAGTTGAAATTTTTTCAGTGGTGGAATAAATTGAAATGCGACAACAGGCTATTTTTGTTTTGTCATCCTTTCAAAGTAAAACAATTCTTAGCTCAAAGATCGATATAGGAGGAAATATCATAGTAAGTGTCCAATGTATTTTTAGTTTATATCCAAATGTACATGTAAATATGATTTACCACTTCTGACCAACGCGGAAAATATACAGGCAAAGTCGTGCGAATAAAAATATAAACTATATCTCATTATTCTTTGTAACCGAAACATATGGTTAAATTTTAACTGCAATGTCTTCACTGCTAAAAGTTATTTTAACCTTTTCATGATCAAATTATTCGGGATTTTTTTTACACCTTTTCACCGTTTCGTTGTCGTCTGCTTCAATTTTGTTGTCTTTCAAAGTTAAAAAATATAACAGAGTGACTGGAGAAATTTCAAAACGAGTGTCAAACAATTTGGATCCAGATCAGACGCCGTGTGACGCGGCGTCTGATCAAGATCCAAACTGTTTGCAAACGCGCTTTTTAGCATCATTGAGAGTGAAAGGGTTAAGACTCATTTATGCTTGTCAGTACTTATCGGTACAGTGAAGAGTACGTCGATCTTTCCCGTTCTAACGCAACTGAAGATAAACGCAACGCAATAAAATGGTGAAAAAGACATCTTTCGGAAGTATATCACGGTGTTTTTATCTGATTGGCAACTAGCTACCCTTTACTCCATAACCTGTTTCTGATATTGAACATAGGTTACCATTAAAGGCAGGTTGAAATTTCATTTCCTATTAATGTCCGTTCTACTTAACTTTCAGCCTGCTTTACGCTACCATCTTCTAGAAAAAAGAAACTATGTTTTATGATATTCAAGTTTGTATACACGGGAACTTTTTCTTATGTAAAGGAATAATCTAAAGTGAAAAAAGGGTGCTTCTGTGTAATGATTAATGCTGTTTCAAATATCATGCAGCACCATTCTCTGTTTAGTTTCTCCCTTATGTCTGTTAAGCAATACATGCATCATGCAGCTTTACACTTTTAAAAGTGGTTCGTAGTAAATCAACTGCATTGACTTGGTCTTGCTTATTCATACAGTGGAGAAAACTTTATTCTTTCCCAATAAACGCGTTTACGCTAAAACTATTATTTGCAGTGCAAACAGTTTGGAGCCAGATCAGACGCCGGGTAACCCGGCGTCTGATCAGGCTCCAAACTGTTTGCCACCAAGATAAACATAAAATATCAGAATTGTCCAAAAGTTGTTCTTTTCTACGTTTTAGTGCTTTGCGTTTGGGTACGTTTGCGTTTAAACGGGAAAGAATAACAGATTCTCCACTGTAGATTATTTTATATGTAATACACATGAGATAATGTTTGTAGGACTCCAGATCAATTCATTGAAGCCATCCTCTCTCGTGTCTACATGATGTTCTTTGAAGATACATGTATATTGTAAATTTCCTATTTTGTTCAACACAAACATCAAACGGTTGTCTTATTTCCTTCTCCTGTATTAAATCGTTTGTTTTATATTATTTGAATCAAATGTTTGGTACTTTGCATAATAGATATTCTTATATCTAACATTTGGAAGTACTCACTAGCTTAACAAAAAACAAAAGAGATATGTTCTAGTTGGTTAGAACCTGCGTTAGCCGTAATTCAAAGTTATTACTCTCGGGCGCTTCAGCCCAATCTCTCAGTATTAAAACTTTGATCACCGTTTAATTCAATAAAAACTCTCGAGAAATGAAAATACGTTTAAAATTTAAAATACGGCAGGGACAGATATACAAATGTAACGATTCTTAGTTATAAAGTTTTAACTGAATTACACAAAGTACAAGCACATTCCGTATTAATATCCTTCTGGTGTAGTATAAGTTGTTATGTTCTTCCAATAAACGTGTTTTGTGCTAAAACAATGACGTCCATTGTAAACAGCTTAGCTTTAGACCAGACGCCGAGTAAATCGGCGGTTGATCAGGTTTCAACCTGTTTGCAACTCGGACATAAATAAATCGTGTAGATTTTCAAGAATCTGTTATTTACTGCATTCATTGCACTTAGTGTTAATTTCCGTTTAAAAGGGCATAATAATGATTTCACATTGTACTAAGTTAACCATTTACCCCATAGCCTGTTTCTAGTTTTGAAGACAGGTGATCACTTAAAGCAGGTTGAAAGTAAAGCAGAATGTGCCTAAAGGGCATAATAATGATTTCACATTGTACTAAGCTAACCATTTACCCCATAGCCTGTTTCTAGTTTTGAAGACAGGTGATCACTTAAAGCAGGTTGAAAGTAAAGCAGAATGTGCCTTAAGGCACATTCTGCTTTACTTTCAGCCTGCTTTAAGCTAAAATCTTCTAGGCTATATAATATATTTGTAATGGTAATTGTTCATGAGGGTATAAACTGGAACTATTTTCTTCAGCGGAGGAATAAACTGCATGTGCTAAAAGGCGCTTCTATTGGGGAAAGGGTTAACTCTGAACACGATACTATTGTGTTTAATCTTCATGAAGAGTCCTTATATGTTTCCAAGAACAGTCAAACTTCAAACGGACTCTCAGAAGACACGTTTGCACGTTTAATACTAGGCTCACCTTAATGCATGATAAAAGGAAAAACATGAGATACTGGTTTTGCCTTGCATCAAACTATTACTCTCAACAGTATTACATGCTTCTTCAACATAAAGAATGACCATTTAAACCATTTAAACATTATTTGACTGCACTTGCTTTCTCTTGATTAATCTATAAAGAATGTGCGACAATTGTTAATCTGCGGATAAGGTCATCACATGGTACTCTCAGTTTGTTTAACCACCGATCCATGCTTCCTCTTTAGTTTACCTCAGTGGCACCCAAATGGGAACCTCACTGTGACCTCCGGCTCCAAACACCACCTTACATCTCGGCTTCTGTTTCTTTCGCAGTCATTCAGTAATAACCGAAATATTTAATCTTACCATCTTCTCATTGAGTCATACGGTTTCAAATTAAGTTCCCCTATAAAACCAAGAGCATTGGATGTGCGTGATCGCGGGCAACATATTGACACCAATTTTGAAATCAAAGAAAGTGAGACAGAGGGCGCTGGTGTCGAACTTCTATTCTCCGGGTTACCGTTGCCCATGTCCCGCCATGAGCGGGGTCTGTTACATAGACTACTCGTTTTCACTGATATACGATATTCCCCGTCGTGGGATCCCATCCACCTCTCATTCCCTGTACAGGGTGACGGGTTACTTTTAACAACATTTTGTACTTCTTTTGATGTAATATAGTTTGATTCAAATTTGTCGTCTTTATTTCGAATTTTACAATGAAATTGTAGTATTTCAAGAGTACATAAATTTAAACAGGAGTGTCGAACAGACTCCATGTATGTCGTTTCCTGATCTATGTCAAAAGTGCTTGCATATTATGTTTAAGTTAGGCTGAGCAGAAAAAGGGTTAATATTGAATGTTTGGAGTCAATATTTCGCCGAGGTAGAATCACAGGCTGTGATATTTGCTTTTGTCACGACATAAAATTATCTGAAGCTATTTGTTTTCATCCTCATTCAGTAACTACTCAAAGTCACTACGAATCATCGACATTAAAAAACGTAACGAGGAAATTTAATAATATATGAAATACTGCTGGACAACCTGTTGTTGGCAACATTCGAAGAGAAAAGGCGAAACTAATGGGAGCAAATCTATATTAACCAGGGACCTTTCTGTAGTGTTAAGCATTTATTTGTTCAGCAATAGGAAGCCAATTGTCTGTAATACAGTGGAGAATCTGTTATTCTTTCCCGTTTAAACGCAAACGTACGCAAACGCAAAGCACTAAAACGTAGAAAAGAACAACTTTTGGACAATTCTGATATTTCATGTTTATCTTGGTGGCAAACAGTTTGGAGCCTGATCAGACGCCGGGTAACCCGGCGTCTGATCTGGCTCCAAACTGTTTGTATTGGAAATAATAGTTTTAGCGTAAACGCGTTTATTGGGAAAGAATAACACATTCTCCACTGTAAATATAGTTTATGCTTAAACATTACAAGGTGTTAACATTTATTTCAATTTGGCATTAGATACGGTATAAACAAAACAAAACAATTATAACGACATTCAAACACATGGAAAGGGACACAGTTGGGCGATCATAAACATTTTGGACGAAGAATAAAATATTATCATTATGGAATGTTATAGTGGCCCAACAACTTGTATAAAAGCATTGGTTAAACTACCTATACATCTATTTATCATATTACTTCAGATTCCGAAGTGCTATAACTAGCGAACTATATTCGCGATATTGAAGGCGAGTTACACATTTTACCGCGGCGACTTTACCACTTTCAACCCTGGCGGCGAATATACACGTTATTAACAAACAGCGTATCTATGAATAGTAAACTTGCCCTTTGCAATATGTTGTTATAATCTACTCAATATAGTCAAAATATGAATAAAGATCTACTAGTTTTATTTGTGTGTTGGAGTTATCCATTAAATATATCTTGGGTGATTTGGTAACCGTTCGTTATATATTGTGCATGATGTCCAGAACGACAATTCAACACGTCGACTATACGAAGTTTTTCTCTTTTGTTTCGTTGGAATGACACCTTTAATGTTTTTTAATTCTATGACTGTGCTATTATGCTTATTTAAGAAATACCACATTTACTAAATTTGTTTTGGACAAAAGGAATTATAATCTTTAAAAACTACTGTTTATCTTGATGTTATATTGAAATAATAGCTTAATGTCTACTTCAATTGAAACACTACAAATACCGAGAAGCAAATATTCAATAGATCTAGAATATCCATTTGGTGGGATATAATAGATACAGAGACTCTAACATACGTGATTAGTGATTATTGAAAACAACCCGACATCTAAGCTGAACAAAAGTCAAAATGTAAATAAAGACATAGCCTCCTTTTAACAAATTTTGACGAACCTTTATTTTGTTTTTGTTTATACATGTCGTTTATAACCATTTTATGTGCCGCGGTACCGTAAAAGCCAACTTAATCAATCAATCAAATCAGTATTGATTGGGCACTCATGTTAGATCATCTATTAACTGATTCATCCCTGAAATTAGAATGGATAATTCCTGTATCAAATTAGTTCTATTTTTAACTATTAATTATTGTAGTTGTTTTGTAATATATTGCAAAAAGACTAACAGTGCAGACCCTGAACAGTAATACCAAAGGAGCCATCTGATCAGGGAAATCATTGTTTGCATACGACAAAAGTTATTTTTCAAATGTTTACTATTTGTAAAAGACGAGTACACTCGTCACTAGACTTCACTGAGTTACATGTTACCCAATGGATTTACAAATTTGAGAACAAAAAATTCGAAATTTAACTACCTAAAGTCAGGAGTGTCGGTATAAACGAAATAAACAACTTATACTAGGAACGCGTTTATCGCGACTGGTCCTGTTTTAGATAAGCTTTGCTCCTGCTCAAACACAGTGCAATATGGTCGAAATTTGTTCAGGGGTGTTTGCAAGCTGCAATTATGTTTTTTTATTTTTTTTAAAGGGTATAAATACGAATTTGGAACACATAATTTTTAATCAAACAAGAATTCAAAGTATTGAAGTTTAAACCATTCAATAACATGCTATTGTGTAAATGGCTTAAATTTACATTGATCCTTTTGTAATCAGTGAGTATTTACATCCTCTTTTTCTTTAAAGTATAATCTTTTTATATATATATATATATATATATATATATATATCGAATTAAAAAATAAGAAAGATTATGCCTTTGTTTAAAAAATATTTAATAAAAACATTACACTCCTCTACTAAACTAGTTTCGCCTTTCGGCTCCTCAGTAGTTTTTAATTCGATATATATCTTAACTTGTACCGGACCGACTTTTGTCGGGCCTTTGCATTTCCGTTTATATATATATATATATATTTTATTCATTCTAAATAAAATGAAAATTACCAAAATAGGAACAAGATATAATAATTATGTACTAACATAAATTCTAAATTATTCTCCTCTTTTTCTCCTTTTTCAAATATAGATCTATATATAGTTATATGTAATACTCTAATACTTGTATTTTACTCTATGATTAAAGTTTGAGTCATGATAGTTTTGGTATTTAAACACTGTTTCACTCATTGAAAACGATTTGACGACATGACACATAGCTACACATAAAAGTGTATGTCTATTCGCCGCCATATGACCATAGCATGTGTCGATGTGCCGTAAATAAAAACGAAATACTCAAGCAGGAAACGCAACACAAACAATACACCAACCTCTCAAGCAGAACACACACACAGTCATACCATAACAAACAAACACACACACACACACACACACACGCAATCCCATTCCGTCATCTACACACTAAACAGTCATACCATAACAAACAAACACACACACACACACACACACACACACGCAATCTCATTCCCTAATCTACACACTAAATAGAAAACAACACGCAAGACAAACATAAAGCAAAGTGAATATATGAACCCGTCTTGGTACGGTCAGCAGCAATCAACAATCAATTATAAATTAATTATTAACAACCACTGGGGGGTTAAACCTGTGTTTAGGGGCGCCCAACCTCACTCTTATCTCCTATATTCACCTATAAAGACGAACAGTGTACATAAAATATAAACCCTGTTCCACAACCTTACAATCAAAAAGACCGCCAGCACAGTAAATAAATACATGTAAAATATCTAACAAAAATTCTATGACAAGATTATTAGTTACACGGGAATTAATTAAACATTCAAGCCCGTGTTAAAAATAACCCACTATGGCAACGGTCAAATTATACTCGAGCGACTAGTCTGTAGTCACGAGTAACTGTAAGACATGGATGGGTTTAGGGTACGACAGAGAGGGAGAGAAAAAACAAAGCACAAAAATCCGACATAACTCTCCCGGTTAAGGACGGCTTTAGAGATACATCATCATGTAGTGCTAAGCCCTGTCTGTCGTCGCACAGCCAAAGTGGAAAGCATAGTTATTAATTGTAGATTGATCGATAACCAAACGTGAAGTGCGCAGCAATATAGTTGGATCATAATCTTTTTTGAGGAAAAATCTAATACGTTTCACAAATGGGTTTTGAAAATGCATATGTCCAAGAATCTTACGAAGTCTGTAAATCACATCACCATAAAACTCCGGATGTGAAATACCTTGCCGCAGAAAAGACTTTAAGTTACATTTATACTTGTTAATGAGAGGAAGATTTCTTCTAAAGAATTTAAAAACAATCAATTATAAATTAATTATTAACAACCACTGGGGGGGGGGGTAAACCTGGGTTTAGGGGCGCCCAACCTCACTCTTATCTCCTATATTCACCTATAAAGACGAACAGTGTACATAAAATATAAACCCTGTTCCACAACCTTACAATCAAAAAGACCGCCAGCACAGTAAGTAAATACATGTAAAATATCTAACAAAAATTCTATGACAAGATTATTAGTAACACGGGAATTAATTAAACATTCAAGCCCGTGTTAAAAATAACCCACTATGGCAACGGTCAAATTATACTCGAGCGACTAGTCTGTAGTCACGAGTAACTGTAAGACATGGATGGGTTTAGGGTACGACAGAGAGGGAGAGAAAAAACAAAACACGAACATCCGACATAACTCTCCCGGTTAAGGACGGCTTTAGAGATACATCATCATGTAGTGCTAAGCCCTGTCTGTCGCCGCACAGCCAAAGAGGAAAGCATAGTTATTAATTGTAGATTGATCGATAACCAAACGTGAAGTGCGCAGCAATATAGTTGGATCATAATCTTTTTTGAGGAAAAATCTAATACGTTTCACAAATAGGTTTTGAAAATGCATATGTCCAAGAATCTTACGAAGTCTGTAAATCACATCACCATAAAACTTAGGATGTGAAATACCTTGCCGCAGAAAAGACTTTAAGTTACATTTATACTTGTTAATGAGAGGAAGATTTCTATAAAAGAATTTAGAAAATGTTTTACGAAGTTTATGAAATCTGTACCCCTGTTTAAGAAGCTTTTCAGTAATATTTTTATTACGAATGTGGAAGTCCTCAACAGAGGTACAGGCCCTAGCAAAACGAATAAGTTGTGAAATATAAACCCCGTAAGATGTAGAACGGGGAACATCGCCATCGAGATGAGGATAATTTACAATACTAAAATCAAAAGCATCTCGTTTATCGTAAATCTTAGAAGAAACAATTCCGTTATTTATTAAAAGATCCAAATCTAAAAATGGTGCCGATAAATTTGACTCGTTTGTTTTATTAAGGCGTAGTTCTTTTGGGTAAATAAAAGGAAACAACGTATCAAAAATGGGTCAATCAAGCTATACAGAACGCCAAAGTGATTATCAAATTTCAATTTCAATTTTCTTTATTACACTCAGTTCATGATTTTACATGAAAACATGAGGAACAGACAATATACATAGACAAAACTTGAGGAACAAAACAAAATGTACGTAGACAATACATACATATTCACAAACAAATAAATCAGTACATTATCAGTTTCTGTAAATGATTCCGGATTTGTATATGATTTTGGGAGAGTTACGAGTAAAATTCACAAAATACTATACTCAATTAGCAAAATGTATCCTGTACATAGAAAGTTAGACCTGTTCAATTAATTTATCCATCCTGGAACTATTAATGGTAAAGTCCATTTCTCAAATTTGTTCAGTACATATTTTACTTTATATGGTTGCTTTCGTCTATACATTGCAAGGTGACAAACACTGTAGATCCGGATCATAGGTTTCCTTTAAGAACCCCCTGATTCGGATCCATGCTGCATGCATTCAGTCTTCAAAGGTAAACATTGTTTTCAAACAAAGAGTATACTCGTTGTTAGAGTTCATTGTGTTAACTGTATCTATGAGAAATACATGTACATACATCAAAGAGAACCTTTCGTTATAATCCCGTAGTGAAATACATTGTACGTATAATCTATTCTGTAAAAGTTCTTAAATAAATATAAATTTGTTAATAAAATCAACAAGTTTACTGTATAGGACAACTTGATCTCGCTTATATCAAATTATGCGTCTTCGGTTGAATTTCGAAAAGTCGAGCCCGCTTTTAAAAGACAAACTTATCCAGAGTTTAACTTTTTAATACGGTTAAGATTTAATATCGTGCTAGTTAACAAGATTCGTACTGGTCATTCCACCAATGACAAAAATAGTTCCACTATATATACAGTGGAGAATCTGTTATTCTTTCCCAATAAACGCGTTTACGCTAAATCTATTATTTGCAGTGCAAACAGTATGGAGCCAGATCAGACGCCGGGTAACCCGGCGTCTGATCAGGCTCCAAACTGTTTGCCACCAAGATAAAGATGAATTATCAGAATTGTCTAAAAGTTGTTCTGTTCTACGTTTTAGTATTTTGCGTTTGCGTACATTTGCGTTTAAACGGGAAAGAATAACAGATTCTCCACTGTAGCATATGCATCATACAAACTAGTTTTTGTATCATTTGGTAGCTTACATAAAGCTGTAAGTAAAGCATTCTGCTTTAATTTCAACCTACTTTAAGCTGTCAATTGTCTTCAAAACTAGAGATAAACTGGGGTAAATTGCAATATCCTAAAATCTTCGTTTCAGTAGTCGTAATAATGGGACCTTTATGGATAACATAGGTTAACGTTTACACATGTATGTATGTAACTTTTTCAACATCACTGTTTCCACTGCAGTTATTTGTCTTTTCTCGCTTTGTTTTATCATTTATATAATTTCTTGTGAGGCGCTTTTGAACGCACAATTCCTGTGTGAAAAGAGCGCGGTATAAATCGGGTATAATGATAATAATAATAATAATAACAATTGTCGTATACGCATATTCTGCAGATAGGCTTTTAAAGTTGATCTTGATAAGACGCCGAATAATTGGGTGTTTAATTTGGATCTTAACTGTTTGCAAAGGTAATCACGGTACCCGTTAGAGAGCAGAGGAGCAAAGAGTTAATGCAATAAAAGAGAACAATAGCGAAGGAGTTATGAGCAGGTGCTCTGTAGATGACGCGGCGTTATGTATAAGATATTTAAATGTTTCATTTTACAACCTTACAATTTAAAAATGAATTGTTATTATAAGCATGGCCACGTGCCGATGACAATCTCCCTCTCAAAGAATTCTCTTAACTTTAATGAACCTAATCAGATGATTTGATTTTAACTCCCTTATGAGGTCAATTTATGGTAACCCTTTTGACATATTTAATATACAAAAAAACTTTATATATCACATTGGTTTTCGATATCGCATTTGTCGTGAATTAACTATTTAATTAAAAGAATGACTTCTAATTTCAAGATTGACTAGTATACAATTCAGAAACGTTTATCGGTGTCACATTAAACTAAGGGTTAAGTAAGCAGATATTTGCTATGAAACAGTAATAAATGGATCTAATTTCGTCTTTCAAAACAAACGGTTGAAACCGTTTTGTATTGTTTACATGTTATCACTAGCCACGCGCCCGACAAGTAATTTACATGTAGAACCATGTTTAATTGGTTAAATGTGTTTCTGTTATATCCAAGACTTTACGAAATTTAATTTAATTATTCCATGACAATAGCATTTCAAATTAACAATAAGCGCACGCACGCGCCAATTACTATGGTTAACCTTAAGAAACCTGTTGGATAACTTGTGATACATGCAACTGCTGCAAACAGTTTGAATCCAGATGAGACGCCGAGTAACTCGGCGTCTCATCTGGATCAAACTTGTTTGACACTCTAGTTGTATTTACATAAACGACATATCTCAACTCTGAGAATATCTACAGATCATGATTTGTTTTGAGACAAGAACTACCTGAAGCGCTAAAAGGTAAAACATTAAAAAAAAAAGACAAGCATTTGTTAAATGACAAAAATGTTTAACTTCTTAATGTTAACTTTTAATTACGTTGACTTTAGTGAAGAGGAGACCGATGGATATGGCCTGTGATGAGATACTATATCACTGGGTATCTCACCTATTTAATAAATAAGTCTCTTTAGATTCAATTTAACCTATTTAATGTTATAACATCACCTGCTTAGGCATAATTGTCTACTAGTTTTCCCAACTTTAAATTTAAAACACTTTGAATGATGTTACGGACATATAAGTGTCAAACACTTAAGATCCGTATCAGATGTCGAGTTACTCGGCATTCGATCTAGATCAACCCTGCTTGCAAATGTCAGCGCACTCCGGATTTGTCAGTGAATGGATAAGCTCTTTCACTACCAGCGTTGCAGAAAGGCGACTTTTCAAACAGATTTGATCCTGATCAGACGCCGCGTGACGCGGCGTCTGATCAGGCTCAAAACTGTTTGACACACGTATCGACATTTCTTCAGTCAAAATAGCCCAAAGCTGACGGACGAGCGGGACGACACTACCAATGCAGAAGATATTTTGGCGGTTAGAGGTTTAAAGCAGACGATAAAACTGTGCAGCTAAATAGTTAAAGAGAATTGGATTATGATATCTATTGTAATGCAATAATTAGTGACTATGGTCTATCAAAAGGGCCCGCCAATTTGA
Organism: Gari tellinella; assembly: GCA_922989275.2. Taxonomy (NCBI): domain Eukaryota; kingdom Metazoa; phylum Mollusca; class Bivalvia; order Cardiida; family Psammobiidae; genus Gari; species Gari tellinella. The sequence goes on along the minus strand of OV277860.1, from coordinate 64,371,808 downwards.
TACAGTGAAACATCTTGTAGCCGAGTGGCTTTAATAGTATACTATCAATTAACCCATTTGCTCCAAGTGGATTCATCCATGCTTATATACTGGATAGTCAAATTTTAATGTAAGGGGTGCCTTGTCAAAAGCTTCGTTTTGGACTTTATTGTAAGTCCTATAAGCAAATATGCGGCGTCTGATCAGAGTCTACACAGTTTTCCTATGCCCCTTTTGTGGGACTCTAGGCACAAATGGGTTAACTCTTTCAATGCAATAGACCTGGCCCATTAATCCATACATACGTCTTTTTACGCCTTTTATTTATTCCTCAACTGAAGAAAAAAGTTCGAATATATACAGATGTTAATATGTAGCATAAGAAATAGTTTCTATGTTATAACAGAAAGTAGCTTAAAGCAGGCTGAGAGTAAAGCAGAATTTACTTTCAATCTGATTTAAGTAGTCACCTGTTTTCAAAACTAGAAACAGGCTATGGGATAATGGGTTAAAATATACCCATAAAAGCCCTCTGATCAGGATCTACACTGTTTGCTAATTTAGAGCAGTATTTTTGAAACTATCTATAATTCCAATGAGATTGGTCTGTGTTTTGGTAAGCAATAAGGCCCACAAGGAAACCTAATAACCCACAATAGTTACTTAGTGTTAAAAGGGTTAACCAGCCCATCGTTTGCGATAGGTATGTTGTTTTAGCAATATAATAAATTAATTAGTGTCTATAGGATGCTGTTTGCTCTTCATTATTCCTACCGTCTGCCGCCTGCCAACAATACAATCGACCAGCACTTTCTTACAATCTACATGAATATGAACAAATATAACATCCGTGAAAACGACAATTCGCCGTAACACCAAAACCATGCAACATATCTAGGTTTCAAAGGCGACGTTATACATGTACCAGCATACTGTGTTATGGCGATACCTGTACAAGTATATATACAAAAACTACCGAAATGAAAAATAATGGAACATTCTTTTTTAAAAAAATTTATCAAAACCGTCGCCCTTTTACGACCATTGAAAGTAAGCTGTAATAGAGGTATTAAACACGTCTGACAGCCTAAAGAAATACGGGTTTAAAGCAGAAAGCTCATTTAACACATTACCCCATAGCATGTTTCTAGTTTTAAAGACAGGTAACCACTTAAGGCGCATTCTGCTTTTCTTTCAGTCTCCTTTAAACTAACATCTGCTATGGTATAGAAAATATTTGTATGGTGTATATTCAAGGCTGTATAAAGTGGAACTATTTCCTTTCTTGGTCGAATTAGTTAGATGCGTTAGTATACGTATCTGTGGATAAAGTTTTATTTCGAGTGACCGTACAGGTATTAGTGGGATTCCACTTTACTTGAGAAAACCAAGATATTACTGTTCATATCAATGCATTGTACGGGGAGTGCCTGATAACACTGTTCTATCGCCAGTCCATCTTTCCTTTTGTTTCTGTTTCGTTTCCAGTTCGACACTTTTCTTTGCTACAATCTTTATCGGACACACCGACTTCTCATATTCCCTTGACAACAACAGAAAAACTTCCTTTGGTTTCTCCAATGAAATTCTTTTCGTTAAAACAGTTTAAACCCTTAACTGTGAGCAAAAAGAACCCGTCTTTGCTAGCAGATCGCGATATAGCTAATATTACGACAACAAATGCAACTCGTTAAGATTAAAACTTTTTGGCGATTAAAACTATAGCACAGATATTGACGAGGTGTTCATATTCAAGACAAATATATAATAGTTTTGTCTATCATATATTATCTTAAAAAGATACTCGCCAAAATAAGGAGCAAAATAGAAATCGCATGTTGCTTGCAATGTTCACCATTATCTCACTAAATTATCGGCATCTCAAAGAGTATCATCTGCCAAACAATTCTCGTTATTTCTCAGATAAAAAATGACTAAGGAAACGTCAATATCGCCTTTAAACATGTTGTATCCTGACGAGAGTCCTAGTTACTTAGCGTTTAATGAGACTCAACACTGTTTGTATATACCATAAAGTCTAGCTTAGTGGAATAAGGGTTTTAGTGATTGGAGAGTTGATAATCAGTTTAGTTTCATCCTTGGTGTTCAGAATATTTAGGAAGACCGGGCGTCACGCTATTTGTGGTAATTCTATCTCCCATGTGACAGAAAACAAAATTTATCGCATCAGTTTAGCAACAAAACTTATTGTTTCTTTTTAAACCCTGGTCATACGATAACGCAACTTTCTTATAAATTGTCGCCTGCATTTTGAAGAGTTAGAATTTTTAATATTTTTGTATTTGCCGAAACGTGCACACGAGCGCCGAACATGTTTTGACCAAGATCAGACGTCGACTCATTCGACTTCTTATTTTGATCCATATTGTTTACAAAATATCCGTTTATCCAATGTTACCTCTCTTAAGATTTTGTCAAAGTGAGGGTGTACTTTTGCATAAATAGTCGTCACTAGTTTTATTTAAATAATCCATTTTTCTCTATTCGTTAAAACATTTTCAAAGGATAGAATTGTATGATTGCAGTTAAATCAAACTCCAAATGTATCTGTTTCGTTACGAGCATCTAGATGGCGCAATGTACAGTGGCCTAATCCCGAGATTTCTGGCTATTAACCCATTACCCCTTAAATACGCCTTTTTACGCTTTAGATTTATTCCTACACTGAAGAATATGGTTCCAATTTATACAGTCATGGATTTGCATCACAAAGTATTTGCTATATTCTAGTAGATGAAAGCTTAAAGCAGGATGAAAGTAAAGCAGAATGTGCCTTAAGGCACATTCTGCTTTACTTTCAACCTGCTTTAAGTTGTCACCTAACTTCAAAAATAGAAACAACCTATTGAGTAACGGGTTAAAGGTCATAATCACTACGTGGATCTTTCTCATGTGTTCCAACCCCTTTACTGCATTATCATTGTCTGCTTTAAACTTGTCTCCTACGTTGTACTTTTCACATCAAAATTGGGCTGGCATTTGACTTGAGAAACAATGATAATATGGTCAAGCAGTTTGTATCCAGATCTGACCCCGAGTAACTATGTGTCTAATCTTGCTCCAAACTGATTGCAAATGCATAAAAAGTCACAATTTGCATTGGAACGTTAAGTAGTGAGTTTGTTACGGTGTTTAGTTTTGTCTATTGTCCATTTTTTGTCAATGTTTTATCAGATTATCTGCCTGATGGGGGGATTGACTTTCCTTCTTGGCCGCAACTACTTGGTCACCGGAAGTCAGTATGTGGTCGTAAGTAGGTTGATTTATCTGCGATTATGACTTGAACGATTATGGAATTTCTATGATGGCCTCTTTGTTCTTTGTTTGCACGCTTCGTCTTTTCCCCTTCGTCTAATCCTGAGGCCCGTTTCATAAAACTTCGCACAACAAAACGATCGTAAGTCAAAACTTAAAAATACACTTAATTTCTCTACCTAATCCTGTACTGTGACATTTCTTTGGAATCGTCTTGAAAAGACGATTCCAAAGAGATGTCACAAGACAGGATTAGATAGGGAAATAAATAATAATTGAGATTTTTTTTAAACTGACTTACGACAACATTTGTCGTACGAAGTTTTATGAAACTGGCCCTTGATTAGGAATATACAGAATACAGTTTAGTACGTGTAAGGCAAATATTCTGAAAAGTATGGACTGGTGATGCTAAATTTAGAACAAAAGTAATGGAGAAAACTCCGAAAGGAGCAGTCCCCTATACTTATTTTGTTTTCAGTGGTCTGTTTTGAGAAGCATGAAACTTTGTAAAGACATCTGTATAAAAGTATATCAGAAAACATTAATGTGAGTTGTCTACTTTATTGTTCGAAATTAAGTTATGCTCTGTGTTAGTCAATGACCTATTTCTAGTTTTGAAGAAAAATGTCCACTTAAAACAGGGGTTTCAGCCTGCTTTAAGCTACAATCTGCTAGGAATAAAACCTAGTTTGGTGTATATTCAGACTGTATGACGTGGAACTAGGTTTTATTTTGGAGGAAATAATAAAAGGAAATAACAACATTTATATATTTGGGGTTATGGGTTAATTTAAACAGATAAATCCTCTATTCGACTGACTGTGTTTATATACAAATGACTGTACATTTGTTTCTGCATTTACAACCTCCCATCGTTAGATCTATATGTAGTATATGCCGCATTTAAAATGTATTTTATCAGTGAATATGTAGTAATGTTTCGCTTTCTACTGATTGGTGGTTGTCGTCTTCAATGTTATGGAGCGTAATGTTAGTGTAAAAAAGTTGTAATATGTACTACTACTTCATTGCAATATGAATGACCTAGATACAATAATATATTATGATACATAACCACCAAACAATACCATTTGTGCAACAAGAAATATGGGCCTAAATCTATGCAGTTGAATGAGTGTTGTACAATGTATATAGATATATAGATATTTGAGCTATAACAATTATCAAAACAGTTCAAGCTGAGTACAAGTGCTAAGGAAAACGGAGTACATGTACAAACAATAAAGTGAATAAGTGTTAGTATATACATAAAAATAAACTTCATGTACAACAATTACAATGTATGGTAAATATACCACTGTATAATATTTTGCAATATATTAAACATTACTAAATTACCATGTCGTTTACTTATAGATATATTAACCATGTATCAATTGAAATGCTCTGTTTTGAATTTAAATGTGCAGTATATAAACTTTGAATATATTAATGACTGTTTTTACGAAGGTATATTGCTACAAAATGTCTGATAACATATAGCATATCCATATGTAGACGCTACATAATTAAAGCTCGAGATATATTGATTTTTTAATTCTCTAAACATTTCACCAATGATAATCAAGTGGAACTCGTCTTCAATCAATAGTCAGTCAAACATGGACACACTCTGTTTTCGAATGACTTATTATCATGTCTACAAAATTCAACCATAAAATTGTGAGTTGTGCATCTAATTATTTGCCAGTGAAACTCTGAATTTCAAAGGTACATGTATATTTCAATACAAGGAGCTCGAAGTTTTGAGTTCATGCACAAACTGCTGGAAAAAAAATAACCTCAAATACCAAGAGGTTGTACGCCAAAACAGCGTCACTTACGTTTTTTAAATAATCAGCATACACTGCTGAACTATATTTTCAGTATTTGAAATTAGAAGGCCTCAAACGTCTGCTCTTTTCAGTTTGTCTATGGAATTATTAATGTATAGTCAACATAATATTGTACTGAGCTTACCTTCTTGGCTTGTAGCAAATTGGTTTAATGTAGGTTGTGTCATCGACCTTTACATAGTGTGTATAAAGACTCAGAATATAAAGAAACAAGGAGTTCCATCGACATTAATTTTTTTTCAAAAAAAGTATTATACAGTTACTAAACGGAAAAATTGTGTTCTTCTCCCCTCAGTCAGTGGCCTCAAATGAACCCATATATGGCAAAAACGGACGTTAACAAACAACCAAGGAAGAAACAGGAGGGCCTTCAATTTACATCTAAGAGGGCCATTCCTTAGGAGTGTCAATGAATTGTAAAGGTACGATATTGCCATGTAGTTGCCTGTTTATTGCATACGTTACAGAAATGGATACATAGGGAGTGCATGTTTAAAAGACCTACCTGATGAAACCAAGTGTATTTTTCCGGAGTGCCCTTTAAAGAATATGTAAAGCTTTAGTTCAAAACAACGTACTGTGGGATTTCTTACTTTTTCCATTTCCATTTCTTCGATAAATTTATACGTTTTAACTGCATTTTCGATTCTAAATCCAACAACAGTTGGCCACCGTGCCACATATTCGTACGAGGTAACGTTTGCAGCGGTCATCTTTGTATTATTTTTCAAAACTCGATGCCTTCAGTTTATAGAATTATAATGCTCTAACATTAGATGGAGTTCCTGACATTCCGTTTCTACAGGACTGATAACAGTGTCCGAGGCTATAAAACTTATGAGCTGAGTCTGAATGTGTTTTTAAGCATTTGATTGGTCAGATTTGAGCCTAGGCAAACAGATAGGAGCCCTATGATTAGGGTCTATACTGTTTGTCAATTTGAAATATATTGTTAAAATCGTCCTCAAATAGTCAAAAATGGACAAGACGTATTTTGAAATTGGAACTGTCCATTAAAAGTTTCAGGGGTGAAAGAGTTAACCATGTGTAGTAATGTATCCAAATAACAGTTTATAATGATTTAGTGCATCAGACACTTAAGAAAACTTAACGAATTTCTTTAACCGAGATATTCTGTTATATATCCATCAAATATTTATATATAATTATAATGTATATACATATAGCTATATGAATAGTGAAAAAGGAGAAAAATCCCGTTCAAGAAATAGATAAGTGATCTATATTGAGCCGTAAAGGCGAAACATATTGGCTAGTTTATGTGATCAAAAATACTTATATAGGCATGTTGAGCCATTTAAATATCCTTTACTAATATATATGAATATATATTATAGTGTCTGTTACACACTGACCTTTACAAAATCTCGCTTACGTTTCGTCTAGTTCAGTGTTTTCTTCTTAACAACGGTTTAACCGTGTTTTCATCATATCTGTAAGAATTGTATTTATAGTTTCAATTAAAGGGACTCGCAACCGGATGGTGTTCTTGTCAAAATAAAATAAAATACTCAAATAAAAGCAAATTTGTGGCATTATTTGGCTTTTGACATTAAAACAATATGATCAGTCCAAAAAACGTCTCAAGAATCGTCACCGAATCTTAGTTTTTTAGATATTTTCCATCGTTTTTCCATAGCGTTAGCTAACGGTATAGTTGTTGTTGTTGCTTCTCTACACGGGGTCAGACATAAACACGAGCCGAATTACGAAGTTGTATGCACTTCCGATCGCTACACATTGAAATACGTTAAATCGATCCGAGATAAACGGATAGTTCCGTGGTCCATTGGTCTAAGCGGTTTCCCCTATTTTGCCTTCTGTCCGCCAATGCCGGGCCCCGGGTTCGAATCCCACCAGAGACCAATTTTTTTTTTATTGAAATACATTTTTTTTAAACAGAATTTCTTATCCTTAACTAATTCTTTACCATTTATATAAGCGTTTGACACATATTTACAAATTACTTTTTTTAATGCACCATCTGGTTGCGAGTCGCTTTAAGTATATACCTCGAAACTTGCTTTTTTAAAAAAAAAAAAAAAGAATGTTTTCTTTTCATTCCAATTCGTTTTGTCGAATAAATGTTTTCGTCATTACTTTACTTTACACTCTCAGTTCTTAACGAAAATGTAAAAAGTACAATATAGTGAAAAATGTACAGATTCTGAATGGATGGCTGAGTTGGGCTTTACGCCACATCGACTTAAATACAGTAAAACCTCGCTATTACGACCACTAAAACGAAGGCAGATTGATTGTATAATAGAGAGGTGGCATATTAAAGCAAGGTGATAGTGAAACAGAAAGCTCCTAAAGGAGCTTTCTGTTTCACTGTCACCTTGCTTTAAGCGGTCACCTATCGTAAACATCCTAATAATTAACAAACTTTAGTAGTCGTAATAGAGAGGTTTTACTGTATGTCATATAGAGTCGAGGATTTAACTTAAAATGTGATAAATAAAAAATTAAAATACTTGATGCAATTGAATAATCAACAATACTGGAGCTCTCATTTACAGTACATGTTTCATTATGAGAGCGGTTTAGATGTGTATGCCGCAATTTTCGCATAATGTTATAAGTGAAACACAAAGTGCCCTTACGGTTTTGTCCTTTATGAATAACAAAACCATCGGTTTCATAGAGTAAATCTGGAATAAACTCTGGCATACTCTACCATCAGACATTAGAGATGCGGGCTCAGTTGCAGCCTTCGTAAAACGTCTGACAACACACTTCTTTAATGAGTTATAAGAATAAGGTATGAAATAAAAGACTGCTTCCTCTAGACAGTGTGTTCTTGCTGAAGATGATGTGGTTCTAAATGGGAGTTCAGGAACTGTACCTTTGGCCTGGTGCCTGTCTGGTGGCTCTTGATGGTAGGGACTGTCCCTGAGTTCTTTGAAACCGGTGTGCTGGGTTCTGTGGTATAACTCGTGGACACCTTATTAATCAAATAACTAGTAACTCATTCTGAACCCCCTATAACTTAACTTTTACATTGAATAAGAAAAACCCAAGCAGTAAAAAAATAAGGCCTCTCGTTACCACCGACTTTAATTAAGCCATGCACAAGCATTGACATGATTCAGTATGCAAGACATCGGAGGTGCGCGATAGTAGGATGTAGTTGTTCGGTATAACAATGACTTTTAAATTACTGGTATTTAATAATGCCGTAAATCTTTAAAATACCGTACCTGACTCATTTTAAATTGATTTTATAAACTAATGATAACAGTTCCTATAATATTAATAATTATATTGAAAGAATTACAAGTAGGATGTCTTTAATTAATTGTAAATGTAGTTACATGTATTTGTCTTTTCTCACTTTGTAAGTACATTCATATGTTTTCATGTGAAACGCTTTTGAACGCACAACTCCTGTGTGAAAAGAGCGCTTTATAAATCTGGTATAAGAATAATAATAAATCGTCGTCGAAAATACAATATACTTCATTTTCAGACATATCTTGCAATTCATCACATCTGACGTTAAATTCAGCTGGTATCAATAGACAAGCATCATGGTTATTTGTTAAAATCCCCAATAGCTTGATTCCAAATATTTCAAAACCATTGTTACCAATACAAGTAGTATCATTATATAAAGTTCGGGCGCAACATCAGGAAAGCTTACAAGCACACCATTTTCGAGTTCATGTAGTAAATCCTTAATGTTGAGAAAGACACATTCTTTCATTTGATAGAATAATCTTCTTATCGAGTCATTTTCAACACGACAACATTTTATAAATCTTAAGCTAAGTACCTAAAACCTACTCATCGTTGTGTTCTTCTCTCGTATAAATTAGTATTATGTAATATAACCTTGTTAAACATTGAACCCTTCACTGGAGTGTGATCACAAGTTTATACAAAATCCAAAACTGTCGCAGTTTTTGTTTTACCTTATCCAAAAAATATATGTCTCTTCCACATTTTGTCACCCTTATATTCCAAATAGTAAATTACGTATTATGGCAATGGTTGTCTATCCTCATGATGCTATCTGTAGAGGCACAATATCTTAACGCCTCTCATACTTGTGAAATCTAAGGTAGGTCTAACAATTGAAATTTTAATAAATTCCTTAGGATCATTCCGAGCTTTAATGACTCTTCTCTGATAAAAAAAAAACCATGCATTCACATGTGTGTCTCTGTCCCTCGGTGGTATGAGGTACTTAATCTATGTGCTCTTTCAATTTTAGATTCTAATTATCTAATCATAAGTCATTCGTAAAATATCCCCTTACCTATTTCTGTTTGTTCCCATGTTCATTCTAGCTTCCTTAACCCATTTGTGCCCACGATCCCATATATGGGACATAGGCAAACAGTGTAAACTCTGATCAGACGCCGCACACTGCGGTGTCTGATCAGATTCTACACTGTTTGCTGATATGAATTTCAATATAAAACAAAATGAAAATGAAATTTTTGACCAGGCATCCCTTTGATAAACATGAAATATCTTTAAAAAAGATATTCGGCGGAATGGGTGGTGAAGGTTATGATGTATATGGAATTGATTTTATCCAAGTTGCAATAAATAGGATGGTAAATCAGGATATTAAGCTTAATATTTATCTAATAAGACACGCGCATTAATCTACGACCACATACATATAATCAAAGACTGAAGGTCTTGAGAGTCGCCAAGAATAAGTTTTTTGCAATCATTCAACTACTGGATCTGAGATTAATCATTAGTTTGTTAAGGCAGTTGGTCTCTCAAAGACTGAAGGTGAAAGTACAGCAGAGAGCATTTACACACGTTTATGCTTTTGATCGGGCTACATTTTGCTGCAAGTAGTCAGCTGTTTGTCAGCTGTTTTTATTCCATCAATAAGTACTTTTTCAGAGGTGGTTGTAGAGAGATTTACTTGAAAATTCTTGACAGAAGGCACAGTTTGCATATGAGTCTACTGCTTGGTTCACAGGGGGGGGGGGGGGGGGGGGGGGTTCAAATTTCCACTTCCATCTTTACAAGCCAATTGAATTGCACTTACCTCTTCCTAGGATGTGACTGAAAGTGATGAGAATTTTTAAAGACAGATCTAGATAACGGAATTATACTTCCATGTCTAGATCTACGTGTATCATTTTTATTTTGTAATTTGTAGATACCATAAATTACTGAAATTCGTATGTGTGTGCGCTTTTGTTAGTTGTTTATACTTTAAATAAGGTTTGATTGTTTAAATATTCTCAATCACCTGATTTTGATTTGAGATTTTTGGAAAGCTCCCCCGAAATATGCCGAATATGAAATGTTTGAAACGACCCCTCACATGAGAAATTCATGTTGCCACCGGTAAATAAAGCAAGTGTCTGCTTCAAGAATTCGTGTATGGAATTTGTCTTGTAGAGTTAGTTCTATGTTCTGATTTATTATAAAAATATCTACAAAGTGTAGCAATGTACGTTTTAGGTATCTACGTGTTGTTGGGTTTTCGCATTTAACCAAGGGATTGCGATGCGTTAAAAAAAATCACGGTTTGTTTACATTTGAGGTCACAGAGTTGCGCATGCGCTGGAGGAAAACGGTGTTAACACAAACAAGAAATATCTTTAAAAAAGATATTCGGCGGAATGGTTGGTGGAATTCATGCTGTTAATGGGTGTGCAAAATTGTACGAAATTGGAGGTTTTCAAAGAATTGTAATATCTTGGATTGAAAAGCAAAAAATACACATTCAACGGTATAGCATAACTCTGACTAAAAAACTATAAATGTACAGAAATGCAAAACATATCCTAGCTACTGGTAGGAGATCCTCAGATTAAATTATATTGTTCTGTATATCAAACTTCATTCATGGGGAGTTTCTTGAAACAAACTATAACTAGATAAACTGTGTAGGCCCATACAGAACAGTCTGCCCTGCTTTACAAGGTCTATAACACCTCACTCCTGTAAATAAATGATGAAACAACACAATTGTGTTTAACTCACTTGAGGCCAACAATTAAAATAAATTGGAAGTAAACCATTATTAAACAAAATACCTAGCTACCACTGTCTATACACATCATATTCTGCTAGCATATCTTAAAATAGAAGCTCAGTATTACACACTGGCTGTGTCTAATTTTACACTCACATCATTGCATAAACAGCTAGGCTACTGTTTCAGGGCTCCAGATAAGAGGGGAGTAAATTGAACAAATCTAACATTTTCTCACTAATTTCAGCACCAAACCCTATGGTGTTACCACTCATTTTTATCGTCTCGAAGAGACAATTCATATGAGTTGGACACCATAGGGTTTAATGCACAAATAAAGTTTTTAAGTTTTGAAATAATTCTCTTATCTGGAGCCCTGGCTACTATCCAATCAGACAATTCAGTTTCAACAGGTGCTCTTAATTCTATATTTCTGATCAAATATGATTGGTTCAAATGTTTGTTTAAATAGAAATGTGTGACTAAATAGATAACAGACAGCTCCGCCGAAAAATACCCATCATGCTCGAAATCTTTTCGATATCAAGGTTAAATTCAAACGCCAGTTTTCTTGTAATCTCACTGAATTGTTACTGCTATTCTTTCTTTTTCATATACTTGGTACTAGATTAAAATTATGATCAATTCTATTATGAACAATTTCGTTCTGATTTGCAGAACGCATCAAATCATTGCCGAACTTGAGACAATATGTCATATCTTAAAATAGAAACACTATGTCATTCAAATCACTACCTAACGATCGGGGCACGTAAAATTTCTCGGTTATAACTCACTAGCAGTAGCGGAAAGTAGTGTTTACTACTGGTACCGCTACATAGCAAATCAGCCTATAACAGTCTGTGTCTCTTATTTTACAAATTTGTAAAAGTCAGTAGTCAAGTCTAACCGCTACCCAATCAGACTATTCGATTTTAAGCACGTGTCCTTAATCTTTCATTTCTGGTCATTCACGATTGGTTGGGCCATATACGGTTTGAGGCTCAATGAGAAATTAGACAGCTCCGCCGAAAAATGAACTGATCCAATACTAGTATATAAACATGGAAGAATCCACTGGGTATAAACTGGTTAAAAGAGTAAATCGTCTCTCCTTGGTTATATTTCTAATGTCATTTTTCACTTTCTTTTGGTTCATTCTGTACTTTTTACAGTTGCGTTGTTCAGAGACTGTAAATTTAGAGACTGTAAATGAGATACAAGTTTGCTTTGTTGGTTGATCAGAGAGTGTCCTACAATACTTTATATAAAGTAGAGAAATGACACATACATGTATTTGAATCGTTAGAGCAATAATATAAAGACTCCCTATCTGTTACTTCAGGCGGCAGATTTATAAATATAGCAAATTTAAATAATTAATTTTGATTGTTCTTTAGACTACCATTTCAACTTTGGTGAGATTATGACTAGCATGAGGTTTTTATCATTATAATCAAAATAATTATCTTAGATGCACGTGTAAAACGTACTCCTATGTCGGGTTACTCGGGGCGAATAGACAAGAACAAGTAGCACGTGGAGAAAGGCAGTACACTTTCTTCAATAAAAGTAAAATCAAACCTGTGTTAAATGCGTTTTTATAAAAGTACACAAAACTCTCTAAAGACTGGTGCCTGCTTAATGAAAACCAAGAATAAAGCAGAAAGCGCGGAGCTTTCTGCTTTAATCTTGGTTTGCATTAAGCTGTAATCTGTTTTAAAGGCTGATGATCGCTATGTTTTTGGGTGGCAGTTTAAAACAAGTTTTACTATCGATAAATGTAAGATAAATTAGTGATATTGATAACAACTTGATATAGGGATAGGAATGCCAATAGTTGATTCAAGAGGAGGGTCAGTACTCGTGCAATTAGCAAACTTGATCTCTTCATTGAAAAGCTTGCTAGTCCATGAAAAGTAAATGTAAAGCTCATGAAGGACGTTGTAAATAGAGCAAGACTGGTTCACTGCTTCCGCGATTTAGTGATAGCCAGGTGGTTCTTTTAGAGTTCATTAATCACAAATACAGTCTAACCTCCCCGAAGCCGGGCCCCCTTTAAACCGGAAGTCTCTGAAAACCTAACTAATGTCTCGGCCCCAAACATGTGGTCTACTTGGTTACCATTCACTCCACAAATATGCATACAAAGCTCATAGGAAAAATAGCTACTTACTCCTATACCGGAGGACTTGTAGCGTAAGACTTGTAATTAGTAACTATACTTAATATAGGATAAAAACAATGCAGAAAGCTTCTCTGTTTAGTTGCCAATCAACAAGCACAGAGAATCTCCAAGTTCAGGTCACTCCTAGAATCCAGTGCAATAGTAATACAAAAAGCTCCTGCAAGAGTTTTCTCTGTATGTGTTGTTGTGTGCTACATTTCTGTAATACTGTGAACCCATTACTCCCTAAATACGCCTTTTTACGCCTTTATTTATTCCTCTACTGAAAATAACAGTTCCATTTCATAAATTCGTCATTATGTACCGTAAACAAAATGTCTTTATCCTAACAGATGGCAGCTACAGGCAGACTGAAAGTAAAGCAAAATGCGCCTTAATGCGCATCCTGCTTAACGTTCAACTGATTTAAGTGCCCTTCTGTCTACAAGACTAGAAACAGGCTATGGGATAAAGAGTTGGACGTTTCAGTTTAAATGGTCGCTTGGCTAAGGTCTTATTGTAGATAGATCTATAAACACAACTGCTTTCCTAATCATAAATAAAATGAGCATGGTGAAACGTCGCTAGTCTTTGGTTTATCTACGACATCAATCAACTAGTTATTATCACCAAGCAGTTATTGAACAACGGTATAAAACTTAAACAACGTGTTTCTCGAAAAATAACACAATTAACCCTTTGCCTGCTTATCGCGACTTCACTGTCTTTTGCAAACAGTTTGGATCCAGATCAGACACAGCTTGGCGCGGTGTCTCTTCAAGATCCAAACTGTCTGACAATCTTCTTCAGGTTTCTTTTCTTAAAAAATGTATAAATCTAAATTTAACAACATTTTCAGACGACTTTTTCAAAGCAGACGATATCACAGCAGGATAAGGGTTAAGAACACTAGTGATTGTCAAAACCTGTTACATTTATTATAACACAAATTGTCAACATCGCATTCATAAATATGTCATTTTACTTATTCTTCCATTTATCGTATAATCTCAATTCTGCTTTTATCTCACTAAGCCCGCTTTGAAAACTGTTAGTTGTTTTTTTGTTGTTGTTGTGTTGTTGTTGTTGTTGTTTTTGCTAAGGTTTTTCAGATGTATGATCCAAATGTCATCAGAGCTGTGACACTGGTCAGCAACCTATTTTGGTCTAGACGTTTAAATGGTCTTTGCTACTGTCAATAGAGAATACGATGATCAGCCCTGAGTCTGCTCGGTCTAACTACGGTAACTAGATGGCGCTCGTACTCATACCCTTCCACAATAAATGGTCTTTAACCCTTTCACTCTCAATGACGCTTAAAAGCTCGTTTGCAAACAGTTTTGATCCTGATCAGACGCCACGTTCAGGATCCAAACAGTTTAACACTAGTTTGAAAATGTCTTTAGTCATACTGCCTTACTTTTTAAACTTTGAAACGATATTGCAGACAACAAAATTGAAGCAGACGACAATTAAACGTTGAAAAGGTAAAAATCTCCAGAATAATTTTGATCAAGGAAGGGGAAAAATGTGTTTTCAGAAGACAACTCTGAAGGAAACCGTTGTTTCGGTTCAGAACATAATTTTGTTTTACGGTGGCTCCACGTCTGTTCTGCACCAAGCTATCAGATTCTTAACCTTTTGAATGTTGATTTTGACTTGACTAAACTTTGCAAACAATTTGGATCGAAATCAGGCGCATCATTACGCCATGTCTGATCAGGACATTTATAATAATGTTTCTTCAGTATAAAGGCTTCAAAAATGAATTTAGGCGGTTAAAGCAGTTCGACAATATCGATGACAACGATAAGGTTCCGGCCAAAATAGGTCTTTGCCGCAAGTGATAGAATTACACATCGCAAACTGAAAATCCTTTTTAGAAACAAAAACAAAATGATTTTAAGGCAGCGAATGGTTTTACTCATAAAGATTACTATTTGACATTACATTGTTGTACTTGCCCGGTACTTCCTAGGGGTATAATCAGGATCAAAACTGTTTGATACACCAAACTATCGTTTTCTTCAAATTGATGGATGGATGAGTTGGGTTTTACGGCACTGCAACGCAAAATAGGTCATATAGCGCAGATGAATGATGAAAGATGGTGAGATGAGATGATTATGATTTCAAGAAGGTGATTTCCGCTAATTACCATTCGTCCTGGCAGAGGGGGCAGTTCCGCTTAATAAACAGAAACATCCCCAGTAACAATTATGCTCCAGCATCACAACAGGGTAACAGGGCTGCCATTTCTCCGGATTTTTCCTAAATCTCCGGATTTTTTTCCTGTATATAGTAGCTTAAAGCAGACTGAAAGTAAAGCAGAATGCGCCCTGAGGCGCATTCTGCTTTACTTACAGCCTGCTTTAAGTAGTCGCATGTCAACAAAACAAGAAAAAGGCTAATGGGTAAAGGGACGAGTCGTTTAATCGCACTTGAAAAATGCAAGTTAGGAAATCTTAGGATTTTTCATGTCAACAAATGGCAGCCCTGGGGTAAGACAGTCTGTGGTATCTTCAAAATGAAAATAAACTTACTGAAAGTAAATACAGTGTTGGCAACAATATCATCTAGACGCGTTTGTGAGTGTAACAAGGTTACTTTATTTGACATTCAGTAAAACCTGCGTTGCTCAGAAACTATCAGCATTATCATTATATCAGTTTTATATAGCGCTCTTTTCATACAGCTGTTGTGTGTTCAAAAGCGGTTCACGTGAAATTTCATACATGTTCAATAAAGTAAATTATAGATAAAATAAAAATGTAAGTTAATTCTGAATAAAGGGCATTCTTTTTAGAGCAAATCATAGTGTACCCCATCGAGCTCGTTCCCCCTTACAAAGAACCACAACCATCTGGTTTCAAAGAGACCAGAGTTGTATCCCTACTATTTAGATCCACCAGACAGGTACCGGGCCAACGGTACAACCCAGGAACCCCAATTCAGACCCACAACATTTACAGAACGAACAATAAGCTTGACAGTCATATAGAAAGGTGGTAGCAGGACAAAGGTAATACATAACGCTCATACATATATACGAGTTTTCTGTTTTGCTTTTGGCATGCGTCAAGTGTTCACGTGCCTTTTAAAACATCAAGTTTTAACTCGTTCACCCATGAAAAGTTTAATGGTTATTTCCAATGTCCTAGTAAGTCTAGTCTGTTTTAGACTTATTAGTGTTGATTTTTACAATACATTTCATAACCCAATCAGTGCAGACCCTGGTCAAAGAGTTCCTCAATGAGCCCTCTATAAGTAAAATTATACACTGTTTGCATATGTCAAGTGCATTTCTCACATGTACACTATTTGTGAATGACGAGTGAAGTCGTCTATATGGATGGATGCTTAAAATAAATGGTCGATGGACAAAGGTTTTGCTACATTTACTAAGTATCATTATGCTTTTCATTGTTTTGAGCAAAGATCCCATTTAGCCGTTCAGTAGGATATGAAATCTTTAGAGCAGCGTTTATATCTCTCATTCATAAACAGTTAATTACCGAGATAACCATAAGCGCTTTTCACAATTTTGTCATAAATAGTAACGTGCATGATAAATGCTTGTTTTATTTCTCATGATGATTTCAATGTTAATGTCGATTTCTCAATAGATAAAGCATCATTTTCTATACATACAGACGAAATGGTCATAACTTGAATCGCTTCAGTCGTATATACCCGTATTTCAAAGTTAAAACGTGGCTTAGCCACGTTTTAACTTTGAAATACGGGTATGTTCGACTTAAACACGCATGAAATATCGAATATCAACGAAATTTACTGGTAAGTTCGACTTAAACGAGGTCGGTGTATCGGGGCTCGACTCTACTGCTATACAGTAGCAATAACTTTTATATGATCAGTTATTTTACAGTTTATTTTACCAATACAATCACTAGTTTATTACATAGCATAGAGGACAACACCTTGTTATCTGGTTTAAGTATGCCATATGTGTTTATACGTCGGTGAAAATCTGTCATACCATCAATATGCCATGCCTTTTTTATCATGTAATGTTTCACATCTAATAGCAACCACTGAAATAACCAATTGCACGCGCCCATCCCGTCTGATTTAACCATCTGCATGTTACAGTGGAGAAAACGTCATTATTTCCCGTTTAAACGAAACGAAACGCAAACGCATTGCATTAAAATGGATAAAATGACAACTTGTTGTCAATTTTGTCGACTCATTTTAAACTGAGTGGCAAACAGTTTGGAGCCTGATCAGACGCCGGGTTACCCGGCGTCTGATCTGGCTCCAAACTGTTTGCACGGGAAAAAATAGATTTAGCGTAAACGCGTTTATTGGGAAAGAATGACGTTTTCTCCACTGTATGAGCAATTTTGTGAGTACTGTACAGACGGTTTGGATCCAGATCAGACGTTGTAACTTGGCGGCATCTCATCTTGGTCTAAACTGAATGGCATACTGATGCTATTTTCAGATTGAACGTGCAAATAAAACGCCTGTGAAAAAGGTTGCAGACTAGATATTTAACAAATGTTCTAAAGGTTAAAAGGATGGACTGCAAAGAATACAATCCAATTCATGTATACTATCTGAATATCGACACGAATGTTAAAATGTTATGGTCCAGATCAGATGCCGATCTAAATCTATTCGGTGTCTGGTCTGGACCTAAACTGTTTGCCAATACAAGTAAATCTGTGCTAACGTTAAGCTGGATAAGGGTAAACCCTCATCATACTAACCGCAACTTGGTTTAACATTTGCAAACAGTTTAGACCCAGATCAGAAGCCGCATAACGCGGCGTCTAACTGAATTGAAACTCTGTGATCCTCATATGTAATTTTTCTTCAAATTTAAAGGATTAGTCTGAATTTAATGTTATTCACAGACGATATATACAGTGAAGCTCGTTTATAACGAACTTGGATATAACGAAATAATTGATATAACTATTCAAATTTCCCCATCTCTAATTAACTTATAGTAAAGTGTACCTGATATAACGATATGCGAATATAAGGAATAAAACCAGACGATCCCGACCACTTTGTTATACAGTGGAGAATGTGTTATTCTTTCCCCAATAAACGCGTTTACGCTAAAACTATTATTTGCAGTGCAAACAGTTTCGAGCCAGATCAGACGCCGGGTAACCCGGCGTCTGATCAGGCTCCAAACTGTTTGCCACCAAGATAAACATGAAATATCAGAATTGTCCAAGAGTTGTTCTTTTCTACGTTTTAGTGCTTTGCGTTTGCGTACGTTTGCGTTTAAACGGGAAAGAATAACAGATTCTCCACTGTAAGTGAGATTCAATGTATTTGTAGCAGAACTCAATTCAACATAATAAGGGTTAAATTGCATTGGTTTCAATTTGCGTAATATGAGATATCTCTATTCTCGTGTTAATGAGTTAACATATGCTGTCAGTTTCTGAACGCTTGTTCGTGGTCGTCTGAGCGACATGTAGTGCACGTTCCATACACCTTCCATTGCCCGTGCTAACCATTGTCCCGCCATTATCGTCTGCCTTAAAAAACACGTTCGCAAAAAAAAAAAGATTTTCAGTTTTTATGCATGTATATACCGATATTTAAAAAAAATAGTGAAAAAGGTTCAGAAATTGAATTCGTTTTAAAATGTAACACATAGTTGTTTTCAATTCTTGTTTGAAAACAGGATTGGGTCACATGTTCCATCAACAATAGTTTTGACCCTTCCCCTACCAAACATTCTAAATATACAGAATATGAACGATGTTTTTTTTTATATATTCTAAGTGCATATACACGGTGGCATAATACATGTAAGAAAATTGTTAAAGATAGAGAGATACACTAATCAGAAGTACCTGCCATACATCTCCCCTATGATCTCAGTACCGAAGTATAAGTCTTGTTGATCAAGCAGTAAATTAATTCAGCGAAGAAACAAATGGACTTCTGAGGATGCTTCAAACGGTACAGAAATATATATAGTTGTTATTTAAGTCATGTATTTAGGTGCCACATGTCTTGTACAACATCTTGCGGCGACCACCATGACACATTTCGTAGTTGGCCAATAATGGCGGGTTAACGGTATTCCCCTGTTTAGATAGTGTTGGTGCACATATATTGTTAAGTTGATATTTGTTAATGTTTTATCTTCTTCTTCTTAACTAAGTGTCGTCTGTGACTATGTTGTTGTTGTTTTAACATAAAGAAGTTTTGGCAATTTGACTGAAAATATTTTGAAACGAATGACACATATTTTATATTCAGATCAGACGCCTAATTACCTAGTCTTACTTGAATCAGATCTGAACAGTTTGCAAACATGCCAGTGAATTTGCCATTGGCAGTGATGTTCGTTCTTGCACCTGATATATAATATCTTTATTCAAGTCTCATCATGGATACAGCATACATTAGTTAACAACTATATATACATGTCAATGACCAATGTCATTCAATTATGAATTATAAGAGACTATCATAGTGTTATCAAAATGAACACATGCTAGGTAATAAAACAATACAACATTATTTACGGACATTTTCACCACTGCTAAATTGCATTAAAATCAAATATCACAGTTTATACATTGTTATATAGCAGACATCTGCGTCTGTATAAAATAAGATGGCAGGATTTGGCAACAGGATCGCCCTGATATCGCATAGGTTCACAGGGGTGGGCTGATACCCGGCGTTCGTGTCCAGCACACGTTGTGAAGGGGGCGGGAATCTGATCACGTTACAGACCGTTGCGTGAGGGGTGACACTATAGAGACCTTTCACGCAGCTTACATGGTGTCTGAAAGTGAACAGTACAGTCCTTGTCACTGGCCACACGGACAATTTACGTTGACGAACGAAGACAAGCCATGTGAAAAGATCATCGCTTATCCCTTTCACTGTCATAATATCGTCTGCTTATTTAATGTCGTCTGCTCTTATATTTCAAATGTAGATTTTAGTAATTTTGAACGAATAATCATGTACATGTAATGTAGTGTCAAACAATTTTAATCCGGATCCGACACCGACTCTTTCGGCCTGTGACCATGGATTCAAATTGCTTATCAAATGTAAGTGTTGTTAGTTTGGGCATTGAAGGGTTTAACCCCTTCACTGCCTTACCCCGAGCCTAACAGTTGTTTGCAAACACTTTGAATCCTGATCAGACGCCGCGTTACGCGTCGTCTGATCAGGATCCAAACGGGTTGACAATCATTCCAATATTACTTCAATCAAAATAGCAAAAATTAAAGAAATAAAAGCAGACGACAATTGTTTAAAATTGATGACGTCACGGCAGTGAAGGGTTTAAAAGTGAGTGGAAGAGATAAGAACGGGCGTCAACGTTTTTCTTTTCTTTTCCCCTTTCCCCCAGCAGATCTAGCGAGTTGACCTGCACTTCTAACCAGTTTGCATCCAACTCAGACGGCGGCCAAGTAATGCCGTCTGATCAGGATCTAAACTGTATGAAACTCATCTGTAAGTTTGTATAGATTGCGTACGATCTTAACATGACAGTTGTTGCAGGCGACAATGCCAGTGTAGAAAAGAGAAAGGTTTGCTTCTCAGATAGTTAAACAGGTGTTTAAACTGCGCTTCTTCATGCCCTACCGCGCATTTCAGCAGGATACGTGTATAGCCTACTTCATGTTTTGAAGACGGGTTACCAATTAAAGGCAGGGACTTATACTAAATGTATAATATACGTTCCTGTTAAAGCAGATTTGAAGTACATGTATAGCAGAATGTACCTTAAGACGTTAAAGATATCTGCTTTAAATAACCATCTACAAGAATATAAAAAATATCAACTTCGGCGGAGGGATAAATCAAATGTGCTCAGATGCGCTACTTCTATTGGGGAAGGTTAAGAGAAAGAAAGCTGTTGAAACTTGAAAGACAACGGTGTTTCTTTTAAGTTGTCCTCAAAGCGGCACTTTAACCTTCTGCACGCTGCTGTCGCATGTGTGTTAGCTACATCTATTGCAAAGAGTTTGAATCCAAATGAGACGTATAGGTTAGACCATGGTTGCAAGCGAATAAACGATATAGTTCGAGGGGGCGTAGCCCCCGAGAACTATGTCGTTTATTCGCGCGCAACCATGGTCTAACCTATTTAGCACTGGCTTGGGCTCGAGGAAAACAAGAAAACCATTCGTTTCTGATTTCTGTTTTAGACGAAAAAGTCATTTTGTTTGTAATATTTTACTAAAATTGAAAGGTTATTTCAAATGATAAGTTTGAGACATTAAGCATGCTTTAACACCAACATAAATAACGCTTATTGAAGCTCTATATGTAAGCACAATTCATTAGTAATTGTCTTTAAAGTCTAGGTCTCACTGTACATAATAAAACGTCATGAAGCGTGTGCAGTTCACCTCTGACCTCAGCTTGTTTTAGAATTGTGACGTCAAATTGCCTTGAGATGACGGAAGCGAGGAATAAGTGAACAGTTTGTTAGTTATTCCATGGTTTGTTGAAATAAACCATATATTTTTACAGGTTTTTGAGGCATCTGATTGGCCGAGAGCTCCAAGACATGTGCTAAGTCGATTTACACGGCGTGTCATTGGACCCGTTATTGATATGTTAAAAAATCCGAGAAAAGATGTAGACGACAAATGCTATCTATTAGTCGTAGGCTAAACTGTATTAGCTCTACCTTATTGATCTGGTAGAAAAACAAGTAAAATCACGGACCGAGACATTCATATGTCTCAAATCAGAGACTTTAACCAGTAATTCTGCTTGAATGACAATGTGTATGTTACACACGTGTTTATAATGTTGCAATAATGTCTGTTTATATGTTATAGATGTATTGAGGAAACGAATAAACTACAATTACATGTACTACTTTCAAAGTGTCAACGTTTTTTCGCTCTAAATTCCTAAGGTCAATATTTTACTAAATGCTCCAAGAATAAGCCCAATTTTACTTTACGGGTGTGAACTTTGGGGTATTGAGTATATAGAAGGAATTGAGAGAGTACATGTATATGCATGCAAACGTTTTCTTAATGCACCATTGAAAGCATGTAATTCTGCTATCATGGGTGATTGTGGTAGTTCTGCATTTAAGCGATGTGTTAAATTTTGGATGCGTATAATTACTATGTCTGATAACAGGTACGTTAAGATGTGTTACAATATGCTGAAATATTATGATGAACGTGGATATAAGAACTGGGTTACTTCATTACGTTTAAATTTGTGTAGCAATGGACTCGTATATGATTAAGTCAAGCAGTTGACAATCCTAAATGTTTTTTGAATCAGTATGTAACTAGATTAAAAGACGAGTATAAACAAAAATGGCATGAAATGTGTTGTAATAATAACAAATTGGTTTTGTACAAACAGTATAAAGTCGAATTTGTGAAAGAACCATATCTGGATGCTATTAATCTTAAGAAATTTAGAAGCAGCTATGTATCATTTAGGTCATCATGATTGAAAAAGGTAGACATATTAATTTGGTTAGAGAAGCACGCTTTTGTATACACTGTGTTGATTCCGTAGAATATAAGTTACACCGTTTTCAGGTGACCTAATATGGAATATACACTGCCAGTAAATTCCATATGGGACGTGAGCGGAGCTCGAGTCCCATATGGAATTTACTGGCAGTGTATATTCCATATTAGGTCACCTGAACACTGTGTAACGTTTTTATCCTACCGACTACCTTTTATTCTTGACAAATAGATTAAAGGCGGTCACTGTCATATAATATGAAAACATGACGTCATCAATCATTATCTTAACATTAGTGCGTGACGTAATGTTTACCTACATCTTAATCAGCAACCGTTTTTATAATGACTTGTTTATTGTATACAGTTGGGTCAATGTTATTCTTTCCCGTTTTAAAGCAAACGAAACGCAAACGCATCGTAATGAATGTACAAAATAACAACTTTTTGACAACTCTGTCTATTCATTTAAATTATACAAGTGGCAAACAGTTTGGAGCCTGATCAGACCCCGGATCACCCGGGCGTCTGATCTGGCTCCAAACTGTTTGCAATGGATTTTTTAGTTTAAGCGTAAACGCGTTTATTGGGAAAGAATAACGTTTTCTCCACTGTACCTGGTACAAAATCAACGAATATGTGAATTGTTTGAATGTTTACATAAGCGCGGCCGTTATAGAAACCAAATGACGTCATCTTCATTGAACGTTGGCCATTTTGAACGTTACGTTGCTAACGTTTTCACGTGCATAAGATCTGTTGCCCCCGGGCCAATATTATTAGGTTGCTGAAAGCAGTGGATGGAAAATACACGGCTTTCACGTGACGCCAATTCGCCAATCGGATGGCTAGAAACTTGTAGGAGGTAGGATAAGACGAATTACATTTCTTATTATTTTGTCCATTATATGCTGATCTGAGATCAAAATATATACATAATAAGTATTGGAACATTCATAAATTCAATAGCTTGATGTCTTCTAACGATAAATTAACACTTTGGCCATGTTCATATATAATGCAATGAAATACCGCGATGAATTTCTAATATGAAGACTGAATATTTGATCTAAAAAAAAAAAGAAAAAAAAAGATTAATACTCGAATGATGTGGAATACTTATGTATTATAGTTTGTATTAATCTGATCAACAGACTGTTATAATATTGTAAAATTGTGTTCATTACTACACCTGATGCATAAGTTATTCTGTTTGTATGTACTAATATGTGTATGGGCCGGAGGCCAATAATGCGAAATAAAATGAACTGAACTGGGTAATATGTTAAATAGCGTACCTCTTAATTGTCTTTATATTGTCTGTTTACAAATGATCGTCTGAATCTTCAGCTCAAAATAAGTTCAGAGTTAGTCTGGGAATTGTACATATATATATTGTCTGCCAAACACTGTTGATCATGATATAGCATACTCTCGGCGTCTGATATTCAAATTAGCTGCAAATGCTAGCTTTGTAGTGGGCTTGTTAGTGAAATTGCTTAAGGCAAAGTCTTTGATAAGCTGCTGTAGGCTTTCAGGTTTGCCTCGAACTAAGTCTTTATATCGAAACTCAAAGACTCACTGGTTCCTTTCTTTTCCCTCGCGTATAAATGTCCCTAAAGGTCCTTGATATGGGACATTGTAATAAATGAAAATATCCTAAAGGGTGGGGTTTTGTCGTCCCTCAATTACCTTTTTACGGTCGAACTTTGTCGTTGCTTTGAACCTTTCGCAATGACTGGTAAACGCAGGTTTAACTGTCTTATTTAATGAATGAGTCCGCAGAAAAGCTGTCACTTCTTTGCTTGTATCCTATTTCAACAGGAAACGATTTCGTTTTCGGAGGCTTAAGTGGGGCAGTACACAGAAAGATACAAAAATATATCGAATTGGTCCCGGTTAGATTATAGGATTAATTCTAATGTTCTGTGATTTAAATGTATTATAATGTGGTTGAACAGCACTATTGAAACATTTGAAATAATACAAACATTTGCTGTTTCTTCATAAACTGCCAGAAGCGAAACCTAGTGTCCTGTTTTTCTGAGTTGTACATTGGAGTAAACATTATTTCCTAATAAATACGTTAATACTGAAAGTCGTGTATAAATCGCAAACAATTTGGTGCCAGGTCAGATGCCTAGTTACGCGGTCTCTGACCAGCCACCCAACTACCTGTCACTCAGATTAATATAAATCGTCGACATTTTCAAATTTTATTGCGGCGATGTACGTTTGGTTTCGTTTAACCCATTACCCCATGGCCTGTTTCTACCTTTGAAGACAGGTGACCAATTTAAGCAGGTTGAAAGTAAAGTAGAATGCGGCTTAAGTCGTTTTCCCCTTTGCTTTCAACCTGCTTTTAATCTGTTAGAAGATAGAAACTATTTCTTATTATACATATTCATGACTGTATAAAGTGGAACTTTTTTCTTCAGTGGAGTACTAGATTAGATGCGTAAAAATGGTGTTTCTATTGAGGAGAGGGTTACACTAGAAAGAATATCATCTTCTCCGTTGTACCTGTCGGTGCAATGACTTCTGTATCTAGGACAAGGCGCCTTTGATGTTCGAGGCTTCGGATTTCACAGTCGATTGTCATCCAACCTGTTACTAGATATAATGAAAATGGAAATACATTCAAATTCTCACTGCTATGCATCACCTATCAATCATGATAAGCCTTTGGATCTCATTTCTACGGAATCATGTTGGGGCCAACAATTGTTCTGTTTTACAGTTTTGGTAAAACGCTAAAACAATATCGTCGGTTACGTTCGAAAATGACGTACATGTATATTCAATTCTGCTAAAAAATAATGTGGGTTTTTCCTATTTTCGAATATGTATAGTTTCCCGCTTCGAATGCGATAATATCGGTATGGATAACCAATAAAAAAAGATGAGATATAGTCACGTGAGCATATCTCGTATCGATTGGTTCCAATATTTAAGCGGTCAAAAAGGTCGTATATGCAATGAAAACTCGCTGGGTACTGATGTTAAACAAGCCGTTTGTGGACATCATAACACACCCTTAGAGTCTCTCTTGGACTGTAAGTAGCAATTAAAAATAAATATTTTAATGCAATATGCAACCATTTGAAAAATGCGACAAAGATGATACATAATTATATTTTTTGATAACTGCAATTCAGCTGTTATTCAGAATTTAACCGGTCAAAAAGGTCATACATGTATATGCAATGTAACAAGTGACATGAAAAACGGTGTTTTGTGTTTCCTGAAAAGTTGGAATTTGGTCTATTCGTCCGGTTCGAACGACACCGACGATATGCGAGAATGCAACGTTACATTCTCGTATCTTTCTTCGGTCAATTTTTTCCTCGAATCGTATAGCATTGTATTGTAAATTATGCTGAAAACAGATGCGAGAACGTAACGTTGCATGCTCGCATCTTTAATCCTTTATAGCATTCTTTCGTAAATTATGCCGAAACAGATGCGAGAACATTACGTTGCATTCTCCCATCTTGAATCGTATATTGTAAATTATGCCGAAAAACTGATGCGAAAATGTAACGTTGCATTCTTGCTTTTTCCCGGTACATTTTGTTCTCGAATCCTTTAGTATAGACCTATAATCTATTGAAAAGTATGCCTAAAATATATGCTATGGTCCTAAAAGGTTACTTTCACATATCTTTTTCCAGTACTTTTTGTCCTCGAATCTTATAGTATTCTATTCTAATTTACGACGAAAAAGATGCGATTGTCCTTATAGGACACATAATTTGTTATCGATATTTAACCACTCTTCCCAATAGAATACTGTAGATTTCGTGCACAAAATGCATCGAAATGATATGCGAAAGTGCACCCTTGCATTCTCGCCAATTTTTTCGACATTTTTTACAACATCAGTTTAACGCAAAAAAGGTTGCGAGAATGCAATGTTACATTCCCGCATCTTGTTTTTAGTGTTACATGTATACTACAATAACACATTACAGAAAAGCTGTTGACCCCAACAGGATTCCGTACTTTTCATTGAAGGCATTACTGCCATAAAATCCAAATGTCGTCTGCAATTAATTTAAAACCAAGAGTTTTAGATAGTTTAACTGTAGAAACAGCGACAGGGGTACCAAACAGCTTGGACCCTGGTCAGACACCGAGTTCCTCGGCATTTGATCAGACTCAAAAATGTTTGCAAATCTGTTATTCTTTCCCGTTTAAACGCAAACGTACGCAAACGCAAAACACTAAAACGTAGAAAAGTACAACTTTTGGACAATTCTGATAATTCATGTTTATCTTAGTGGCAAACAGTTTGGAGCCTGATCAGACGCCGGCGTCTGATCTGGCTCCAAACTGTTTGCACTGCAAATAATAGTTTTAGCGTAAACGCGTTTATTGGGAAAGAATAACAGATTCTCCACTGTATGCTGCGCTTGGTAGTGGAAAAGGTTGTACAGTGGAGAAGACGTTATTATTTCCCAATAAACGCGTTTACGAAAAGTTATTATTTCCTACGCAAACAATTTAAAGCCAGATCAGACGCCGGGTAATGAACCAGGTTCCAAACTGTTTCCCACTCAGATTCAAATAAATTGTCAGAATTGTCAAAAAGTTTTCATTTTCTGCATGATTTCATTTATTTGTATTTGCGTCTCGATTGCGTTTAAACGGGAAAGAAAAATATATTCTCCACAGTAGCAGATTTCTTCTGTTTGTTGCATATGTTACCTTCCTAGAGAGTGTGCAAAAGTTGTATTTTACAGGTAACGTTTGTTCAAATAAGATATAAAAAGAAATTCGTGTCGGAATCAATTAGATAAGTCATTAATTAACCGCGTGTACGCAAACCACACATGCGTTGCACGTTCCAAAGTGACACGGAGAAAAGATAATATTTAATCGCTAATTTCCCAACCCCCTGTCACAGGTGTGCAGTATTGGTAATCGGAGAAACTTTTCTCCTTTCTAACCACCGTTTACCGTTCGATTTTTAGATAAACAGGCCGTTAAAGCCCTCACTAGAGTAAAAGTGCGTTCATCCGAATGTGCAAACAGTTTGGAACCAGACCAGACGCCGAGTAATTCTGATCAGGTTCCAATCTGTTTGATATCCGTGTTTATGAGTTTTATTAATTGAAAATTTAAATAGATTTTAAATAATAATTTGAGATGACGATAAATTTAAAAAAGACGATACATTGGCAGTTTAAGGATTAAAATGCAACACATGGTATTGAAGTACGCTTAAACCGCCATGTTTTATGTTTTGTGTGGAAACACATCCTCAGACAAGCTAGTTAGCAAAAAAAACTATACCATGTATTCAGACACGGGTTGTGCCGTAATTCAAATGGGAGACGTCAAGTGGCCCTGAAAACAAATACATCATAGGCGCACAGCTGGATATGTTAGTGACAAACAAAAGTTATGAAATATAATATTGGTTTCAGATTCTGTTGGCATAGCAAATTCAACTTTCATTACATTCAGTAAAACGTGTTATCCCCCGTTTTCAGTATTGAAGATGGTGCTTTAAAAACAGACTGAAAGTAAAACAGAATTCAAGAGCGTTCTGCTTTACTTTTAAGCTACCATTGGCCAAGATAAGTAGTATTAGCACATGGCTTGGAGCTCTCGGCCAATCAGAGGCCTCAAAAACCTGTGAATATATCGTTTATTTTACAAAACCATGAAATAACTAACTACGGAAAACACACTGTTCACTTATTCCAAGCTTCCGTCATATCAAGGCAATTTGACGTCACAACCCTAGATCGGAGTGGAACTGCACTCGCTTGATGACGTCATATTATGTACAGTGAGACCTAAACTTTAAAGGCAATTAATAATGAAGTGTGCTTACATATAGAGCTTCAATAAGCGTTATTTATGTTGGTGTTAAAGCATGCTTAATGTCTCAAACTGCACATTGAAATAACCTTTCAATTTAAGTAAAGTATTACAAATAAAATGACTTTTTCGTCTAAAACAAAAAGTAGAAACGTAGGGTCTTCTTGTTTTCCTCGAGCCCAAGCCAGTGCTAAATAGGTTAGACCACGGTTGCGCGCGAATAAACGACATAGTTCTCGGGGGCTACGCCCCCTCGAACTATATCGTTTATTCGCTTGCAACCATTGTCTAACCTATACTAGCATTTTCTCTATTTATTAATTGATGATTTGAAACAGTCTGGAACACAAGGAATACAAATACAGGTTTGTGGACATGAGCGAGAGGTTCTGTTCTTTTATGCTGACGGTTTAGCAAATGTAAACGTGTGACACAATAAGAAGCCTGCAATCTGAAATAAATATTGACAAAACTGGAATGAACATCAACCTGTCTAAGACAAAAATAAATAAATTATTAAAGTCTTTAGAAATGGTTGCGTCCTTAGAAGAAACGAAAAATGGTTTTACAATGGTACTTTAGTAGATACTGTTTCTAACTACAAATACATGGGCCTATATACATGTATTACTTCCAGATTTTGATTAGCTACTCAAGCTAGAAAAGCCATCGTAGCAATGTACAAATTACAAGAAAATGTTTGGTATTTTGAAAAGGAAGAATTATTCAAGTTATTTGATACTATGGTAAATCCAGTTTTATCATATGGTCTGGAGATTTGATGAGTTGAGTATTCAAAATCCGTCGAAGTTGCTCACGATAATTTTGTAAATGATCTCTAAAACTACAAGTATACAAGCTTACAGGAGAACATGGTAGATACAGTGGAGAATCTGTTATTCTTTCCCGTTTAAACGCAAACGCAAAGCACTAAAACGTAGAAAAGTACAACTTTTGGACAATTCTGATAATTCATGTTTATCTTGGTGGCAAACAGTTTGGAGCCTGATCAGACGCCGGGTAACCCGGCGTCTGATCTGGCTCGAAACTGTTTGCACTGCAAATAATAGTTTTAGCGTAAACGCGTTTATTGGGAAAGAATAACACATTCTCCACTGTACATGATTCCACAATAATAATAATAATGTTGATTATTGCTGTAGAACAATCAGTTGTTATTGGCTAGATTTTATATACAAATGTAAATAGATATCCTTATCAATTTACTGCAAATTATTTTATGTTTGGTATACCATTTCATTACAGAATACAGCGCCCGTCTCTACAAAGACACCCATGGAAGACAAAGATTGTGTGTGTTGTTCGGAGGGAGTCGTTATATTGGAAGGAAAATAAGCTAACATTTGCAAACATATTGGATCCAGATCAGAGGCCGCATAACGCGGCGTTTGATCTGAATTCAAGCTGTTTGTCACTCGTCATTCAGTTTGTTTCTGTCAGTCCATTATGTAATTTTGCAGCCGTGAATAGGGTGAAAATAATTGCCTTGTTTTGAGGAATAGCGGCAAGTGTTGTTTTTAGGAGGGAATCGTTTTTGTGATGGCCGTTTTATGGAGGGAGCACTGTAGCTCTGACCAAAGCAGATGTTCTTGGCATATTAAGTTGTTTGTTGAAACTGGAAGGCACTTTTATAAATATTCCTTATATAATCAAAGGACTTGCGAACAATACAATATTGGGAAAAGTGAGGATATTTTTTCTTAATAATGGAACGTACTCTATTATAATGATTTAAGATTAGCAGGTCTACCAAGTATTAGAAAAGCGCATACTCTAACACATTTTCAGTTCAATCGCATTTTAAATGCTGATAAATTTGGCAGACTTAATATACTTTGCTAACATCTAACGTTTACGGGATGGGACTATTAGTCTCGAGAACTAGCATTGTGTTAACTTACATTTGCGCTCAGTGGATTTTTCCATGCTTTAATATTGGATATGTCAATTTATATCTAAGGGAATTGCATTTTCCAAAATATTCACTTTGTTTTATATTAAAATTCCTATCAACAAACAGTCTATTGCGATTCTGATTAGAGGCCGCAAAATGCGGCGTCTGCTCAGAGTCTACACCATTTCCATATGTCCCTTTTTATATTGGACGCTATGCATAGACGGGTGAAACAATGTCAATATAATGAATATACAATACATCCATAAAACATATTGTATGTCAATAATTCTACTTACTGTATGTCAGTTTATATGCACGTTTTGTGTATTATGGGTCGGAGGCTTACATTGCTAAATAAACAAGTGCCATATATGTATTTGAAGCCAAATTGACTTAAAGTCTGAACTACAGGGGCCGTCCCTTTACGAAACGTCGTACGGCAAATATTTGTTTGCTCCTTCAAATGAAAATAGTCACCAACTCTAAAGCATTGTCCTTTTCTTCATTTTATTGTTTTGCATTGGAGTTAAAAGAATACATGTAACGTCCTTCTCTCTGAAGAACAAGGAAGTGTCTAGACTTCATATAAATATGTTATTAACCCATTACCCAATAAATACACCCTTTTATGCCTTTAATGTTTTCCTCCTCTGAAAAAATAGTCTCATTTTATATAGCAATGAGCTATGAACAATAAGAAATATGTCTCAGTCTATATACTTCCAGATTGCAGCTTGAAGCAGGCTAGAGGTAAAGCAAAATGCACATGCATTAAGTGCATTCTGCTTTATTTTCTACCTGCTTTAAGTGGTCACCTGTCTTTGAAACTAGAAACAGGCTATAGGGAGTAAAAGAACAGCTTGCTGACTTCGGACGTGGGGGAGGGGCGTGTCCAGTCTGCATAGCAATGTTCTTATCCAAATACTGTGGAGAAAACACAATACAGAAAACCTTTCCATTGTTCACATTTACTTTATTCAAAAACAAAAAGAAGAAAAACGACCAGAAACATTTCACCCATCACACTTGGGCCATTTGATTGATATAGTGTGGTATGATCTGAAGGAACATCATACATGTTTATATGAGACTACATCAATACCACATGTAGAATGACAGGGCTGCCATAAGTTGATCATGAAAATTTCTAAGATTTCCAAATTTTCTATTTTTCATACACAATTTCACCCTGCTTTTACGAGGGGTGTTTCATAATTAATGCAACTCCATTAATAACTTCGATATAATAATTGTAATATGCATGTGTGATATATCGTTGGAAAGGGCAATTTCTCACCTACATGATGGTATAATGCACTATTAGATCACATTACGGGATAAATCACAATACTTATCTATATGACCCCTCCTCAAGGGCACTAGAAAATAGCACTTTTCAGACTTTACTTATTGACCTAATAACTTTTTTAAAAGTAAAAGTTCTATACTTTGTTTTTGAAATATATCAGTTTATGTCTGAATTTTAATATAAATAAGATTTCATTACAATTAAAAGGCTCAGCTGTTTTAAATCTCATTTTAAAAAAAAATGAAATTTCTCATTTTGCTAATGAAAAAAGTTGACATGAATTTTCGAACGCTATGACATTTTTCTAGATTCGTATATCTATAATTTGATTTTAAAACATGAACATCTGCTTCAATTACTTCAATTATAGCATTGTTTGATATAACAAAATGTGTTCTAGATTTCAACAAAACCTCTTGAACATAACAGTAGTGTCATTTTTTATGATTTTTTCAGTAAGAGTTAAATATTACCTATATTTTTGTCATTTTGGGAAATAATATAATTTTTGCGTAATTTGAGCATAATTGTCTTAATTAATCTGACCGAAAGTTTCATGAAATTATTTCAAATAATAAAACCGTCATGGTAATTTCAGTATCAAAATTTGTTCGAAACATTACCTCAAAAATACACAAAAACGGTCCAGTGCCCTTGACTTGGGGTCATTTAGGCTCATGGTGTGACTTGTTTAGTCATGTGATCTTACAGTGCATTATACCATTATATAGGCGAAGAATGATTCTTTCGATTGATGTATCACACATGCATTTTTCTCTTATATTATTAAAGTTATTGATCTAGTTGCATTAATTATGAAACACCCCTCGTAGCTATCATCTATTAGGATAGAAATCTGAAGATTTCAGAAAAATCAGGAGAAAAATTAATGGCAGCCCTTTAATGATTGCCATCACAATATGGTAGGCTCTTTGATAATATTCAACAGCGAAGTAGAGTAAAACCTCTCTATGATGACCACTAACTTAATTAGTTTATGTTACAGGCATTTAGCTGTAAAAATCAAGGTTGAAATAAAACAGAAAGGTATATGAGAAGATTTCTGTTTTAATTTCACCTTGCTTTACACTGCAACCTGTTTTTCATTAAATCAATTAGCCTTATTTTCAGTGGTTGTAATAGAGAGGTTTGTTATTCAATCTTGTATTAAGCAACGGCTCATTTCTGTCAGCAGCATGTAGCTCTCTTAAGACAGGCAGCTGCTCGATGCATAAGAAAATAATGCAGAAAGCACTTATTTAGTTATCATTTTCATCGTGCATTAAACAATCACCTGTTTTAAAGACAACAATAGTTTTGATTGTCGTTTAATATAAGAGTGAGTGTTTGTAGATATCTTAAGAGTTGTGGCAGATAAATGCAAGGCAAAAGTAAACAGAAAATGTGATAGTATCAAATACATTCTAAATTAATTTTCTTTAGCATCATGCAAACCACTTTGATTTAAACCGCATAATAGTTCCTTGTTTGACTGTTCATTTAACATAGATATGGCATCTAGAGATATTAGTTCAAATTTGTTTCAATAAATAGACAATAATGATAATAAAGCCCTGTCTATTGCAATCACTCAAGCCATGCTTGGTCTATGAGTTTAATGTCAAAGGTAAATGCAGGGTAAAAATAAAGTTTTCTAGGAGAACTTTCTATTTTGTTTTCATCCTGCTTTATGACACTAGCCTAGGGCTCCATATAAGAAGGAGGAAACTGTACTTTTCCAACATTATCTCCTTTATGTCTGCACCAAACCCTATGGTGCAACTACTTATTAGAGACAATTCTAATGAGTGGTCACACCATAGGGTTTAAGCAGACATTAAGCTTTTAGTTTTAGAGATACTCTCCCTATCTGGAGTCCAAGAGCCTGTTTCATAAAACTTTGTACGACAAATAGGTCGTAAGTCAAAACTTTAAAATACATTTAAATTCTGATTTCGCTATCTAATCCTGTCTTGTGACATCACTTTGAAATTGTCTTTTCAAGACAATTCCAAAAAGATGTCACAAGACAGGATTAGATGGAGAAATAAATAAAAATTGAGACTTTTATAATCTGACTTATGACAACATTTGTCGTAGGAAGTTTTATGAATCAGGGTCCAGATTACTACTTATGTGTAGCACATAGAACAAGTCTCTCGTTTAAGTTTCTGCAATAGAATGACTTCTACTGTAAATGCTAGTAAACCTACTTATACAAGTAGATAGGTGTATAATAAGATATAGACTTGGCAAGACAAGAGGAACATACAACTGGACTGGTGCAACTATTGGTGAACTTCACCTAGTCTAGGTCATCCAAGTTGATTGAACTTTGAAACCCAACCCTACTTACTCAACCCCTACCCCTGACTTGACCCATTACTCCATAAACACACCTTTTGTGCCATTGATTTATTCCTTCACAGAAGAAAATTATTGTTCAAATTTATACAATCATGAAATTGCATCATATGAATATAGAAATATTTTCTTTATTAGATAGTAGGTTAAAACAGACTGAAAGTAATACGGAATGAATGGTTTTGGTCTACTCAAGGTGCAGATCAAATATTAACAAGAGCCCCATGGGGCATATTTCGCTCACCTGAGAATAACTGACAAAATGGAGAAAAATATTTATGTCCAGGACAGAGTCATTTTTTACTCGATTGGCATAATTTGAACAATCTTGAAAGAGGACCTGTAGATGATGATATGTGCCAAATATCTAAGATCAGGGTACAAGGGTTTTAGACAAAAAGATTTTTTTAAGTTTCCATTGAAATTTTTTTTTTTAGCTCCTGTGACCTACTTATGCAACAGACTGGAACCATTTGAACAAAATAGTAAAGGACATCTAGAAGTGTCACCATGATGAATATCAAAGCTCTGGTCGTATTAGTTTCAGAGTAGAAAACGTTTGAAAATTTCACTATATAACTCTATGTAAAACTGTGACCCCTGGGGCGGGGCCAATTTTGACCCTAGGGACATAATTTGAACAAAATTGATAGAGGACCTTTTGATGATGCTATGTGCCAAATATCTAAGCTCTGGCCCTTGTAGTTTCAGACAAAAAGATTTTTTAAGTTTTCATTGAAAAAAAAACTATTTTTAGCTCCTGTGACCTACTTATGCAACCGACCGGAACCATTTGAACAAAATATGTAAAGGACATCTAGAAGTGTCACCATGATGAATATCAAAGCTCTGGCCATATTAGTTTCAGAGAAGAAGGCGTTTGAAAATTTCAATATATAACTCTATGTAAAACTGTGACCCCCGGGGCGGGGCCAATTTTGACCCCAGGGACATAATTTGAACAAACTTGATAGAGGACCAGTAGATGATGCTATGTGCCAAATATCTAAGCTCTGGCCCTTGTAGTTTCCGACAAGAAGATTTTTAAAGTTTTCTTTGAAAAAATCTATTTTTAGCTCCTGTGACCTACTTATGCAACCGACCGGAACCATTTGAACAAAATATGTAAAGGACATCTAGAAGTGTCACCATGCTGAGTATCAATGCTCTAGCCATATTAGTTTCAGAGAAGAAGACGTTTGAAAATTTCACTATATAACTCTATGTAAAACTGTGACCCCCGGGGCGGGGCCAATTTTGATCCTAGGGACATAATTTGTACAAACTTGATAGAAGACCTATAGATGATGCTATGTGCCAAATATCTAAGCTCTGGCTCTTGCAGTTTCTGACAAGAAGATTTTTAAAGATTTTCTTATTTTTTCAGTTTGGTTGCCATGGCAACCAGAGTTCTGCATTGTTTTTAATTCTTTGAACAAATTTGAAAGAGCTTGACCCAAGGAACATTTCTGTAAAGTTTGGTTGAAATCTGTCAAGCGGTATATGAGGAGATGTCATTTGAAGCAATTGTTAACGACGACGGACGACGACGGACACAGGGCCATCCCAATAGCTCACCTTGAGCCTATGGCTCAGGTGAGCTAACAAGTAGGGGCAATGATAATAATGAAACATTTTAAAAGATTCCACAATGTCTTTTTAGTTTACATCTCTTTTTCTTTTAAAGAAGGCTTTTAACACATTCAATCCTAGCGACGAGTATACTCGTTATTTATTAACAGCATACCTGTGAGGATTACACTTGTCACATGCAAACAGTGTAGACCCTGATCAGAGGGCTTCTTAAGGAGCCCTCTGATCAGGGGCCTCACTGTTTGTCATTTTGAAATATATTGTTAAAATTAACCCTATTTAGTCAAAAAATGACTAGACTTATTTCGAAAATGGAATTGTCCTTTAAAAGTTTCAGGGGTGAATCAGTTAAAAGAACTATAAAGTTGCAGCCACTATCTGAAAAATTTATCACTAAATGTTTTGAAAGCTTGATAATTTTAATTGGTTAATGATACAGTTATAATAACTATAATGTGACAGAATGGTTCACAATACCAAATGCATTTGGAATGTAACTCTACTTCTGATAATGTTAGGTAACCCTAGATGCCAAGCATGAAGTCAAACTGACAGTTCAATAAAAGTTTCCCAAGAAATTCTTGCAATTTAAACCAGACTCGCCATTGGCGAGTGTTTGACTAGGGAAAACGGAACACCGCAAAGTAATGCTTGCTTTTATTCCATGCTATCTGTTGACTTTTTCTGTCTGAATAGGGAAGCTGAGTACTAGAGACCGTCACTGCCTACATTCTGGGTAGAGTTTCTCTAGTAACAAAGGGGTAGAATTGTTGCATTGTTGTGTATGCACTGGTGGTTAGAGACCCAGATGACTCGGACACAATGCCGGGGATTCGGACTTGATAGGGAAGGTATCAGATATCAAATCTCCAATGACCAAACAACCATACACACATAAGAGCTATGGTTTGACAAATATTAACTTCTCCCAACAAACAATTAAATCTAACAAAGCAAGCTCTTCCGCATCACAATTTGAGAGTTATATAAAGAGGTAAGGAATTTATGATACAATTAGAAAGAAATCTCAGATGTAAGGTTTATTTCCTACAATTATGATTTCTTGTAAAGAATCCTTTGGCTACATTTCTCCCTGCATAATGCAGAGTGATAACAAAAATACTGGATTGGGAAAGAGTTACAATACAGTGCTTGCTTATCTCAGTGTTAAAGGCTGCCTATTTATTTATCATTTTCACCCCCCCCCCTTTTAAAATAAACCAGAAAGCTCCTTCAGGGAAAGATAAATGTGCTAAAAAGAGCTTTTATGGTGGAAAGTGCTTATGCAAAATTAAAGAAAAGCAGGAAGCTGCTAAATAAACTTTTTACTTTTTTCATCCTGCTTGAAGTTGCTATTGCTATTTGTCCATAAAACTATCAATGAATTTGATATTGTGTGGTAATGAAATAGCATTATATTACTGAATGTTATCCTACCATTTAGTCCCCTAAAGCTGTATAACCCACTACCCCATTGTCGCTTTCTAGTTTTGAATACAGATGACATTTAAAGCAGGTTGAAAGTAAAGCAGAATGTGCCTTAAGGCACATTCTGCTTTACTTTCAACCTGCTTTAAGCTAGTCTGCTAGAATATAGACAATATTTCTTATGATACATATTCATGGCTGTATAAATAAGAACTATTTTCTTAAGTGGATGAATAAATTGGAAGGGTAAAAAGGCATATTTATGGGTTAAGATATACCAGTCCAATCCCTTTTCTCTTGCTCAATTCTAACAAACTGATTTACTCATTAAATGCTGAAAATATATAGATATTGATAAATCTGTACAATTTTTTACATAATATATATCAATAAATTAAAATGGTCGATAAACAGATACTAACCAATACAATTAACACGGCACAGTCATGGCATATTGAGGACAATGAAGACATACTTTTGACAAGCTGAGTAAAATAATGAGGCGATTCAAATCACAAAAAGAATGACCTTAAGACATTGAAAACGATGCAAAACAAAGAGCACAGGGCTACCAAAAGTTGCTCCATAAAATCCTTAGATTTGCAAATTTTCAAGCGTTTAGGAATCCTACCCTTAACACTTTTGCTGCCAAGCTCTGTAACACTAACATGTTGTTTGGATCCAGATCGAACACTGCATAACACAGCATCTGGTTTGAATCTAAACTGTTTGACACCCATATCAATGTTTCTTAAGTAAAAATGTATAAAATTCCAAATTTTAATAGTAAGAAATCCGTAGAAAAATCCAGAGAAACAGCAAAACAAAGATCATAACCAGCCATCAAGTTATAAATACTAGGCAGAGTCATTCTTAAAATATGGTCAAATCAGAACGAAGGTGTAACACATAGTATTTTCATATTATATTTTCATACCAATTTGTACAAAACTTATTATGCAATTTCATAATGAAAAACATATGTTTAACCCTAATGAATTCAATATTTCATTCAATCTTTTTTCCATGCTTGTATTCTTTTTGAAAAAGCATGGACACA
This sequence comes from Gari tellinella, assembly GCA_922989275.2. Taxonomy (NCBI): domain Eukaryota; kingdom Metazoa; phylum Mollusca; class Bivalvia; order Cardiida; family Psammobiidae; genus Gari; species Gari tellinella. The sequence goes on along the minus strand of OV277860.1, from coordinate 64,333,567 downwards.
AAGTACAACATAGTTTCTTTTTCACAAAATATGAAAATAAAAATTCTACACAACGGTACTAACCAGAAATATTAAAATGTCACCCAGTTGTTATTGCAATAAAGGCTGGGCTCCAGTTAAGGGGAGCATTTTGAAAACTAAAATCTTTTTACCTGATCGAAACCCTATGGTGTCACTACTCATTAGAATAGTGTCGGGTAGACGATTCTAATGAGTAGTCACACCATAGGGTTTGGTTTAAAAATAAAGAAATGAAAAATTGACTCCCTCTTATCTGGAGCCCTAAAAGCAATTGTCTTGTGTTAGCTGGCAAACAATCATACAACAAACCAAACATTAGGGAGAAAATCACGTCAAATAGTGTTAGCTATAGCACAACTTGTCAACAAACAATAATGGAAAATAATAAATAAATGCATCAACAAACAAAACAAGATTCACGTGAAATAAAAACAAAGATTTTTTACAATCTGGTCGAAATAACTGAGCAAACAAAAGAAATTCATTAACATATATATTGGAGAGGACTCACATAGGATCTACCTCTTGTCCAATATTTTTCTTAAAATAAAATACTGTTAAAACTAATGACCACCCAAACCAGCAGAATCTGGTGACTAATATTTGGTGAATAATTCAGATGGATGCTTAAAGCAAAATGAAAGTAAAGAAGAAAGTTCCTGTAGGAACTGTCTCCTTACAATTCATATTTATTATGCTGCCAACATTTTGCTGTTGGTTTTTACAAAAATAGGTATTCTTTTAACCCATTACTCCATAGCCTGTTTCTAGTTTTGAAGATAGGTGACCACTTAAAACTGGTTGAAAGTATAGCAGAATGTGCCTTAAGGCGCATTCTGCTTTACTTTCAACCTGCTTTAAGCTATAATCTGCTAGAATAAAGAAACATTTTTTTTAGATATATACTCATGACTGTATAAAATGGAACAATTTTCTTCAGTGGAAGAATAAGTTAAAGGCGTAAAAAGGGATATTTATGAGGTGACGGGTTAAGTGGAATAAAGAATCTTGAATCCTCTTGTTATCAACCTGCGAAAATTATTGACATAAAATGTGTCAGTTTCAGTGTAGGTCTGATTTACTGATCCCAATAAATTGTTCTGGCTTAAAACACAATAATTTATAATCCACACCTTTCAGATAGAAGAATCCCTTGTAAACGCCGTACATGATTTAAATGAGAAAAAAGGTCATAGATTTTTTCCCTAGAGTATTCATAAAAACACTTTACAAAGTAAATTTCTCAAAAAATTCCTGATGAGACCCATAAATGTTATCGGCAGATAAAGTTAACTACTACAAATAACAGGTCTACAGGGCTGCCATCTCTCAGGATTTTTCCTAAGTATTCGGATTTTTATCCTAGCAGCTCGTAGCTTAAAACAGGCTAAAAGCTTTACTTTCAACCTGTTTTAAGCAGTCATGTGTCTTCAAAACAAGAAACAGACTATGGGGTAAAGGTACGATTAGTAAAATTGCGTCTGAAAAATTTAAAATTTGAAATCTTAGGATTTTTATGATCAACTTATGGCAGCCCTGGGTCTATCATGGCACAATCATCGAAGGAGATTAGCAAAATTTGTTGAACACAGAAGACCCGCTTTACAGCTGGAAGTTGTAATCTTTCTGATAATATTAACCTTGGTTTATTTTTTTGTGTGCAAAAACCATGTTCTTAGCTATAGATATTAACAACGCAGAGCAGCAAGTGTTTTAGTGAATGGAAGTCTCCAAATATAACTGCACTTGGTTTATCTATAGCACAGATGTCTGAAAAAATACAGCATTGCTGTTTCTTGATTGAAATATTTATGCATTTACAGCATTTGAGTGCATTATCAGAGATTTTTTTGTTATCTTAAATTAACCTGCCATATGTATTAATCCTTTACTCCATGGCCTGTTTCAAGTTTTGAAGACAAGTGACTACTTAAAGCAGGTTGAAAGTAAAGCAGAATGTGCCTGAGGGCACATTCTGCTCTACTTTCAGCCTGCTTTAAGCTACCATCTGGGATATGATACATCTTCTGGAGCAGATTCATGACTTACCATATTAAAGTAAAGCCTTTTACTTAATTAAAGGTGCAAAAATGTTTATCTATGTAGAATGGGTTAAAGGCACTGACTATTCCTTATTGCAGTCAATTAATAAATGCAACTGTAGTATAGAACAAAGTGACTGTATCTGTATACATTTATTAACCCATTACCCCTAAAAAAACCGCCTTTTTACACATCTATTTATTCCTCCACTGAAGAAAAAAGTTCCAATTTATACAGCCAAGAATATGTACCAGAAGAAATATTTTCTATATCCTAGCAGATGGTAGCTTAAAACAGGCACATTCTGCTTTACTTTCAACCTGCTTTAAGTGGTCACCTGTTTTCAAAGCTAGAAATAGGCTAAGAGGTAATGGGTTAATTATGTGGAAATGGTTGAAACGTGATAGGACAGTAAAACACTATGACTATGTAAGAAAAATTTAGTGCTTTGAAATAAATCATGTTTTCTAAAAACAAAAGGCACCAAAAAAAAGTCATTTTTGAGAATCTTAGAAAACAAAATGCAGAATGCTAGAAAAATCAGAAGCAACAGCATCTTAAAGCTTTTAATGCAATAGTATCCAGTATGCTCTATATTATTTGACAATGACTTTACTATTCTTTACTCTGAGTGTCAAAACAGTTTGGATTTGGATGAGATGCCGAGTTACTCCGATTCTTATCTGGATCCAAACTGTTTGCAAAAAGTCATAAATATATATTATCAGCATTAAAAGGGTTAAATACATTTCCAAATCCAGTGTCTGGTTAGAAAATATTGTAAAAAATATTGATATGAAATCAAATTGTGATAAAAAGCATACAGTAACCTTTTGGCAAAAACAGTATTAATGATACATGCACATAGATTGGTCCAAATTTAAATACAGGTAGATTCCATTGTAAACACCTTGACAAGATTGAGATGAAACTACAGTCAAACTTCGATATCTCAAACTCATTTAACTCAAACTATCTGATAGTTCAACATATGAACTGCATTATTTCATGCGCGGTTAAGTCGAACATACCCATATTTCAAAGTTAAAACGTGGCTGAGCCACCTTTTAACTTTGAAATACGGGTATGTTTGACAAATCCGAATTCGAAATATCGAAGTTTGACTGAATAGTAAATCTCTCTTAAGCAACCATCCTTTAAGAGACTGAAAACCAGATGGTGTCTTTGCAAAAAGAAAAGAAAATATTTAAATATAAGCATATGTGTAGCATTACCATGCATCTGGCATTTAAAAATATGCTCAGTCTACAAACATTCTTAAGAAAAGTCACCAAATCTTAGTTTTTATAGATATGTTTTTAGATATTTTTCATTGCTTTTTCATTAAATTTTATGTCTACTACACTGACTACCTCAATTTCATATTTTTTGCGCATGCACAGACGTAAACAGGAAAGGATGATGTTGTCTCCCTCACTGTACGCTAAAGTAGGTTAAATTGACCATCTTTAATTGAATAGCACACTTAGCTCAGTTGGTAAGACGTCTTGACACAATTTTTATTTTCCGTCCCCGCATGTCGGGTACCGGGTTCAAATCCCACCAGAGCTAAATTTTGTTTTTTTCTTTGAAATGCATTTTTTAAAATAGAATTTCTTATCTCAAACTAATATTTACCTGTTTATATAAGAGTTATACACACATTTTTTACATTTTTTATTTCTATGCTAAATTTGGTATTCAGTCTCTTTAAGGTACAAGCATACAAGTAACATAGAGAATTCCTAAAGAAAGGAAATGTCTGCATTACTTTTGAACTACAATAAGTAGACATCTGTCTTAAAGAACAATAAATTAAGGCACTTTTTGAGTGTTGCTTAAGAGAGGTTTAAAAATTAAAATGAAATATGAAGGTATATACAAAGTAATGACACAACTTAAGATTGATCAGAGTGGTCGCTTAATACAAGGCTTCATTTCCCAAACAGGTCTGAAATCTCCATTGTATGATTAGAAGAAACCTTTTGTTTTAAACTATTCATTGTTATCTAAATAATATATAACAAACTAACAAATAGGGCAGACCCTGAACAGAGCGCTCCTGTAGGAGTCTTCTGATCTTGGTTTACACTGTTTGCATAAGACAAGTGTACACATCACAGGTATACTATTAGTAAAAGGTGTGTATACATGTATATGAGTTAACATAAGTTTCTCTTGATAACTAAAGACCTTATGGACTACTAACGACATGATACTTATGATAAAAATGATATCATTTAATTAAGACATTTGGTCCAATAGCTAGGTCAACATTGCACATTCCAGAAGAGGATATATATTTCTATATATTTAATGTCATGATTATTTACAATGCTTTAACTATGGTACTATTGTACATGCTAGTGTGTATTATTCCTGTATAGCTCCGAGAATACATCGAGTTTTTGCCCTATACATGTATCACATACTGAGACTTAACCAGCTCCAGATTAGGGGAGTATTTCCAAAACTTAAAGATTCTTTGCATTAAACACTATGATGTCACTACTCATTAGAATCGTCTCTCCAAGACGATTCTAATGAGTAGTAACACCATAGGGTTTAATGCAGAAATAAGTGAGAAAATGTTGGATTTTTTCGGTTTACTCCCTCTTATCTGGAGCCCTGTTTACTACATTTATAAATGCAAAGCTGGTAGTGGAACCTATATACAGTAAAACCTCTCTATTACCACCACTAAATTTTGTTAATTATTAGGTGTTAAAGCAAGGTGACTGCTTAAAGCAAGGTGACAGTAAAACAGAAAGCTCCTTTAGGAGCTTTCTGTTTAACTGTCACCTTGCTTTTAGCTGTCACCTGTCTTTCATACAATCGATTAGACTTCTTTTTAGTGGTTGTAATAGAGAGGTATTTCTGTAATCTGATTGGAAACTAATGATAACCTCTGAAACCAAACTCCACAAAATATGGCTTGAAACTAACTAACCTAGGAGTATTCTTAATCATACATACAAGATATGGCCATAATTATATAAGTTGAATTCAGAGCTCCAGATAAGCTGAGTGATCCAAAGATTAATACTCTTATCTCTGAACCAAATCCTATGTTGTGACTACTCATTAGAATTGTCTCCTAGAGATGGTTCTATTTGGTAGTCACAATATCTGTTTTGTGAGACATACAGAGGACAATTTTGGAAGTGTTCAGTTGACTCGCTCTTATCTAAAGCCCTGTAATATATATAATTGAGCCGTGCTATGAGAAAACCTGCCTTATTGCATTGCAACATTGTACAGACCAAGCATCGTTGTCATCTCAGGCTCTGTATCTGAGTTTGGTCTACACTGCCAAATACCCAATATCATATAGCTATATAAAATGCTATAGATGTATTTGGGTGTCAAACAGAGTAGATCAAGACCAGCCGCCGCATCTAAGATGCGGCGACTGGCCTTGATCTACACTGTTTGCAATACAGTAAGTCAGATTTTTTCATGGCATGGCTCATATATATGTGTAGTACTACATTATTGAACCTGGATAGCTTCAAGAGCCCGTACAGAAGCACTCAGTTTAGAAATGTCAGATTGATGGGCAGGATATGGTGAGTCTCGACTAGGAGCTCTACTCTCATGATTTGTCAAGTCTGTTGGCTGGTCGGAACTTTTCCCCTCCCCCTCCTCCTCCTCATATACCGGCTTTGTCTGGCTGCTCAAGTTTGAATTATCATTGTCAAATGCACTGCTAGACATACTGAGGCTGTGTCTTGAAGATATGTGAAATCTGGGTGATAACCTGGCTTGTCCTGGTGACATAGGGTCGTGAGTATCGTCCTCACTACGGAGACTGTCACAGTCACTGCCCCCATGGCGACTCCCTGGTGACTGGTTGGTATATTCACTATCCTCCATGGCAACACCATCATTGCTGTAGTCATCCAGTCTGTATCTCTCATATTTCTCTTCCTCTGTTAACTTGTCCTCTTTGTTCTCATCAAACTTGTCCGACGCTTCCTTGATGATTTTCTCATATTTGTCATACTCGCCATTGTCAATAGATACAAAGTCTTTCATGTCTCCATACTCACTGAGCTCTTTATTAGCTGCCTGTATAGTGTTTTCTATCAGCATGTTATAGTCTATGCTCATACCTGATGGTATACAGTTACCGGTCTTCCAGTGAGTCTTCAGACCACTAGCACTAATATATTTCCTGTTACATTGCGGACATTCATATGGCCTTTCATTTGTGTGCAGTCTTTTGTGAAGTTTGAGATGAACAAACTGGGTGAATTTGGCAGGACACATCTTGCACTGGAACGGTTTCTCTCCGCTGTGTAATCTCATATGTGTTTTTAGATTTGATGTTGAACTGAACCTCTTGGAGCAGACACGGCACTCGTGAGGTTTTTCTCCAGTATGTACGAGGTGATGTTTCTGGAGATGGGCGAGCTGTGTAAAGCCTTTACCACAGGTCTGACACACAAATGGCCGCTCTCCAGTATGGGTTCGCAGGTGAACTTTGAGATTTGATAACTGTCCAAATGTCTTGTAGCACACATTACACTCATAATGCATTTTCCCATCTTTCTTGGCGAGTGGGTATGGTAGTGATCTGTGGCCTCTCATTTCTGCTATACTAGTGCCAGGTTTAGGCTTGCTGAGATTCAATACCTGGTCCACTGAGGACAATGAGCTACTGCTATGTTGGCGAGAGAACGGGGACTGCTGCATGTGTAGAGGTGTGGGTGGTAACAGACCCTGGGGCTGGGAACTGTTCAAACCCATGGGTGGATAATGAGGTGGGTACATTGGCCAGGGCATTTGTTGGTACGGGTTGAAGGGATACATGGGGTTGAATGGATACATTCCAGGTAGTCCTGCTGGTGGGAAGTACAGAGGTCCTGGGGCCGGGGGCATCTTCCCAGGCACAGGGGTACCGCTCATGTACTTGGTATACATGTCTTCAGGACGCATGTTCATGAAGGGATTTACCATAGGCTTGTCCATCAGTCCAGGCAGGAACTTAAATGGATGTCGACTCGATGTCTCTGATGAGGAGATCTTGTCTTTGGTCGACTCTTCAAAAGTAGGTTTCTTATCTGACTCAGAGGAGAGTGGCAACTTGATATCAGGTTTATAGTCTGTAGGCAATGAGAGTTTGAGATCAGGCTTGTATTCATGGACTGGACTGAACTTGTGTTCCTTGCCCTTGATGTCATCTATCTCCTCTCCACTGTCTCTCATCTTCTGTCTAAACTCCTCTCCACTTTCTCTCATCTTCTGTCTGAACAAATTCTCATAGAAGCCTGCACTTGAGAAGCTCCTTTTGGGAGTACTGTGAGACAGCTTGATAGGTGACGGGGCCATTATACTGGGTAGACTGCTGCGTACTGAACTGATAGGTGATATCCGACTGGTGAAAGCACTGCCTATCTTTGGACTTTTGAAAGGGGACAATGATTCATCGCTTCCAAGAGAAACATGCTTGCTTTGAATGAGATGGTCAGGGTCATCACTGGTTGGGCTTCCATCACGCTTGTGTAGACTGTAGTCTATGGCATAGCCCTCCTCCCGTACCCCGCTGTCGTCACTGTCACAGTGATCATCCTTGGTCTTCTTGGGCTTGGGCTCCAGTCGGGATGGGTGTGCATAGTGGCGATTGAGACACAAGTCCTCTATGTAGACAGGCAAGGGCACTGGGATATGTTTGTCCGCAACTTGACGCTCTGAAAAATATAAAAGGAAAAAGAACATAAGAATTGGACATAGAAAATGTTTTGAAGACAGGTGACTACTAAAAGCAGTTTGAAAGCAAAGCAGAATGTGCCTGAAGGCACATTCTGCTTTACTTTCAGCCTGCTTTAATTAAGCTACCATTTGCTAGGATATAGAAAGTATTTCTTTTGATGTATGTTTATGACTGTATTGATTGGAACATTTTTTTCAGTGGAAGGATAAATCAAATTGAGGAAAGGGTTAGGATCTAAGCAGCAAGAATTAGTGGGGACTTTATGCATGCCAGAAGAAATGCAGAACTTTGGCATTTTTCCTCCTTTGCCAAGTCACTTTTTCCAGAAAGTATAAATATACAGGAGATGGGTTAATTGGTGTGTAGATATTGAAAAACTAATGAGAAACCCAGTTAAGTTTCACCAGGAGCCCAATTAAACCCTTCACAACAAAGCCCGACAAGACTTACAATTTACAAACAGTTTGGATCCAGATCACATGTTGAGGACCTGGCTGCTTAATCAGGATCAAAACTGTTTAACGTTTGCACTGATATTTCTACAGTCAATATATATGTCTAAACTTTATATCTAAGAAATAACTGCAGATAATCAGACAATATCATGGCAGCGAAGGGGTTGAGCACATGACAAGGTAATGAGAAGTTTTGGAGATGCAAAAAAACTCCTGGGCGCATGTCGCCCAAATCCTCTCATGTTGCACCCTTAGCGCCCCACCACCTGCAAGTGTGAGATACCCCAGTCAAAATACAGTCAAACTGCATCAACTGAAGCTTAATTTGTGACAAACTTATCGGTATTTCACATTTTAAGAAGTCGTTAATCCACACTTTAGCTATAAAATATATGGAATTACTCAAAACTCAATCATAGAAATTTTAGTAAATTTGATTTAACTTATTTATACCCCATAAATAAGCCTATAATTTATTGTGCCACTGAAGAATATTACTCCACTTTATACAGTCATGAATATGAAACATAAGAAATATCTCCTATATCCTACCAAATGGAATCTTAAAGCAGGCTGAAAGTAAAGCAGAATGCGCCTTAAGGCGCATTCTGCTTTACTTTTAACCTGCTTTAAGCACTCACCAGTCTTCAAAACTAGAAACAGTTAGCTATGGAGTAAAAGTTTATGCTAACTTGATTTATTTAAGTTCAACTGTTATCATTTCATTAATTTTCACAGGATTTTTTTTCTCTCTCAATGAAGCGCTGGAGAGGCATCTTTACTTGACTATCCCACAGCAATTTATCCAATTAGCGGTCCACTTCTACTTCATACAGAATAGAAGCTTTGCAGAGGGTGAGTGAAAAATTGCAACTTTGGTGCAGATTTCTTGACAAGTGAAAGGCTTTGCTTGTAAATCCAGCTGCCCTCATTGTAACCATTATCTTTGATATTCTATCTTAACTATTTTCCTTTACTGAAGAGTTTATTACAAGCACTTATCAAGTGGTTCAACTTTTAGCAATTTTCATTCATAAAGTTTATCGCTTACAGCTCTTCTCAGAACTGTTTTATAAGCTCCCTCTTTTAGTTAATATCATCAGAGTGTTAAACAGTCTGGATCAAGACAAGACGCCAAGGAACTTGGCGTCTTGTCTTGATACAAACTGTTTGCAACGGGTATAACAAATTTCGCCTACCACTTACTAAAGGTTAATTTAGAGTATTCCACTTTGAATTTTAACACAGAAACGGCAAGTGAAATTATATGAGATGGCAAATGTGCCCTTAAGATACGATTCTGTGTTTAGACGGGTAATGGCAAACTCGACACTGATACTCCAGTCTTTCTTTCAAGCTACGCCACTCAAGTACCCGCCTTCTCTCACAAGTAGCTCAGTCAATTCATATGATCTCTTTTATGTTAGCAAATAGCAATATCTTGTGTGGTGACACGCTCGTCGAGAAGGCTAGAATGCATGTAAGCGAAAGTTTGGTATGCAAACTAGAGTTTTCAGACCAAATACATGCAGTTTTGTAACTCATCGATAAGCTTTTAACCCATTACCCCATAGCCTTTTTCTAGTATTGAAGATAGACGACCACTTAAAGCAGGTTGAAAGTAAAGCAAAATGCGCCTTGAGGCGCATTTTGCTTCAGTTTCAACCTGCTTTATCCCATTACCCCATAGACTGTTTCTAATTTTGAAGATGAGTAACCACTAAAGCAGAATGAAAGGAAAGCAGAATGTGCCTTAAGGCACATTCTGCTTTACTTTCAGCCTGCTTAAAGCCAAAATCTTCTAGAATATAGAAAATATTTCTTATGATATATATTCTTGACTGTATAAATTGGGACTAATTTCTTCAGTGGATGAAAACATTTAAGGCGTAAAAAGGCGTATCTAAGCAATCATCTGCTAGGATATAGCAAATATTTACTACAGTACAATGTCCATGACTGTATAAATTGGAACTATTTTCTTCAATGGAAGAATAAACTAAAGGTGTAAAAAGGTGTATTTATTGGGGTACAGGGTCAAAGGTTAAACTGACATTAGCTGCAGTTCATCCTCCACTTGTCTTACTGGATTTGTAGCCACTTTAGTGTCTATTTTTCAGCACTCTCAGTCTTATTATCTCCCAAATTAACTTCATGAACTCTGAAAAAAATGCTGCCTGTTTCAAAACTGTCTTCTGCTTGATTTTAACTTTAACCATGTCCCTCATTTGTTTCAGTGATTAATTTTCAACCTACCTTCAGTTTATATCCTGATCAGATGCTGAGTTACTTGGAATTTGATGATGTTCCAAACAGTTTTCAAATGTGAATTTATTTAATACTAGCAGTTTAAGAGTTAACCCTTTACCCCATAGCCTGTTTATAGTATTTGAGATAAGTGACCACTTAAATCAAGTTAAATGTAAAGCAGAATGTGCTTTAAGGCACATTCTGTTTAACGTCAAGCCTTCTTTAAGCTACCATCTGTTAGAATATAGAAAATATTTATGATACATATTTATCGCTGTATAAATTTAAACTATTTTCTTCAATTGAGGAATAAACAAAATATATACAAAAGTGTATCTATGGGATAAAGGGTTAACGATACAGAAATATTGCAGATAAACAAATTGGTAATGATCGAAGATATTTCTAGGAGGCTTTCTACAGAGCCGTGCTGCTGAGTAGCCATTATGAATGCAGTCTTTGAAATTTAACCCTTATCCTGCGATGATATCGTCTGCTTCAAAAATTTTGTCTGAAAAACTTAATAAATTTAGATTTATACATTGTTTTAGCAAAGAAACCTAAAATTGAGTGTCAAACAGTTTAGATCCAGATCAGACGCCGCGTTACGCGGCGTCTGATCTGGATCTAAACTGTTTGCAAAAATCAAGAAAGTAGCGATCAGCAGGCAAAGGGTTAACCTTCTTCTTGCTATTTAAATGTCGTCTGCAAAATATGTCGTCTGCAACACTTCTGGTAGTTGATTATAAAGCATTTTTTTTTCAATAACTATCATCAGTGTGCCAAACAGTTTGGATCCAGATGAGATGCCAAGTCACTTTGCATCTTATCTGGATCTAAACTGTTTGCAACAGTAATCACACTTCACTCGCAGCTTGCAGAACGTTAACAAGTTCTTACATTTAGTAACCCCTCAATGACCTTATATGCTTTCTGCTTAATCTCTCACATTCTTACAAAATAAAACAATTTTCAAAATATTGTATCGAATCCAAACATTACAAAGTTTAGATCCTGATCAAACTCAAGCTCAAAGACAACTAACTCGGATCCAATATATCTATAATGTGCCGACCTTTCATACTCAGCTGTTGATAAAAAGGGATATCGGTGAAATCAAATAATTACTAATTTTTGGAAACTTTTTCCGTAGGGATGGTCTTACTTTCCCCCCCTGGTATTTTATCACCATTTGAAGATAAAACATCGAAGGTGAAGAGTGTACAGTCTAACCTTTGGTTACCCCGGTAACAGATTTAAATTTTAGAGGAAGGTGGCCTTTATAGACAGATAGCTGCATAATGAAGAATCTACAGAAGCAATGCCAAAAAACTCCCAAATGTGATATTCTTTTGCATGAACCCATTACACCATAGATACACATTTTTATGCCTTTAATGTATTCCTCCACTGAAGAAACTTTTTCCACTTTTCCACATGCACCATAGAATTTTTTATCTATATCCTAGCAAATGATAGCTTAACCCATTCCTCTATAAATATGCTCTTTTACACCTTTAAATTATTCCTCCACTGTAGAAAATAGTTCCTTTTCATAAGACATGAACATATACCATAAGTAATGTTTCTAGATTTATAAGTGAAGAGAATTTGGTCCTAATTTTTATGTATTGTTTGTTTAACCCTTAGCCTGCCACTCACGACTATAGCTCCATATGCAAACAGCTTGGATCCGGATGAGACGCCGAGTAACTCGGCGTCTCATCCAGATCCAAGCTGTTTGACACTCGGACAACATTTTCAGCAATTTTGAGCAACTTTGAAACACTTTGAAACTTGGAGCAGACGAGAAATATAGCAGACGACAATTTATTTGGCGGGCTAAGGGTTAAAATAGAATGCACCAGTTTCTACATTTGGCCATAATGATATTGAAAATACATGTACTTTTAACCCTTTCATAATAAAGTGATTGTGTTTGGCCGATTTATGTCTGCCATAATTATAAAAATTGAAAATAAAATTAATACTTTCAGGAAATTAGGAATTACTTATGAAATGTTATGATTAACTGGCGGAAGTAAAATAATTATATATAAAATGTAACAATTAATTTTCGGAAGTATAATAAATTAAATTATTAATGTTTGAATGGAAACAAGTCGCCATTGGTAATTATAAATCCTGATTAGTATTTCTGAAAGCCCAGATGTATATCAATTTCTCCATTTCCAACATGGAATCTTTAATACTGATCCCTTGGTATAAGTTGATTCTTATCACAAATAGAAAAACATGTTTTCATCCAATAAACAGATCCCCAAATATCTAACTGACAATCACTAGCCCACAATTATACAGAACTTTGACTCGTTATAATCCTATAATTCCGTACTTCACGATGAAAGGGCAAGCAGCAGGTGGCTTGAAGATTTGTTTTCTACGCTGCTCTTCTTCAGACTCAATTTTTCCGAACGTGCCACCCATCTCCTGCTTCAGGGTTCCAGATAAGGGGGGAGTAATCTGAATAAATCCAACATTTTCTCACTCATACTGCACCAAATCCTATGGTGTTACTACTCACTAGAATCGTCTCTTTGAGACGATTCTAATGAGTAGTGACACCATAGGGTTTAATACAGAAATAAAAGATTTTAGTTTTTGAAATACTCCCCTAATCTGGATCCCTGCCTGCTTGTTACTTTTTAAGACTAACTCAATACGCCATATATGTATACACATTTTTATGCCTTTAATTTATTCTTCCACTGAAGAATATAGTTCAAATTAGTCATAAATGTTCGCCAAAAGAAACATTTTCTATATTCTAGCATAATATTATGGTAGCTTAAGGCAGGCTGAAAATAAAATTCAAACTGCCATAAGTGGTCACCTATCTTTCTAAGTCCTATTGATCAAATTACTACGCATATCAACTCCTACCCGTGTTCTATTGCTTGATAAAACACTGGTATGAATTTATTATTTCTTAAATAAAAAGAATACTGTTATTGACAAAAGACAAAATTTTGTTGAAATTAATATTTTGGCATAATCACTTAAACCATGTTGGCAATGACCAAAAGAACTTGATAAATAAATGTTCTTTGCAAACAGTGTAGACCCTGATCAAGAGGCTCCTGGCCTGTCTAGATCAGACAGATTATCACTTTATTGTAATAACAAGTCATTGAGCAGATTGCGTTTTTAAACAAACGAAATAAATCTGATGTCTTCATATATATAACCTACCAAAGATGAATCTTGATAATCATCTATGACAAGGATGTCGTAAATAAAGCAAAAATGAAAGTTGCCTGTCAGAAGTGTTTCATAAAGTGAGTAATAAAACTTGCAGTGCCCATGATAACAGAGAACCTCGGGGAGAAGTGATAGAATCACAGAACTCATGCCATTCTACGCACAGAAGCCTGGCTCCAAGGTTATAAAAGCTTTTCAGCTGAGTCTGAAGTCATTCTCAAGCATCTGATTGGTCAGATTTGAGCCTAGGCTCAAATCTGACCAATCAAATGCTTGAGAACAATCACAGACTCAGCTCATACTTTTATAACCTTGGGGCCTGGTATCAACTGCCACTGAATCAGGGCTCCAGATAAGAGGGAGTAAATTGAGCAAATCCAACATTTCCGTTTCTGAACCAAAACCTATGGTGTTACTACTCATTAGAATTGTCTCAAAGAGACGATTCTAATGAGTAGTAACACCATAGGGTTTAAAGCAGAAATAAAGATTTTAGTTTCTGGAGCTCTGCTGAATCCATTTAAACCTTTCAATGCCGGGTAATATTTTCGTCTGAAACAACTGTCATCTGGTTACTATACTATTCCAATTTATAATAATAGCATAAGAAATACTTTCTATGTTCTAGCAGATGTCAGCTTCAAGCAGGCTGAAAGTAAAGCAGAATGTACCTGAAGGTGCATTATGCTTTCCTTTTAATCTGCCTTAACCCATTACCCTATAAATACTCCTATTTACGCCTCTAATTTTATTCATTACGCCTTTAATTTATTCTTCCACTAAAGAAAATAGCTCCAATTTATACAGTCATGGATATATATCATAAGAATTTGTTTTCTATGTTCTAGTGTATGATAGGTTCAAGCAGGCTGAAAGTAAAGCAGAATGTGCCTGAAGGCACATTCTGCTTTACTTTCAATCTGCTTTAAGTGGTCAACTACAGTATCTTTAAAACTATAAAGAAACAAGCTATGGGGCAATGGGTAATATATGCGGTTAAGGCACTGTAAGGGTTGAACTATCAAAGGTTATCAGAAACGTAACCTGTTAAAACACATCATATGCCTTTGTATCTGATTTTCATTCATAAATGTGGTACCTACACTTAAACCCTTAGCTACCATGGTGAAGTCATCTACTTTAAACAAATGCTGTCTGCTTTACTTCACAAAATTTAAATTCTAGCTATAATGACAAAAGTAATATTGGAATGAGAGTCAAACAGTTTGGAGCTGGATCAGATGCTTTGTTATGCAGCGTCGGATCGGAGTCACACAGCGTCTGATCAGTCCAAAGTTTCCAAACTATTTGCATAATATACTGGGGTAAGGCAGTAAACGGGTAAATCTAAAAGGCATGTGTTAGAAGCGGAAGTTTCATTTTGATGCTTCAGACAGTCTCACTAATAAAAAATTTCAAAGGAAATATTTTTTTGGGTGTATAAAGCAGGTAGCTGTTTAATTGAAGATGAAAGTAAAGTAGAATGTTTTTAAATTTTTAGCCTACAATCTGAGTGTCAAGCTATTTACGTATTCTTAAAACTTAATTAGTTTCAAGTAGGTTTTGATCCTAAATTAATCCAAAAAGATCTTAAAATAAGCCAGTTTGCACCCTGTTAAAGAGTCACAAAAAAGTGTTCCTACATACTGATAAGTTGGTGCCTAAAGCAGACTGGAAGTGAAACAGAAAGTTTGTCAGGAGCTCTCTGCCTGTTTTAAGCAACCTGATCTGTATTTAACACTGGAAAAAAGCTATGGGGGAAAGGGTTATGCCTTCTACCTATAAACCCATGATCTAATTATGTGCCAATTCAAGCCATGTCAAGTTTTGCAGGATAAGATCAAATGCAAGTTAAAAAATTATAATTTTTTTCAACGCTAATTATTATCTTGCACATTGTCCGACATCCCCTGTCAATTAACTTTCATTTTATTTGAAATTTGAACAGCTCCACTGAAAAGCTTCCATTACAGAGTGACTGTCAATTTAGTTTTCATTTCAAGCGAATGACAGGCGAGAATAATGACACAATGTAGTTTTAATTTACACTTACTGCTGGTGGGTTTAATGTATCAGTTTAACCCATTACCCCATAGCCTGTTTCAAATTTCTAGAAAACAGGTTACTTCATAGGGTATTATAATTTTCATGAGCACGTAAATATTGGTTTAAAAAATTATAATTTATTTCGTAAAGAGCTAGAGAAAAAACATTTGCTGGAGTCACGATTCGAACGCGGATATACAATTAGTTTTTTACAGTAAAAACTCGATACTACGAACTCGCGTTAGTTTGAATATACCGATATTTCAAAGTTAAAACATGGCTTAGCCACGTTTTACTTTGAAATAGGGGTATGTTTGACTTTAACTAGATCGAATTTTCAAAATTCAACTAATAAAATACTGGTAAGATCAATTTAAGCGAGTTTGAAGTTTCGACTGTAGTTCTCTATGGCATTATTCAAAAACGCTCTCAAGGCTCCAGATAAGGGGAGTATTTCAAAGACTAAAATCTTTATTTCTGCATTAAACCCTATGATGTTACTACTCATTAGAATCGTCTCGAAGAGACGATTCTAATAAGTAGTGACACCATAGGTTTTGATGTTAAAATAAGTGTTTAATTTGTTTGGCATACCCCCTCTTAGCTGTATTGGGTTAATTAAGCTACATGTATATCAACTGTCATTGACAATAACACTTTGAATAATAAGTTTTTTTTCATCTGCACTAATTTTCGTCTGCAACAGATCTTCTATTAGAACTTTGTGACAAATAAAATTTAAAACAGGATAAGTGTCAACAGTTTAGATCCCAATATGACACTGAGTTAATCTGGATCCAAACTAACCCTGTAAGGGTATATCTTATGTAACAGTCCAGGTACCTGTAAATTCAACTTAAGCGTCATTTGGAGTTATTAAAATTCAACTTTGGAAATAAGGGTCAATTCGACTTTCAGCAATTTTCAAGTATCAAGTTTTATCTGTATTAGTTTCGCTGTTACGAGTGCAAAGAGACCTGCAAGTCTTCTGTTCAGTTTTTACGATGACAAAAATTTCCTGTTATGTCAGATTTGGTGATATACTTAGTATTAATGGATTAAGCTGATATATAGATATAATTCTCATTTTTATCGTAGACAATTTTAATTGAACCCTTTTTCTGCTAAGTAGCCCTTTTAACTAGGCTTTTCATACAGGTTTTTTTCCCCATAACGGACACTGCACAGTTCAGTATAAGATTAGGATCAATTCTATTTAACAATCAGTTGAAATTTAAGATTTATTTGTGTACAAATAAATGCAGACAAAAATTCTGAAGCAGACTGTATAACAGCAATAGACTGGTTAATTATTTGCAGTCCGCCATTCTTACAGACTGGTACAAAACTGCATCACCTGCCTGTTCAGATTTCAGACTATTATCTAATTTACATATATGAACATATACAGTAAAACCTGTATTAACCCATTTACGCCCAGTGGATTCTTCCGTGTTAATATATTGGATTGTCCATTTTTCATCAAAGGGATGCCTGGTCAAAATTTTCTCTTTCATTTTGTTTTATATTGAAATTCCTATCAGCAAACAGTGTAGACTCTGATCAGACACCACATTATGCGGCGTCTCATCAGAGTCTACACTGTTTGCCTATGTCCCCATGTATGGGATCGTGGGTACAAATTGGTTAACCAATTACCTCATAAGCCTGGTTGTATTTCTAAAGAGGAGTGACAACTTAAAGCAGGTTGAAAGTAAAGCAGAATGTGCTGTAAGGCACATTCTGCTTTACTTTCAGCCTGCTTTTTTGCACGATCTGCTAGGATTATACAAAATATTTGTTCTCATGCATATTCATGACTGTAAATATTGGAACATTTTTCTTCAGTGGAGGTATAAATTAAAGGCATTAAAAGATATACCCGTATTTATGGAGTAATTGGTTAAGCAGCCATTCATTGTCGTAGCATCCATGGAGCTCCCTAAAAACAAATGACTGCCTAATACAGGACACAGACTAAAGCAGAGAGCTCCTATATAACTGTATAGAAGCTTTCTGTATAGGAGCTTTCTGCATGGATGTTGTCTTACAGTAAGATGCCATTTGTATAACAGACTATTTCATCCTTTTGTTGCTAGCGACAACAAAAAACTGCATGTTTTTGAAAGAACACTGCTGACAATAGTCTGGATCCAAATCAAACATAGTGCTACCTTGATCAGAATCTATGTTAAACGTTTTGCAATTAGATCAAAAAGCAAAATGAATTAAAAAAAAATATTTTTTATGAAATGTGCAATTTTAACTCATTCATTGCTTTTGTATGTTCGCAATGGCAATTCAATCAGTTTGGACCTGATCTGCCACTTAACCCTTAGCCCGCCAAATAAATTGTTGTCTGCTATATTTCTCGTCTGCTTCAAGTTTCAAAGAGCTTCAAAGTTGCTCAAAATTGCTGAAAATGTTGTCCGAGTGTCAAACAGCTTGGATCCAGATGAGACGCCGAGTTACTCGGCGTCTCATCCGGATCCAAGCTGTTTGCATATGGAGCTATTGTCGTGACTGGCAGGCTAAGGGTTAATAACTCAGTGGCTGATCAGGATCCAAACTTTTTGACACGCATATCAATGTTTTTTCCTCATTCGAATTGCTTAAATTTCAAATTTGAGAAGTATTAAGCAGACGCCTAATTTTTAGCAGACGATATGGTGGCATTTAACTCTTTGCATGCTGGGTAATTTTTTTCGTCTGCAACAGTTTGTCGTCTGCTATTATTCTAAAATTAGAATTTTAAAATTTTCTTTTAAATTCAGTATCAGAATAACAAACAGTTTGGATCCTGATGAGATGTCGCGTTACGCGGCATCTCATCTGGATCCAAACTGTTTGCAAAGGCAATCACTATGGTGGATATATCCGCCGCTAGCGTGCAAAGAGTTAATGCAATTGGTGAAGGCAGACGACTGTTGCAGAATCAGATATGACATAATTGTGTTCTCGGCTTTCTTTGCACAAAATTAAAGCTTGCTTATCAAACTTTGCAGTTTGTTGCCATCTATGTATGTTTCATTCAGTTTTACTGTCAAAATAGTTATAATGTTAATCCTTAAAGTGCTCATCACCGTTAGACTAAATTAGCAAACAGTTTGGATCCTGATCAGATGCCACATAATGTGGCATCTGATCAGGATCCAAACTGTTTGACACTGGTCTTGATGTTTCTTCTCTCAAAATTTCTTAAATCTAGTTTGAGAAATTAAAGCAGACAGCAATTTAGAAATGGACAATAAATATTGCAGCGGCAAAACGGTTAACAGGTCTCCAATCTTTACTGTAGATAAAATAATTTATGTTAAGTCATTTGTGCTATTCAAGCCTAGATTAACATGCTGTTCATATTTCACGCAGTTTAATGTAAGCTTTACTATACCTGATGATTTATTTTTCTATTTTCATTTCCAAAAACTGTTACTTTATAGTATAATGCTTATTTAATCATATCATCCGCTTTAAAATTGTCACCTGAAAACCCAGTTTTAAATTCAATTAATACACCTTTTCAACAGAAACAGCTTTTCAATGTGACTGTTTGAGCAATTTGAATGCTCCGATCAGACACTATGTTACTGACTGTGGGATCTGGATCTACACAGTTTGCGGATACACCAGGAAAGTTCGGATTTACAGGTTAAAGGTATAATGTGAAAATACGGTAAATGAGCGGAAAATGATTGCAACTTTTCTATTCATAAAGAATTGTACCATTAATCAATGTAAATTACAATCTGGACCCTGCAAGTTGCCTCCCTGGTAGACATGCTTAATCATGAAAGACCGTTTGTATCCAAGTCATACAGTTATATGGTTTGGATCAAATTTGACCATTGAACAAGTCATTGCATTGCTATTACTGCTAAGAACCGCCAATGACAATAGCCATGCAGTTTTCTGGGTGCATTAAATTGTTATGAGCACTAATAAACATTTTCATGACCCGTTATCTCTTGGCATATAATTGTGATTATCTGTGCAAACAGTTTGGATCCAGATGAGACGCCGCATAATGCGGCGTCTCATCAGGATCCAAGCTGTTTGATGTTCTGGCCATGTATTGAAAAGAAATTTTTGAAAATGTTTATTTTTTAGAAAAGTAGCAGATGACAATAATTGCAGACGAAATAAATTACCCAGCATGCAATTTAGAGTTAATTGTATTTCATTTATTTGGTAATCTTATGCAAACTACTCCAAGGTGTTTCATTTTCAGATTACCGTTTAACTCTTTACGATGATTTCATGTCATAAAAAAACCAACTTCTATCTACATTATTAAATGAAATAGACTCCTGATCATATTATACGATAATGCACAATACGCCAAGTTTCTTTCTTTTCCCATTTCAGTCCAGCGTTTTCTGAATAAATGTTTGTGAAATTCTCTCATCAAAGCTTTCATTATAACAAATGCTTTTGCTCCTAAGTAGATTGTAAGAAGAAATACATTTACCTTTTTGCCATGAATCTGATCATTTATAATATAATCAAGTTTATTAACTTTTATTGTACTGAATTATGGTGTTTCAAGGCTGTGGTGAAACAATTTTTAGCCTACTATTTTCATTTATCATTAAAAGGTAATAGAAATTAGTTGTTACTGTTATTCAGGGTAAAACGCTCATTAGAGGACCACTCAGTAAGGAAAATGCTACAGCGATTAACCCATTACTCCCATGAATACACCTTTTTTCATCTTTAATTTATTCATCCACTGAAGAAAACAGTTTAAATTTAGAATATATCTCATAAGAAATAGTTTCTATATTCTAGCAGATGGTATCATAACCCTTTGAGCGCATTCTGTTTAATCCTCCGTGGAAGAAAATAGTTCCAATTTATACAGTCATGAATATGTATCAGAAGGAATATTTTCTTAATTCTAGCAGGTTGTAGCTTAAAGCAGGTTGAAAGTAAAGCAGAATGCGCCTTAGGGCTCATTCTGCTTTACTTTCAACCTGCTGTTAGTTGTCACCTACTTTCAAAACTAGAAACAGGCTATGGGGTATAGGGATAATTTTTATCATAGTACATAATCCACTCACTTGCCTTAGGGCGCATTCTGCTTTAATTTCAACCTGCTTTAAGTAGTTATCTCTTTTCAAAACTAGAAACAGGCTATGGGGTAAAGGGATAATTATTATCATAGTACATAATCCACTCACTCCATGCTTGTAACATCTCCTCCCCTGTCCTGGGTAGGTTGAGTCGCTCGGCGTACTCGCGACAGTACCACACGAGAATCTCCGTATTTGGAGGTATTGGCTTGATAGTGTAGAAGTAGATATTGTAGTCAATCTGACAGGCGATCACGTTCTGCTGACTAGAGCTGTAACTGAGGTTCACATAGTACATCCAATTACTATGACTTGTGTCACTCACATCAATGTACTGGCAAACATCGCTGTCTTGGAAAATCTGAAATCAAGGCATGAACTCTTGGAAAAGTTGAAATCAAGGCATGTAACTCTTTGAAAAAGTTGAAATCAAGGCAAGTTATTCTTGGAAAATCTTAAATCAAGGCATATAACTCTTGGAAAAGTTAAAATCAAGGCATGTAATTCTTGGAAAAGTTGAAATCAAGTGACATAACTCATTGAAAATCTGAAATCAAGGCACATAACTCTTTGAAAAGTTGAAATCAAGTGACATAACTATTTGAAAATCTGAAATCAAGGCGCAATGTTCACAATGTCGTACTTGATTTTCTACTGATAGGTCTGGGAAAATTATTACAAGAGGTTCTATTAATTATTATAAGAGGTTTCTACCTTTCTCTGTTAACTCTTTGCAGGCTAGCGGTGAAATGGTGATAATCTGTGCAAACATCTTGGGTCCTGAGACGCTGCATATGGAGTCTCATCAGGATCCAAGCTGTTTGACACTTAGGTCCCGTGTTTTATTTTTGTGTGTGGAAAATCCTGTTTTTAGAACAGTAGCAGACAACAATTGTTGCAGAGGAAAAATTTACCCAGCATGCAAAGAGTTAATTGCGATGATGTTGTTTGTGGTTCCTTTTCTATTGTCTCAGAGAGTGCTATAAAAGTGGCGAGATCTGATATACTGGGCACCAGGAGAGCACGGTTAATTTTCACTTTTGTTTCATATCCTGCTAAATGGCCATATCCCATTTAAATCAGAAGCAACCAATTGGCTAAGTGTATGCAACGCGATACCTCTATTATGCCCATAAATGGCCTTTCACATAAATCTATGGAAACTGAAAAGGCACAGTTTTATCCGACTCGTAACTTAGATCTCCTGTTAATTGAGAACAATTCTATTTTGTGCAATAAGCTGCCAGTTGGCGGAGATAACATTGAGGTTTGGTGCATTCCAGTCAACGATAGATCAGAGAGCTGTTACAGAAATGTTGCAACGTTTGTTTGGGCCATTCAGAAGTGTGACAGAGATTTATACAGGCAATCTTAATTCAACATTAAATCACCTTTGAATGTCTTCTAATTTCTTAGGTAAGATCGATAGCTTCTGTATTATCGATATATCAGATACACTGAAACCACTCTAAACCGGACAGGTGTGGGGACAACATAAACGTCCGGTTTAGAGGTGTTTCCGGTTTAACCCTTTGAACCCTAGTCCCGCATATAGGCGTTATTTTCAAACAATGTACATGTGAATAGTAAAATTGTCCTGTGCAAACAGTGAAGACCCAGATCAGAGGGCTCCGAAAGGAGCCCTCTGATCAGGGTCTTCACTGTTTGTCATAATGCCAAACATTGACAAAAACAACCCTTAAAAGTCAGAAACTGACTAGACTAAAATAGAAACTGGAATTGTCTATTTAAAGTTTTAGGGAGGAAAGAGTTAAAGAGGGCTTTAACCCATAGCTTGTTCTTAGTATGGGAGATAGCTGACCACTTAAAGCAGGTTGAAAGTAAAGCAGAATGTGCCTTAAGGCGCATTCTGCTTTACTTTCAACCTGCTTTAAACTATCATCTGCTAGAATATTAGAAATTGTTTCTGATCATACTTTTTCATTAATGTATTTTCTTCAGTGAAGGAATAAATTAAAGGCGTAAAAAGGCATATTGATGGTTAAATGGGTTAAAATAAAGAAGGAAAGGAAACGGGACCAAAGATTTTGTCCAGTTTAGAGAGAATTCCAGTATTTAGAGGTTGCAGTTTAGAGGGGTTTCACTGTATATCAATTTGGAACATTTGGCAGATTTAAGTATTTTCAAGCTCACATTCGCTTTATTTTCAGCTATTGCTCTAAGCTTATACCTGCTAGGATATAGAAAATATTTCTTATGGTACATATTCATTATTGTATAAAGTAGAACTATTTTTTCAGTGGAGAAATAAGTTAAAGGCAGATAAAGGCATAGTTACGGGGTTGACATTGCCTTTATACACATTCTGCTTTACTTTGTGCCTGTTTAACCCATTACCCCATAGCCTTATTCTAGTTTTGAAAATAGGTGACCACTATAGCAGGTTGAAAGTATTCTGCTTTATTTTCAGCCTGCTTTAACCCTTTACCTGATAGCCTATTTCTAGTACTTAAGATAGGTGACTACTTAAAGCAGGTTGAAAGTAAAGCAGAATGCGCCTGAGGGCGCATTCTGCTTTACTTTCAGCCTGCTTTAAGCTATCATGTGCTATAATATAGAAAATATTCCCTATAATACATATTAATTACTGATTAAATTGGAACTATTTTCTTCAGCGGATGAATAAATCATATCTGCTAAAAGGCGCTTCTATTGGGGAAAGGGTTAAGCTACCATCTGCTAGAATATAGAAAATAGTTTTTATCAAACATATTCATAACTGTATAAATTGGAACTATTTCTCAGTGGAGAAATAAAGTAAAGGTGTCAAAAGGTGTATTTATGGGGTAATGGGTTAAGCTACCCTGTACTAGGACATTAAAATGAGTTCTTGTGGTGCTTATTCAGGACTGTATTTACTATATATAATGGGGTGATGGGTTAATATGGATTTCTTATCAGTATTTAGCAAATAATGTTTGTTCACAGAAGATTTTTTTTTTCAATGTTTAGATGCTTTAAGTCGGGGAATTTAAGCATACCTATGAAAATTATGAGTCATAAATTTTTTAAACCGACCACAAAACAAATGAAAAATTGCTTTTGAGGACAACATCCACATCACAGAATACTATCTGGTCCTGTCTTTCACTGTAATCAGCAAATACCCAGAAAGGGAAAACATCAATCACTTAACATCTTTGAATGCTGGGTAAATTTTCATCTGTAAAAATTGTTGTCTGCAACTGTTCTAAAAATAGTTTTTTTTGAAAAATTTCTTTTCAAAACAAAATCAGAGTGTCAAACAGTTTGGATCCTGATGCGACGCCGCGTAACCCGGCGTCTCATCTGGATCCAAACTGTTTGCAAATGTAATCACTATGGCACATATCCGCTGCTAGCAAGGTAAGAGTTAACAACGCTTTTGAATGCTGAATACTATCACCTGCCTAAAACGTCATCAGCTTTAAATTCTGAATTTTCAACTTACTTTTCTACATTATCAGATATTCGCTCTGAGTTCCAAATAAATTTAGATTCTTATCAGACGCTGAGTTACCCAGAGACTGATTAGGGATTCAAACTTGTTTGCTAAATTTTTAATAAATTGTTTCACTGAATTCAAAACGGTTGAGACGGAAAAAATTGGGCGTTATAAATTATTAGTTTAACCAAACGGTTCATCATCATATTGTCCCTAATACGTTGTCATTTTATAGTTTGTATGACATTCGGTTCAAAACCATATGCACAATTATGAAAATTAATATAAACTGCTTTTTACTTCTCATCTATAGAATAGAATGACACGAAATAAAAAGGTAAGCTGTCATAGTATAGAAAGTGTGTGTGTATGAAAATCTCGAAAAAATTCCCTTTTCATAAAGCATGATTAATAGGGTGAGAAATCGCAAATCTGATGAATAAATTTTTCAACGCAAATTTCCAGACAGTGTTTTATTAGTTTGTTTTCAGATGATTATTTAGCAGGCGTGATAAATGGGGCTTAAGATAAACGGAAAATACATTAGTATGCCCTATTCTCACTTTCTATTTGAAACTTTAGCTGAAATTCAAATTTTACAAGTATGTAGGGTCAGAGGGGAAAGCAGTTAATCTTGTATTAAGTCAGCACCCAGGGAAGTATAGTGTTGAGATCTTTAACCCTTTCCCTTATAGAAGCGACTTTTAGCGTATTTAATTTATTCCTCCGCTGAAGAAAATAGTTCCAGTTTATACCCTCATGAACATTTACCATAACAAATATTTTATATAGCCTAGCAGATGTTAGTTTAAATCAGGCTGAAAGTAAAGCAGAATGTGCCTTAAGGCACATTCTGCTTTACTTTCAACCTGATTTAAGTGATCACCTGTCTTTACTGTTCAAAACAGCTTATTGGGTAAAGGGTTAAAGAAACAGTGACTGCTGAAAGTAAGATAAAAATATTGCAGAAAGTTCCTGCAGGAGCTTTCTGCATTTGTTTTTAAATCCTGCATGAAATAACCACACATATTAAATATGCCACATGGAGCCCATTACACCATAGCCTGTTTCTAGTTTTGCAGACAGATGACCACTTAAAACAGGTTGAAAGTAAAGCAGAATGCATCTTAAGGCGCATTCTGCTTTACTTTCAGCCTGCTTTAAGCTACCATCTGTTAGGATATAGAAACATTTTCTTATGGTACATGATCATGACTTTAAATTGGAAATATTTTCTTCAGTGGAGGAATTAACTGAATGCGCTAAATGATGAATAGGGGGCACTTCACAACCACATTACGTAATCAGAGACATACTGAATTACACAGAAAATAGGGTTAAACCTGTGTAAATGGTGTGACGTAATGAGTCATTTTACACACAAAACAAGTATTATTTTGTGTAATACACAAAAAGTAGGTCTATTTCTGTGTAATACACAAGAAAAAGGGGTAATGTTGTGTAAGTACACAAGAAAAGGAGCAAAACTTGTGTAACACAAAAAACTGAGTAAAGTCTGTGTCATTACACAAGAATCTGTAAACAAACTGTGTATTTCAGTTTTGGTATATACTAGTAAGCTAACATCTCTGTCATGCGGTGAAATCATTCCGATCGACAGTTTCAGATATATCAGATAAAAACAGAGAGCCACCCATTCACCACATTAAGGTAAGTTTGAGTTTATTTTTCAACAATAGGAGTGTGGTCACTCAATCTTGTCATTACCCTGAACCATTACAAATATATACAACTCTTAATATAATAGTGCCTTTCATATTGCCGCCTGGTGGGACTGTTCGTGTGCTGATTAGATTAATTGGCTAGTCAAGCGGACATGGTAGCTCGACAAGGCAGTAATTTATTTTCAAACAGGCAAGTTGTTAACTTGTGACCCGTTAAAACTGACCAGACTGATAAGATGATGTCTGCTGTAGTAAGACTGTATAAAATTTACTTTGATATATTTACAAGTATCAGAGATAACTTGTACCAATAATAATGAATAATGCTGAAAAGGTAACGCGATCCTTTTCATCCTAGGTGTAACATGACTAGCCTTTTGCAAATAGATTGCATCCAGATCAAACCTAGTATAAAGCAGTATCTGGTCTGATTCCAAACTGTTTAGCTCTTATATTCTTCTTGTTTTAGGTTTAAAAAAACCCATAAAAACTGCTTGGTTTGTTTTTGTTTGTTGGGCAGACTATATTTGAAGCAGACTGCAATTTAGCATGGTAAGGTCAAACATTGTTGTTTGACTCATTAGTAACAAACAGTGCAGACAATGAGCAAATTGCTTTATAAGTTATCTGAACAGAGTCAGCACTGTTTTTCTATACCCCAAATGCTTTTATTCAAAGGTACTTTTTAAAAAAAATTGAGATGTAACCATTTCTCTTGTAGTGGTTATCAAAATTTGTGATAATTGTTTAATTTTGTTACAGACAGAAGGTATCTGAAGATGTATGTGTAATTGTGTCTATCAAAGGCGTCACTAAGTTGAGCTAAGGTTAAAACGTCTTGACATTCAAGATCTTAACCCTTTCACTGACATAACCTAGTTCAATGGTGATTTTCAAACAGACTGGGTTCTGATCAGAATTCGAGTAACACTGCGTCTGCATCCAAACTGTTTGACACTCATTGCCATATAACTTGTGTCAATTGTAACTAAATTTGATTTTTAAGAGATAAAAGCAGATGACAATTTTTAAAGGATATAACTTCATGAAAGTAAAGAGGTAATGATTGAGTGCGAATGAATTGAATTGAGTAATGAATGACTAAGTGTGTTGCCTCCCAAGCTTTGCTAGTTAATAAAGTGATGTCTGCTCAATTTATCAGCATCTGATTTTAAGAAATTTCAGTTTTGATTTAAGTGAATGTCAGTTTAAAAAAATCAAATGTTGGTGTACCCCCTAAGATTTAATAACTTTTTTAAATAACATTTATTAATTTTGATTGATCAAAACACTATATGACATCATGAGGAAGATTCAATGTATTGCTGATAGTAATATCTAGGTACCAAAAATGTTCATTATAGAGATATTGTAATGAAAGGTTGACCATATGGTGTGCGTATATTTCATCTCTGTCGACATTTAATTACATCTACGTTTGGCTAATTGACAGGGGTGAAAATAAACACAACATATAATTTAACAAAGCAATTACTGTACTATCTAGAGATGACAGCCTGAACAAGAGATAACATACCTTTAGCTAGCAGTGTTTGCTCCTGCATACTCATCGTGTAAAACAGTATTTTAACATCGCATACATTTGATTTCATAATATAAATATACACTGCCTACGAATACGTTCATTTAACCTCAGAAATGTGAAATTCAACCTCCAGTTCTTTTTCTACATATTTCGGCACTGATCAGGAGCATACCCTTTAGACGACCACATAGTTAAGCTATTACCCTATATCAGTCTCCTGTCCAATACATTGTAAGCCCCATCATCACAACTGTAATTACGTGTGTCCTGTTTCAAACAGCATTAAATATTGCCATTAGATACACGTCAAAGTGATAGAAGTGATAACTGATTAGAACCAATTAGAGTGCCACCTGGTCTGCTTTGATATATTGTTTTGTGGGTAAATATCTGAACATGTGAACCAATTCTTACAGCTGTGTGAAAACACTAGTCTCTTGATTTCATCACTTTTTGTAAAAATCTATTAAACGGTTTCCGCTTCTTTTTACCTTTTGCTGTAATCAATCTTTATTAAGAATATATAGCAAACTCGTTTAACTATATGCAAACATATTTACACTGAAACTTCTCTATATGGATAAGACAAAATTGGATAAGACGGATTAATGTTCAAGGTCCCTAGGATTTCGTTTTAAATGAGCTTTACTGTATATTTTCCATTTAACCCTTATTACACCAAACATGATGTCTGCTCCTCATGTTTCGTGTACTTAATTTCTTTCATCAACTATGGTTGAGACATCGATGTGTCAAAAATGATTAACATGCTTTACCATTCAGTGAAATATAATATCAGACATTGCTTTTTCGATAGCTATTTGTATACATTAATCACCAAAGTACTCGCAGTACTGTTGTGATGATACGGTATATTTAGTAACTTGGCTACTCAGCGTTAGGAACGTGTTCACTAGCAATAATGATGGAAACAGTATTTACAGATACAGTAAGAAAATCCTAATAAGGT
Source organism: Gari tellinella (assembly GCA_922989275.2). Classification (NCBI taxonomy): domain Eukaryota; kingdom Metazoa; phylum Mollusca; class Bivalvia; order Cardiida; family Psammobiidae; genus Gari; species Gari tellinella. The sequence goes on along the minus strand of OV277860.1, from coordinate 64,305,096 downwards.
TGTAGATTCTCTCCAGAGTTTATAGCACACATCATTTAACATATTTGCATTTCAAAGATGCAAGTCGGTTAAATTTACTATTTGGAATTAATAGCATAAGATCGAATGCATTTTACACCATAGCAAGCATAATCATATCATATAGTAAATATATACTGTGCTTCCTCTCTACAACAACATCCATTGGGAGACAATTATTGTGTGTGTTGTTCGGAGGGAGTTTATAGAGAGGGGGGAAGTAATACCCTAAGAGATCTGCGTTAGACTTAGCTTACATTTGCAAACTGTTTGTCACTCGTCTGTATGTTTTTTCTGTTAAAAATAACCAATACCTAATTTGGAGAAAAACAGCAGACGATAATTTCAAGCAGACGATATTGCAGTCGAGATAGCGTTAGATACAATTGCCTTGTTTGGGGAACACCCGCAAGTAGTGTTGTAAGGAGGGACTCGTTGTTCGGAGAATGTTGTAAGGAGGGAGTACTGTATGCGTTTACCTTGGTTTCTGTGTTGATATTAAAATGTAATGAATCAAGTTTTCATAATACCATGTATACCGAGTTTTAAATAGATGGTCAATGTAAATAGGAATAAATACGAAAAAGACTCAAGCAGGAAACGTAACACAAACAATACACCCACCTCTCAAGCAGAACACACACACACATAGTCATACCATAACACACACACACACACACAAACACACACACACACACACACACGCACGCACGCACGCACTCACTCAATACCATTGACTTATTCCAAGTCATATAGTCTCAACCTTTTCAACTTATTTAACATTTTAATTTGAGTGGCAAACAGTTTGCCCGGTGTCTGATCTGGTTCCATACTGTTTGTAGTGAACATAAAGACTGTAATAGCATAAAGCCATTTTTTTTAGAAAGAATAACTTCCTTTTAATGTGTCAGATTTACTCTATAAAATAGAGAATACGATATTATTTCCTATTTAAATGCAGCCGAAACGCAAACGCTAAAAATAACATGTAGAAAATTGCATTTTTGTTTAGAAATTCTTATCAATTTCCATGCTGGCCAACACTCCAGCTGTTCAAGGTAGAGACCCGGACCTGCCCCGCATGTGCCGGTAAAGCTTCGGCATTCCACGGCAATGCCCCGGATAAGCCGGTTCTGGTTATCTGTCCCGGTGACTCCCGGTTGTATTAAACATTGTAAAGCACCCAGGACTGTTTGCCGGTGCGAATCAGATAAAAAAAAGGTTCATCCCGGATCCTCCCGGTCGCCTCCCGGTGCCGCAACGGTTGGACTCCCGGTCGCCTCCCGGTGCCGCAACGGTTGGACTCCCGGTCGCCTCCCGGTGCCACAACGGTTGGACTCCCGGTGACTGCCGGTCCGCTCAACCACGGTGCCGCAAAGGTTGGACTCCCGGTGATTGCCGGTCCGCTCAACCACGGTGTCGCAACGGTTGGACTCCCAAATAATTTGTTTTCATTAGTTGTTTTTTTCGTACAGTTCAAGAATAAATAATTTAAAACAAACTGTTAATCCAAAAACATGATTGGTGTATTGTTTTATGTATAATTTATATCAAACGTTTTACAAACAAATAATTTGTTTTCATTAGTGTTTTTTTTTTCGTACAGTTCAAGAATAAATAATTTAAACAAACTGTTAATTCAAAAACATGATTGGAGTATTGTTTTATGTATAATTTATATCAAACGTTTTACAAACAAACAAGTTGTTTTCAGTAGTGTTTTTGTTTCGTACAGTTCAAGAATAAATAATTTAAACAAACTGTTAATCCAAAAATATGATTGGAGTATTGTTTTATGTATAATTTATATCAAACGTTTTACAAACAAATGATTTGTTTTCAGTAGTATTTTTTTTTTCGAACAGTTCAAGAATAAATAATTTAAACAAACTGTTAATCCAAAAACATGATAGGTGTATTGTTTTATGTATAATTTATATCAAACGTTTTACAAACAAATAATTTGTTTTCATTAGTGGTTTTTGTTTCGTACAGTTCAAGAATAAATAATTTAAACAAACTGTTAATTCAAAAATATGATTGGAGTATTGTTTTATGTATAATTTATATCAAACGTTTTACAAACAAATGTTTTGTTTTCAGTAGTGTTTTTTTTTTTCGTACAGTTCAAGAATAAATAATTTAAACAAACTGTTAATCCAAAAAAAACATGATTGGTGTATTGTTTTATGTATAATTTATATCAAACGTTTTACAAACAAACAATTAGTTTTCAGTAGTGGTTTTTTCCCGTACAGTTTAAGAATAAATAGTTTAAACAAACTATTAATTCAAAAATATGATTGGAGTATTGTTTTATGTATAATTTATATCAAACATTTTACAAACAAATAAATGACTTGTATGTATTCATGCAGTAAAGGATTATACAATATCTAATTTATTTTCAGCTTTTGGAGAAAGTTTGGACAACGGGCGAATTTGTGCCAAACAAAGTACATTCATCAATCAGAGGCAGATGAGTTCTTCAAACTTTTGACAGACACTACAAAACAAGTCAAGAATTTCCAAATCATAACAGATGATATCATGCACTTGGAATGGGAACATAACACAGGGTTTGTTCCAGATGATTCAAAAACTAACATTTTTCTAGCATCCTTTACTACTACTTATGCCAGATTACGTCTTTATGATATGCTAGAAAAAATTGGCGACAGAGTGCTTTACATGGATACAGATAGTTGTATATATGTGTCAAAACCCAGGTGTTATGAGCCAGAGTTAGGTGATTATTTAGGACAACTAACAAATGAATTGAAACAAGGTGAATATATAACTCAATTTGTGACAGCAGGTGCCAAGAACTACGCTTATTTGACCAATACAGACAGACATCTGTGTAAAGTACGCGGCTTTACTTTAAACTATGCTAACAGCCAACTGATTAACTTTCAAGTGGTCAAAGATCTAGTGACGACCAATCACAACCACAGTGTGATGACTAGAAATAATTCTAAAATATGCAGGGACAAACGGAAAAGAAAACTATACAACAGAACTGAACACAAAACCTACAGAATGGTGTTCACTAAAAGAGTGATACAACATGATTTGACAACACTCCCGTATGGTTATTAACCTTGCAAAGGCCTTACAAACCTTAGTTGCATATTTTTTTAAATCTATGTAGATGTCTAAAATATACCCTCAGTTTGTAAAATATCATTGTATGTTATCAAACAGTATAAGGGTGTATATATACAAATGTAATAGTTGCTACAAGGATCATGTCAGGTCTTTACAGGGTTAATCAGGTGTTAAATGTCAGATGTGTATCACAGTCTTCATATCCTGGTCTGGTAATAGATGTCTTTTTTTAATAACATCCTTTTGTCAAACACAAGTTAACCTTTTACTCCATAGATACTCATTATTTTACTTCATTTAATTTATTCCATCACTGAAGAAAATAGTTTATACAGGCATATAACCAAGAGAATGTTTTGGATAGGGTAGTAGATTGTGACTTAAAGCAAATTGAGTATAAAGCAGCTTTACTTTCAACTTGCTTATAGTGCTCAGTATCCTCCAAAACTAAACGATAAACACAGTCTATGGAGTAAATGGTAAAACCAATATAGATAAGAGTTTACATAGTGCTGTACAATACTATTCTTATGCAATTCAAATTAACTCTTTCACTACCAAATTTAAAGAGTGTATTTTTGCTCTATAACTGTCACCTTGTTTTCAATGTCAAACGTTCAGGCATTGTGATTGAGTATATGTATTCATAGGAGTGATATAAAGTTTGGATCCTGGTGGAAGTTGGCTTAAGGTTGAGTCTCATCTGGATCGAAACCTTTTGCTCAACAGATTTATTTGTGTTAAGGAGTGAAAGGGGTTAATATGAGACATAGTTAATTCTTAAGCGTTTGTATGCTGAACATTAATAATGAATAAAAACAAAGTGAAAAGAGATATTTACAATGTTTTATTTTACAATATGTACAAAAACAACAATAACAGAAAAACAATAAAAAAAGAAAATTAATATTTGAGCCATTGTATTTTGTGTTTTGTTTTTTTCTCCTTCTCTCCTGGAAGCCCCTGCGATGCTATTCCTCTGATGAACATATGTTGCCCGCCAGTCAAATATTTAGGGGTTGATTTAAGGTTAGGGTTCCCAGGTAATGTCTGGATTTGCTCTGCTGGTGATCGTCTATTTGCTATTAAACTGGATGGTATGTGTATCTCTCTCGTAGCATCATAAAACTGTCGGTAGCCTTCCGGTGCAAATTTGCTCAAAGGTGATACGGCGTGTTTAATTAAGTCAATAATGTGAGAATTTGGGAGAAGTGTTCCTTTATAGATAAGATTACCCTTGTCATTCCATGAGATAATGGGTTTATGCCCAGTTAAGAGTTTATATAATCCAACTGCTCTTTTGTAGTTTTGTTTAGGCACACTATATTCAAGCATGGATAGCATCAGGTCGACATTGTCTGCTGCATGGGATGTCTGTTGAGGCAGATCATAGTCAAGTGGTTGTTGTTGTTGTTCTAATTGGTCTGTCTGTGTTTGTGACTGTCCACTGTCTGCACATTCTTTAGGTAATCCAGTAGAGACCAATTGATCATAACGTCTTTTGGGTATAAGAATTAATTCTCTACTCATATTCAGAAGATTGGAATAATATGTTTTAACAATAAAACCAGGGCTTGTCTGTGTTGCACAAGTTTCAAGCGTTTTTGTTTGATACTGTTACGACGGCTGGACATGAATTGAATGAATGGTTCATGTGGTGCCAAACTCTTTATACTTTGATCAGACAAGGGTAATTTATCATGTAGAAAGTTAAGACACAGTGTGCACAAAATTATAATTTGTCTGTGACTACTGGATTCAATAATAATTTCATACTGTTTTTTATCACAATATACCAAAAACTGTAAATAAGGCAAATTTTCCTTTAACACTTTATCCATGATATATGTACCAGTAACAATGAATAAATGACTCATTCATGCATTTGCAAGTCTATTTATTTACTACCAACAGGTAAAAATACTCGCATAGTTTCCCCAGGAAAAATATCAGTTCTTAGCCTATATTGAGAATTTGTATGTGGTGAAATGTCAATGAGTACATACCCGTAGGGGTTAGAAGTGCATTTTTCATACACACTTTTGAAATAATTTACATTTCCAAAAAACACTTGTGATCCAAAGGTAATTATTTGACGCATATCGCGCATATTATTAAATAAAATGTAATAATGTACTTGCAGACTTAAGGTTTTGGAGTATTTTCCTGGAGGATAAAGAGACTGTGCAAGATAAATGATAGATAAAGATCTATGATGTGATAACACAGAAAATAAATGAACTGCTTCTTGTGATTGAGATAAGGGCATCATTAAGTCATCACAAATTAGTAATGTATGGTCGCTGCCTTCTGTCCATTCTTCAATAAGTTCACGAGTGGGCAATCCTTGAAAAAATATAATGCCTGTCACAATTTGCTTAATCTTATCAAATGTTTTCTGGTATTCACTGTAGCAGTATATTATTTTCTTAGGAGGTATAGAAAACATACCAGCTGCATTTTCTAATATTCGTTTAGTGAAGGTAGTTTTGCCAGATTGACTGGGACCACTACAAAGAATCACAGAAGGGCTTGAAAACTTCAACACACTTTCATGTTTCCACCAACATGTGGTATCCTCCATTTTGTATTTTAGTTAAAATAAACTTGCAAAATTAAAGTGAACAGTACAAGAGTTTTAAGACAATTAAACTGTATGTATTTGTACATGTAATTTATAGGTATGAGACTTATTAAGACACAAAGTAGATGTAAACAGATATACACATACATTTATAGATATAACACACATAGGAATTAAACCTAAAAGCAAGAATAACATATTTAGTATCACTTTATTTACAAAATATACAATTTACAATATACAATTGGAAAATTGTTGAATTACAAAACCATACACATGATCATCATTCCATTGTTTATTGGATGTAAAATAGGATTGAATTTCGGACATAGTATACTTGAACAGTTTCATAATTAAAAAATAGATGACATAATATCCACACACTTGGGAATAAGAAGATTGCAATTTGGTTGTATTATATTTTACATCAGCAGCATTGTCATGTATAAACTTGTCAAACTGTGTATTGTACATCTTGGGTGATTTTCCAAAGCTGTCATAAAATTCTGCATAGGAAGCAGTTTCAAAACAAAATAAAACCCAATGTATCCCTTCACCAGTAGCTACATCTGTATTTACAATAAAAGCACTGGGATACTTGGTCACAGTTTTGGGTAAAGTGTCTCTGGTGTAAATTCCTTGCACCATATCTTTCAATATGGGTACCCTATTAATCACACATAACAGCTGTTCAGTGTTCATGGTTGTAAATATCTAACGTCTCGACTTTGGTCAATTTGCAACAAAGCAGGAAATTCAGCAAAAGCCACACAATTTAATGGCTCAGTAGTGGGTGATGAAAATTTGGTTTCTAATCTGAGATGGCCGTGTTTGACAAGGTTTATATAGGATGCGTTCAGATGGTTAGGTGAAATATTAAACACAAAGAAACAATATCCATTTGCAAATTCTGTTCTGTCAATGTTTAAACCAAATATTTCATTCCATCTTTCTGCTCCTTCATACAAATTGACAAAAGCCGACACATACTCTTGTTTAGTAAAGTCTATTTGCAATGGGCGGCCTGGAATACTGACACCATCTACAAACAGCCCTATCTGATTTACTGAGGCATGAATGAAGTTAAATGGATTATGTGTATAACTTCCATTCACAGCCTTTTGTTTTAAAAATCCAATGACAATTTTAGAAGGTAAGGCAGACTGAAACATGTTATCCCAAAGAAATTCACTGGCTTTGACTGGAACAGTGTTCATTTTGAGTTCTGTTCTAGTCATAAAATACTGAGCTGGGGTCAGTTTAAGTTGACTGCTATGTGCCAATATGATTCCAGGATCCACTTTTATCTTACAGGCTTTGAATACAACATTATCTAATTTTAACACATAACTAGGATTAGTTTCACCAGACATTAAAGTAAAAGGTATATTATTTCTATACATTTTAATGTTTATATTTACACCATTTACAATATATTTGTCAATGGAAAATATATCTTCTAGTAAAGACCCCTCCATTTCAAATGAGGCGCTTTTAGATGTGTAACTAGCCCTTCGTATAAGTCCACCATTGGAACCGTTGACACAGTTGGTATCGTCCAGATTGGGATCATCCTTGTAGAAGAGCTGACTTTCCAGCTGTTTGTTTTCATGCATGGATGACAACATCAACTTGATGTAGGCTTTCCATGGAAAATTATTGGTATTCATAGATACTAGTTTTCCATTCATGTATACTTCTATTTGTGACCACATGGCCTGAAGTGGTATGTTAATAATAGAGGTCTGTTCTGTTGCAGTCATAGCAGTTCCATCAGATTTCAAAATTCTTGCTTTAACATAAAGTTTACTCCTCTTTAGACTAAGGTATTCTAATCCTGATCCTGGAATATAAAACTCAACAGGTGCTTCGTCAGTGGTAAGAGTAGATATAGGTCGACATTCTATGAAACGTATATTCTCAATGGCCACCTGATTTGGAGGAGTAGAGAATATATCCAATTGTTCTGGGTAGACCAAATCTTTATTATTGATATCTAAAAATGCCATTGTCACTGTGTCTGGACTTTATGAAACACGTTGTGTACTTTAATTCTGTTACACCTTTGCTTAGATTTCCTCTTGTTAGCTGTAGATTTCCTGGCTTTCTGATATTTGGTTTGATTTGTTTTAGATTTTGTTGTCTTTGAACCCTTTGTCTTATGGCCTTTTGTTTTAGGTGTCTTTCCCTTCTGTGGATTGGTCTTGGGTTTCTTATTAATCTTTTGTTTTCCAACTTTTTTGGGTTTTTTATTTGGATGTTTTTTTGTCTTTTTATGTCCACTGTGTTTGGTTTTCTTATTAGTTTTATGTTGTTTACCAGCAAGTGTATTAGATCCTTTCTTGGAGGTAGTCTTTGCAGCACTGACAGTTTTTGTTTTTCCACCACCTTTTATACTTTTAACAGGAACTCTTGGTAAACCCATTCTGGTTTCGTGGATATATTCAGACTTTGCTCTTTGTGTGTCAGCTACTACAGGATTTAATTGCTGAATTGTACCTGTTGCTTTGACATGATTGTAGGGCCTGTGTTGGACTTGATAGCCTTGATTGTAAAATGGCATATTATGTCCATAGCTGGGTTTCACATTGCCAGAGTTTCTTTTCACAATATCTTCCCAAAGGTTTGTATCGGAGATATACATATCTACTGACATGATTTACAACTGAAAATAATTCAGTTTCTTTAAGTGAAGTGTTACTGACAAGTCTCCAGTCAAATATGATGCTAATTTGCCTGTGTCGTCTTTTATATAGATGTGAATGTCATGTATGTATTTGGAATTGACAGGGGTGTAACTTGGTGTGTCATACACCATTCCAAATGCGGCTGTAAAATATACCTTTCTTAAAAGAGGAAGCAATGTAGGACCAACAAAACTTTCTTTACAAATATTTGAATACACATAAAAATTTTGTTTCCTAAAAGTAGTTTTTAACTTTTCAATTGTTATTTCGGTCATAGCTACCACCCAAGATCCATCTAAGCATAAAGGGGTATCTAGTTGCACTCTAAAATCAAAAGATGTGTTACGTTTATGAACCTCTTTACTATCAAAGGAACGTAATACCATTCTGTACTCTGTCATGTTAAAGACTGGATATCTGTAGTGTTTACCCAACTATTGTATTTGGAAGGCCAGCCAAGCCACTGAACTAATGCTTCTTTTCCCTGTTTTCTTCGTCTTAAAACTTTTTCAATTAGCCACTTGGTCTGTGCCTGTTTGTTGACTTTAGACAATTCGTTGGAATAAAACACACCCTCTACTGGTGTCCTATCATACTCTACTATTTTATATACTGGTAACCTTTGTCTATAAAATCTTTTGGAAATATAGAATAGTTCTTCTGTCCACCTTTGATTGTATTCTCTTTGAAATGTAGACTTCAAATGAGAGATTCTAACCATGTCACCTACTTTATATTTAAATTGAACAGGTTTTTGCTTTTTATTACTTTTCTTCTTTAGATGAAGTTTTGACATGTACATGGTATATCTCATTTCATCCTCATTAGATTTGTACACATTAGATGGGGGTATATTGCCTAGTGAACTATGAGGTCGATGATTGTAACTATTCACAAGCTGTTGAAGAATGTCTTCATATTTGTATGTTTGTTTACTTCTAAAGTATCTGTACATCATAGACTTAAGAGTTCGAATAGCTACTTCAGCATAATTTGCTTTTGTCTCATTCATAGCAAAATAATGAAATATGCCAGACTTTTCTAGGTACTTTTCTACTTTTTTATTTCTAAATTCACTTCCTCGGTCAGTCCGCAGAGTTTTACACTGACGCCCACTAGAAATAACAGTTTGTATTCCTTTGATCACTTCTTCTCCAGTTTTATCTCTCAGTTTAACTACCCACAAATATCTACTGAAACAATCAATTATTACCAGTAAATACTTCAGATCTGAATTGTACTTGGAAAGAGACTGTACATCGGCCAAGTCAGCATCCCATAGAGAATCAAGGCCTTCCACAACTACAGAATTGCGAATAAATTTTCGTATAGTACGCTTACTTGTACTGTAGCTATCTTGATCATTTAGAAATTGTTTTATTGCTTGTAGTCCAATGTTGTATTTTCCCTCCTTTTTAACAATCTGGTATAGCTTTTTAGGACCAGTAAAAGCAGCTGGATGGTTTGGGTTATACCAGATACTTTGGAGATATTGTTTGTAGGGAGCCATTATTGAAAATGAACAATAATAATATGTGTCAATGCATTTATAGACAAGTAGATAAAATATCTATAATAATTTAACAATAAGGTATTAAAATAAAAAAAAGACAAATCATTTTTAATAGATAAACTTATTTTATTTTTACAATGATCTTATACATACATAATAAAACACAGGAAGAAGTAGAAGTAACATTGCCTTAATATTAGTGATTTGAAAATACATTATACAGTACAAACTCCCAATGATGATCACTAAACTGTGTTAAATATTTCATGGTTAAAACACAAAATATTTTAAAACAATGTTGTGACATTAATAGAGAGATTATACTGTTTACAATTTAAAACTTTACAACTTTTCTATTATGGTCACTAAATTGTATTAAATATTTGATGCTTAAAGCACAGAATATTTAACAAAATGTTGTGACGGTAATAGAGATGTTATAATCCACATATAACTGTGTTAAATAGTTCATGGATAAAACATAAAATATTTTAAAACAATGTTGTGAGAGTAATGGAGAGAATATAATCCACATATTTTTAATCTTTACAACCTTTCTATTATGATCAATACATTTGTTTAAATACTTGATGTTTAAAGCATAAAATATTTAACACAATGCTGTGAAGGCTAGAGAAAGATTATACTATATACATGTTTAATCTTTACTTCAAAGTGTCAGACAAGTACATATTGTTTTTGTACACATATGATATGCAATGTGTCATGTATGTCAATAACCATTTGGTGAGCACTCAGAACACTCTAAAGCGCCTAATAAACTTTGATGATCTAAACCCATGTAACAGGGCTGTACATCTTTAAGCTCTGGAAAACATGTCTCAACTAAGGTAAAAGCAGTTTTAAGTTCACTGTATTGTTTAAATGACAAAGTAATGCCATTCTTGGTAGCACATATACTATCAGCATCAGGAGGCATCCAGAATCTACGAATGTTTACACATGGATACTTGCTGTCTACACTCACATACCAGTTGCCACCCAGATGATAGGTGTATACAGTAGTTTTTCCCTGGCTGACTTGATTAACAGCATCTGCAAGGTCATCCAAACACTTGTAAAGTTCCAACCATCTTTGAGGTGTGAGTGTCACACCATCTTTTGTTGGTTTATTATTTATCCAATAACGAATATGAATGTTGAGTTTATTGTTGTAGTGTCCTGCGGACACATAAATGTTTTTACCGAGAGGTATAGCACACTTTGAGCAGACATTGTTTTCAGTTCGTACAGGTATCTGAAGAGATTCCATCTGCTGTTTGATGTCCTTTAGATTGCTTGCCACAGAAGCTTCAAAGTTATCATTACTTTCTGTAAGAACAGAGTCAGCTGATTTGCTCTTCTTAACTGATGGTTTTCTTCCAACCATGTTGCAAGACCAAATAAGTATGTGAAGATCATACACTGAAAAGAGAACCATTACATATATTGAGTGGGGCAAAATGATTTAAACGCACATACTGTATTTGAAAATAATTATCAGTGTAAGTTATCTTTGAAAATGCTTTCATAGCCTTCCCATTCTCTTATAAAAATAACTTTTAAAAAGAACGTATAAATGCTTTTAAAACACTATTCTTATAATTTACTTATATTTTTAAAAGAAAGTATAAAGACTTTTAAGCAATCACTTACCTAGAAGATAATCTGATTTAATATCTTCCTCTGAAAGCACCGATAGTTGTAGCTTGTGAAGTGGTGGGTGTTCCAAATGGAGCTCCTAGGTTAGGTTGCTGGAACTGGAATTTGTTTGACTGTATTGTTGTTGGTAGTGGTGGTGGTGGTGGTGGTGGTGGTGGATGTGAGAAGCCCACTGTAGAGTTAAAATGATCCAAATTACAAGGCTTGTCACTATCTTGATTTTTTACTTTGTTTAGGTCCAGTTCATTATATCCAATCATTTTCAAAAAATCACAGTCACTGGACCATTTGTAATGTTCAGACAAAGGGTCCTCATTGGATTGCCATTCTCTAAGTCTTATGTTACAGGCAAAACACACCACAGTGTCTCCTTGACCAGTATAGTAAAACCCTGCTTTAGCCAATTCAGGGGCTGTGGGAAGAATCTGTTTTGACCAATGAGGTTTGAATGTAGAAAGTCGATCTTCATACATCATGTACACTCTGTGTAGGATATTGGCAGGTATACAATCCATCTCTTCCATATCTGGATCATGAAAAAATAAAAACACTATCAGTTACTGATGTGTTTTTTAGGATTTGAGCTTTTTGTTTTGGTTAGAATATATTTAAAATTAATGCCTTTAAAGTGCGACTATTTTAATAATAGACATAAAGTAATATAAAATAAAATTATTTAGAAATAAAAAGCTTACCTTTTCAATAGAAGATGAGTATGAATTCCAAGTGGTGTACAGCTAAGTAACACAAGCAATGAGAGATATGAAATATTAGGGGTATATATATACAAGAAGATTTAGAGAAAATTATAAATTTAAATACACAGTTTGTTTACAGATTCTTGTGTAATGACACAGACTTTACTCAGTTTTTTGTGTTACACAAGTTTTGCTCCTTTTCTTGTGTACTTACACAACATTACCCCTTTTTCTTGTGTATTACACAGAAATAGACCTACTTTTTGTGTATTACACAAAATAATACTTGTTTTGTGTGTAAAATGACTCATTACGTCACACCATTTACACAGGTTTAACCCTATTTTCTGTGTAATTCAGTATGTCTCTGATTACGTAATGTGGTTGTGAAGTGCCCCCTATTCATCAGCTAAAAGGTGTATTTATGGGGAAATGGGTTAATATAAGATTAATATTGAGTGCACATAGGTTGTGGTTGCCTCTGACTAACATTAAAGTCTTGATCACTATGTTGAGGTTTATCCTAACTTTTCCAGTCATTTATTGGTGGAATAAAAACCAGGTTAACACATCCTGCCTTGGTCGTTGGTTCTACTCCTTTTTGTCTTCTTTAGTCATTTATTTGAAAGTTAAAGACAGGTTGTTTAAAAGGAGATCTAGACTTACTTTAATCTTAACTCTTTCCTCCCTAAAACTTTAAATGGACAATTCCAGTTTCCATTTTAGTCTAGTCCATTTCTGACTTTTAAGGGTTTTTTTGTCAATGTTTAGTTTAAACATATTTATTTCCAGAAGTACATATGATTACAATTATACATGCTAACGTGTATGGCATTATGACAAACAGTGAAGACCCTGATCAGAGGGCTCCTTTCGGAGCCCTCTGATCTGGGTCTTCACTGTTTGCATAGGACAAGTGTACTATTCACATGTACACTGTTTGAAAAAGACGCCTATATGCGGGACTAGGGTTCAAAGGGTTAAGGCACCTGCTTCAAAAAAGGAAAAGAAAACTCTTTTTCAGTTGCAGTAATAGCATGTCAAAATTGCATGAAAAATGAACAATGATTAATCTTTTTCCGCTATAATGAAGGAAAAATGAAATTGAATTGAAATGAAATGGGGATAAAGAAAACGAATGTGTATAACAATTTTTTCCGGTCATTTGAAAGTCACCTTGATGTAAAATTGTTTGCTTTTGTGAGGCAGGCATAATGTGCTTCATGTTGTCAACAAATGCACTTGTGTGAAAAATGGGAAATTTATACCGACTCCTAAATTTCCCTCTTCCATACAGACCCTGGTCCTTTCTCCTCACGCTTTACTCCATAGCCTGTTTAGTCAATGTAAACCCTTACCCAATAGACTGTTTATAGTTTTGAAGACAGATGGCCACTTAAATCAGGTTGAAAGTAAAGCAGAATGCACCCTAGGTGCATTCTGCTTTACTTTCAGCCTGCTTTAGCTACCATTCTGCTAGAATATAGAAAATATTTCTGATGATATTTATTCATGTATAGATTTGAAACATTTTCTTCATTGGAAGTATAATTTAAAGGCACAATAACGTTTTAACTATATAGTAAATGGGTTAAATTGGTGAAAGCAAGATTAAACCTAACACCGCTGACTTTACAAATGGCCTCTTCCATTTTCTAAATAATGACTTGTTTACAATGACTTTTGAGAGGTTTGTCCTAAAAATATTTGAAATTATGGCAAAATAAGTTCAAACTTCAGGACCGTCTGATCTGGGTCTTCACTGTTTGCAAATGATGACCATACACGGGCTTCCCGCCCAGTAAAGTAAGAGTAAAGCCTAGTCTGTATGCACTGCTATGAAATCAGATGTATGGAGAAATTTTCCTTCCTATTTAAACATTGTCAAGGATTATTATTTGAAGTATCATGAAAAGATTATTAAAATACATTTAACTCTTAGCATGCTAGCAGTGAAACCATGGTAACCTTTGCAAACAGTTTGGATCATGATGAGACACCGCATAATGCGGTGTCTCATCATGATCCAAACTATTTGATACTCTGCCCCAGTTTAAAAAGAAATTTTGATAATTCTATTCTTAGAACAGTAGCATACGAAAATTGTTGCAGAAGTTTTTTTTACCCAGCATGCAAAGAGTTAAAGGCGGACATGTATGACATGAGCACCAAATAGATGCCTATCTAAATAGTGACTTTAATTTCCTTGTATGTTAAAACTGTTTGAATAATTATTAATTTTAGAGAGATGATAATGAGAATAGTCATGAATTAAAATAATAATGATGATCAATAATAATAATGACTATACAACATTATCATTATTATAACAGCATAATACTAATAATAATGATAATAATACTAATGATAGTAAAACAATTATTACTGTAATAGAAATAGAAATAGTGATCATAATTACAGAAACTATTTAGAGAAAATGACAATTATGATGATTATTATAATAATGATAGTAATAATAATAAAGATGCTGATGATGATAATGATGATTTTGGAAAAATATGTCACCACAAAGTATTATATAACAAATTTTCACATAATAGTACAATGTGATTTAATGGTGATGATGATTGTATTAAAATAATAGAAATATCAAAACACACATAAAGCATGTCACATAAAGCATGTTTTTGAAATTATTCCTAAACTAAATTGTTGATACATTGTAATTATCAAATGCATCATCAAAATCGTTTTTCCTACAAAAACAATTTTGTGCCCTCAAAACCCTTTCAAACTATAATCAAAATAAATGTACACCAACAATAATATCTTCAGATTTTTATCCTAGTAGATGGTAGCTGAAAACTGCATTCTGCTTTTAACTTTCAAATTGCTTTTATTAAGTAACCCCAATCGAAAATTTGGAAATCTTAGGATTTTTCATCATTTAAAGAAAGACAAAACTCAACCATTTCACTTCAACCCTTTCCTTCACTGTCATAAGAGCAAAACTGTAAGTCATGCAGCTGACAGCCTTTAAAGCATGATGACAATAAAGCAGAAAGCTTATATGTCTTAACCCATTATAATAGGCTGAAAGTAAAGAGGAATGTGGCTATTAAACTGCTTTACTTTCAATCTGCTTGAAGTGGTCACTTGTCTTCAAAACTACAAGTAGACTATGGAGGAAAGGTTTAACCCTTTGAACCCTAGTCCCGCATATAGGCGTTCTTTTCAAACAGTGTACATGTGAATAGTACACTTGTTCTATGCAAACAGTGAAGACCCTGATCAGAGGGCTCCAAAAGGAGCCCTCTGATCAGGGTCTTCACTGTTTGTCATATTATAATGCCAAACATTGACAAAAACAACCCATAAAAGTCAGAAATGGATTAGACTTAAATGGAAACTGGAATTGTCCATTTAAAGTTTTAGGGAGGAAAGAGTTAAAGGAAAACAATAGCCATTATCATAAAATATGTATTAAAATGTAAGAACAAAATGTTTACCTTCCAAATCGATGTCCTGTTGCTGTTGGATCGTCTTGGGGGCTCTTTTGTAAATAATTCCCCATTCAAAGGTCCAAATCTTGTTCCCCGTGGAATGTAATCCAAACTCCAAACACCTTGGGCCTGTCATAGTAGAAAAGACAATCGTGTCACAAAAACACAATCACATACCCTAATTATCAACTATATGATTTTATTTGAATTTGACCTCTAAATCCTAATTCCTGTAATTTACTAATGTTACAGCGACAATGAGACCAATTAATGACACACGCGAACATAAAAAGTAAAAATCCCTGAATTAATTCTTTAATTTCTGAAATCCATTGACCTTAAATTTCACTGAAAAGAACAATTTGTCAGTTTTTATCAAAGTTCGATCATAATCTCAAATCTTTTTATGGACGATGTCCTTGAATTAAAAAAAAATCAGATCTTGGTGACTTTCACTATGTACTTTCTAACCCATCATAAACTAGATGGCAGGAACGATATAGAGGAGACGTCATTCATCTCCCCCTATTCCGTCCTGCTAGACCTCATCAGGTTCAATGCATGTCAACACTTCCCCTAATTTGTTCATGGCCAGTTTGACATTAACCCATTACTCCATAAAATAAACCTTTAATTTATTCCTGCACTGAAGAAAATAGTTCCACTTTACACACTTATGGATATGTATGATAAGAAGCATTTTCTATATCCTAGCAGATGGTAGCTTAAAGCTGGTCGAATGTAAAGCAGGATGCGCCTTAAGAAGTATTCTGCTTTACTTTTAACCTGCTTTAAGTGGTCACTTGCCTTCAACACTAGAACCAGTCTAAGGGTTCAGGGGTTAAACCAGTCTTTATCATTCACATTAGACTCTTAACCCATTACCCAATGCATAGGCTTTTTTATGATATCTATTTATTCCTCCACTGAAGAAAATAGTTCCATTTTATACAGTTATAAATATATTTCATAGTAGGTATTTTCTATATCCTAGCAGATTGTAGCTTAAAACAAACTGAAAGTAAAGCAAAATGTGCAATAAGGCACATTTTGCTTTACTTTCAGTCTGCTTTAAGTGGTCAGAAATCTTCAATTCTAGAAATAGGCTATGGAGTAATGGTTAAGTCCTGCAACTATCTATTTTCCAAAAAGGCATGCTTTTCATATTTAACTCAAGTGGCTGCTTACAGCAGGATGAAATAAAGCAGATTGACAGGTTTGACATGTTTATTGATAAAGCTAGCTAACAGCTTCCAAAGCAAGATTTGAGCATAAACCTGCTTTTAGCTGCTACTTGATTAAAAATTAATTTAATTTAGCAAAGACGATATCTTTTTTTCTTCTTTGAATTTCTGAAAGTAAAATTCTTTCTTTGAAATAATTCATAATATAAAATTGGTTTAGATTAAAATTCATATAATGTTTTAAATTTCAAAACCTACTCCAAATTATTATCCCTTTTAAGTTGATTTTACATGAATGAAACCCGACACATGTTATATTTCACACAATTTCTTTTTTACTTGTTTTTTTTTGCCTTCCTAACCCTTTACTCCATAGATACGTATTTTTGCACATTTGATTAAATCCTCAGCTCAAGAAAATATAATGAATTTAAATTATGAAAATTAAAAAAAAATAATAAAATAAAATATAAAATTGAATAAATCAGATATATATATTTAAAAAAAAAATCATGAACAAATATCTCACCTAGATAAAAAAAAATCTGGTAAAACTCAACTAACACCAGTCATCAGATTCTCCTATGAACAAATGTAACCTAAACCCGTATGAAACTGATCACTAAAGAGAAACACAACTAACAGGTTTCATGTTACTACTAAACTCCTTGCCACTACACCACAAAATAGCTGGCATTTGGGGGCGAAAAATCAAACCACTTTTATATGAAATCAGAACACAAGATAAGACGACCAATTTTTGATGAAATGATGCGTACTGTTTGATCAACATCTTTTTCACGGTGCCGCTCAGATGGACTCGAGTGTTCCTTTCCAGCATCCGTTCACCTTTGCCCTGCAGGGTCTTTCCCAGAAACTGATACACGCTCAACACTGACCAAAATAACATGGCAGACATATAGAACTATGATCAGGGGTTAAACTGTCCCAAATTTGTTCCGAGAATACAACGAAGAAATAGGATAGAACGTTAATTTCTCAAATTGTAGAAGAGAAGATATGTGTCTCAGCAAGTAAAAGACATAGATAAGGCCGGCAGTATAATCTGACAAGGATCTCCAGGGGTTGCATAAAAAATCAGCAGCAGATAACTGTAAACAGTGGCATTAAACAGAGTCATGTATTTTATACATTTAATCATATTCGAGATAGACGTCAAAAGTGAAAATAACAGGAAGCTCTATCTGATTGAATAAATATTGAAGAGGCCAACACTGGAGTGGGGGGAGAGAACATGAATCAGACTAGCGCCAGGTGAGATGAGAAGATTCCTCCCTCTGATGCTGTAGGCGAAACATGAATGGATGGAAGGCAACCCACCTACAGGGCTGCCATAAGTTGATCTAAGATTTCAAAATTTTCTAATTTTCAAGTGCGATTACTTAAAGCAGGTTGAAAGAAAAGCAGAATGCGCCATGAGGCGCATTCTGCTTTACTTTCAGCCTGCTTTAAGCTACCATCTGCTAGGATAAAAATCCTAAGATTTCGAAAAAATCCGGAGAAATAGCAGCCCTACGCCTACAAATGTTTCAACCCCATAAACTCTTCCCACAAAGCTTGGTTTCAGTGTATAAGGACAGGTGGTTGCTAAAAGCATTATATAAAGTATTATATGAATCCTGATAAGAGTGAGTAAAATTAACAAATCCAACATTTTCTCCTTCAGGTAAGAACCAATCCTATGGTGTAACTACTCGTTAGAATCGTCTCGAAGAGACGATTCTAATGAGTAGTCACACCACAGGGTTTAATGCAGATTTAAAGAGTTTAATTTTTGAAATACTCCCTTTTTCTGGAGCCCTGAAGCAGGCTGAAAATATATCAAAAGGATGCAGAAGGAATTTTCTGCTTTACTTCCAGTAACCACCTGTTAGGATGCAGGATATCCTATCACATAAAAATGTTATTCCATGAGGTGCTCCTAATGGGGAAAGGGTAACTGCTGTATACCTGATCTGGGTCTTCACTGTTTGCATAAGACATGTGTACTATTCACATGTACACTGTTTGAAAAGGAAGCCTATATGTGGAACTAGGGTTCAAAGGGTGCTTTTGAGGTATTTCATGACCCTGGGGGGACGTTTAGATGGGGGCTATACAGTATATCATATTTAGCTCTGTTACAATTTTTTGAACAAATTTCGGTGTTTAATTTCTTTGCTAACTAGACTTTTCTTTTGAACATTTCTGCTCCTTTCAACTGTAGAACCTCTCTATTACGACCACTAAGTTGTGTCAAATATTAATCGTATAAGACAGGTGACTGCTTAAAGCAATGTGAAAGTGAAACAGAAAGCTCCTACAGGAGCTTTCTGTTTCACTTTCACATTGCTTTAAGCTGTCACCTGTCCTTTATACGGACAATTAGCCTTCTATTTAGCGGTCGTAATAGAGGGGTTTTACAGTACTATCAAATTCAATAAACGTCCATGGTCATTGTCGTAATAAATCAATTTACACAAACACCTACTGTGCAATTACTGTTGAACTTGTGTTCAACGACTGTTCATTGACTCGTTGCATGCTGGGTAATTTTTTCGTCTGCCACAATAGTTGTCTGCTATTGTTCTAAAAATAGAACTTTTGAAAAGAATTTTCAAAATCAGGGTCAGAGTGTTAAACAGTTTGGATCTTGATGAGACACTGTGTTACGAATATAATCTCACCTGGATATAAACTGTTTGCATAGATAATCAGGATTTCGCTGCTAACGTCAAGAGTTATAAACGCAAGTTTCTCTGCATATAGACTTTTTAACTCCTAGCTCGCTAGCGGTGAAACCATAATAATCTTTGCAAACAGTTTGCATCCTGATGAGACACCACAGAGCGCAGGGTCACATCAAGATCTAAACTGTTTGATACTAACCCTGTATTGAAAAGAAATTTTTGAAAGTTCTATTTTTAGAACAGTAATAGACAACAATAATTTGTTGCAGACGAAAATAAAAATTGCACTCAAATGGTTAATGTTTTTAACATATAATGTTATGTCTACATTTACATAAGCTTTCTTTAAATGGGAAGTTTACTTTTTCCACAAATGCATTTTTAGTGCGAAAGCAAAATGAATAAAAAGACCAATTTTCACTACATATTTTCACCTATATGGTACCGTTTTAAATTGGACCAAATAATCATTATTGAATCATTGTGTGTGAAGATATAAATTAACTACCGGTTAGAAAGCTTTTGAGTGAACAGGAAAGCGTTATATTTAATCTTGTTTAACCCTTATGGTGTTGGAATGGAGTACTTACATCATTTGCAAACAATGCAGATCCAGATCAGAGGGCTCCTTCAGGAGCCCTCTGATCTGTGTCTGCACTGTTCATCATTTATTTAATTATTTTTCTGTGTCGAAACTCGATGAGAGTCAATGTGGACTGGTCATTTATCAAAACTGGAGTCGATTTGAGAATTTAGCATTGTCAAATTACCGTAACTCTTTGCATGCCTGAGTGGCCTAATCGTGATTTTCTGTGCAAACAGTTTGGATCCTGATAAAATTCTGTGTAATGCAGCATCTCATCAGGATCCAAACAGTTTAACACACTGACCCCGTTTTGGAGAACAAACGTTTGAAAAGTCTACTCTTAAAACATTAACAGATGACAATTGTTGCAGACAAAAAATATTACCCAGCATGCAAAGAGTTAAGAATGGGTTGTTCGCCCAAAGAAACCCATATAATAACACTGTCTATAATCGGTGGGGGAAGAGTGTTTATTCATAAAAGGCTCTTCATCAATAGCACAGTCCACTTCAGTGTTACAAAGTGGTTTTTAAGATTCGTAACATTATCATTTTAAAGTATTTCCAAATCCTCCAATACCTAGTAGAGTTGGGCAAAAGTGTGGCTTGCATTAAGACTATCTTGAGAAATCAAACTGGACAAACCTACTCTATTATCCTCCTAAGTCATTGACTACAGAACTAAATACTGCCCACATTTGTAATAAATTGTGTTGTTTTATGAAAACGGACTGAAGCTAAACAGTTTATAAAGTCGCATATCTAAGTTCCTGCTTGCTAAAGTCAATTAACGTGTAGCTTGCCAGCAGCGGGACCATAATTAACCTTTGCAAACAGTTTTAATCCTGATGAGACGCTGCTTCAAGACGCTGCATAAAGCAGCATCTCATCAGGATCTAAACTGTTTGACACTCTGACGCGGTTTCGAAAAGACATGTTGAATAATATATTTTTAGAACAGCAGCAGACGACAATTGTTGCAGACAAAATTTTTACAGAGCATGCAAATTGTTAAGAAGACATAGTAACAACAAGATCAAGACGGCCTTGCTAAAAGTGAAACGTTTGGAAGGGTGGGGATTTACTTCTTTAGTCTTTGATTGACAGGTAATTGACAAAAAGCTTTCCTTCTGATCTGTAGTACCCTTCACGCGTCCACGTGGACAATGAAGGGGTTCTGTCAAGTATGTTTCTAAACCACAAACAAATCAAAACACTTTGGGGACAGGCTTCAATAAATCCCAGTTAGTATGACCATATAAATTACGACTCGTTATTATTGTAATAAAATCAGAGAAAGAAACTTAAAGCAGGATGAAAGTTAAGCAAAAAGCTTCTATCAGAGCTTCTGCTTAACTTTTATCCTACTTTAACCCTTTCCCCAATAGAAGCGCCTTTTAGCGGATACGATTCATTCATCCGCTAAAGAAAATAGTTCCAATTTAATCAGTAATGAATATATATTATAGGGAATATTTTCTATATTATAGCACATGATAGCTTAAAGCATGCTGAAAGTAAAGCAGAATGCGCCTATGGGCGCATTCTGCTTTACTTTCAACCTGCTTTAAGTAGTCACCTATCTTAAGTACTAGAAATAGGCTATCAGGTAAAGGGTTAAGCATCTACCTGCCTTAATCACTAACATACAAGCATTCTATTGATTGTTTTGAGTGCTCATAATTGTTGCGTTACTGTATTATTATTAATATTATTACGTACTGTATCAATAATATGGATCAGATTTCTTACTGTATAAAGTGGAACTATTTTTGTCAGTGAAGGAATAAATCAGGTGTAAAAAGGCGTCTGTAGGGTGGAAAGAGTTATGGAGTAATGGGTTAAAGTGTATGAAATGTGTGCTATTGCTCTTTATCAGACCAGGGTAGCAGCATGGAAAGGCAAACTATTTGCAAGTGCCTGTCAAAGTGCAATTAACGCTGGTAAGGCAAACATAACATACCTCGATGATTGCAACATCAGACTAGGCGCAAAAAAAAGTTAAATAAAAAAACGAAATAACAGCAACAGAACAGAAACAAAAGAAAAAAATATCAACAGCCGAATTTTTTTGTTAAATGAAATCAAGACATTAAATGCAAATGCATTAATAAATCTTTTTTCACTGCATGGTAAGTGCGTAATCTTATCCAGAAATTGACCATAAAATTGGCCCACACGTCTGTGATAAAAGAATTACTGTTGCAGATAAACAGTTTCATTGCACGGGATGTGCTGTTTTTTCCTACGATACAAGCTGCAATGTACGGTTCTTGCAGAGCAGAAAGCAGTATTTTAGGGGGCAAAAACAGTATCTACTTGATTACAGCTATCATACAAGAGTTTCTGATTTGATTTTAAAATCCCTGGCTAGCATAGCTATCATTCAGCAACTAATCACAAGGATAATACAGGATCAATCTCTTGGCAAATTAACCTATTTAACCCATTGCCCCCTCCTGATATTAACCCATTACCCCATAGCTGTTTCAAGTTTTGAAAATAGGTGACCACTTAAAGCAGGTTGGAAGTAAAGCAGAATGTGCCTAAAGGCTTGCTTTAAGCCAACATCTGCTGAAATATAGAAAATATCTTTTATCATACATATTTATGACTGTATAAATTGCAACAATTTTCTTCGGTGGAGAAATAAATTAAAGGCGTAAAAAGACATATTTATGGGGTAATGGGTTATCCAATTTAACCCATTGCACCCTGCCGATATTAAAACGCCTTTTGACGTGTTTACCTTTACCCCCTAGAAATAACATTTCATGCTCCTGCAATGTTCTGATAATATTTACCCTTTCCCCCCATAGAAGAGAATTTTAACACCTTCAACTTACAGTATTCCTCCACTGAAAAAAATAGTTCCAATCTATACCGTCATGAAAATGGCTTCTTTGTACCATAAGAAATATTTTTTATATTCAAGTAGATGATAGCTTAAAGCAGCTTGAAAGTGAAGAAGAATGTGCCTTAAGCACATTTTGCTTTACTTTCAGCCTGCTTTAACCCATTAACCCATTAACCCTTAAAAACGCCTTTTTACGCCTCTATTTATTCCTCCACTGAAGAAAATAGTTCCAATTTATACAGCCAAGAATATGTACCAGAAGAAATATTTTCTATATCCTTGCAGATGGTAACTTAAAGCAGGCTGAAAGTAAAGCAGAATGTGCCTTAGGGCACATTCTGCTTTACTTTCAACCTGCTTTAAGTGGTCACCTGTTTTCAAAGCTAGAAATAGGCTAAGAGGTACAATCTGCTAGGATACAGAAAATATTTCTCAAGGTAAATATTCATCCCTGTATAAAGTTAAACTATTTTCTTCCTTGGATGAATAAATCAAAGGCATAAAAAGGTGCATTTATGTGGTTATTGGTTAAGCCTTAAGCCCAGTTGGATGTCAGGTCATCTGCACTATTGGCCATGGAGGAAAGGGTCAAATGATTTTTCAAAATTCTAAAAATATGACAAGTTTCCGCTGAATTAATGTCTCTATTTGAACTGTAAAAGGTAGTAAAAGTGTTGGAGCCATTCAAGAGATAGAATATTTGCAATAATTATCTTCGCCACCCCTACCCGATTACAACAATTACATTGACACAATAATCATTGATGGCGAAAGTCTTTAAATCTTCATACAATAAAACTTCACTATAACGCCAGCTAAAAAGAAAGTTACGTTCAGGCATCAATGACAGGTGACAGCTTAAAGCAGGATTAAAGTAAAGCAAAAAGCTCCTTAAGGAGCTTTTTGCTTTACTTTCATCCTGCTTTAAGCAGTCACCTGTCTGAATAACTAAATTTCATCCTTTTTTTTGATTGGTCGTTTTATGACGGGTTAACTGTGTTTGTCATATGTGACCCCTCCTTACAATTCATCGGGCTGGAAGTCCCGCAGTCTTCATTATCCCCTATCATGTTCAATAATAATTGTTCTTTTATGTTTTGTCCATTTCACCAAATTTGCTTTTATCAGAGAGAGAATGTTAATAGCAGTGTCCGTGTGGTTTATATCATGGGCTTTCCCACATGAAATACCCATGCAATAAGTTTTATGAGGGGTCAGGTAAAACCCGGGCCAAACCATTATAGGCTACCGATGGATGCAATCTGCAGGGACACTTCATGAATTTTTTCAAAATATGTAAATAAATAAAAATTCTGAAAAATAAATTTGTATGTTTATACATTATCAGAAGCTCTTGGATTTAAATATAAGAAATATTTTATATGTTTGAAAATAATTGTTATTGCAATCAAACTCCCCCCCCCCCCCCCCCCCTCCCCCCACCACCCCACCCACACAAATCTGATCATTATTTGATCCAGTTATATTATCCTTTAAGACAGGTAACCATTTCATTTAAATCAAAAGTAACATTGAAAGTTTGTGTTTGGTGTCTAAGTGAGGTTGTTGAATGAATGCATTGTGTGGTATAGTATGCAATGCAATAAAGCTGCTATAGTTATATTCTGTTGTGTAATATACAGATAATTTGGCACTTGTGTTTTCACATGTTAATAGGTATACATGTTTCAATTTTATAAAAAAAAAACACCCTAAAATATAAAAAGTAATTATCATACATTAATAGCAACTACTAATGTAAATCTAAGAATGTATACATCTTCCTGCTACACCTCTTCTCAACCCTTTTACTGCTAAACAAACTGTCAGCTTCAAACTTTTAGTCATGGAAAATCTTACATTGACTAATTCCTCAAAAAAAAATTCCAAAATATAAACAAGATGACAAAACATTAAGATCCTAATCAGATGCCACTTTAGTTACTCAGGAATCTGATCTGGATCTAAGTTATTTGCAACAGCTACTATTAACCCATTACCCCTTAAAAACGCCTTTTTACACCTCTCATTTATTCCTCCACTGAAGAAATAAGTTCCAATTTATACAGCCAAGAATATGTATCAGAAGAAATATTTTCAATATCCTTGCAGATGGTAGCTTAAAGCAGGCTGAAAGTAAAGCAGAATGTGCCTTAAGGCACATTCTGCTTTACTTTCAACCTGCTTTAAGTGGTCACCTGTTTTCAAAGCTAGAAATAGGCTAAGAGGTAATG
The DNA here is from genome assembly GCA_922989275.2 of Gari tellinella. Taxonomy (NCBI): domain Eukaryota; kingdom Metazoa; phylum Mollusca; class Bivalvia; order Cardiida; family Psammobiidae; genus Gari; species Gari tellinella. Next base: position 64,279,809 of record OV277860.1, on the reverse strand, counting down.
GGTTAAGAACTGTAAGAGGTGATGAAAGTAAACATTATGGAACACTACATAACAGTTGTTTTCTATCTTAAATCAGCGTAGGTTTTAAAACTGAAATTTGATGGCACTCAGGTGTGAAACAGTTTAAGAATCTCATTTGATACGGCATTAGGAAGTTTTACAGTGAGATAAATTCATTGATGGTTTGTTACTTTACATTTAACTATCTCCCATCTGCAGTTTAATTAATAAGATAGACACATGAAAATACTGGTTTGAGCTCACTGCACCCTCGCTACTAATTACAAGTTAATTTACAATCCAGGAGGGGTCCAAGCATGTATTCATCTAAACTGACATTTAAATTGCCATACAAAAAGGTGCAATATTAGATTCTCAAAACACTGCCAAACTTACATTAAACTTCAACTTCAAACAATATCCGTAGACAATCTTTAAAATATGTGACAGCTTATGCAGAATAAAAGTAATGCAGAAAGCTCCTATAGGAGCTTTCTGCATTACTTTTATTCTACATGAAGCAAACACCAGTCCTGTCTTAAAAGCTCTCTATTCTTTATTGAATAGCAACTTAATATAAGAATGACTGTACTGAAAAAAACCACATATCTTGATTATTATTTTTGTCAAAACCCGTCATAAGCGAGGCTACGGCATTTTCAATTTTCCTCCCTGCCATACAAGTAAGTCCTTGTGTGATCGAATTGCAGTGAAAGCCCGTAAATTTATTTGTCCTTAATCTCCGAGTGACCTTAGAAATCTCGTCACACTCTCGCTCATAAATCAAGATAGACTAAGATAATTCGAGGTGCTCTATCTATACAGGAGTGCACCATTTACCATAATTTTTTATCATTCTGGTGTTGATAGCATCTGCGATATCTACCTAATGATTTCTTGATCACTGTAGTTTTGTAATTTGACGTTCGATAATAGTTGAATCTTCTTTTACAAAAATTCCATAGAAGTGACAAATTATTCATAGAAAATTGTAATATATCTTTCTAATGATTTCTCTGTTGAATCTACGTAAACCCTTTACCCCGTAGCTGGTTTCTAGTTTTGAAGACATGTGACCACTTAAAGCAGGTTGAAATGAAAGCAGAATGCACCTTAAGGGTGCTTTTAAGCTGTCATCTGCTAGAATATAGAAATTATTTTTTAATGGTACATATTTATGACTTATTAAGTGGAATTGTTTCTTCAATGGAGGAATAAATTAAAGGTGTAAAAATGTGCATTGATGGAGTAATGGGTTAAGTCATTACCTTGCAAGACAACCGGTATGGTATTTGTAAAGTGCTATTATATATAATAATGTTTTGGGGAAACCTGCATTGGGTTAATAACGGGTTTACTTCTCACATTGGACTTGTGACCACTTTAAGCAAGGCACATTCTGCTTTACTTTCAGCCTGTTTTAAGCTACCATATGCAAGGATATATTAAATATTTCTTTAGTGGCATTATTCATGTCTTTATAAAATGGTACTATTTTCTTCAGTGAAGGAATAAATTTAAGGCGAAAACGTATATTTATAGACTTATGGGTTAACCCTTTACCTCATAAACATTTTATTGTATTGAAGATAGGTGACCACTTAAAGCAGGTTGAAAGTAAAGCAGAATGCGTGTTAATGCGCATTCTGCTTTACCTTCAGCCTGCTTTAAGCTGCCAGCTTCTAGAATGTGAAAAATATTTCTTATAACACATATTAATGACTGTATAAATTGGGACTATTTTCTTCAGTGGATGAATAAATCAAATGAGCCAAAAGGCGCTTCTATGAGGAAAAGGGTTAAACAAGACTCTGATTCTCCTTATATCACTACCCATACTACAGAATCGACTTTACAGGGGGAATTCCAAGTATACTAAGCCTTCTTACTCTCCATCTCTCCCCTTATTTGTATATGCTATTCACTGATCTATGAAATGTATGTTGTCCATATGGTGCCACACTTTCATCAACCTGAAACCAGATCTCTCCTTTAGTGAATGGAAGTGATCTGATAGATCTATAGAAGAGAATATGTCATCTGGTGGATTGAGAAGTTGATAAAACAGTAGTTCAGTGATGACTGTCTATTCACAAGACACATGTATTACAGTGGAGAAAACGTTATTCTTTCCCAATAAACGCGTTTACGCTAAAACCTTTATTTGCAGTGCAAACAGTTTGGAGCCAGATCAGACGCCGGGTAACCCGGCATCTGATCAGGCTCCAAACTGTTTGCCACCAAGATAAACATGAATTATCAGAATTGTCCAAAAGTTATACTTTTCTACGTTTTAGTGTTTTGAGTACATTTGCGTTTAAACTGGAAAGAATAACGTTTTCTCCACTGTATATACCTGATGTGTTCTGAGCAACAATTTCATAAAGAAATCTTGCGATCTTTAATACATAGTATTACAGATGGTTGCTTCACCCATTACCCAATAAATTTGCCTTTTTACACATTTAATTTATTCCTCCTTTTATACAGTTATGAATATGTATCATAAGAACTATTTCCTATATCCTAGCAGATACTAGCTTAAAGCAGGATGAAAGTAAATCAGGATGTCCCTTAAGGCACATTCTGCTTTACTTTCAACCTGCTTTAAGAAGTTAACTAGCTTCAATATTAGAAACAGGCTATTGGGTAATGGGTTAAAATAAGTCTTGAGAGTTAATGAAAATGTATAATCCTCAGAAAACGAAGGAGTCAATTTGAAAACGCAGCATGGTAAGGGGTTATCCATTTCTCAATGACAATTATTGATACCCAGTTTGTGAAGCCCAAATTCAGGCACCGTTTATAAAACCACTTGCTGTAAATAATGTCTGTTAAATATCGCATACAGTTTCACTTGCTACCAAATACCGAGGTGACAAGGTCCGATTACATGTCTCCTCTCATAATAATTATTTCATTGGCATTCATGTGTTTTAAATTGGATTTAATAGTTTAACTCTTTGCATGCTAGTCGGGGATATATCCACCACAGTGATTGCCTTTGCAAACAGTGTGGATCCAGATGAGATGCCGCGTAACGCGGCGTCTCATCAGGACTCAAACTGTTTGCCATTCTGACCCTGAATTTAAAAGAAATTTTGAAAAAGCTAATTTTAGAACAGTAGTAGAAGACAAATGTTGCAGACGAAAAAAATTACCCAGCATGCAAAGAGTTAACCCTTTCTTTGCTGGCCTGCTATTATTGTCTCTTTGGCAATCAGTGTCTACACTGTTTAATGGTTTTACTTTTACATTTTTTAAAGGTTTTTTCTAAAAACACCCCTAAAAATCATCATAAACTGATCATTTTTCAAAATGTGGAATCGTCCATTACATAAATTTCTGCCTAAAAAGGGGGTTAATACTGTAACAGATACATGATCTGGTCTGCATACAGCTTATGACTTGATCCTGTCAAAATCGGAAGGCATAAAATTCACAAGTCCGTTCGCTAGGATGCTATTTCAAAATTTACCGCTTTTGTTAAAACCTGAACAGAATGATTGTTCTACAGTTCGCTGCCATCTGCAGGCAGAAATTTGCTTCTAAACAAAGGGGGATAATCAGGCATCAGTTCCTTTTTTTCAAACTAGGCACTGATAATCGGTATCTGAATAGGACCCCAAACTGTTTGATAATTATAGTTAACCCTTTACCTGATAGCATTGTTTCTAGTATTGAAGATATGTGACTACTTAAAGCAGGTTGAAAGTAAAGCAGAATGCGCCCTAAGGCGCATTCTGCTTCACTTTCAGCCTGCTTTAAGCTATTAACTGCTAGAATAAGGAAAGTATTAAATATGACACATATTCATTACGGTATAATTTGGAACTATTTTCTTCAGCGGATGAATAAAATGAATGTGCTAAAAGTCGCTTCTATAAGGGAAAGGGTTAAGTAAGAGTATTTTGATTTTGATGAAACTTCATACAATCTCGCAGCCATTTCAACTGACTTTTACCGATATTGACCTTTATAATTAACGACGAAGCAAGCTGGTTGTGATTTTTGACATATTTTGTAAACAAATTTGATCCAGATCAGGCCCCACAAATGTGGGGCCTGATCTGCATCAAAACTGTTTAGCAATGAGATCCAAACCGAGGTTGAAAGCAATGCAGTTGCTATGACAACAAAGCAGACAAAAATAACCTAACAAAGTTACTTGGCATGCAAAGAGTTAAGCTTGACACTAAATCAAACTTCCACTGTTTGAATCCAACTTTGATAACTTCCTGCAGAGTGAAATCTGCTCGTAAAAGTAAAATGTCACTGTTACTGTTTGTCCAGTCTTTCGATTATTGCCAAATATTTTCTTTTTCTACCATCTGAGCTAATTTAGACTGTTCGACAAACATACGAATTATTCCAATGTTTGCCAAAGATACGAAGATGGTCAACAGACCCGGGGAAAATCCACATTTGATTGACACAAAAATTCCTTTGAGTCATTCTTATCAAAGCTGTAGTAATCGAAAGTTACTGAAAGTTAGCATATTTACGGATTAAGAGATTGCGGCAGCGCTCTATTGGTCAGCGTAGTTGATATATCTGAGATAACACAGGTGAGTGGAAAACCATACTCAAAACAAAATTTCGCATGAGTATTGGCTTAATTAACCCATTACTTTATAGATACCCATTTTAACGCATTTGATTTATTACTCCATTGTAAAAAATAGAGGATTTTATTGTTATGAATTTGTATCATAATAATTATTTTCTATATTCTAGCAGATTGTAACTGGAAGCAGGCTGAAAGTTAAGCAGACTGTGATTTAAGGCGCATTCTGCTTTACTTTCAACCTGCTTTAAGTGATTTTCCTGTAAAAGTGCCTTTTGACATCTTAATCCATTCCTGAGCATAGAACACAATGTTAATACTTTCACCATGTCTGATAAAATAACAACAACTTCGGAACATTAAAGCAGGCTGAAAGTAAAGCAGAAAGCTCCTGAGGGAGCTTTCTGCTTTACATTCAGTCTGCTTTAAGCAAATGCTTGTCTTTAAAGACTTTAATCTAACTACAGGTGATATGGCTGATGGTGTTGTGTGGCTGCATTGGTTCTGTTTTATTTTATTTCTTCACTGAAGAAAATGCATGTAGTTTTAATTTATACAGCTATGAATATGCACCAGAAGAAATGTTTCCTTTATCCTAGCAGGTGGAAGCTTAAAGCAGGCTGGAAGTAAAGCAGAATGCGCCTTGAGGCGCATTCTGCTTTACTTTCAACCTGCTTTAAGTGGTCGCCTGTTTTAAAAACTATAAACAGGATATTATGTGGTAAAGGGTTAATTTTAAGCTATGATTTCTCTCCTACTGTTGATGACTGCCCAGAGACGTGTTTTACACTACATACAGATGTTTTTCCTCGTCTATATCAAAAGACACTTATATAAAATGAATACACTAAAATTACACTGATATGTAAACGCAGATTCTTATCTAAAAGAAAAAGTTCGCCAGCCCACACTTTCATGGCTCTCATCTGCTATCAGAGATACCAGGGGAGATAACTCTGAGAGACTGATAAGGTGACAGGTGGGGCTCTTCCGCTGACCTGAGCCCCGGCTCTACCTGAGCTTTACTGCCCACTTAATCACATTACCCCCCTCCACAGGAACCACTTGTCGGGAGGTGGGGGAAGAGGCATGAGAGGCAGGTGATACAAGGGAGATAATCATCATTAAAGGGACATAATTAACACCATCAACTTTGAAAGAGGCTGACCTTTAAACTGTGAAATACAGAATATATAATATATAGAGAGAGATATTCTGCTTCAAATACATCCAGATTTTTTCATCTTCATCTTTCTTTCTTTTCATCGTTTCTATGACCATGCATTCATCTAACCCCTTACTCCATAAATTCACCTTTAATTTATTTTTCCATTGAAGAAAATGTTTTCTCTTTATACAGACATGAATCTGCACCTGGGGAAATATTTTTTATATCAAAACAGATGGTAGCTTACAGCAGGCTGAAAGTAAAGCAGAATGTGCCTTAAGGCACATTCTGCTTTACTTTTAGCCTGTATTTAGAGGTCACCTGTCTTCCACCATACAACCAGGCTATGGGTGAACGGGTTAAAATTGTGTTTTGCATAAGAAGATTAAAGGTTATACAGGTTTACTTTTCTTTGGTCACTGCAGATGTGTCTTAAACCAATTCATATCAAGATATTGTCTACAGTTGAAGGCTGCAAAAATACTCAAATTCTATTCAAACGTATCTTTAACTTGAAGACAAGTGTCAAACAGTTTTGATCCAGATCAGATATGCCATAGGTAGTGATCTGGATCCATCTTGTTTGTGAATATCTGTCAAGTTGTACATGATGTGATATAAAGGGTTAAGATGGAATATCAATCAGGGGATAAAGGGAAACCTGGGCAGTCTTAGTTTGGTCTAAACTGCTTCCTGCCAACCTTTAGTAATCCTTTTCCCAATTAACACATTACTCTATTAATATTTCTACACTGACAAAAAGAAAAGAAAAAAATTCTATATCCTAGAGGATGGTAGCTAAATTTCCTTATAACAACAGGCTGAAAGTAAAGAAGAATGAGCCTTAATTAAGTTGCCTGTATATGACATTTCCTTATTTAATTGAAAGCAAATTTAATAATTAAATCTTTCAGATACAAAAAGTAGGAAGAAAAGTGTTTTTCAATTTTTCTATTTTATAAGTTTTCATTATTGTTCATTTTCTTTTTGAAAACTAGGTTTTTTCAATTGTCAAAACTTGTGTATTAAAATAATTTCCTTTTTTCCGAAAGAGACGCAAACTGTCATAATGGTGCCTATAGGTGAGAATGGAAACTGCTGTCAACTCTACAATAAAACCATCACGCCATCAATACATGTCTTGTTGAAAGTGATGAAAACATGAATCATGCTTAATATAAGATGAAAATAAAGCAGAAATCTCAAAAAGGAGCTTTCTGCTTTACTTTCATATTGCTTTAAGCTGCTACTTGTCTTTAATGCAATTAACAGATCTTATTTTAAGCAGTGATAATATTATATTGAGGTGTTGCTGTATAGTAAAGCCTCTATAAAACATCCACTATAAATAAGGCTAATTGATTGTTTAAAAGAAAAGTGGCAGCTTAAAGCAAAATGAAAGTAAAACAGAAAGCTCCTAAAGGAGCTTTCTGTTTTAATTTCATCTTGCTTTAAGCATCCACCTACCTTAAATAAATAATTTAGTGATTATAATAGAGAGGTTTTGCTGTATTTAGTGTCCTGGTTGTACAAAGCTATTCATTGCAAGTTAGCACCCACCAACAATACACCTATCCATGCTAATACAATTTCAACGTCTATTCACTAAACAAACACATCTTTCACATCTTTCGTATTTATAAACTCTCGCAAAAGGTAGAAATCAAAACACTGCCCTTTCATTTTCCTCCCAAAAAGACTGACAACCACTCTTAAGTAAACTGGATTTAGAACAACCCTGAAAAGGATTAAATTTGAACAGTATTATTTATCTTTTCTGCCTATTTGAAGCTGAATTGACTTGCACTTCGCCATTTCAATGCATTTCTTTGAACACACTATCAATCTTGCGTTTCCCCTCCCTATAATTATTTTGAAATTACAAACTCCAAAATTTGACGAAAAATCTTGGTGGCGACGAAAACCCTGCTTAGCTATAACCATGGGAAAGTCAAAGAAATAAAGCTAGGGACAGTGTTTGTCCAAATTGACAAAATTATATAGTGTCACTTGACTCTGACTAAATATCAGAACACACAAAAGTGAAAGCACGAAAATGGGTATTAGAGTGTCAAAATCATTGAATGAACCCTTTTCATGTGCGATACATGTCCCCCGTTGAAATGTCATTTGCACCATTCTGCAGAATAAAAAAGGTTCACACTGAGCTTCACAGAAACTGAATCTAAGTGTCAAACGTTTTATAAATCATATACAGCCTAAACGTTTAGCTACGTCTGGTCTAGAATCAGACTTCTTGAAAAGGCGTTCGAACAAACGTCCAAACTGCAAAGGGTTAAATACTGAAACCGGAGCCCGCCTCATCTAAAACTGGATGAAATATATGTAGATATTTGTCGCGATAAACCCCACAGCCTATTTTCATTTGTGCAGGGTGAAGCTAAGCTGAATCCCGACAGAAACATAATTCAAAATCTGCAATCTGCAATTTGCATGCGAACTTTAATGCACTGAGACAGTGAGAACAGTGAAATCTTGTTATAACGATCACTCGCTTACACTCCTTGATGGTATCTAGCCTGTTGGCAGCTGAAAGCAGGGTTGAATTAAAGCAGAAAGCTCCTACAGGAGCTTTCTGCTTTACTTTAAAACTGCTTTCAAGTAAATCCTTTTTGTTAGTGGTCATTTTACCGGGTCTTCACTGTTTGAGCTCATATTCAAATGACCTGCGGATGGATTTAAAAAATGGTATTAACGGCTCTATCTGCAAAGTCATCAGACATATCAAAGCCAAACACTTTTTGTTAAATCTGATACTTGCAAAATATGGAGGAGAGATATGGAAATAAAAACTTTTATAGTGCTAAAAGACTCTGAGAAAGGTTATCTGCCTTTGATCCGAGAAACTTAACCTGTAATCTAATAGCCTGTTGCATTTCTCTTTTTAAAAAAGAAAAAAAAGAAAGTTTGTATTCTTGATGTATGTAAACATGTATTGTTGACTCGTAATTAACCGTGTAAAATTTTTATTTTTTAAATTTTTCCCCTAAAATATTAACTCTTTCCTCCCTGAAACTTAAAATGGACAATTCCAGTTTCGATTTTTGTCTAGTTCATTTCTGAATTTTAAGACTTGTTTTTGTCAATTTTGGCATTACTGACAAACAGTGAAGGCCCTGATCAGAGGGCTCCTTTCGGAGCCCTCTGATCTGGGCCTTCACTGTTTGCACAGGACAAGTGTACTATTCACATGTACACTGTTTGAAAAGACGCCTATATGCGGGACTAGGGTTCAAAGGGTTAACCCATTACTCTATAAATATGCCTTATTACAGCTACAATTTATTACTCCATCAATGAAAACAGTTCCAATTTATACAGTCATCAAGATGCTACATAAGAAATATTTTCTATATACTAGCAGATTATATCTTAAAGCAGGCTGAAAGTAAAGCAGAATGCACCTTTAGGCACATTCTGTTTTACTTTCAAACTGCTTCAAGTCTTCAAAATTGAAACACGCTATGGGGTAAAGGGCTAAAACTTGAGACCTAAAGAACAGTTACAGACAGTGAATTCCTTTTCAGCAATACATTTTCTGTTGTCTGAGGAGACTACAAAGCTGTATCCCCGTGATCCCACTCTGGCGACAACAAGCCGAGCAGGTCCGTGTAACTCAGCATGGTGGAAAGTAAGGATAAATCAAGCAGCAAGCTACTTCCCCTCTCTGCCACGATAAGCCACCCCCACACCAGGCCGTGCCACTGTAGCTATCTGTCCGCGGACATCGGGCTGATCTTATCCCCATGGCAGTAGATTTCCTCTCAGCTTCACACACACAGTCAAGCCCTAACATTACCACCACTCTAATAGGGCTCCAGGTAAGGCGAGTAGTTAAAAAACTAAAATTTTTATTTCTGCATTAAACCCTATCTCTCCGAGACGATTCTAATAATTAGTAACACTATAGGATTTGGTGCTGAAATAAGTTAGCTTTGTTCAGTTTGCTCCCTCTCATCTGCAACAAACATTTATTGATTGCCTTACAAAGACAAGTGTCTGCTTAAAGCAGGATAAAAGTAAAGCAGACAGCTCCTATAGGAGCTTTCTGTTTTACTTTCATCCTGCTTTAAACAGGCACCTGCTTTAAAAGCTGATGCAAAATAATTTGTTTTGAGTTGCCAAACTTGCAAGGCATGACTGTAGAGTCTGTTACTTGTTACAGTATTCATTAAAATCTTAAATCTTTAAAATGTGGAAAAAATATCTGCTTTAACCCTTTGAACCCTAGTCCCGCATTTAGGCGTCTTTTTCAAACAGTATACATGTGAAAAGTGCATTGTCCCATGCAAACAGTGAATACCCAGATCAGAGGGCTCCTTACGGAGCCCTCTGATCTGGGTCTTCACTGTTTGTAATAATACAAAATATTGACAAAAAAAACCTTAAAAGTCAGAAATGGACTAGACTATAATGGAAACTGGGTTTATCCATTTAAAGTTTCAGGGAGGAAAGAGTTAAAATGTGTTGGAAACTAAAATTCTAAAACAGACTCATTCCTCTGTATCTTGATGACACATTTGTGATCCAAATGACACACAGTCTGACTCATTTTTTTTTCTATATCAAGATTCAAAATGCCAGACAGTTCAAGAAAAGAATATTTCCATACATTCCACGCAATAATCCTTCTTATAGAATACTACAATATTGCGCTAACTGTTTGTGTTACTAATATAACTCTTTACCCCATAGCTTGTTTCTGGTTCATAATGACGACAGATGACCACATACAACGGGCTGAGAGTAAAGCAGAATGCACCTGCTTTAAGCTAAAACCTACTAAGATATACAAACTATTTCTGATAATGCACATTCATAATTGTATAAAGTGAAACTATTTTCTTCTGTGGAGGAATAAATTAATGGTGTAGAAAGACATATTTATGAAGTAATGGGTTAAATTAGCTGTCTTATTAGAAAGGTTTCAATATCTGTGGCTTTGAACCATTTCTTCCAAATAGGCGTCCAGGGCTGCCATACGTTGACATGAAAATTCCTAAGATTTCCAAATGTTCATTTTTCAAGTGCGATTTTACGAATCGTACCTGTACCCCATCGCCTGTTTCTAGTTTTGTTGACATGTGGCTGCTTAAAGCAGGCTGGAAGTAAAGCAGAATGTGCCTTAAGGCGCATTCTGCTTTACTTTCAGTCTGCTTTAAGTTACCATGAACTAGAAAAAAATCCGAAGATTTAGGAAAAATCCGGAGAAATGGCAGCTCTGTGCGTCATAGCGCACCTGTTTTTCTCTACATAAATGCAACAAGTATATATTTATTAAATGTCTGGAATGCAGGTCACCTTAAAGCCAGGTGAAAGTAAAGCAGAAAGTTTTGACAGCTAATTTCTTATCTTGCTTTAGGAAGCCATCAGATTTTACCATTTAATTACCCTATAGTCTTATAATATTTGCTAGCTTTGAAGAAAATTGACCACTTAAAGCAGGTTGAAAGTAAAGCAGAATGTGCCCCTTATCATTGGCCTTTCTTATAGCTGGCTTAAAGCTACCATCTGCTAGGATAAAGAAAATACTTTATACGGTGCATATTCATGACTGTTTATGGTTGAACTATTTTCTTCAGTGCAGGATTAAATTAACTCTTTCCTCCTTGAAACTTTAAATGGACAATTCCAGTTTCCATTTTAGTCTAGTCCATTTCTGACTTTTAAGGGTTGTTTTTGTCAATAATTGGCATTATGACAAACAGTGAAGACCCTGATCAGAGGGCTCCTTTCGGAGCCCTCTGATCTGGGTCTTCACTGTTTGCACAGGACAAGTGTACTATTCACATGTACACTGTTTGGAAAGGACGCCTTTATGCGGGACTAGGGTTCAAAGGGTTAAAGGGATAAAAGGCATATTTATGGAGTAATGGGATAAACAGTTTGATAAAGGTAATTTGCACATGTGGCTTATTATGGAGGAAAGGGTTACTTAACCCTTTTCCCAATTTTAGCACCTTTTAACACCTTTGATTTATTCCCCTACTGAAGAAAATAGCCCCAATTAATATAATCTTAAACATGTTGTAATAAGATATATATTTTTTATATCCTATGAGATAGCAGCTTAAAGCAGGCTGAAAGTAAAGCAGAATGTGCCTTATGGCACATTCTGCTTTACTTTCAACCTGCTTTAAGTGATGATCTGTCTTCAAAATTAGAAACAGTCTATGTGGTAATGGGTTATACACTTAAAACAAGTCAATAGGGGGAGGGTGAAGGTGTTGAAATAATATGTAACAACCTGTACGCTACAATAATGTATCACTCTTGCACTTACTACCACTACGTTTGTAGAATACTACGGGCATTTCAGGGGGCGAACTTTCAAGACACCACATGGCAAGAAACCTCACAATATTTTTTATCACAATTATCACGAAATCTACAAATGTTTCCCCAATAAAATACCAACTTGAAACAACTACTTGAAAGCAGTCAATCGGGGTTATAGAGAATGGTTTTGCAGTAAAATCAGCTTCATTATTCTATAGGGTCAGTCACCCCTACTGTGCTAGCCACTTCTGTATCATACCTATAGGGCTTCCAGATAAAACAAGTTAACCCTTTACCCCATTAATACGCCTTTTTACGTCTTTGATTTATTCCTCAACTGAAGGAAACAATTTCAATTTATACAATTATGAATATGTATCTTAAGAAATATTTTCTGTATTCTAGCAGATGATAGTTTAAAGCAGGCTGAAAGTAAAGCAGAATGCGCCCGAGGGAGCATTCTGCTTTACTTTCAACCTGCTTTAAGTGGCCACCTCTTCAACACAAGAAACTGGTTAAGGGGTAATTGGTTAACCCTTTACTTCATAGCCCGTTTCTATTCTTGAAGATAGGTAGCCACTTAAAGCAGGTGAAAGTAAAGCAGAAGGTGCCTTACTTTCAGCCCGTTTAAACTACCATTCTCCTAGGATCAGAGAAAATATTTCTTCTCGTGCATATATATTTTATTAAGTGTACAAATTAGAACTATTTTCTTCAGTGGAGGAATAACTTAAAGTCAGGAAAATGCTTATCTATGGAGAAATGGGTTAATCCATCATCTCCCAATAATTTCTCATTCATTACTTTACCAAACCTTGTGTTGTTACAACTCATAAGAAGCTACTGTTTGAGACAATTCAAATGAGTAGTCACATCATAGGGTTTGATAGAGATATCAGTATTTTGGTATATGTCAGAATCACTTATATTATCGGGCTCTCTGATACTAGCAGTGTAAAGTTGTCAGCAGTATCAGTATTTTACAAGCCATAAAAACCGGAGTATAAATCTCTACCAAAGCAGAATGTAAAGTGGAAGAATAGAAACATCTTGTCCAGCATCTTGTCTAGACATGGTTATTTCTATAGTCAGGCCATCCTGACCACTGAACTATAAACATTAGATTTTAACCCATTTCTCCATAAATACGCCTTTTTTATACATCTAATCATTTTGTACTAAAGGAAAAAAGTCTAAATTTAACCTATTAAGTTCTGAGCATGAAATGCACACCTTAGGCATTTCCATTTAGCTTTTCAGATGGTAGCTTAGAACAGGCCGAAAGTAAACCAAAAATTTTCATAAATAATGGATATTTAGCCCTTAATTGGATATCATGATTCTAGTTTTGAAGACAGCAGCTAGGTGACCACTAAAAGCAGGTTGAAGGCCTTAAGGTACATTCTACTTTACTTTCAACCTGCATTAACCTACCATCTGCTACGATATAGACAATATATTATATGATACATATTCATAGACAATATATTTTATGATACATATTCAATAGAGATTTTTTCAAGAGATTTTATTCAAAAGCTTGGCCCATAAGGGCATGAGCATTATAATAACAACAAACATTAGAGTAATTAGAGTGATTAGAGCGATCTCAGGCTTCTGCGACCATCGCCACTTTTCGGCCGTAACACACATTTCCTATTTCAGCTGTTGTTAAGGAAAAGAGATGACGTCATGCATATGTATATTTAGGCACCAAGTTACGTAGGTAGGGTGACTTACGTCATCACAATTTTGTTGACGAAATGGTGACGTCATAATACTACATATAAAGTAGTTACATATTTGTTTTATTTTTAGCTAATTGTGTACCGGAATCGGACAAAAAACTTGTTTACTTTACAAAATATCCGCTTATATACTATACAAGGTGGAATTATTTCCTTCATTCCAGGAATAACTACAGGCGTAAAAAGGCATATCTATGTGGGGTAATAGGTTAAATGGTTCAACAGGTCTCCAGAAAAGAGAGAGTAAACTGCACAAATCCATCATTTTCTCACTTATTTCAGCACCAAATCCTTTGATGTAATTACTCATTAGAATCCTCTCAAAGAGACAATTCTAATGAGTAGTGACACCATAGGGTTTAAAGCAGAAATAAAGATTTTAGTTTTTGAAATACTCCCCTTATCTGGAGCCCTGAGTAGTTCAACACTACTTACATTGTCTGGCTGGGTGAGGGAGGGCTTCAAGGTGAGGTTCCTGGGCAGGGAGGCCTGGGCGCGATTCTTGCATACTTTCTCGCATGCTCTATCGTGAACAATGTAGACACAGAACTCTTCAAACTCCTCCTCCTTCAGACTGGTCATGTCCCAGCCATCCTCCAGGCTGTCTGGAAATGTACAAAACAAAAACTCATGTTTAACCCATTTCTCCACAAATATGCATTTTAACACATTTGATTTATTCCTATGCTGAAAAAAACATTTCCAATCTTAACAAACATAAACATGTATCATAAGAAAATTTCACATACTCTAACAGATTGTAGCTTAAAGCAGATTGAAAGTAAAGCAGAATGTGTCTTCAGGTGCATTCTGCTTTACTTTCAACCTGCTTTTAGTGGTCACCAATAACTCCATAGATTACTCTATAGATAACCTTTAAGGAGTTTCTGCATAACTATTTTCCTACACTAAGCATACTTTAACAAAATGTAGGATATACTGAATTTAATAAAGCCTACATCTCATTTCAAGCGTTTCACAATAACTATGATAAAAATCCACAAGGTCAGTGAATACTTATACAGCAAAAATAAAGTAAAGCAAAAGCTCATCCTACATCTTAAAAGGTGACTCCTTAAAGCAGATTAAAGGTAAATAATAAATTCCTAAAGGAGTTTTGCTTTATTTCCAGCCTGCTGAAAGCAGTCACCTGTATCAAATATTAGATACATGCTAAATGTAGGAGGAAAAGGTTATCCCTTAACATTTTTTACGCATTTATTTTGTTTCTCCACTGAAGAAAATAGTTTTAATTCATACAGCAATGAATACTTATCAGAAGATATAGTTTCTTATTTTCTAGCTGATGGTAGCTTAAAGCAGGCTGAAAGTAAAGCAGAATGTGCCTTAAGGCGCATTCTGCTTTACTTTCAACCTGCTTTAAGTGGTCAACTATCTTCAAAACTAGAAACAGGCTATATGGAAAGGGCCGGGTTACATTAATGTGTAACATTATTAATGTAACATTTATTATCATTGACCACAGATGGGATACACAGAGCTGAGGTGTAAGTAAGGTGCTAATATCATCATTACTGTGATAACAATTGACTCTGTACAAATACTGTAATCAAGGTGAAAGTTGAAGACAAACTGTATGACTACCCTGGTCCTGTCAGGACACGAGCATGAACACCAGCCTATCACCATCACATTATCAGGTAACTTTCATGAATGCTTTATCCTTTAGACGATGGATGGGAGAAACCATCAATGATAGCAGGCTCCGAGGTTATAAAGCTTTTGACTTGAGTCTATACTCGTTCCCAAGCATTTGACTGGTCATATTTGAGCCTAGGCTCAAATCTGACCAATCAAATGCTTGGGAACATACTCAGACTCAGCTAAAACGCTTTATGACCTCGGAGCCGGATCTATGTAATTATAACGTTAATTGGGAGTAATTGTTTGAACCTTATTATTAAATTTGAAATCCTACCAACTCGACTCAACTCAACTCAAAATCATTTTTTTGGCTTTACAGATCATTGCCCTAAACTGGGCGGTTATGTTAACAAGAAGAACATGAACACATGAGATACAAATATAGTCGAAAAGAAATCGTTTCAGATCATGATAAGATTAATATAGAAGGATGCAAATGTCTTTGAAAAATTTGACACCTTCATTTTTCAAAAATCATAGTAATCTCAAACGCTTGAGGACAATACAGAAATACAATAAAACCTAGGTAAAACAGTCATTAAAGATTCATTGAGAGCTCTTTGTAAAGACATGTGTATGCATAGCAATGCTTAATGCAGGACAAAATAATGCAGAAAGCTCCTTAAGGAGCTTTCTGCATTATTTTGTCCTGCAATAAGCAGTCCCCAATCTGGTGAGATTTCAATTCTTTGTCAATGAATGGCTGCTGAAAATAGGTTTAACAGTACTTTATATCTTCCCAAACAAATACTATGAAATGAGATAATATTTACATAGAGAAACTATCCCACGATATGTCCTACCCCACACTTTCTACCACCATCATTAATGCTGATATGACTTTGACTCATCTGTCAAAACCTGTCTATTTATCATCAACAAATACATACTTCCTAGAAAAACTCTTAACCCATTACCCAATAAATACAACTTTTTACGTCTTTTATTTATTCCTCCACTGAAGAAAATATGTTCAATTAATACAATCATGACTATGTATAGTAACAAATATTTTCTTTATTCTGGTTGGTGGTAGCTTAAAGCAGGCTGAAAGTAAAGCAGATTGTGCCTTAAGGCACATTCTGCTTTACTTTCAACCTGCTTTAGTGGTAACCTATATTTAATACTTGAAACAGGCTAAGGGTAATGGGTTAACTATGAAGTTTCGTTTTCTCATTTCTCCAAAACTTGTTTCTAATTTTGATGATAGGTGACCACTTATATAGCAGGTTGAAAGTAAAGCAGAATAGGTGTTAAGGTACATTCTTCTTGTCTTTAAGCCTGTTCAAAGCTACCTGCATGCATCTGTTAGAATATAGAATATTTTTTATGGCACATAATATTCATGGCTGTATAAATTTCTTTAGTAGAGGAATAAATTAAAGATGTAAAAATCAAAAATCAAAAACAAATTCATTGATAATGTTGATTACACTTGGAAGTTCAAAACAAAATAAAGGAAAAGCAAAAGGTCCTTTAAAGGCATTCTGCTTACTTTCAAGTTTTAATTTTTTTTAACTCTTTCCACATATCAGCCACCAGTTTAAAACACTTATAGCTAAGAGGAAGTATAGCAAAATGCTCTTTTGCAGTTTCCTTGAACTGCCTTTATAACATTTTAGCAAAGTTTTGTGTTTCAGTTCCTTGTTAGATTATATAGACATTTCATTATTCCTTTACACTATAGTCAGATTATAGGTTTGAAGACAGATGACCACTTAAAGCAGATTGAAAATAATGCAGAATGTGACAAACCATTACCCCATAGTCTGGTGACCACTTAAAAAGCAGGTTGAAAGTAAAGCAGAATGTGCCTTAAGGCTCATTCTGCTTTACTTTCAGCAAGTTTTAAGCTACCATTTGAAAGAAAATAGGTAGCATTTCTTTTGGTACACGTTCAGGACTGTATAAATAGTAACTATTTTCTTAAGCGGAGGAATGAATTAAATGCGTTAAAAGGCGCTTCTATTTGGGGAAAGGGTTAAAGCAGTGAGAGTTGCTTTAAGGGCATAAAAGTAAATCTAACAGCTCTTGATGAAACTTTCTGGATCAATCATTTTAGTGTATTTGCTATCACAATGTCACTCACTAATGTTTAAACTCTGACCCTATTTTGAAAAGAAATTTAGAAAAATCTAATTATAGAACAGTTGCAGATGACAATTTTTACATAAGAAAAAACTACCCAGCATGCAAAGAGTTAAAAGGACATTGTATAACTCTGTGAGGAATATAAGTAAAAGCTTTAAAAGGGACTTCTCTGGAAGAAAGGGTTAGTATAAGTCTGACTGCAATCTCTTCGTATTTATCTGTGCCGATGTCAATGTTTCATTTACTATCACTTGGAGAGAACCAGATTTGATAACCAACCCCTCGTCCCCGTCTGAGAGAGTGATTCAAGTCCCTGTTTCAAAATATTTCAAGTTCAACTCAAAACAAGGATGATTGCAAGTATGGGGCATGGGTAGTGATATTTTGTGATAATGGTCACTTGTAAAACTCTCCAGCCGAAGAAGTTGAAATAAATCCCTACCATGTAGCCAAACATCAGCGATAGTGACGGAAAGCCAAGATAAGGCAACCACAGCTAGTTTAAACATGAGTAGAAAGTTTTGTTTCAAATTTGGATAATAATCTAGGGTAATCTCTAGGAGGCATTTGAATGGGTCCAAAATTACACCTTGACATTTATTAATCTATAAAATGCGCAAAGAAACCACGCAACAAGTTGGTCTCTCAGTTATTGGAAATCCCAGGTAGCCAATAAAGTAAAAACAATAGCCGGTTCACAAAAATAAAAGTGGCAATAATGGCCATTTATAACTGTGACATGACGGGTACAGTAAAACCTCTCTAGTACAACCACTAAACTGTGTTAGATATTAGGTACAGTACTGAACCTTATTAAATTAAATGGATAATCGCAAGCGAATTGCCATCGAATTGTCATTGAATCGGGCGCTTCAAAAAACAAATCCTACGCTTTTTGTATATTTTGACGCTAATATTCCGAAGCCGTTGTGACAAAAATGGAATCGAAAATATTAACGAATGCATATTTGCGAACAATTGTGAGATACACCATTGAAGAAAACTTACCCGAGAGTAAAATTACTAATGTGAATCGCAAGCGAATTGCCATCGAATTGCAAGCGAATCGCAAAAATTGTTAATTTAATAAGGTTCAGTACTGTATTTATGACAGGTGACTGCTTAAAACCACTAAACTGTGTTAGTTATTAGGTATTTATGACAGGCAACTGCTTAAAACCACTAAACTGTGTTAGTTATTAGGTATTTATGACAGGCAACTGCTTAAAACCACTAAATTGTGTTAGTTATTAGGTATCTAAGACAGTGACTGCTTATAGAGACTGAAAACAAAATGGTGTATTTACAAAATAAAATGAAAATGCTCAAATTAAAGCAAATGTGTAGTTTTATTGTGCATCTTGCATTAAAAAAAATATGCTCAGTCTAAAAACATCCTGTATAATTCAAGGCTCCAGATAAGGGGTTATTTTAAAAACTAAAATCTTTATTTTTGCTTTAAATCCTATGGTGTCACTACTCATTAGAATCGTCTCTTTGAGACAATTCTAATGAGTAGTAACACCATAGGATTTGATACTGAAAAATAATGATTTTGTTCAATTTACTCCCTCTTATCTGGAGCCCTGCTGTATATATCTAGTTATTACAGAAAAGCAAAGTGCTTCAGCACGGAAATGCAAGTTAATTATTATTTCTGTTCAGAACAAACAAATTAATAATCTCAGTTTCTATCCTATAAGGTCTTGAAACAATACACTAGACAAATGAAATTCTTAACGATTAGCGCCTGGGGCAATGTGAGAATATCATAAACTCTTTGAATGCTAAATAAATGCCATCTAACCAAAACATTACTTTCTGCTGAAATTCTTAACTCAATACCCCATAGCCTGTTTCTTAAATTGCTTGGAAGACTGCTGACTAATTAAAGCCAGGGCTGCCATAAATTGACATGAAAAATCCTAAGATTTCCAAAATTGCATTTTTCTAGTGCGATTTTACCACTCGTACTTTTACACTATAGCCTTTTTCTTGTTTTGTTGACATGCGACTACTTAAAGCAGGCTGTAAGTAAAACAGAATGCGCCTTAGGGCGCATTCTGCTTTACTTTCAGCCTGCTTTAAGATACCATGTAGTGGAAAAAAATCCGGAGATTTAGGAAAAATCTGGAGAAATGGCAGCCCTGTAAAGCAAGTTGAAAGTAAAGTGGCACAGTCTTGTTTACTTTCAACTTAATTGCTATAAGTTTCTATCTGCTAGGATACAGAAAATATTTCTTATGGTACTTTTTCATGACTGTATAAATTGGAACTATTTTCTTCAGAGGATGAATAAATTAAAAGCGTATAAAAGTGTCTCTATGGAGTAATGGCTTTACTTGGATGTTAATGTTGTACACCTAATGGTTGGCAAGTCTCCCATTGTAACAGATGCAAACTACATTTATTCTTCATTTAGAGCCATGCAATTTAATGTGAATTGGCAAACAGTTCTGCTCCAGATCAAAAGATTGTTTGCCTAGATCAAGAAATGGATAGAAACAACATAATCATCAGTATAAGATATAACTTGTATTTAAGATTCTTTTGGTTTTATTTAAACAAACCCAGTTTAATTGTTGACCATATTTATATATATTTAACCCTTTACTTCATAAATACACCTTTTGACGCCTCCAATTTATTCCTCCACTGAAGAAAATAGTTCCAATTTATACAGTAATAAATATATTTCAGAAGAAATATGTTCTATATTCTAGCAGATGGTAGCTTAAAGCAGGCTGAAAGTAAATCAGAATGCACCTTATGGTGCATTCTGCTTTACTTTCAGTCTGCTTTAAGTAGTTACCTATCATCTGTTCTCATTTTTTACATTTTGGAATATAATGTGTTTTTAAATTAGGAAACATTGATATGGATCCAAACTGTTTGCATTATTGAAGAGATAGGGTTAAAGGTACAATTCCTAAAATCGCACTTGAAAATTAGGAAATCTTAGGATTTTTATGAGCAACTTATGGCAGCCCTGCAACTGCGGTGCTTATTTCTCCGTCAATATCTATGGCATGACTACTGATTACTAGTCAAACATAGGGTTTAATAATGTAGAGACATAAATGAGAAAATGTTGGAATTGTTCTATTTTCTCACTCTTATCTGGAGCCAAGCGTACATCGTTACCAAGACATCGCAGCTGACAGAATTCAGTAAAACCTCTCTATAACGATCACTCAAAAGAAGGCTTATTGATTGTCTGAAATATAGGTGAAGGCTGAAAGCAAGGTGAAAGTAAAACAGAAAGCTCCCAGCAAGGAGCTTTCTGTTTTTCTTCAACATTGCTTTAAGCAACCATATGTCTTAAAGGGTTAATAACCAACACCAATTAGTGATCATAATACTAGAGGTTTTACTGTTCAACTTGAAAATTACTTAGCATGCAGATGGTAAGCAATTTGTTGAGATGTGATCTTCCGAAAATGTCTTTTCACATATTTCACAAATAAATGAGAGTGAGCCATGGTATACCCCACCTATGTTTTAATGGCTATTGGGAATTTCGCATATTTCTCCTGCTTAGTTTCTGAAAAATATACCAATTTTTTTTCTTCCACCTTTGGAATTGCCTCCATGTATTAGTTCTGCTTTGATAATAATTATTGTATTTTTACAGGACTCTAGATAAAAAAAGTAAGTTGAACAAATCAAAATCTTCTTTTTACTAATTTCAGCACTAAATCATATGGTGTTACTACTCATTTGAATCGTCTCTTCGAGACGATTCAAATGAGTAGTAACACCATAGGGTTTAATACTAAAATAAAGATTTTAGTTTTTAAAATATTCCCCTTAGCAAGAGCTCTGCTTTGGACTGCTTCAGAGTCTTAGTTCTGATCAGAGTGTTTCTCCAGTCATCCATCTCCTACTCATAGTTTATATGTGGCGCTTTTTGAAAACTGTGTAGACCCAGATCAGACAGCTCCTGGCTATATATTGTACAAAACTACATTACAAAATCTAAAAGTTGTATCGCATGAACAGAGCAATAATTATTGTGTTGTAGGTGACAGTCAGAAAACAACTGCTTGTTATTACTTTATTTTAACAGAACTGTTTGTAATTCAGCAAACAGTCAGATTTGATCAACCACAGAATTATAATTATGTATATAATTCCATGGATAGCAAAATCCATTTACTTCTGCATTACCAATGGGGATGGGCATTACTTTGCCGACAGTTTGCTCTTAGTGCGACTGAACCAGACTATATATACTAGGTGCAGTATCGCATGTTTCTAGCAAATATTCTCTTGTTTGTCAGGATAAATAGCAACTCCTAAATATTAACAGTTCCAAGAGTCATGAAGTAACCCTTTACCTCATAGACTGTTTCTAATTTTGAAGATGTGTGACCACTTAAAGCAGGTTGAAAGTAAAGCAGAATGTGCCTGCTTTAAGCTACCATCGGCTTGGATATAGAAATTTTTTGTACATGTACATGATTGTATCAATTGCAACTATTTTCTTCAGTGGAGGAAGAAACTAAATGTGCTAAAAGGTGCTTCTTTAAGGGACAGGGATAATTATTACACAATTGATGAAAACAATATTCCAGTAGAGGTCTTTTAGTGCATAATTGATCAAATTCTCAACTGCAAATACTTTAGAATCATCTTTGAAGAAATATTCGAACAAGTAAATGAACAACATAGGGTTTTATTGAGTCATGATCATATTTTATATTAACCAATTACTCCATAAATACATCTTTTTAGGCATTCAATTCATTCCTTCTCTGAAGAAAATAGTTCCACTCCATACAGTGTCATAAGTATATTCTTTATCCTAGCATAATGGTAGTCTTCTTTAAGCAGGTTTAAAGTAAAGCAGAATATGCTTTAACCCATTATTGATTGCTTTTGATTTTATTTACCCCATGATATACTCCTTTTTACACCTTAAATATATTCCTCCACTGGAGAAAATAATTACAATATATACAGTCATGACTGTGTAGCATTAGAAATATGGTCTATTCTAACCAATCGTAGCTTAATTAAAGCAAGCTGAAAGTAAAATGTGAATGCGCCTTATGATCACATATCTTCTATACTAGAAACTGACTATGGGTTCATACATTAACCCATAGCCTGCCACTCACGACTATAGCTCCATATGCAAACAGCTTGGATCCGGATGAGACGCTGAGTAACTCGGCGTCTCATCCGGATCCAAGCTGTTTGACACTCGGACAACATTTTCAGCAATTTTGAGCCACTTTGAAGCACTTTGAAACTTGAAGCAGACGAGAAATATAGCAGACGACAATTTATTTGGCGGGCTAAGGGTTAAGACACATTGGTCACAATGTCTTCAACAGTAGAATTTACTGTTTGGGAGAAAGGGTTAGGCCCTTTCAACATTGGAAACTTAAATTGAATATCTTTGAAAACAATTTCAAGATCAAGCCCCAAAATATTTGTCACTAATAATTTTAACCAATTACACCATAAACACATGTTATTTATAACTTGAATTTATTCTTCCACTGAAGAAAATAGTTTCAATTTATACAGTCACAAATATGTATAATAAGAAAAATTTACCTTATTTTAGCAGATGGTAGCTTTAAGCAGGCTGAAAGTAAAGCAGAATGTGCCTTAAGGCACATTCTGCTTTACTTTCAACCTGCATTATGTTGTCACTTATCTTCAAAAATAGAATCACAGGATATGTAGTAAATTAAGGCTTATAGAAGACTTAAACATTTGTATTAATTTTGCAGATAAAAAATTCAGGAAAGGATATTTTACTCAGTTTTTTCAAAATACTTTCGCCTTGTTAAAAATAAATACGGTAGCAGTGGAGTTGAGATAAATACATTGCCCTTTATAATTATTAATGTTGTAGTATTAAAATAAAACTATTGAGACATTCTAATTTTATACCCTTCTGCTAATTAAGTACATACTGACACTTTTTGAAAACAGGAAAGACCCAGATCAGACAACTCCTATAGGTCTTCCCTGTCTGCTTAAACAATCTGACATAAATCCGCACTCTTTTTCTTGGGAAATTTTTGTGAATTTTTAGTTGGAGAATGGTAAAATGAAAGCCTTAGCTTCTTACTCCATAGCCATTATTAGCGTTTAAAAGACAAGATACCACTCAAAGCAGGTTGAAAGTAAAGCAGATTGCATCTCAAGGAGCATTTTGCTTTCTTTGTTTTCCTAAACTAAGTAGCATATATTTCATAAACAAGCTGTGCAAAATTAAATATCAGATCTACAGTGCTAAGAATCTTTAACACAGTACATCATGAAATATACCTTTTAAGCTTCATTTTAATTACAGGGTTAAATCCTGGTCAGAGGCAGCATATTGTGATGTCTAATCTGGCTTCAAACTATTTGCAAAACTCTTCAAAACAAGTACAGTGGAAAATCTGTTATTCTTTCCCATTTAAACGCAAACTTACGCAAACGCAAAGCACTAAAACGTAGAAAAGAACAACTTATGGACAATTCTGATAATTCTTGTTTATCTTGGTGGCAAACAGTTTGGAGCCTGATCAGACGCCGGGTTACCCGGTGTCTGATCTGGCTCCAAACTGTTTGCACTGCAAATAATAGTTTTGCGTAAACGCGTTTATTGGGAAAGAATAACACATTCTCCACTGTAATCAGTGTTAACCCATTACCCCAATACCCTGTTTCTTATATAAAAGATAAATTGTATTTTGCAGGAGTAGGAGACAGATGGATAAATAGTGTACCTTATGTGGATCGACAGATGTACAAATGGATAAATGGATGGATGAACAGAATAGCAGACAGTGGTTTTATAAAACACCATGCCAGCCCCCTATTATGCACAAAAAGGTCACCTGTCTTAACTATTTCAACGCTTAACCCTTTACCCAAAAGCATGTTTCTAATTTTGTAGGTAGGGGACCACTTAAAGTAGGTTGAAAGTAAAGCAGTTTGTGCCTTTAGGCACATTCTGCTTTACTTTCAGCCTGCTTTAAGCTACTGTCTGCTAGAATATAGAAAATGTTTCTTACAATACAAATTCATGACTTTATAAATTGGAACCATTTTTCTTCAGCGGGGGAATAAATTGAATGCGCTAAAAGGTGCTTCTATAGGGGAAAGGGTTAAGAGAAAAGTGTATTACCTTTGCAAACAGTTTAGATCCAGATGAGATGCCCCATTAACTGGAGTCTCATCAGGATCCAAGCAGTTAGAAACTCTGATCATATTAGAAAAGAGATACAATGCATTTCTTTTAAATTAACCCATTACTTCATAAATACACATTTTTACGCATTTAAGTTATTTCTCCACTTAAAAGAAATAGTTCCAATTTATACAGTTGTAAATATGTAACATAAGAAATATTTGCTATATTCTTGAATACTGCAGCTTAAAACAGGCTGAAATTAAAGCAGAGTGTGCCTTAAGGCGCATTTTACTTTACTTTCAACCTGCTTTTGGTGGTCACATGTCTTTTAAACCAGAAACAGTCTAAGGAGTAAAGGTAAAAATATTAAAGCAAGTTTTGCTATATTTGATCGAACTTGCCAAAAACTACTTTAAAACTAACTTTACTATATATATTGTGTACTTTAAATTTATAAGGTATCTTTCACTGAAGATATTTAGTGATGAATGTGAAAATGTTTGGATCCTGATTAAGACACCAAATTAAATAATATTAGGTCTAGTTCCAGACTATCTACAAATATATTGCAAGTTGCACTGAGTGTAATAAAGATTACAAACTTCTGAAGCATATTTGATAAAACTTTATACCTAATAGATACTCATTCAATATCACATATATCAAACCAGCATCATTATTACAACGCATACAATATTAAACCATGTATTTATAAAGCACATATCCTTCTTTTAATTACTATTATCATTATTATTCTTTGTAGTAGCATAAATCTCACAGCTAGATCACTGCTTAATACAGAAAGGAGTAAAGCAGAAAGCTCCTTTATGAGCTTTCTGCTTAACTTTTGTCTGGTATTAAGCTGCAAATGTATTAAACCTTACTCCATAGCCTGTTTTGTTTTATTGCAGATAGGTAACCATTTAAAGCAAGTTGAAAGTAAAGCAGAATATGCCTTAAGGCACATTCTGCTTCACTTTCATCCTGCTTTAAGTTAACATCTGCTAGGATATATAGAAAGTAATTCTTACGGTGCTTATTTATGACTTTATATAAAGTGGAAATATTTTCTTTATGACAATATAATAAAGGTTTAAAAATGCATATTTATTGAGTAATGGGTTAAAAATTCTCCTCTGGAATACCACCAAATATTACTTTTACTGTTTACAATATAATTCCACTTTTTCTATATTTAAATTTTGCAAAATAAAATAATACAACACTTACCTAGAAGCATCTGTCTTCTTGTATTTTCCAAAAGCATTGTGCAATTCTGATTGTTATAAATCATTAAGTCTTAAAGTCCTGGAAATTTCTCTCATTAACATGTAAATATAGTATAGAACCAATCCTTAAACTATCAGTCTAAATATTCATGGCATTAATAATATTGACTCTCATCTCCAATGATTCCAGCAAGCTGTATACCTTAGCCACATATATCAGTCCAAAGTCAAAACACCCCCATTTAAATAACTTGTATACTTTCAATTAAGAAAACGTAAATGAATTTTAAAGTTTTCTGTTAGTTTTATCCACCCTCACATAGAAGGATGACACGCCAATCATTTACATGGCTATTATCAATACCCATGCTTGTATCTGTCATTCAAACCAATATACCCTGTAGCTCCTCCCACTCTGATCAAACAGAAGACCACAAGTGAGTAATCTCGGATAATAGCATTTGTATGTCACCGCCTTCGCCACTGTCAACTGGTAAATCACCGATAAACGTTGCCTATTAGCTACTGCCTCCCTCGTATTTAGAGCTACTACAATTGAGCTGTTTGGTCAATTGAGCATTTCACGATAGCATTAACTAACAGCTGAGCAACTCATAGGCTAGGTGACAAGCTTAGACATCGCCAGCCGAGTCACTTAGATAAATAACAAAATTGAAGCTTTATATGAATACAAACTTTGATGATTTTTTCAAAATGTTATGGTTTAACTTTTGGCATGCTGTGCAAACAGTTTGGATCCTGATGAGACACCAAGTTACCAGGGCTGCCATAAGTTGACATGAAATATCCTAAGATTTCCAAATTTGCATTTTTCAAGTTTGATTTTACGAATCGTACCTTTACCCCATCGTCTGTTTCTAGTTTTGTTGACATGTGACTACTTAAAGCAGGCTGGAGGTAAAGCAGATTCTGCTTTACTTTCAGTCTGTTTTAAGCTTCCATAAAACAGAAAAATACGAAAATTTAGGAAAAATCCGGAGAAATGGCAGCCCTGATTTATGCTGCATATCATTAGGATCCAAACTTTTTGACACTCTGATCCAGTTTGGAAAAAAAATATGGAAAATTCTTTTTCAAGAACAGTAGCAGACAACAATAATATTGTTTGAGACGAAAAAATTACCCAGCATGCAAAAAGTTAAATGCCAATTTTTTTTTACTGAGTTGACTTATTCAAATGGAATATTCCATATTCAGATAAATTACCAGTTTTACATTGAATTAACCCTTACCTCCCTGAAACATCAAATGGACAATTCTAGTTTACATTTAGTCTAGTCCATTTTTGACTTTTTAGTGTTGATTTTTACAATATATATCAAAATGACAAACAGTGTAGACCCTGATCATAAGGCTCTTTAAGGAGCCCTCTGATCAGGGTCAACACTTTTTGCATAGGACAAGTGAAATCTGCACAGGTACGCTATTTGCAAATGATGCATGTATGCGTGACTAGGGTTCAAAGAGTTGAGAACAATTTGTCTGGAAATATTCTAAAATATGGTGCTCATGAACTCAAATTTTTGTAAAGATCTGGGGCACTTATTTTTTGTAGTCCAAAGGTTAATCCCTTCACTGTCTCGTGCTCCAAGTACAACATAGTTACAGTCGAACTTCGATATCTCGAACTCGTTTAACTCGAACTATCTGATAGTTTGACATTATGAACTGCATTATTTCATGCTGGGTAAAGTCGAACATACCCATATTTCAAAGTTAAAACGTGGCTTAGCCACGTTTTAACTTTGAAATACGGGTATGTTCGACAAAACCGACTTCGAGATATCGAAGTTGGACTGTACTTACAAACAATATGGCTCCTGATCAGATGGCATCTAACCAGAACCAAACTTATTTGACTCATTATGGTATAATTTAAGTCAATTTACCTAAAATCCAAATTTGATTAATAAAAGCAATTGACAATTGTTTAACCAATGAGCACATAAATTACACCTTTTCATTACTCCATTGAAGAAAATAGTTCCACTACATACAGTCATGAATATGTTTAATAAGAAATAGCTTCTATATCCTAGCAGATAGTAGCTTAAAACATTTTGAAAGAAAAGCAGAATGCACCTTAGGGTGCGCTCTGCTTTACTTTCAACCTGCCTTAAGTGGTAACCTGTTTTAAAAATGCGAAACAGGCTATGGGGAGATGGGTTAACCCATTACCCCATAGCCTGTTTCAAGTATTAAGTATATGTTACAACTTAAAGAAGGTTGAAAGTAAAGCAGAATGTGCCTTAAGGCACATTCTGCTTTTCTTTCAGCCTGCTTTAAGCTACAATCTGCTAGAATATAGAATTTTTTTCTTATTATGTTTGAATTGGAACTATTTTCTTCAGTGGAGGAATAAATGAAAGACGTAAAAACCGTATTTATGGGGAGATGGTTTAAAGCCGATGGTGGCCTGGTAGTGAAGGGGTTAAACATTGTAAAGGACTAGCAGATAATGTGGACAGATTAACTGATTCTCTGATAACACAAAACTTATTGTTTTTCTTCATCACACACCTTTAAGATCCTTACTAGGTAAAACAAACAGCCCCTTGATTCCCTAGGTGAAGACACAGCTCCCGTGAACACCTGGTCAACGCAATGTTGTTTGTAACTAAATTTTGGGGTTTCACTTTAATGTTTAATAGACCAGATAAACAGATTAGAATCAGAATCCCCTTCGCCCTCACCGTAAAGACCTTTAT
The DNA here is from genome assembly GCA_922989275.2 of Gari tellinella. Taxonomy (NCBI): domain Eukaryota; kingdom Metazoa; phylum Mollusca; class Bivalvia; order Cardiida; family Psammobiidae; genus Gari; species Gari tellinella. Next base: position 64,251,168 of record OV277860.1, on the reverse strand, counting down.
CTTAATCCCTTTTAGAAATAAGTCCCTTTTATCCCCTAAACTGTCACCTGTTTAACTTAGACTGTCATGACAGTTGTTTATTTAAGAGAAACTGAAAATAGGTAAATGTTGTAATTTTAAGTACACCAATACACTATGCTGATGATAACAGTAAAAACAACATATGACAGCTCAATGAAAGCTTGAAGAAAAATATTTCCACTTTATACAGTTATGAATATGAACAGAACAGAACAGAGCTGAATTTTATTTCGCGTAAACTTTACAGTTTCTAGTAATTACAAATCTCTCTATATAAATATAACACTTTAATAATATGAATCATAAGATATATTTTCTATCTCCTTGCAGATGGTAGCTTAAAACAGACTGAAAGTAAAGCAGAATGTGCCTTATGGTACATTCTGCTTTACTTTCAACCTGCTTTAAGTGGTCACCTATTTTCAAAACTAGAACAAGGCTATAGGGAAATGGGTTAAGAGAAACTGAAAATATGTAACTGGTGTAATTTTAAGTACACCAATATACTATGTTTATAATTACAGTAAAACCAACATATGACATTTCAATGAAAGCTTTTTGTTTAGGTTTACCAATTCCCCCAAGCATGTTTCTAGTTTAGGAGACATGTGACCACTTAAAGCAGGTTGAAAGTAAAGCAGAATGCACCCTAGGTGCATTCTGCTTTACTTTCAGCCTGCTTTAAGCTACCATCTGCTAGAATATAGAAAATATTTCTGATGACACATATTCATGACTTTATAAATTGGAGCTATTTCCTTCAGTAGAGGAATAACTTAAATGCGTAAAATGGCGTATTCATGGGGAAATGGATTAATACTGCAAGAAGAATGGGTATGGTTGGAAGGCAATGTAGGATATTGAAGCTGTAGCTGTTGTGGATTTTTTTTTGTAAAATTCAAAACTTCCTATATGAGGGCATGAATGATTAAATGAATGAAGGTTTGCAACGACAGGGCTGCCATTTCTCCGGATTTTGCCGATATCTTCGGATTTTTCTCAATTTTCTCTGGACTTCTTTTTGAAATCTTCAGATTTCTCCTCTTACTTTTAAGATTTGGAATTTTATGCATATTTTTATTAGGAAACATTCCTCTTATCTGAATCAAAGCTGTTTGCATAATTATGTAAGTGTTATAGAAATTGGCAAAGAAAGGGTATACAGTGGAGAATCTGTTATTCTTTCCCGTTTAAACGCAAACGAAACGCAAACGCAAAGTATTAAAACGTAAAAAAGTACAACTTTTGGACAATTCTGATAATTCATGTTAACATTGGTGGCAAACAGTTCGGAGCCAGATCAGACGCCGGGTAAACCGGCGTCTGATCTGGCTCCAAACTGTTTGTAAAAGAAAAACTAGTTTTAGCGTAAACGCGTTTATTGGGAAAGATTCTCCACTGTATATGAATATACAATTCCTAAATTCGTGCTTGAAAACTTGGAAATCTTGGGATTTTTATGAGCCACTTATGATATTCCTGCTATGATGTATTGTAAAACAACTGAATACAGTCAAACTTCGATAATCCAACTCGCTTCACTCGAAATATTCGCTATTTCGAAACATGAATTTGCCTTATTTTAAGCTCGGTTTAGGTGACCATACCCATGTTTCAAAGTTTAGTCGTGTTTTAACTTTGAAATATGAGTATGTTCGACTTAACCGAGTTTGAGATACTGAAGTTGGACTGTATATCATCACAGAAAGTACTAAGATGCTTATTGGTAAAATCATTTTTAACCATTCTTTTATAAAAGTTTAAAATGCAGTTTTGATTGCTTGAGTCAAAATATTTACGAATACATTTATCATAGAATCTCAATATTTCAATTTGCTCAACCCATTAATCCATATAGCTATGCATTTTTACCCCTTTATTTCATTTTTTCACTGAACAAATAGCTCCAATTTATACGATATAAGTATAATAAAAAATATTTTCTAAATTCTAACAGACAGTTAGTATCTTTGCTTAATGCATACAGAAAGTAAAGCAAAATGCACAGGTAGGCACTTTCTACTTTACTTTCAATTTGCTTTAAATGGTCCCCTACCTTTAAAACTAAACATAGGTTAAGGGTTATATGTCAAACTTGAGTATTTCTTCAGTTTAATTTCTACAGTTTGAACTTGCATGTTTAACATCATACTTTGCAGTTTCAAACTTTGAAATATCGACTTTTTGTTTGACATTTGACTTAAGTGAATTTGGTACAAAACTGCTTAACCCACTACCCAATAATTATGCCTTTTTACACCTTTAAAATAATCCTCCACTGAAACAAAATAAATCCAATTAAATCTGTCATTAATATGAACGGTTGAACATATTTCTTATATACTAGAAGATGGTGCATTAAAGCAGACTGAAAGGCACATTCTGCTAACTTTCAACCTGCTTTAAGTGGTCACCTGTCTCCTGAACCAGTACCAGGCTATGGGGTAATGGGATACTGAATGAAGTTGTAAATATTAGTGAGAACTTGAGAAACTTTACCAGTCAATAGAGAAAAATCCTCATTTTTAAGCACAAAGTCTATAAATGTTTCCATATAACTGTTCCTCTGCCTTTTTTTGCCGTACGTGGTGTTGGAGTTCAGAGCAACTGCCTCAATCATTAGAACGACTTTGGTCTATATAGTCCTCTTTATCATCCTTACTCTTTGCATGCTGGGTAATTTTTTTCACGTGTAACAATTGTCGGCAACTGTTGTTCTAAAATAGATTTTTCTAAATTTCTTTTCAAAACAGAGTCAGAGTGTCAAACAGTTTGGATCCTGATAAGACGCCGCGTTATGGCGTTGTCTCATCTAGATTCAAACTGTTTGCAAAGATAATCACTGTGGCACATATCTGCCACTATAGCATGGTAAAAGGTTACAGTTCACCAATAATACTCATCCTCATTCTTTTTTGGGTCTACACTGTTTGTCATACTTTAACTCTTTCCTCCCTGAAACTTTAAATGAACCATTCCAGTTTCGACTTTAGTCTAGTCCATTTCTGACTTTTAAGGGTTGTTTTTGTCAATAATTGGCATTATGACAAACAGTGAAGACCCTGATCAGAGGGCTCCTTTCGGAGCCCTCTGATCTGGGTCTTCACTGTTTGCACAGGACAAGTGTACTATTCACATGTACACTGTTTGAAAAGGACGCCAATATGCGGGACTAGGGTTCAAAGGGTTAAGTACAAACCCGCTGACATTTATCAGAATACAAATGAGTCAATTTGAAAATTTAGCTTTGTTAAGCAGGTTAAAACATAATCTGCTTCATAACTGTAGCAAGTGCATTTAATTTTTTTGTTTAGTTTTTTTTTCAAGAAAACAAATTTTACAAAAAAAATAATAATATTAGCACTGAAGAAATAATTTGCAATTAGTTTGGATCCAGATCAGATGCCAAGTTAATTGACATCTTATCTGAATCCAGACTGTTTGTAAACTCCAATTCAAAGTGAGGCTTAGCATAATAAGGGTAACTATCTGAACATGAAAGGTGATTAATAGTTATTAATTATGATATTAGGGTTGAACAGGGCTTGCTGCTGTGTTTAGCTGTAAATCTCTGATGAAGAGGGGCTCATCAGCTATTTGAGGATAGATGGGTTGTAAACTATGATAAATGGGGTCAGCATGGGTTAGAGGTCATTTGAGGAGCTACCCCTTTCATGCATTTTCATAAAACATTTAGCTCAATGCAGGGCTGCCATTTCTCCGGATTTTTCCTAAATCTCCGGATTTTTCCCCAGTTCATTGTAGCTTAAAACAGGCTGAAAGTAGAGCAGAATGTGCCCTAAGGCGCATTCTGCTTTACTTACAGCCTGCTTTAAGTAGTTGCATGTCAACAAAACAAGAAAAAGGCTATGGGGTTAACCCTTTACCTTATAGAAGCGACTTTTAGCGTATTTAATTTATTCCTCCGCTGAAGAAAATAGTTCCAGTTTATACCCTCATGAACAATAACCATTACAAATATTTTATATAGCCTAGCAGATTTTAGCTTAAAGCAGGCTGAAAGTAAAGCAGAATGTGCCTTAAGGCACATTCTGCTTTACTTTCAACCTGCTTTAAGTGGTGACCTGTCTTCAATATTATAACTAGGCTATCAGGTAAAGGGTTAAGGTACGATTCGTAAAATCGCACTTGAAAAATGCATATATGGAAATCTTAGGATTTTTTATGTCAACTTATGGCAGCCCTGTCAATGGTCCCTGAAGCTTCAAAAGAGTGATTCCTAAATATAAAATTTAGACTAGTCCATTTTATTAATATTTAGGGTTGTTTTTACAACATATTGCATAATGACAAACAGTGAAACAGGGCTACCATAATTTGCTCATAAAAATCCTAAGATTTCCAAATTTTCAAGCGCAATTTAACATAATTATGTAAACAGTTGGGATCCAGATCAGAAGTCGCGTAACACGGTGTCTGATCTTGATCTAAACTGTTTGACACCCATGTTTCCTTCAGTAAAAAAACGTATAAAATTCCAAATTTTAAAAGTAGGACAAGCAATCTGAAAATTTCGGGAAAAATCCGTAGTTCCGGAGAAATTAAGAAAAATCCGAAGATTTCAGAAAAATCCGGGGAAATTGCACCCCTGGTGCAAGTCCTGATCAGATCTGGGTCTATGCTGTTTGCATATAGTGTAGTACACTTCACATTTACATACCCTTTATAAGCAGGGCTCCAGATAAGAGGGGGTAAACTGAACAAATCGAATATTTTCTCACTTTGTTGGCACCAAAACCTATGGTGTTACTACTCATTAGAGTCGTCTTAAAGAGACAATTCTAATGAGTAGTAACACCATAGAATTTAATGCAGTTTTGAAATATATACTCCCCTTATCTTGAGTCGTGATTGGGGCTCATTGAGTTGATCTGTGAGAAAAGAAGGTTTTTTTTTGGTTTTTTGTTGTTTTTGTTTTTTTTATACTTTATTCACCCCGTCCAATCAGTATGCATATTTCTTTTTTATTATCATGACTTGTTTACAATAGATGACTTAACTCTTTCCTCCCTGAAACTTTAAATATACCATTCCAGTTTCAATTTTAGTCTAACCCATTTCTGACTTTAAAGGGTTGTTTTTGTCAATGTTTGGCATTATGACAAACAGTGAAGACCCTGATCAGAGGGCTCCTTTCGGAGCCCTCTGATCTGGGTCTTCACTGTTTGCACAGGACAAGTGAAATATTCACATGTACACTGTTTGAAAAGGACGCCAATATGCGGGACTAGGGTTCAAAAGGTTAATGAGATTTTTGTCAAATTCAATGAATTATGTTCAATTTTATTTTAAAGTGCATTCATATGAGTGACTAGACGTTTGACTGATTACCCCATAGCACGTCTCTAGTTTTGAACACAGGTGATCACTTAAAGCAGGCTGAAAGAAAAGCAGAATGCACCTTAAAAACTATTCTGCTTTACTTTCAGCCTGCTTAAAGCTACCATCTGCTAGGATATAGAAAAAACATTTTTTGGTGCATACATTCATCGCTTTATAAAGTGAAACTGCTTTCTTCAGAGGAGGAAGGAATTAATATAATGGTGTTAAAAGGTGTAGCCATGGAGTATGTACGGTAACACCTTAAGTAGTTTACCTATGATTATATGATTTGGCACTACCAAAACAAAAAGTGTTATAATTAATTAAATTTACAAAAAACAGATTATCTGCCCATATAATTTTATTAATATGGCAATAACCTCACAAACAGTAGTTGTTTACAAACATAATCAAGCTGCACAATAATATTAACTTCTGCTTGCTTCTCTATTACAACTACTAAATTGTATAAATGACTAGGTGTTTAAGGCAGGTTGCTGCTTAAAGCAGGGTGAAAGGAAAACAAAAAAGCTCCTTTAGGAACTTTTTGTATTCCTTTTGCCTTCCTTTAATCCATTGCCCCATAAATACTTCTTTTAACACCTTTATTTTATTCATCCACTGGATGTACAGGCATGACTATGTATAATAAGAAATAGTTTCTATATCCAAACAGATGGTAGCTTAAAGAAGGTTGAAAGTAAAGCAGAATGCGCATTAAGGCACATTCTGCTTTACTTTCAACATGCTTTAAGTTGCCACCTGTTTTCAAAACTAGAAACAGACTATGGGGTAATGGGTTAAGCTGCCACCTGTCTTTCATTTCATCAATTAGCCTTCTTTACAGTTGTTGTAATAATGAGGTTTAATAATTTACTGTAATTTATCAAATTTCACAAACAAAGCTATAGGAAGTCACATCTTTCAGGTACTTTTTCTTATACAATCACTCATATGTATGGTACATAGGCTACAGGCAATCTGGGTATCAAAGCCTTTTAACCCAGTACCCCAAAATATTGATCATGTATATAATTTAAGAGCAATTTACTTTTTCCAAATCATTTCATGGGAAATGCTATTAGCATTATATAGGGCTCCAGATAAGGAGAATATTTCAAAAATTAAAATCCTTATTTCTGAATTAAACACTATGGTGTCACTACTCATTTGAATCATCTCAAAGAGAATAACACCATAGGATTTGGTGCTGACAAGAATTTATTGGTGTATATCATAGAAAGCTCAAAGTATTTACAATGTATTGGAGTATGCAGATCATTATTAATAAGGAGAGAGTATAGCTGTCACCTGATTGTGCAACACTGTGGCAGGCCAATAAAAATGCTTTAGCTACCTGAACTCTTTGCATGCTGGGTAATTCTTTAGGCTGCAACAATAATTGTTGGCTGCTACTGTTCTGAATTTTTTTTTTTTAATTTCTTTAAAAACAGGGTCAGAGTGCCAAACAGTTTAGATCCAAATGAGACACCACATAACCCAGCATCAGTTTGCACAGATATTTACAGGGCTGCCATAAGTTGACATGAAAAATCCTAAGATTTCCAAATTTACATTTATCAAGTGCGATTTTACGAATCGTACCTTTACCCCATAGCCTGTTTCTAGTTTTGTTGACACGGGACTGTTTAAAGCAGGCTGGAAGTAAAGCAGAATGCGCCCTAAGGCGCATTCTGCTTTACTTTCAGCCTGCTTTAAGCTACAATGTACTAGAAAAAAAATCCGAAGATTTAGGAAAAATCCGGAGAAATGGCAGCCCTGTATTTACAGTTCTAGGAGTTTACCCTTGTTTACCCTTTCACTGCTAATATTATAGTCTGTTTTAATATTGTTGTGTACACTAATTGTTTAAAAGTAAGATTTTAAGACAGTACATGAAGAAATATGAAAGTGTCAAATTTCAGTCTGGATCCAAACCAGTTGCCACATCTGATCTGGATCCAAACTGTTGGCAAGTCGACTTAGGTCACATATGGCAGAGAAAGAATTAACTCTTTGCATGCTTGGTAATTTTTTCGTCTGCAACAATTGTCGTCTGCTTCTGTTCTAAAATTAGAATTTTCAAAATTTCTTTTAAATTCAGTGTCAGAATGGCAAACAGTTTTCTGCGGCGTCTCATCTGGATCCAATCTGTTTGCAGATTAGCGTGCAAAGAATTAACCATTATGCTGCAAAACACAGAGTGAGTGTTTGAAGACATAAATAGCCAAATGAAAAATGGTCATGTTCTCTTACACTGTTTGGATTCTGATCACAATTTCATTACTGCATGACTGATCTGGATGCCAACTGTTTGTATGTGGCAGCTAGTCAGGGGAGTTTGGTAAGATAAGGGTTACTACAGGACCTCCTACCTATGTTAGGTTACTTCCAGCGTATACTGTAATACTTGTATTCATCAGCCACTGAATAAACACGTCTTATGATTGAACAATAGGTGGTAGCTAAATGCAGGGCAAAAGTAATGCAGAAAGCTCCTGTAGGAGCTTTCTGCATTACTTTTGTCCTGCATTAAGCTGCAAAATGCCATCTCTGTTATGAACATTTACTCCTTTTAACCCTTAGCCCGCCAAATAAATTGTCGTCTGCTATATTTCTCGTCTGCTTCAAGTTTCAAAGTGCTTCAAAGTTGCTCAAAATTGCTGAAAATGTTGTCCGCGTGTCAAACAGCTTGGATCCAGATGAGACGCCGAGTTACTCGGCGTCTCATCCGGATCCAAGCTGTTTGCATATGGAGCTATAGTCGTGAGTGGCAGGCTAAGGGTTAATAATTGTTTTATACAAGTTTGACTGTATTTGCCGCTATTTTGGGATAACTAGTCTTGGAATGATAAAATAATTATGACACCAATTAGCAATTAACAGGTGGGAACAATAAATTTGTCAGAATTACAGTCAAACCTGTGTGAATCAATTATGAATAAAAATGCAGAGGGATCTCAAAGCAATGTGGTATATAAGTGCAGCATAAAAATAATGAAGAAATTTCCTATGGGGTTTGTTTTAAAAATGACTTTAATTCTGCTTTTGATCAATGCCAGTGTGTGTTTTAATGACTGTTCATGTTTATTCTTTATCAGATACAAGACTGGTTAGTCTGTACACGGAATTATACACATATTATATGGCAAATAAGAATAATAAAAGTTTCACTACTGTTTAGGTAAATATATTACATAATTTATAGAAACCACTTTGAGGAAAGGAACATGTTGATAACCTATCATTAACCTATCAATAAATAATTAATCATCAATTAACACTAACAATGCTATAATTTCAATTGGACTTTTCCATTTTCTGAGGGATGACAATGGAGTTCATGTTGACCTGATAAACCCCTGACCAGAGAGCTTCTTCATATTATCTACACTGTTTTCAAAGAAATTATACTGAACCAGCAGAGTAAGGGTAACAAACAACCTTCCCTTCAAAAAACTTTAATGCTTTTCCACATACAGTCCAATTTTCATATCTCGATTTCACTTAAACAATTACCCCATAGCCTGTTTTAAAGTTGAATATTACGCCACTTAAAGCAGGTGGAAAGTAAAGCAGAATGCGCCTTAAGGCACATTCTGCTTTACTTTCAACCTGCTTTAAGTAATCATCTGCTAGAATTTTTTTATTTTTTTTTCAAATTTATATTCATCACTGTAGATCTAGCCTGTTTACCTGTGTTTTCGCCACCCTAAGCTATATTTTCGCGCATGCGCCTATCTGATGTAACATTTCTTACTTGTTCACGGAACTTATTCTGAACTGAACCTTCAATGGCACGAATATATACAAATAAACTTGTGAAATACATACAAAGTGTAAATAACTGCACCGTTTTCGAACGAGGTCATTGCTCTGGATCACCGGGATGCTTTCTTGTCAATTCGCCACCTCTGATTGGTCATTCGATAATTAGGTCAATGTAGGCTCTGTCAGTATGTTAAAGTTTGTTTCATGAAACTTGAACGTTTTTTAATGATTTTGAAATATTTAATTTTTTTAAAAGTAAATAATAATTTTTACAACTTAACAATAAAAAAGTAACAACGGACAGTACAAACTTTTCTGTTGAATTGTGATAATTTTTTGTGAATAATTGTTATTTTACCTGTTTTTTCGCATTTTCTGCGCTTGAAATCTTCTGTTGTTAAAATGTCCCAGTATTCGGAGATCCTCTGTAGTTTGGTAGCCTGCTCGTGACGGAATTCTAAGTTTTGCTTAGGTGGCGAATTGACAAGAAAGTGGCGAATTGACAAGAAGCAAGGATATATATCGGAACTATTTTCTTCCATGAAGGAATACATTAAAGGCATAAAAAGGTGTACTCATGGGGTTTACTGTTAAGACACACATTTTTCATATTTCAAAGTTAAAATGTGGCTTTAGCCACGTTTGAACTTTGAAATACAGATAATAATATGTTAGACAGAAGCAAGGTAGAAATACTGAAATTCACCTGTAGAAATACAGGACAATTCAAGTCAAATAAGTTCGAGATATTGGAGTTCAACTGTAGCTTGTTTACAGCTATAAGTGTTCAAGACATGTGGTACTCAAAGCAAGCTGCTTCAGCTTCCTGTTTTACTTTAAGCATGCTTTATGATGCCACAAGGCAGGATATAGGATACATTTCCAATTGTTTTTTTATCAGGACAATGTTTATGAGGAATAGGTAAATGAGTCAAAATGGGCTTATATGGGGGAAAAGCATTGACCAATTACCTCATAAATACGACTTTGGATGCCTTTTAATTTATTCCTCAACAGAAGAAAATAAATAGTTCCACTTTATACAGTCATGAATATGCACCATAAGAAATTGTTTCAATATTCCAGCAGATGGTAGCTGAAAGCAGGCTTAAAAAGCAGAATGTACATTAAGGCGCATTCTGCTTTACTTTCAACCTACTTTAAGTGGAAATCTGTCTTCAAAACTAGAAACAAGCTATGGCATAGTGGGTTAAATAATCACTTCAAACATATATATACTGATTGAATTGTTGCGTATAAGCAGCGTGGCTGACAAAACCTGATTTTGTTTTTTTTACATTGTTGAACTGGGCATTTTCCTAATGTCAGTATAAACACATTCAACCCTAGCGACAAGTATTCTCGTTTTTTACAAACAGTGTCTGCACTGTTTGTCATTTTGAAATATATTGTTAGAATCATCCCAAAATTGTCAAACATGGACTAGATGTATTCTGAAATTGGAATTGTCCATCAAAAGTTTCAGGGGTGAATGAGTTAAAGAATTCATTCTTGGCGTGTTGATTTAATTCCACAACATCATTATTAAGCCATTATTAGCTATTGAAATAAATGTGATTTGAATTACTTTTCACTCTCTCTATGCAGTTTCCATAATGGGATTATAATATTAAATACAGGGATGCCTTTTCTCTCGAATTTCTTAAAAAAATTTCTTGACCTATAGAATTATTCATAAATCTTCAGATTTATTGAAATAAAGTTTATTCTATCATTTTGTGTATGTTTTTATTAAGATTATTATTAACAAAAAGTACATACTATAGGGTTTGTGCAGTCATAATGGATTTAGCTTTTGGAAACACTCCCCATATCTGGATCCGTGAATTAGTGCATATATAGGTGTCATGACAGCCTGGTCAGGAATCACTTCTGGGTCGTTGTAGTCTTGCAAGTAGTACCTTGAATTTTTTTTCAAGGATTTGCACTGTTTAGTTTTGCCTGTGGGTGAGTTTGAATGGTTTTCTTGATGAAAACTGGCTCTTTGTGGTCATTTCCACCCAAATGGCATTGTTTTAGGCATCTCATTTCAGGACTTTTTCTCTAGACGGATGCATATGGAAACAGAGTAAATGGGATGAAGGTGAAAGTTGTTTACCTTTATTTTGACAGTGACGTTAGCAAATCATTGATAGAAAAAAATGTAGCCGGCGATGTTATAGGTATACTGGCCTCAATTAACAGGGAAATGTCTATAGAATTGAAGGGTATGTCTTTTATAGCCTAGAAAATGTTTTGGAGGGAGCTGTTGACTCTGAAAGTTAGGCATTTTACTATAAATTATATAGGGCGAAATTAGACCAGGCCGACACCAATATTAAAGAAGACACAACGCCATTTCACCCATCTTCCAACCCCTTTACCTTTTCGATATTGGTGCCGTGACTAAAGGGACAATGAATTTACAGAAGCTACTAACCCTTCGTGCCGCAAACAGAAGTCTCATTTCATCTTTATTGGACAAATACACAAGCTGAAGGAAGATGGGACCTGCGAAGACAGGGCTGCCATTTCTCCGGATTTTTCCTAAGTCTACAGATTTTTTATCCTAGCAGCTGGTATCTAGCAGATGGCTGCTTAAAACAGTTTGAAAGTAAATGAGAATTCTGCTTCACTTCTAAACCTGTTTTAAGCAGCCATGTGTCTTCAAAACAAGAAACAGACTATGGGGTGAAGGTACGATTAGTAAAATTGCGTCTGAAAAATTGAAAATTTGAAATTTTTGGATTTTTATGATCAACTAATGGCAGCCATGGGAAGAGTTCACTGCAGTTTTGCACCGATGCTTCTGTGGCTCAGGGGAGGGTCCATCACTTAGTGGACAACAGCGAGGCAGTATTATTCTCATACACCGCAAAGAGGCGCATTCTGCTTTACTTTCAGCCTACTTTAAGCTAAAATCTTCTAGAATTTAGAAAATATTTTTCATGTAACATTTTCTCAACTGTTTAAAGTAGGACTACTTTTTTCAGTGATGGGATAAATTTAAGGCATAAAAAGGTTTTTTTATGGGATAATGGGTTAAACTTCTGTTTCATTTATTATGGCTAGACAAACACTAGAACATGTGATAGGCGGTACCAGTCCCTCGTCACATAAGTGCCAGTAGCACCCTGGGCTAGCCGACTCTCAGGTGCAAGAGGCAAATTCAGTGAGCATCCAACCAAGGTCAGGGCTGCTTTAAGTCACATTCTGCTTTACTTTCAACCTGCTTTAAGTGGTCACCTGTCTTCAAAACTAGAAACAGGCTATGGAGTAAAGTGGTTATACTATAAATGACTCTTCTTGTTTGTAGTTCCTCCTCCTAAGCACCATAGGACGCCTTTACCCCTTAACCCATTACCCCAAAAATACGCCTTTTTATGCCGTTGATTCATTCCTCCACTAAAGAAAGTAGGTCCAGCTAATACAATATCATAAATATGTATCATAAGAAATATTTTGTATATTCTACCAGATTTTAGATTAAAGCAGGCTGAAAGTAAAGCAGAATGTGCCTTAAGGCACATTCTGCTTTACTTCCAACCTGCTTTAAGTGGTGACATGTCTTCAAAACTAGTAATAAGCTATGGGGTAATGGGTTAAATCTCCCAATAAGCATGAGAAATTACTATTCATCGATGGTGTACAGTACAAGTACAGGTGACTGCGTAAGGCCCATTACCCTATATATATGCCTTTTTACACCTTCCATTAATCCTGCGCCCAAGAAAATAGTTCTAATTTATACAGGCATTAATAAACATCATAAAAAAAGTTTTCTTTATTCTAGCAGATGGTAGCTTAAAGTAGCTTTGCTTTAAGTAGTTACCTGTTTTCCATATCAGAAACAGGCAATGGGGTAATGGGTGAAAGCTAGATGAAAGTAAAGCAGAAAGTTCCAAACAGAAACTTTCTGCTTTACTTCCATCTTGATTTAAGCAGTCATCTGTCTTAACTCTTTCCTCCCTAAAACTTTAAATAAATTCCAGTTTCCAATTTAGTCTAGTCCATTTCTGACTTTTAAGGGTTGTTTTTGTCAATGTTTGCCATTATGACAAACAGTGAAGACCCTGATCAGAGGGCTCCTTTCGGAGCCCTCTGATCTGGGTCTTCACTGTTTGCATAGGACAAGTACACTTCTCACATTTGTACTGTTTGAAAAGGACGCCTATATGCGGGACTAGGGTTCAAAGGGTTAATCATTTACTCCATAGACTTTAAATTTTGAAGACAGGTGACCACTTACTTTCAACCTGCTTTATTAAGTGGTTACCAACCTTTAAAACTAGAAACAGGCAATGAGGTAATAGGTTAATGTACACTGTCAAAATATATTATTACTATGATAGTATAGATTACAGGTTCAATAATCGTCATTTCATTGACTGAGAAAAGTAAATCTTGTGATCACTCGGACAGAAGATTTAGTTGTCTGTTGACACAGTCAATCATATTATCTACACCAAACAAACACATCCGCGACTAAAAATCAATTTATCCTTCTTTTATCTCTATAAACTGGGATATTTATGATTAGTGTTGGTATTAACTACTGATTAAGGCACGTAACAGCGTGAAAACGTCATCTCTTTTCTGATAAAGAGCTTTCTATTGCCTAGTTGTACAGGGCCTTTGTCAATAACAGGTTACTTTAATACTGTCAGGGCTCCAGGTAAGAGGGTGTATATAAACTGAACAAAATCATCATTTTAATTATAATTCTAACTCATTTCAGCACCAAATCCTATGGTGTTACTACTCATTAGAATCGTCTCGAAGAGACGATTCTAATGAGTAGTAACACCATAGGGTTTAATTCAGAAACAGAGATTTTAGTTTTTGAAATACTCCCCTTATCTGGGGCTCTGTTAAAAGGTTACTTCAATACTGTTACTACCATGGTAAAATCAAAATGACCAAAGAAACTGACAGCCCCCGGGGATCACCTGGGCATACAAGTGACAAGATATACCCTAAAATAGTTTCCTTGCCACTCCTACAAACAAACAGTATCACTAACAAATCCATTCTATCGTAGCAGCAGTAAAATTCGTGGCTATTTCACCTGCTTTCCGTTACCTTCAACAAAACCCTTAATAAATTCACCCCTGAAACTTCAAATGGACAAGGGCAAATTCAAGTTTTCAATTAATTAAATTTTTAAATTTCCATTTTTGTATTATTAGGGTTGTGTTTAGAATATATTTGCCACTTGATAAACAGTGTACCCTCTGATTTATTCTGTCTGCATAGGACAAGTTTATTCATTGTTAATGACGAGTATACTTGTCACAATGGTTGAATGTGTTTGCATTGTTTCAGTGAATTTCTCACAACTGCTGCACAAAGTTTGGATTCAGATGAGATGCTGACAAAAAATTAACCCATCACCCCATAACATGTTTTTTGGAGACAATTGACTACTTAAAGCTGTTTAAAGTAAAGCAGAATGTGCCTTAAGGCACATTCAGCTTTACTTTTATCCTGCTTTTAAAGGTACTATCTGCTAAGATATATTACATAGTATTTTCATGACTGTATAAAGTGGAACTATTTTCTTTACTAGAGGAATAAACTAAAGGTGTTAAAAGGCATATTTAAAAGGCAATTTCAACTGGATCACCTAAATTTGAAGAAACCTGAGAGAGTACCCTACAGTGAACAATCTATGAAGTTTTGATGCAATTGGCCCAGTGCATGGTTTCCAAGAATAAGATCTTTAAAGAAACGTTTGACGACGGACGGACGGACGACAGACACAGGGCGTTCACAATAGCTCACCTTGGCATTTCGTGCCAGGTAAGCTAAAAACAGCTCAGCATGAGTGAACAGCTTCCAATAAAATTAACCCATCATCCTATAAATACGCCTTTTTACGCCTTTAATTCATTCCTACACTGATGAAAAACGTTTATACAGTTGTGAATATATGTATCATAAGAAATATTTTCTATATTCATGCAAATGGTAGCTTCAGGCGCATTTTGCTTTACTTTCAACCTGCTTTAAGAGGTCACCTTTCATTAAAATTGAAAACAACCTATTGGGGTAATGATTTAAAACAAACCCAAAATTTGTGGATTTTTTTTTGGACAGATTTCAATTTCAGCAGACGACAATTTCTAGAACAGATGACACTGGTCTGTTATCAAAAGGAAAACAGCTTGCGAGGACAGAGTCAGCACGATGATAGGGTGAGTGACAGAACCATGCTGGTTGTTAAATTACAAGTTTGCCACAATACCTGAGAGTCCAAGAGACCCAGGAGAGCTATAAGCCGCAGTTATCACAATTCAACAGTGATTAGAAAACAAAAGCCATCTACAGTAGAACCAGAGCTAACCCATCACTTCTCATTTTGAATGCATCAGGGCTGCCATTTCTCTGGATTTTTTCGAAATCTTTGGTTTTTTATCCTAGAAAATGGTAGCTTAAAGCAGGCTGAAAGTAAAGCAGAATGCACCTTAAGCTATCATTTGCTAGAATTAAGAATATTTTTCTTACAGCACTTTTTTCCTGATTGTATAAATTGGAACTGTTTTCTGCAGTGGAGGTATGATTAAAATGCATTAAAAGGTGCTTTTATGGGGGTGTTAAAGCAGGTTGAAAGTAAAGCAGAATGTGCCTGCTTCAACTGCTGTATAACTGGATATTTTTTCTGCAGTTGATTTGATTTTGCTATATTTGCAGTCAGATGCTTCTCTGCAATCTTAACCCTTTGAACCCTAGTCCCGCATATAGGCGTCCTTTTCAAACAGTATACAATCATGTGAATAGTACACATGTCCTATGCAAACAGTGAAGACCCAGATCAGAGGGCTCCGAAAGGAGCCCTCTGATCAGGGTCTTCACTGTTTGTCATAATGCCTAACATTGACAAAAACAACCCTGAAAAGTCAGAAATGGACTAGACTAAAATGGAAACTGGAATTGTCCATTTAAAGTTTCAGGGAGGAAAGAGTTAAACTTCAAAAAACATAAGCAACAAAAGAGAAAACAAATATGGCTGTCCATATATTTTGACAGTATACAGTCGAACTTCGATATCTCGAACTAGGTTAAATCGAACATACTCGTATTAAGCCATGTTTTAAATTTGAAATATGGGTATGTTTGACCTAACCGAGCATGCAATAATGCAGTTCATGTGTAACTTATGGATTATTTGAGTTAAGCGAGTTCGAGATATCTAAGTTCAACTGTATTTCAAAATACAATATGCCACATGACCAAGGAAATCACCTAGATATTGCATGTCCTCGTTATAAGACCGTGTTGTTCGGTGCACATTAAAAATTAGCTATTCTCACAGTTTCCTGATTTTGATTTCCACTACGTATATACTGTACGCAAATCGAGGAAAAGTAATAGAGCGTTTCTCAGTTTACCATTTTTTTTATTTTATTGATCAACCTCTATGACCCCGCTAATGGCTAACGTCAATAGGGATGGAACATTCACACAATAAGATGACTTGGATTTGCATCCAGATGAGATGCCGAGAAACACGTCGTATCAACCATATCTTAACCCATTACCCCATAAATACACCTTTTTACGCCTTAGATTTATTCATCACCTGAAGAAAATAGTTCCAAATTTATACAATCATGAATATGTATTACCAGAAATATTTTCTATATTCTAGTAGATGGTAGCTTAAAGCAGGCTGAAAGTAAAGCAGATTGTCTGCTTTACTTTCAACCTGCTTTAACTGGTAACCAATACTTAATACTTGAAACAGGCTATGGAGTAATGGGTTAAATGTTTGATACTTGTGTTGATCTCATCTGGGTCAATGTCAAAAGTGTGACAATATTTGTGTCGTTAAATTATGTATTTTGCACAGACATTTACTTACCAGATAATGCTTTTTCCATGGGAATCTCCGCTAGCCAAACAGAATTCCAAAACAGGATTTTAAAATTTGATTCAGATTAATGATTTCAAAGAATTTAACTGTTTTTACATGCAAGACGAATACCACAAAACTATTGTCTAAAGAATCTAATGATTCCATTGTTTTCCTTAAAACAGCAAAATTTTAAGACCTGGAATAAAGCAGTTATAAATACAGAATTATTTATTAGGATATAGAAGATTCATGTACATTTATTTATGATACATATTCATTATTGTATAAAATTCTTTAGTGGAGGGATAAAATGAAAGGTGTAAAAATGTGCATCTAAGGTGTAATGGGTTCAACTGCCACCTGTTTAACACATTACCCCATAGCCTGTTTCTAGACTTGTAGATGTGCTATCACTTAAAGGAAGTTGAAAGCAAAGCAGAATGCACCTTAAGGCGCATTCTGCTTTTCTTTTAGCCTGCTATATAAGCTAATGTCTGCTAGGATGTAGAAAATATTTGATGGTACACAATCATGACTATATAAAGAAGAACTATTTTCTTCAGTGGAAGAATAAAATTAAAGGTGTAAAAAGGCCCTTTTACGGGGTAATTGGTTAACACTATCAGTGAACCATCATCTGAATGCATTTATCAGGACAGGGAAGATGCTTAGTAGCTTATCCCATTACTGCATAAATATGCCTTTTTATGCCTTTAGTTAATTTTTTTACTGAAGAAAATAGTTCAAATTTATACTGTCAGGAATCAAAACTATAAGAAATATTTTCCATATTCTAGAAAATAATAGCTTAAAGCAGGTTGAAAATAAAGCAGAATGTGCCATAAGGCACATTCTGCTTTATTTTCAACCTGCTTTAAGTGGCCACCTATTTTCAAAACTAGAAACTGGCTATGGGGTAATGGGTTATTAGGCAGAAAGGTTATTAGGCAGAAAGGGTAGAAGCACTAAAGCACTTATTCCATAAAAAATGTTTCTATATTCTAGCAGATGGTAGCTTAAAGCAAGCTGAAAGCAAAACAGAATGTGCCTTAAGGTGCATTCTACTTTAATTTCAATTTGCTTTAAGTGGTCACCTTATTTCAAAAACAAGAAACAGGCTATGGTTTAAAGGATTAAAACAAGAGCACCTTATGAAAGTGCCAACAATTGTCTGTTTTTCAAGATCAATGAAAAATACATTTAAATTAGGTCAAGGTCACTTGGTAAAATATTTTGGTTTGTCTAGATGAGACTTGTCAAGATGAATATTCATACCAAAAATGAAGTTGAAGATGAAAAATTGAAGAAACTATGATCAAAGCTCAGATTTTGTATTAGAACAAAAATAACGAAAATGTCATGATGATGCGGCCACCAGAATGACAACAATAGTTGCTTTTTCACTTCGAAAAACAGGTGAGCTTAAAATGGAAAGTTTTATATTCTCCTTCACAAGTGTTTTAAGTGCTGGCATGGTCTTGTGTTTTCTGGGTTAAAGATGTGGATGATTATCTCCAAGATTGTGCTAGCCCCCTAGGATTTGTTTTCATTATCCTTATCTCAAAAGCGGGCCAAATTAAACTTTCTTCCATAAAAAAAATTACTCATAAAAAACAAGATGAAAATACATAAACAAGGCTTTTATTGAAGGGAAAAAAATATTCATAGTCTGATTATCTTCTTTGCTTGGAGCTCTCAAGTCACTCCTCTTGAACGCTGCACCACAAGACCAAATGTTAACCTTTATCGTGATAGGCATTTTTATTCCTGAAAAATTATGTCACCAACAGCAAGGCTTAAGGTAGCTGTATCAGCTATTTCTTTTAGACTATATCATCAGAGTGTCAAACAGTTTGTATCCAGATGAGATGCCGAATTCCTCGGCATCTCATCTGGATCCAAACTGTTTGCAAAAATCATCAAAAAATCGCAATAGCCGCGTTAAAGTTAAAATCAGATATCGCTCCTTTGTATTTTGCTCATGTTATTCCGTAATTGTAAAATCTGATCAGTTGTTGTCTGGAATATCATAAGAGCATGATGATCTCAATAAAACGCTGTTCTTTGAAAGTGTTGAAAAAATTCCGATAACACCAAAAAAACTGCTGCGTTAATATTGATTTATTACGTGTATAAACCTCTATATTTACCATAAAAAAGTCTTTTTTTATTATCTCTTAATTCCACTTCAGATTTCTGTGATTTCATGCACCATGTAACATTAAACTGTTAATGCACATACTTTTACGGTTTTCTGTCAAGAAAGACAACCATTTAATTTGATCCGACAAGTATTTCAACAGATAGTGAATCCTGATTTACAGATATTGCAGTGATAAAGTTTTGTTTTGCAAGTTTTAAAACGGTTACCATATCAGCCAGGATGATTTAGCAAGGTTTTCTGGATATTACAGATGAATATCAGGACAAATATATAACACATTTGGGGTCATTTAACCCATTACCCCATAAAAATGCATTTTTACACCTTTCATTTATTCTTCTTCTGAAGAAAAGAGATCAGATTTATACAGCTTTGAATACGTATTACAAGAAATATGTTCTATATTCTAGCAGATGATAGCTTAAAGCAGGCTGAAAGTAAAGCAGAATGTGCCTTAAGGCACATTCTGCTTTACTTTCAACCTGCTTTAAGTGGTCACCTATCTTCAAACCAAGAAACAGGCTATAAGGTTATGGGTTAACACATTTTGGGTCATTTAACCCTTTGAACCCTAGTCCCGCATATAGGCGTTCTTTTCAAACAGTGTACATTTGAATAGTACGCTTGTCCTGTGCAAACAAAAGGAGCCCTCTGATCAGGGTCTTCACTGTTTGTCATAATGCAAAACATTTACAAAAACAACCCTTAAAAGTCAGAAATGGACTAGACTAAAATGGAAACTGAAATTGTCTATTTAAAGTTTCAGGGAGGAAAGAGTTAACCGATTACTCCATAGATACACATTTTTACGCAATTATTCTAATTCTCCACCGAAGAAAATAAATCCAATTGATACAGTTATGAACATGTGTCATATGATATATTTTGTAGCTTTCAGTCAGTCTGATTCTAATTTGAAAAGAAATATTTAAATATCTATTAATTTCAGAACAGCAGCATCCGACAACAGTTGCTGACGAAAATATTACATACCAAGAGAATATAACTTAGCATACAAAGAGTTATATATTTAAAGCTAAGATGTGGGGAGATAGGATTAAAAGTCTCTCGGCTCTCTTAACCTATTACCCCATGGCCTGTTTAGTTTTGAAGACAGACACCTACTTAAAGCAGGTTGACAGTAAAGCAGAAGACACCTTAAGGTGCATTCTGCTTTACTTTCAGACTGGTTTAAGTTACCACCTGCTAGGAATAGAACATATTTGCTATGGTGCATATTTGTGATTGTTTAAACTGCAACTGTTCTCTTAACCCTTTCCCTTATAGAAGCGACTTTTAGCACATGCATTTTATTCATCCGCTGAAGAAAATAGTTCCAATATATACCGTAATGAATATGTGTAATATTTAATACTTTCCTTATTCTAGCAGGTAATAGCTTAAAGCAGGTTGAAAGTAAAGCAGAATGTGCCATATGGCGCATTCTGCTTTACTTTCAACCTGCTTTAAGTAGTGAAATATTTTCAAAACTAGAAACGGGCTATCGAGTAATGGGTTAAAGCTTAAAAAGGCATATTTATGAATTAATGGGTTAATACATTTCTGTTATTTATTGTCTGTCAACCATATTTGATTCTAGTTTTGATGACAAGTGATCACTAAAAGCAGATTTAGAGTAAAGCAGAATGTACCTTAATTAAATCACATTCTGCTTTACATTCAGCATGCTTTCAGCTACCACCTGCTAGGATTTAGAGAATATATATTATGGTACATTGCTATGACTGTATAAATTGGAACTATTTTCTACTGTGGAGGAATAAATAAAATGTGCTATAAAAGGGGGCTTCTATGGGATAAAAGGGGTAACACTTTAAAGAGTTAAATCTTAATCTATATCTGGGTTAAATTCACTGATACAATTTTATATTTTTGAACTAGGAGGCACAAGTATATTTTGCCCTGCAGCAATATGTACTGAGCTTAGGCCGTTACATACTAAGATACAGTAAACCCGTTTTGTCTTGGTAACCATACAATAAAAACAGAATGGAAATAATGAAAGGCATGTGGCTGTTTAACCCTTTACCAAATAGCCTGTTTCTAGTTTTTAAAATAGTTGACTACTTAAAACAGGTTGAAAGTAAAGCAGAATGCGCCTTAAGGCGCATTCTGCTTTAATTTCAGCCTGCTTTAAGCTACCACCTGTCAGAATAAAGAAAATGTTCCTTATGAAACATATTCACGACTGTTTAAATAGGAACTATTTTCTTCAGCTGAAGAATAAAGTGAATGCGCTAAAAGGCGCTTCTATGAGGAAAAGGGTTAATGCAGAATGAAAGTAATGCAGAAATCTCTGAGGTCTCTGTATTACTTTTTTCTGCATTAACCCTTTACCCCATAGCCTGTTTCCAGTTTTGAAGAGATGTGACCACTTAAAGCAGGTTGAAAGTAAAGCAGAATGTGCCTTAAGGCACATTCTGCTTTACTTTCAGCCTGCTTTAAGCTACCATCTGCTACAATAATGAAAATATTTATTATGCTACAAATTCATGACTGTATAATATGGATCTGTATTCTTCAGTGGAATAATAAATTAAATAATGTATTTAAGGGGTAATGGGTTAATCTACAAATTATTTCAGATGCCACTGAAGTTCCAATCTATTCCAAAATGGAAATACTAAATGCAAAACACAAACACAGAGGTTTTCTACTTGAATGAATTTGGTGTTCTGAAAAAAGGAGCAATCTAAAATCTTCTATAACAGTAAACAGATTGCTGTAAATTGAATAGCCTGCTTAGCTCAATTGGTAAAGCTTGTATCTTAAAGACATCCCTAGATGACCTTTCGATCATAACGCCTTGCCAGACAATTTCCTTGCAATAATCATGGATCTTATGGACATGTCGCTAGCAAAGAACCATTGAAGCTTCTCCTGTGAGACTCTACCTTTATATTTGATAGTTTGGTTAGAAATAACCATTGAAAATCACTAGAGCAAGAGTATAATCTGGACCTCACCAGGTAAACTGAGATTGTGCTGCACGTGCTTTGACATTTACAGTGACACCTCAAATTCAATGGGCTGGTGGTCCCTCAATGGACTGAGGAAAAGTCTTTAATTTTCATTTTCTGTCCCCACATGCTGGGTTGGGGTTCGAATACCACCAGAACTAAAAAAAAAGTTATTGAATTTTTTTTAAACACAATGTCTTATCCTAAACTAATATTTACTTGTATATATAAGTGTTTGACATACATTTACAAATAAAAAAAATTCATGCTAAATCTAGTTGCCAGTCTCTTTAAAGTGACCACAGTAAAAATACATGTATGTACATTTAAAGATATCCATTATAGAAAGATTTCTTAAAGTGAACATGTATAGGTTAGACCATGGTTGCAAGCGAATAAACGATATAGTTCGAGGGGGCGTAGCCCCCGAGAACTATGTCGTTTATTCGCGTGCAACCATGGTCTAACCTATTTAGCACTGGCTTGGGCTCGAGGAAAACAAGAAAACCATTCGTTTCTGATTTCTGTTTTAGACGAAAAAGTCATTTTGTTTGTAATATTTTACTGAAATTGAAAGGTTATTTCAAATGATAAGTTTGAGACATTAAGCATGCTTTAACACCAACATAAATAACGCTTATTGAAGCTCTATATGTAAGCACAATTCATTAGTAAGTGTCTTTAAAGTCTAGGTCTCACTGTACATAATATAACGTCATGAAGCGTGTGCAGTTCACCTCTGACCTCGGCTGTTTTTAGAATTGTGACGTCAAATTGCCTTGAGATGACGGAAGCGAGGAATAAGTGAACAGTTTGTTAGTTATTCCATTGTTTGTTGAAATAAACGATATATTCACAGGTTTTTTAGGCATCTGATTGGCCGAGAGCTCCAAGCCATGTGCTAATGTAAGTTACATGAATATAATCCATAAAGTGCAAGATTCATCATAGAAAATACAATAAATCTAATCCATAGAGTGCAAGATTCGTTAAAGTGACCATTGTAAATCACATAAATATAATTCATAGAGTGAAAGATTCTTTAAAGTGACCATTGTAAATTACATGAATATTAATCCATGGAGTGCAATATTTGTTTAAGTAACCATTGTAAATCACAAGAATATAACCCACAGAGTGCAAGATTCGTTAAAGTGGCCATAGAAATTACATGAATATAATCAATAGAGCGCAAGATTCTTTAAAGTGGCCATTGTAAATCACATGAATATAATCCATAAAGTGCAAGATTGGTTAAAGTGGCCATAGTGGCACAAAAATATAATCCATAGTGTACAGGATTTGTTAAAGTTGCCATAAATATTACATGAATATAATCAATAGAGTGACAGATTCTTTAAAGTGACCATTGTAAATCACATGAATATAATCCATAGAGTGCAAGATTTGTTAAAGTGGCCATAGTGGCACAAGAATATAACCCACAGAGTGCAAGATTCGTTAAAGTGGCCATTGTAAATCACATGAATATAATCCATAAAGTGCAAGATTCTTAAAGTCGCCGTAGAAATTACAATCCATGAAGTGTTAAATTCTTGAAAACGACTACAGTAAAATTACATTTGCAATTAAACATGACAGCAGAAGAAAAGTGTAGACTTCATCATGGCAGTCATGCCAAAGCCATCAACCCTTCTTCACTGAAGCTTCAAATGAACAATTCTAGTTTCCAATATAGTCTTGTCTATTATTTTACTATTGAGGGTTTATTTTGTCAATGTAACTCAAATATGACAAACAGTGCAAACCCTGATCAGAGGGCTCCTAATGGAGCCCTCTGCTGATCAGGGTCTTCAATGTTCGCATTGGACAAGAGTTCTCTACATATGTACACTTTTTGTGAATGATTTGTATATGCCTGACTAGGGTTCAAAGGGTTGAGGCAGAACAAGGATCACAAAGGTTTTGGTATAAAATATGAAAGAGGGTCCATGGGCTTGAAGGTCTTTACAAGATATGATGAAAGTATTGTGGATTAACCCTTTCTCTTATAACCCAAAGTGAAATCACCTACATCTGAAAATAAGTTTAAGGCAGGTGACAGCTTGTAGCAAGATGACTGGAAAGCAGGAAAGCTCTAATAAGAGCTTTCTACCTTATTGTCATTCTGAAGTTGTCACCTATAGTTGACACCATCAATGAATATTCATTTGAGATATGCATGTACAAGAGTAGGAAGAAACATCTAAAGGCAATTCTGTGAAGGAAAGCGTTAATTGCAGAATTATAATGAAAGGGCACCTAGATCCACAAAAGTACATGCAGGTCATAGTAGGCAAAGGGTTACATTAACCCATTATCCCATAGCCTATCTATAGCTTTTAAGACAGATGATCACTTAAAAAGCAGGTTGAAAGTAAAGCAGAATGCGCCTTAGGTGCATTCTGCTTTACTTTCAGCCTTCTTTAAGCTATTATCTTCTAGGATGTAGAAAATATTTCTTACAATACATACTCATGACTGTATAAAAGGGAACCTTTTTCTTTAGTGATGGAATAAATTATAGGCGTAAAAAGGCGTATTTATGGGGTAAAGGGTTAAAGCAGAGGAAGCTTTCTGTTCTACCTTCAACCCACAGTAAACTTCCAACTGTGATCTCAAGTTTTCTTTTAAATGAGTGAAATATCAGGGTTTTACTGTATAAAATGTTCCTTCATCCTAGCTTTATGGAACATAATGACTTTGTGAGGAAACATGAAAGTTTGTCATGATAAAAATGTTGGGGTTTTTATGAGGACTATAAAGAAGAAACATACACGAGTGCCATGAGCACAAAATATGCCTGTCAAGGGATGTAACTCCATTAATATAGACAAACTATTGCAACTGTACAAATAATTTAGGCAAACAAAACATTAATATACCAAGTATTGCTGAAAGTATACTTGAATATGAGTACCTAACAGTTTGGATCCAGATCAGAATAATGCCATGTCTGATCTGGATCCAAACTGTTTGCAAGTGTTTCCAAGTAATGCTTAGCAAGACAAGGTTTGATCAGCGACAACTTATTATTATGCAAGTCAATCAGAACTTATAAAACCATGATTTTGGTCTACACTTTTTTCGAGTGGGTCTGTACCAAAAGTTCAGCTCAAGATGAGCTCTTTGCATACTGGGTAATTTTTCATCTGCAACAACTGTCATCTGCTTCTGATCTAAAATTAGAAATTTCAAAATTTGTTTTTAATACAGGGTCAGAATGTCAAATAGTTTGGATCCTGATTAGACACCACAAAACACGTTGTCTCATCTGGATCCAAACTGTTTGCAAAGATAATCACAATATAGCCACTAGCTTGTCAAGAGTTACAGCAAGGATCAACAGATGGGTGCTGATGATGCTTTGTGGTTTTAGTAGAAATCAATTTTCATTTTTGATAACGTAACCACGGTAACAAATGTAGCCAATTTCACTCCTTACCCAGCGGAAACCAACAAGTGGCATGAAAATGTGGTCGGGTGTCAAAGCTTTCAACTTCGGAAACGTGCATTTGTTCCTGGGAATCTGGAGGTTTTTATCTCCATGGAAACATACCCGGAAACTGCATCAACAGAATCTTGTCGCATGATTTGTGAAAATAGGATTATACTTGAGAGAAATTATGAAAAGCTTTGTAAATATTCCTGGCTTAAGCAATTAGCTCTCTTGGTAGAAAACACAGTACAGTAAAACCTCTCTATTACTACCACTAAAACGAAGGATAACTGATTATATGAAAGACAGGTGACTGCTTAAAGCAAGGTGACAGAAAAACAGAAAGCTCCTACAGGAGCTTTCTGTTTTACTGTCACCTTGCTTTAGGCAGTCACCTGTCATTAACAGCTGATAATTAACACAAATGTGTGGTTGCAATAGAGAGGTTTTACTGTATTTGTGCACAGCTTATCTCTGCAAGTCTTTCTAAAAGTGTCAGTTTCAATTAGTCTTTCCGTTCCGTTGTCAAGTTTACAGACTGGTTACTTGGCTGTATCCATTAGGCAGAAAAAACGAGGAGTAGTTTGTTAACCAAACATCGCAAGAATACAAATATGTTGCATAACATTTTGTTTGTTAGAACTTTTGTATTTTATAACATTTTGTTTGTTAGAATTTTTGTATTGCATAATTACATGTATTGCTAGTGCATAATGATTCTCAAAATTGTGTTTGCAAACGGATTGGTTTTTTAAATGAGATGTCACATTACCCATAGCCTTTTCTAGTTTGAAAGATAGGTGACCACTTAAAACAGGTTGAAAATAAAGCATATTGTGCCTTGGCATATTCTGCTTTACTTTCAGACTGCTTTTAGCTACCATCTGCAAGGATTAAGAAAACATTTTCTATGATGCAAGTTAATGATTGTATAACATATAACTATTTTCATTTATTAGAAATGAAATGGCATTGAAACAGCATTGAAAGAGCAGTTTTTTTAAAATATTTAATGAGCATTGAAAAATAAATGGAAATGCTTCTTCATTTATATACAAACCATTCGAACAGCATTCAAACAACATTCAGACAGCATTTAAAAAGCCGAATTATGTAAATTAGCCTTTAAATTTTGACCCAAAAAATGGTGTTTAGCGAAATAAAATGGCATTGAAACAGCATTGAAAGAGCAGTTTTTTTAAAACATTTAATGAGCATTGAAAAATAAATGGAAACCAGTTTTCCAGTATGCTTCTTCAGTTATAAAAACCATTCGAACAGCATTCAAATACCATTTAAAAAGCTGAATTATGTAAATAAGCCTTTAAATTTTGACCCAAAAAATGGTGTTTAAATGGTTTACTAGCATTTAAATTTGTGGATAAACTGGTTAATTAAATGTCATTTCAATGGTTTACTAGCATTGAAATTTGGGCAAAAAAATGGTTAATTAAATGTTTCAATAAATGCTTTGTCAATGGTATTTCAATGGATCCCTTAACCCATTACTCCATAAAAATGACTCCTCACACTTTATTATTACACTAGGGAAAGTAGTCCCCATGAAGTCCTGAACATAAAATACCAATGTCATTTAGAATATTTCCATAGGATAGCTAAAAGCAGGGTAAAAGTAAAGCAGACTGCTTTTAAATGGATATTGTGCTTTACTTTCAACCTGCTTTTAATGGACACTTGTCTTCAAAACACAAGCTATGGAGTGATGGGCTAAGCATCAAACCCTAGCAATGAATATACTTCACAAGTATACCAGTGAATAGTAGACTTGTCCTATACATATACTGTAGAATCAGATACAAATAATGCAGACCAAGAAGCCTTCTGATCAATGTGACCTTCACCAGAACTTTTCTGCAATGCCTTTCTGTGCTTACCTGCATAAAATATTACTCACACATTTTGAAATAGATCTACTTAATTAAGGATTTGAACATCTTCTCATAAACCCTGGAACAAACAGTGATCATTTACCTCATTAATTGTATCAAAAACACACAGATGAAGACTAGTGAATCCACAACAATAAAACCATGTGCCAGATTCAAATTCATGGCGGCGGACATCTTGGTTATAATGGTTCAGACTAAAACACTGACTTCTCAAAATTAAATAGTAAATCATTCTTTTTTCAATGGCTTTCAATGGTCTTGTATGCACATTCCCAGACAAGAAAATGGTTGAGGAGAATAAATGCTACATAAATGCTGTTTAACCCTTTCCCCCATAGAAGCGACTTTTAGCGTATTTAATTTATTCCTCCGCTGAAGAAAATAGTTCCAGTTTATACCCTCATGAACAATTACCATTACAAATATGTTATATAGCCTAGCATATTTTAGCTTAAAGCAGGCTGAAAGTAAAGCAGAATGTGCCTTAATGCACATTCTGCTTCACTTTCAACCTGCTTTAAGTGGTCACCTGTATTCAAAACTATAAACAGACTGAGGTAAAGGGTTAACTGGTCTGTCCTCACTCAGACCATTTATTCTACCATTTCAAGACCATTTTTATTTCAATGGTGCGCTAAAACCTTTAAATCAGTTTGTTTAAAGGCTGTTTCAATGGTTTTCTCTTGAAAAATGGTCTTTCAATGCTTAGTCAAGGCTTTTTAAATGGTTTTTATACCATTTCATTTTGCTAAGGGGGGCTCCAGATAAGAGGGAGTAAACTGCACAAATACATTTTTTCTCACTTATTACAGCATCAAATCCTATGGTGTTACTACTCATTAGAATCATCTCTTCGAGACGATTCTAATGAGTAGTGACACCATAGGGTTTAAAGCAGAAATAAAGATTTTAGTTTTTGAAAAACTCCCCTTATCTGACGCTCTGTAAATCAAAAGCGTAAAAAGGCACATGTTGCATTGGGGAAAAGAAGAAACAATTACCTAGAGAAGGCCAATAGTCCATATTAAAAATCTCTATTTTAGACAATTTGTATTCTCCTTTTCCTAACATAATGTAATCAATGACAATGTCAGTATTTCAGCCATTTTGAAAAGTGTAATTTTTTTAGAAGTCAATACGGAAAAGATGAGATTGTTACTATCCTGTTTCTGTTAGAGGTGTGATAATTATCCATATTGTATCAATGTTCAATTTAACTTCTATAAAGCGACCATTCATTATCACAAGCCAAATAAAGATATTTGGAAGCAGGTATCTGCTTAATGAAGGATGAAAGTAATGCAGAAAGCTCTTCAGAGCTTTCTGCATTACTTTAATCCTGCTTTAAGCTGCCATACCTTTCAATACAATCAACGAAACTTAGTTTGAGTGTCAATAAAGGAAGGTTAAACTGTATTATCAGATAGCTTATCTGTCTTTTTTAGTAGACATAATGGTTCAAGTTAGTTGACTCCAAAGCATTAAAGTCCCTGGCTTTATTTTTTCTCACATTAAACAATAAAACATCGGATATCAAAAACAGAAGACTAAAGCTATCTTCTATTGAAACTACGGCCCGACAGGACAAAACATGAAGAAATCCAAATATACCTATAGATTAGTCAATTGATAACGTATGGTAAACCTCTCCATTAAGACCATTAAATTATGATAACCATTAGGTGTTCATGAAAACCGACTGCTTAAAGCATGGTGACAATAAAATAGAAAGCTCCTTTAGGAGCTTTCTGTTTTAATGTCATCTTGCTTTAAGCTGTCACCTATCTTTGATACAATCAATTAGCCTTCATTTAAGTGGTCGTAATAGAGATGTTTTACTGTATTTGAATTAAACTTCTCCCATTTCAAAAGCTGGGGGTCTGAAGTGTGTGAAAAACGTAAAATGTTTGAGGTCCCACCATAGAGTCTTTGCCTGCCATTCAGGAAAGTTATGTATTCAATGGTGGTCACAGACTGACACACGAGGTGGGGGACCCCTGCCAATCCATTAACGAGGCTAATCAAACACTAATCAAGACAACAATTTGTTAAGACAATGAAACCCACTTCAATGTTACCGCATTGTCTTTTATCAACCATTTATCAGGTTAAAAACTATAGTTTACTTGATTTCTAAATTATAACCTTCATTCTGATATTTTTTGGGAGAAATGCAATCTGAGTGAAACACAGTTTGGTTCCTGATCGGGTTCAAAGTGTTGTGGGGTTTAATCTGGTTCCCAGCTGTTTGCTAATGTCTTAATCACTGGTATCCTGCGCTCACAGGGTTCAATTGACATAACAGTCAATTTGGGGACCAAAGTTCGATGCTCCTCATATGCAAGCAAGGGTAACATCAGTTTACTCAGTCAATTAAACTCATTCACCCTGAAACTTTTAATGGGAAAATTCCAGTTTTCAATTAAGTCTACTCCATTTATGACTATTTAGGGATGTTTTCTGCAATAAATTGCACAGTGACAAACAGTGCAGATCCTGATCAGAGGGTTCTTAAGGACCCCCCCCCCCCCCTGTTCTTGGTCCACACTATATATGCATAGGACAAGATTTTAGTGTACTCTTTACAGGTATACTCGTAGATAGAAATTAACCCATTCCCCCATAAATATGCCTCTTTATGCCTATAATTTATTCCTCTACTGAAGAAAATAGTTCCCTTTTATACAGTCATGGATATGTATCGTAAT
This sequence comes from Gari tellinella, assembly GCA_922989275.2. Classification (NCBI taxonomy): domain Eukaryota; kingdom Metazoa; phylum Mollusca; class Bivalvia; order Cardiida; family Psammobiidae; genus Gari; species Gari tellinella. The sequence continues at coordinate 64,220,973 of OV277860.1, read as the reverse complement.
AAATATTTTCTAAATCCAGATAATAGCTTAATGCAGACTGAAAGTAAAGCAGAATGCACCTGAAGGCTCATTTGCGTTACTTTCCTCCTGCTTTAAGTGATCATCTTTTTTTAAAGCTAGTGACAGACTATGAGGTAATGAGTTAACCCTTTACCCCATAGCCTGTTTCTAGTTTTTAAAATAGGTGACTACTTAAAGCAGGTTGAAAGTAAAGCAGAATGTGCCTTAAGGCACATTCTGCTTTACTTTCAGCCTGCTTTAAGCTACCACCTGCTCGAATAAAGAAAATATTCCCTACGAAACATATGTATCACAGTATAAGCTGGAACTATTTTCTTCAGCGTAGGAATAAACTGAATGCGCTAAAAGGCGCTTCTATGGGGGAAAGGGTTAACTCTTGGTCTAGTACAGTGAAGATGCTATTATTTTTTCCAAACAAACTTGTTCGTGATAAAGATATTTCCAAACCGATTTGAACTAAATCAGATACTGGATAGTAACCTCTAGCATCTGATCTGGCTTCAAACTGTTTGCCACTAAGATAAACATGATGTGTGTTTTTAGAATTTCACAAAAAAAAAAGAATTGTCATTTTCTACTTTTTAGTGCATTTCAGTGCATTTTATGTTTTAGTTTTGTTAAAACCTGAAATAATAACAACACTCAACAAAAGATAAATAATGATAATATTATTAGACCCTTATCTGATGGCATGGCAGATCCTATCTGAAAATGGTCTTCACTGTTAGCCAGTTATATCAACTACCAGAACTTTGCCTCTCTGGACTTTTGCCCCTTCCGCAAAATATGCAACATGGAACTTTTTCCCCTTCCCATGGGGAATATTGCCCCTTCCCATGCGGAATTTGCCCCTTTCAGTGTTTGCCTGGGCTGATTTTTTGCCCCTTCCCTATTTTTCATACAGACAGCATCCCCTGTTTACCTTAACATCAAAAGTTTGCTAGAATAAGACTTGTTATAGCTTTTTCTAAACGAAACTGATCTTATTAGAAACTTCCTGTTTTATCCCTTAATATTTGTGCCATGTGTATAGATTTATTTATAACATTAAATCATGGAGTTTAGTAACCAAAAGACAATGGTAATCATGATTACATAATTTTTTGTTATTTCTAACATAATATGGAGAGAAAAGAACCAGAAGGTTATTAAAAATGAATAATAATGTATAAGTTTCCATTCCGGAGGGACATTTCCATTCCGGAGGGGCAAATTTCAACCATGGAAGGGGGAAAGTTCCACATATGAAAATACAGGAAGGGGCAAATTTCCACCCACGCAAAATCAGGATGGGGCAAAGTTCCATGTTGCACTTTTTAACGAAAGGGCAAAAAATCAGATGGGGCAAAGTTTTCCTCACCCATTTTTGTAAATTAGTTATTTGGTGAAGACTTTACCCATTTTTATGCGGGATACACTTTTAGGTGTACCTATAGGCAAACAGTTTTGATCTCAGATCAGGCCCCAAAACTGTTTGCAGCAAAGTCAATATTCTATCAGAAACTGCTAATATCTTTTGCAAATATTTGAGTTATACTCGCTGCAGACAACATTTTAAAATGGCCGCCAAATATTACCCAGCATGCAATGGGTTAAATATCAGATCTTCAGGTACAGGAAGTATATCAAATACAAGAGACTATTCTAATGATTGGTATAACAGTATAAAGTTTCCTGGATGTTTTGTTGGTATTTTTTTCTTCTTCAAAATTAATATTGAGAAATAATTTCTAAGGATTATATAATGAACATAAAGATCAAATTTCTGTGCACATTTAATAAAACTTAATTTATACTTAAGTTTTAATAAGTTTTGATACTGTGATAATTGTATCCATATGAACTTATAATTTTCTTGAGTGGAGGATTAAATATTAGGCGTCCAAATTAGCATTTATGGAGTAATGGGTTAGATACTCTGCAGGCGTGTTTTGGTATAGACATGCATGGTATATTGGTATCATAAATCCTCGAGCAGGAAGTGCTTATTACAAGACTAATTCCCCTATCATATCCCACATTAACTAGATAGAAAGGTGTCAAAGCTGATAGCATCAACAAACTTCCCCACTTTTTATCAATGACGGGTTTGAGAAACAGAACTGAAGAAACATGCAGAGAGACTTCCAAAAATCATTAATCAGGGCTCCAGATAAGAGGGAGTCCTTCAAACAAATCCAACGTTTTCTCACTCATTTCAGCACCAAATCCTATGGTGTCACTACTCGTTAGAATCGTCTCGAAGAGACGATTCGAATAAGTAGTGACACTATAGGGTTTAATGCAGAAATAAAGATTTAGTGTTTGAAAAACTCTACTTATCTCGAGCCCTGATTAATCATATTCACTGGGGTCACTGAAATCCTTCATTGTGTGATAGGCAGAAACACTAACTGTGTTTCTTCAAAGTGATTAAATCCTATATTTTCATACTAATTCATTACTATTTGTTTCACAAACATATGCTATATACATGCCCGGATTCAGAGGGCACATTGTAATATTTTCCTTTATTCCATCCAAGAGCAGATCCAGGGATATAACCCTTTACCCTATAGCCTGTTTTTTAATTTTGAAATAGGTGACTTCTTAAAACAGGTTGAAAGTAAAGCAGAATGCGCCCTAAGGCGCATTCTGCTTTACTTTCAGCCTGCTTTAAGCTACCACCTGTTAGAATAAAGAAAATATTTCTTATAATACATATGCATGGCTGTATAGATTGGAACTATTTTCTACAGCGGAGGAATAGACTGAATGTGCTAAAAGGCACTTCTATGAGGGAAAGGGTTAACCTTTTACTCAAAAGATGTGCATATTTATGCATTTAGTTTGTTCATAACCTGCAGAAAGTAGTTTCAATTTTTGAAAATCATGAATATGTATCAAAAGAAGTATTTTTTATATTCTGGTAGAGCAGGCTGATAGTAAAGCAGAATGTGCCTTAAGGTGCATACTAGTTTTTTTCAACCTGCTTTAAGTGGTTTGTCTTTAAAAATGTAATGAGGCTTAGTATCCTTTCCCTAATAACTTATGTTTAACCTATTTCTCCAAAGGTCTGTTTCTAGTTTCTGAAGACAGGTGAGCACTTAAAGCATGTTGAAAGTAAAGCAGAATGCACCTTAAGGCAAACATGTATTCTGTTTTACTTTCAGCCTGCTTTAAGCTAATATCTGTAAGAAACAAGAAAATATTTCTTATGATACATATTTATGACTGTATGCAGCGGTTTTTTTCACCCAATTGGGAACGGGTCCGGTACCCCACAGATTGGGAATTTTTCAAGTCAAATTGGGAAAAACGAGTTGTGAAATGATGACAAAGCAGAAATTGGGAATTTTAGTTACTAAACCGTTTATAACTGTTTATGATGGATAAACATGGTGTAGAAACTAAATCTACGCTGGATGTATTACTCACAGTAGACGCTGTTGCGGCTGAGACAGAGTTGATAACTTAGTAAAATCCAAAATCTTATCGTATCTATCTCTGAATACTGCCAATCACGCTCGCAGTGATCTAGATTCAAGTTTTTCATTATCGTGACTTCGTCTTTTTCAAAACAATTCTGTAATACTTTGAATTATGGCTCATGATTGTTTTAATTTTAGGCTTTCTAAATTTTATAAATGATGGTAAACAGAGTCAGACTGGGTTTGTAAACTCTTATCAATTTCAGCAGATTTTGCGATCACACAACATTAACCAGTCTCGATGAAAAATCACTGGTATTGTTTTATACATACTCCCAAAAATGTCAATGGAGTTGCATAACTTTGCTTACGTTCATTGTAGCAAAAGATAAGTTGGGAATATGGATGGTTTGCTATGATTTAAAGGGAAAATGTAATTTGATAATGGCAAATATGTTTATTTTGATTGGGAACAGGTCCGATAATTGATTTCTTTTGATTGGGAAGGGTCCGGTCGTCAAATTGGGAAGGGTCCGTCTCGAATTGGGAACGGGTCCGTTCCCCGGTACCGTCCAAAGAAGGAAAAAAAACGCTGGTATGAATTAGAACTATTTTCTTCAGTGGAGGAAAATATCGAAGGCGTAAAAAGGCCTACTTATGGGGTAATGGATTAACCTAGCTATTACCCCATAGCCTGTTTCTAGTTTTTGAAGACAGGTGAGCACTTTAAGCATGTTGAAAGTAAAGCAGGATGCACCTAAAGACACATTCTGCTTTACTTTCAGCCTGCTTTAAGCTGCAATCTGCTAGAACCAGGAAAAAAATGTTAATGGTACATACTGTATAAGTGTTTTTTACGCGAGACGCAAATTAAGCGGTTCTATCGTGAATGAATTTTTAGTACAATGCGAATAGGTTTTTAGACGACAAACTGCACTGAGTGTACTTTGCTGCCGAAAATGAATTAAAAAAAGCTAGGAATATTTGGTGGATTAAATTTATGCGAGTTTGATACACACGCAAAAATAGCGAAAATTTCCTTCTCGCGAAAAAAACCACTTATAAGGTATTCATGAGGTTATTTAGTGGATTTTTTTCCTTTTCAGGGGAGTAATATTCCAAAGGCAAAAGAAAAATGCATATCTATGCAGTATTTTCAGTTGATGTAACAGAGTGGTTTTCCTGTCTTTTGTAAGATAATTAGCAATAGTGGAAGGAATAACTGGGGTTTGGGAGGTTATAGAAAGGATGAACACATGCTTTGAAAAGGTCAACCCTAGCGACGAGTAAAGTCGTCATTTACAAACAGTGTACCTGTAAGGATTACACTTGTCCCATGAAAACAGTGTAGACCCTTATCAGAGGGCTCCTTAAGGAGCCCTCTGATCAGGGTCTACACTGTTTGTCATTTTGAAATATATTGTTAAAATCAACCCTAAATAGCCAAAAATGGTCTAGACTTATTTTGAGTTGGAATTTTCCATTAAAAGTTTCAGGGGTGAATGAGTTAAATCCATGATTACTGAGTTTCTCTAATATTGAGCGGAAGGGTGGCGAGACTGTGTCCTTATCTCTCTTTTATATTCCATGCAACAGGAAAGTATCTAATGATTCAACCATACTAGATAATTAACCTTCAAAACTCAGGGCTGCCATTTCGCTGGATTTTTCTGAAATCTTAGGATTTTTATTCCAACAGAGGGAAGCTTAAAACAGGCTGAAAGTAATGCAGAATGCGCCTTAAGGAGCATTCTGCTTTACTTTCAACCTGCTTTAAGCATCAAATGTCTTAAAAAACTAGAAAGAGACTATGGGCTAAAGGTATACCGGCGGTAGTGGCCCAATGGTTATACCATTGGACTACGGTACCAGGGGTCGTGAGTTCGATCCCCCGCTGGACCAGCGGTCTGACTTTGGGATTTTTTCTGAATCCCCGATGATGTACAGGAATGTCCTTGAGCAAGACATGTACCGCGAATTGCTCCTCTCAACCCAGGGGTTAAAATGGGTACCTGTGAAGGGTCCGAGTCGGTACTGCGGCTGCATTTGACTGCGCCATATGTTAGCAGTGCTCATAGGTAAGATGGCTCAATGATCAGGGGAGTATATGTACAGTCGGCTGAGCGGTCATTCGGACTGAAAGTAGACTTTAACTTGGTATATTACTTTTTATTATTATAGTAAGGAAAATCGGGCTTGAAAAATTGAAAAATTTGAAATCTTAGGATTTTTTTATCAACTTATGGCAGGCCTGAAAACTGTTTCTGTATTTGCCAAAGAAAAATTATCAAATTTATAGTTAAGTCCAAAAATTACAACCACTCAATAGAAGCTGGGTGTCAATGTTAACCCATTACTCCATAGATACACATTGTTATACATTTAATATATTTATGCTATAAAGAAAGTAGTTCCAATTTAAACAATCATGATATATGTATCACAAGGTCTCTGATCAGGGTCTGCACTGATTGTCATACTCTACAATACAATAGTTAACACTTTACCCCATAGCCTGTTTCCGGTATTAAATATAGGTGACTTCTTTCGGCAGGTTCAAAGTAATGAAAGGTTGAAATCAGGTCGCACATTAAGGTGCATTCTGCTTCACTTTCAGCCCACTTTAAGTTACCATCTGTTAGAATATAGAAACTTTTTCTTATGAAACATATTCATGACTGTATAAAATTGGAACTTTTTTCTTCAGTGGAGTAATAAAGAGTATCTATACAGTAATGGGTTAAGAAACAAACCCTGGGAGAGTCAATGTAAAACAAGTAATTTATCAGAAAATGGATACATCCATTTGGAAATTGAGTGTGCTAGCCCTTTACCCCATAGCCTGTTTCTAGTTTTGAAGATAAGTGACCACTTAAATCAGGCTGAAAGTAAAGCAGAATGCGCCTTAAGGCTAGGATGTAGAAAATATTTCATATGAAACAAATTCATGACTGTAAAAAATCTTAACTATTTTCTGCAGGGGAGGAATAAATTAAAGGCATAAAAAGGCGTATTCATGGGGTAATGGGCTAGGGTTAAAAATGAGGGCCGGTTCCTGGGCCTCAAAATTCATGTCTACACTATATGAACAGGTACAAGGCCGGGTACCTGGCCTCTCTGTTACCCTGCAGGCTTTCCTCTGGCATTATCAATTTTACATCTATCAGACACTTGCTACAGTCAAAAGGAACTAATAACGCGGCAGGTTCCTCCGTTACAAGTAGCTACACTCGTCAAGTTTTCATTTCTAAATATATCTGAAAATAATCAGATGGTTTGGCCTTTTTTATCAAAGAGCAATGCTTATCATGGTATATCAGCTCCTATCTTATTGTATCACCCCACCCACTATGGGGCTGGACTGGAACAGGGGAAACTTTCATTCACAAAACTGGTCCCTAGTAATTCATACCCTTAACCCTTTACTCCATAGATACACCTTTTTATGCATTTAATTCATCCCTCAACCAAAGAAAACATATCGATTTTATACAGCACTGAATGTTCAACTCTAAATATTTCCTATATCTTAGTAAATGGTAGGTCAAAGGAGGCTGAAAGTCAAGTACAATATGCCTCATTACCCAATAGCCCATTTCTAGTTTTGAAGACAGGTGCACACTTAAAGCAGCTTGAAAGTAAAGCAGAATGTGCCCTTAGGCACATTCTGCTTTACTTTCAGCCTGCTGTAAGCTACCATCTGCTAGAATATAGAAAATATTTCCAATGATATATATCTTCATGGCTGTATAAATTTGAACTATTTTCTTCAGTGGAGGAATAAATTATAGGCGTAAAAAGGCATATTTATGAGGTAATGGGTTAAAGGCACATTCTGCTCAGCTACTTTCAAACTGTCTTCCAAAATAAAGAAACTGACAAAGGAATGTTGGGTACAGCTGATCTTCTAGAATATAGAAAATATTCCTGATGATACATACTCATGACTGTATAAATTGGTACTATTTTCTTCAATGGAGCAAATAATTAAAATGCAAACACATGACTGGTGTATTTATGGAGGATAACTAAAAGTTTATTATCAGGAAGCTTAAGGGATTCATGGGGACTGGCATACACATCTGATGTCCAGTAACTTGATATTTGATCAGACAGACAGACAGACAGAAAAACAGAAATGCTGACAAAGGTGTGAAATAAACATATGGTTAATTAAAAACATGATAAGCCCTTCACAGTTGCAGTAAATATTGGTGGAAAGTCAAAAGATTAAGTTGACCTTAATACAGGCTTATATATTATAACATGTTATTAAAGCTTTTCCTGGTGATTAATTAACTCTTACAACACATGTTGTTGAAAGAATTAATATTGTTGACCAATTACTCTATAAGTACATATTTTTTACGCCTTTAATTTATTCCTCCTCTGAACAAAATTTATACAGCCATACTATGTACCAGAACAATTTTTTTCCTTTGTCTTAACAGGTAGCAACTTAAAGCCTTAAGGCACATTCTGCTTTACTTCCAACCTGCTTTAAGTGATCATCTGTATTCAAAATTAACAAGAGCCGTATACGGCCCTAAATCACTCACCTGGAACCGTTGATGTAAATGTAACATATCTTGGAAAGCTGAGAAATTATGACAATATGATTGTGTCAATTGCTGATTGGATGATGCTGAGTGCCAAATAGCTACTCTCAGGGTATTGTGGTTTCAGAGAAGATTTTTTTAAGTTTTTATTGAAAAAATCTATCTTTAGCTCCTGTGACCTAGATATGCAATGGACCGGAACCATTTGAACAATATTGATAAAGTACCTCTAGAAATTACACCATATCAAAGCTCTAGCCATATTGTTTGGCTCTAAATGACCTTTTTGTGTCGATGGGCCCTTAAACACCATTCATCCATTCTAGCCATATTAGTTTTAGAGAAGAAGAGGTTTGAAGATTCCACTATATAACTCTATGTAAATTTGTTATCCCCGGGGCGGGGTCATTTTTTACCAAAGGGTCATAATTTGAACAATCTCGATAGAGGACCTGAAGATGATGCTTTGTGCAAAATATCTAAGCTCAGGGTAATGTGGTTTCAGACAAGAAGATTTTTAAGTTTTTATCGAAAAAATCTATTTTTAGCTCCTGTGACCTAGATATGCAACCGACCCAATCCGTTTGAACAATACTGGTAAAGTACCTCTAGAAATAACACCATGCCAAATATCAAAGCTGTAGCCATATTAGTTTCAGAGAAGAAGAGGTTTGAAGATTTCACTATATAACTCTATGTAAATTTGTGACCCCCAGGGCGGGGTCATTTTTTGCCAAAGGGTCATAATTTGAAAAAACTTGATTGAGGACCTGAAGATGATGCTTTGTGCAAAATATCTAAGCTCAGGGTACTGTGGTTTCAGAGAAGAAGATTTTTTAAGTTTTTATTGAAATTTTTAGCTCCTGTGACCTAGATAATTATGCAACGGATCGGAAATATTTGAACAATAATTATCTTTCAAAGAGGATCAAATAAGGATAATTCCTGCTAAGTTAAGTTAATATCCATCCAGTAGTTTAGGAGGAGATGTCATTTAAAGAAATTGTTGATGATGGACGGACAAGGACGGACACAGCACAATCAAAATAGCTCACCTTGGCCAGGTGAGCTAAAAACAGGTACAGGGTAATGGATTAATAGGTAAACCACATAGTCTCTGTAGTGACAAGCTACAACAATGAGCACAGTTCCAGGGGCCTGTCTTACAATACGCTGTACAACAATTATTGGCGTAAGTCAGATCATGAAATACTCCATAATTATTTATTTCTCCATCTAATCCTGTCTTGTGACCATAAAAAATAAGATGTATTTTAAAGTTTTGACTTACGAGCATTTTTGTTGTACGACGTTTCGTAAGACCGGTCCCAGAACCATACAAATATAGCGGCAGCATAAGACAAACAAAGAACACACAATCAATGTCATGAAGGAAGGATAATTTCAAACCCTTTACCACATAGCCTTTTTCTAGTTTTGACCACTTAAAGCAGGTTGAAAGTAAACTAGAATGTGTCCTAATGGCATATTCTACTTTACTTTCAACCTTTTTTAAGTGGCCACTTAGCTTCATTACCTGGTAACAGTCTATTGGGTAATGAGTTATGGGTGAAAAGGGTTAACTCTGCTGCTTAACCCTTAGCCCGCCAAATAAATTGTCGTCTGCTATATTTCTCGTCTGCTTCAAGTTTCAAAGTGCTTCAAAGTTGCTCAAAATTGCTGAAAATGTTGTCCGAGTGTCAAACAGCTTGGATCCGGATGAGACGCCGAGTTACTCGGCGTCTCATCCGGATCCAAGCTGTTTGCATATGGAGCTATAGTCGTGAGTGGCAGGCTAAGGGTTAATATCAAATTTACTTTTCGCTATGGGTATCCTAAGGAGCTTCCGAGAAGCTGATATAGGCATCCTAAGGTGATTCTATGGAGGAGAGGGCTAAGGAGATGGAACGGAATCAATTTAACCCATTCCCCCTGAAATACGCCTTTTTACGCCTTTAATTTATTCCTTCACTGTACAAAATGGTTCCACTTTAAAGAGTCAGAAACATGTTTCATAAGAAATATTTTCTATATTCTAGCAGATGATAGCTTAAAGCAGGCTGAAAGTAAAGCAGAATGCGCCTTCAGGCGCATTCTGCTTTACTTTCAACCTGCTTTAAGTGGTCAACTATGTTCAATACTAGAAACAGGCTATGGGGGAATAGGTTAATGATGAAAAAACAATAAACCACAAACCACAACCAAACACAACATGATGTTCAACACACTAACAAGACCTGCTGATTTGGTTATATTGTCTTCTATGGCGTGACAATTTTCACTGTTTTCGATATGGGAAAAGTACACCCCTGTGTGTCAGTAATTTCTATAGGTGGTACTGCACTGGTGAAGGGAATGATTAAAGCCAAACTTTTGTTGAACTTTTTCCACGCCAGCAGCGAAATCATAATTACCTTAGCAAATAGTAACTGTTGGAATCAAGGTGATACGTCCCATAGATCCAAACTGTTTGCTACCTATAATGACCAAGTTTTGGAAATAAATTCTAGGTTTTTTTTGTATCTTAACCCTTTGCCGCATAGCCTGTTTCTAGTTTTGAAGACAGGTGACAACTTAATTAAAGCAGGTTGAAAGTAAAGCAGAATGCACCTTAAGGAGCATTCTGCTTTACTTTCAGCTTGTTTTAAGTTATTACCTGCTAAGATATAGGAAATATTTCTTATGATATATATTCATGACTGTATCAAAGGGAACTATTTTCTTGAGTGGCGGAATAAATGCGCATTCAATAAACACTTATGGGGCACTGTGGCATCCTTGACAATATATTCTGAATTTTTTCTAAGTCCAAATTAGGTCAAGGTCAAGGTCAAAATCAAGGTTGGGTAATATGAGTGGATTGGTAGCCATCCAAGGCAACAACAGTATAAGTATCCAAGCATTGTAGTCAGTTATGCTGATGCTAGACGAAATGGTAAAATCTAGTTAACCAAGAAATAGCCCATTTAAAATATTCTAAGTCCAAATTAGGTCAAGGTCAAGATCAAGGTTGGGTGATATTGATGGAAAGGGAATGGTCCAAGGCAACAACTGTATAAGTATCCAAGCATTTGAGTAAGCGGTGTTGATGCTAGACGAAACGGTAAAATCTACTTAACCTGTTACGGACGGATGCACGGACAGGACGATTACTATATGCCTCCGCATCTATAGATGCCGGGGGCATAAAAAAGCGTATTTATTGGGGAATGGGTTTAAACAGTAGGAGACAACACTTGTTGCAGATGATGCTTCAATAACTCAGTATCTCTCTATACTTAGTTTATAATACAGCTTGGGAACATTACTGTAAAAATCCGAAATTGGGACATCTTTTATAAATGCACTAATTATTCTAAAATTTGAACTAATTACCTTTATTAAGCAGTAATTTGTCCAAAATGTGAAATTCAAATTGCAAACAGTGTAAACCTTGATCAGACTGATCCTGAGGGAGCCGTTAGTCTGATCAGGGTCGACACTGTTTAGCCAGGCCTGTCTGTCCCAATACTTGGTATCATTACTTTCGGGTATCAATCTACGAGAGGATTCTAATGAGTAGTAACACTTTAGGATTTGGTGCTGAAGTGAGTGAGAAAATGCTGGATTTGTTCAGTTAACTCCCTCATACCTGAAGCCCTGTATCAAGGTTTTACAGTTAGTATACAAAGAGTTTAATTGCAGCAGCTGTTACATTACTTGTAAGGTTAGTGCGAATTGTTGTTGTTGTTTCACAGCTTTCTATGATTTTCAAGCTCATGGGGTATCAATATAATTATGTTGCTGGGAGAAACTCTACATGAGCCTGAAAGTCATTTTGTCTCCGGTTTGACGCCTAATTAAGTAACTGTTGTGAATTAAAATCTTTCCCCTATAGCTTGTTAGCAGTGTTGAAGAAAGATGGTTGCTTAAAATAGGCTGAAAGTAAAGCAGAATGCTCCTTGCTTTAACCTACCGTCTGCTAGGATATTAGAAATATTTCTTATAATGAATAATTATGTAAAAAGTAGAACTATTAGGTAGGTAATAGTTTAACCCATTACTCCATACATACACCTTTTTATTATATACCTATCTACAAAACAGGCAAATACAAGCCCCACAATCTTTTTCCGTATCAGATGATCCGTATCAGATGGCATATATGCTACACGGTATTGCCGGACTACTTTTATGCTACACAAGTTATACACAATCGATGTATATAAAGAACAGGTGTGCGTGACGTTTCGGAATCCCCCATTTTGATGCTATTTTTAATAACAAGAAGACCTTGAACTTGCTTACGTTTTCTCCGTCTGCTGTCAAACAAAAGAGAAAATGGAAGGAATGAAAAGTAATTACGGGAACTTCCAAATAGAATTAAGCTTAAAACAGTTCAAGTCATACTCTAATACGCTTAAATGAAGGTTATTTGAGAAAAAACACTGCTCATTCGAGCCGATAAAAAAATGGCGGACTTCTACAAAAAAAAGTCATTATGTATTAATACGCACTAGCGGTTTAACATATGCATATGGTTATTCGGTTGAATATATAGTGTTTCGCAGATATAGTCCCGATTTTAAGCTACTTTAAATGAGATTTTATAGAAAATAAATAAATTGAAATAAGGTATATAATAAAAGGAACATCGCCACAGTGTGTGATCCGGGCTCCGGATCACACACTGTGGTGATATTCCGTTTTTATCAGGGCTGCCATTTCTCTGGATTTTTCCTAAATCTCCGGATTTTTTCCCAGTACATGGTAGCTTAAAGCAGGCTGAAAGTAAAGCAGAATGCGCCCTAAGGTGCATTCTGCTTTACTTACAGCCTGCTTTAAGAAGTCACAAGTCAACAAAACAAGAAAAAGGCTATGGGGTAAAGGTACGATTCGTAAAATCGCACTTGAAAAATGCAAATTTGGAAATCTTAGGATTTTTCATGTCAATTTATGGCAGCCCTGTTTTATACACTAACTAATTCTTACACTGAAGAAACAAGTTCCAATTCATGTAACAGTCATTAGTAATTATGCATGATCAGTAAAGAATATTTTTATAACCTAGCAGATTTTTAATTAAAGCAGCTTGCTTTAAGCACAATGCTGCTTTACTTCCAACCTTCTGTAAGTGGTTTATCCTGTCTTCAAAACTAGAAACAAGATGTGGAGCAAAGGATTAAACTCTTTGCATGCTTATAAATGTTCATGTGTTCTTTTATAGCTATCACTAAGCTCCTCACCGCTGTGAGTTCGAATCCCAGTAGGGTCGTTCGGATTTTTCATGTGGGGAAGCCTTCTAGCTGGCTTGCGGAAGGTCGGTGGTTCTACCCAGTTGCCGATTTGTGCCTGAAACAGTGCATAAATGACTTCTGGGGTCTTCCTCCACCTATAATTAGCTGGACGTCGCGATATGACTGAAATACTGTTGAAAGCGACGTAAAATCAAAACAAATCAAATCAAATCTTTTATAGCTATGTTGCCTTCGTAAATTTTAATTTAAGCATGGGATAAAATTAAATATGAGTATCAAACAATTTAGATCCAGATCAGGTCCCACATTTGTTGTGCATGATCTAGATCTAAACTCTGTTAAACCCGTTACCCCATAACTACACCTTTTTACGCTATTAATTTTTTCATCCACTAAAGAAAATATATCAAAATCATACAGCAATGAATATGTATCATAAGAAATATTTTCTATGTTCTGGCAGATGGTAGCTTAAAGCAGGCTGATAGTAAAGCAGAATGTGCCTTTAGGCACATTCTGCTTTACTTTCAACCTGCTTTAAGTGGCCACCTATCTTCATATCCAGAAACAGGCTAAATGTAAAACCAGCTAATGTAAAATAACATGAATGTATGCCTCTCTATCAATGAAGACAAAATTCTCCATCATATCTCTCAATGAAGACAAAATACCCCATCATAATCTTCATCAAGTCCCATTTTGTTTGAACAATAGCGAGCACAGCAGTCTTCATGCTCAAACAGTCAGCCAATTACAGCTCTATATGCAAATGAGGTCCTGCCCACTAATTATAGATTCAATCCCAGCATTCTCTGCTGACAGCAGGGCCCTCCCACATGCATAATGCAAGGGGAGCATTATCTGATGGAGGAAAATCTCCATGAAGCTGTAACTATGTGGTCTGTATGAGAAGTTAATGAGCCCTGAAATGCCGTGTGACTGATTCTGTTTACAGATCCGTGCACGCTCTAGTCTTGTTACAAAAGAGCATCCCTGATTGCTTAACCCTTATGATGCCGCGACTGTGTATATTATAACACTTTGGAAACAGTGTAGACTCAGATCAGAGGGCTCCTGAAGGAGCCCTCTGATCTGGGTCTTCACTATTTGTCATAGATTTAAGAAATTTTGGGACTCAGATTAGGGCTCTGGACAAATAAGTGGCAGTGAACCTTTTCTCACTCATTTCAGCACCAAACCCTATTGTGTAACTACTTATTGAACCATCTCAAAGAGATAATTCTAACGAAGAGTGCCACAACATAGGGTGGAATGCAGAAATAAAGATTTAATTTTTGAAATACTCCCCTTATCTGGATGCCTGTCGGATCTGGGTCTGCCCTTTTTGTTTTACTTTTTTCACTGTCAAGGTCGCAAACACTATCATTTGCAAACAGTTTGGATCCCAATCGGACAAAGGATTTCAAAGGGTCTGATTAGGATCTTAACTGTTTGACACTCATATCCTAAGTAAAACAAGAGCCATATATGGCCCTAAATCGCTCACCTGGAACTGTTGATGTATATGTAACATATCTGAGAAATTAAGACAATATGATTGTGCCAATTGCTGATTGTACCTCTAGAAGAAACATTTTTAACCCCAGGGACATTCTTTAAATAATCTTTTTTTTTTTTTTTTTTTTTTTTTTTTTTTAACACTTTATTTTCTCCGTAATAGGTGTTGGCAGGTCGGAGAGCCATCCTGTGTAACACCGTACACTATATAAATGCATACATTCAATACAGAATATTAACACTGAGTTCAAAATTGACACGGTAGTATTTTTCCTATGATTAATTATAAAGTGATAAAGTGTTACGGTTTTTTAAGAAAAAAATGGATGCGATAGAATAAAAAAGGATAAGTGACATGCCTCGAAGTGATTCTTTAAAAAAATGTTTGAGCTCTTCTCCCTTCTCATTAGGCATGAGAAGGGTAAAGCGTGTTTAGATACGGTTGTGTTTAAGTAATTGCCATGTAAACTCCTCTCACTATTTCCCACTTATTTTCGAATTTTTCTACGCTCATTTTATTTTCTGAACTCAGCTTATTTGCTTTTATGTTGCGTTCCAAATGTTTTTTAAAATAATTTAAGTTAATAGCGTTAATGAGTTGTCTTGTACTATATATGTATTGTTTTATGTAAAGATTAAGTAAATTTGTCTTCTCACATTCTTCCCCAAAAATCATCGACGTTTCCGTAAACTGAATGTTAACGTTAATTGTGTTAAGTATAGTTTCGACTTGTTTTAGAAAGATTTGTGTTTTATCACAGTGGAAGAATAAATGCGAAAGTGTTTCAGGGTGCATGTTACATAGTGGACAAAGATTATTGTCTCGTAACTTGAGTGTTGCGAGATATTTGTTCACTGGTAAGATTCGATGCAATATACGTACCTGTAACCACTGTAGGTTACTATCTTGTGTTATATTAAATGGTATGCTGTAGAATAATTTCCACTGTATTTGGGTAAAATCGTATAATGAGTTCCATTTTGCTTTACTTGTAGGTTCAGCGTTATTAACATTTAGGATATCGTAAAATACTCTGCTACCGGACTTTGTTTTTAAAACTCGATCATAAAAATGTGGTACGAAAGGGAGTTGTGGCTCGTTGTCTGATTCTTTACAACCGAATGTGTTTAAGTATGTTGATACTATTTTTGTTACTCCTATAAAGTGTAGATAGTTAACTTTTATATTGTAAATTGATTCAAATTCTTCTAAGGTCATTACCTTTTTATTAATGTACAAGTCATTGACATATATTATTCCCTTTTCATACCATGACTTTAGAAAAATGCTTTTTTCTCCAAGTTGTATATTAGAATTATAAAAAAGTGGGCATTTAAGACATTCTTCTTTATTATTTACTGGTAATGCCTTTATATAGGACGTATAAGTTTAAGAACATCCTTCCAAAATTTATTATTTGTTTTTGACATAGTTATTTCTGGATAGTGATGTCCGCTGTTTATCAGTTTTTCAATATTTAAGAAATGTTTTGTTAAAGACGTCCATGTAGCGTCTGTATTATATAATCGTCTAATCCATGTGCATTTTAATCCTTTGATAAAGTTACATGTATTTATCATTCGCAGGCCCCCCTCCGAATAGTCTTTTATAATAACACTATTTTTAATTTTTGCTGGGCCATGCCAAAGGTAATTGAAAAACATGGAATTTAATGTTCTTTAAATAATCTTGATAGAAGACCTGAAGATGATGCTTTGTGCAAAAATATCTAAGCTCAGGGTATTGTGGTTTCAGAGAAGAAGATTTTTCGGCGGAGCTGTCTGGTTTCTATTTAGCCACACTTTCTGTTTGGCCACACATTTCAACTAATTATATTTGATCAGAAATTTAGACTTGAGACCAGATAAGGGAATTATTTCAAAACTTAAAATCTTTATTTGTGCATTAAACCCTGTGGTGTCACTAAATATTTGAATTGTCTCTTCGAGACAATCAAAATGAGTGGTAACACCATAGGGTTTGGTGCTGAAATGAGTGAATAAATGTGATTTGTTTAGTTTACTCCCTCTTATCTGGAGCCCTGTAGGCTGGTCTATGTCCAATTACAGTTTTCCCAGATATGGCTGTGAGTGTAAAATTTAGAGACACAGACCAGACTGTTTACTACACTGGGGGCTGATGCAATTTAAGATGACATCTGAAATACAGAGGAAGCTAGGTGTTTTGTAATTGTTTACTACCAATTTGTTTTAATTGTTAACTATTTGTACACATTTACCATACATTAAAAGCAATATTAAATATAAATGGCCTCAAGTGAGTTAAACACAATTGTGTGGTTTCATCATTATTTACAAGAGTGAAGTAGAGCAGACTGTTGAATCTGTACATTTGTGTATGCTATAGTTTGTTTCAAGAAACTCTATGAATGAAAAGTTTGATATATAGAACAATAGATTAATGTGAGGATCTCCTACCAGTAGCTAGGATATGAGTTAAATTATTGTTTTGTTTTGCATTTCTGTACAGTCATGATAGTTTTGCATTTTAAATAAAAGTTACTGTTTCAATTGTATACTTTTATTTTTTGCTTTTCAATCCAAGATATTACAATTCTTTTGAAAACCTCAATTTCATTCAATTTTGCACACCCATCTATATAGCCTTAGTTCAACCACTCATTCCGCCGAATATCTTTTTTAAAGATATTTCTTGTTTAAGTTTTTATTGAAAAAATTTTTTTTTAGCTCCTGTGACCTAGACATTTTTTTAGCTCCTGTGACCTAGACATTTAAAGGACTGGAACCATTTGAACAATATTTGTAAAGTACCTCTAGAAGTTACAACATGCTAAATATTAAAGCTCTAGCCATATTGTTTTCAGAGAAGAAGAGGTTTGAAGGTTTCACTATATAACTCTATGTAAATATGTGACCCCAGGGACGGGGCCATTTTTGACCCCAGGGACATAATTTGAACAACCTTGATAGAGGGACTGTAGATGATGCTTTGTGCAAAATATCTCAGCTCAGGGTAATGTGGTTTCAGAGAAGAAGATTTTTAAAAAATTTATTGAAACAATCTATTTTTAGCTCCTGCGACCTAGATATACAACCAATCAGAAATATTTGAACAACTTTCAAAGAGGACTATATGAGGATCATTTCTGCCAAGTTTGGTTAAAATCTATTCGGTAGTTTAGGAGGAGATGTCGTTTAAAGAAATTGATGACGATGGACGACGAACGAACGGACGACGAACGAGGGACACAGCACGACCAAAGGAGCTCACAGGCGAGCTAAAAATGCATAAATTCCAAAGGTTTTATATTTTTGAATGTAACGTTGAGATTCAATCAAACAAGAGCCCAAGGGCTCTAAGGCGCTCACCAGAGTATATAGTTGCCAGATTTAAATATGACACCTGGAGTGTCTGAAAGCTTTTCTGTGATTTGACCTACTGACCTCATTTATAACTCGATCTGACCTATATTCATGTACGTCAAAATTTGTCAGCTTAAGTGTTTAGAAGCCTTTTTTTTATTATTTGATCTACTGACCTACATAACCCGTAGTCATGAACAAGAGGGCCTGAAGGCCCTGATATCGCTCACCATTTGTAATAAGCCTGATAGCTTTACCTTTGAATTTCACCCATTTTATTCTAAATCCATTAAAATTTGTAGTATAGCATGTAAACAACATTGGAATATGACCTACTCTAGTATAATAGAGTACATCAAGGGCAGATAACAAGAGCCTAAATAATACTGAATGAAGCTTTTTCTAGCATTTTAAAGTATATCAAGGGCAGATAACTCTTGCCACAATATTAAGATTTCAACAATAATAACACTCCTTCGAGAACTTATAGCTATATATACTTTGTATGCAAGTATAATTAGACTCTAGAAGCTACAATTTTCATTTGATATTGATGAAACTTGGTCAAAATGTTTGCCTTATTAAAATCAAGGCTATATGGGTCATGCTGGGTCAAAATCTAGGTCACTATAGGTGAAGTTTTACATTGTGTACCAGGTGAGGGATATATAGGGCCATAGTTGCCCATGTCTATGTTTTAACCTACTGACCTTCTTTTTAATCTTATGTACCCATGTTCTCAAAAAGCCAAGCTTTTGTCCAGATAGTTTTTCTAAGCAAGTTTGGAGAAGATTGGACTAAACATTAAAATATGGTCTCTGGAGAGGCAAAAAGATTTTTCTTCATTTTGACATACTGACCTAAATTTTATCAAGGACATGACACTGACAAAATCTTATAGAATTATGACTTCTAGAAGGTTTTTAACTTTTAACTCCATACTTCCGAACACGAAAATGACCATGCCCTCTGGCAGCCATGTTTTTTGACATATCAAAATTCTTTGAACAACATTTTAAGTTTATCTATTGAGAAACATTTTGGTGAAAATCAAACTGAAATTGGACTAGTAGATTAATCCTAATTAGGAGAAGATTTTTTAGATATTGTGCACAGTTGCCATGGCAACAAGACCAATGGCCCCCACTGAATTTCTTTGAACAACTTTTGAAGCTAAAAAAACCCAGCATGTATCTGACCAAGTTTGGTTACACTGGGGCTATTGGTTTCAATGAATAAATCGATTGCAATTTTTGACGGACGGACAGACGGACGGATGCTGGACAGAGTGGTATCACAATAGCTCACTTTGAGCGCTTTGTGCTCTGGTGAGCTTAAAATTAAATAAAACATTAGAATACATCATGATGATTTATATGAAATATGTAAGTGGTTTTAACTTGTTTTCTTCATTATAAACATGTTGCCTTACATTGGGGCTCATTTGCTGGACAGGGGGCTCATGCCTGCCTGCGCATCTGACCAGGGGAGCTACTGTTGGCCCCCGCAATATATATATCCAGTGGTGCGGCAAGGAAAACAAGTCAACTCCTTTCAAACGGCGCTTTTTAAGGCCACACCAGCCGATGTTGGTCAAGGGTTCAGCCACTGACCAAGTCTGCCACACTTAGTCATGGACTGAACCCCGTGCTTCTCCCGAGACATGCACAAATCGGCTGGATTGGCCCCCGCAATATATATATATATATATGCCCATGCAAAATCGGATCGGGGGAACCTGTGCGTCAATCCTTAAAAGGTGTTGATTAAGAATGTTCCAGAAACTTTGAATAGAAATTGTACAAGTTCAAATACAGGGTGAATGGACATACAGTGTGAAAAACATTTCTCTGTGGGAGGGATGCTTAGTGCAAATACCTTTTCATGCTGGTACCATATCAAGTGCAAATAGACCCGAAGAAAACTTTGCCTACATCTTGGCATGCAGCTGCTAAAAACAGGCTAAAAGTAAGTTAAATATTTCCTTTAACCCTTTATTCCAGATTGTTTTCAGTACTAGAGATAGATGGGTGCATAAAGCAGGCTGAAATTACTTTTAAACTGCTTAGGCTGTCATCTGCAAAGATAAAGAAAATATTTCTTATGGTGCATAGATCTATTCAGATTGTATAAAAATTGAACTATTTTCTTCAGTGTAGGAGTAAGTTCGAGTAACTCAAATGCATTAAAAGGAGTATCTATGATTGAGATTGCTTCATTTCAAGTCTTCTAACGTTTTCCCCCATAGAAGCGCCTTTTAACGCATTTTAAATATTCCTCCACTGAAGAAAATATACAGTGATAAATATGTACCAAAAAAAACAAGGGTCATGGCCCTAAATCGCTCACCTGGTACACCACGTAAACTTAACCTATAGTGACCTAGATTATAACTGGACATGACCTACAATAAACCTTTAGAGTGTTAACAAGGTTTTTCCATGATTTGACATAGTGACCTAGCTTTTGAGCAAACATGACCAACATTCAAACTTAACCTAGATTTCATTGAGGCAAACATTGTGACCAAGTTTCATTAAGATCCATTGAGATTTGTAGCCTCTAGAGTGTTAACAAGGTTCGATGATTTAACCAAGTAACCTAGTTTTTGACCAGACATGACCAACATTTTAACTTGACCTACATTTCATTGAGACAAACATTGTGACCAAGTTTCATTCAGATCCAATTAGATTTGTAGCCACTAGAGTGATAACGAACCAATTGTGAACGGACAGACAACGGACATCCAGCGATCCTAATAGCTCACCTTAGCACTTTTGCCAAGTGAGCTAAAAATTCTATATCCCAGCAGCAGGTTGAAAATAAAGCAGAATTTAATGGGCCTTCAGGCACATTTTGCTTTATTTTCAACTTGCTTTAAGTTGTCACATGTCTTCAAAACTAGAAACAGGCTATGGGGTAAAGGGTAAATAAAAAAAAATAATTCTAAAACAATTCATGAGTAAAAAAAACCATGTTTGACTGTTTGTTGGCAGCATCAGGGCTCCAGATAGAAATAACTCTTTGCATGCTGGGTAATATTTTCTTCTGCAACAGTCAATGTCTGCTACTTTTCTAAATATAAATTTATATAAATTATTATCTATATCCTTGCAGATGGTAACTTAAAGCAGGCTAAAAGAAAAGCGCATTCTGCTTTATTTCAATCTGCTTTAAGTGGTTAGAAACAGGCTATGGGGTAATTAATTCTTCCATCACCATGGACCTGTTTAAAAATAATTATACTCATTACATCTGCAAACAGTGTAGACCATGATCAGAGGGCTCCTACAGGAGTCTACACTGTTTGCTAAATTAAAGAAGTATTTATTTAACTCATAACCCAGAGTTCCAAGTAGACTGGTTCAAGTTCTGGTAACTGAAATGATCCACAAGGAAACATGATAACCCACAAGAGTTACTTAGTGTTGAAAGAGCTTTAGAGTTAATATCTAGCTATTCTCACCTTTTCCTGTAGCAATGCAAACTTCTGCACTGTCCTTAACAATATTATTATTATTGTCTGTAGAGTCAAGATCAAGATTCACCACTATCTCACTCATATCCATTCATGAATGTCTTCAAACTGTTGTTTTAGTTGCTGTTTTTTCTCTCCACTTTTTACATGCTTCGTCTGCAACAACTCTCTTGTGTTTTAAAAATTAAATAAATTTCTTTTCAAAACAGGGTTAGAGTGTCAAATAGTTTGGATTCTGACAAGACGCAGGATTACGCAGCGTCTAATCAGGATTAAAACTGTCTGCACAGGCTATCATGATTCTGCCACTAGCTTGCAAGGAGTTAAATCCAAATCAGGTACAGTCGAACTTCGATATCTTGAACTCACTGAAATCTAACAATCCGAAAGTGCGACACATGAACTTCATTATTTCATGCTAGATAATGTCGATCATACCCGTATTTCAAAGTTAAACGTGGCTAAGCCACGTTTAAACTTTGAAATACGGGTTTGTTTGACTTAACCGAGTTCAAATATTGAAGTTCAACTGTACAACAATATTATCTAACTCTTTGCATGTTTGGTAATATTTTTCATCTGCAACATTTTTCGTCTGCTATTGTTCTTAAAATAGAATTTCTTTTCAAAACAGAGTCAGAGTGTCAAACAGTTTGGATCCTGATGAGACGCCACGTTATGTGGCGTCTCATCTGGATCCAAACTGTTTGCAAAGGTAATTAATCACTGTGGCAGTCATATCCTCCGCTAGCATGCAAAGAGTTTCAGGACAAAATCATGATTAAATAAGCAAACAGCCTGAATCAAGATGAAATGCAGAGTTTCTCCGCATCTCATAAGAATCCAAACTTATTTACCCTTTAAACTCATTATACTCTGAAAAGAAAAATCTAATTTTAGAACATTAGCTTTTGAAAAATCATTGCAGATGACAATATTACGTAGCATTCAAAGAGTTTGAAAACCCCTGAATTTTCAGCAGGGATGCTGACAACGGGCCTGCATCACCTTCACTTTGATAAAATCTAATCCACATGGACAAGACATGTCAACAAACGGTATAAATCCTTATCCTACCGTAACACTGTCCGCTTTGAAATTGTCGTCTGCAAATTTTGAAAAATTATTTTATTTGATTTTATTTTAAAACTAAATATACTTAAATATGGCTGTTGAACAGTTTGGTTCCAGATCAGACACTGCATAATGCATAGTTCTGGATTCGAACTGTTTGAAAAAACGATTCAAGTCGGGATTGACAGGAAAAGAGTTGATGAGATTGTGGGAGATATACCAACATACTGCTACAAGAATTTGAGACTCTGAATTGTTAAAAGATAAGTTTTCATCTAAAATTTAAATTCGTACAAAAATCTACATAGATTTGAAAGAGAAAGTTAGTCGGATGGAACAAGCATAGGCTCAGAACAAGCAACTTGATACGTGGGAAACTGTGACTGCCATATAAACTATACCGTCTTAGCGCCCAACTGACTGTTAAACTTGTACTATCAAACTTATCAATGACATTGTCAGACGCAGGTCCTGAATAAAATAACAAATAAAACCTCACTTTACGACATGAGGTTCACTTTTTAAGGGATTTAAGTGCATGGAAAATTGCTTCAGTGATAAAGTATGCTTAATTACTGTTTTTCTTCTCTCCTTTTTAGCTTATTATAACCCTTTACCCCATACAGAGCTCCAGATAAGGTGCGTATGTCAAATGCTAACTTTCTTATTTCTTCTATAAATCCTACGATGTCACCAATCATTAAAGTCGTCTCCTCAAGAGGATTCTAATGAGTGGCAAGTTGTTAACAACATAGGAATTGGTGGAACATATTTCAAATACTAACTTTCCCTTTTCTTTTATAAACCCTACGTTGTCACGGTTCTAATGAGTGGTAAGAACATAGGATTTGGTGGAAACATAATGGAGAACATGTTGGAAATATTCAATTTAACAACTCTTATCTTGAGCTCTGCCCTTAGCCTGTTTTAACTCTTTGCAAGCTTGGTAATTTGTTCGTCTGCAGCATTTGTCATCTGCTATTGTTCTAAAAATGGTATTTTCTAAATTTCTTTTCTAATCATGGTCAGTGTTTGGATCCTGATGAGATGCTGTGTTATGTGGCGTCTCATCTGGATCCAAAATGTTTGCAAAGACAATCACTGTGACCGATATATCCACTGCTAGCATGCAAAGAGATAAATATTGAAGACTAAAAGTTGGTAGAAACAATTCAAATGTTGTGTGCTCATTTGAAACATCAAGCAATGTTAAATGGATGGTGAAATAAACACCTATATTCTCTTTGATTTTATGGCCGAATGCATGAAATCCAATGTGACATGTATGTGCACATACATTTCTTTTATAAAGGCCCATAGAGAATGAAATATTAGGAAAGAGCAATTAAATAATTTAATACTATTGTAATTCCTTTTTGGAATATTTTCAAATTTGTACTAAAACTTTTTGTCTTGATGATATAAAACTGAAGAAATCTGAGTATAAGCATCAAACTTTTTGGATCTTAATCATGGCAGGGCTGCCATTTCTCCAGATTTTTTCTACATCTCCGGATTTTTTTCCCAGTACATGGTAGCTTAAAGCAGGCTGAAAGTAAAGCAGAATGCGCCTTAAGGCGCATTTTGCTTTACTTACAGCCTGCTTTAAGAAGTCGCTTGTCAATAAAACAAGAAACAGGCTATGGGTAAAGGTACGATTCGTAAAATCGCACTTGAAAGTGCAACTTTGGAAATCTTAGGATTTTTCATGTCAACTTATGGCAGCCCTGTCATGGTCTGGTCTGGATCTAAACATTTTGTAAATATCAATCAAGTTTTGCTTTGCATTAAAAGGGTTAACCCTTTACCCCATAGCCTGTTTCCAGTATTGAAGATAGATAGCCACTTAAAACAGGTGAATTCTACTTTATTTTCAGCCTGCTTTAAAGAGGCTCACAACCGGATTTAGCATTAAAAATAGTAATTTGTAAATATATGTCAAATGCTTATATAAATGGGTAAGATTTAGTTTAGGATAATAAATTCTGTTAAAAAATACATTTCAAAAAAAAAAAAAAGAAGCTCTGGTGGGATTCGAACCCGTGACCCTCCATGCGGAGACAAACATGACAAATAATGCCACAAATTTGCTTTTATTTAAGTATTTTATTTTATTTTGACAAGTACACCATCTGGTTGCGAGTCCCTTTAAGCTACCATCAACTAGGATAATATAGAAGCTATTTCGTAGGACACAGTCATATATCATACATGAATAAATTTCATGAATATATAAAATTTCATCAGTGGAGAAATAAATTAAAGGCATAATTAAGTGTATTTATGGAGTAAAGGGTTAAAGACAACCCTGTTATTTTGTAGTTTCCATTTCAAGACTTTCCGTTGACAAGTTTCCTAGGTTTTAATTGCTGTTACACTATCTACTAATAAGTACAAACAGATTAAGTCCTGATTTACAGGGAGACATTAAACGTTTAACTCTTTGCATGCTGGGTAATTTTTTTCATCTGCAACATTTGTCGTCTGCTACTGTTCTAAAATTAGCATTTAAAAAATAATTTTCAAATTCCGGGTCAGAATGGCAAACAGTTTGGATCCTGATGAGATGCCACGTTACGCGGCGTCTCATCTGGATCCAAACTGTATGCAAAGGCAATCACTGTGATTGATATATCCGCCGCTAGCATGCAAAGAATTAACAGTTGTCCTGCTGGGAGTGAAATTTAAAACAACTGTTGTAAACAGTTTTGGCCAAAATGGGACACAAAATAACCATTTTGTCTCATTTGGATCAAAACTGTTTTAAGCTTGGATGCTATTCTTTATAAGAAGTAGCAGTTATATGTATTTAAATTGTTGCAGATGACAAAACTTGCAGACAAAATCAATGGAGTTTTCAAAAGGTTAACTATACGTAACACTGTTTTTTGGTCTGATTAACTCTTTGCATGCTGGGTTATATTTCCATCTGCAACAATTTGTCGTCTGCTATTGTTCAAAAATTATAATTTTCAAAATTTCTTTTAAATTCAGTGTCAGAATAGCAAACAGTTTGGATCCTGATGAGACGCCGCATTATGCGGCGTCTCATCTGGATCCAATCTGTTTGCAGAGATAATCACTATGGCAGGTATATCCGCTGCTAGCGTGCAAAGAGGTCTGATTAAGAAACGAGACCGTTCAGCTGGGGGTATCCTGAGCTATCCTCCAAAAGGCAAGTGGCGACGATGAAAAATCTAAGGTGTGAAAAAGTGACAAATGTATTCAATGACTTCAAAAAGTTTCAATATCTGTGAAATCTGATTTGCATTATGGTTGAAAGTGCATGCACTAACCCTTCTCGTGCTGAACTCTTTGCATGTTGGGTAATTTTTTCCATTGTCGTCTGCTAATGTTCCATTAAAGAAATTTTCAAAAATATTTCTAAACTAGGGTCAGTGTCAAACTGTTTGGATCCTGATGAGACATGCCGTCTTATCTAGATCCAAGCTGTTTGCAAAGGCAATTATGTTATCGCCGCTAGCGTGCAATGAGTTAAAATTTACGTTTCACTTTTAACTCTTTGCATGCTGGAGATTTTTCGTCAGCAATTGTCGTCTGCTATTGTTCTAAAAAAATGAATTTTCAAAATTCTTTTAAAAAAATGTCAGAGTGTCAAACAATTTGGATCCAGACGAGATGTCTAGTTAATTGGCATCCCATCTGGAATAAAACTGTAAAAGTTACCAACATGGCTTTTAGCAAGAAAAGAGTGAACCTTCGGCATGCTGGAAATGAAACCATGACAACCTTTGCAAACAATTTGGATCTTGATGAGATGCCACATAATGCAGTGTCTCATAGGATCCAAATTGTTTGACACTTTGATCCTGTTATGAAAAGAAATTCTAAAAAATGTAAGTTATAGACAAGTAGCAGACGACAATAATTGTTGCAGACAAAATAATTACCCAGCATGCAAAAATTTAATACCCCTTGTTACTGTATTTGATATATGTAATCAGTTACACCTATAAATGCATGAACAAAGTACTACAGACCATTGTTAACAGTTTGGATCTAGATCTTAATCCTAGAGAGTCCATATCTGATCAGGGTCCAAACTGTTTGCCATTTTCTTTTCCACTTCGGTAATTATTTGAATAGATCAAATTTCATCATTTCAGCATTTGATTTTATCAACAGACAAAATTGAATAGCATTTAAAGGGTTAAGAAGACTTTCAGCAAACATCAAACATACTTTTTTGAAAAATAATTGCAGGAGCACCAGGGCTGCAGATAAGTGAAGTATTTCAAATACGAAAATCTTTATTGCTGCTTTAAACCCTATGGTGTCACTACTCATTAGAATCCTCTCGAAGAGAGAATTCTAATGAGTAGTAATATCATAGGATTTGATGCTAAAATAATTGAGAAAATGTTAGATTTGTGCAGTTTACTCCCTCTTATCTGCAGCCCTGAGCAATTCCTCATTAATTTCTGATTTAATCCTTATGTTGTTGAGGCCCTATACAATTATACATATTTTGCAAACATAATATAGCTCTGATCAGAGTCTGCACTGTTTCTCATTATTGTACATGATTTTTGGGAGAAATCTGGCCAAAGTCAATGTAAACGAACCATATCTGACTCTTTGCAAGCTGCAGAGTATTTTTTTCTGTCTGTAACAATAATAATTGTTGTCTGTAACTCTTCTGAAAATAGAATTCTTTTGAAATGTCAACCAAAGGGGAAGGTTCACGAAAGGCCTGATATGGCCCTGTT
This sequence comes from Gari tellinella, assembly GCA_922989275.2. NCBI lineage: Eukaryota > Metazoa > Mollusca > Bivalvia > Cardiida > Psammobiidae > Gari > Gari tellinella. The sequence goes on along the minus strand of OV277860.1, from coordinate 64,193,598 downwards.
TTTCCGTAAAAAAATAAAATATGCGAAGAGGAGTATTTTTGTGTTTATCTTATACTATAAGACCTTAACTATCTATTTATACCCATATTCTTTTCATACTAATCTCCATAAGTCTCCACGGTGTGTTTAAACTACCCCTTATTTCGGTAAAATACGTCATTTTCGTGTGTTTTGTAATCAACTTTTCTAAAATTCATACTGGCCGCATTTTTCTCCATTGCTAAAACTTTGATGAAAGTTCGAGTATGATACAAACAACATAACACCAAAATATGGTGAATGGAGAAGAATGAGGCCCTGTCTAATTTTTAAAAATTAGCTGCAGATAACATACGTTTTTCTATAAACTCGTCCCTTGTGTTGAAGACGATTTTCCTTCCAAAACTTTTTTTCAAAGTCTACCTTAATCGAATATTGGTCACAGATTTAATAATGAATATGCATTTCATACGCTCACCAAAACAATAGTTTAAAAAATTACAATATTACGATTTAATGTCACTTTTACTGTCACTAGTCAACACACCTAGCCATCGTCGAAATACCCCACCCACCCATTTCTTCGTTTCAGTCGTACTGAATATTGCTTTTACGTTTATCCGGGAATGTTAAACGTAAAAGACATACACAAACATCGGATAGTGTTTTACATTTATTGTTATTCATTGTAATCATTTAGATTTAAAGAGGGGTTCCTTTCGTGTAAATCAACATCCCTTGCCGATCAATCGAAGCGTCATTAACTACGTACACGTAGCAACGTCAATCGTTCGGTCTACATTGATCACGACAGTGTTTACATTTTTGACAGTTGTTTTAACCCGTGATATTCATGGAAATGGAATAACAAGGACTCGAAAAGGTAAGAAATATGTGTTTCTATTTTTAGGGATCTTTAATTCTACGCATAGATCTATCAGCTTTTTAGATGTCCTATTGAATTATTTACGTAAAAGTTGATCGGCTTACAGATGACTATTGACTAGATTCTAGTCTAACTATCAACGGATCAAATTATCTTGGAAATAATAGCATCAAGATAGAATCTATATATTTTTTTTTATTTTAAGATATTCAACGGACGAAGTAGAAATGAAATGCTAATGTGTATAAGTTTTGTTTTTGATGTTGTTTCTATGCAGCCGACTCTTTTTTACACTAGCTGAAGAAAATCGATAATAAGTAGGTTTTATATATCGACGTACATGTATAAAATATTTGTGGTGTAGTGGTATCGCGTCGCGTTACGAAGCGCGGGGTTTCGAGTTCGAATCTCACAACCCACTCTTTTTTTTTTCTTTTTTTTTTAATCTTCCCCATTATCAATATGTATCTATTATTATAAAGTTAGTTTAACTGTTTAACTAATAATTATGCTGGCCAAGAAATGGAGAAGTAGTTAGGCAAAAAAATAAAGAAAGAATTCTACTAGATATCTACCAATGCTGATCCTAATCACTCTAGATCTACCTTTAGTATAAATAATACTGCAGCAGCAAATACTGCTAATGCCATACTTCTTCTTCTACTACTATTATAACTACTACTACTGCTAGAGCTACCACTACTTCTACTACCACCGGTACTACTACTACAACTTCTTCTACTACTACTACTGCTATTACTACTGCTGCTGCTACTACAAAGTTCTACGAAAGCTACTATTTCTACTACTTCTACCATACTACTACTACTCCTTCTACTACTACTACTACTGCTTTTACTACTACTGATTTTACTACTTCTACTACTACTACTACTACTACTATTTATTTATTACTACTACTACTACTACTACTACTATTTATTTATTTATTTTGTATTTTCCAGAATGCCTGGCTCCGGGCCACGCTCGATTAACTGCCTTGTTTGCTGCAAACGGACAAAACCGTCTAATAGGCGTCCTGTAAATGCAGCCATTGGAAGAGTTCTACAGAAAAAGTTCTTCATCAATGCACTCCAAACAGACGTTATTTGTGACAAGTGTCGACACAAGCATTATGTGGCTGAGACAAAACATCAATCTAAAACTAACTGCACCACCCAAAACATTACAGACCCTGACTGGCAACCAGAGGTCAGAGGTGCTAAACAGTTAATGGCAAGTCCGCCATCTGTAACCCTGAAAATACCATCATCTTCAAAGTCGCATTCAAGATGCATCATGTGCAAAAAGCCTGGGCCTAAACTGATTGTTGTGCCTGCTAAGGCTAGGTTTTCGGCTTTTCTTGACAATAACATCATAATTAGTTCAGGATCCAGATGCTGTCCAGGACACATATGTGATGACCAGATTCGGGCTGACTCTCTGGAAAGGATAGAACACTCTGCTTCATCTTATGTGAACAGGAAGACAATCACTGACTTACTGCAAGGTTTGAGAGAAGCCTGCAGAAATATGAAAGATAGGTTAACGTTTGAAAGCCTGCAGGACAGTGAATACAGCAACCTAACTGGTTTAAACAAATCAGATTTTGAGGATTTGTGTTCTGTGTTCGCCGGACAAGTTAGAGACACCCCTGTAAGATCACTGAAAACAACGGTGGGATTATTCTTGTTGAAATTAAAATCGGGTATGGCTAACAAACTCCTTGCAACACTCTTTGGTATCACCATATCAAGTGTCAGAAGAGCAATCCAAACAGTAAGGAAACACTTGATATCATCATTTGTTCCACAGTATCTTGGTTTTCCCCATATATCTAGAGAAGATGTCATCAATAACCACACTAGACCCTTAGCACAGACACTCTTTGGCCAAGATGGATCTGGGGATAACCCAAAACTGATTCTTGTGTTGGATGGGACTTACATCTATATACAAAAAAGCAACAACTTTCAATTCCAGCGAAGAAGCTATAGCATGCACAAAGGACGACCGCTAGTTAAGCCGATGGTCATTGTTTCAACAACTGGATATTTCATTTCAATTATTGGACCATACTTAGCTGACGGTAGGAACAATGACGCCAAAATTTTAAACCACATACTACAGACAAACATAGAACAAATAAAAGAGTATGTTCACGCAGAGGACATTTTTGTGGTTGATAGAGGTTTTAGAGACTCTTTATCAATGCTAGAAGACATGGGGATTCAAGCTGAAATGCCAAGTTTCATGGAGAAAGGACAGAAACAGTTGAGAACTGAGGATGCAAACAGCAGCCGCCTTGTAACAAAGGTAAGAAAACATTCAAAAGCTATCTGATCTGTGTCTACACTTTTTTAAATATACAATGTAGATCTACATGTATGCTGAAACTATGAGAAGCTAAATTATTTTTACTGTGTATTCCCTTTGTGCAAAAATCAGATGCAGTGTTCTAGATGTGCGACTGATCATGGTATGCATTTCTTGTATATATGTGATTACCATGTTGAAACCACAGGTACTTAACACAGATTAAAAAAAAAAAAAAAAAAAATTACATCTAGTGACATGTACGGTAATAGAGGTATAAAAAAGGTATTTTTATAGACATATGTGCCAAGTACCTGTGGATGAAACTAATCGTTATCTGCTGTATTCTTAAAGTTGCCTATTAATAAATAAAACTACATTGGTATTTGATTCAAACTGGATCCAGAGTAAAATTGTTAATTCTTCTCTATTACAGTGGAGAATCTGTTATTCTTTCCCGTTTAAACGCAAACGTACGCAATCGCAAAGCACTAAAAACGTAGAACAGAACAACTTTTGGACAATTCTGATATTTCATGTTTATCTTGGTGGCAAACAGTTTGGAACCTGATCAGACGCCGGGTAACCCGGCGTCTGATCTGGCTCCAAACTGTTTGCACTGCAAATAATAGTTTTAGCGTAAACGCGTTTATTGGGAAAGAATACCGTTTTCTCCACTGTATACAATATTTCTATATTTTTTCGTTCAGATTCGTTGGATAGTAGAATCAGCCAACGCGAGGATAAAGCGGTGGAAGTACCTGGACCGCGTGATACCGAACAGCCAGATACCTTTCATAGGCGACTATGTACGCATAGTATGTGCAATCTGTAACAAATACTTGCCGACACTATGTGGAAGATCTGACCAAGAAGAAGAAGTAACTCTTGCTACAAAGTTAAGAGAACTGTCTTTACATGTAAATAGGCTGCAGATGTATATTGAAGAAAACAGCTTAGAAAGGAAGTCTGTCTGCTGGAAGAGTGTTCAGGAATGTGACCTCCAGCACTTTCCCAGGTTGTCAGAGGAACAGATTAGATCCCTGACATGTGGGGTATACCAGCTAAAGCTTGCCCCAAGCTACATTCAAGAACACATGCAAGGCAACTGTGACATACATGTTCATGCAGAAAATCCCAACCTGATTAGAGTGAGAATGAGAAGCCGGCATATATCTGCAAAAACTTATTTGCTATGGATACAATTCAACCAGACTGACGTAACAGCATGGTTCTGCAAATGCCGTGCAGGATCCCGTGTTGTTGGTGTCTGCTCCCACATTGCTGCTATCATTTGGTATCTGGGATTTGCCAAATACCAAACTGATATCAGTAATGTAGGAGTGCGGAATTGGGGCCACAATATTCTGGATGCCAGCGACATCCCAAAATGCGTCGATTCATCTTCTGATTCAGAAGATGAGTCAGATGTATAAACACAAAAGAATATACCGTAAAAACCTCTCTTAAAGGGTTACAATAGTATGCCGATTACAAAGGGTGACAGTTAAATATACAAAGAATTAGCCTTCTTTTTGAAATGTCTAATAGAGAGGTTGTACTGGGATGTCAACACAAAACTTTGTGTCAGTCTTGTTTAATTGTTTCCAGCGCAAATACTTTCATCTGTAGCGTATTTCCTAGTTTTTAAGACAACTGAACCACTCTAAGCTGATTGAAAGAAAATCAGAATGCTCTTTATGGTGCACTCTGCTTTACTTTCAGTTTGCTTTAAGGTACCATATCCTAGGATATAGATAACAAATGCAGTCAAAACTATATTCAGCAACATGTCACTAGGAAGTATACAGGTGCCAATTAGTGCGGGATAAAAATAATGCAGAAAGCTTATGCATATGCTTTTTGCATTGTTCTTATTCGGCAAAAGTAGAAATTGCATTCTCTCACACATTTAGTCAGTTTATTCAGGTCAAAAGTAATGCAAAAAGACAACAAAAACCTTTCTAAATAACTCTGTATCGGCAGTTAAGACAGGTGAGAGCGTAGAGCAAATGAAGGAGCTTTCTGTCTTACTTTCACATTCCGTTAAACAGGCACCTACCTTAGATACAACTTAATCAAAATAATTAATGGTCGTAATAAAGAAGTTTCACTGTACATGTATACGAGCTAGACTTTACTGTCTCGTTTCTCTGTGTGAATATTCAGTGCTATTACAAGAGTTGTCATGACGTAACGTCATGATGTAATTTCATGACGTTGATCACTGTACAGCTGTCACAGCAGTTTTATTAGTCATAATGTTATCTAATGTCTCAATAGCCTCAATTGGAAACGTATGAGCCAAAGTGCGAGATAAGTTTGAAATTCATGCTGCATTTTTATTGTTTGTGTTCAACTATTGATATAACCTCAATTTTTTTTATGTGTTTATCAAGTAGATCTATATCACTACAGCTGAAGCTCAAAATAGTTGTCAATGGTAACCATAGTGATAACGGAATGATATTGTTGACCATGAATAAATGTTATCAATGAATGGATAAATGGCATCGGACATGATAATTTATTAAAGACAATTGTTCTTCTATGTATATAATAATTTTCTATGTGAAACCGGTTAACCTGTTGCCATGGTAACACATTTGATCAAATTACTTTTTTGGAAGCATTTAGATAAATTTTGGTTATGCTGAAAAAAATGAACAGCAACAAAAACATCAATACCTGATATCATATCAACTCGTTACACAAGAAGTGGAAATAAGATAATTTTCAACTTTTGTCACCATAGCAACTGTCTCCAGTTTTCTTAAAATTGTTTTTAATGATATTTGAATACAAACTAGGGAAGTGTCTTATATATGGTGAAACATACAATTATTCTGTTACAGTACATATGATTTATAAGTGCATGTTCAATTCCCTACATGTTTATTCCTCCATTGCTTATGCTGTTGGATAACTAGTTGCCATGGCAACAACATTTCAAAATTTGAATTAAATTTTATCGTTTTCAAATGTATAATGACTTACTTTATTCTTACGCAAATTTTCATGAATTTCTGGTATTGGGCCAATTTCGACCCTTCGTGAACCTTGTCCTTTGGATCCTGCATTACGCAGTGTCTCAAGTGGATCCAAACTGTTTGCAAAGGTTATCATGATTTCACCACTAGCATGGTAAGAATTAACCCTTTACAACATAGCCAGTTTCTTTTTTTAAGACAGGTGACCACTTAAAGCAGGTTGAAAGTAAGCCAGAATGCTTAAGTTTTTGTCTGCTTTAAGCTATCATCTGCTAGGATATATAAACTATATATTATGGTACATGTTTATGACTGTATAAACTACTTTTCTTCAATAGAGCAATAAATCAAATGCACTAAAAGGCGCTTTTATTGGGGGGGGGGGGAGATAAGCAGGGCTCGGGAGTATTATTTCAAAAACTAAGAATCTTATTTCTGAATTAAACCCTATGGTGTAAATATTCATTAGAATTGTCTCTTCGAGACTATTCGTATGAGTAGTAAAACCATAGGGTTTGGTGCTGAAATAAGTGAGAAAATTTTGAATTTGTTCAGTTTATCCCCCTTTAATCTGGAGCCCTGGATAAGAGAACACAATTTATTGAGACGATTTGAAACTGAAGTATTGTAAGGGTACAAAGGCAGGGCTAAAATAGGAAAGAACAGAGACAGTCTGGGACAGAACTGGAAACCAATTCAGTAGAATAGATGAGAGGTTTTACCAGTTTACCATTATACTTAGTACAAAGTTGTGGCAGTACGTACTGCATGCAATACAAGAGGCCAGTAACCACAGAACTCAAATACACATAGTAGGAGCCTATATAAATAGACATAGACTGTCACAAATTCATTTTTCTCAAGAAAAACATCAAGTAGTTTGTGCAGTGGTGATGTCCATTGTGACATGCAATTGGAAATTGATACCAATAAAAAGCTGTTAGCTATACTCATATATATGGTGTTTCAGACGTTGCAATATTATATTACTGTATGAATGTGTTGTAAAAATACATATATAAATGCTATAAATCTATAGTTGTATGATAAAATCCATATTTATATTCAATAAATGTATAAGTATGTTATAAAATTTATATCTGTATGTTAAAAATCTATATTCAATTTTTTTTTCTCCAAAAGTTAAAATTAAATATCAGTAATTTTTGGCAAGTCCCTTTTTTCTGTTTCTGGATATTCATGATTTATTTTTTAGGATTGATGACTTCTGATCATACATGTAAGTATAACAGTAGATTGAACATAGATTTTTAATAGTATTGACTCTCCACAAATTCTTTTCCCCTAGCAGTTTCCGTAATGACCTTGACCTCTCTTTTCAATAAAATTTCAACCTGTTTTAAGTGGTCACCTACCTTAAACTAGAAACAGGCTATAGGGTAAAGAGTTACGGCTTTTACCCATAGAGGTGCCTATAAAACCTACTACTGACAAACCTGTATTAACCTATTAACCCATAAAGACGCCTTTTTATGCCCTTAAATTATTCCTCCACTGTGGAAAGTACTTCCACTTTATATAATCATGAATACCTTCTATAAGAAATATTTTCTATATTCTAGTAGATGTAAGCTTAACTCTTTCCTCCCTGAAACTTTAAATGGACAATTCCAATTTCCATTTAAGTCTAGTCCATTTCTGACTTTTATGGGTTGTTTTTGTCTATGTTTGGCATTATGACAAACAGTGAAGACCCAGATCAGTGGGCTCCTTTCGGAGCCCTCTGATCTGGGTCTTCACTGTTTGCATAGGACAAGTGCATTTTTCACATGTATACTGTTTGAAAAGGACGCCTATATGCGGGACTAGGGTTCAAAGGGTTAAAGCATGCTGAGAGTAAAGCAGAATGTGCCTTAAAGCACATTCTGCTTTACTTTAAACCTGCTTTAAGTGAACTAATGTCTTCAAAACTACGAACAAGCTATGGGGTAAGGGTTAACCAGGCATTACCCCATAAATACACCATCTTATATGACTTTAACCCTTTGAACCCTAGTCCCGCATATAGGCGTCTTTTTCAAACAGTGTACACGTGAATAGTACACTTGTCCTATGCAAACAGTGAAGACCCAGATCAGAGGGCTCCGAAAGGAGCCCTCTGATCAGGGTCTTCACTGTTTGTCATAATGCCAACATTGACAAAAACAACCCTTACAAGTCAGAAATGAACTAGACTAAAACGGAAACTGGAATTGTTTACTTAAAGTTTCAGGGAGCAAAGAGTTAATCAATTTCTACTTTCAGCCTGTTTCAAGCTACCATCTGCTAGGATATGGAAAATATTTTCTTATCACATATTCATGACTGTATAAAGTGGAACTATTTTCTTTAATGGAGGAATAAATTAAAGGCCTAAAAAGACATAATTGAGGGGATATGGGTTATTTGAATTTGTAGCTAAATCCAATATTTGACTCCTCCCCCACAGTCAAAGGAAAGGATATATTAAAAGTCTCGCCCTTTGCTCTTTCCATGTAGTAAGAGAGAAAACAAACTTCAAAGTATATGCGGATTACAGAGGGAGATTTGTATAATTGTCATATTCCAGAATATATTGGTATATTGTGTCTTCCATGTAGATCACTATCATAGAAGCAATCAGTATTTTCTTATACGGCCAATTATTGATGTACAGTCAAAATTCAATATCTCGATCTCACTTAACTCGAACTATTCTATATTTCGACACATTACTACATTATTTCATGCTTGGTTAAGTCGAACATACCCATATTTCAAAGTTAAAACGTGGCTAAGCCATGTTTTAACTTTGAAATACGGGTATTTTCGATTTAACCCAGCTCGAGATATCCAAGTTTGACTGTAGTTTGTATAGATCTATTAACCCTTTCACATATAGAAGCACCTTTAAGCACATTTCATTTATTCCTTTACTGAAGAAAATAGTTCCATTAATATGTATTTTAAGAAATATTCTCTATATTCTAGCAGAATGTGCCATAAGGTGCATTCTGCTTTACTTTCATCTTGCTTTAAGCTACCATCTGCTAGAATAGTAGAAAACATTTCTTATCATACGTGTTCATGACTGCATAAATTGGAATTATTTTCTTCAGTGGAGGAATAAACTGAATGCGCTAAAAGGCCCTTTTATGGGGGAAAGGGTTAACCCTTTCCCCCATAGAAGGGCCTTTTAGCGCATTCAGTATTATAATTATTGATATATAATTAGCACAAATAAGTGGTGGTAATAGAGTGGTGTTACTGTAATATGTCCTTGGTCAGTTATACTGATCCTGTTGTGACGAAGCGAGGCGTGTATGAAGAAAAGAGGGATTTGTATACTATCCAATCAATCTAGCCGTTATCTGGTGAATTGTTCACCTATATCAGTTTATAATGACAAGAGAGACTTTACAACTACCGTTAAAAAGCGAAATTCATATCTTTCTAAATTGGATATTACATTTAAATAAAAATGTTTGTAATGATCAAATTTAAGTCATAAAATATTGCAGCTAGCCTGATGGTATCTCTCTTTGAAGACAGGCGGAATAGAGAGACAGTCCAAATTGATAGATATAATGATAGTAATAGGCGATAATGATTTATTATCTGATAATATCAAAAGTGTAATTTAGAACTTCAAGGTGACGAAGAAAGACCGAAATAGACACACTCTCTCCTTTGGGTTAACTGATATCATAATTGGCTCAAACACTTTAAATGCTCTGTAAATTTTTCCGTCTGCAATATTTGTCGTCTGCTTCTGTTAAAAAATTAGGCTTTTCTACAAGTACTTTTCAACGTAGGGTGAGAGTGTTATACATTTTCTATCCCAATGAGACATTGAGCTACATGGCATCTCGTCTGGAACAGAACTATGTGCAAAGATAACTACAGATTCACTGTTACCATACAAAGCGTTCAACACTTTGGCTGCGCATTTTATAAACTCAATCTTGAGGAATATTATCACCATTTACTTTGATTTTTTTTGACAGTGAAATCACTCTGTTGGCTTAAAATGTATTGACTATTATCATGGGAAAAGTTTCACTTCAATCATACAGACAGATATGAAATGAGCCCAAGTATTATTTACGTCTTAATTTTGGTTCCAAAATAACAGGGCTGCCATAAGCTGATCATGAAAAATCCTAAGATTTACAATTTTTCTATTGTCAAGACTTAGTGCAATTATTTAAAGCAAGTTGAAAGTAAAACATAAGGCGCATTCTGTTTAAATTTCATCCTGCTTAAAGCTACCATCTGCAAGGATGAAAAATCCGAAGATTTCAGAAAAATACGGAGAAATGGCAGCCCTGAAATAACATTCAATCTTTTGAACTCTTTCAACACTCTCTTGTGGGTTATTAGATTCCCTTGTGGATCATTTTAGATACTAAAACATGAACCAGTCTACTTTGAATTCTTGGTAGTTTAATAAATATTGCTCTGAATTAGCAAGCAATGTAGATCCTGATCAGAGGGCTGCTTTACTTGCAGCCTGCTTTAAGCTATGATCGGCTAGAGTGAAGAAAATAATTTTTATGTTGCATATTCCCAACTGTTTTAAGTGGGACTATTTTCTTTAGTGGAGGAATAAATTCAAGGCGTAAAATGGTGTGTTTATGGGTTAAAGGGTTATCCCAGGTTGTAGATTCATGCACTGTGAAGAATATGCAACATAAGAATATTCTCCTTAACCTAGCAGATGGTAGCTTATAGCAGGCTGAAAGTAAAGCAGGATGCGCCTTAAACCCTTTGTCCCATAGAAGCGCCTTTTAGCCCATTTATTATTTTATTCCTCAGATGGAGAAAATAGTTCTAATTTATGCAGGTGTAACCATGTACCAAAAGAAATATTTTCTATATACTAACAGACTGATGGCAGCTTAAAGCATATTGAAAGTAAAGCAGAATACACCTTAAGGGGCATTCTGCTTTACTTTCAACCTGCTGAAAGTGCTCAACCCTCTTCAAAACTAAAAAACTGGCTATAGGGTAATGTGTTCACCTGCATTCTGCTTTACTTTCAACCTGCTTTAAGTGGTCACTTATCTTCAAAACTAGAAACTGGCTATAGGGGTTATTGGTTGGGGTGCATTCTGTTTTACTTTCAACCTGCTTTAAGTGGTAAACTATCTTTAAATCTAGAAACAGGAGTAACGGGTAAATACAAGTTTAACAGTGTTTGACCAGAGTAATGACTGCAGCGGACATCTTGGCCAACGTTATTAAAATTGCTACAAGATATCCTTGGCCATGAAATTCTATAGCTTGCGAATCACATATACTCCTTTGAATTTCAGATTTTCTCTATATCCTGTATTAAAAATCCAATAAACTGAAAGTAAAAATATGACACTTTTCTCATGGAAAGGTCATTGATTGTAAATAGAGTGGAAACTTACAACTTAACTATTCATGAATTCAAGGGCTCAAGATTTAAGAAGAGTAATTTCAAACTTAAAATCTGTATTTATGCACTAAACCCTTTGGTGTCGAAACTCGTTAGAATTGTCTCAAAGAGACAATTCTGATCAGTAGTAACACCACAGGTTTTGGTGCTGAAATGAGTTAGAAAATGTTAGGTTTCTTCAGTTTACTCTCTCTTATCTTGAGCCCTGAAATTTTATTATAATTTATTTGACAGAAGAATAGAGTGACACCTTGCTGTTTATTTTATCCTTTTATCTACATAAGCACCTTAGAAGGACTTAACCCTTTACTCCATAGATACTTTTTTTACCGCCTTTATTTATTCCACCCCTGAAGAAAAAAGGTTTGATATATTTTTATAATTTATGCAATCATGAATATGTACCATAAGAAATATATCTTCTTTTCTAACAGATGGTAAGTTAAAGTAGACTGCATTTTACTTTCCTTTCAGCCTGCTTTTAAAAGCTACCAATGGTTATAATATAGACAATATTTCATGACTGTATAACGTGGAACTAATTTCTTCAGAGGATGGATAAATTAAAAGCGTAAAAAGGCATATTTATGGAGAAATGGGTTAAATTAAACAAGTCTTCTCTCGAGTGGTCATATATCAAATTTTAACGTAGTTTTAACCCATTATCCCATAAATATGCCTTTTTACGGTTTTAATTTATAACTTGACTGAAGAAAAACAGTTCCAATTAGAACCTTCATAAATATATGCCATAAGAATGAGTTTCTATATCCTCACAGATGTTAGCTTAAAGCTGGCTGAAAGTAAAGCAGAATGTGCCTAAAGGCACATTCTGCTTTACTTTCAACCTGCTTTAACCCTTTACCTGATAGCCTATTTCTAGTACTTAAGATAGGTGACTACTTAAAGCAGGTTGAAAGTAAAGCAGAATGCGCCTTAGGGCGCATTCTGTTTTACTTTCAGCCTGCTTTAAGCTATCATGTTCTATAATATGGAAAATATTCCCTATAATTAATATTCATTACTGATTAAATTGGAACTATTTTCTTCAGCGGATGAATAAATCATATCCGCTAAAAGGCGCTTCTATTGGGGAAAGGGTTAAGTAGACACCTATCTTCAAAAAAACTAGAAACATGCTATGGGGTAATGGGTTAATAAGAGAAAATGCTGAAAATCTTTATTTCTGCATTAAACCTAATCCTGTCACTACTCATTAGAATCGTCTCAAAGAGACGATTCTCATGAGTAGTAACACCAGAGGATATGGTGCTGAAATGAGTGGGAAATTGTTGGATTTGTTCTCTTGAGTTTTCACATAGCAGTCAAATTTTAACGTAGTCTTAATAAGGGAGAATGCTGAAAATCTTTATTTCTGCATTAAACCTCATGGTGTCACTACTCATTAGAATCGTCTCGAAAAGACGATTCTAAGTAGTAGTAACACCATAGGATTTGGTGCTGAAATGAGTGAGAAATTGTTGAATTGTTAACAGGTCATATAGCAGCCAAATTTAATTGTAGTTATACTAAGGGAGAATGCTGAATAAATTAAAAGTGATATGGCAGCCTCTTATAGGAGAAAATTTAAAAGTATTTAAATAATGATAATACGATGTGTGAAAAAAGTTAATAGGTAATTATTGTAATATCATTTCTCTTTTAAAATGCTAATGATTTTATCATTATTCCCATTAAAAATTGTCATTGTATGAGCTGTGATATAGGTACTTAGCATTCATAATTGGCAACTTGATGGACAAGTACAAAGCATAGGTGTCAAAATAAGTGTCTAAATATGCATGGATATATTCTCCATTCTTGTTATTTTATTCCCTCTAGCCTAAACTTTCCTAAATCTTGCTGTGTGGGAAACCATTCATTGCAAATAGCTCATCATGTGCACAAGTCATAGTGTAGATCCAGGGGCCTGTTTCATAAAACTTCTTACGACAACGACAAATGTTGTCGTAAGTCAAATCTTTAAAACAAAATAATTTCTGATTTCTTTATCTAGTCCTGTCTTGTGATATCTCTTTGGAATAGTCTTGAAAATATTATTCCAAAGAGATGTCAAAAGACAGGATTAGATGGAGAAATAAATAATAATTGAAACTTTTATAATCTGACTGAAGTTTTATGAAACGGGCCCCAGATCAGTCTCGACTCATAAAGGATCTGGGTTTGCTGTATTGGAAATCAGTACAAATTTCATTTGCAAATAGTGTAGACCCAGATCAGTCCTAAAAGAGCCCTCTGATCTGGGTCTGCACAATTTGTTATAGATTTAAGAATTTTTTGGACCTCAGGAGATTATGTAAACTGGTCAATACTAAAAATATAGAAGAGTCCGGGGCTCCAGATAAGGGAGAGTAAACTGAACAAAACCAACATTTTATCACTTATTTCAGCACCAAATCCTATGGTGTTACTACTCATTAGAATCGTCTCTTCGAGACGATTCTAATGAGAAGTGACACCATAGGGTTTTAAAGCAGAAATAAAGATTTAATTTTTTTGAATACTCCCCTTATCTGGAGCCCTGAAGAGTCTTTTTTGGAAAGTCAATAGTGTAAGGGATTTTGGATTGTTATGATATTATGTCACTCTGACATTATATCAGTCATATCTTGATGGCCAGCTAATTACAGGTGCAAGGAGAAAGACCCTTAGAAGCCTGCACTGTTTCAGGCACAATTCAGCAACTGGGTAGAACCTGACTGACCTTTCGCAAACTAGCTGGAAGGCTTCCCCACATAAAAAATCTGAGATGCTTAGAACTGGATTCGAACTCACAGCAGTGATTGTCACTCGGCCACGGCAATATAAGGGTATCAAAAATCTGACAGTCACACAGTAATTGTCAGTTTCATTTGACACATTACCCAATGAATACAACTTTTTAAGCCAAGATTTGCCCTTCCACTCACGAAATTAGTTCCACTTTATACAGTCATGAATATGTACCATAAAAACTTTTTAGCTCACCTGAGCTAGCTCAGGGTGAGCTTTTGCAATCCTTGAATGTCGGGCGTCCGGCGTGTGTCGTTCGTTGTCAACAATTTTAGTGTTTACACTCTAGAGGCCACAATTTTAATCCAATCTTTCTTGTCTAGGATAAGATCAAAAATGGTTGAAATCAGACTAATTGGTCAAGAGTTATCCGCTCTTAATGTGTTGAAAATGTCATATCTAACAGTGTTTACACTCTTGCAACTACAGTTTTCAATAGATTTTGATTATATTTGCACACAATGTATATAGTTATAAGTTATCTCTAGTTATCTGCACTTGATGTACTCTACTATACTAGAATAGGTGGTATTCCAATATTGTTTACATGCTATACTACAAATTTGAATGGATTTAGATTAAAACAAGTGAAACTCAAAGGATCATTACAACAGGTGAGCAATATCAGGGCCTTCAAGGCCCTCTTGTTTCTAAAAACGAGCAGATGGTAGCTTAAAGCAGGCTGAAAGTAAAGCAGAATGTGCCTTAATATGCATTCTGCTTTACTTTTAACCTGCTTCAAGTAGTTACTTGTCTCTAAATATACCTTAAAGTTGCTAAGCAACCGAATCAAATCAAGAAGTAAATAAAATTTCACCTCTCAGTCTGATCAGAAATTAATTCAGCTTTTGGTAGATATTCACCTTTCGTGACTTTCAATTAATCTATAGGTTCTTGTTTACCTTAAACAGCTCAAATACAGCAAAAACTTATAACAGATTTCTAGGATTGGAACTTATTTATGGCCAACAAGTGTAGAAAAAGGCTATCTGAGGTAATGAATTTGTGCACTGAAAATCCTGCTTTAACCCATTACTCTATAGCCTGTTTCAAGTATTAACTATAGGTAACCACTTAAAGCAGGTTGAAAGTAAAGCAGAATGTGCCTTAAGGCACATTCTGCTTTACTTTCAGCCTGCTTTAAGCTACCACCAACTAGAATATAAAAAAATATTTCTTATTATACATATTCATTATTATATAAATTGGAACTACTTTCTTCAGTGGAGGAATAAATGAAAGATGTAAAAAGTCATATTTATGAGGTAATGGGTTAAGCTACCATCTGCTCGCGTTTAAAAAAAAATTATTTCTTGTGGTGCAAATTCATGACAGAATAAATTGGAAATAATTTCTATAGTGGAAGAATCGATTAGAGGCGTAAAAAGGTATATTTATGGGGTAATGCGTTTAACCTTCACTCCATAGATGCACATTTTTATAAATCTAATTAATTCCTCTACTGAAAAAAATGGTTTCTTTTTATGCAGTAATAAACGTGCATTATAATTATGAAATATTTCCTATATCCTAGCAGATGGTAGCTTTCACCAGCCCGAAAGTAAAGCAGAATGTGCCTTAAGGCACATTCTGCTGCTTTACTTTCAACCTGCTCTAGCTAAGCTGTCCCCTGTCTTCAAAACCAGAAACAGGCTATAGGGTAAAGCGTTAAGAAAACACATTCATATCTTAGATTATGAACGAAACTACAGTAAAACCTCTCTATAACGGCCACTAAAGTGTGCTAATTTATTAGTTGTTTTTGACAGGTGACTGCTTAAAGCATGGTGACAGTAAAACAGAAAGCTCCTGTAGGAGCTTTCTGTTTTACTGTCACCTTGCTTTAAGCTGTCACCTGTCATTTAAACAACAAATTAGTCCTCGTTTTAGTGGCCGCTATAGAGAGGTTTTACTGTATGTCCATGAAAAAGTTTAAAACTTTGTAGATAATAAACACGAGTTTTATGATGATGATGTACAGTTGCAGTTTCTAAAGTTGCAACACCTTTGTACTCTTTCTCACGTCGCCAGCACGGCAAGTACGGTCCCCAGCAAACAGGTCAGGATATATACGAGATCGAGTTTCTCTCACGAATGGAAATAACTAAGTCTCTTATTTCACTGTTAATGCTACAAGAACGTTAATCTACAAACAAGAAATCATACCTACCCGATCTATATGCAAATTTTTCGCTCTTGCTTAGCATTAAATTTCAAAACTTATTTAACTTCTTATTTAATTTTATTGTCACGCTATACTCAATATTTCAATTTACATAATCTCTTTCTCTTATTTTCAAATGAGCTATCTCACTTGTTGATTTATGCACCCAACCTGGAAAGGGGTAACGGGTATTTGAAAAGTGATTTGCTGATCCCCGGCAGGATGCCCATTTGCCCTGGAAACATTTGTGTCAAACTCCTTTTGTTAGGCACTGGCAATTATCCGTCAAAAACTAATTACTTGTGATAGCTAGACGAGCTGGTATCTGTGTGAACATGAATACAGATAAATATACCCGAGGCATGATGTATGCAAAATGTAGGCAAATATGTCAGACTATTTACCATTTCTTTCCTGAATTCAAATGGGCTATTGTGCTATAACCCATTACCCCATAGCCTATTTCTAATATTGATGATACTAGACAACTTAAAGCAGATTGAAAGTAAAGCAGAATGTGCCTTAAGGCACATTCTGCTTTACTTTCAGTCTGCTTTAAGCTACCATCGATTAGAATGTAGAAAATATTTCTTATAATACATTTTCAGGACTGTACAAATTGGAACTATTTTCTTCAGTGTAAGAATAAATACAAGAGGGCCTGAAGGCCCTGATATCGCTCACCATTTGTAATGAAGCCTGATAGCTTTACCTTTGAATTTCACCCGTTTTATTTTAAATCCATGAATTCAAGTTTGTCGACCTACTGTAGTATAGTAGAGTACATCAAAGACAGATAACTAGAGCCTAAACAATACTGAAATGAAGCCTTTTTCTAGCATTTCAAAGTATATCAAGGGCAGGTAAATATTGCCACAATGATTACATTTCAACAATAGTTGCACTTCTTCGAGAACGTATAGCTACATCCTTTGTGTACAAGTATAATCAAAATCCATTGAAAACTGTAGTTGCAAGAGTGTAAACGCTGTAAAATATGGCATTTTCAGCAATTCAAAGGTAGATATCTCTTGATCTATTTGTACAATTCCAACCATAATCACCCTTTTTTGGAACTCTTATAGTCATATACAATCTGGGCAAGTTTGAGAGAGCTTGGATATATATTGTGGCCTCTAGAGCGTAAACACTGTTAAATATATCATTTTCAGCAATTCAAAGGTAGATAACTTTTGACCTATTGATCAGATTACAAATATAATCTAACTCATTCGAAGTCTTATGGTAATATATACAATCTGAGTAAGTTTGAGAAAGATTGGATAAAATGTGTGGCCTCTAGAGTGTAAAAATCGTTAAATATGGCATTTTCAGCAATTCAAAGGTAGCTAACTCTCGACCTATAAGTCTGATTTAAACCATAATCAACCTCATCTGAAATCTTATAGTCATATACAATCTGAGCAAGTTTGAGATAGATTGGATAAAAATTGCAAACTCTAGAATGTAAACACTGTTAAATATAGCATTATCAGCAATTCAAAGGTAGATAACTCTTGATCTATTTGTCAGATTTCAACCAAAATCAAACTCATCCGAACTCTTATGGTCATATACAATCTGGGCAAGTTTTAGAAAGATTGGATAAATACTGTGGCCTCTAGAGTGTAAACATCGTTAAATATGGCATTTTCAGCAATTCAAAGGTATATAACTCTTGATATATTTATCAGATTTCAACCAAAATCGAACTCATTCGAACTCTTATGGTCATATACAATCTGGACAAGTTTTAAAAAGATTGGATAAATACCATTGCCTCTAGAGTGTAAACACTGTAAAATATGGCATTTTCAGCAGTTCAAAGGTAGATAACTCATGACCTATTTGTCCGATTTTGACTCATCCAAGCTCTTATGGAAATATACCATCTGAGCAAGTTTGAGAAAGATTGGATAAATATTGTGGCTTCTAGAGTGTAAACACTAAAATTGTTGAGGACGCCGGACATTCAAGGATTGCAAAAGCTCACCCTGAGCTAGCTCAGATGAGCTAAAAAGGCATAAAAAGGCGTATTTATGGGGAAATGGGTTAAGAGAATGATCAAACTAGAGCACCAGATAATGGGAGTATTTGAAAAACTTGAATCTTTATTTCTGTGTAAAACCCTATGGTGTCACTACTCATTAGAAATGTCTCTTCTACTCATTAGAATCATCTTGTAGAGATATTTCTAATGAGTAGTTACACCATAGGATTTGGTGCTGAAATGAGTGAGAAAATGTTGGATTTGTTCACTTTATTCCCTCTAATCTGGAGCCCTGGAATGAACACTGGTTTTATTGATATTTAAGGCTGTTTTTAAACAGATATTGAACAGAACAGAACAGAACAGATGTTTTATTTTGACTTAAGCATACAAGCTCATCATCATAACATATATACATAATAACATAAAACTATTTCAGAAGATATTAAGTAAAACAAACAATGCAGACTCTGACAAGATCGTTCCTTAACCCTTTGAACCCTAGTCCCGCATATAGGTGTCCTTTTCAAACAGTGTACATGTGAATAGTATACTTGTCCTGTGCAAACAGTGAAGGCCCAGATCAGAGGGCTCCAAAAGGAGCCCTCTGATCAGGGTCTTCACTGTTTGTCATAATGCCAAACATTGACAATAACAACCAATAAAAGTCAGAAATGGACTAGACTAAAATGGAAACTGGAATTGTCCATTTAAAGTTTTAGGGAGGAAAGAGTTAACCCATTAACCCATAGCCTATTTCTTGTTTTTAAGATACGTGACTACCTAAAGCAGGTTGAAAGTAAAGCAGAATGTGCCTTCATGCACATTATAATTATGCTTTATATTCACCCTGTTTTCATCTATCATCTGCTAGAATACATATTTCTTATGATACATATTCATAACTGTATAAATCTTTTCTTCAGAGGAAGGATAAATGAAAGGCATAACAAGAGCCGCATGCGGCCCTAAATCGCTCACCTGAGGAACTATTGTGTTATACTTGATGCATAATGAAGTTTGTCATTGCATGTATGTGGACTGTTGCATGAAACTGAAACAACTCGGAATTAGGTTTTCCTGTAGAAGTCTCTGTTAAACTGATAAGCCCCGGGGCGGGTCTATTTTTTACCCTGGGGTCATGATTTGAATAATCTTGGTAGAGGACCATAAGGCAAAGCTAGATGCCAAATATAAAAGGTATGGGCCTGACAGTTTCAGAGAAGAAGATTTTTTAAGTTTTTATTGAAACAATCTATTTTCAGCTCCTGTGACCTAGATATGCAATGGACCGGAACGATTTGAACAGTATTGGTAAAGTACCTCAAGAAGTTAAACCAAGCAAAATATCAAAGCTCTGGCCATATTAGTTTCAGAGAAGAAGAGGTTTGAATATTTCACAATATAACTCTATGTAAATTTGTGACCCCCGGGGTGGGGTCATTTTTTACCCCAGGGACATAATTTGAACAATCTTGATAGAGGACCTGTAGATGATGCTTTGTGCCAAATATCTAAGCTCAGGGTACTGTGGTTTCAGCGAAGAAGATTTTTTAAGTTTTAATTGAAACAATCTATTTTTAGCTCCTGTGACCTAGATATGCAACGAACCGGAAACATTTAAACAATATTGGTAAAGTACCTCCAGAAGTTACACCATGCCAAATATCAAAGCTCTAGCTATATTAGTTTCAGAGAATAAGAGGTTTGAATATTTCACTATATAACTCTATGTAAATTTGTGACCCCCGGGGCGGGGCCATTTTTGACCCCATGGACATAATTTGAACAATCTTGATAGAGGACCTATAGATGATGCTTTGTGCCAAATATCTAAGCTCAGACCGGGTACTGTGGTTTCAGAGAAGATGATTTTTGAAGTTTTAATTAAAACGATCTATTTTTAGCTCCTGTGACCTAGATATGCAACGGACCGGAAACATTTGAACAATATTGGTAAAGTACCTCTAGAAGTTACACCATGCCAAATATCAAAGCTCTAGCTATATTAGTTTCAGAGAAGAAGAGGTTTGAAGATTTCACTATATAACTCTTTGTAAATTTGTGACCCCTGGGGCAGGGCCATTTTTGACCCCAGGGACATAATTTGAACAATCTTGATAGAAGACCTATAGATGATGCTTTGTGCCAAATATCTAAGCTCAGGGTACTGTGGTTTCAGAGAAGAAGATTTTTTAAGTTTTTATTGAAACGATCTATTTTTAGCTCCTGTGACCTAGATATGCAACGGACCGGAAACATTTGAACAACTTTCAAAGAGGACCATATAAGGATCATTTCTGCCAAGTTTGGTAAACATTCATCGAGTGGTTTCGGAGGAGATGTAGTTTAAAGAAATTGTTGACGACGAACGAACGAACGAACGACGGACGAACGAACGATGACGGACGACGGACATAGCACGATCAGAATAGCCATTTTTGACCCTGGCGTCATGATTTGAACAATCTTGGTAGAGGACCGTAAGGCAAAGCTAGATGCCAAATATAAAAGGTCTGGGCCTTACGGTTTCAGAAGAAGATTTTTAAAGGTTTTCCTAAATAAGTCTATGTAAAACTGATAAACCCCGGGGCGGGGCCATTTTTGACCCTGGGGTCATGATTTGAACACTCGTAGTAGAGGTCCATAAGGCAGAGCTACATGCAAAATATAAAAGGTCTTGGCCATACAGTTTTAGAGAAGAAGAGTTTTAAAGGTTTTCCTATGAAAAACTGATAAGCCCCGGGCGGGGCCATTTTTGACCCGGGGGTCATTATTTGAATAATCTTGCTAAAGGTTCACAACATGATGCTAATTGTGAAATTTTGTTGTCCTAGGACTTATAGTTATTGACAAGAAGATGTTTAAAGTTTTTACTTTAGTTGTCAATAGTACGTAAATACGGAAAATGACCACGCCCTCTGGCGGCCATGTTTTTTGACGGATCAAAATTCTTTGAACAATTTTGAAAGTATATTAATTATTTTGGTGAAAACCAAATTGAAATCGGACCAGTAGTTTTTGAGAAGAAGATTTTTTTTAGATATCGTGCATGGTTGCCATGGCAACAAGACCGATTGCCCCACCCACTTTTTTTTTACAATTTTTGAAGCTCACAACTACAGTATGTATCTGACCAAGTTTGGTTAAAATTGGGCCATTGGTTTCAGAGAAGAAGTTATTTGAAACAAATTGTGAACAGACGACACCGACGTACGACGGACGTCAACCGATCACAAAATTAATAGCTCACCTTGAGCACTTTGTGCTCAGGTGAGCTAAAAAGAGAAAAAAATGTCCTAAACAGTTTCTTTTAGTGTGGAAATTTACTCTTTGTATGCTGTAAAAACTGCAAGGCCTACATGCTAATTAAGAGTTCATGAGTAGGGCAAACTTTTCTGCCATTTTTGTTATACAGTAACTATTCATTAGAATCATCTCGAAGAGACAATTCTAATGGGTAGAAACACTTTAAGGTTTAAAGCAGAAATATAGTTTTTAGTTTTTGAAATACAATGTACTCCCCTTATCTAAAAGCTCTGGGGCCCGTTTTACTAAACTACTTACGCAAAATTTTTGCGTAAGTCAAAATTTTAAATTTTAATTTATATTTTTTGTTATCACTTGCTACAAACAGCAAATAGCCAGATCAGAGGACGCGTTTTTAGCGCGTCCTCTGATCTGGCTATTTGCTGTTTGCAAACATTTATGATCGAAAAATAAGAGGTAAACGATTTTGACTTACGCAAAAATTTTGCGTAAGTAGTTTAGTAAAACGGGCCTCTATCTGACAATATAACATGTACATACAGTCGAAACTCGATACTCAGGGAACTCACTTAAATCGATCTTTCCAGTATTTCGTAAGTTTAATTTTGATAATTCGAACTTGTTTAAGTCGTACATACCCGTATTTCAAAGTTAAAACGTGGCTAAGCCACGTTTTAACTTTGAAATATGGGTATGTACGAAGTAACCGGAGTTCGTAGAATCAAGTTTTATACTGTATAGATCTCAAACACAACAAGAGTTTGGTTACAGTGCATGTCGTAAAATTGAACAAAGAACTTTTCCAAGAACAACATAATGGCGGGTATGGGTATGCGTGGGTCTGGTCAATGAACTTATCTCTGTCTATAAATGTTTTAGCATTGAACTAGTAAGGTCAAGCTAGGACACTCACCAAGTTAGTAAAGAACCCACTTGATGCTGTCAGGATGAGTCATGTAGCAGAGCTGCATAAAGCTGTCACTTGTTACCAAATGGTTTAGAGACCTAAAAATTAATTTCAGACCAGGCATCCACTAGGATGTGGACAAGACTCGGAATACAAATTTAGTAAATCAGCAACCTAGACTAGCTACTTGTCTGATAAATAAATTTTTTTTATGAATTCCGTTTTCATACCACTGTTGCCTTATTCCTGCCACAGGGTCCGGTACAGATTTATCTTGTATTTCTACGGATTTTTCCTAAATCTTCTGATTTTTTTCTCCAGTACATGGTAGCTTAAATCAGGCTGCTTTATTTACAGCCTGCTTTAATTAAATAGTCGCATGTCAACAAAACAAGAAACATGCTATGGGGTAAAGGTATGATACATAAAATTGCACTTGAAAAATGCAAATTTGGAAATCTTAGGATTTTTCATGTCAACTTATGGCAGCCCTGAACCCTTCCAAATGATTTTGCACCTTTAGAAGGGGTAAAATTGTCTGTGTTGAAAGTTTGTTACGAGCAAAATTTGGACGTAGAAATGAACTGGCCTGACACCTTCGGCATCTAGTCTGCATTGTTGAGCTTACATCGTCAGGACATCCCACCTTTCATTAAGCATTCCAGCCCTTCAATAACCGCTCCCAAAAGCTTTCACAATACAAAAGTTTGGCAGGGCAATAGAAAGACATGCAGAAGACATGCGTAGGGTACCCGGAATACTTCAGGAAAGTGCAGCACTGGTGCAGGTCTGTATAAGTGAGTGCAAGGAACGTCCTTGGACAAATTATCATGTGACTATTATCCAATCAAATAGCTTGTATCAAAGGTCTTTAAACCTTGAATCATAATTGCATAAGATATTGAAGACACCAGTTTTGTAAACTATGCCAAGAAAAAACAAAAAGGTCCATGGCCGCTAGCAGGTATTTGAAAAACAAGAGCCGCATGCGGCCCTAAATCGCTCACCTGGTATCCATGATTATGGTCATGTAAATGGACCAGTAATGATTAAGTTTTCACTTATTCACTTCCACCCACTGGTGGCCATGTTGTTTGAGCTAGGAAGATTATTTGAAGAAAACTGGCAAAGGGTTACCCATGAATCATTATTTGTGTAAAATCATTCTTAAATCAGACCAATAGTTTCAGAGAATTTTTTTTGAAAGTTTTTCTATACAGAAATATAAGGAAAACTTTCCCCACCCACTGGCGGCCATGTTTTTTAAGATAACAAAATGATTTTAAGATATCTGGTAGAAGGTCATCAATTAACCATTTGTGTAAAATTATTTTGAATTTGGACCAGTAGTTTCAGAGAAGAAGATTTTTAAAGTTTTTACTATACAGTAACATGCCCCACCCACTGGCAGCCATGTTTTTTAAGATAACAAAATGATTTTAAGAAATCTGGTAGAGGATCATCAATTGACCATTTGTGTAAAATTATTTTGAATTTGGACCAGTAGTTTCAGAGAAGAAGATTTTTAAAGTTTTTACTATACAGTAACATAAGGAAAACTTGCCCCACCCACTGGCGGCCATGTTTTTTAAGATAACAAAATGATTTTAAGAAATCTGGTAGAAGATCATCAATTGACCATTTGTGTAAAATTATTTTGAATTTGAACCAGTAGTTTCAGAGAAGAAGATTCTTAAAGTTTTTACTATACAGTAACATAAGGAAAACTTGCCCCACCCACTGGCGGCCATGTTGTTTAAGATATCAAAATAATTTTATGAAAGCTGGTAGAGGGTCACCCATGGATCATTTGCATAAAATTACTTTCAAATCGGACCAGTAGTTTTTAACAAGAAGATTTTTTAAGTTTCACTATATAGCCATATAAGGAAAATCTGCCCCACCCACTAGCAGCCATGTTTTTTAAGATAGGAAAATTATTTTACGAAATCTGATAGAGGGTCACCAATGGCACATTTGGGTAAAATTATTTTCAATTCGGACCAGTAGTTTTTGACAAGAAGATTTATAAAGTTTTTTCAATTGGTTGCCATGGCAACCACAATTTCAATTGGATGACCTATATTTGAAGGAATCTGAGAGAGTACCCTACAGGGAACAATCCTATGAAGTTTTGATGAAATTGGCCCAGTGGTTTCCAAGAAGAAGATCTTTGAACAAAAAGTTTGACGACGGACGGACGACGACGGACACAGGGCGATCACAATAGCTCACCTTGGCACTTCGTGCCAGGTGAGCTAAAAAACCACAATATCGGTGCCATATTTATAGCTTTGCATTATTTCTGCCCATTGTCCAATCGTCCATCCCCTGGTAGATGCTAACCGTTGAAAATTGTTTTGGGTGTCAACCGGATGATGAACCTTCAGCACTTAGGCGGAGGTGAACCCTTTCCTCCCTGAAACCTCAAAAGGACAATTCTAGTTTTCAATGTAGTCTAGTCCATGTTTACTATTATGGGTTGATTTGTAGTATATACTGTTTGCATAAGACAAGTGAACTCCTCACAGGTACGCTGTTTGCAAATGACACATATATGCGTGACTAGGTTAAACCTTAGCAGAAACAACATCAACAACGCACATTGTCCCCATATCTTAATTATTGTTGGAAGCTCATCCTTATTGTCCTAATTCATGACTTTACCATTCCTTGTGTGATCCTAAATGTCACTGCATTGTCCAGCTACGATCTGCCTTTGAGGTGGTCTGTGCCATTCCTGTTTAATTCCTAGGACTTTCTCAGGTATCTCTGCAGACAATATGCAGAGGTTTACAGAATTGCAAAATTCTGGTAAATGTTACACCTGACGTGGAAGCTAAGCAGAAATGCCATAATTTTATACGGCAAAATCTTTCTTATCGTGTTAGCAGTCTCTTGAATGCCAGGCATAGGAAGTGTCCAGTTTAGAGATGTTTTACTGTATATAGACGATTCAAAGTCATACAGCATTGCTATACAGTTACTACACAAAAGAAAAGGGAGATAAATGGCATGGTATTGATGCAAGAGTTATGGACCCTGTACAAGTCACTTTCACTCATTAAACTCTTTAAACCTTTATATCATAGCCTGTTTCTAGTTTTGAAGACAGGTGACCACTTAAAGCAGGTTGAAAGTAAAGCAGAATGTTTATGTAAGGCACATTCTGCTATACTTTCAGCTTGCTTTAAGCTAAAATCTGCTAGGCTATATAAAATATTTGTAATGGTAATTGTTCATGAGGGTATAAACTGGAATTATTTTCTTCAGCGGAGGAATAAATTAAATACGTTAAAAGTCGCTTCTATTGGGGAAAGGGTTAAACAAATGAAAAATTCATCTGAAAAGCATCAGTAGAACAAAAGTTATAAAGGCTGAAAAAAGAAAATATGGGAAAGGGGAATTACTCACAGTATTGCTGCAAAGAGGTATCAATATTGTGCAAGACACTTTCACTCATCAATCTCTTTCCATAAAAGAAATTTCATTTCAAAATCTTTAGTATAACAGAAGGAATCTGCATGAATTTTTTTTTGTTGAAATGGGGAATAACTCTTACAATATGGATGCAAGAGTTATTACCCTTGTGTAATACCCTACATCTGTCAAGCTCTTTCCACAAATGCAGTTTTTTCTCAAAAGCTTCAGTAGAACAGGAGTTTTGAAGCGTGACACAAAAAGCGTGATGGATATACAGACGGATGGACAGACGCTGGAAAAGTGATCCCTAAGCGTCACCTCTGCCTACAGCAACCATAAATTCAGTTCTGATCTATTTAAAAGAATATAAAGTTACTTGTACCAAGTAATTTCACAAAGTCACACAGGGAGTGACAAACAGTGAGTTTGGGTCCTGATCAGGCTCCATTGTTATTTTAAACATATTTTATTATATTATTTTGTACAGCTTCAATATGACATTCAAGTTAAGGACAACCATAAGACACTGAGCAATAAAGTTATATGCCACAAATTCTCCAAATTCAATTCATTTAAAATTGGTGCATATATAATAGCTTAACATCATGCAGCTATGTACAGCTATTTACCAACAAACATAACAACTCAGATGAGAGATGTTCATAGTGGGGGTGGGTGGGGGTGGGTTTGTTATTTAAAGACATTAAGCCAGTCCATTCACTGATTCCCCCCTCATTGTTCTCACTTGGTGTGAAAATACAGGTAGATCACAAGAAAATTGCTCAGGTAACGGCTCAGCCATCTGAAGCTTTGAATAGAGGCCCTTACATAATAGATCTCAATAGGTTTTTCAATGGGTTTTACTAACCAAGCTATCAAATATTAGGTGCGGGCCTCACATGAGACGCCTGAATGATTCTTTGCCTAGAAGCTAGCCGAGTAAGTGCATGGGCTCCATGCTTTGACTCAAACTTTCTACGGTGTAGGTGTTACCACACAAGCTTGGTCATGTAATGTCTTTAAGAAATAACAAATTTGTAGGTGTTCATTATTGTGCATTAGATCACAGTTAAGAGTTGAGATGTGGAGTCATGATCACGAGGCCTTTAGGCACCTACAAATTTGTTATTTCAATTCTAACGTGACTTTTGTTATATGAATACTTTCCTGGAGAATACGCTACACCAGAAAAATTGTCAGTGGTTTGGCTGTTACTGTTGGAACTTTACACGACTTTCACCCCTGAAGTTTTACGAGTAAACGGCAATAGCTCAACAGAAACAATATATCAAAGTCAATAATGCATCATCTATCTCAATGAAGAGAACAAATACAGTTGAACTTCGATATCTCTAACTCGCTTAAGTCGATCTATCCGATTTGTCGACACATTAATTGCATTATTTCATGCAGAGCTGTAGATAAGTTTTTCTTAGAATAGGGTATTTACCCCACTAGTTTTAAGGTAATTGCTTTTTTCGATTTTTTATTGAGTAACAATTTTTGTTTTACCCCACTGATATTTGGTTAATTGCGTAAAAAGGAACTCATGGCGATTTTCTGAACTCTTTCCCTCATAGATTGTTTAAGTGTTTAGACAGTTAAAAAGAAAAGCTTTGGTAGCTTTAGAACTGCTTAACTTTCAATCTTCTTTAGCAATTCCCAGCTTAAACTATGAAGATTAAACTACTGCTTGTCACCTAGACACAGAATTGGATCTTCCAAATGTTTTTTTTTATTCGACAAGGATCGCGTTTCTTTTGAGTATTACTGAGAGTGCAAACCCGGTCTAAAATTTGCTTTACTGTTCACATCCGTTTCGCTACGAAAGAGAATGTCTTTCAAAAGATAGCGGAAACAGAATTTTTATGTAAGACTGGTTCACAATCATCACAAGAAGAGCCAAAATGAGCGAATTGGACTGCCTATGTTCTTATATGCAGCATGGAACGCTGCGAAGAATATGATTTTATACCAGTCTAACAATAACGCGCACTGACCGATGACGTAATTGATAGGCTGTCTGTTTACAAGAAAGAAAGTTATGTAACGGCGTACGAAAGTTTACTTTTCATTACGCACTGAACTTTAAAGGATTTGCTTTGACTGATTTTTAGTTGCTTTTTATTACGCTGACAGATTATAAAAAATGCTTTCTGGTCAATCTTTTTTGCGTAAATACGCAAATACGCAGCTTATCAACAGCTCTGTCATGCTTTGTAACGTCGAACATATCCGTATTTCAAAGTTAAAATGTGGTTTAGCCACGTTTTAACTTGGAAATACAGGTATGTTAGACCTAACCAAGTTTGAGATATCGAAGTTCAACTGTATACCATTTATATCATGTCGGGACAATTTTAATCCAGAGCTATCGTATTAACAAATTTCATTCATATACAGTAAAACCTCGCTATTACGACCACTAAAACGAAGGCTAATTGAGTGTATAATAAACAGGGGACAGCTTAAAGCAATGTGACAGTGAAACAGAAAGCTCCTATAGGAGCTTTCTGTTTCACTGTCACCTTGCTTTAAGCGGTCACCTATCGTAAACACCCTAATAATTAACATAATTTAGTGGTCGTAATAGAGAGGTTTTACTGTATTATGCATTATGGGGTAGCAAAAATATGTACAGTTCATTATCACGTAATATCGTGTAATAAAATACATTCCTCGGTCTCTTTGTCTATATATCCTAGGTTCCGTGTTGTGTTATTATGAATAACACAGAGGGAGAAGTGTTAAAGGATTAGAAATTCAAACATTAAATTTAGCACACAGCAAAGTCACGGTTATCTTTCACAATTTCAATTGGATGACCTACAGTCGAACTTCGATATCTCGAACTCGTTTAACTCAAACTATCCGATAGTTCGACATATGAGCTGCATTTTGTCATACTCGGTTAAGTCGAACATACCCACATTTTAACTTTGAAATGCGGGTATGTTTGACAAAACCGACTTCGAGATATTGAAGTTCGACTGTATATTTGAAATCTGGAAGAGTACCCTACAAGGAACAATCCTATAAAGTTTTGATGAAATTGGCCCAGTGGTAAGCATGCCAAATGAGCTAAAAGCCCAGCATTGCCAACATTTTCCCCTTTTTTATCTTCAATTTTCAAATAGTTTCAAATGAAGTTCAGCTAATTTTTGACTATTTAGGGTTGAGTTTTTTTACAGTTTTCATTTCAAAATGACAAACAGTGCAGCCCTGATCAGAGGGATTCTTTAGGAGCCCTCTGATCAGGGTCTGCACTGTTACACTGTTTGCATAAGACAAGACTTAGTGTACTCTTCTACGGTACACTGTTTGTAAACTAGAGCTTGTTTTTGAGAAAAACACATGTCTCCACCCGGTACCCCGCCCCAGCACCCATAAGAGGAATAAATTCACCTCCTGGCAACCTCCACCCTGGCACCTATAAGAGGAATAAATTCATATGTCAAAATATGTAGACATGTTGAAAAAATCCGAACTTCTGTCATAATTTTTGCAGCCCATATGCCTATATCTATATGACCATCCTCACATATAGCTGGTTCATATGTAAAAGTTTGAATGAAAACTCTTACATAGTATAGGAGGAGTTAGCTGTACAAGACTTTTTCGCTATATAATCTATATAAGGAAAAACTCCAAAGGGCCATAACTTCTGTCAAAATTGTTGGAGTCAAAATTCCAAACCACATGACCATCCTCACATATAGCTGGTTCATTTGTCAAAGTTTGAAGTAAATCCCTCATACAGTGTAGGAGAATTTAGCTGCACAAGAATTTTAACAGACAGACGGACAGACAGACAGATGGACAGACGGACAGACAGAAAGCACAACACCAATATGTCTCCCTCCCCTAAAGGGGGGAGACATAATAATAGTATACTCATCACTAGGGATGACTGTTAAAAAACAATTTCAACACTGCAAACCTTTTTTGAATACATCAGCACACAGTTTAGATCTGTATCAGATCCCACCAAAAATGGGACTTGATCTGAATCAAAACTATTTGTCAATTTCAGAATTTAACAGATAACAATATCAGCAGATGACAGTTACCGGGTGTACACTGTGTTGATGGAGTTAATTTGTTTCAAGAAGAGCAAACACTGCATTCCCTGATTAGACAATACAAATTATAAATAATGTCTGGTCTGGATCTACACTGTTAGTACTCTATAATTGCTCCATAGCCACAAGTGTAAATCACCATTACCCAATTGGATTTTTAATACATTTTTTGTCTGCTTGAAGGAAAATGAAAGTAAAGCAGAAAGCTCCTTTACTTTTACTTTGCTTTAAGCTGCCACTTGTATTCAACACCATCATTGATGTACAACAAATTGAGGAGGAAAGGGTTAAAACTTGTTAAAATATGTCACAAACTGATCATCTAAAACACACTTTATTAGTCTCAAATCATCCACGCCATGCGGCCAAGCGTAAAGTCCATCACGCAACACTCACTGACGGGGTCCTCCTGGTGCACAATCATGTCTTCACTGTCCAAACCATCGAAACTTTCTGTATCATCAAAATCACCCATAGAATACATGGTCCTAAAAATATTCTTCTAAAAACTAGCAGTGAAGATTAAAATTAAAACAGTTCCTCCTTTTTCGGTTTCTTCACAGAAATATTGTGTAAGAAATGAAGATCATTTTCTGCCTACTGTCTTTTCGTCATCTAACGGTATCCTCCAAGCAATATCAGAAAACAAAAAAACGATAAAACAATCACCAACGAATGCCATAAAATCTCATCATGCTAGAACAAGATCGAAATTTACGACATGAAATAGTAGCCCAATTGTTTTCATGCATTTAGTTTGAAACTATCTTTACAATTTGATGATCGTGTTAAGCTTCATTGGTTTTGAGTAGCTGCCCACCACAATTGTTTAATCCCTTATCTATGCTTTCCTGAGCTGGGAATATCACGTCAAGATGGACCGGTATTGTTTTCAAATTCGAATCACCTCACATTATTTCAGGCTAATATAAATTTTACGCTGTAGGGGATTTCTTAAGTGAGACTAGAGTTGAAATAGTTTCAGACAAAACAAAAATCTTAATCAGTGGGGCAGGACAATACAATAGAATTGATTACCTTTACAGTAGACCTGAACAATGAAACAGTTACAATTAGAAATGCTATCTCGTCAAATCACATCTCTGTTGCATTATAGTCACTATTATTGTTATCAATTTTTAACTCTTAACACACAAGCCGTGAAACCATGATAATCTATGCAAACAGTTTGGATCCTGTTGAGACGCCGCATAATGCGGTGTCTCAACAGGATCCAATCTGTTTGATACTCTGACCACATTTTAAAAAGAAATTTTTAAAATTAATTTCTAGAACAGTAGCAGACGACAAATGTTGCAGACCGAAAAAAACTTACGAGCATTCAAACAGTTAAACAAAGCCGTTAGGATATTTCACCAAATCCAAAATACAATTTCTTTGTTTCACTCGTATAATAAATGGAATTGATTCAAAATACGTACCGCTAGTGTGACTCTAGGTCTAGATCTAGAGATATTAGAAAACAACGGCAGGTATGACAAAGCTTCTATGCCTCATGCCTATCACTTTGTGATGTTTGCCAAATTATAAACCCTCTTTAGTTTCTTTCTTATTTTATTTCCCTTATATAACTCTTTAAGCACTGAATAAGTGTCATCTGCCTGATGATTGGCATAAAATGTTTGATTTAAATCTTTAAATGCTGGGTAATTTTTTCTTCTGCAACAATTTGTTGTCTGCTATCGTTCTAAAATTAGAATTTTCAAAATTTCTTTTAAATTCGTTACGCGGCGTCTCATCTGGAACCAATCTGTTTGCAGAGGTAATCACTACGGCAGGTATATCCGCCGCTAGCATGTAAAGAGTTAACCCATTTCTCTGAATATTTCCAGACATAATTATGATTTGAGTGGCAAATAGTTTGGATCCTGAACATACACCCCAGTTTATCAGAGTCTGATCAGGATCAAAACTGTTTGTAAATAGCAAAATTTTCACCATAATAGCAGGGCTCCAGATTACTAAAGGGGAGTATTTCAAAAGGTAAAATCTTTATTTCTGCATTAAACCCTATGGTGTCACTACTCATGAGTATAGTCCGGCCGCGGACACGTTTAACCCTGCTTGGAGATGTATAGAAAATGTTTTTGTGGTTTTTGGTAGAATAGACCCTCAGCATCAAGGATCCGATGTATGACCGCCGGTCATCCTTGAGCATTTAAAGATATTCAAGATGGCGTCCAAGATGGCCGCCGGCATATATCCGGCTAACTGTTAGGTTTGATTCAATAAGCTTTTACAGATTTTTCAGCAAATTATTGCTCAATTTTATCTTTGATGACATTATTAAAGTTCTAAATAGAAATAAAAATAATATATAATTCAAGATGGCGTCCAAAATGGCCGACAAAGTACCATTTTTATGTAAAATAAAATGCAAAGTATGTGCGTTACTTTACAAGGCTACGATTTGCTCCAGTTTTTTCTCGTTGTGATAATATAATTGTTGATGGTTAATAATAAAGCATGAAAAGATCAAGTTGGCGATTTATTCATTCATAAATGAATTATAAGAGACTGCCATCAGAAACGAGTATGCATAAAAACCATACAGCTTAAGTTTACATTGAGGTAGTTCATGCATTACGATGTAAAATGCAATAAATATTTCAGATTAACAGAAAAGTAGTTAAGTCAAAACTCAAATATTATCAATTAGTTCATATAACCCAACTACCTACCTTTAATATATAAATTTTACTGTATTTTCAAGCAAATAATTCTGAAATTATCGTACAAAAATAAAGTTCTGTGTTTCCATTGCTGTGATATTTGTCACCACATGTCACCTTTCTTGTTAAATAGTTCAATAACACGTGAGCTTCTTAGGAACAGGGAAATAAATTGGTAGAATGGATACCAATTCTTCTTCTTGGGATGCAAGCCTCCTGAGGATGTGGTGGCACCTCTTTGAAACCAGGTAACTGTGTATAGTATCTTTCAGTATAAAACTATGTTCATTATTCCTTTTCATCAAGCCTTTTAACATGAGTATTATGTGAGTGTCTAAGCTGGTACTGCTGCTGCAAAGAATCATTGTATCTTTGAGATATTGCTGAATGAGTACATGGCTACACAGACAATTGACTGAAAAGTATTTTGGCTTAACCATAGATTAGAATAAGAAAGAAAGACATCACACATATAATTTCAAATATAATAATTGCATATCTTTACTGCTGAATTACCAAAGTAAACAGAACCTTGGTCCAGTTAAAGTCCAATTCAGTCACTACAAAAGTGGTCATCTTGTATAATAAGTGCAAAACTCTTGACATGATGATATATTGAAAGGCCGCTGGCCTATCAGGAGTGATAGCCGAGATGGTTAAAGCAGCTTCGAAATATAGGGGGTTTGAGATGTGAAGACGGCTGACCGATGCGATTTTCAGTAATTGTGTGATATCTGAGGGCAGGGAGTCACATTACATCATCAAACAATAAAAAGGTGAAGAAGAAGCTCGCATGAGCGACACTTATCATGTGTTAAAGCTCAAGGACCAGACAATAAAGGTGATGAACCGATAAAAGATACCTCTGTGCGTGAGATTATCAATAATGATGCATGTAGTTTGGCGTTGTTAAGGGTAGAGGTACTATTGATTCGTTCTTTACCGTGTACCATTATATAGGAAAAGTCAAAGGTCGAAATCAAGCCTCTGCATGTGGCCTTTGTTGAATCTGGAGAAAGCCTTTAGATTCAATACCAAGAATGAGTTTTTGGTTTGATGAATGCGATTTGCATGTCAAACAGAGTTTGAAAACCACTAACATGTAAAAGTAAAAGGTCGAAATCAAGCCTCTGCATGTGGCCTTTGTTGAATCTGGAGAAAGCCTTTAGATTCAATACCAAGAATGAGTTTTTGGTTTGATGAATGCGATTTGCATGTCAAACAGAGTTTGAAAACCGCTAACATGAAGCGGGCAGTACTATGAGAATTTTTTGTGCATGGTTTCCATTAGGTATTTGATCTCAACCCTCTGTTGTACCAGTGCTTGATGTTCTGCTTTACTAGTGTATAAGGCTCTGTCACAAGTGTCCAGCAAAGGTGTTCCGTTGTCGCTTCTGTACACAATTGACCTTTCTGTGATCACAAACTCACTGACAGAGTAAGCCAAAAAGCTAGATGGAAGGATGTTATCAAACCGAATTGACTGAGAGTTAACATGAAGAATACTTGGCTAATGATCTCAGAGTGGTAATTGGTTTCGCCTTCTTCGAGACTTTAGGGAATGTTCCAGTGCTGACTGTCAGATTGGAGCAAATTAAATTACAGTAGTTATGTGACATTAATTGTAGAATTACAAGCAGTGCAGACTTTGTATGTCCATGACGTCAGGACTTAAATCGTCTTTTATGGAAGACCCGTTACTCAGTTAGGTGTCGATGGGGCTACGTTTGATGTCTAGAATAGCTTCTGTAACATGGTGTTTACTAGAAGAGGGTGCAAGCTTGTCATAATCATAGGACACTACACTGCCTGGGAAATTTCAAAGAAAGGCCTAGCACAATAATATCCTTTGAGACTCGTAGAATAGTGCTCAACACCCGTTTGTTAATTTTGTCATTTAATATGGCGGCTATTCATTAATGTCGTCTGCCCAAGACTTGCAGACAGTTTGCAGAAATTGAACCTCTGATCAGTTTGATTTGTAGCGTTAAAGTTTAAACATGACGAGGAGATCCCACAGATACAAGTAATGAGAACTAAACGTTTGGGATGTTATGGATAGGAGGAGTGTGCCACTTCATGCATCAACTCAATCACGAGGAGGACCATTTTGCGCTTTAGATTTAGTAGGAGAACACAATCGCCATGGTCAGACTATGGAAGAGAGAACAGGTCCTGCGTGTCCTTTGGTGACAGAGGAGCATACCAATCCGGTTTGAGGACATTCTAGCCACATTCAGCCTAACCCAGTTGCTAGGACACACACAGCAGTTGAGAAATAAATGCAGGATAATAAGAATATTCATTTATAATAGTACAATATGCATGTGCTTATTTAAAACGTACTGTATATCGACACCAATATGTTTATTAACTCCTTTACATAGGTTGCTGTGTGCGACATACTCATTTTCAAATTCACAATACATGCAGAAACAGGATTAGTATCCAATTTATATTACATCCCACATAATATTACTATTTTAAAAGAAGAAACAAAGCAAAAACGCTGACTTTGGCAGCCATTCTGATTGCCATTTTGAAAACGAATCATATGTACTAGGCCAAACTGCCAACGCAACACCTCCGAGTTCCCTTCTATTTTCATACCAGAGCGGGTTTTTTAAATCGATGGAAAAGTTGACACAAAATTATTAAATGTTTTTATTTGTGTTTTTAAATTGATGTACTGTCCTCAAAGTTGTTAATATTGGCAACAAATTTTCATTGACACTTCTGACGAATGATAACCATGTATCCAAATGTATCGCTAATTTCTGGTTAACATTCCCCATTTAAAATGCATTGGAATGAGATTTCTGAAAACATATCATCACAAAATTCCATATTTTTGGGACCAAATGTCAATTAATTTTGTTTTTGTTTACCAAGAATATTGTCCATTGATCACACTATGAATTGCAGAATAAATCTATTCAGGATATGCACACATTACAGAATTCACCAGACTAACTTAAGACATGTTTAACATTGGAAGTAATGGGAATATCCGGGGTGTTGCGTTGGAAGTTTGGCATAGTATAGTTCATGTTCAAAACACAAAATAACATCAATGGTGACTCAAACTTAAATTAATATCAAATTTTGACATTTTCTGCAGAATGCGATGATAAAGACAGATCGACATAAGACTAATCTTTCAAAAACAGTTATTTCATAATTCTAATTAATTCTTAAAAACGCCCATTTGTCTTAAGAAGAGGCAAAAAATAATGGTATGCTTGTTGGATAGATTATATACTCACTTAATACATTTATTTTAAATTAAGTCAATTTTAAAGCTCGTTTGAAGTACTTCATCAACTCCAGTTTTATTTGAGATTTTTAGGGCTCATACGTTCACCAATGTATTCCAGTAAAACATTTATACTAAACGACACATGTAACGAAAATGAAACACACAAGGTTCATTCTTATTTCAAATCAAAGGGAGGTAATTTGATATTTGAAGACTTTCTAGTCTTGATAACGCCGTGAATATTGTGATGAATGAAAGTCTAGTGTGATTTTATTTTCTTTAAGCAAAAGTTCTAGAGGCTGAATATGAGCACCATTGTATCTCTTATATGGAGAACGTTTCAAATAAAAAATGCTGTTTTCCGGAAAGAGTTATCGACCTTTTTATTTTCAATACAATGTGGTAGTTACTTAGCCAAAATGATAAGTTTATGTATGAGATAATTAAGAATACAAAAGTGGGTACTTTCCTGTTTTTTTGTTTATTATTTAATATTGAAGAAACAAATATCTGTTTTGCATATTTTGTCGGCCATTTTTGACGCCATTTTGAAATTAACAGTATACGTTTCTCTGTTTTTTGTTTTTAACATCGGAGAAGTATTGAACTACTTTAATCTTGTTACGGTTGAAAATTACCTCTTCAAAACTGAAAGCAGTTTCATTCTTATTCCCGCAACCATCTTGGACGTTAACTTAATACTTTGTCGGCCATTTTGGACGCCATTTTCAATAAAGCATTATTATTATTTCCATTTTGAACTTTAATAATATCAAACGTTATGAAAGTGAACTATAATCTGCTGAAAAAATCCTTCAAATAAATTGAATCAAACCCAAACAGTTAGTCATTTTACATCGTTATGCATGAACTTCCTCAATGTAAACTTAAGCTGTATGGTTTTTATGCATACTCTATTCTGGTGACAGTCTCTGATAATTCATTTATGAATGAGTCATTTGCTAACTTGATCTTTTATTGCTTGCTTTTTTTTTTATCAATTATGAACAATTATATTATCACGACGGGGAAAAATGGAGCAAATCGTAGCCTTGTAAAGTGTCATTTTCATTTTTTTCACATAAAAATGGTACTTTGTCGGCCATTTTGGACGCCATTTTGAATTATATATTATTTTTATTTCTATTTAGAACTTTAATAATGTCATCAAAGATGAAATTGAACTATAATTTGCTGAAAATTCCGTTATAGCTTATTGAATCAAACCTAACAGTTAGTCAGATACATGCTGGCGGCCATCTTGGACGCCATCTTGAATATCTGGAAATGCTCAAGGATGACCGGCGGTCATACATCGGATCCTTGATGCTGAGGGTCTATTCTACCAAAAACCACAAAAACATTTTCTATACAACTCCAAGCAGGGTTAAGCTAAAATATCCTTATCTGCTACCAGACTAGTAGTAACATGTTAGGATTTGGTGCTGTAAAGAGTGAGAAAATATTGGATTTGTTTAGTTAACTTCCTGTTATCTTGAGCCCTGCTATATAGTGCTGTGAATATAAAGAACAGAGGAACATTATGTTAGGATTGGTTTGTGACAGGTCTAAAATTTGGGGCTTGGCAAAATGTAGGTTTAATTAGTTGGCACTGATTAACATTTACTATTTGAAAACAAAGGGACAAAATGTCTATATTCAATATACTCTTTCTGTCAGCTGAAAGTGCTGTCTGCCCTCAAAATGATGTCTGCTAAACTTCAATTTTTCTGGTGATATTTATACAATCCTGAATCTTTAAAATGGACAAACAGTGACGATTATATCTTGATTTTAGGGCTGTTTTAAGAAAATATACTTAAGGAAGATTTAAAGTAGATTCTCTAAAACAACAGTGCAAATCCTGATCACAGGATTCCTTAACCCTTTACTCCATGGCTTGTTTTGGAGACAAATGATCACTTAACCCTTTACCCCATAAAAACGCCTTTTACACCTTTAATTTATTCCTTTACTGAAGAGAATAGTTCTAATATATACAGTCATGATTATATATCATAAGAAATATTTTCTACATTTCAGCAGATGGTAGCTTAAAACAGGCTGAAAGTAAAACAGAATGTGCTACACTGTTGTCTTCACTGTTTGTCATTCATTTTGCACCGTTTGGACAAATTCCTGTGAATTAAAAGCTATTTGTTCAAATGTAAAGATAATTACAGCAATTAAAAGGTGTCCCAATTTTTAGAAATTTTACGGTTCTTCAAAGATTTAATAAATTTTCATTTCTTGGACATTAGTGGTCATTTTATAAAAACACCTGGGTATATTTGGCACCCAATGTGTATCCGACATTGTTAAATGGTCCTCAGAGATGAGAAAAGCCAGGTTTTACTGTATACAGTAAAACTTCACTATTACGACCACTAAAACGAAGGCTAATTGATTGTACAATAGAGAGTGGACAGCTGAAAGCAAGGTGACAGTGAAACAGAAAGCTCCTAAAGGAGCTTTCTGTTTCACTGTCACCTTGCTTTAAGCTGTCACCTATCAAAAACATCCTAATAGTTAACATAATTAAAATAATAGTCGTAATAGAGAGGTTTTACTGTATGATATAAAAAAGTGTTGTTTTTTTATCAAGCATACAAATCTTGTGACTCACACGATTGTTGCATGCTAAGCAACATTGTGGACAACTTGATGTCACAACGTGACTGACATAAGATCTCATAACTCCCTTTGAACGCTGCATACATATCCCTGCTCCAAACATCATCAGCTCCGGGGTCTAAAATTCACTCTGTACACTCCAAAAGTGCAAATATACAATCTGTTTTAAAACGCAGTATTGGATCCTGATCAGGATGCTTAATTACAAGGTGCCTGATTTTCATCCAAACAGTTTTCAAAATTGTGGAAAACTAGTTGTAAGCATTCAAAGGGCGGAGAGTCATTTAATAACTCTGATATCGCCACACAGGCCATATCTAGGGAAATACAGGGAAAGGAATGAAAAACTTGGCATCAAAGCACACTACGGAAGAAAAACGGCTGTGAAACCCATATTCTGTTTTATCTATTGGTGACAATAGTTGTTAAGACAATCGAAAGAATACAGTCGAAACTCGATACTTCGAACACGCTATAATCAATCATACCAGTAGTTCATAAGTAGAGTTTTAATAAGTAAATCTCGCTTAAGTCAAACATACCCGTATTTCAAAGTTAAAACGTGGCTAAGCCACGTTTTAACTTTGAAATATGGGTATATTCGAACTAACGCGGGTTTGAACTATTGAGTTTCAACTGTAGTTGTGTTGTCTCCCACAAGGCTCCAGTTACTTCCCTTTCCACCAAAACAATACGACGGGAATCTAATCATTTTGGAATTTTTATTATTTTCACCATGATTTCTTCTGACCAGGACATTATTTTCCTATTCAAACATTCTACAAATATTGTAAAACATCTCAGAAATGGAGAGACTAGTTTGTAATAACCTCTATGACATGAGGTCTTGATACATTGTTCCTGTTTCAATCGTTTAACCCTTTACCCCATAGCCTGTTTCTAGTTTTGAAGATAAGTTGCCACTTAAAGCAGGTTGAAAGTAAAGCAGAATGTGCTTAAAGCACATTCTGCTTTACTTTCAATCTGCTTTCAGCTTCCATCTGTTCTAAAATACAAAATATTTCTAATGATACATATTCATGACTGTAAAAATTGGAACTATTTTCTTCAGTGAAGGAATAGATTAGTTGCCTAAAGAAGCATATCTATTGAGTAGAGGGTAACAAGATATTGTTTTCCAATCTTATCTATATGAAAATTGGTCCTTAACCTGTTATAAGGGGAAACATCTATTCTTAAAAATTGCAAACAGTTTGTATCCCAATCAGGCACATATAGTAGTTCTGAGTGTAAGTCCAAACCATTTGCCACTGAAATCATAGAATTGTGCATACTGAGAAGAAAATCACTTCCAATATATTAATAGATGGCATTTTGACTAAGACCTTTTAATGCAGAATGTAAAAGTTTCAGATCCTCTTTCCTGTAAAAAACAAATTTGATAATGGAAGCGAATATTTCCTGTCTTTTCCCGATTAATGGAAACCAAACAGATTTTCTAAGTGGTTTGATTACACCTTTGAATGCAGAAACATGTTTTGTAAGCTGGTGAAAATATAATTTTTGAACCTATATCCTTAGCAAACCCGGCCGATTTTGTACACATAACACACACACTACCGGACTAGTTTGGAGCTCATTTTCTGAATAAACACTACACTCTGACATCTCAAAACTACTCTGACGTGTCAACACGAAACCGAAAGTGACAATCTATTTTTAGAAGCGCTATATTTAAATCGCGTTCACGCAATACCCAAACGACTTAAAAAAGAAAAAAAAAGAAAAAAAAAAGTGGATCCTGAGCTCAGTTTGAGCTTTGTGAGCTTTGTGTTGACATGTCAGTGTTACTGAATTCCAGCATGAGTGCTATTATAAAGGGTTTTGACAAAAAGGTCGAGTACATTTTAAACCGAAAGTAGAAAGATGGACCGTTTCGGCCCCTCTGGCATTCGCCTTTTTCCAATCTTGCAAATTTGTGTCTGGATCCATTTTGGATGCTGCCTGAAAGTGTCACATTTTGCAGGAGACCATTGATAATCTAGAAATAGGCAGTGCCGAACCTGGCCTTTCAGAAAAGTCTTCCAACGCGATGTGCGAATCATAACTTTTCATTCTACGGAAGCCAAAATGTGCCATAAACGTCAAAACGTTTCAATACGTTATGGGCGTGGAAAAGATATGGGGAACATCTAGAGATGCCGAATTTTCGGCTTTTAAGCTTTTATCGTCGTGCAATAGTGACTTTGTAGCGAAAGAAGGCAAAAGTATGGCATTTGTAGGGAAAAAATGGATTTTCCCCATATCCTTAGCAAGCCCGGCCGATTTTGTACACATAACACACACACTACCGGACTAGTTTGGAGCTCATTTTCTGAATAAACACTACACTCTCTGACATCTCAAAACTACTCTGACGTGTCAACACGAAACCGAAAATGACAATCTATTTTTAGAAGCGCTATATTTAAATCGCGTTCATGCAATACCCAAACGACTTAAAAAAAAAAAAAAAAAAAAAAGTGGATCCTGAGCTCAGTTTGAGCTTTGTGAACTTTGTGTTGACATGTTAGTGTTACTGAATTCCAGCATGAGTGCTATTATAACGGGTTTTGACAAAAAGGTCGAGTTATGGGCGTGGAAAGGATATCAACTGAATAATTGGGAATATGATTAGAATCCGAACTTGTTGTCACTAGCATTGCTTATCTGCAACCATCGAGAGGTAATTGTGAAACTGACACTCAAAACTGCTTTCTTGTCTCCTGCATTAACCCATAAATACGCCTTTTTATGCCTTTAATATACTCTTACATTGAAGGGAAAAGTTCAAATCTATACAGTCAAGAATATGTATCACAAAAAAATATTTTCTATTTGGTAGCTGATGGAAGCTTAAAGCAGGTTGAAAGTAAAGCAGAATGCGCCTTAGGGCGCATTCTGCTTTACTTTTAACCTGCTTTAAGTGATCATCTATCTTTAAACCAAGAAACAGGTTATGGGTAATGGGCCAGCCACAGGTCTTACCCACTACTCTATAAATACATCTTTTTACAACTTAAGTTTATTCATCCACTGAGGAAAATAGTTCCACTTCATAATGTGTTATAAGAAATATTTTCTATATTCCAGCAGATTTATGCTTAAAGCTGGCTGAAAGTAAAACAGAATGCATCTCAAGGTGCATTCTGCTTTGCTTTCAATCTGCTTTAAGTAACCCATTACCCCATAGCTTGTTTCTTGATTTAAAAATAGATGAGCACTTAAAGCAGATTGAAAGTAAAGCAGAATGCGCCTTAAGGCACATTCTGCTTTACTTTCAGCCTGCTTTAAGTTACTATCTAAAAGGATATACAAGTATTTCTTAGATAGTCAGTCATGACTATATAAAGTGGAATTATATTTTTTAGTGGAGGAAAATATTAGAGGTGTAAAAAGGCGTATTTATGGGGTAATGGTTTAAAGTGGTTGTCTCAAAATGAAGAAACAGACTATAGGGTATAGGGTTAATATGACTTTTGATATGATAGTCACCTGACATTTGTTCTAGATCTAAAGAATAAAGATGAGATATTTCTTGCAACAGGAAATATTTGAATGAAGATGAGGAAATTTAAATATAAAAAATCTTCTTAAAAAATTGTGTTATTTCAAAAAAGAAGTGATAAGGGTTTCAGATTTTATCAAATTCCTTATGATGTGCATGGTAAATTTCCTGTTACTTTTTCATCATTAAATTATAACCCTTTTCTTGCACAGTTTGTTTTTTTAAGTTTGAAAGACAATTTTTTTTTTTAAATCAATAGCCGAAATATTTAGATACTTAAAAGCAGAGTCTGAGAGGTCAAGGTCACATTGGTCTGTCGAAAGGCATGAATGCTGCAAATATTAAATCTGAAGGTAAATGTCATGTAGAAGGCTATAGGAGCCTTGTTCTGCATTAACCCTTTACCCCATAGCCTTCCTCTAGTTTTTAAGACAGGTGAGCTCTTAAAGCAGGTTGAAAGTAAAGCAGAATGTGCCTTAAGGCACATTCTGCTTTATTTTCAACCTGCTTTAAGCTACTACCTGCTAGCATAAAGAAAATATTTATTTTGGTACATGTTTATAACTGTATAAATTGGAACTATTTTCTTCAGTGGAGGAGTAAATTAAATGTGCTAAAAGGCGCTTCTATGGGGGAATGGGTTAAGTGGTCACCTCTCTTTAACGATCATCATGCATCATTATTAAGAGGTCACTATCACAAGTTGACCATTATAAGTCTGGTGTTTTCTTGTTTGTCACAGCAAGACAGAAACGGTTACACCCAGGGCTCCAGATAAGGGGGAGTAAACTAAAAACAAAACAGTTTTATCTTACTTAAAACCTAAAATCTTTATTTCAACACCAAATCCTATGGTGTCACTACTCAATAGAATTGTCTCAAAGAGACGATTCTAATGAGTAGTAACATCATAGGGTTTAAGGCAGAAATAAAGGTTTTAGTTTTTGAAATACTCCCCTTATTTGGAGCTTGAGAACAGGAGTGGCAAACAAACCAATGCATAACATGTGAATTGCTGGGGATATTTCTTACACACAAAAAAGTGTAAATATGCTAAAGTTGTACTTTTCCTGTTGACTCAACTTGTACTGAGTTCAAGAATTTGAGTTGAGTACACTAAAGTTATACCAAATATGAGGTCTGTGTCACATGGAGTTCCAAAGTTATGGCCAATATTAAAGTTGTGTACAGACAGACAGACAAGACAAAAATAATATGCCCCTGACTAAATCATTGGGAGCATAAAAATGCATTCTTCTGTAATTGTGTAAAAACTGGTGTTTGGATAGCACAGTGGTTAGCGCACAAGCTTCTCACCAATGGGTCCCCAAGTTTGATCCTGAGTCAAGGCAAAAGGTGAGAGGGTTCATCAGTAGCTTGTCCCAACAAGTGGAT
This sequence comes from Gari tellinella, assembly GCA_922989275.2. Lineage (NCBI taxonomy): Eukaryota > Metazoa > Mollusca > Bivalvia > Cardiida > Psammobiidae > Gari > Gari tellinella. The sequence continues at coordinate 64,149,902 of OV277860.1, read as the reverse complement.
TTTCCCTGGGTACTCTGGTTAATGACAAAATACACCATCATTGAAAGTGATTGGTCTAAGTTATTAGAACTTGTTTCATAAACTATAAAACAACCCGTCCAAAAAACTTTAACCTGGGGGTTTGTAGCAAAAAACCTCTAAGTCCAAAACATGTGAAATATTGAAATAAATTAAAATTATTTTGAAATTTCAACTTCATAACATCAATGTTTAACCCCAAATGAACCTCCATACCAAATTTCAGCATCCTAGCACAAACATTAAGCTTTAAAACAACCCGTCCAAAAACTTTAACCTTGGCCACTCTCACTCATGCTCGGGGTATGACATTAGCTGTGCTGTTCTACGAACAGGCGAGCTAAACACTATATGCCCCCAAATCGTAGAATCTGGGGGCATAAAAAGGACGGACCAACGGACAAACCTACACACTGCCTCACTTTGGGGGGCATAAAAATGATGTTCCATTCCCTATACCTACTATAGCTACAGAAATAAAGGAGGAGATAAACTCTGTTTGCAAAAGTCATTGATAGTCAACCTGGTCGAATTATCCTTTTTTAGGAATTCAGAAAGGAAATTATATCAACTGCTGTTAATTTTAACCAATTACCCCCCATAATTAGGCAATTTATGCCTTTAAACTATTCCTCTACCTAAGAAAAAAAGTTCACTTTATACAGTCATGAATATGCACCATAAGCAATATTTTCAATATCTTACAGATGGTTGCTTAAAGCAGGCTGAAAGTAAAGCAGAATGCACCTTAAGGTGCATTCTGCTTTACTTTCAACCTGCTTTAAGTAGTCACCTATCTTTAAAACTAGAAACAGGCTATGGGGTAAAAGGTTTATTTTTGGATGCAGGAAAATCACAAATGAGAAATGTCACCAGCCTGGACAAGTGCTAAGCCATTAAATCTGCCCCGGTAATTTAGCTGGTAAATTCTGACCATTGAAATGGTCTTGCCACATGCTACGGTTTTCCTGGTTTCGATGACAACATGATATTTAATTGATTTTTATTTGAAACAATATCAAAAATCAATACGCCGTTCTCTCAGCAGCAGTAACATCGCTGTCTGGGTTAATTACTGCTTCCTGTTATGATTTTCTTGGCTTCCGGACAGCACGCATTAGGTTTAGGTGCGACAGATTTGAATTTCAGCAAAATTTTAATTGCCCTCTTCAGCAATGCGGCATTGATTTATGTGTTTGATTTACAAGTCCGTTATTCGGGTCTTTTTTACAAAGGAAAAGACATTATTCTTTCCCAGTAAATGTATTATTTTGTGTTAAAACAATTATATCCAATGCAAACCAATTTGGTGTCTGATAAGATGCTCAAAATAGTTACACAGCATCTACACTGGCTCCAAAGTGTTTGCATCTCACACGCATTACTCCATAGATAATTATGAATTTTTACACATTAAATTTATTCCTCCACTGAAGAAAATAGTTCCAATTTATACAATCGTGAATAATTATGTTCCATAAAAAATATTTTCTATATCCTAGCAGATTTTATCTTAAAGCAGGCTGAAAGTTAAGCAGAATGCGCCTTAACCCTTTGAGCCCTAGTCCCGCATATAGGCGTCCTCTTCAAACAGTGTATATGTGCATAGTACACTTGTCCTGTGCAAACAGTGAAGACCCAGATCAGAGGGCTCCGAAAGGAGCCCTCTGATCAGGGTCTTCACTGTTTGTCATAATGCCAAACATTGACAAAAACAACCCCTAAACGTCAGAAATGGACTAGACTAAAATAGAAACTGAAATTGTCCATTTAAAGTTTCAGGGAGGAAAGAGTTAAGGCATGCATTCTGCTTTACTTTCAACCTGCTTTGAAGTGATCACCTCTCTTGAATACTAGAAACAGGCTATTGAGCAATGGGTTAACATAAATAGTAACTATTCTAAAGCATTTACTACATTTTAATGCATTGCATTTTGTTGAGACATAAAAGGAATTATTATATTTGAAAATGGTGAATCAACCCTTTACTCCATAGCATGCTTTACTCTCAGTCTGCTGAAAGCTACCACCTAGGATGTAGAAAATACTTACTTATAATGGTGTATTTTCATATTTATATAAAGTTGAGGAATGAATTAAATGCATAAAAAAGTAAAAAGGAAAAAAGGAGTAATGGGTTAACTAAATTTGATAAAATAGCATGATGCAACAGCTTAATTTATGATAATTATAGTACGTAATTTGATCTATCAAAGAACAATTTTATTTATGTTTATACTTCTATACTTTTATTTATTTAATTATATATTTATTTATTTATAAAATGATAATATAATTATGGGTTAACTCTTTCCTACCTGAAACTTTAAATGGACAATTCCAGTTTCCATTTAAGTCTAGTCCATTTCTGACTTTTAAGGGTTGTTTTTGTCAATGTTTGGTAGTATGACAAACAGTGAAGACCCAGATCAGAGGGCTCCTTTTTGGAGCCCTCTGATCTGGGTCTTCACTGTTTGCATAGGACAATGTAGTATTCACATGTTCACTGTTTACAAAGGATGCCAATATGCTGGACAAGAGTTTCAAGGGTTAAAGTAGGTAAATAAATTGAGAAACATAGGGGAAATATATAATGAAAAGAAAAACTTAATTGTGGTGGTCTGGCAAAGCTTGATATTAATCAGCGACTAGAAATTCCTGCCTATCTCCTGACTGATTCTGTGGAGGTTTGACTGAGACACCTGCGGTCTCTATTCCTGATAGAGTTTCACTTAGACAATCAGTTAGAATGCATGGACAATGTCCAAAGATCTTTATCCTCTTAAATGTTTCCCTATTGAGCGATCTCTCGATACTGTAACAAATTTCTTCTATTTCCCACCATGTGCGATTTGGACAGTCAGACCATATCAAGCAGCCGTTTTATTAAGTGGCATAGATATTTTGTTATGCATAATGTCTGCTAAATGCAAGACATAAGCAATGCAGAAAGCTCCTAAAGGAGCTTTCTGCATTGCTTATGTCCTGCATTTAGAAGTTGTTTTGTGTCTTAAAAGCTAATCATCTTCTATCACGTGTTGGCATAAATCAGGTTGACTGTACGTTAAAGATTTTTATTATGACAATTTAGTGTAAATAACACCACTAACGTTTGCAAACAGCTGAAATAAAAGGCCCGTTATTCAAAATCTGAATGTTAATTATCAGTAAAATCATCAACTTGATCTTTAATCCTTTTAGCTGAATGAATTGGAAGATTCCAACCCATTGACTTGCTAGGTAATGGGTTTACGTAGACTAAAAACTGTCTGCTTAAAACCTAATATACATTAATTTATATAATATATACGTTTTAAAGTAAGTTTTAATGTAATAAGTATACTGACAGATCAGTTTCTAAACAATGATACACAAGGAGGAAGTTCCTGCAATGAATGTATGTGTGTGTGGACATTGGTATCATAGTAAGGGAGAAGATTTCATGATTGGACTCAAAGACTGTGACCTGTAAATACAAGTCAGCGAAATAGTTAGCCACGCTTAATTTGTTTCTGGGCTGAAACAATGGCAGATCGACAATATAACCTTCAGAGCGATTTTATCACAAATTTTCCCACCTTTCTGTAGATGACATTTTATCAATTTGTTACATTTCGCTATGCTTTACAAAAAAAAAATAGTTTTACATTTCTTTTCATTCCTGCAGATTGTAGAAGTGTGTGGGAAAATTTGAGTTTCTTGTCATTTATCTTAGCTTTCTAATCTATCAATCAATAACGATAGAAAGAGGACATAACAGAAGTTGTATGGGTAATAGGACGGTGGCTGGCTTTTGTTTGTAGTAAACATCTCATGAACACTTAACCCATTACCTCATAAAAATGCCTTTTTACGCCTCTTATTCATACCTCCATGGAAGAAAATTATTTGAATTTATTGAGTCATGATAGTGTACTATTATGAAAAAAATTCTTTATCCTAGCAGATGATAGCTTTAAGCAGGCTGAAAGTAAAGCAGAATGTGCCTTAAGGTTCACCTATTGTTAATACTAGAAACAGGCTATGGGGTAATGGGTTAAACCATAATACCCTGTAACTTGTTTCCAGTTTTGAAGATAGGTGACGACTTAAAGCAGGTTGAGAGTAATAAAGAATGCACCTTTAAGGCAAATTCTGCTTTACTTTCAGCCTACTTTGAGCTACTAACTGTTAGAACATAGAAAATATAAAATGATCATGATATAGTACAATGTTTACATGTTATTAAACAAGCTAAATCACATTGTCAGTGATAATTTTATGTCTGCTTCTTACATACTATTGGCATAAAACATGAACAGTTCTGGCAAGTTTGTCTTGCAAAATTACAAGCCAGCAGACCAGACATATTATACAAAAGCCCGGTGGTGACATTCTAATTTCCTACTTTATAGTTCCGAGTTCCAACTTCCTACTTCCACATATGCCTATGAGTATGAACGCATTGTCAACTAGTTAGGCTGGAAAGGGTTGTACCCGTATAAAATGTGCATTTTCCAAATTGCAGATGAAAGACTTTAAGAAGGTGATACCTTCCTTGCATCAGCTTAACATCTATATCTACATTATATAAACAAAACAATACTGACCATGAAAATTATGTCAGAGGTGTGAGCATTACGCAAAGACAGATGACAAAGCAGTTATGATAATGCAGGGAACTTAAAAAGTTAAAATTTCAGCTAATAAAGTAACATTTGTTTCAACAGTTCAAGTAAAATTTAGTTGTTTCTTTCTTTTCTTATTTGAATTTGTTGTATTCGTTTAATAAGGTTGTGAATATGATACTGTATTCGCCAGAGATTGTATTCGGTGCATACAATGAGTACGATAAGCAGACCCCCCCCCCCCCCAACAATAGATTCAATCAATTTATCAAACTTACACGCTTCACTTGCAGTGTTTCTTCAGTAAACAAGAGTCAGTTAAACAATTAATTCCAAGTAACATCAAAGTATTACCGACAGTTTGATTCCCTAATAGGTAACGATTGTGTAATCAAGTTGACAATATAAATGATTACATCTATCATCATTCTATTTTCCCTCCGAGGTATCATGATTAAAATAAAAGGTGAATTATTACTAACAAGCAAGGCAATATTTATAGCCGAAGAAAAACTTTATAGTTTGCTAAAAATATTTACAAAACATAAGTTAATTATCTGTCCAACCAGGGGAGCTAATATGTCCGCCTGCGCAAAACAGGTGCGGGCTTGTGTCAGCCCGCGCAAAATTAGCAGGGGGCTCGTTTCCGGGGGCCTCATGTACATCAATCAATGAGTACATCCAGGCAGCCCTATATAGTGCCTAGTGAACTAAAAGCCATCCAAACTATGATTTCAGATTTCCTTCACTAAGTGCAACAACCTTTCGTATGTTGTCGTAATGGGCTTGTTTCGCACCTGACATAGTGGTAAATGAAAAATTTCCTTACCACATGGTAAACATCTATGATTAACCCTTTACCTGATAGCTTATTTCTAATTTTGAAGATAGGTGACCACTTAAAGCAGACTGAAAGTAAAGCAGAATGCACCTTTAGGCACAATCTGCTTTACTTTCAGCCTGCTTTAAGCTTCCATTTGCTAGAATATAGAAAATATTCTAATACTATATATTCATGACTGATTTTCTTTACCGGAGGATTAAATCATGTGCACTAAAAGGCGCTTCTATGGGGGAAGGGGTTAAATGAGAGCATCACAAACGGTACATTATACGCCCACTGGCGAAGAAATATATACCCCTACGAAACCAAGTTCTTGATTTTAAGAACTGTTTTTGAACAGTTCAAGAACATCAAGAACTGTTCTTGAACTGTTCTTAACTAAAAAATGTACTGTGTTCTTGAACTTCAGTTCTTGAACTGTTCTTGAAACTGTTCTTGAACTATTTAAGAACATGTCAAGAACTGCTTAAGTTCTTAAACTGTTCTTGAAAAGTTCAAGAACAGTTTCAAGAGCATTTCAAGAACAACAGTGTTCTTAAAATATTCTTAATGTGTTCTTGACAAGATTTAAGAATGTTTTAAGGATAGTTCAAGTACAGATGTGTTCTTAAAATGCTCTTAATGTGTTCTTGACAAGATTTAAGAACATTTTAAGAACAGTTCAAGAACAGATGTGTTCTTAAAATGCTCTTAATGTGTTCTTGATTATATCAAAGAACATTTTAAGAACAGTTCAAGAACAGACAAAGGGGAATAACTCAAAACATGTTGATGCCAATTAGGAATAACCCTTTTAAATGGCACTTTCTCTCATCAAACTCTGTTCATATATGAAATTTCATTCCATTAGCATCAGTAGAACTTGATTTATCTGCAGGCTAAGAACAAATGACAAAGGGAAATAACTCCCTAAATATTGATACAAGAGTTATGACCCTTGCAAATGGCACTTCCTCTGATCAAGTTCTTTCCAAACATAAAATTTCATTTCCCTAGCATCAGCTAAGAATTGGAGATATCTTCTGGACAAAAAGTGTGACAGACAGTCTATCTGTAATATGTGCTATAAATGTAAGTTTCACAAAACAGGGAATATTATGATACACACAGGACACCAGCCCCATGTTCAAGATCATCGAGTGGAAACCTAGCGCTTGCTGTCTGCTCGCTATCGTTCAACAAGCACAGCTTGCGCCCCCTAGAGTGTACTGTAATACAACTAGCAACTTTTACGTACTGATACCTTCCGCTCGCATAGCGCTCGCCGAGCAAGTTCGTTCAAGAGCGAGCGACCATCCGCTCGGTAAGCAGAAGGCTGGCTGATCAGGCCACTGATATACATGCTCATCAAGGGCACAGATTTAAAGTTTTCTGTTTATCTATACTTTAAAATGTGAGTATGGCAAAACTTAAAGACTCCAAAACAGTCCAAACTCCTGAAAACAGGTTTATGGTAAGTTACATAACTTACATTTATACATTTTTATCATGAGCATAATATATTTTTGATATTTACATGACACAACTAAAAGCATGTGGTACCCCACCCACTAGTAGTTTACTATGACACAAGTATTATTACACATGATTTGTATGCCTTTGCAAGCAAAGTACTAAACAGTTAAAAGTATTTCTGTTATTTGTGCTTATTTGTTTTTAACTTGACCTTGTATTAATTTGGAAATATGATGTTAAGGAACGTTGAAGGATAATATGTTTATGTTCTTGAACATTTCAAGAAATGTTCTTAAACATGTTCTTGAACATTTTAAGAACTATGTTCTTGAACATTTCAAGAACAGTTCAAGAACTGTGCTTAAACATTTCTTGAACGTTAAATGAGACAATGTTCTTGAATTCCTCATGCTCAAGAACAGTTCTTGAACCGTATGAATCAAGAACTGTTCTTGAAATAACAGTTCTTGAACTGTTCATGAACAAACAGTTCATGAACTGTTCATGAACAGATAGTTCTTGAACTGTTCTTAAACAAATGGTTCTTGAACTGTTCTTGAACAAAAAGTTCTTAAAAATCTGTCTCATTTAATGTTCAAGAACAGTTCTTGAACTGTTTAAGCACATTTCAAGAACAATTCTTGAACATAATTCCAGAACAGTTCAGGAACATTTCTTGAACTGTTCTTTAAATTTTTATCAAGTCTTTTCTAATTTGTAGACATTTAGAGTTCTGAGAGCATAAACAATACTGAAATAAAGCCTTTCCTAGCATATCTGAGTACACAAAGGGCAGATGTAGTCTGGTTCCCGCTGTACTTAAAAAGTATGTCAGGCAATGCGTAATAATGGCCGCCCCCATGAAATAGAGGATAATGGGTGGAGTTATATGAGCTGTTATAGGGGGTTTTCTTATTGGAGGTGGTTCACAATATCTTATTGTAACCTACAGATTCAATGTTATTCAAAACTAAATTACCAGTTCAAACATATGCGGTAAGCGACTGAATTCAGCAGAAATTCGTGCAACAAATCATTTTAAAGCACTCTTGGTATTTTCGGCTATTATATAGATAAGTTGGATTAGATATTATATATTGTATCGTTGGTGTAGTGGTTAGCATCACTGCTTCTCGTCCAGGCGACCCGGGTTCGAATCCCAGCCGGATCAATATTTTTTACTCTTTATTTGGAAATGTATTTTCAATATAAAACGTTAAATAGTTTTACCATTGAATAACACCTCTAAGAACATTAAAATGTAAAATTCAATGAATTTAAAAATGTTGATGAAATCTCAGAATTTCCTCAATTTTCCCCTACGGAACCTGAATAAATTTAAAAGTGTAGATCTATATGTACCCGAATGAATAACGACGCGATTTATTCGTGATATGTATCAGAATCTGTAAAATATGAACCTATGGCATTGATTTTTCCATGTTTGGATGGAATTGAACAAAATATTTTGGAAGTTATATGGTGAGACAGTGATAGGGTCAATGCATTAATTGGTAGCCACTCTATGAAGGCGTACCTTTGGTGCTAATTAAACTTTGAGTAGTAAATCAAATATTAGTTTAAGGTTTTCGATGGGTAACACCTATCGAAACGAATCCGCAAAAACTATACACCATTTCATTCAGTATCCAATTCTACATCATTTTCCAGAGTTAAAAGAATTTTGACCTCATATAACTGAATTTATGGATATTTTTGTCTTGTTACCCTACTTTTCAAAAAACGTCCTGAAATGACTACCCCTCTTTTTTCTTTCCGAGGATAAAAAATTACAAATATTAATAAAAAGATCAAAATTTATTCATGCATTTATACCTAAGACATTGTTGTATACAAATACAAGCAGAACAATTAAATATTTTGCATAATACATTAAAAAAAAATCTCTTATATTTCGGAAAAAATAATTTATGAGTCAACTTTTTCTCAAAAATCAATTTTTACGTTTTAGCAAAACTGAGATTTTTACAAAAATTAGGCAGGGGCATTCATACTGACTACACTTAAAATTATTGACCATGTCTCTAGAACAAAATAAATAAAAAAAATTAGGAGGGTTGACCTCATGTAACTTGAGAAAAATGAAATTGTGTTTGAGAGGGGTCAACATTTGTGGGGAAGTAAAATCAAGGAAAATTGAAGTTTTTTGATAAAACATGCAGTCATTTGCAAATAGTTGTGGAATTCACAAAAATGTCAATTTAATAGCTACTGTCTGTTTTACAAATTATTTTCTGCAAGATAAACAATATTCTCCAGCAAGAAATGTGAACAAGAGCTGTCGGAGAACAGCAAGCTCGCCTAATTAAACCTTTCTTAAATAGGTAACTATCAAAAGAAAAGTGTATCAGTACATTGATATTCAAGCCACAGGGAACCTCCATTCAAAATATCAACTTCCTAATGCAAATATGTCATGTAGTATAAGTGCATTCCAACACTTACTCCTTAACTAACTTTGAAATTTCAGTCCCAAAACTCTAAGTCCACAAAAGGTGTAATTTTGACTAAATTTAAACTTTTAAAAAAAAAATAACTACGCAACTTCTATGTTCAACCCAAGGGCACCTCCATTCCAAATATCAGCTTCCTAATACAACTATTTCATGTAGTATTAGTGCATTACAACTCTTACCCCAAAACTTTAACCATGAGAAATCAGCCGAAAAACCTAAGTCCTCAACAGGTGAAATTTTGACTAAATTTAAACTTTTTATAAATTTTAACTACGTAACATCAATGTTCAACCCACAGGGCACCTTGATTCCCAATATTAGCTTCTTAATACAATTATTTCAAGTAGTATTAGAGCATCACAACACTTACCCCAAAACTTTAACCATGAGAAATCAGCCGAAAAACCTAAAATCCACAAAAGGTAAAATTTTGACTAAATTTAAACTTTTTTTTAAATTTAAACTACGCAACATCAATGTTCAACCCACAGGGCACCTCCAATCTAAATATCAGCTTTCTAATACAAATATTTCATGTAGTATTAGTGCATAACAACACTTACCCCAAAACTTTAACCATGAGAAATCAGCCGAAAAACCTAAGTCTACAAAAGGTAAAATTTTGACTAAATTTAAACTTTTTTTTTTAACTTTAACTACACAACATCAATGTTCAACCCACAGGGCACCTCCATCTCAAATATCAGCTTCCTAATACAAATATTTCATGTAGTATTAGTGCATAACAACACTTACCCCAAAACTTTAACCATGAGAAATCAGCCGAAAAACGTAAGTCCACAAAAGGTGAAATTTTGACTAAATTTAAACTTTTTTTTTAATTTTAACTACACAACATCAATATTCAACCCACAGGGCATCTCCAATCCAAATATCAGATTCCTAATGCAAATATTTCATGATGTATTAGTGCATAACAACACTTACCCCAAAACTTTAACCATGAAAAACCAACGCCGACGCCGGGGTGATTCCATAAGCCCCCCCATTCTCCGAATAGGCGAGCTAAAAATACAGTCAATCTTGTATAAAGCAACCACCTCGCGAATCAATCTGCATACCTCTTCATTATGACACTAGACTAATTTATAACTCCGGGTAGAAATAGTGAAGAAAACTCCTACTGAAGCATTCTGAATTAGTTTTATCCTGCATTAAACAGACAGCTCAATACAAGACAAAATATGGGTATTCAATAGAGTGATCGCTTAATACAAGATTGACTGTAAAAGTTGACAATGATTACAAAGTTTCATAATAAATGGCTGGAATGTTGCAACCCAATAATTGCAAGAGATATTTAACACTTTACTCCATAGCTTATTTTAAGTATTGTAGAGACATGGTTGCATAAAGCAGGCTGAAATTAAAGCAGGATTCATTCTGCGTTACTTCCAGTCTGCTAAACTATGTACAGTCTGCTTAGATAAAGGATTTTTATTATGCATATTCATGACTGTATAAAATTAAACTATTTACTTTCAAGAGTGAAGGAATAAATTAAATGTGTTAACATGAGTATCAATGGAGTAAAGGGTTGATTTAGGAAAACATGTTTATCATGTACCACAGGTTTGATTTACAGTCAGACCGGTATTTAATAGGCGGTCTGTTCTCTACCTTTGTTGTGGTTCTAGGGCATATTTGTCATAGGGAATGTTTTCAGTTTATTAGACCGAGATGATCCCCTCTGCTACAGTGGAGAAAACGTTATTCTTTCCTGTTTACACTCTAACGTAAAACACTAAAATGCAGATAAGGACAATTTTTTGACAATTCTGACTTTTCATTGTTATCTGAGTGGCAAACAGTTAGAAGCCTGACCAGACGCTGTGTTTACCCGGCGTCTGATCAGGCTCCAAACTGTTTGCACTGGAAATAGTACTTTTAGCGTAAAAGCGTTTACTGGGAAAGAACAGCGTTTTCTCCACTGTAAGAGCTAAAAAGGAAGGCGGTTTGGTGGTTTTAATCCAAACAGGCTGCTTTGGAACAAATGAGATAAGTCGAAATCATCTTCCTGTAATCATTATCATGTCATCTCATCACGCATCCCTCATCATTTATGGGCGCTTGTCTCGCAGATCCTGGCAAATCTAGCTCTTCGTTGGCAGACAAAACAATTTTACCACTCGCACAATAGTTATGATCCGCTAAAACATGTTTTTCTTGTATTTGCGCACCGGCCACTCGTCGATTTGCAAACTTTTCCACTCATGGCTCGATTTCTCACAGGGCCCCGACACGATTGCTTTTTGAGAAAAAAAACGTCAGAAGTATATCGATTTTTTTCTCTAAAAATAGCAATCGTGTCGGGGCCCGTGTGCGCAGTCAAGCATTACCCAGCGAAGACCTTAATTATTGTTTATTGGTTTTCCGAAAAATAAATCATTAAATAGATGATATTTATTATTTACTGCGTTTAAAAAGTTGTGACCAATAAAAAACAAGAATATCGTTCCCAACGATGGATGCTCCCCACAAAGAAAGCATGTTTAGTAGGTGAACACAGTAACAAGTTTCATCAACTTACGATGTAACATTCAGGAGATATGCTTCGGACAAAAATGAATTTATTATGAAAAAGGGAGGAAATTCAATATTTGGAGGTGACAGAGTTATAATTATTGTGTACTACACTTCTTTTTGTCATCCGCTAACACAGTATCAAGGTTCAAGTGACGGTGCGGCAGAAAATTTGATTTTTTTAAAAATTTATGTAGAAAAATGGAGATAATTCAATATTTGGAGATGGCAGAGTTATGGTTCTTGAGTACAATCTCGTATCACTGTATCAAGTTTCATCAACTTACAATGCAATGCTCAGGAGATATGCTCCAGAAAAAAATTGATTTTTTTAAAAAGAAAAGGGGAGATAATTAAATATTGGGAGATGACAGAGTCATGGTTCTTGTGTACTGCACCTTCTTATGTCATCACCTATCACTGTATCAAGTTCCATTAACTTACGGTGTAGCAGTCAAGAGATATACTCCGGACAAAATTGTTTTGTATTTTTAGAAAAAGGGAGATAATTCTATATTGGGAGATGACAGAGTTACCGTTCTTGTGTACTGCACTTCCTTTAGTCATCCTCTATCACTGTTGCAATTTCATCAACTTTCAGTGTAACGGTCCAGAGATATGCTCCGGACAAAATTGATTTTTTATGAGAAAAAGGGAGATAATTAAAAATAGGGAGATGAGAGAGTTACTGTTCTTGTGTACTGCACTTCCTCCTGTCATTCTCTATCACTGTATCAAGTTTCATCAACCTACGGTGTACCGTTCAAGAGATTTGCTCCGGACAAAAAAGCGTGACGGATGGAGGGACGTGCGCTCGTACTTACGCTACAATACTTATGTGGCTATTTTCTATTGTTTTCTCTTGTGTGGCTAGCCACACAAGAGACAATTTCTTTTTGCTCTAACTTGGAATAGAATGATCTGGAGGCTAACCCTACCCCTAACCCTATGTCCCACAACTGGCCAGGTTAATGTCACAAGAAATGGCCAGGTTAATGTCACAAGAGACGGCCAGGTTAATGTTTTCTATTATGGGGCTAAGAATTTTAGCCACATAAGTATCCTAGCGTAGGCACGGACTCACGGACTGACGGACAGACGGACGTTCTCACAGTTGGACATTTGTTGGGTATATTTTTTGTTTAAAAGTACCCAACAGTACACTAAAATACCCAACAATAACAATAGGGCAATCACGGAATGAATGGAATCTATTTTTCTCCCTACCCAACAAAGGACCTTTCGTGCGCTCGGACGGACTGAAACACGGACGGACGGACAAAGCGGCGACTATATGCTCCCCCTCTAAAGGGGAGCATAAAAATACATTCCGGTAACAGGAATCGAACCTGGGCCGCCTGGACGAGAAGCAGGGTCCTAACCAATACACAAACGGCTCAATACGAATGTTACATCAAACTGATATATATATATATATATAATAAATAATGTCGGTGTGATGCCGGAAACGACCGGGAAAAGCTGTATATATGATTTAAAAAAATAGATGATGAATTAGACTTTTAAAAAAAAACATTTTATTTCTTCAAACAATGCGCGACGCGTTTCACAACAGGAGACAAACTGAGGTCAAGAAGAACAGTTCACTCACAACAGATAAGAGATCCTTCAACAAGACAAATTCCTTTAAGGTACTTCGCATGTGCGCTTAGTTTCCATACAATTGTTTTGAAACTTTTCATGAAGAATGATAATAGGCTTAGAATCAATGTGTGAAAATATAAGCAAAATCTATCTTGTGGTTTGTCTTTAAGGTCTCTTTTTCTGACAAAAACCTGGAATTTTGATGATTTTATTTTTCTCAAAAACAAATAAAGCTAATGACTATTAGTCTAGCCCAATAAGAAGTCCACAACATTCATTACAAGAAAAGCTAAAAACATTTTGAATAAAGGTGTTCAGAAAGATGTTATCAGCTATTTAAATTTTGCAAAATGCTAAAAAATTGAATTACAAAAAACTGACTCATTCAGTGTATATTTTTTTTCATTTATTTCAAATATATGGTTGATGAAACAGTTGGTCAGAAAAAATTAGAAAATATTACAGTCAGGATTTGTTGTTATAACAGATTTTCTTATTAAAATGGGGGCAATTTGAAGTTGAAATACAGTTACTTACCTTAAAATTAGAATTCTGTCATTAAAATGCGCTATTATTTATTCACGGACTTGCATACAAGGTTAATTCTATTGTTTAAACATAATAATAATGGGCAATGTTGATCTTGAAAAGGTTGACGAATTGATAAGCTTCAATGTGTGGCTTTATAGTTCGATCAATTCGTATACATGCATACCGATTTTATTGACTTGTAAGTCATTAAATTAAAACGTACATGTAAGTGGACATATAATTGGACCGTATATAACATCACTTATTCTAATCAACAAAGACTAAACATAACATGTCCCTTGATTACTGCGTTATGGATTGACAAGTCAATAAATCGGACACTTAAAAACAATATTTGGATCGGATGGGTCTCGCACCTATGACCATTGAATTTCTAGTCAATCACTCTGCTTACTGCACTATGAAGGATTATACTAAATCGTATCAACATTTTCCTATATATAAATTTTCTAGTATAAGCACGTACGGAAAAAGTCTATGTTGCCAAGACGCATATCCGCTCGCCCGCAAGACCGACTTCCGGTAGCGAAAGGCCTTAAGCGCCCATTTAGAAAAATGCGGAAAGAAAAACTTAAATTATGAAATGTTTCCTTTTTTTAAATTAAAGACAAATAGTGTTTCAGCTAGGCTAGCAAAAGAAGAATATTTCATAGCAAAATTTAAACCTGTTCTTAATTCTCAATAATTATCTCCCTTTAATAAAACGCAGTTATTTAGCTTAGATGTACGTCAATAGGAAGTGACGACGTCGATATCATGACAGCAACGTCATGACGTCATAAACAATAGTATTGCGCCTGATGAATTATAGTGAAACGCGTCGCGCATTGTTTGAAGAAATTTTTTTTTTTTTTTTAAAAGTCCAATTCATCATCTATTTTTTTAAATCATATATATATATATATATATATATATATATAATATCTGAAAATAAGGCTAGTGTTCCAACAAATAAGACAACTTAAGGGCAAACGCGCCCAATTTGTGCTAACAAAGTACAATAATCCAACAATCGTTACTCAACAAAATCGTGATGTCGGTTACCTCCCGTGGATATTTTCGGTTTCAAACAATCTCTATTAATCGAGAAATATAAACGTGAAATTTAGTGTGAACCCGAGAACACATACAGAGACACATACCTTAGTAATCGCATGCGATCCAACGCTCAACCAATCAGAGCACGACGCCCATATTTCGGTCAAAATTTAGATGCGTGGTGCTAAATATGTTAAATTGTGGTCACGACATCATTTGAATTAGAAGCAGGCAGACTGGCACCGAGTTCTCTTTCCTGACGAATCTGACCGAGCAATACAGATGGTAGGCTATGCAATTTTTTAACATTCAAGATTCAGCATTCAAGATTTGAGACAGGCTTCACAGGCAAGAGTGGAGGACTGAGGTACTTATTGAACGTTACGCTAAGCCATAGAAATATAGCGTGTGTTGGTGCAAATAGTGGCCATTCACGATATTAATCATACTGAATACAACTTTGGACTTTTTATGATAATTCATTAAACACCTAAACATTTTAAGAAAAAAACAACTTTTATTCAGATTTTTCATTTAGATCCCTACCAACTTCTTCATTACATCACTCGAAAAAAAAATATCACAGCAGTATGACGTTAACTGATATGGATTGAAAATGATAAACTTCATTTTCGGTATAGGTTTTAGACCATCAACATCATAACTTTCCAGCAAATGTTCCTGTACTCGTGTGGGACGTTTCTACTTTTGCTCAGTATATGTAAAAAATACTCCAAATAACCCCAAATATTTAAATCTTCGACAACATTTCTCGACAGGTTGCTTTCCAGATATTACGCTCCAACCCCTACCCTACATACTCAGATTAGTATACCCCCTCTAACTAGTTGGGGTTCGGGGACATGCTCCCCCGGGGAAATTTTATTCTTAGATGACTTCAGAAGCGTTCAGGGTCATGCTGTGCATTTAAAACAGGTAAAATACTAGTAAAAATCCATGTAAATGTTTAACTCAAAATAACAAATTATTAATGATATAGGATAATATTTTTTGACGTTGTCTTCCGGCTATTAGCCTTTTCTACCTCTACCCCTTCCGATAAGTGTACACACTTTTACTAGGGTGTCCGGGGCATTCTTCCCGGGACATCTTTTATTTCTATTGTCTCTGGTGCATTCTAGGGGCGTTTTTTTTATATATAATATATACTTTTTTTTACCATTTTCTTATTATTCACACCTAAAGCATTTATATCTATTTATGAAGTTTGATCAATTTCTTAAGGATATATTTTGATTTAGTAAGTGTATTCATTGAATTTGAGCCAAAAACAATTAAGAAAAATGCACATACTTCAGGCACCAAGCTCTAATGTATACACTTTGCATCATACTTTTAGTAAGCATCACCTTTTAACTGTTTTAATGTCTGTTTGTGCCAATTATTAATTAACATTATTTCAGAAAGCCAAAAGTAATGCATGCCGACTCTTTGCCGAGAATGGCTATATTATACCAGAGACCATACATGTACATGTTGTATGTATGGTCTTTGATTATACATTTCAATTGCCCATAGACAAAAAAGAACATTATAACCTATGTTTTTCTTTTTACCATGGTACTAAGGTACGTTCGAAGAACCTATGTAGAAATGTTCATAGAGATCCTACGAAGATTTCATTTGGGCGCGTATGTCCTTAATTCAATAATCATACAATCTGGCAAGGTTTTATTTATCCAAAATGTCAACGGACCTGTATACTATCCGACAACAGGGCTAGTTGTGAAATAAATTCGTTGCCCGAATTAATACTGAATTCAACTGGTTCGCTCGTGTTTTTGAATTGATAATGTAATTTTGTATAAAACTGTTCCCATTCGCTACAATGGCTTATCGTGAACCACCTAATATAAGAGAACGCCCTATTAAGCTCATATAACTCCACCCACCATTTATCATTATGGTTCCCAGTTTCCCCTATTTCATGGGTGCCGCCATTTTTCCCCTTTGCCTGTCCCTATCTGTCTGAAGATAAAGGGACATAACCCAGTCTAGGGCAGATGATCCCATTTCAATAATAATCAACCCATTCAAAAACTTATATTTATACTTCTATGATTATACTGTGGACAAATATTATCAAAATCCATTCAAAACTGTAGTTGCTAAGTGTGTTAACACTGTCAAATAAGCCTTTTATAGCATATTTGAGTACATTAAGGGCATATAACTCTGTAAAAATTGAATGAACCTCAAACTCAACTCAGAATCAGATCTTTATGCATTTAACGTTTGTGTGAAGTTTCATTAGTATCCCTCCAACAGTTTTTCAAGAAAACTCTGGACAAGCTTTTTATATGAGTACATCAAGGGTCGATAACTCTGAAACAACAAGAGCTGCATGCGGCCCTATATCGCTCACCTGAGGACTATTGTGTTATATATTACTCAATGCAAAATGAAGTTTGTCATTGCATGTATGTGGACTGTTGCATGAAGAAGTAATTCAGAATCTGTTTATCAATATTACTATTTGAGCAAAAGGGGAAAATATGGCAATGATATAAATAGTGCTAATAAAGGGTCACTTAAACAATATTCATTCAAAATATTATTGAATTCAGACAATGTTTCAGAGAAGCAATTGTTTTTTAAAAAAATCCATTATAATTAAGTCTATGTAAAACTGATAAGCCCCGGGGCAGGGCCATTTTTGACCATGGGGACATGATTTGAACAATTTTGGTAGAGGACCATAAGGCAAAGCTAGATGCCAAATATAAAAGGTCTGGGGCTTACGGTTTCAGAGAAGAAGATTTTTAAAGGTTTTCCTATATAAGTCTATGTAAAACTGATAAGCCCTGGGGCGGGTCCATTTTTGACACGGGTCATGATTTGAACAATTTTGGTAGAGGACAGTAAGGCAAAGCTAGATGCCAAATATAAAAGGTCTGGACCTTATGGTTTCAGGGAAGAAGATTTTTAAAGGTTTTCCTATATAGGTCTATGTAAAATTGATAAGCCCCGAGACGGGTCCATTTTTGACACAGGGGTCATGATTTGAACAATTTTGGTAGAGGACCATAAGGCAAAGCTAGATGCCAAATATAAAAGGTCTGGGCCTTACGGTTTCAGAGAAGAAGATTTTTAAAGGTTTTCCTATATAAGTCTATGTAAAACTGATGATGTAAGTACGGAAATTGACCACGCCCTCTGGCGGCCATGTTTTTTGACGGAACAAAATTCTTTGAACAATTTGAAAGTATATTAATTGAGAAACATTTTAGTGAAAACCATATTGAAATCGGACCAGTCGTTCTTGAGAAGAAGATTTTTAAAATATTGTGCATGGTTGCCATGGCAACAAGACCGATTGCCCCACCCACTTTTTTTTAACAATTTTTAAAGCTCACAACTACGGTATGTATTTGACCAAGTTTGGTTATAATTGGGCCATTGGTTTCAGAGAAGAAGTTGTTTGAAAGAAATTGTGAACGGACGACACCGACACCAACACCAACACAGACGTACGACGACCGATCACAATAGCACTTTGTGCTCAGGTGAGCTAAAAATCAAACGAACCTCAAACTCGACTGAGCTTCAGATCTTTATTTTATAACATTTGTGTGAAGTTTCAATAATATATCGCTAATAGTTTTCCAAGAAAACTCCGGACAAGCTTTTTATATCATATATGAGTACATAAAAGGCAGATAACTCTGTAACGAAAAATCAAATGAGCCTCAAACTTCACTCAGCTTCAGATCTTGATGCATATAACATTAGTGGGAAGTTTCATTAATATCCCTCAAATAGTTTTCTGAGAAAACTCCGGACAAACAAATTGTTGACAGATGAACGGATGAAGGAACAAATGAACGTATTCACGGACGGACGGACAGGGCCATGCCAATATATGACCACCTTTATTCCTCAGCTGAAGAAAATAGTTCCAGTTTATACTCTCATGAACAATTACCATAACAATTGTTTTATATAGTCTAAAAGATGGTAGTTTAAAGCAGGTTGAAAGTAAAGCAGAATGTGCCTTAAGGCACACTCTGCTTTACTTTCATCCTGCTTTAAGTGATGACCTGTATTTAATGTTATAAACGGGTTATTGGGTAAAGGGTTAAGGTGCTGTCACACATCACCGGATAACACAAACGGACTTCAAACGGAAAAGAAATGTGTCACAGAAAGATATCCGGTGGCAAAATTTGTTCGTGAGGCGCTCAGATTTGGTGCCGGGCCGGATAAAACGCATGGTAACCGAACACTAACCGAACAAGTAAAGGATAACTAACGGTAACTTAACGGATATCCCCGTACGTGAAACGGACAAATACCGGATAAAACGAAAGTGAAACGCATGGATAACTGACGTAACATTCTTGGAACGTTCGATAAACGTATATGTTACGGTCACGTAACGGATAAATCGAAAGTTCTCAGTATCGTTTAATTTGAACAAGAGTGATGCCACCGAAATTCAAGACTTCGAGGAAGAGAAAAACCAGCGCCCAGCGAAAGGTCTCTACATGCCCATCTACTTCTTCTATCAAAAGCGACACTGGAGATGCTGAAAGGACGAGAAACCAAGAAGGCATAGAAGCCCAAGATGAACACGACATATCACAGCCTGAAACTGGAGAGATTTCCGAAAGCTCAAACAGCCCCTGGTCGCCTCCATTCGTCTTTAATTGCTTTGCACACCTGCAATTGTAAATGCAACACATTATAAGTCCAATATCGGTTACGTTACCATATTTACCAGAATATTGGTTCAAGGAAACACATAATAATGTGCATAAACTCCATAATACGAACTATTCATATACATGTACCACATTTCATCAATTAATCTTGCACGGTTTCAAAGTTTTCGCAGGATCAAGAATTCTGAACAGACGGACATAAAGGCATCAATCGATAGGTGTATAATACAAACAGACATACATATGGACGAACTTACAACATTTGTCGGATGTGGCTATTTCTTTTGATCTTGTTCCCGCTAAGGGCCAGATTAAAGGAATGACCAGATTAATTTATGTCATAAAAAATGGGCAGGATAATGTTGATCACTAATGTGGATTATTATGGCCACGAAAGTATCGATTTATGCACCCATACAGACAGGCGGAGGGCAAACCTATGGCAGAAACATCGGTAGGGGGTTAATATGGTCAGTAAAATGACTATATCAGAATTTAAATTGCTATAAAGTTATAAAGATAACAATACAAAAATTATAATTTCCTTTTATTGATTAAGAATGATACCGGTAGATAAAACTATAACCTCTCGCACGACAACAGATATAGTGTTGTGGGATATTCTCCAAGTGGATCGCATATTTGTATACTTGGACCCAGAGGCGAGATGTCTAAGGGTAATGACTTACTTCATGCCTTGCTCGATGGGGTCTCTATAAAATGTGAACTGTCTGGTTATCCTAGGACTAACTCGAGACAAAATCTAATCAAATAATTCAGGAGGCATTCTCATGCAATTGATAAAAGACCTCTGGGCTTCTCCCCGCAACTCCGAGACGAGTTGATCGTATAGTCTAAACTACATGCGCCTTTAAGGGCCTAACCAAGTCCTAGACCACAATCTCCCCTGCCATCTTCTCCTCCTTCTGTTCTGTTCATGAATTAAGGTGTTCAAATTGGCACCTTGCAGGTCAATCTGAGCCTATATCAGAGCTGCTGGATACTGCAGTCGAACACGAACACGACACTCCATGATGTATTAATAAATGTTTCTCAAATTTCCATAAATGTATCAGCAATGACATGTATGCATGTAATGAAAATAATATACAAGAAAAACACGTTTTACTTTTCCCGATAATATGTATGCCATCAGTTTGATCACACGGACCTCCGTTTCCTCGTCGGTAGGTGTCCGTTTAACCTACGGTTGATTACCGGAACATGTCCGGTTGGTCCGTTAGGTGTCAGGTAATACTCCGGTCCATGAATCCAGCTCACCGGATATCAACGAATACGAACAGGACACGTACAGGACAATGAACGTATGCATTCCGAACAAAACGTATACAAACGCACATCTACCGTATATCTAACGTACATTTTTGTCCGGTGGAATCCGTTTTCAAGTTTTCAACATGTTTAAAACTTTCAACCGGATTGAACGGACATCACCGGACATGGCCGGACAATGAGCGAATATACCGAATAAGAAACGGACAAGAAACGAATGCGAACGAAGACGAACGGATTGGAAATTTGGTTCTCCGTTGGATGTCCGTTTACGCTATCCGGTAAGGTGTGACTGAGCCTTTAGCATTCAATCAAATAAGCTCTTATAATCTTCTATTTTGAAAGAAATTTTCAATTGGATGAGAAAGTATCATCAAGAGTGATGTTTAAAAATAGTACTGCTATGAAACATTGATTTGCAAAATTTATATGGACAGCGATTAAATAAGTTTTTTCGGAAAATGAGCAAAATAGCCAATCAGACATTTGTTTCTCCAAATTTACCAATTCAAGTGATACTATTATGCCAAAAGTTTGGCTTAATTTCAGTAATTTCTCCTAATTTTGCAAATACAGCGCTCCCTCTCTACAACGACACCCAATGGGAGACAAATATTTTGTGCATTGTTCGGAGGGAGTCGTTATAGAGAGGGAAATTTGCTTACATTGCAAACAGCTTGAATCCAGATCAGACGCCACGTAACGCGGCGTCTGATCTGGATTCAAGCTGTTTGTCATTTTCTGTCAAAATGTTGAATATGTAACTTTGAGAAAAACAGCAGACGACAGTTTTAAGCAGACGATATTGCAGAAGTGAAAGTATTAGGCATATAATTGTCTTGTTTTTGGGACAGCGGCAAGAGTCGATGTAAGGAGGGAGTCGTTGTTGGGAGGGCTGTACACAATCTCTTTAACCCTTTCTCCCATAGAAGCGTCTTTTAGCACATTTAATTAGTCCCTTATACAATCAAGAATATGCAGCATTAGAAATAATTTCTGTAGTCTTAGCAGATAATAAAGAAGACTGTAGCTTAAAGCAGGCTGAATTTAAAGCAGAATGCGCCTTAAGTAGCATTCTGCTTTACTTTCAACCTGCTTTAAGTAGTTACCTGTCTTCAAAACTAGAAACAGGTTATGGGGTAAAGGAGCTTAGTGAAGGGAACTGCCTAAAACTTCTAAGGAAACATCTCTTTGTTTTCAATCTTCTAAAGGAACTTTCTGCTATACATATAGATTGCTTCAAGATGCCACCTGTCTTCGTCACCATCTGTGAGTTAACTCTTTAAACATCATTCACGATGTAACTCCTGTGGGTTATCATGTTCCCTTGTGGATATTTTAGTAACCAAATAATGAACCAGTCTACTTTGAATTATGCATAGTTAAATACATACTGGTTTTAATTAGTAAACAGTGTAAACTCCTACAGGAGCCCTCTGATCTGGGTCTACACTGTTTTCAAATGTATTTTGGGTATATTATAGACAGGTCCATGGTGTTGAAAGAGTTAAGTCTTGTTTTGAGAAGTAGGCTATATCCAGGTTTTACTGTAAAGAGTTCCAATAAATTAGCAACTATCTCTGGAGGTCAGATAAAGTGAAAGATGCTAGAAACAAAAAGTACCCATAGATCACTACTCTATCACTTATCAGTCAAACCGTCACCGGAAGACTTTTCCACCAATCAAATCTCATTAATTCATTACAGATAATAGTATTAATAAATGTGTACTGTCGATTCACACCTGATCTTGCTGAAAAATGATGCGAAAATAAAAGGTGAAATCTTGCTTCTGTCCACCAGGGTGACTTTCCCCGCAGACACCAAACTGATACATTCGGAGGCTGATAAGAGCCAATCTTTGACCTGCAATAAACTTTTTTAGATCAGTAAGATCTGATTTTAACCCATTACCCCATAGTCAACAAGTTCCAATTTTAACCCATAACCCAATAGCCTGTTTCTAATTTTGAAAATAGGTAACCACTTAAAGCAGGTTAAAAGTAAAGCAGAATGTGCCTAAAGGCACATTCTGCTTTATTTTCAGCCTGCTTTAAGCTACCATCAGCTAGGATATGGAAAATATTTCTTAAGCAGCTTATCAATGACTGTATGAAATGAAACTATTTTCTTCAGTAGCGGAATATTTTTAAAGGCGTATAAAGTGGTATTTATAAGGTAATTGGTTAAAGAGCTTGGGGTACCTAACATCCAAAAATAAGCCCTAATATACCATTACCTCATTGCCCATTTCTAGTTTTTGAAAAACAGTTGACCACTTAAAGCAGGTTGAAGGTAAAGCAGAATATGTCTCTTCACACTTTATGTCTACTTTATGCTACCATCTGCTAGAATATAGAAAATATTTGTTATGGTACATGTTCATGACTGTATAAAATTGAACTATTTTCTTCAGTGGTTGAATAAATGACATGCTGTCTACAACGAAACCCAGCTGGAGACACAAATTGTCGTTATGGGAGGGAAATTTGCAAACAACTTAAATCAAGATCAGACCCTGCATAAAGGGGCATCTGATCTGGTTTCAAGTTGTTCGTCACTCATCATTAAGTTTTTTTCTTTTAAAATGTACAATGTAACATTATGTAACTTTGAGAAAAACAGACAACAATTTTAAGCAGACGACATTGCAGTAGTGTCTAGGTCGGACATAACTGTTCTGTTTAGGGAACTGGGCCAAGGGTCGTTGTTAGGAGAGAATTGTTCCTGGGAGGACCGTTGTAGGGAGGGTACACTGTACAAGGTGCTTCTATTGGGGAAAGGGAGGTAATCTTTTTATAAGCGGACTGATAAAATAGCCATCATTTTGCCTAAAGGTTAAACAGGAAAGAGACAGATTTGGTTGAAACAAAACATGTGGACAAAAGTGTAACACGGGACAAGTGAATTTTATTATAAAGACTTTTGACTCTTAACTCCTTTACCCCTGAAACTTTAACCCTTAAGCCAATTTATGCATAAGGGATGTTTTCTATAATAATATTGAAAAATGACAAACAGTGCAGACCCTGATCAGAATAAACTTGTTGCAAGTG
The DNA here is from genome assembly GCA_922989275.2 of Gari tellinella. NCBI lineage: Eukaryota > Metazoa > Mollusca > Bivalvia > Cardiida > Psammobiidae > Gari > Gari tellinella. The sequence continues at coordinate 64,125,728 of OV277860.1, read as the reverse complement.
TTGAATGTGGAAGGAGAGGCGAGTACAGTAGAACACTCACAACCGAGGCAAAATGGTGTTAACCGTTTTTTATTCACATTCAACGTTTCGACCTTCAACGGGTCTTAATCATCAAGTGTTGAATGTGTTAATGCTTTAAGATTAATCTAATATCTACTTTCAAACCCTTTCCAGCTTCTAGAGTGTTAACAATGTATTTACATGATTTGACCTTGTGACCTAGTTTTTGGCAGACATAACCAACATTCAAACTTAACCTATATATCAATATGGCAAACATTTTAACCAAGTTTCATTAAGATCTAATGTGTTTTGTAGCCTCTCAGGTGTTAAGGTTTGTCTATGATTTGACCAAGTGACCTAGTTTTTGACCCAACAGGACCCACATTCAAACTTTACATATCAATAGACCAAACATTTTGAAGAAGTTTCATGATGATCTAATATTTGTAGCCTCTAGAGTGTTAACAAGGTTTTTCTATGATTTGACCCAGTGACCTAGTTTTAAACGGACATCACCCATATTCAAACTTGACCTAGATATCAATATGGCAAACATTTTGACAAAGTGTCATGAAGATCAAATGAGATTTATAGCCTCTAGAGTGATACCAAAAAGATTTTCTATGATTTGACCCAGTGACCTGGTTTTTTACATGACATAACCCACATTCAATCTTGACCTATATTTCATCAAGACAAATATTGTCGTCAAGCTTCATGAACATTGAATGAACTTTGTATGTGCTGGAGTGTTAAGGAAAGATTGTGAACGGACGGACGGACAGACAAACAGAGGACGGATGACAGACATCCAGCAATCCAAATAGCTCATCTTGGCACTCCGTCCCAGGTGGGCTAAAAGCTGGCAAAAACTACTTTAAATGTACAGTAGATTTCTATATGTGCATGCAAAGAGTTAAATACAATACATATATCAATAGAAAGAGAAAAAACTGTCAACACACAAGTGATGATGTTTCAGCTAATTGCTGGTTTGCTTAAGGACACAAATTATGAAATAATTGCACATCTTGACAACAAGATTCCAAAACCCAGAATTAGCCAATTTGTTTAAAGCCCTTGATGAAATCCCACCAAGCGGAAGAAAAACGTATCTGTTTAATGTAATTTACATGACACATTAATTACTTTTTTATGGAACATTTTTTGTCAGTTTGCACCCATTTTTAATGCATCACTGTTGAAAACAATTTGCATACAAATAACTGACCTTCTAGTACTAGTACAGTGAAACTAGTCACTTCCATTTAATCCATTACTCCATCCAGGGCTCCAGGTAAGAGGGAGTAAACAGAACAAAGCTAGCATTTTCTCACTCATTTCAGCACCAAACCCTATGGTGTTACTACTTTTTAGAATCGTCTCTTTGAGATGATTCTAATGGGTAGTAACACCATAGGGTTTCATAAAGAAATAAAGATTTTAGTTTCTGAAGTACTCCCCTTATCTGGAGCTCTGACTCCATAGATACACATTTTTACAAATTTAATTTATTTCTCCTCTGAAAAAAAAGTTCCAATTTATGCAGTCATAAACATGCTTCATAAGAAATATTGTTTATATTCTAGCAGATAGTAGCCTAAAGCAGGCTGAAAGTAAAATAGAATGTGCCTTAAGGCACATTCTGCTTTACTTTCATCATGCTTTAAGTTGTCACCTGTCTTCAAAACTAGAAATACGCCTTGGGGAAACAGGTCAATGCAGGTCATAAGCAATAGCTGCATGCTGTCTCAGGGCTCCAGATAAGGGGGATATTTCAACAAGAGGGCCATGGCCCTTAATTCGCTCACCTGAGGTCATTGTGCCTTAGCTTAATAGGCAAGACAACATTTTAATATAGCTGTAAATGGAATTATCTTCCAGACAAAAAAAACATGACAAATTGGAATAACTTAAAAAAATATTGTTGGCAGAGTTATGGCCCTTATCCATGACACTTCTTCTTATCAAGCTACATGTATTTCCATATGATTATTTATTGCGCACTCTGCTTTACTTTCAACCTGCTTTAAGTTATCATCTACTAAGATATAGATACTATTTCCTATATCTTACATGTTTATGACTATATGAAGTGGAATTATTTTCTTTAGAGGAGGAATAAATTAAAGGCGTAAAAAGGCATATGTATGGGGTAATGGGTTAACATCAGTAGAACTGGAGTTATCTCAAAGACAAGAAAATATGACACTGGGAAATATCTCAAAATTGACATTGACCTTTGTACGACATGACCCAAGTTATAAAGTTTCTAACTTTAACAAAGTTATGGCTAAGATTAAAGTTGTGGACTGACAGACAAACAAATGGACAAACAGACAAAAAAGCAGACAGACAAAAACAATATGCCCCCAACTGCAGGGCATAAATATATAGCAGACACCATATGCTGCTGTTTACAGTGAGCCTCATCAGCTGACCAGCTGACCTGAGTTCAGTTATGTAACTCTGCCAGTAGGAAATTTGGCTAGGGTCTAACTCTTATTATGCTGAATTGCTGTCTGCTATACATATTTTGAATATTAAACATATGTATAAATATGGCAAAAGACATAATTACATAACTGTCAGTGGATCACTTCCAGACCCTGTTTCTCTAAGTATGAAGCAGACTAAACCATTTATAAACTTTAGCAGACAACATGTTCAGCTAAGACCATCAGTTCAGTGGCTGAGGTCAAATACTGGGTAGTATGGTAGAATTAGCAACTGCTCTGAAGGCTTACCCTTAACAGACTGAAATGATATCTGCTTAAAACCTACTGTATGCGAAAAGTGACAAAAAAAAGAATTTAGAACATGTTCAGTTGGTAAATGAGTACCAATAGTTTGGATCCAAATTAGATGCAGCATTATGTTGCATCTGATCTGGATCCAAAATGTTTGCAAATATTGGCTATTTGCCCTTAGTATATTAAGAGTAACTCAGGTAAAATACAGTTCTGCTTTTGCTTCATCAAAAATACTGTAAAACCTGCCTAGAGCAGCACTTAAACTGCGCAGGGTGGCGTCAAGTGTGACCCTAGGGATTTCATTTTAACAAACTATAGAGGGATTGACCAGGAGATTCTACTGTAAAAATATCAAAGCTTAGGGCCTAGTAGTTTTTAGCAAGAAGATTTTTTAAAAAAGTTTGCTTTTTTGCTTTTTCAAGCAGAGTTTTTGCTTTTTCTCTTTCATTTAGACAACTTCTGTAGAGAAGCATCCAAGGAACATCATGAGCAGTTTGAATCCGCCCTACAATCCCCGGGTTCAGAGGAGATGTCGTTTGAAGTAAAAGTGAACGGACAGACGTACTACGGACAATGAGCGGTCACAATAGCTCACCTTGAGCCTTCGGCTCAGGTGAGCTAAAAACTAAAATCTTTATTTCCGTTTGAAACCCTATGGCGTCACTACTCATTAGAATGGTCTCGAAGAGACGATTCTATAATGAGTAGTAACATCATAAGATTTGATGCTGAAATAAGTGAGACAAGAGCCCCACGGGGCATATTCGCTCACCTGAGAATAGCTGGAAAAACGGAGATATTGATTTATGTCCAGGACTGACCTAGATATGCAACAGACCGGAACAATTTGAACAAAATATGTAAAGTATATTTAAAAGTGTCACCATACAGAATATAAAAGCTCTGGCCATATTAGAGTCAGAGAAGAGGACGTTTGAAATATTCTCTTTATAACTCTATGTAAAACTGTGACCCCCGGGGCAGGGCCCATTTTGACCCTAGGGGCATAATTTGATCAAACTTAATAGAGGACCTGTAGTCGATGATATGTGCCATAATTATGTCTAAGCTCTGGCCCTTGTAGTTTTAGACAAGAAGACTTTTTAAGTTTTCATTGAAAAAAATCTATTTTTAGCTGCTGTGACCTAGTTATGCAACGGACCAGAACCATTTGTACTATTTTGGTATAGGACATCTAGAAGTGTCACCATGCCAAATATCAAAGCTCTGGCCATATTAGTTTCAGAGAAGAAGACGTTTGAAAATTTCACTATATAACTCTTTGTAAAACTGTGACCCCCGGGGCAGGGCCAATTTTGACCCCAGGGGCATAATTTGAACAAACTTGATAGAGGACCTGTAGGCGATGCTATGTGCCAAATATCTAAGCTCTGGCCCTTGTAGTTTCAGACAAGAAGATTTTTTAAGTTTTCATTAAAAAAATCTATTTTTAGCTCCTGTGACCTAGTTATGCAACGGACCAGAACCATTTGAACAATTTTGGTAAAAGACATCTAGAAGTGTCACCATGCCAAATATCAAAGCTCTGGCCATATTGGTTTCAGAGAAGAAGACGTTTGAAAATTTCACTATATAACTCTATGTAAAACTGTGACCCCCGGGGCAGGGCCAATTTTGACCCCAGGGGCAAAATTTGAACAAACTTGATAGAGGACCTGTAGATGATGCTATGTGCCAAATATCTAAGCTCTGGTCCTTGCAGTTTTTGACAAGAAGATTTTTTAAGATTTCCTTATTTTTTCTCTTTGGTTGCCATGGCAACCAGAGTTCTGCATTGTTTTTAATTCTTTGAACAATTTGAAAGAGCTTGACCCAAGGAACATTTCTGTAAAGTTTGGTTGAATTCTGTCAAGCGGTATAGGAGGAGATGTCATTAGAAGCAATTATTAACGACGACGCACGACGACGGACACAGGGCCATCCCAATAGCTCACCTTGAGCCTTTGGCTCAGCTGAGCTAAATATGCTGAATTTGTGCAGTTTAATTAAGAAATGAACTGATTTTTTTCGGCGTTCAAGCGAAATGAACGACAGAAAATTATCAGCAAATACCATGAATCGCGCTAGCAATTCATGGTAAATTTGCCGATAATTTTCTGACGTTCATTTCGCTTGAACGCCGAAAAAAATCAGTTCATTTCTTATATTTACAATATATTTGCTGTAATTTCTAACATTAAATAAACATTTTGTTCGTACGCATGTATGTTTAATCCATATTAGATGTAGATAACACGAATAATGTGTACCCTATAAGGAACAGCCATGACCGATTTACTCAAGCTGTGTAAAATCGAAAGCAGAAAAATAAGTCCCATTGTTTACATTCTAAGTCAACAACTTTACAGTTTGGCGCGAAAAATGCTGATTTTTGACGTCATTGGAAGTGACGTCCTTTTAAAGTAGGATAAATATATTGAGGTTTGTGTCATAAAGAAACGCAGTTACCACTGTTCATAAGGTATAAGATATATTCTTGCAATTTATCTCATTAATAAAGAAGAAAATTAGTAGAGAATCATGGTTTTCACTAATAGGAAGGCACAGATCTGTAAAGAACAAAATTAATTTGGAAAAAATCCGCCAAATGTTTGCTGTCCAAGTTCTTAAGATTAATTCGTGAATGAAAACTGCATATGCCCCGCCTCCCCTTCTAAACTTATCAACAAGTCCAACCCTCTCGAAAAGTGGTGTTTATACGAAATGAACAGCATTTTTTTCAATGGTTTTGAATGGGGCGATTGTAAATATTCCCTCTTATCTGGAGCCCTGCTGTCTGTTACAGTATAACCTCCGTTATCCGACACACCATGGTTCCATGTTTGTAAGTCGGTTAAGAGAGGTTGTCGGTTAACGGAATTAGGCCTAAGTTAACAAGTTTACACACCCAAAGATTGTCGCTGTGAGGCGAATTTCTCGATGCCGACTGACTTATTAAATATGCTTGCATGACTGCAGCATAATCCTTGTCAGGTTATTCCAGTTTGAAATAGGAGTCCCCTGCTCCGGATCTACACGGTTTTCCATTGTTCTTTCTACAATAGGCATAAACGTGTTTACATTGTCAGTGTACAATCAGAAGTAATCACGCATACATGTAGATATTGAGGGATCGACTAAAACACCGGCATATTCGTATTTACATTTTATACACAAGTGCATTCTTCACTCGTTATGCCGAAGTAGCGGGAAAATAACAAAAAACTTCAAATTGCTAGAAAGTTTTTATTTTCTCTCAATATAACTTGAGCATACATTTTTACGCCTGCGATTATTACTATAGACTCAACCTATGCGGAGGGCGCATTATATATATATTTCTTACTTCTAATGTTGACAACATGACGGTGATGACGATTGGCAGTTACTTGTCCGAAATAACACGAAATAATGGTTAGCTATTGTTGGATAGGATTGATGAGTTGGTCTTTTCGGCACTGCGACCATGAATGGGTTGCTTACACGTGTTGGCTGAAGTTATCTTATCAACCCTCACATTATTCACTCATTGTTTAAACAATACATGTTGTCTTACACGGCCAACCGAGCAATATGTGTCATTATCACCTGCGCATGATAATCGCGCATAGTCGGTCAATGATCAAAGGTCAGCATACCGTCGGATAACGGGGTGTGAAAAACCTCTAATTTGCCTTTTTTGGTCCGTCAAGGTATGTCGGATAACGGTTAACAGAGGATCCGATCAAGAGAGAGTTAGGTTACATAAGATATATAGGGAAACTGCCGGGACCAAACAGCAGGGTCGGATAACAGAGGTTTCCGGTCAAGAGAGGTGTCGATCGACAGAGGTTATACTGTATAAGACTTACAATAAAGCTTGTACAGTAAAACCTCTCTATAAGGACCACAAAATTCAGTTCATTATTTTGTGTTGTGGCAGGTGGCTGCTTAATGCAAGGTGAAAGTAAAACAGAAAGAACTTTCTGTTTTAATTTCTGCTTGCTTTAAGCTGTCATTTGTCCTTCATACTATCAATTAGCCTTACTTTTAGAGGTTGTAATAGAAAGGTTTTTTGGTCACCTGCTGTAGGCAAAGGTGACACTTAGGGGTCACTTTTTTGGCGTCTGTCTGTCTGTCTGTCAGCTGTCTGTCTGTCACACTTTTTGCGACACAATTCATAACTCCTTTTCTACGGAAGCTTTTAAAATGGATGAAACTTCATTTATGCCAAAGAGCTTGACAAGTGGAAGTGTATTTCACAAGGGTCATAACTCTTGCATCAACATTGTGAGAGTTATTCCCCTTTTAACATTTTCTTTTCATGCAGATTTCTGTTTTACTTAAGATTTTGAAATCGAAAATCTTTTAAGGAAAGAGATTGTTAGCCTGATGCTTGCTGGCAGGTGACACAGTGTACGTGCACCAAGGAGCATCCATCTATTTTTATGTTTTTCAGTTAATCCTTAATTTTATGTACCGGTAATTCAAATACTTGTGTAATAAACAAAGCTAATGAAGGAACGTCTATGGACTTGGATAACTTAGGGTCAAAACAATCCTTTCCTTTAACTCTTTCCTCCCTGAAACTTTAAATGGACAATTCCAGTTTCCATTTTAGTATAGTCCATTTCTGACCTTTAAGGGTTGTTTTTGTCAATGTTTGGCATTGTGACAAACAGTGAAGAACCTGATCAGAGGGCTCCTTTCGGAGCCCTCTGATCAGGGTCTTCACTGTTTGCATAGGACAAGTGTACTATTCACATGTACACTGTTTGATAAGCACGCCTATATGCGGGACTAGGGTTCAAAGAGTTAACATATGTTAAGAAATATTGTCTTTCTGTAGTGTTACTATATTAAAACTAACAATTTTATTTTCAATATAGGGTGAGCATGTGAAACAGTTGAGATATTGATGATAATTGCCAAGTCACTCAGAATCCCAACTGGATCTACACTAATTGCAAAGTCAACCTAGTTTCAGTGTTTTAACCCTATCCCCTATAGAAGTGCGTTTTTAGCACATTAAATTAATTGCTCCGCTGAAGAAAATAGATCCAATTTTATACGGTCATGAATGAGTATCACAAGAAATATTTTCTTTATTCTTACAAGTGGTAGCTTAAAGCAGGCTGAAAGTAAAGCATTCTGCTTTACTTTCAACCTGCTTTAAGTAGTCACCTATTTTCAAAATTAAAAATCAGGCTATGGGGCAAAGGGTTAATCAGCTAATAAACAGTCTACGCCTTTCAGGGGGGATTACTCATGGAAAAGGACAAATTTAAATGTAACACAAACTTATTATAGTATCCAAGCATGTTGTACAGAGCTACATGGAGATAAGGGGAGTTTTTCAAAAACTAAAACTTTTGTTTCTGCATTAAACCCTATGGTGTTACTACTCATTAGAATCGTCTCTGCGAGACGATTCTAATAAGTAGTAACACCATAGGATTTGGTGCTGAAATGAGTGAGAAAACGTTGGATGTGTTCAGTTTAACCCCTCTTATCTGGAGCCCTGGTTGTATCCAGATGACATACCAAGTGATATATACAATATCACATCAGCAATCATCTATATTGGTAATCTTCCAAAGTGACTAGGTAGATGTAAGTTTGTATGTGTTTGAGAACCTGGGCGCGATGCCCTTCTCTTATTCTGGTTCTTTTAGATGCCAAGTGTAAAGCACTCATACATCAGACCTCGGTTTATAAAAGGCTCATCCGAAGGACTTGGTCCAGCGGGGGATCAAACTCACAACCCCTGAAGTTGTAAGCGGTGGCTTTACCCCTCAACTACGTCAGCCGGTGGGTAGATGTAAGTAACGATATCTTTGCTTGGTAATCTGAATTGATTTGATAGGAAATTTTAGTAAATTTAAATCTAAGGGAAAAAAGCACAATACTTATAGTATAACACAGTTTAGGAATAGCAGCTGCTATAAGCGTGCCTTTGTCATTATCCTTGTCATTAATCTTTAGGATGCTACAGGTAAATTAATTGTTGCAATTATGTTACAAACAGTTTAAGTTTAGAGCCAGATGAGATAACAAGAAACTCTGTGTCCCATCTGGGTCCACACTGCTCTGCATTCTGGTGATATGGTCTAAAGATCATGGCTGTAATTAAATACTTCCCTTCAACTCTCAATAATATGCTGATTTTCCAAATGGGTTCCTCCATTTTCTTAACCCATTACCCCATAAATTCACCTTTTTACGCCTCCAGTTTATTCATCAATTGAGGAAAATAGTTCCAATTTACACAAGTATGAATATATACCTTAAGAAATATTTCTATATTCTAGAGAATTTTGCTTAAAGCAGGCTGAAAGTAAAGCGGAATGCGCCTTTAAGTGGTCACATGTCTTCAAAACTAGAAACAGGATATGGGGTAAAGGGTTCATCATAACCAGGGTTTTGTCGCTTCGGGATTATGTCCAATAATATCTAAAACAATGTCAAACAGTTTAAACTCTGATCAGATGTCTCCTGAAGAAGCCCTCTGATTTGAGTCTGCACTGTTTGCAAATAGTGTATTTACTCATTTCCCACACATTAAGGGTTATGGGTAAGCAATAGAAAAGTAGTTTAGTCGAAACTCTATAATACGAACTCGTATCAGTTCGAAATATCCATATTTCAAAGTTAAAACGTGGCTTAGCCACATTTTAACTTTGAAATATAGGTATGTTGAACCCAAACGAGATAGACTATTGAAATTCATCTGATGAAAAACTGGTACAATTGATTTAAGTGAGTTTGAAGTATCGAGTTTGGACTGTAATTGTATTTCAATACTGTTTGTTTATACTTTCAAAATCTAACAACCAATTATTACCCAAGCAGTCTGATATGTGTTCTGAAGATTCAAGATGACAATGATATAAAACTACAATCATATTCCAGTAGGGAAATAATTTATACTCTACTAAACAAGAAAAGTTAGAGGTGTCTTTATAACCATTAACACTTTGACTTGGCTGACACAATTTTTCTGGAATTTTGCAAAACAGTTTCTAACCTGACTCAATGCAAAGTCACTTGGCATCTGATCAGAATCCAAACTGTATGCTGCTTAAATTTTTTATCTGAAAAAAAGAGAAAATTAAAGATTTAGTTTCATAGACAAAGCAGACGGCAATTTTAGCAGACAACCTATATTTAGAGTCCAAAGGGTTATTAGTGATTAATAGTAAGCTGGAGATATGCCCATCATCTAATGTAACAATGGACATTAGCATTTTAATCACAATTTTTTTTTTGTCACAGTTTCAATTAAAGAAATTTAAGCCATTTATGTAGTGCCGTTGCAAATGAATGTCTAAATTTTACCTTTATTGGTTACAATTTCAACACTATGAAACATTGAAGGTATATCAACACTTTGAATACTTGGTATTTTTTTCTCTGCAACTATTGACGTCTGCTACTGTTCTAAAATTAGAAATTTCTAATTCTCTTTTTAAAACAGAGTCAGAGTGTCAAACAGTTTGGATCCTGATGAGACGCAGCATTATGCGGCGTCTCATCAGGATCCAAAGTGTTTGCAATGGTTGTCATGGTTTCACCGCTGGCGTTCTAAGAGTTTACCCTTCTCCTGTTGTAATAAACCACTTTTTCAAATTGTCAACTTAAAAATGTCTTCAGATTTAGATTTTATAGCTTGCCTGTATAGAAGAAATGTTATACTTGTGTAATTAGATTGGATTTTGTTCAGGTGGCAAGTTTCTCGATATCTGATCTGAATCAAAACTGCTTGCTATACTCATCAGTTATGTTTAGCACCATATAAAAATCTTGTAACAAGTTTTATTAACTATCCTGTTGCTGTGATAAGAATTTGTCAACAGCTTGGATTAATGGCTATAAAGCCTCCTTGTGATCAGGATCAAAACTCTTACATCATGGAGCTCCTCATCGCTGTGGGTTCAAATCCCAGTCTAACCATTCAGATTTTTCATATAGGGAAGCCTTCCAGCTGGCTTGTGGAAAGTCAGTGGTTCACGATCTACGATTTGTGCCTAAAACAGTGCATAAAGGGCTTCTGGGTTAATTCTTCCTCCATCTGTAATTAGCTGGACGTGTTGATATGACTGAAATACTGTTAAAAGCGACATAAAATCATAACAAATCAAATGAAAGCAGGATACAAACTGAATGATACTCATATTTGATTTAATTCAATAATTCTTATTAAAATCTTTATTTATTAGAATGTCAACCCACAATAACAAGGCAGTTGTTAATTATAGATGTTTTACTCTTTGCACGCTAGCGGCGGATATACCAGTAGAACTAATTTCTTCAAAGGAGGAATACATAAAAGGCATAAAGAGGTGTATTTATGGGGTAATGGATTAAAGGTGCAAAAGGGCGTTTTATAGGATAATGCCAGTTTAAAAATGCAGGATGAGAGATGTGTAAAAAGCTCAATAAAGAGATATCTACATCATTTCCATCCTGTATTTAATTGCCATCAGTCATAAAGACTGATAATGAATGTCGCTTTAGTGAGGATTTAAGTTATACAGTAAACTCTCTCTATTACTGCCACTAAAAGGAAGGCCATACAGTCTAACCTCTCTGTTACGACCACTAAATTGTGTTAACTATGAGGTGTTTAGGACTGGTAACTGCTTAAAGCAAGGTGACAGAAAAACAGAAAGCTCCTATAGGAGCTTTCTGTTTTACTGTCACCTTGCTTTAAAATGTCACCTGTCTAATATATAATCAATTATCTTTCACTTTAGTGGTCGTAATAGAGAGGTTTTACTGTAATTGATTGTATAAAACACAGGTGATAGCTGAAAGCAAAGTGACAGTAATGCAGAAAGCTCCTTCAGGAGCTTTCTGTTTTACTGTCACTTTGCGTTAAGCAATTACCTGTCTTAAACACATAACAACTGACACAATTTAGTGGTCGTAATATAGAGGTTTTACTGTATTTATAATGGGAAATAGACTTTACGGCTCACAAAATCCTTCTTTACGTTGTACCGTTATCCAGCAAATGCCGCCATGGCTTAGGTTTCATATTTGCATATTCTAATGAATCGTTACAGTGAATGTGTATAATAATGGTGCAATATAAGTTTACCTGCTCATTTCATACAAAGAATAATAAATAGGAGTAATTAATTTTTACTGTTAGCATTCTCCCGGTGCGGTGAAGTTTCATGAACATCATCAGTCAAAGAAACGGTAATACGAGACATGTTGCACCCATTAGTGAAGTACTAACTGATATACTTTATGGACACAGTTCCATTTCTCTTGACCCTTGCCTTTTTCGAAACTTGAAATGGATAATAATGATAAGGGTTGTTTTTGTCAATATTATATTGCAATATGCAGAGCACCAGATAAGGGTAGTTTTTCAAAAACTAAAATCTTTATTTCTGAATAAACCCATTAACCCATTACCCCACAAATATGCCTTTTTACACCTTTAATTTATTCCTCTATTCAAGAAAATAGCTCCAAATAAAACATTCATTAATATGTATCACAAGAAATATTTTCTTAATTCTATCAGATGGTAGCTTAAAGCAGGTTGAAAGTAATGCAGGATGTGCCTTAAGGCACATTCTGCTTTACTTTCAAACTGCTTTAAGTGGTCACCTATCTTCAAAACTAGAAACAGGCTTTGGGGTAATGGGTTAAAAGGCATATTTATGGAGTAATGGGTTAAGCAGACAACAATCAGTATCCCAAGGGCAAACTGTTTACAGTAAAACCTCTCTATAACAACCACTAAAAAGAAATTAAATAAGAATTGTATAAAAGACAGATGACAGTGTAAAGCAAGGTGAAAGTATCACAAAAATCTCCTGTAGGAGCTTCTTATTTTACTTTCACCTTGCTTTAACCAGCCACCTTTCTTAACCCTTTGAGCCCTAGTCCCGCATATAGGCGTCCTTTTCAAACAGTATACAACTGTCATGTGAAAAGTGCACTTGTCCTATGCAAACAGTGAATACCCAGATCAGAGGGCTCCTTGTGGAGCCCTCTGATCAGGGTCTTCACTGTTTGTCATAATGCAAAACATTCACAAAAAAAATCCTTAAAAGTCAGAAATGGACTAGACTTAAATGGAAACTGGAATTGTCCATTTAAAGTTTCAGGGAGGAAAGAGTTAAAACTTCTAATAACTCGTCGCAATAGAGAGGTTTTACTGTAATTAGTTTGGCATCTCTTATCTTTCTGGTCAGTCACTTGAAAAGTAATAAGTAACTCCGAGCATGACAGTTGAAAATGCAATATCAAAAATGAACAATGCCCGAAACAACATAAAAAAACTCTCCTGTCAAAAGAGGAGAATTTAACATGCAGCTGCCAGTAGATTTGCAAATTAAAGACCTCGGCACTAAACGGGAGATATGGAAACACTTCTGTTGATAATGCATGCAATTTTACACCATTTGTACCATAAATTTCAATGTCCCAACCTCTCATAATAATTGAATACCAAATGTCATGCATCCGAATATGCATTTTCAATTATAACCCTCGAAAGTTCATACAAATTACAGTGGTCAGTTTTCTTTGTCTGCCTGAAAGGCAAGAGGTCTGTACGGTCAGTAATTCTTGAATAAAATGACCAAATTACAGGTAACAGAAATCACTGCGAAGTCGACACCTCTTTGAAAGGTCCGCGTTTCACTACTATTTTACCAAACCCTTATCATGTTAAACTTGTAAATAATATACCTCGATTTTAAAAAAATGATAATTTTTAGTTAATTTAATATAAATCCGAACATTTTTCAAAAGGAATTACAAACAGTGCAGACCCAGATCAGAGGGCTCCTTTAGGAGCCCTCTGATCTGGGTCTGCACTGTTTGCAAACAATGTATATACTTGGTTACTTGAAGGGTTAAAAAATGTATCAGCTATGTTTGAACAATGGAGAAGTGCAAACTAATACCTTCAAGGCTGACACATCTTGGGAGACAGATGAGGGCTTGACCATTACTCGTGGTTACAAGTGAACAAACACTCAAGTGGCAATGAAAATTAGTTGTAGATAAGTCAGTCTTGCATTGTCAAGGACAGTGACCAAATTTGGTATAATAGTTGAATAGGAATCTGACATGCACGCCGAGGTGCATTTCACTTCACAGCTGCATTAGAAATGCATCTTTTCCCATTTACGAGTGATTAGCTGACAGCTTGGTAGATCACCTGGTCATTCGGGGGCAAAGTCGGGGGATCGTTTGACCACTGATTGCCGTGGAAATGTAAAAAAAATGAAAACTAAATTTTTTTTCTCAAGAAATGCATCTTTTTAAATAGATACCCTCGCCTGAAAGTAATTGTAGTTGTTAAAGGGTCCTGTCAGGGAAGGGGCTGGGTGTGGTGATTAAGGGCATAGTAAATGGGTCCTCAGGGACAGGACACTAACTTAGGTCTGGTCAAGTTTGTTTGTTGCTGCTGTGAAGGATGCTTTAATTTATGTTAAGTTTTATCATTTCTTTTTAATTTAAAACTCTTTAAACCCATTACCCCATAGTCTAGTTTTGAAGACATGTGACCAGTTAAAGCAGGTTGAAAGTAAAGCAGAATGTGCCTGCTTTACTTTCAACCTGTTTTAATTATCATCTGTTAGAATATAGAACATATTCCTAATTATACATATTCATGACTGCATTAAGTGGAACTATTTTCTTCAGGATATGAATAAATTAAATGAGTAAATATGAATATGTATGCAGTGAAGGGTTGACTAATTGACACCTGGAGTTTATAATGGACAAATCCAGTTGTCATTTTAGTCTAGTCAATTATTTACTCTTTATAGTTGATTCTTACAAACATTTTACAACTGACAAACAGTATAGATCCTAATCAGAAAATTTCTTTAGGAACTCTAACCGGGCAGGTGTTTGTTTTGTTTGTTAGTGTCTGTTTCTGCCATCTATGGGCTAATTGGACGCCCCAGAGAGAGGGGAGCAGATACAGAGAACCCCAGCGCAATACCCTACTCTTATTATCAAAAGAGTTCTCTGGTTCTTTTAGATGCCAAGTGTAAAGCACTGATACATCTGAACTCGATTTATAAAGTCTCATCCAAAGGACTTGGTTCGGTGGGGGATCAAACTCACCACCCCTGACGTCGTAATCGGGCGCTTTACCCATCAACTAGGTCCGTTGGTAACTCAACCGTTTATTTATGCTATACTCTGAGCCGGTTATAAAATACACTTGTTTATCAGTGTTATACACTTGGCAGGTTAAAAACAAGAGGACCAACAAAGAGTTCTAATTATCTAAATTTCTTCCTCAATATCAACCTACCAACCAAGTAGACATGGATTGAATCCAAGACCATTTTCTTCATTATTAAATACACTACTGGCTGTGATATATCTTTGTGGTCTTAACCCATTACCCCATAGCCTGTTTCTAGTTTTGAAGATATGTGACCACTTAAAGCAGGTTGAAAGTAAAGCAGAATGTGCCTTGTGGCACATTCTGCTTTACTTTCAGCATGCTTTAAGCTATTATCTGCTAGAATATTAGAAAATAATTCTTATGATTTTTATTTGTGATAGTATAAATTGGAACTATTTTTTTCAGTAGAGGAATTAATTAAAGGCATAAAAGGGCATATTTATGGGGTAATGGGTTAATCTATCTGCTACATTGGGAAGCACATTATTCTTGCGTAGTAAACATTTTTGTTCATTAACAAATATGTCAAATACCAATAGTTTGGCGCCAGATCAGATGCCACATAACTCAATGTCTGAACAGACTTGGCATCAGGGGCCCGTCTTACAAAACATCAAGTAAGTACGACAAATATTGTTGTAAGTCAGATTCTAAAATTCTAAATTATGTTTTATTTCTCTATCTAATCCAGTCTTGTGACATCAAAGAGATGCCATAAGACAGGATTAGATGGAGAAATAAAAAATTAGATGTATTTAAAAGTTTTAACTGAATACCGTTTATGTCGTACGATGTTTCGTAAGACAGGCCCAAGACTCCAAGCTGTTTGCTACCCAGATTTCAATAAATTGTGAACTGCAGTGTATTTAGTTCATCCCATCTGAATAAAGTCTTCCCCACTGCAAGTAAACATTATAAACAAGTATGCAAAGAAAATACTACTTTTAACAATTCAAATACAGTCGAACTTCGATATCTCGAAGTCGGTTATGTCGAACATACCCGTATTTCAAAGTTAAAACGTGGCTAAGCCACATTTTAACTTTGAAATATGGGTATGTTCAGCTTACTCAAGCATGAAATAATGCAGTTCGTAAATTATGTCGAACTATCGGATAGTTCGAGTTAAACGAGTTTGAGATATTGAAGTTTGACTGTATATACTCCAGCATCAATTCCAAAATGGTTATCCAAATAATGTATAATTAATGTCTCTAGTTACAATGAGGGGAATCAGAAGCCTGTTATCATGGGTAAATGAGGGTTTGGGGCAATCTAGTCACTTTTCACTAGAGCAATTTACTGTATTTATTTCAACTCAGTGAAAGCCAATGCCACAAATTTTCCAAAATCAAAATCAAATTGCCCAGGATCATCTTTATAACTCTTTAGCATGCTAGAGGTGAAATCATGATAACCTTTGCAACCAGTGTGGATTCTGATTACAGGGCTCCAGATAAGGGGGGTATTTCAAAAATTAAAATCTTTATTTGTGCATTGAACCCTATGGTGTCACTACTCATTAGAATCGTCTCGAAGAGACGATTCTAATGAGTAGTAACACCATATGATTTGATGCTGAAATAAGTGAGATAATGTTGGATTTGTGCAGTGTACTCCCTCTTATCTGGAGCCCTGTGATTAGACACTGTAACTCTGCGTCGCATCAGAATCCACACTGTTTGGTGCTATAACCTTGATTTGAAAAGAAATTTTGAAAAATCAATTTTTAGAACAGTAGCAGACAACAATTGTTGCAGACGAAAAATTTACCCAGCATGCAAAGAGTTAACCATTTAAATGCTAGATAGACATCTGCTCTTGAAAATATCTTCTGCTGAATTTCTCCAGATAACTCTCGAGTACATACTTGTATAAATACAGCACACATATAGTTTGGATCTAAGATCAAGGGCCTTGGTTACTGTGACCTGATCTGGATCTAAACAAGTTGCAAAAGTCTGAAATACTGGTTCCCAGTTTTCAAGGGGTTAATGAGAGCTGGGCAGCGCTTTACCCAGAGTCGGGGAAATTGAAACTCTAGTGAAGTGAAAGGATGTGCAGTGAAATAAAACAAATCACTCATTGCTTGAAGTGACAGCTATCCTCTGGCTACTATTTTATTCGCTCAGTTGTGTGAAAAACCAACAGTGCTGTGAAACGGTGTTGGACTACATAGGAAAGTAATTTGTACAAATTGGAGAAAGGCTAGGGCACAGCTTGAAGCAAAACTGTCACATGCCACCGTGAAATCTTAAACCACCCCATAAAGAATTTACCAAACTGCAGTTTTCTTAGTTTTTATCCTTTAACCCTTTGAGCCCTAGTCTCGCATATAGGTGTCCTTTTCAAACAGTATACATGTGCAAAGCCCTCTGATCTGGGTCTTCACTGTTTGTCATAATGCAAAACATTGACAAAAACAACCCTTAAAAGTCAGAAATGGACTGGACTTAAACAGTAACTGGAATTGTCCATCTAAAGTTTCAGGGAGGAAAGAGTTAAAAACCAAAATCTACTATTGAACACATTTGCAATAAGTTTGGATCAAGGTCTGACCCAACAAATTAAGGATCCCGATCAGGATCTTAACTGTTTGTCACACAAGTCTTATTTTTGCAAATATGGACAAATAAAAACAAGAACTTTAGCAGATGACATGGGTGTTGTATAATGCCTTACTATAGGGCTAACAGGGCTATATAGATAAGGGGAGTATTTCAAAAATTAAATCTTCATTTCTGCATTAAAATGAGTAGTATACATATAAGGCTATAGGATTTGATGCTGAAATGAAAGAGAAAATGTTGGATTTATTGAGTTGACTCCCTCATATCTGGAGCCCTGGAGCTACAGCTCTATAGGGATGTGGAACAGCATTCACCAAGAACACATGAGGCACAGATTTGAATCTCATTCAGAGCTTTCTGCATTACTCATCTCCTGTATTTATTCCTGTAAACTGTCTTAATCCATTACCCCATAAATATACCTTTTATCGCATTTAATTCATTCTCCACTGCAATATAGCATGTGAAAATAACCCATACCCAGCTGTGTGACTGTTCAAAAGTAAAGATGAAAGTAAAGAAGGAAGCAAAGGTGTTTAAAGCTTTACCTTTATCTTGCTTTAACCCTTTACCTCATTGCCTGTTTCTATAGTTTTAAAGAAAGGTAGCCACTTAAAGCAGGTTGAAAGTAAAGCAGAATGTGCCTTGAGGCACATTCTGCTTTACTTTCAGCATGCTTTAAGCTAAAATCTGCTAGGTTATATAAAATATTTGAAATGGTAATTGTTCATGAAGGTATAAACTGGACCTATTTTCTTCAGAGGAGGAATGAATTAAATATGCTAAAATTCGCTTCTATGGGGGAAAGGGTTAAGCTGCTACCTGTATTCAAGTCAGTTAATGTTTATTCATTTGAGTGGAGAGGTAGGTGGAAGAGCTCTAAGGCACTTCGGGCTAACCCATAGCCCCATAAATACACCCTTGTCATGCCACTAAATTATTCTTCCACTGATGAAAATAGTTCCAATATTTACAGACATGAATACTTATGTATCATAAGAAATATATTCTAGCAGATGGTAGCTTAAAGCAGGCTGAAAGTAAAGCAGAATGCGCCTTAGGCGCATTCTGCTTTACTTTCAACCTGCTTTAATAGGTCACCTAATTTCAAAACTAGAACAAGAAATATCTTTAAAAAAGATATTCGGCGGAATGAGTGGTTGAACTAAGGCTATATAGATGGGTGTGCAAAATTGAATTAAATTGAGGTTTTCAAAGAATTGTAATATCTTGGATTGAAAAGCAAAAAATACAAGTATTCAATTGAAACAGTAACTTTTATTTAAAATGCAAAACTATCATGTACAGAAATGCAAAACAAAACAATAGTTTAACTCATATCCTAGCTACTGGTAGGAGATCCTCACATTAATCTATTGTTCCATTCATAGAGTTTCTTGAAACAAACTATAGCATACACAAATGTACAGATACAACTATCATCATATCTTAAAATAGAAGCATAATTAACTTCTGTGGCCTATTTCATCAGCCCAGTGTGTAGTAAAAGCCAGCCTGTATCTCTAAATTTTACACCCAGAGTCCACATCATGTAAAACTGTAATGGGACATAAACCAGCCTACAGGGCTCCAGATAAGAGTGAGTAAACTAAACAAATCACATTTTTCCACCTCTTTTAGCACCAAACCCTATGGTATTACCACTCATTTTGATTGTCTCGAAGAGACAATTCATATGTATAGTGACACCACAGGGTTTAATGCACAAATAAAGATTTTAAGTTTTGAAACAATTCCCTTATCTGGAGCCCTGGCTACTATCCAATCAGACTATTCAGTTTCAACAGGTGCTCTTAATTCTAAATTTCTGATCAAATATTATTGGTTGAAATGTGTGGCCAAATATAAATTAAGTGTGTCTAAATAGAAAACAGTCAGCTCCGCCGAAAAAGGCTATTTAGTATCAGGTCAACACAGGTTTGACTGTAAAAGTTCTGTGTGAGAATATTACCCTGTAAAGTTTTATACTGTATATATAATACTATCTATCTCCAAATCTCATCAAACTTTATACTTACTCTCACACTTTTTACACTACTTTATTATATTATATAAATTAAAACTTTAACCCTTTCTACTGTATAAGCACCTTAAAATGGAATAGTCATGCATTGATAGTGTTGAATATAGGTTGCAGCATAGAGCAGCAGGGCTGCCATTTCTCCGGATTTTTCCTAAATCTTCGGATTTTTTTCTAGTACATGGTAGCTTAAAAATATCGCACTTGAAAAATGCAAATTTGGAAATCTTAGGATTTTTTATGTCAACTTATGGCAGCCCTGGAGCAGGATGAATTAAACCTTTTTACACTATAAATTTATCCTTCTATCGAATAATATAGTTCAAATTTATAAAGTAATGAATAATTACTATAGGAAAAAATTTCTATATCAGAAAGTAGCTTAAAGCAGGCTGAAAGTAAAGTAGAATATACCTTAAGGCTCATTCTGCTTTACTTTCAACCTTCATTAAGTGATACATTAGAATTTTTTTTAAATTTCTTTTCAAAATAGAGTCAGAGTGTCAAATAGCTTTTATTTTGTTTTAAACATTTTTTAAGTCTATTTATTGAGATTGATCTGAGCACACCATTATTCCAGTTTCAGGAAAACTTGACTTTCTGAAGCATAATATTATAATGGATATGCTTCATAGAAAGGGACATGGGAAAATCTGGGTGAATGTTTAAAAATGTTTCATGATCAACTGATCAGTAATTTATCAGCATTTAGACCCCAGAGTGGATATTCTTTTCTCCACTTTAGCCCCCACTTGAAACTGACCAGGTCAGTCCAGAGTCTGCATAACCCTGGTGACATTACCATGATGACCGTTCAAAACCCTTTCACAAACTCTACTTAACCCTTTCCAGGGCAATTAAATGAACAAATGCAACATTTTCTCACTCAAATTAGCACCAAATCCGATGGTGTTACTACTTATTAGAATCGTCTCAAAGAGACGATTCTAATGAGTAGTGACACCATAGGGTTTAATGCAGGAATAAAGATTTTAGTTTTTGAAAAACTACCCTTATCTGGATCGAGCCCTGCCTTTCCGTTTGTAGTATTGAAGATAGGTGACAACTTAAACCAGGTTGAAAATAAAGAAGAATGTGCCGTAAGGCACATTCTGCTTTACTTTCAACCTGTTTTAAGCAATTATCTGCTAGTGTATAGAAAATATTTATTATGATACATATTGATGACTGTATAAACTTGGAACTATTTTCTTCAGTGGAGGAAAATAAATTCAAGGTCTAGAAATGCATATCTATGGAGTAGAAATGGGTTAAACTGAATTTGTCAATAGTGTAGATCAGAATGATAAAGTAGCAAACTATCAAGCCCAAGCTTCAGATAAGGTGATTATTTCAAATACTTACATCTTTCTTCTTCATGTCAGTACCAAAACCTGTGATGTGACTATACTCATTAGAATTGTCATGACCATTAAATGGTTGCTTCTAGAATTGTTCTAGAGCTTCCAGAATTACTTCAAAATTTCTACAAAAGGAGTTCAAGAACTTTTGTAATTCTAGCAAAATGGTTCTGAAACCTGTAAATTTCTAGAATTTTTGCAGAACATTCATGAACATGAAATGGCTGCTTCTGGAATTGTTCATGAATATTCCAAAAAAAATTCTGGAAAAAGTTCTAAAATAATTCCCCATAGGGGCAATAAGTAGTCACATTACAGTAAAACCTGTCTATTAAAACCACTTAAAAGAAGGCTAATTAATTGTATAAAAGACAGGTGACAACTTAAAGCAAGATGACAGTAAAACAGAAAGCTCCTTTGGAGCTTTCTGTTTTACTGTCACCTTGCTTTAAGCAGTCAGCTGTCGTAAAAACCTAATAATTCACACTATTTAGTGGTCGTTATAGAGAGGTTTTACTGTATATGGTTTTAGTGGTTCTGTGAAGAAATAGAGGAGAAAATGTTGAAAACGTTAAGTTCACTGACTGTTATCAGGACCCAAGATCAAGCATAGTATTTCTTATGGCACATAATTAATACGGACTATTAACCCTTTCCCAAATAGAAGCTACTTTTAGCGAATCTGATTTATTCATCCGCTGAAGAAACTAGTTCCAATTTAATAATTTAATATATATTATAGGGAAAATTTTCAATATATTCTAGCACAGGATAGCTTAAAGCAGGCTGAAAGTAAAGCAGAATGCGCCTTAAGCGCATTCTGCTTTACTTTCAACCTGCTTTAAGTAGTAACCTATTTCAGGTAAAGGGTTAAGACAGTAACACTTATGTAAGAAAAGCTGTGGTGTGAAGCTGATCATTTACATCTACAGTCCCACTTCTTCTCAGCAACAACAATACATCATCAAATAAAAGTCTTAAATACATGCGGCAGCTTAATGCAAGACAAAGGTAAAACAGAAAGCTCCTTTAGGAGCTTTCTGCTTTACTTTTGTCTTGCATTATGCAGACACCCACCTTTATAGAGCACTATCCTTCTTAAAAGAAAGGTTGCTTTACATTAATTTGATTTTTTCATTTTCATTACAGGGCGAGGATAAAGTATCATTTTTCTATCGTTTTTTTCTGAAGCTTTCAGCGTCACAGTTCTCTCGCCCCATCACAGCCCTCTTTAAGGCCTGAAAGTGACATTAAAGCCCACTTTGACTGACTGTACCCCCATCAAACACTCCACTGCACATGACATTGGGACCCAAATGAAGAATTATTGTAATAAATTATACTTGAGTACCCTAAACCCACCCTGGCTAAGACTTGACCCATAAACCCTGCAACAATTTAAAAACAAACAAAAAAACACACTTTTTTTTGACATACTGCATGATGCTAATTTAAAAACCTAAAAGGAGAGAGACTTCTAATTTATGGATCTTTTTTATGGGAATACAAATATTTTTCTTAGAATTAAAGTTTAATATGATGTTAGATTATTTTCAAGAGGTATAGGATAAGTGTGACTATAAACATTTCAAAAAGTTTGGATTTCACTAATTCTCGAATTACAAGTGTTAGAGGCTAGAAACCTTTGACAAACTGGTGGCAGATCTTATCATACAAACCTTCGCATCTTAGATCCTTTACCCATTACCCCATTGACTGTTTCTAGTTTTGAAGACAGGTGCTCACTAAAGAAGATTGGAAGTAAAGCAGAATGTGCCAAGGCACATTCTGCTTTACTTTCAACCTGCTTTAAGGTACTATCTGCTAGGTTATAGGAAAAAAATTCTGATACATATTCATGACTATATAATTGGATTTTTTCTCTTTGGTGGAGGAAAAAATTAAAGGTGTAAAATGGTCTATTTACGAGGAGTAATGGGTTAATCATATCATTCAGCTTGTTTTCAGTTTCACTGACACATGTTTGTTTAAAGCAGGATGAAAGTAAAGCAGAATGCTCCTTAGCCCTTTACCCATAGCCTGTTTTAGTCTTTACTTAAAGAAGGTTGAAAGTAAGGCTTATAAGGCTCATTCTGCTTTTACTCTAAATCTGCTGTAAGCTACCATCTGCTAGAAAATAAAAAGTGTTTCTTTTTATATATATTCATGACTGTATAAATGGGAACTATTTTCTTCAGTGGAGGGATGAATTAAAATCTTATGCCCTAAAAGGCACTTCAATAGGGAAAGGTTAAGGAACAGCTAACTTTATATTTGCTAAGATATAGAAAATATTTATAACTCTGCATATTCATCACTGTTTAAGATGGAAATATTTTTTTTAGTCAAGGAATAAATAAAAGGCATAAAAAGGTGCATCTATTTAGTAATGGTTTAACCAGGGCTCCAAATAAAAGAGAGTAAACCAAACAATCCAATATTTTCTCATTTATTTCTTTACCAAATCCTATGGTGTTTCTACTCATTAGAATCGTTTCTTCGAGACGATAATGAGTAGTGTTTCCATGCATCTTTCCATGTTTCCATGCATCTCAATATTTGTATCATTTTTATTGTGAATGTATTTATTTGTCTTTCTTGCTTTGTAGGTACATTTATATAATTACATGTGAAGCGCTTTTGAATGCACAACTCCTGTGTGAAAATAGCGCTATATAAATCAGGTATATAATGATAATAATAATAGTAACACCATAGTGTTTAAAGCAGAAATTAAGATTTTAGTTTTTGAAATACTCCCCTTATCTGGAGCCCTGGGTTAGCTCTTTGGCTTTTGGATTTTTTGCACACCAGTGATATATTATGTGAAAAGATCCTGTAAAATTATAAGATTGTGCCTTGTAAACTGAAGGAGTTAATTCTGTTTAATAATGTGGATGGACAGACAGATGGGCAGATAAACAAAAGAATGCATGCATGGACTAACTAATTGACAGACAGGGGTAACACTGAGTACAGTAATAAATATAAATATAAATAATAAGTGATAATCAATAATTACATAAATCACTACAATATCTTTGTTTATTGCTGTTTGTTTTTTCTCTCATTTTTTTTCTTCATATTACGATACAAAATAAACATTTAGGTACAAAAAATCCTTTACTTCTTACGCTTTTCTTACGTGCACCCTATATTTATTTATGCTTTTCGGTGGATTACCACGAAAAAGCAGTGGATGATCACTTGGTAATCCACTGCAGTGGATTATCACCAATCGCTTTTATTATGAATTTTCCCCGTAGGGCTCCCCAAGAATCGTAGTCAATCGTGTCTTATCGTTAAAATCCGGCAGTCCGATTTGTCGCGAACTACTCACCGGAAGAGCACGAATCCAAACTCGGGAGCAACGAAGTAATTCGGATGACGTCATTATACCGCCAACTGTCACGCCACATGTGTTCGACATAAAACGTGGGGCTCAACACGGGATAAATAATGTACGTTCGCTTTCAATTTTGAAACAATTTCGTTTAAAAAGTGGCTTTAAAGCATAAATAAATAGAATAACTGTGTTTTTTCAGTGTAAGATCGAATTTAATCCATTTCGTGAACATCAGACTGTTATATTTTCACTCGTGGCTTCGCCACTCGTGAAAATATAACGTCTGATGTTCACTCAATGGATTAAATTTCGATCTTACACTGAAAAAAACAGTTATCCTCTATATAATAAGAATATAATTCACCCCCTTCGAGTAGACCACAACATACATATTGCACAATATATTGTCCGATTTTTCTGAACTATCCGGGTTATTTTTAGAACAGAATAGTTAATAATGGTAAATAGGTAAGCAAGGTAACGTCGAATATGTAATCGTACACTTTCCTACTTGAGATAAGTATGATCCTCGTGCAGCACGAGACTGCTGCGCTAACTTTACTGATATTTTATTATTTCCCAATAAACGCATTTATATACTAAAACTATTATTTTTCATTGCAAACAGGTTGGAGCCAGATCAGACGCCGGGTAACCCGGCGTCTGATCAGGCTCCAACATGTTTGCTACTCAGATTAGAAATATAGTTAAAATATATTAAAGTAAATTTCCACATTTTAGAGCATTGCGTTTGCGTTCAAACGGGATATAATAATGTATCCTCTACTGTACATTACGCACAAAAATTACAGCTATCCGTATCTCTAACTGGGTGTAGAGAAAACTCATCTCTTTTAAAGTTTTAGAATGTTCCAATCTAAAAATGACTTGGACAGGTCAGAAGAAAACACTAATACAAAGTTGTTATATTAACCCCTTCACTGCCTTACCCAGAGCACAACAATTTTTTGCAAATAGTTTGGATCCTGATCAGACGCCGCGTAACGCGGCGTTTGATCAGGATCCAAACTGTTTGACACTCGTTTCAATATTTCTTAATCCAAAATACCTAAAAATTGTTTTTAGAAATAGAAGCAGACGACAATTGTTTAAAATTGATGACGTCACGGCAGTGAAGGGGTTAAATATTTCACAAGAAATTCACATTTCTCCAGCTGTACAGAGCTTCCTCCCCACATTGGCCCTCCTTACAACAACACTTGCTACTGGGGCCCGTTTCATAAAACTT
Source organism: Gari tellinella (assembly GCA_922989275.2). Classification (NCBI taxonomy): domain Eukaryota; kingdom Metazoa; phylum Mollusca; class Bivalvia; order Cardiida; family Psammobiidae; genus Gari; species Gari tellinella. The sequence continues at coordinate 64,100,245 of OV277860.1, read as the reverse complement.
CGTACGAAAAAATCGATCGTAGGTCAAAACTTTAAAATGCATTTAATTTCTTATTTCTCTATTTAATCCGGTCTTGTGACATATTTTTGGAATCGTCTTTTCAAGACGATTCCAAAAAAATGTCACAAGACAAGATTAGATGGAGAAATAAAAAAATATTGAGACTTTTATAATCAGACTTACGACAACATTTGTCGTACGAAGTTTTATGAAACGGGCCCCTGTTCCCTAAACAAGACAGTTTTGTCTATCTTTTACAGCTGAAATATTGTCTGCTTAAAATTGTCGTCTTCTGCTTTTTCTCAAAGTTATATATTAGACATGTTGACAGAAGATCATAACAGCGAGTGGCAAACAGCTTGAATCCAGATCAAATGACGCCTTATGCAGCATCTTATCTGGATTCAAGTTGTTTGCAAATGTAAGCCAAGTGCTTAGTCTCCCTCCCTATAACAACTCCCTCCGAACAACATAGGCAATCTATGTTGTTGTATGGTTGAAACACTGTATATGAAACACACATACATGTACATAATAATACAGTTGAACTTCAAAATCTTGAAGTTGGTTGGGTGGAACATACCCGTATTTCAAAGTTAAAACGTGGCTTACGTTTTAGCTTTGAAATACCGGTATGTTCGGCTTAACGGAGTATGAAATAATGCAATTCATGTGTCAACAAATTGGATAGTTTGAAAAAGAGAGTTTGAGATATCGAAGTTCGACTGTAGCAATATTCTATGCTAAACTACAATATTAATGTTACCTCGTCTACAACCAAATTTGATCATCTTCATTATCCATAATACAATGCCACTATCATTTAAATAGAAACTGTACTTAGAAAAGTCCCTGTTAAATACAACCAGGCAAGAAATTCTAATCATTTTGATGTTAAAGGCATGCCACAGCTTAAAGCAGGATGAAAATGAGGCAGCAAGCTTCTACAGCTTAAAGCAACATGAAAATGAGGCAGACATATTCTACAGCTTAAAGCAGGATGAAAGTGAAGCTTTCTGTTTCATTCTGTCACCCTGCTTTTAGCTGTTATTACCACACCTTAAAAGCAGACTTGATTCTGGTATCAGAGGCAGGTTACTTAGGTTAAAGCAGGATAAAAGTGAAGCAAAAAGCTCCTGCATGAGCTTTCTGCTTCACTTTTATCCTGCTTTAATTAAGCTGCCATGCTTAAACATCTTCAATAATTTTTTAGTGGTTGTAATAGCCTTATTCTTCAATAACTATTACAATGTATAATATAAGACATACACAATTCTTACTCATTTGTTCAAGCTTTTTAAATAAAGAACTATTCATTACAAGAACTGTTAGTCTAGGACAACAATTCTGTGGCACGACGATGTTGATGAAGCATTGTTTTTATTGGCTACTGAGGATACAAATTAACATGTTCCAGTCCTAACTTCTGCCGGACCAAACATGCATTCGATAAAGATCAAACAATGACCCTGCAAGCTGCAAATTGCCGCATCCTATCAATTTCATGGACGGACACGGGGTGAACTGGCCTCAGAGACCTTTCCGGTGATGACAAAAGTTGACCCTTTCCCCCACCAGCTTAACTCTTGCCTTTCCAAAGTTCAACAAATTTTGTAAAACTAATAAAACTTAATTTCTAATGCATTCAAGCCAACACCCGAATAATTTATCTAATGATTCAAAAACGTTTTCAAGAGGACGAGCAAGCCTGCATGTCTTTGAAATATGAAAAGATGCGCTTCTAAACAGGTGGTGCGAATCATAATCAGAGTGGGCTATTGAGTGGGACAGTGAGACGCGGGGGACACCAAGGCAGACACTGGGCTTAAGGTCAGTGATTGGATGACCTTGCTATTATACCTATCAAACGCAAGGTTTCTAACTCAAACCCAACCCTTACCATCACATTCACAACCTCACTGCTATCTACAAACAGTTTGGATCAAGATCAGATGCCACGTTTACGTGGCATCTGATCTTGATCCAAACTGTTTGTAGATGGTAGTTATGCCTCCTCAAATAAAAGAACCGTTAAAAGTTAAAATTAAGTATTTTTGGATAGGATTTTTTTTATAGCAGAATGTGTTACGGTATTACTAGGGTTAATAGCGGGCAGTGAAGAGCCGTAATGTATTGTCTGTTGATTGATCACGTCCACAGCACAGACAATTACAACTTTCATTGTGAAACTGAAGCATTTACAATGGGCCACTGGTCAGATCCTCTTTTGTGCAACTGACCACAATCATAAAGACCAACCGGACAGTAACTAATCACAGATTTCATTCCACCCCACAACAAAAGACATTTATCTGCAAGGATGTAAAGTTTAATATTCAAACGTCTTTTCAGCATCTTCATATCATAAACGATGACAACGATTAAACAAAGTGATTAAAGAAGTAATAATAGGTTAGCGAGACAATAATCTCGTGACGGAGAGACGTGGCACACTCGAGGCTTGTCACTTGGATTGTAATGTAAAACGATTTTCGAGGCAAAGGTAAAAACCAAGCTGCTCGATTAAAAATTCCATTTGCATTATCTGAAGAGTTACTTTTTCTGTGCCACCCATTGGCGGGAAAAGTCATGCAAGGGACAAACAAGTATTACTGTCGTCTGCATCACAATTATGCGGATAAATTTCGATCCGTTTGAATTGGAGGACAATGGGACAGGACAGTTGTATTTAAAATTGGTCAGCGTGTGCGGAAATGACCATATTTTTTTCTAAATGTCGAACGGCTTTAAATTTTAAATAACCTTCCATTTGAAAGCGGGGTACTTGAGTGATTTATAAATCAAAAGGATTTAGCAGTGTACCATTGATGTATTTTTTAAACCATTCAACACGAAATAAATAACATCTGCTAAAAAATCTAAAGAATTCTTGAACTTTCAATCAGGTTGGGTCTTTGTTATACTTACAGAAAAAGACTTTGAAATTTTGACAACAGTTTAGATCCTAATCAGGCCCCTTTTTTAGTTGGACCTGCTCTTGATCAAAACTGTTTGTAAAGATCTGGAAAACTTGTTTTCAGTGTGTAAGGGTTTAACTCTTTGCATGCTGGGTAATTTTTCTCATCTGCAACAATTGTTGTCTGCTACTTTTTCTAAAAATAGAATTTTCTAAATTTACTTTCAAAACAAGGTCAGAGTGTCAAACAGCTTGGATCCAGATGAGACGCCGCATAACGCGGCGTCTCATCTGGATCCAAACTGTTTTCAAAGGTTAACATTGTTTCACTACTAGCATGGTAAGATTTAACATGAATGAAAAAATTACCCAGCATGCAAAAGAATTAACATGAACAGAATTCAGAATAGGATGGACAGTTGGGTGGGTCCACTGTCATGAAAATAAATAAACTAGAAATTTAAATCTGACCTTGCAGGATCTGTAACGGCTGGGGTTAAACCATGGGCATGGCATTTTCTTGGGTGTGATCTGGTTCTAAAATCCAGCACTGAAAATACAGAGAAGTGAACAAATCATTGTAACAGAATTTTATTGTCTACATCAGTAATATTCAAACATACCTATACACACTTTTACTTTTCTCCCACTATTTAACCCATTACCCCATAAATACGCCTTTTTACGTCTTTAAATTATTCCTCCATTATAGAAAATAATTCCTTTTTATAGTCAAGAACATGTACCATAAAAAATTATTTCCTATCAGATAATAGCTTAAAGCAGGCTGAAAGTAAAGCAGAATGTGCCTAAGGGCACATTCTGCTTTACTTTCAACTTGCTTTAAGTAGTCACCTAATTTCAAAACTAGACACAGGCTATGGGGTAATGGGTTAAATTATCATACATTGATGCCTTTTTGTAAACAGTGTAGACCAAGATCAGCCTGTTCCTTAAGGGGCTATTTGAGCCGGTTTTGCACTGTTGTTTTTTTTTTATCTGACTTGTCATAATAATCTGCATTCTTTTCAAGGGAAATTTTTTTCCTGATTTTATTAGCTTCACAATGGACAAAGTTTTTTATATGAATATTTAGCTGTAAAAGTAAAATAAATAAATACATAATTTTATGCCATTAATTTATTCCTCCACTGAAGAAAATAGTTCCAATTTATACAGTCATAAATATGTATGATAAAAATTATTTGTTATATTTTAGCAGAAGTAAGCTTAAAGCAGGCTGAAAGTAAAGCAGAATGTGCCTTAAGGCACATTCTGCTTTACTTTCAACCTGTTAAAGTGGTCATCTTTTTTCAAAACTAGAAACAGGCTATGGGGTAAAGGGTTCACCTATCTCGGGATTATAGCATATATTGATAACTTACTCAGCATCTATTAAATCCATATCCAGACTGTATTACACTCAGACTAACTATAGTGTTAATATTAACCCATTTATCACCAGTGGATTCTTCCATGTTTATATATTGGATCAATCCATTTTTTATCAAAGTGGTGCCTTGTCTAAATTTTCATTTTCGTTTTGTTTTATATTGAAATTCCTATCAGCAAACAGTGTAGACTCTGATCATACGCCGCATAATGCGGTGTCTGAAAGAGTCTACACTGTTTGCCTATGTCCCATAATATTATATGGGATCGTAGGCACAAATGGGTTAACTCTTTCAACACCTTGGACCTGTTTAAAAATACTCATTGCTTTTGTAAACGGTGTTGACCCAGATCACAATTCTCAGTGAACTGGTTCATGTTTGGTAACTCAAAGTTGCACAAAGAAACTTTATAACCCACAAGAGTTACTTTGTGTTAAAAGGGTTTAACCCATTACCCAATAGCCAGTTTCTAGTTTTAAGTAAAGATGACCACTTAAAGCAATCTGCTTCACTTTCAGCCTGCTTTAAGCTACCATTTGCTAGAATGTAGAATATATTTCTTATGATACATACTCATGGCTTTTTAAATTGGAACTGTTATCTCCAGCGGAGGAATAAACTAAATGTGCTAAAAGGCGCTTGTATCAGGAAAAGGGTTAAGTAGGACATGTCTTTTTCAGATATGCAGAACAGCATTTTTTAACCAATTAAACCCATTATACTCTATAAATATACCTTTTCAGGCATTTTATATATTCCTCCACTGAAGAAAATAGTTCCATCTTTTGCAGTACCATTAAAAAATACATTTTATATATAAGCAGATGGTAAGTTAAAGCGGGCTGAACATATAGCAGAATTTTTTTTATATTTTAAACCTGCTTTAAAGGCACAATCCCACGGAAATTAGTGTTTAAAACACGCAATTTCTTATATGTGTGCATTTTCTATGTATTAAAACTTAGTGAAATCTCGTGTAAGAAGCCTGACATATGCCCCCACTTCGTAAAGAATCCTACCTAAATGTGTCGAATTTCTTATAGTGTTGGTTAACATTTTAAGCGGGTTTGTTTACAAATAAGACTAACGGGCTGGTTCGTAGGATTGCGTAAAGTTCACGTCATTGATACGAAACAAGGGGATAATTCATATACACTGTGTGACGTCATCCGTACAAAGCCGGAACATTTCCATTATGATTTGTCTTCAATCGAATGTCAACAAAACAGATTTAAAAGTCGACTTGTTTCCACCAATTTCACGGGTTTGTAAGCAATGTTGCCTCTATAATCACCGGGGATTACTTCTTTTTCTAAGTTTAGATTACCAATGTGCCTACATTTTCAGGTTTTAAAATTGCATGATTTTGGCAATTTGACAGTAATATTGGAACTTTAAGTGATCACCTTTCCTCAAAACTAGAAACAGGATATTGGGGAATGGTTTAAAGAAACAAAACAACTTGTTTATCACATTAACACCTTATTTCTCTGGAAACTTCACTACATCATGTATTTTCTCCATCCCAAAACACAAATTTTGTTATATCTAGGTTACAACAATTCAATTAACCCTTTACTAAATGAATGCACCTTGTAACACATTTAACCCTTAGCCCGCCAAATAAATTGTCGTCTGCTATATTTCTCATCTGCTTCAAGTTTCAAAGTGCTTCAAAGTTGCTCAAAATTGCTGAAAATGTTGTCCGAGTGTCAAACAGCTTGGATCCGGATGAGACGCCGAGTTACTCGGCGTCTCATCCGGATCCAAGCTGTTTGCATATGGAGCTATAGTCGTGCGTGGCAGGCTAAGGGTTAATTGATTCCAGCACTGAAGGATATAGTTCCCATTGATATAGTCATGGATATGTACCATAAGAAATAGTTTCTATATCCTAGTAGATGGTTGCTTAACCCATTACCCCTTAAAAACACCTTTTTACACCTCTCATTTATTCCTCCACTGAAGAAAAAAGTTCAAGTTTATACAGCCAAGAATATGTACCAGAAGAAATATTTTCCATATCCTAGAAGATGGTAGCTTAAAGCAGGCTGAAAGTAAAGCAGAATGTGCCTTAAGGCACATTCTGCTTTACTTTCAACCTGCTTTAAGTGGTCACCTGTTTTTAAAGCTAGAAATAGGTTAAAAGGTAATGGGTTAAAGCAGGCTGAAAGTAAAGCAGAATGTGCCTTCATCCTGCTTTAAGTGGTCACCTGTCTTCAAAACTAGAACCATGCTATGGAGTATAGGATGAAGGGGAACAGACAGCTCTTAACCCTTAGCCTGCCACTCACGACTATAGCTCCATATGCAAACAGCTTGGATCCGGATGAGATGCCGAGTAACTCGGCGTCTCATCCGGATCCAAGCTGTTTGACACTCGGACAACATTTTCAGCAATTTTGAGCAACTTTGAAGCACTTTGAAACTTGAAGCAGATGAGAAATATAGCAGACGACAATTATTTGGCGGGCTAAGGGTTAAGATATACTTTGCTGTCTAATGCATGGAGACAATAAAATTACCTACCAAGCTTTCTGCATTACTACTGAGCTGCATAAAGTTGCCATCAATCTTCATCCATTGTCTGCAATTAAATCATTAAAAGAATTTGCAAATAGTTTGGATCAAGATCAGGCTCCTCAAAAGTTTCTTAAATATTGTTAAGGATAAAATTCAATGTATTTAACTCTTTCACCATCATGGCCTAGCTATTAAAACTGGGCCAGATCAGGCATTGAGTAACCTGTCCATTGCCAGCTCAAGATCAAAACTGTTTGACACTGGTCTCATGTCAAAAAATGAAAAATAAAAATGAATTTGACATAAAATTGCAGACAAATATACAGTAAAACCTCTATTACGACCCAGTACCCCATAAATACACCTTTTCACACCTTTAATTTATTTCTCCACTGAACAAAATAATCCCATTTTAAACAGTGTGGTATATGTTACATAAAAAATATTTTCTATATTCTAGCAGATTATAGCTTAAAGCAGGTTTAAAGTAAAGCAGAATGTGCCTTACTTTCAACCTGCTTTAAGTAGTCACCTATCTTCAATATCAGAAACAGGCTATGGGTTAATGGGTTAACAATCAGGGGTTTACAACAGGTGACTGCTTAAAGCAAGTCGACAGTAAAACAGAAAGCTCCTTCAGGCACTTTCTGTTTTACTGCCACCTTACTTTCAGCTGCCTCTTGTCTTTTATAAAGCAATTAGCTTTCAAATTTAATGGTCGTAATAGAGGGGTTTTACTGTAATAAGGCAATGAAAGAGTAAAATCCTAAAGGAGCTTTCTGTTTTACCGTCACCTTGCTTTTAGCTGCCACCTTTCTTTTATCAACCAATTAGCTTTCAAACTTAATGGTCGTAATAGAGGGGTTTTACTGTAATACGGCAGTGAAAGAGTTAAATCCGCTTATCAGGACCTGACTAAGCTTCAAACTGGGAAACTCTGATGGCGGGGATTTGCTAATGTCCAACAGTAAACCTTGGTAAACAATACAACAGTTTAAGACAAAGAATTTATGTCAAATTGGTCAATAAAATTCCTTTCATTTTTGTTCGGAGACTCAGCAAGTGAAAATGGTTGTCAATATCTCAGTATACGCTAATCCAGCGTTAAAGGCACTGACATAATTTATTTTCGGAATTTTGACGTTTCAGTGAAAGGTTCAAATGGCATATGTTTAACTATTTGCACGCTAGTCGGTGAGTCGTGATTATCTGTGCAAACAATTTGGATCCTGATGAGATGTCGCATTATGCGACATCTCATCAGGATTCAAATTGTTTGACACTCCGACCCCATTTTGAAAAGAAAATTTGAAAATTCTATTTTTAGAACAGTAGCAGATGACTTATAGTGTTGCAGATGAAAAACTTATCCATCATACAGAGAGTTAGCAATGTCTATGCATCAAAGTATATGGCATAGGTATGATACATGTACATTGCTCAAAACAAGCAGGAATTATTTACCAATGTCTGCTTAACTCTTTGCATGCTGGGTGATTTTTTCGTCTGCAACAAATTTGGTCTGCTACTTTTATAAAAACAGAATTTTTCAAAATTTATTTTCAAAACAGGGTAAGAGTTTCAAATAATTTGGATTCTAATGAGACGCCACGTTACGCGGCGTCTCATCTGGATCTGAAAGGTTTGCAAAAGTAATCACTATGGGACATATCCGCGTCAAACATGCAAAAACTTAAATTCTGAGTTTAGACATTCACTGTTGAACAATTTGGTTCCTCAAAATTGACTCAGTTACAATATGGGGGTATCTAGATCATAATGCAAGCAAACTAACGATCATTTCTGTAGGAGTTTCTTTTTTCTAGTTTATGTTACCAATATGTGATATTCAATATTTTTGTTAACCTATTTCTCCATACAAATAACTTATTACGCCTTTCATTTATTCATCTGCTAAAGAAAGTAGTTCCTGAATCATGAATATGCATCATAAAAAATATTTTCTAAATTCTACTAGATGGTAGCTTAAAGCAGGCTTAAAGTAAAGCAGAATGCACCTACAAGAGTATTTTACTTTACTTTCAACCTGCTTTAAGCGGTCACCTATCTTCAAAACTAGAAACAGGATATGGTGTACAGGGGGTCATTTTTGTTTCATTGATTGCTGATTGGACCATTTGAAGCAGACTTAATGTAAAGCGGAATGAACATTAACCCATTACCCCAAAAATACGCCTATTTACGCCATTAATTTATTCCTCTATTGAAAAAAACAGTTCCAATTAATACTGTTACAAATAAGAATTGTAAGAAATATTTTCTATATTCTAGCAGATGATAGCTTAAAGCAGGCTGAAAGTAAAGCAGAATGTGCCTTAAGGCACATTCTGCTTTACTTTCAACCTGCTTTAAGTGGTCACTGATCTTCAAAACTAGAAACATGCTAAAGGGTAATGGGTTAAGGTGCATTCTGCTTTACTTTCAGCCTTTATTTTAGGTGTTGCCCCATCTTCAATGCTAGACACCTACTATGGGGGTAACGGTTTATTAAGCTGACTGTGCAAGGAGTGAGATACGTGTCCCAGCCTAACGTCACATTCCATCATCATGATACAGCATTCAGGTAAAAACTATTTTGCCTGAAAGATTATCTCCTTGTTTGACTATGGTAGCAAGTTATTGTTTATTCATATCTATTTTATCACCGCTGCAAGCCGATAATCCTATGCTGATCAGGGACGGTGTTTGTCAGTCACCACAATGGTTGAACTGAAGACCTACAGTGTCTGGTTTCATAGGTATACAGTCTCGCAGCCCATTTCTTACTCCGTCAGCCCGAAATCATCAATACCTTGGGCTCTATCTACATAAATATTATGTCAGTGAACATAAAACATTGAAAATGAAAGATAAAAATTGTCTAGCGACTTGTTATATGTGCAATTTACAAACAGTGTACCTGAGAAGAGTAAACTTGTAATATGTAACTAACAGGGATGCAGATAAGAGGGAGTAAACTGAAGAAATCCAACATTTTCTCACTTATTTAAGCTCCAACTCCTATGGTGTAACTGCTCATTAGAATCGTCTCGATTCTAATGAGTAGTAACACCATAGGGTTTAATACAGAAATAAAGGTTTTAATGTTTTAAATACTCCCCTTATCTGGAACTCTGGAACTAGAGAAGACCCAGAGTGGTGGAACGAATGGACAAACTTACCTACTCTGCCGGAGTTTCTACAAGAAGCAAACTATCTTTATGACTGTTTTGGACAAAATTTAATTGGAAACTTCAATTGTCAATTTGAAGATTCATGGCCCTGAGGGGTCAATGAGTTTTTATTGAGAGAGAGAGAAATGTAGACAAATGGAGAGAGAAAGTCAGAGAGCAACATAAAGATACACACATACAGATAGAGAGAGAATAGAGAGACAGAAGGACAGAAAAAGACATACATATCACATAAAAATTATATACATAGAGATAGAGACAGAGACAGACAGACAGACAGACAGAGAATAAACAACAGATAGACACAAAGAGAGAGAGATACAGACACAGACAGAGCAAAACAGAAAGAGTGATACATGCATGGACACATAGAAAGAAAGAGATTGAGAGAGAAACAATACAAAGATGGATTGAGGGAAGGGAAAAAGAGGAAGGATATACTGAGAGATTGAATATCAGAGTAAAATGGTTGAAGATAAACATCCTAATATAGCTAAGTCTGCAAATTCTGAACTCTGTTTAAACATATATTTTTTGCTCAAGTTATTTACTCCTAAAACTTTATAGTAAAGCAGTTACTCTGAATCAGTCATTAGCTGTCAACTTTATGTATATTAATATCTTGTAAAATCTGATTAGAATAGAGATTTATTTTTCAACAGCATGTGAGATAACTCCAAGGTATGTGAAACAGAATACCCCTACTATGTACAGTTAAAACCTGTATCAGGGCTCCAGACAAGAGGGAGTAAACTGCACAAATCAAATTTTCTCACTCATTTCAGCACCAAATCCTATGGTGTTACTACTCATTAGAATCGTCTCTTCGAGACGATTCTAATGAGTAGTGACACCATAGGGTTTAATGCAGAAATGAAGATGTTAATTTTTGAAATACTCCCTTTATCTGGAGCTCTGAGAATACCCATACTAAATACAGTTACAACCTGTACTCAGTAGCTGTCAAGAACATGCGCCTGTTTCATGAAACTTTGTATGACAAATTTTGTTGCAATTATAAAAGTCTCAATTATTATTCATTTCTCCATCCAATCCTGTCTTGGGACATCATTTTGGAATCGTCTTGAAAAGATGATTCCAAAGACATGTTACAAGACCATGTTAAATGGAGAAATCAGAAATTGAATGTTTTTTAAAGTTTTGACTTACAACCGTTTTTGTCGTACAAAGTTTTATGAAACGGGCCACAGAAGCACAGACACTTCTTAACCCGTTTCATGCTTAGGACTTGGCTAACATTTGCAAACAGTTTGGATCCAGATCAGACACCGCATAACACGACACCTAGATCAGGATCCAAACTGTTTGCTACTCATACTCAACTTGTCTTTAATTAAGAAACGTAAATATAGATTTTGAGGGGTTTTTTGCAGACAATATATTTGAAGCAGATGACAATTCAGTATGATAAGGGTTAAAACAATTAACAGCTTAATGCAGGACAAAAGTAATACAGGAGCTTTCTGCATTACTTGTATCCCATATTTAAGGTACAATATAACTGTACAGTAAAACCTCTCTATTACGACCACAAAATTTTGTTAATTATTTGGCGATTTGCAACAGGTGACTGCTTAAAGGAAGGTGACAGTTAAACAGAAAGCTCCTTTAGGAGCTTTCTGTTTTACTGTCACCTTCCTTTTAGCTGTAACCTGTCCTTTGTACAATCAATTAGCATACATTTCAGTGTCCGTAATAGAGAGGTTTTACTGTATTTCAGTAAATTCCTATTCTTTTTAATTGGCTGCTAGACTAAAGTTTCACTGTAGTAAGATAGACCATTATTTTATTTCGGTTTACTGACTCTCTTTGAGCCATCAGATACCCATTTGTGTTAACAATTAATTAATTGAGCTCTTAATTAATCCTGATTTCTTGCTTTTCATAAAATATTGTTCCATTTTGTCCTTGCACCCATTCTGCAATAGTGGCATAAGAATGGCTCGGACCGATTCCCACTATACGACTCACAGACTGTGAAAATGATCCTCTCCTATCAGACTCTGCGATCTGTCAACATGAAAACGGTACCGTGAGAAATGTCACACAAAACCGTGGGGGTTTTAAATCCTCAACAGGCTGAAAATGTATACTGCTTGAAAATTTAAAAGTCTATAAATTTTATAAACATATTCTATTTTATGAAATACTTACAATATCAACTAATTTTCAGGAAAAGACAACAAATGATGGCCCAACAAATTTTATGTTAACTCTTTGCACGCTAGCGGCGGATATACCTGCCATAGTGATTATCTCTGCAAACAGATTGGATCCAGATGAAAAGCTCTGTAAAGGGGTGTCTCATCAGGGTCCAAACTGTTTGCCATTCTGACACTGAATTTAAAAGAGATTTTTGAAAATTCTAACTTTAGAACCATTGCAGACGACAAATTGTTGCAGACAAAAATATTTTATTTTTTAATTACATCCCCCTTATCTGGAGCCCTGAATTAATTGTTTGTACATTATTTCCAAACAGTGTAGACCTAGATCCGAGATCTCCTTCTGGGTCTGCTTTGTTTGCCAAAACTTTTAATAGTTTTAGATCAAACCTCTCAGGAAACAATTCATATGTTGGGAGCCTTGGCGAGCAACATATTATTTTATCCATTGAGTTCAATCAATTCAATGCTGAAATTACACAAATTTAATATGCTATTTATCACATAAACACCAACTGACACAAAAATCTAAATGTTCTTTATAAAATTCACTTTTTCTTTAGCTGTCAGGAAAACCATTTGTGATAAGTTTTATTAGGTCCTATTCATCAATAGATAAAAACACCTAATAAACTAAAATAAAGGAAAACAGCATCAGTGAGTTATGAAAAGACTTCTTTGATAATATAGTCAAATTCTAAATTAACATTTAATTTAAAATTGTTCTTACTGACTAAATAATTAATGATCATTAGACATATAGTTTTGTTTTCAGAATTATGTCATCATAGAGACAAAACTTCATTATCATGTAAAGTTAGAAATTTGAAAAAGTCAGTGTTATTAGGACACTTGGAAATGTTTCAATCACTCGTGGTGATCCAAGATTGTCAAACTAGATTCTCTAAACTATATGCACAGTACGCTGTATGATTTTTATTTCACTGTATATTTTGCATGTTTATGTGATAAAAGAAGAGAACAGTATTTAAAACTCATAACTCATTTATGTAAAATTAACTTATATTTCAAAAGGCTATTTTCAATTAATTTTTACTGTGAAACTGTAGCCTTTCCCCCACACAAGCACATTATCCCATAGCCTGTTTTTAGTTTTGAAGACAAGTGGCCACTTAACCCTTTGAACCCTAGTCCCGCATATAGGCGTGTTTTTCAAACAATGTGCATGTTAATAGTACACATGTCCTATGCAAACAGTGAAGACCCAGATCAGAGGAGCCCTCTGATCAGGGTCTTCACTGTTTGTCACAATGCCAAACATTGACAAAAACAACCCTTAAAAGTCAGAAATGGACTAGACTAAAATGGAAACTGGAATTGTCCAATTGAAGTTTCAGGGAGGAAAGAGTTAAAGCAGATTTAAAGTAAAGCAGAGTGTTCCATTAAGGTGCATTTAACCCATAACCCAAATAATATGCCTTTTTATGCCTTTAATATGCGTGTCACCCCTCTATTCCAACAAGCCTGATATGTGTCATAAGAAACATGACTATTTCATTCAAATCAATCTCTGACCATTGAACACATTACCCCATGGCCTGTTTCTAGTATTGAAGATAGATAACCTCTTAAAGCAGGTAGAAAGTAAAGCAGAATGAGTCTTAAGGCGCATTCTGCTTTACTTTCAGCCAGCTTTAAGCTACCATCTGCTTTGATATATAAAATATTTCTTATGTTACATATTTTTTAGTGTATAAATTGGAATTATTTTCTTCAGTGACTGAATTAATTAAAGGCATTAAAAGGTGTATTATTTGGGTTATGGGTTAAATAAATGAGGATGTTAAGATTTTGAACAACTTATTTTGAGTTGTGAATAGTGGGATCATACTGTACAATGCATTGTATAACTCATCCTTACATGAATATTTCATACTAACCAATCTCTGACCATTTAAATCAAGGTTATCAAACTAACATGGACATGATATAAATTACACAATATCAATTGACTTGAGGGGCAGAAGCTCAAGAGAGGGGCACGCTTATTTCATCTAAATTAAAGAGCCCAGTGCCTGGGTGATTATCCAACCCAACGCCCACTTCCCATTTACGCATCATTATTATTCAATATCCTCTAATCTAGTCATGACTCCATCTTAACCATGGCAATTTGATGGCACGAGTCTCCTAACAAAACACCATCTTGTTATTCAATCAGAAAAGATTTGCTGGCCGTCAATTACAAATTCATGTCCTTACTGGCTGAGTGTTTTGATTGGATGATGAGGCTGTAGGGAGTGAACTACGGTTTCTTTCATAGCAGTCGGTTACCACATAATAGTCAACTCGTCACCTGCTGAACTAATCAATTGTCTTTTTTAACTCTTTGCATGCTGGGTTATTTGTAACAATAATTGTTGCCTGTGCCACTGTTCTAAAATTGTAATTTTCAAACTTTCTTTGCAGGGTCAGAGTGTCAAACAGTTTGGATCCTGATGAGACGCTGCATAAGGCGGCGTCTCATCAGGATCCAAACTGTTTGCAAAGGTTATCAATGTGGCACATAATAATACTAATATATCCATCTCTAGCATGGTTAGAGTTAACTTTTATAATGCTGAATTTTCAGGGCTCCAATTAAGAGGGAGTAAACTGAACAAATCCAACATTTTCTTACTCATACCAGCACCAAATCCCATGGTGTTACTACTCATTAGAATTGTCTCGAACAGTTGATTCTATTGAGAAGTGACACCATAGGGTTTAATACAGAAATAAAGATTTTAGTTTTTGAAAGGCTGGACCCCTTATTGGGAGCTAAAAAAATAAGTAGACTCATTATTTTTTTCTCTTAAATGATTAGTTAATTCAAGGGGTTTGACCCAAAAATATTTAAGATAATGACAAAAAGTGTGGACCCTGATCTGGATCTACACTGTTTCCAAAGGCTGTATATATCCAGCTTATGCACTACAACAGTTAACCCATTAATCCATAGCTTGTTTCTAGTATTGAAGACAGCTGACCACTTAAGGGGGTAGGTGCACCTTTGGAAAGTAATTACCAAATTCTTCAAACTTTGCATACAGACAGTAAAATTAGTTTCTATGACAAAACTGGTGAAAAAAGTGGGGGTACCGGACCTTTTTTTTCCCACAACTTGAGATTTTTTAAGACTACCCCCCTAAAATTGAAGCTTCACTAAAAATCCGTTTTTTTGTAATACGTTTTTTCAATCTTTATTTATACAAACTATATGTACAAGACAGGTCCTAATTTTTATTACTATAGTAAGAATAAACCCTGAAAATAATGTTTTATCAAGATCCAAAATAAAAATGTTTGATTTCACTGGAAAGGAGTAAAAGTTACCCCACCCACTTTTTTATAATGGGAGATTCAGGCACATTGAAAATTGCCCTACAAATTGTAGCAAACTAATTACCAAATTTTTTATTTGTTGTTTTTAGCCTTGCAAACATATCGTTTTAGTGAAATAGCAAATAAAAACACAGGGTCCCGGATCTTTTTAAAAAGATATAGACTATTTTATCAAAAAAATCCATTTTTCTGATTTTTTAACTTTTTGGTATATTTTTATCAAAAACAATTTTTTTAAAAAAAAAAAAATCTTTTGATCTATTGAATTATATATAATTTATAATAAAACTATACTTCCATGAAAATTTCATCCTTATATTCTAAGAAATTGAAGTGAAAACGGATGTAACAAAGTGCAACCTACCTATGAAAACGGTGTATGCTGAAAACTACGAATTGGACACAATGTTTAAAAAGTCCCTTCCGGTACGAAAAAAACATTTATTTCCCGGCAAATTAGTATTTTATGACTGTATGTACCCACAGAAAATGAGTTATTAACATTTTTTGGAAAATGAGTTAGTAAAATTTTTCGGAAATTTCATCATGCTCAAAAAGACAGGCCGACATCCTTAAAGCAAGTTAAAAGTAAAGCAGAATGCGCCTTAAGGCACATTCTGCTTTACTTTTATCTGCTTTAATCTAACATCTGCTAGAATATTTAGGAAGCATTTTTTACAGTACGTGTTCATGAGTGTATAATTAAATTGGAACTATTTTCTTCAGTGGAGGAATAAACTGAATGCGCTAAAAGGCACGACTATGGAGGGAAAGGGTTCATTTCAATCCTTTCTCCCATAGATCCAGATCAGACACTGAGCAGCTTGGTATCTCATCAGGATCTGAATTGTTTGTAACTCTGTTCTATATTTCACCTGTCAGCTTTTGTCGAATGCCTAAAATTTAGTCTAAATGAAATGCAATTATTTTTAAGTATACATAATTTTTATTTGAAAGAGAAGGGATTTAACCTATAACTTGTTTTCAGTATTGAAGAAAAGTGATAGCTTAAAGCAGGTTGAAAGTAAAGCAGACCCTACCTTATGGCACATTCTGCTTTACTTTCAGGCTGCTTTAAGCTACCATCTGCTAGGATATAGAAACTATTTCTGATGGTACACATTCATGACTGTTAAAGCAGGTTAAAAGTAAAGCAGAATGTGCTTTAAAGGGCATTATGCTTTACTTTCAGCATGCTTTAAGCTACCATCAGCTAGGATATAGCAAATATTTCTTTTAATACATATTCATGACTGTATAAATTGGAACTAAGTTCCTATGGAAAGAAATAAATTAAAGGCGTAAAAAAGAGTATTTATGGGGTAATGGGGTAAAAAAAAATTCAAGGAGCCCTCTGATCAGTCTGCACCATTTGCCATAATGTTACATAATTTTGGGACAAGCCCCTTATCTAACAGTATAAACTAGAAAATGGAATATTCCATTTGGAAAGTCAGTATAGTAACGGGCTGACACAAGTCTTTAATTTAGAGAATTTATTTTGATATGGTAGAGGTGTCAGGGCTCCAGATAAGGAGAGTCAGTCAGCATTAAATCCTATGGTGTCTCTTCGAGACGATTCTAATTAGTAGTAACACCATTGGGTTGGTGCAGACATTGAGGAGAAAATGTTGGACAATTTGAGTTTACTCCCTCCAATATGGAGCCTTGGGTGTCCTAATGCTTTTGTGGGGTTGTTAGAAGCACGGGTTTATTTTCAATGGGTTTCAGAATTAAGAAAAATTAACAATGATCAATTCAGCAGTTGCTGTCACTACGGAGTTGACAAGTGGAACACACATAGTTGTGCGAATCTGTTTGACATACAGATGTCAATATAATCTTCATAATCTCAAGCAGGGCTCCAGATAAGGGGAGTATTTCAAAAATTAAAATCTTTATTTCTGCATGAAACCCTATGGTGTCACTACTCATAAGAATCATCTCTTTGAGACGATTCTAATAAGTAGTCACACCATAGGATTTGGTAAAGATATAGAGGATAAATTGTTGAAAAACCTCAGTTCATTCACTTTTATCTCGAGCCCTGATCTGTATCATCAGATGCGTATTGACCCTAATCATGCCATTTCTAAACTTGACAAATATTTTCAAATAGTTTGGATCCTGATCAGATGCTACATTATGCCATCTCTGATCAGGATCCAAAGTGTTTGACATTTGTCATTGGCTTTCCTTAAATCAAAGAACTACAACACAGTATTTTTGTCAATGAAAATTTCAGCAGACAGTTATGGTAAAAGTTAGGCAAGACATGTCTACTTTACCACCTAAATGCATCCCTTTTCCTACAGGGTATGGCCTGATAGGAATTTACAAACAGTTTGGATACATATTGGATTCTAGGTAGCTCAGCATCTGATCTAGATCTCAGCTGTTTGAGTGTGGCTCTGGGTTATTTTCTGTTTATACAATAAAATTATATTTTTTGAAAAAATAAATTAAAGACAACCGTTTTTGAAGCTGACTATTTTACATTAGCAAGTGAAGGGGGTTAGGAGATATTCTATTAAATGTTATGTGTCAGTTTAGGTCAAACGTCAAACCAATTAAAATCATATCAAATGCATTTACCCCAGAATGCGCCTTAACCCTTTCTCAAATTGAAGCACCTTTAAGTGCAATTTAAATTATTCCTCCACTGGTGAAAATAGTTCCAATTTATACCGTTATGAACAAGTACCATATGGAATGTTTTCTATATCATAGCTGATTGTAGCTTAAAGCAGGCTGAAAGTAAAGCAGAATGCGCCTTAAGGCGCATTCTGCTTTGCTTTCAACTTGCTTTAAGAGGTCACCTATCTTCAAAAGTAGAAACAGACTATGGGGAAAGGGTTCAGACACATTCTGCTTTACTCAACCTGCTTGAAGTACCAATCAGTCTTGAAAACAAGAAACAGGCTATGATGGTAAAGGGTACTTAACTCTTATGATCCTGAATCTTCAAAATTAATGAATTATTCCATATTCTGACAAATTATGAGATTGTATTGCTCTTTGAGGGGTACATCCCAAAAGCATTTAAAAGTATGACAAAACAGAGTAGACACTGATTCTAGGTTCCCTTATATAGAACAGATCAGGCTGATCCTAAGGTCTACACTGTTTGCAACTGATATATGCTGAGTGAAATCCAAGTTGGTATTTTTGGCTCAAGATAAGAGGGAGTAAACTAAATTTTTTCAACATTTTCCTTTTATGTTTGCATTTAAACCTATGGTGTCACTATTCATTAGAATTGTCTCTTCAAGACAATTATAATGAGAAGTCAGACCATATAGGGTTTGATGCTGGCATAAAGTGAAAATGATTTTCCTCAGGTCTGTCTTACGACAATTTTTATGTCGTAAGACAAAAACAGTTGTAAGTCAAAACCTTTAAAATACATTTAATTTCTTATTTCTCCATCTAATCCTGTCTTGTGAGATCTCTTTGAAATTGTCTTGAAAAGACGATTCCAAACGGATGTCACAAGAGAGAATTAGATGGAGAAATAAATATTAATTGAGAATTTTTTTAAATTGACTTACGACAATATTTGTCTTACGGCATTTTATAAGACTGGACCCTGGGTAATACACATTCAATAACAGTAGTTAACTTTACCTTAAAAGTAGCTTGAAGAAATGGTGCTTTTACTGATCACTTTGTAACGCAACGGTAGTTGGTTTGATCCCATGTCTATCAGTTCTGATGAAGCAGTTAACCAAGGTTCAGTCCTCCTTGATACAGAATAGTAAACCCAAATACCATCCAACCAACTATTCTCAGTTTTCGTAGTCCTGTCTTCGGCATTTCTGAGACTGGTATTTAGCCCCATTCCCACTCACTGAAAAGTAAAGAAACACCACTTCATATTTTGTAATGAGACCCTCTATTGAAGAAAATTTCATTCTCATAATATAGCTCTTTTTGAAAGTAAAATACCTCTTCCAACTTCTTATTTCTTACTTTACGTATAGTTTTTAATATATACATATTCAATTTAAAACAAACTAGGTGGTTGCAAGCTAACAATTAACTGTTATGTTTATATTTAAAAGTCTGTATGGTGATACATTTTGTATCACGACTTAAATATTGCAATACACATCGTATTTTTTTCATGATATGTATCGCCATTAAAATGAAATATCAGGATACGGATCGTGAAGGAAATAACTGCCAATGAACAGCCCTAGTGGTCACTTGTGTTACTGGAAACAGGCTATATGAAACAATACCAGGGCTTAAGATAGGAGTGAGTAAAGCAAAGTTTTCAACATTTTCTCAATCTTGTCTGCACTAAACCCTATGGTGAGTACTCATTAGAATCGTCTCTTCAAGATGATTCTAATGTATATATAGTCACACCATAGGACTTTGTGCGGACATAAAGTCACGTCCAAGGGTGAAAGGAAGAAGACTGACATTGACATGCACACCAATCTCCGGTCCAAAATGAACCATCTACTGCAGAATTATAACCCTCTTAAGATCACCATTCATTTAAAGACCAAAACTGTCACCTATAAATCACATCTACACAAACAGTTCCCTATCAAAGAGACCAGCTAAAATTAATTAGATTTTTCCACCCCCATAAGAATGAATCTACCATTTTGCATTCAGATGTTCCAAACGCTAACCCAGTTTTGTCTGAGAAGGACTTGACTTTTGATGAGTTGTTCGAACTTTGTGAGGAACCATGTCATGAAAGTTTTCAAAGAACACAATATGCATACCAACATCAAACATTCATGGAGATTCGGCAACTGCGAAAAAACAAAGAAATAGCCCTGAATAGGTATAAAGAGAGAATACAACAATATGCAATGGTACAAGAGCTCGCAGTGGATGATGATCCTGACCAGACACTTTCATATGGCGTTGAACATTTATTGCAGCAAGCAGAGCAACAAAATCTGATTATCCTCGGCATTGAAGAAGCAAATGATGTTTGCATTTTATTGATGGAGCGAAAGCATATCAAATGGAAAGATATTGGACATATATAAAATATAGATATGTATTTTCTAACATATAGATACTTGTTTTCTTTGAAGTACGTTTTTTTCTAACATATAAATTGTTATTCCGAACTAATATTTATGCATTTGACAGATGTCTATAAATGTCATATTCCCGTTAACTGATGTTTGTTATATATTCATGTGTTTCTCTCTTTGTCTTTCGCTAGACTTAAACATATATAATGCTGTTTTTTTGTAATGATGCTGTTTGAGCGACTGTCTGGTTTGTATATAGTGACCCCTGTATGACTCATATCTTTACTTTTAATAATGAGCTTTTATAGATACTTCAAAATTAAAATAAAAACAAATAAATTTCGTCAAATATTTCTTTGAAATATAATTAGTTTGTGCATACGTTGGCTCCATCTCTGCGAAAATGAGATGCGAGCCAGAGATTACAGGGTGTGTAGGTGCATGCAACAACTTCTAAATTTACGTAAGGAACAACATGTACAATCCCTTATATGGTGACTGGGGTCAGCCATTTCCTGTTTTCATGCTGACCGATCAATGACATGAGACATAAATACATTGCTGGGGAAGACGCTATTCTTTCCAAATTAATGCGTTTATGACAAATCTATTGTTTCCATTGCAAACAGTTTGGAGACAGATCAGTAATGCTTCAGACAAAATTTTGTCAATGAGGTGATGAAAACAAGAGGCCCATGCAGGCCTAAATATCGCTCACCTGGAAAAACCAACACAATGGTCACATGACCCCCAGGGCGGGATTATTTTTTATCCCAGGGACATATATTGAACAATCTTGAAAGAAAACCTAAAGAAGATGCTTTGTGCCAAATATCTAAGCTCAGGGCACTGTGGTTTCAGACAAGAAGATTTTTTAAGTTTTCATTGAACAAATCTATTTTTAGCTCCTGTGACCTAGATATGCAACGGACCGGAACCATTCGAACAATATTGGTTAAGGGCTTCTAGAAGTGTCATCACACCAAATATCAAAACTCTAGCCATATTAGTTTCAGAGATAAAGATGTATGAAGATTTCACTATATATAACTTTATGTAAAATTACGACCCCCAGGGCGGGTGAATTTTTGACCCCAGGGACATAATTTGAACAATCTTGATAGAGGACCTGAAGACAATGCTTTGTGCCAAATATCTAAGCTCAGGGTACTGTGGTTTCAGACTAGAAGATTTTTTAAGTTTTCATTGAAAAAATCTATTTTTAGCTCCAGTGACCTAGATATGCAACGGACCGGAAATATTTGAACAACTTTGAAAGAGGACAATACAAGGATCATTCCTACCAAGTTTGGTAAAAATCCATCCAGTGGTTTCAGAGGAGATGTTGTTCAAAGAAATTGTTGACGACGAACGACGCACGACGACGGACACAGGACGATCAAAATAGCTCACATTGGCACTACATGCCAGGTGAGCTAAAAAACTGGTAGTGCAGTTGTTAATTTTCAGATGTTTTTCAATAATACTGCATTTCTATTTTAACACAGGGTCATGAGGGCCCTAAATGGCTCACCTCGTAGCCTATGGATACAATCATGGTGACAGTTAAATTGGGCAAGTGGTTTCACAAAAAGAATATTTGTATTGAGTTTGTCATAAGGAAAGCAAGTTTGAAAAAGTATTCTAAAAACCACATAGAGAATCACCCGTGGATCATTTATGTAAGATAACTTTAAGCCATCATAGCTAAACTAAATGCCAACCCATTGGTAGACATGATTTTATGTATTATTTTATTATATGTATCAGAAGGAATATTTTCTTAAATCTAGCAGGTGGTAACTTAAAGCAGGCTGAAAGTAAAGCAGAATGCGCCTTAGGGCGCATTCTGCTTTACTTCTAAGGTGCATTCTGCTTTACTTTCAACCTGCTTTAAGAAGTCACCTATTTTCAAAACTAGCAACAGGTTATGGGGTAAAGGGATAAACTACAAAATTCAATTTAAAAAGAGGGCCAGAATGGCCCATGATCGCTCACCTGGCCATGGTGACACTAAGCTGGGTCAAGGAATTTCAAACAAGAAGATTTGTGAAGTTTTCATTGAAAATATCTATTTTTAGCTCCGGTGACCCAGATATGCAACAGACTGGAACCAATTCAACAATATATGTGAAGGACCTCTGGAAGTTACACAGGGCCGAATATCAATGCTCTGGCCATATTGGTTTCAGAGAAAAGATGTTTGAATATTTCACTATATAACTCTTTATAAAACGGTTACCCCTGGGCGGGGCCAATTTTGACCCCAGGGTCAAAATTTGAACAATTCTGATAGAGGACCTATAGATGATGCTATGTGCAAAATATCTAAGCTCTGGCCCTTGTTGATTTTGACAAGAAGATTTTTTAAGATTTACTTATTTTTTCTCTCTGGTGGCCAGGGCAACCAGAGTTCTGCTTTGAACAACTTTGAAAGAGCTTCACCCAAGAAATATTCCTGTGAAGTTTGGTTGCAATCAGGCAAGTGGTTTTGAAGGAGAAGATGCTTGAAGAAATTGTTGATGCAGGACGCACAACGCCAGACGCCGGACATTGACTGACCATAAAAGCTCACCTTGAGCACTTTGTGCTCAGGTGAGCTAAAAATTGGTAGAGGGTCACCCAAGAATCATTTGAGTAATATCAGTTTAAAATTAGACCAGTATTTTAAGATTTTTCAAGTTTTTACTATACAACAAAATAAAGAAAACTCACACAACCCACTGGTGGCTATGTTTTTTAAGCTATGAAAATTATTTTAACAATCTAGTAGAGAGTCACCTTCAGATCATCTATGTATAAAATTATATTCAAATGGGATCGGTGTAAGTTTTCACTAAATAAGGAAAATCTGCTTCACCAACTGGCAGCCATGTTGTTTAAGCTTGAAAATTTACTGTAAGAAATCTGATAGAAGATTACCCATGTAATCATTACCTACTACCCATGTAGATTATTGCCCACAATTACAACTGGATGACGTCTATTTGCAGGAATCTGACAGAGTACCCTTCAAGAAACTATCCTATGAAGTTTAATGAAATTGACCAAGTGGTTTCCAAGGAAAAGTTTTTTTAACTCTTTGCATGCTGGGTACTTTTTCGTCTGCAACAATTTGTCGTCTGCAACTGTTCTAAAATTAGAATTTTCAAAATTTCTTTTAAATTTAGGGTCAGAATGGCAAAGAGTTTGGATCCGGATGAGATGCCGCGTTATGCGGCGTCTCATCTGGATCCAAACTGTTTGCAAAGGCAATTACTGTGGTGGATATATCCACCGCTAGCACGCAAAGAGTTAAAGAAAAATGTTGACATCCCACATCATTAGACGATGATCACAATAGCTCACCTTGGTATATCATGCCAGGTGAGCTAAAATTAAAAACTGAAGCATGACAGAGTAAAACTCCTGACAAAATCCATCATTTAAAATTACAAAAGGGAAGTAATTAAAAGATAAGGTAATGAATCAAATTCAAATTGGCAAGTGCACAATATCAGATAGTGTGCAACAATACTGCAAAATTTCATAGAACAACATAGTAAAACTATACAAAATTTCATTGAAGCACAACAGAGTAAAAATCTATACAAACTTCCATTTAAGGGTGTATCAATGTCATGAATTTGGGAACTTTTCAAAGTATATGAAAACACTCTATGATGGTTTTGTATTGAAGAGCTATTTAAGATGAATGAAAAAATAGAAAAAGTGTACATTTTGGTGAACAACAGTTGGCTCTACGGCCATGTAAAATTTACCCCACCCACTTCCTCTTATTTTGTCCTTTTCAAACAGCCCGCTTCAATAAAACCCATTTTAAATGAAAACAAATATGATAATTTGGGTTTGTGTTATTTATTTCCTATCTATGGTAGTATTTCTTCATACAAAAACTAATTTAAGAAAAATAAGGCACCAAATGTGAAATTTATAAAGCTCTAAATATCATCGATATGGTACTTTTTTGTAAATTTTGTAAGGGGTGATAACTCTTTGTACTTTAATAACTCAAAATTTTCAACACTGACCTTTCAATTTCTTTTCATATTTTGAACTGCCCTAGTATGGGCTTTCATCTGGTAGAATATAAGAAAAAGTTAAATACTAGAACTATTTCATTTTCAAACTTTTTTACTTTTTTTCATAAAATAAAAAAATCTAATAAAATCATGCCCTATATCAAGCATATTTTTGATATTCAAGGATCCATATTGCTCAAACCTGGTGCCTGCTTTGTCTAAATTTGGTTTATATTTGTGAACATACCACAATAGACATGAAATAAATAAAGAAAACCCAAATTAACATTTTTGTTTTGTTTTGAAATAGATTTTACTGAAACTTGTACTCTGAATGGGTAAAATTTGAAAGAAAAAAATCCAAATTTGACATACCTTTTTCAAATCGCTGTAGCTCAAAAAAAAGGACACCACCATATATATTTTTTTTCATTATTTCATTCATCATAAATAGCTCTTCCAAAAAAACAATGATAGAAAAAAAGTTTAATACTTTGAAAAAAATGGCTCATGACATTGATACACCCTTAAGCAACAGAGTGATCTGGGTCTACCCAGTTTACTCATGTTCAACATACATGGTTGTTGTTGTTCATGGGTTAACCCTGCATACTCTGAATATAAATGCCCCAAGATACAGTAAAACTGTACAAGGTGGGCTGTGGTGTAAAGGCAGAGCACTGTAAATCATGAAGATACTATTAATACTTCATAAGTTGTCTTTCTTTCTAATCTGAATTGTCTCTTTCAGTTTGACAGGAATTTTACGAGAGTCTTCTGGATTGATTTCAACTTGCATTAAACAGGCACCTGTAAACAAAGAGTGTCCATACATAGCTCTTCCCCTGAATGTTCCCTCCTCCCCCCCACCTCCAACACACCAGAAAGAAAACACTTAATTCAGATCAGGGATTCAGATCTCCAGATAAGAGGGAGTAAGCTCAACAAATCCAACATGTTCTCAATCATATCAGTACCAAATCCTATGATGGTACTACTCATTGGAATCTTCACTTTGGGAAGATTCTAATGAGTAGTGGCACCATAGGGTTTAAAGCAAAAAAAAAGATTTTAAATACAGTCGAAACTCAATACTACGAACTTGCTTAATTCGATCTTACCAGTATTTTGTAAGTTGAATTTTGATAAGTCGATATCGTTTAAGTCGAACATACCCGTATTTCAAAGTTAAAATGTGGCTAAGCCACGTTTTAACTTCGAAATATGGGTATGTTCAAACTAACGTGAGTTCGTAGAATCGAGTTTTTACTGCACTCCCCTTATCTGTAGCCCTGGCTTATGCCTTTGGTGGCATCCTTGACAATATATTCTAAATTAGATCAAGGTCAACATGAGGTTGGGTGATACGAGTGAATTGATAATGGTCCAAGGCAACAACTGTTGAAGTATCCAACTGTTCTAGTAAACGGTAAAATCTAGTTTTCAGGGAAATTAGCACATCAAAAATATTTCCAGTCCAAATAGGGTTAAGGTCAAAATCAACATTGGGTGATATTGGTGGATGGTAATGGTCCAAGGCAACAACTATTGAAGTATCCAACTGTTCTAGTAAGCAGTAAAATCTAGTTTTCAGGGAAATTAGCACATAAAAATATTTCAAGTCCAAAAAGGGTTATGGTCAAAATCAACATTATAATGGTCCAGGGCAACAACAGTTACTGTATTCTAGTAAGTTGCAGTGTTGATGTTAGAAGAAACAGTAAAATCTGGTTAACCATGTACACACGGACAGACGGTGTACGGATCGACAGGGCAATCACTGCATACTTCCACATCTATAGATGCCAGGCGTCATAAAAAGGGTTAACCCGCTTCAAACTAGGAGGATGACCACTCGGTGGTGGTAGAGAATAGTTTTAAGGATTGGTAAGAGTGGATAGTTTTCATGATGTCAGGCCAAGTGTCATCATGTCAAACAGTAGTAAAGCTCCTGTAAACACTAGTCTGGTTACTTCCCCTGATACTATGTGATTGGGTCAGGCAAACACGAAAAATGGCGGCGGCCATGGAGAAGACCGGGTGAGTTAAAACAAGAAGGAACAACTTCAAGTTTTGATGGCATGCGCTTAATATCTTAACATATGATTCATAGCATTAAGATAGGATTAAATATGTCAATGATTAGAAGTGACGTTGTGTATCTTGTATTTTAAAGCTTAAAGTCACATATTTTCGCGAAACGTGCTTGCAGACAGTATACGTTTCCTGAAAGATTTTAATGAAAAGTAACGATGTGTCGGTTTTTTTGTTCTTAAATACTACTTAGTTGGGAGCATATTGTTTTTGTCTGTCTGTTGGTCTGTCTATCTGTTTGTTTGTCCGTCTGTCCACAACTTTACCCTTGTCCATAACTCTGGAACTACATAGTATAGAGACTTTATATTTAGTTATGCACTCAACTTAAGAAGCTCTTGAGCTCAGTACAACTTTGGTCATGTCCGACAAATATCAAGGTCATTTAGAGGTAAAATCGGATGAATTAAACATTGGTCATAACTTTGGAGCTGCATGTGGTACATACTTTATATTTGGGATGTGTACTCAACTAAAGAAGCTCTTGAGCTAAGTACAACTTGGTTCATGTCTGACAAATGTCAAGGTCATTTAGAGGTAAAATCGGGTGAATTAAACATTGGCCATAGCTTTGGAGCTGCTTGTGATACAGACTTTATATTTGGAATGTGTATTCAACTCAAGAAGCTCTTGAGCTGTTGTGACCAACAAAGGTCAAGGTAATTAAGAGGTCAACTATGGTTAATTTAATTTTTGCCTTATCTCTAGAACTACATGTGATACATACTTTATATTTGGAATGTGTACTCAACTCAAGAAGCTCTTGAGCTTGGTACAACTGAGGTTGTGACCAACATAGGTCAAGGTTAATTAAGAGGTAAAATATGGTTAATTTGTCTTTTGTCATATCTCTAGAACTACATGTGATAGAGACTTCATTTTTGGCATGGTACTCAGCTTAAGAAACCCTTAAGCTCAGTAGAGTTTGGTTATGTCAAAAGTCAATGTCATTTAGAGGTCTAATAGAGTTAATTCAACATTAGTCTAACCTCTAGAAATGGCTTGTATCTTACAGAATATGTCTTAACTCTTATATATAGGCCTAATATACACTTTACAAGTATCATATTTGAGTTCTTATCAGAACAGAACGGAACATTATTTTTTTACTTAAACACACCGTATATGCCTGGTTCAATTAGGTTCGTTTTATTTTATATCTAATCGCTGTTGATCACTGTTGTAACCAAATAATTTTAGTCTCCATAATTACCTGTCCATACTTTGGACGAGTGACGTGTTTGGATAGATAAAATTGTATGTAACAGTATCATTTTTAACCATCTTTTATATCACATTGGTGATTATATGAATGTTATGAGACATTATTATTCGAAATCTAAATGACCTTGACCTTTGACATGACCAGACTCTAGTGAGCTTAAGAATTTATTAAATTGCGTAAACATGTCAAATATGAAGTCTCTTTCACATGTAGTTCCTGATTTACGTCAAATGTTAAATTAAACCATATTTGACCTCTAAATGACCATGATCTTTGTTGGCCACAACCTTAGTTGTACCAAGCTCAAGAGCTTCTTGAGTTGAGTACACATTCCAAATATAAAGTCTGTATCACATGCAGTTCCAAAGTTATGGCCAATGTTTAATTCACCCGATTTTACCTCTAAATGTCCTTGACATTTGCTCGACATGACCCAAGATGTACTGAGCTCAAGGACTTTTTGAGTTGAGTACACATTCCAAATATAAAGTTTTTATCACATGCAGCTCCAAAGTTATGGCTAATGTTTAATTCACCAGATTCTACTTCTAAATGACCTTGACATTTGTCGGACATGACTAAAGTTAAAATGAACTCCAGAGCTTCATAAGTTGAGTATACAAACCAAATATAAAGGTTCTATCACATGTAGTTCCGGAGTTATGGACAAGGTAAAGTTGTGGACAGACGGTCAAACAAACAGACAAACGGACCAATAGACAGACAGAAAGACAGACAAAAACAATATGCTCCCGACTAAATAGAGTTGGGCATAAAAATACCGAAACATCGTTACTTTTCATTGAAATCTTTCAGGAAGCGTATACTGTCTGCAACCACGTTTCGCGAAAATATGTGACTTTAAGCTTTAAAACACAAAATGCACAACGTCACTACTAATCATTTTCATATTTAATCCTATCTTAATACTATTAATCATATGTTAAGATATTAAGCGCCTGCCATCAGAACTTGGAGTTGTTCCTTCTTGTTTTAACTCACCCGGTCTTCTCCATGGGCGCCACCATTTTTCGTAAGTGCCTGACCTAACCCTTCTCTAAAAAAAATGCACTTTTTACCAAAGTACACTTTAAATGCGCATTTTTTCTGCATTTTTTTACAAAAAGCGTATTTTTTCTGCACTTTTACAAAAAAGTGTATTTTTTCTGCATCTTTAAAGAAGAAAAGTGCATTTTTCCTGCATCTTTTCGAAAAAGTGAATTTTTTGTGTATCTTTTCGTAAAAGAAAGTGTATTTTTTTCTTTCAAAAGTGTATCTTTTTCAAATAAGCGTATTTTCTGAAAATGGAATGCATTAAAGTGCATTTTTTATTTGCAAAAGTGAATCTTTTAATCTTTAAGATTTTTGTATGTAACAACAAGTGCACTTTAAGTGAATCTTTTAAAAATAAGTGTATCTTTTACTTTCTATGAAAATTGTGTTCATTGGCAAGAGCATTTTAAGTTAATCTTTTATAGGAAATTTATATTTTTTCCCTTGCGGAAAAAAATCGCAGCTCTAGATATATGCAGCTTTTACGAAGCTTTTACGAGCCTCAAAATACGTGCCTCAAGTCATAGCTGCGTATTTGCCCAAAAGTTCCGAAAATTGATAAAAAGGCTCGTATTCTATTAACTTAAAATATGCAGGTTTGAAAACGTGTTGTATTAGTGTCGTATTTAACTTTTTTAATGCAAAAGGCTCGTATTCTTTGAAATAAGAAAAGAAATTAGTGACGTATTTAACTTTATCATTGCAAAAGGCTCGTATTCTTTAAAATAAAAAAATGCAACTTTGAAAAAGGCACGTATTTAACTTTCCGACAACAACAAAGCTGCGTTTTTTCCCAATTAATGTTATGTCCATATCGATCAAAGGCAGTCAAAAAGTTAAATACGTAACTAATACGTAGTACCTTTGAAAAGGCACGTATTTAGATTTTTCAATTTAAATTTATATTAAGGGCAATTAAAAAATGTGTTAAAATGTGAGGCTTGAACAACCGCTTTAGGAGGAACATGCTCGACATGTATTTACCTTTCTATAACTTTAGTATCGTGTAAAGGACACAACATAGGGTTTCTATAATATTAGCCCCATCCGGCCTTAAATTCCTCACCTAGCTGGTACCCATGGTTACGGTCATGGTAATGGACAAGTTTTCACTATATTAGCCATCATCGGTAAATTAACCCCAACCAACTGGCGGCCATGTTTTAGCTAGGAAGATTATTTGAAAAAAACACTGGCAAAGGGTCGCCCATGAATCATTATTTGTGTAAAAATATTCTTAAATGAGACCAATATTTTCAGAGAATTTTTTGTAAAGATTTTCTATACAGAAATATAAGGAAAACTAGCCCCACCCACTGGCTGTCATGTTTTTTAGATACAAAATGATTTTAAGAAATCTGGTAGAGAGTCATAAATGGATCATTTGTTTTAAATTATTTTCAATTTGGAAAAGTTGTTTCAGAGAAGTAGATTTTTAAAGTTTTTACTATACAGTAATAAAAAGAAAACTTTCCCCACCCACTAGCCGCCATGATTTTTAAGATAACAAAATTATTTTATAAAATTTGGTAGAGGATGACCAAAAGATCATTTGTGTGAAATTACTTTCAAATCAGTCCAGTGGTTTCAGACAAGAAGATTTTTAAAGTTTTCACTATATAGCCATATAAAGAAAATCTGCCCCACCCACTAGCGGTCATGTTTTTTTTAAGATAGGAAAATTGTATAAGAAATCTGGTAGAGGGTCACCAATGGCACATTTCGATTCTGCCAAAAAATCTGGTTCTAAATTTACATGTATAAACTAAGGAGTGGCTTATATTGCCATTCGAATTTTCAATTTTAACGCCGAGTTCTGAAAGACGATATCGAACAGTGAACTCAAAACAAGACAACAAACTAATTTTACATTGACATTTCATATGAATGTAGATCGACAGATAACTTCTTGAATTGATTTTCCAACGATACATTATGAAAAATCCCATTAGAAAACAAAGAGATATGCCGAAATTGCGAAGCAGAATTTCTATGCACATTTCAATAGGCCACGCGAACACACGGCATATGTGTATTCATGTAGTTCATGTATTACAAGTAAACAAGATGGTTCTAAAGCGTCTTTTTTCGTCGGTTTTACAAAGTATTATTTCTCTTTCTACTTTGTAAGACTGTGTTATTAATAGGAGATATTGACAAATAAAACGGCGTTAAAAATAGCGCTGTCATATTTTGAAATTGACTCGATTCAAAATGGCGGCGCAACAAAATCGAGGACACTAAATGTGGACATTTCGGGAAAGATTTGCGTGTGAGAGAAGACAACAAAGACAAAAAACAATCAACACACGCCGGGATCGAATTCTTTCTTCATAATACGCGATTCTGAATATTAATTATACAGTTAATAGACTGAGAAAACGATCCTAAATTGGACACTTGTCTATCAGATACAACGGATTTGAAGGAAAATTTGAACTTTTTCGTCGAACCTGTTACTAAATAAAATCTCTGAAAACACCAGACCGACGGATATTTCAGGTGGTTGATTGGATCTTGTATAGAATTTGATCATTTGGGGATGAATAGTCAACAAGTTATGTAAGTATTTGTCATAATAGCAATGCACCCAACTCTGTCTGCTGTTTTATCTCCTTGCGGGTACTTGCCTACATTTATCCAATCAGATCGCGTGTTTTCTTACCAGCGCTACTTTCGAAAATTACAAAATGGGGTCACAACTACGTCTGCAGAGAAGAAATATTAAAGCTACCAACGCCTAACCAGGAGGTAAATAGCATATTTAGACGATATATAGATGCATTCTACCTTGCTTTAGCTTCAGAAGTATCTATTATTCATTTTAATCAATCATTCATTTTCATAAGACGATCGACGACATAATTATGTAACTTGAAATGTGTACAAAACGCGACGCCATTTTAAACGGATAAGCAATGCCTAATTCCGTTATACAGTTTCACATTTGAATAAATACTAATGAATGTTTAAACATCAACAATAACCGGTATAACTGTCTACAACACGGACAGTGTATTTTTTTAATGCAAAATACGATCGCGTTTATCGCTAAATCAATATCAGATCTCATTTTAAAGAAGTATGTGTAAACTTATTGTGTCAAATTTGACCGCGGAAATTAATTATTGTAATTTCGTAGCAACAATCGAGTATATATGCGGACATGTACGGACGATTTTTGTTAAATACATGTAGGACTAATGTCACTATATAATGCAGTGATGATTTAAAATCAGAATGGTGTGTCCTGAGAATGAACATTTTGTAAATAATTTTTTCCATTGGACTAAAAATATGGGGGTATTCAGATCCATTAAAATATAAACAAAGGCCGGGACTCTTACTGTCATATCTTGACAAATGAGCCCATTGCAATTTTAATGAGTATAGGACTCTGGACTCTAGGCTAAATTCATAACTGGCATATGTAAAGTTCATAAAAATATTTATTGCTTAATATGACCTTATCAACTTTGTTTTCTTTGTAGATTATTACAAGACAGACAGCACTTGGCATTACAGGGTGGTGTGCTGGGCTTAATTTTCTTCTCCATATCATTAGAAGGAACAGATCAGACAGGGAACACTGGTGGCAGCCTTACCAATAATGTCAGCTAGAGCATTGCTTATGTTCACAGAAAAAGCGACAGGTAATTATTTAAATCATATACTGATAAACAAATATTTTGTCTTTTACCAAAAGTTCTGCTAAATGGTAAATACTTTTTTTTTTAAAATATGGCAATATAATGCAGTGATTGTTTAAAAATCAGAATGGTGTGTCCTGAGAATGCACATTTTGTAAATCATTATTTCCACGAGACTAAACATGGGAGTTTTTAAACAGTAATCTATTTAAGAAATAATAAATTCATACCAGTGTTTTATCGTGCAATCAAACACTGGTAGGAGTTGAGATGCATAGTAATTTAATCAAGAGGCCTTTAGGCAGAGTGGTTTAATTACAAGCATCTCAACGACTACCCGTGTAGAACACTGATAAAACACTGGTATTAATTTATTATATCGATTCAAACAAATAATTTAACTTGAATTTGCACCGAAGCATAGACGCTACATTTTTCGCCATATGGCGTCACGTTAAAACGTTTTAGCGCGTGGTCACGTTAGAACGTTTTATTATTTCTATTGAAAATTCTTACACTGAAACAGTCCTTCTTTGCTTATAAGTTATATAGGGGTGTGGGCAAGGTGTTAGAATTAAATATAATTTAAGAAGAAGATAAACAAAGGCCATGAGACTCATTCTGTCATTTTAACTTGACAAATGAGTCTATGGCAAGTAAAATGAGTATTGGACTCTGTACTCTTCTATGTTTAATTCATTACTGGCCTATGATATAGTTCATTTAAATATAATATAATCAATATAATATAATCAATTTTGTTTTCTTTGTAGATTATTTAGGGGCTTACAAGTCAGACAGTGGCATCACTCAGGGCGATGTGCTGGGTCTAACCATCTTCTCCATATCATAGATAAGAGGAATGATCAGATCAATGATGGAAGCCTTATCGATAATGTCATCTGGAGCATTGCTAATGTCCAAAGAGAAAGCAGCAGGTAAGTATTTAAATCATATACCTATAAAACACTAATGTCACTGTGTAGAACACAACATATGGGAGACCTGTGATGTGGCACACAATGTGAATGTCTTAAAGCGACAAAGAGAGACATTTAATGAGTAGAAACAAATATTTAGTCTTCTACAGTACTGCTTAGTGTTAAATCAATATCTCATGGAATAAAGCTGCTCCTTCTTCAATGATTTCTGCATTTTGTGCGATAGTGTGGTATTACGCTAATTCAAAATGGTCTATAGACATACAGATAATTACTATTAGTATATATAGTTTTACCGAATAAGAATTATTAAGAAATGTTAAAATCAACAATAACCAGTATTAATGTTAACAACAAAAACATAATAGGACTGTTATCTGGTCGCCATGGTTGATTTAGTTGAAGCTGATAGTCTCCCATCGATTTTCCTAAATATATTTGCAACAGCGTCAGTTTCATGGAAAATATGATCCCATTTATTGCTAAATCAATATAAGAGATTTTAGTTATGGTCGCATGCTATTTTTCCTAGTTATGTTACATTAGGCGGCTTGCATTGGGCGCTCTGCTATTATTTCTATTGGTCAGCAATCTTTAGCCGGTCGGTTCATTGCTGATTGATGGGAGTAATGTGGTTGACATTTTGGGACTGTCTTCTGTATGTTTATTCATGTTTTATTTCAGATCTAATTATAGTTATTTTGTCTTTTCTCGATTTGTAGGTACATTTATGTTATTTCATGTAAAGCGCTTTTGAACGCACAACCCCTGTGTGAAAAGAGCGCTATATAATAAATACGAAATCTGGTATAATAATAAAAAATAATAAGATTTTATTTTAAAGGAGTTTGTTGAAACTTATTGTGTAAATTTTGAGTGGGAACATTTTTGTTAATTCAAAGCAACGAGTATGATCTTTCTAATTTCATGACAATTATTTTTAAAACTAAGTGACTATATAATGCAGTGATAATTTAAAATCAGAATGGTGTGTCCTGAAAAAGCGCATTTGGTAAATGATTATTCCCCTGGAACTAAACATTGGAGTTTTCAGAGATATTTTAAAATGTAAACAAAGGCCACCGTGGAACGATACTCATGCTTTCATAATTTCTTGACAGTGTGAGTCTATTGAAATTTTAATGAGTAAAAGACTCAGAACTGTAGGCTGGCATATGATATAGTTCATAAAAATATTTATTGCTTAATGTATTCAATTTTGTTTTCTTTGTAGATTTTTTCGGGGTTGCCGTTTACAAGATAGACAGTGGCATCCCTCAGGATAGTGTGCTGTGCCTAACATTCTTCTCCATATCACAAATAAGAGGGACAGATCAGACAAAATTCTTGCCAGACAAGGAATAATGATGACTGCTTTACAGATAACATCCACATATGTGTGATTGAGTTAATCAACCTTACAGTATTATGCAACTTCAGTGTGATTAAGACTGTTTTGACTGTAAATAGAACTTCTGGATATCCTGATTAGTTATAAATATGGGGTCAATTACAATTTATTATATTAAATTAAAATTTCTTGTCAGAAGTCTCAATTATATTACAATATTTTTTAAAGGTAAGAGAAAGAAAGCCATTTTTTAATGTCATTTAAGAAGATACTGATGTTATTTATTTACTGCAGTGTACTTGTTAATAACTTATTCAGATTTCTGTAAAATTTTAAATCATTTTAATGTTGTAGGATTGTTTTGCCATAGCCTTTAGGCATTAGCAAAAAATCCTTTGAATGGAAAAAATGTAACTTTTACAACAAAAAAAGGAAAATATGCAGCTCTGAAAAATACGTAGCTTTTTTGGTTGAAAAGGTTCGCAAAAGGTATGCTTTTACCAAACGTTTCTGAATAGTTGCGTAGCACGCAGCTCTGGAAAATACCCAGACTGTTAATAAGGTGCTTAAGAGCTTAGCTTATACGAGGCGGTATTGGCACCCTCGTAAAAGGTATGCTTTAACGAAGCTTTTCTACAAAGCTGCGTAAAATGCAGCTTTGAAAAATGTGCAGCAATTTTGTTGAAAAAAAGGTGTGTAAAAGCTAAGCTTTTACGAGGCGGTATTGGCACCCTCGTAAAAGGCATGCTTTCACGAAGCTTTTCTAACATAGGTGTGTTTTTAAACGCAGCTTTTGCAAGCCTTTTCCAAAGAGCTGCATATTTTCTAAAAATATGCAGCTTTTACGCACCTTTTTTTCAAGCCTAAGCAAAGGCACATAAAAGCTGCGTAATACGAAGAGAATATATCATAGTCATTGAATACATTCACATTACTAATTGACAGTGCGATACAGGGTGATGTATTTAGCTCGAGGTGTTTTTTTGGGAAATAGCCAATCTGACGAGCGCCTTGGCGTGAGTCTGATCAGTTGTTTCCCCACAAAACATCAAGAACTGTATACAACACACTGTAGCGCACTGCCAACTGGTGATGTGTTTATTATATGCCTTGAATACACATGTATATTCCTGTTTATTTAAATCAATATCTTTCATTTTTCACAGAGAGAGAGTCGAAGAAAGAGAGAGTAAATTATGTGCTGTATATTTTAGTGCTGATTCTAAGTAGCGTGCTGTACATGTATATAGTAGTGCTTATTTCTAGTTGTGTTACTTCTCAGTTTTAGGTATTCTTTAAATTGAATTGAAATACAGTTAAACCTTTCTATAATGACCACATAGAAGATGATTTATTTATTGTATGAGAGACAGGTGGCAGCTTAAAGCAAGTTCAGGAGCAATCTTTCTCATTTACAGAAGGAAATTAAACTGCAGACAGAGAGATACTTGTGTTTAGATTCTTTGAGAGAGAGAGAGAGAGAGAGAACGGCTATGAGATTCAACCAGGAGATAAAGCTAAGCTGTAGCTTATTTAAATGTGAATTAAATAAATATTAAGCAAAATATTGATAAAGTTTTATTGTGAGCCCCATGCTTTAATCCATTTTTTTCTGTGCTGCAAATTTTTTTGCTTAGTAAAAGTGAATTTTTTCTGCATCTTTTCCATACTAAAAGTGTACTTTTACTGTATCTTTTTCAATTAAAGTGTACTTTTCTTTGCAGAAAAGTACATTTAAAGTGTATTTATTCTGCACTAAAAGTGTACTTTTTCTGCATTAAAAGTGCACTTTTATGAAAAAATGCAGGAAAAATACACTTTAAGTACAGAAAAAATTCACTTTTAGTCTAGAAAAGATGCAGAAAAAATACACTTAAGTGTATTTTAACTGCACTAAAAAAGTGCACTTTTTGGGTAAAAATTCACTTTTAGTGCGGATAAAATGCACTTCTTGAAAAAAAATGCACTTTTAGTGCAGAAAAAATACACTTTTAGTGCAGAAAAAATGCACTTCCTTAAAAAAAATCACTTTTAGCGCAGAAAAAATACGCTTTTAATTTACTTTCAGTCAAAAAGCGTATTTTTTCTGCGCTAAAAGTGAATTAATGCACTTTAATTCACTTTTTTGATCAATTTAATTCACTTTAAATGCACTTGGTAAGAAAAAAAATTCACTTAAATACGGTGCGAATACCGCTGCATTTAACGCGCATTAAATGCGCATTTAATGCGCATTAAATGCGCATTTAATACACTTTTTTGAGAAGGGAATAACCGAAGTTATATTAGGCAGGGAACCAGACTACTGTAAACACTGGCCAGATAACAGCTGGGTGATGGTGCAGGCCAATACCTGATACATGTATACAATGACAAACAGCTACCAACTTTCACTGGTAACCAGGCATGCTTGTGGTCAGTAAGGTATGTTAACCCTTTACACCATAGCCTGTTTCTAGTTTTGAAAACAGGTACAATTAAACAGGTTGATTTAATTAGCATCTCATCTTCTACCCTTGTTCTGTTGCACTGATAAAACACTGGTAGGAATTTATTATTTCTTAACTCTTTCCTCCCTGAAACTTTAAAATGGACATTCCAGTTTCCATTTTAGTCTTGACAATTTCTAACTTTTAAGGGTTGTTTTTGTCAATGTTTGGCATTGTGACAAACAGTGAAGACCCTGATCAGAGGGCTCCTTTCGGAGCCCTCTGATCTGGGTCTTCACTGTTTGCACAGAACAAGTGTACTATTCACATGTTCACTGTGAAAAAGACGCCTATATGAGGGACTAGGGTTCAAAGGGTTAAGTTCTGTTTCTGTTTTTTAGGTTCTGTAATTACTTACAGAGTGACATAAATTGCTTTCACATATTGATTTGTATGAATACATGTTTCTGGTTCCATGTGGTAAGGGTCAAAATTACACACATTGTAATATTGCTGTTACTGTAAAGTAACCCATTACCCAAAAGACAGGTTCACACTTAAAGCAGGTTGAAAGTAAAGCAGAATGTGCATTAAGACACATTCTTATTTACTGTTATCCTGCTTTAAATTTCCATCTGCTAGAATGTAGAACATTTCTGATGATACATATTTGTGACTGTATAAATTAGAATTATTTTCTTCAGTGGAGCAAACGGTACATAATACGCCCACCAGCAAATATGAAATGAAGCAAATGAACCTGTTAGTTTTTCCATCGAGTTTCACCCATAACCAAAACAACTTTAATCCATTCAAATGTGTAAACACTATAGTGTTGGAATAAAACATATTCTAGTATAGCTGAGTAAATCAAGGGCAGGTAACTCTGGACACAATGGTTTGATTTCACAAGAAAATTATATTATCTTAGGATATCTATACCCATATACATTGTACACAAGTAAAATCAAACAAAATTCAAAACTTTATTTGCTAGAGTGTGAACACTGTTAAAATCTTAATATGTCATTTTCAACACATCAAAGGCAGTTTGCTCTTTACCAATTGGCCGGATATTAACCATAACTGAACTCATTCGAGAACTTATTGCAAAATATAACTTTACAAAGTTTGATAAAAATCCATTCAAATTTGTAAGACAAAAGAGCATAAACAATACTGAAATATGGCATTTTGTAGTGTATCTGAATACACCAAGGGCAGACAACTCTTGACACAATGATTTAATTCTAACAATAATCAAATTCCATTCAAAAGTATACTTGCTAAGGGTGTAAATACTATTTAGCATTATTTACGCCCTTAGCAAGAAAGAGTTGAAAGAGCTAAAAATGCACCAGAAACAAGATGTCTTCTTAAAATTCAGGACTCCAGATGAGAGGGAGTAAACCCAAGTTTTCCAACTTTTTTTTCTTCATATATACATGTACCGAATTCGAAGGTGTGACTACTCATAAGAATCACCTCAAAGAGACGATTCTTATGAGTAGTGGCACCATAGGGTTTGATGCAGATATGAAGACTTTAGTTTTTGAAAAATATACTTCCCTTATCCGCGTACTTGAACAATGCTGTACTGAATGGAACAATACAGAAATGTGATAATGGAACTTGGTAGGTTTAACCCTCTACTCCATAGCCTGTTTTTGGTATTGAATATACATGTAGGTGACAACTTAAAGCAGGTTGAAAGTAAAGCAGAATGCACCTTAAGGTGCATTCTGCTTTACTTTCAGCCTGCTTTAAACTACCATCAGCTAGAATATAGAAAATGTTTCTCATAATACATATTCATTATTCTATAAATTGGAGCTATTCTCTTCAGTGAAGGAATTTAAATGTGCTAAAAGGAGCTTCTATGTAGTAAAGGTTTAAATGTTTTTGATTCAAGATGCTCAATACATATTTGGAAAATAAAATTTGCTGTGAGCCACTGAAGCACCTTTACATGTTTGTACCACAACACTGCTGTTTATGTCAAGAGTTTCCACTTCTCTCACACCTTAAAGGCCAAAATAGCGCATTTTTTAAACCTGAAAATTCAGGCACATACATAATCTAAATATAAAAAAAGAAGTAATCCGCGGTGATTATTGAGGCAATAAATCTGACAAACACATGAATTTGGTGGAAAAAAGTCGACTTTTAAATTGGTTTGTTTACATCCGATCAACGACGAAGATTTTCCGAGTTTTGTTTGGCTTGCGCCCGGTAAAGATGTTTTCATAGCTCATTATTAGTGTTTTCTTCTGACTTGACAGAGTTATTTTTAGATTGGAACATTCTAAAACTTTAAAAGGGGTGAGTATTCCCTACATCCAGCAAGAAACATTGATAGCTGTATTTATTGTGCGCAGTATACAGTAGAGAATACATTTTTTTTTCTTTACCGTTTAAACGCAAACGCAATACACTAAACTGTGGAAATTTACTTTTAGAAGTTTTATCTATTATTTTTTAATCTGAGTAGCAAATAGGTTGGAGCCTGACCAAACGCCGGGTTACCCGGCGTCTGACCTGGCTCCAATCTGTTTGCAATGGAAATAATAGTTTTGTATACAAATGCATTTATTGGGAAGGAATAAAATATCAGTAAAGTTAGCGCAGCGGTCTCGTGCTGCACGAGAACCATACTTATCTCAAGTAGGAAAGTGTACGATGATGTAGTCGATGTTACCTTGCTTACAGTGGAGAAAATGTTATTCTTTCCCAATAAATGCGTTAACGCTAAAACCATGATTTCAATTGCAAACATTTTGGAGCAGATCAGACGCCGGGTAACCCGGCGTCTGATCAGGCACCAAACTGTTTGCCGCTCAGACTAACATGAATGGTCAAAATTGTCTAAAGGTTGTCCATTTATGGGTATTATTGCAATGCGTTTGCGTTTCGTTTGCGTTTCGTTTGCGTTTAAACGGGAAAGAATAACATTTTCTCCACTGTTACCTTAATGGTTATGAACTATTCTGTTCTAAAAATAACACAGATAAGTCAGGAATATTGGATCGATCTCGTGACTCTTATTCGACCTTGCGGAAACTCGGAAGCCGACACGAAGATTTGTTATGTAAACAAAGAGCTTATTTTTCCAACCATCTCGATAAGAAATCGGCACATTTATGTATGGTTCTTAAAGAAAGGGGGGCATGTTTCAGGCACCTGACAACAGATTTCGCTTAGTTTTAATACATAGAAAATGCTCTTATAAAAGAAATTGCGCGATTTAAACATAAATTTGGGCGGTATTCTGCAGGCTTTAAGCCTTTACTCCATGGCCTGTTTAAGTTTTGAAGAAAAGCAAACACTTAAAGCAGGTTAAAAGTAAAGCAAAATGCGCATAAA
Source organism: Gari tellinella (assembly GCA_922989275.2). Classification (NCBI taxonomy): domain Eukaryota; kingdom Metazoa; phylum Mollusca; class Bivalvia; order Cardiida; family Psammobiidae; genus Gari; species Gari tellinella. Next base: position 64,059,549 of record OV277860.1, on the reverse strand, counting down.
TGCACATTTTGCTTTACTTTTAACCTGCTATAAGCTATCATCTACTAGGATTTAGAAAATATTTCTCATGGTACATTTTGATGACTAACATTTTTAACTTTTTTCTTCAGTGATGGAATAAATTAACTCTTTGCATGCTAGCACAGTGATTGCCTTTGCAAACAGTTTGGATCAAGATGAGAGGCCCCATAAAGCGGCGTCTCATCAGGATCAAAACTGTTTGCCATTCTGACCCTGAAATTTGGAAAAATTCACATTTTAGAACAAAAGCAGACGACAATTGTTGCAGACGAAAAAATTACGCAACATTGAAATGAGTTAATGCGCAAAAACCTGCTTCTATGTTGGAAAGATTTAAGGTTATGAACTGTCTTTGAAAGGATTGTTTTTAGTTGTTATGCATGGTATAGTAGCTTTCCAGTGTTATTTGTGTCAGCTTCGAAAGGTTTGAAAAAATCATATATATATACCATAGGGGAAGGGTTAACAATTCCAGTACGGGGAGGGCCGTAACTTTAGGGGAGGGCCGTAACTACTGTTGGTAGAACTTGTGGCCCAACCCGTTTTCATGGAATTTGAAATAAAATATGGTTAAACTAATAATTCCAGCTGTGTGGGACACACATGTAATTATATACATGTATATATAATTTGCAAAAAGTAAAGACCCAGATTTTAGGGCTCATATAAAAAATCAGAATAGTCCACTTGGAAAGTTCAAATCATAGCTTCAATATATATTTACACTATGAATAGTAACAAATCTTTGAAATGTCAGTAATAGCAACGATGTCTCTAGAAACCAAACAAATGCACAAACAATGGTATTCTGCCAATGCTGACCACACAGGGCCTTTTTTTCTGAAAATTGGGAAGGGGCCTTAGCCTTTCTAAATATATATATATATATGAGCCGTTCTCCAGGAGAACCTGCTATAATGACATCGGTTATGACGTTGGGAATTCCCGATTAAACATGACGTCAGAATTTTACATCATGATCTATAAACTTACACATGACATATGTGTTTAAAAACAAAGTAAATTTTGACCTTTCGTGATCAAGGAGTTCCAGATTCTTTGTTAGCGATGGATAACGATATCGAGGTACGTATCTTCAATTATTTATAGCAATATAACTATGTGTTCTCTCATCTTTTCGCTGGATTAGATCTAGATCTAGTTTAGATCTCTATCAATATGAGGTCATTCGTGACCGCGCCATTTTAGCTAACGACATTTCAATGTTTTGATTCGTAAATAATAACACAGTAGGCATACATCATGTAGAATCTACATAGTTACCCTAGCATACATTGCTTATTGTTTGTGTTTTCTCAGCTTAATAAGAATTTCCATCAAGCTGTCAAAGTTCATGACATTTCTAACAAAAATGCTGTAGGCCTAAATGCATGTTTACGTAGATTCAACCCACCCGTTTGTCAGGGCTGCCATAAGTTGACATGAAAAATCCTAAGATTTCCAAATTTGAATTTTTCAAGGGCGATTTTACGAATAGTATCTTTATCCCATAGCCTATTTCTAGTTTTGTTGGCATAGGACTAATTAAAGCAGGGTGGAAGTAAAGCAGAATAAGCCTTAAGGCGCATTTTGCTTTACGTCCAGCCTGCTTTCAGCAATCATGTACTAGAAAAAAATCCGAAGATTTAGGAAAAATCCGGAGAAGTGGCAGCCCGGGTTTGTTTCGACCTGTCGGGAAGTCTTTTCAATCAGATCTACGTACAGTCATAGGCATTCGGCCCATAGGCTATGACACTACCCCCAGCTGCTACCCCTCCCCCCCCCCCCCCTCCACCACACCAAACGTGGATAAAACCCGGGACCCCTTCCTTACAGGGCAAGCGCTCTCCCGACTGAGACACCACAAATCTCTCAGCATTTAATCATAAAAACTCAACCCTGGCTGCTACATAATGGGAGATTCTACATGTAAAGTAGTCTAGTGGTTAACACGTTGGACTACGGTGCCAGGGGTCGTGAGTTTGACCCCCCGCCGGGCCAGCGGTCTGACTAAGGGATTTTTTCCGAACCCCCAATGATGTACAGGAATGTTCTTGAGCAAGACATGTACCGCGAGTTGCTCCTCTCCACCCAGGGGTTAAAATGGGTACCTGTGAAGGGTCTGGGCCGGTACTGCAGCTGCAATATGCGCCATATGTTAGCAGTGCTCAATAGTGTAGGCAAGATGGCTCAATGATCAGGGGGTAAATGTACAGTCGGCTGGGCGGTCATTCGGACTGAAAGTAGACTTTAACTGGTACTTTACTTTTTTTTCTTTTTTTTTTAAGTGTGATAGCCCAGTACGTCGACATGGGAGTCGAAACTAGGCAGAGAAAAACCCTCGCAAAGTTTTAAATCTATAAGCTGTTTTTTTAAATTTATAAATGCTTTGCGTTTAGACCTAGATCTAGATCTTGTCCACATTACATGGTATAGATCTATAATGATTAAGCTTTTCAGATTATTGTATCCTCCTAAGAAATAATTTTTATCTGACAGTGGGGAAGACGTTAGATCTATTCTTTCCCGTTTTTTAAACGCAAAGCACAAAACGTAGAAAATTCGATCTACTTTTTATTTTTCCTGCTGTAGGCAGAGGTGACACTTAGGGATCACTTTTCCGGCGTCTGTCTGCCCGTCCACCTGTCCGTTCGTCTGTCTGTCCGTCATGTTTTTTGTGTCACGCCTCATAACTCCTGTTCTGAGTGTTCTACTGAAGCTTTGAAGATGAAACAGCATTTAGGGAAAGAGCTTGACAAGTGGAAGAGTATTGCACAAGACCTTAAAGGGTCATAACTCTTGTATCAATATTGTGAGAGTTATTCCTCTTTTCAACATTTTCTTTTCATGCTTTCTGCTATTTTACTGAAGATTTTGAAATGAAATTTCTTTTATGGAAAGAGAATGTTATACTGATGCTTGCTGGCAGGTGACACACGTGTTCCGAGGAACCCATCTATTTTCTTTTTACATTTCTATCTACATGTAGATCTATCTTTTTTAATCTGAGGGGCAAAAAAAGTGTGAAACCTGGTCAGACGCCGGGTTACCCGTCGTCTGATCTGGGACCAAACGGCTTGCAAGTGAAATAATAGCGTTCGTCGCAAAAATAGCGTCTTCCCCTCTGTATGAATAAAGTGTATTTAGTATTATTTTTCATATTCATTAATTTTCTTTTTAGGATTGAGAGAGTCCGGAAACCTCCCACGGGAAAAATAGAAATTAGAACTAAAATGTTGAGCTCTGAAGCGTGTTTAGAGTGCTTTAGCCTTTAGACATTAAGGTCTAACCCCACCCCACCCAACCCTCACGCCACATCTTTTAAACCTTTAATGGCCATGTTTGATTTTTCTTTTTTCAAATTGATGTTACGCACGTGCGTAAGTGCGTATCGTCGGCCACATCCCTGTCTGTTTTATGAATATTTTACTTATACTGTTTGTTTATTTCTATAAATAAAGCAAGAGCAACACCAGCACAATACCATAATTATACATTAGACACTTCTTTATTAAGATACTTTTGATCGAGCCTTATAAATTTAATTATTCAAATTATGGATAACGTTAGTTTAGCGTTTTTTCACATACATGTAGATCTATCCATCTTTTGACGCTTTTGCAAAAAGAAAATTATCAGATGATAAAGTATGTTCCTATAGGAGATGTTTAATAGAGATCAGTAAATGTTGGCTTATTATTATACTAGATCTATACTACAGAGCTACCTATTGACTGTTTATTTTCATGCATGTAAGTAAAATTCAGTTAATTGGGTGGAACCTTGAATAAATCTTTATTGAAGAAAGGGTGAACAACTATTCTGAGGAAAAATTATATAATAAAACATTTGTCTATTCTACTTTCAGGAAATATCCAGTATTTCCGCTTCAACAGGACCAGCCTGACGTCGTTTTTGTGAAAGAGCGTGATGACGTTGATGAGAGAAGATCTGATAGTCTGAGGTCACGTGACGTCGATTTCCCCCACGAGCATCTGCCGCACGTGCTACAGCCTGCAGGAATATCTGCCGCTCGCCAGGAGTACCCGTTTAATATTATGAGGCCATGTGTTCGCCATGTCTATCTGGCCGTTAAGTGTCCTCAAAATCCATACAGAAACTGAGATTTGTGTCCTTTTTAGGGTTGCGTTACTATGGCAACTGAACTCTAACAGACCTTTCTTTTCTCCATAATTTATTCCAAATAAGTTTTATATGTTTATTCAACAGAAGCTTATGTCTTAATTGGAAGGAAAAGTGCATACTGTAGGCATTGTTGGTTCTTAAAATACTGTTTCTGGGCCGCTTTTTAAAAGTCAATTAAGCACTCGCGTGTCAATGTTTCAATGCTAGGACAGTTACTAAATTAGCTGTAATTTCATTAAAAATTGAGATATCACCAAAATTCTTTTTGTTCTGTATTTCTAACACCCTACTCTTGAGCAAACAGCAACAATCTGAAAATCGAAAATTTTGTCATTATAGCAGGTTTTGCTGGAGACCCAATCATATATAAAAAAAATTTTTTTTTTTTTATCTTTTTGGGAAATTTTCCACCAAAATTGGGAACAAAAGACACTTTCTGCAATTGGGAAGTCACCCAAAGTCGGCCTCTATCATAGAAGGTAAAAAAGCTCTGTACTTTCGCCTGCTTTATTAAGCCACCTGTCTGAACCCTTTACCCCATAGCCTGTTTCTTGTTTTGTAGACAGCTGGCCTTAACCCATGACCCCATAAATACACCTTTTTACACCTTTAATTTTTTCTTCCATTGAAGAAAATAGATGCAATTTATATGGTCATGAATGTGTTTGACAAAAAATATATTCTATACTTAGCAGATGTAAGCTAAAAGCAGGCTGAAAGTAAAGCAGAATGTGCCTTAAGGCACGTTCTGCTTTACTTTCAACCTGCTTTAAGTGGTCACCTATTTTCAAAATAAGAAACAGGCTATGGGGTAATGGGTTAAGGCACATTCTGTTTTACATTAAGCCACCTTCTGCTAGGAATATATACGGCAGAAATATTTTTTATGGTGAATATTCACGACTGTTTAACAAGAAACTATTTTTTTCAGTGGAGGAATGAATTAAAAGGCATAAAAAGAAATATTTATGGAGTTATGGGTTAAATACTGAAATCAAAATATGAGAGAAAGGATTATGAGGCAGAAACATTGTGGTAGTGAATTTTTCAAACCTAGTCTGGTCCAGGTTACCAAAGAGCTTGGCAAGCATCTGTCAGATTTTCACACCTGGAAGCCTTCTGTGACATCAGTCTTGGAGAAAAGCTTGTAAACGAGAGATTACGATAATACCACCAGCCCACTTCAAACGCAAATGTTTACCTAATATTTAATATAAATGACCACAAGTAGATGAAAATTTCTCCTACTTGCATTTTAGCTCAGCAGTGAAAAAGCCGATAAACAAAAATTGAAAATGCAAGCCTGAAAAATTATACGGTCTTAACCTGGATTAGGTATGGAGCAGCACTAGGTGTCAGCATTAATCCAACCAGTGGGGTTAACTCTTTGCATGCTGGGTAATATTTACGTCTGTAAAAAATTGTCCTCTGCAACTGTTCTAAAAATAGAATTTTTAAAAATTTCTTTTCAAAACAGGGTCAGAGTGTCAAACAGTTTGGATCCTGATGAGACGCCGCATGATGCGGCGTCTCATCAGTATCCAAACTGTTTGCATAGATAATAAGGAATCCACTGTGGGCGTGCAAAGAGTTAACGTCTGAAAGATTGCGAGACGGTTTGAGATAGTGGTAGGAAATACTCAATTCATTCATGACAAAAAACACAAGTTAAGTGTCAAACATAACATAAAACATTAGAATATGTAGTTCCGCCTTTGACATAAAATATTTATCTGACTCTAACCCCTTCCCTGCAATGATGTCATAAATTTTTAAATAATTATCATTATAGACTGCTTTTATTTCACAAATTTAAATCTTAGATATTTTGACTTAAGAAATATTGAAAATGAGGGTCAAACAGTTTAGATCCTGATCAGATGCCTCGTTACACTGCAGAGCACCAGATAAGGGTAGTTTTTCAAAAACTAAAATCTTTATTTCTGAATTAAACCCTATGGTGTCACTACTCATTAGAATCGTCTCTTTGAGACGATTCTAATGAGTAGTAACACCATAGGATTTGGTGCTAAAATTAGTGAGAAAATGTGGGATTTGTTGAAAAAACTACTGCTTATCTGGAGCCCTGCACTGGATATAAACTGTTTGCAAATAACCATTCTGCTTGGGGTAAGGCAGTGAAAAGGACATAATCCTTTGAATGGAAGAAGTTAAATTTTCATTGACAGTTTCATCCAGATCAGATACAACTAGTAACTTGGCTTCTGATCTTGAGGATTCAAAATGTTTGCCAATAAGCTTGTATATATATAAATAAAAGGAAAAAGAGTGATTGTCTGAATTAATTGAGTAGATAATATCTCATAGAGCATTCCCAGGGTTAACATTGTATGCATGCTGGATTTTTTTTCGTCTGCAACAATCATTGTCGTCTGCATCTGCTCTAAAATTAGAATTTTCTAAATTTCTTTCAAAACAGGGTCAGAGTGTCAAACAGCTTGGATCCTGATGAGACACCGCATTATGCGGTGTCTCATTAGGATCTAAACTGTTTGCAAGGATAACAATAATTCCGCTGCTAGCTTGCAAAGAGTTCAAACACTATTTGACAGTGATATGACTTCAATACATGACTTTTTGTGACCCCACAGTGGGACTGAATATTTCAGATTTTTCGAACACAGTTTAACCTGTGACATGAATCAATTTTTACCAGTGTGGTCGCAGAATATTTTCATGCAGGGAAATTGTCCGGGACGTTTGTTATGTTTTTCCAACACAGCGTAAGCAGTACTGTATAACCTCTGAAATTGAAACTCCTGAAAACTTAAGAAAGTATTTTAACCCATTACTCCATAGATATATGCATTTTCATACCTTTTCTTTTTTCCTCTTCTGAAGAAAATAGTCACTTTTATACTGTCACAAACATGTATCATAAGAAATGTTTAGTATATTCCAGCAGATCAAAGCTTAAAGCAGGTTGAAAGTAAAGCAGAATGTGCCTTAAGGCACATTCTGCTTTACTTTTAACCAGCTTTAAGTGGTCCCCTGAATCCAAGAAACAGGCTATGGAGTAAAGGATTACCTGATGACCCTAAAGCCTAGACAGGTGGCTACTTAAAGCAAAATGAAAATATAGCAGAAAGCTCCTAAGGAGCATTCTGCTTTACTTTCCACCTGCTTAGTAAGCTTCCTCCTGGAAAGATACTGAAAATGCCTTTCTTTTTTGAAAAAAAAGTTTGTAGGCGTGAAAGTGACTTCAAAAGCATGCAGCATATGCTATACCAATCTCCACTCTCTAGAGGTTTTTCAATGGTTATTTCTAACCAAACTATCAAATATGACAGTCAGGCCTCACATGAGACGCTTCAATGATTCACAGTAGTACAGGTATGCACAAAAAACATGATTTCTACCTGGGAATTGTCTGACTAGGTTTAAACGCTATTAGATATGGCATTTACAGCAATTCAAGGGCAGTTAATTCTCCACCTGTTGGTCTGATTTCAACCAAAATCCAAATTATTCGAACTGTTATGGGCATATACAATCTGAGCAAGTTTGAAAAAGACTGGATAAAAAGTGTGGCCTCTAGAGTGTAAAAACTAAAATTGTTGACGACTAAGGATTGCAAAATACTCATCCTGAGCACGGAGTCAGTCCTCCGTGCCCTTTACAATTATACTTCCCTCCCCTAACTGATAAAGTTTGGTTGCAATGAGGCCAGCAGTTTCCGCGGATTTTTTTTTTTTTTTAAGTTTGTACATAAAGACGGGCGGACAGATTGACTAAAAAGAAGTCACAATCTAGATTACCTTGTATTTCATGCTCTCTTGGTACTAGTTTACAAAAACGTCGAAATAGAGGTTTATATATCATAGATGGATGAAATCACTAAGTTTTGACATGAAATGTGGTCTTCTTTTGAAATTAAGTCTGCATGTCGAGTGTGTCAGTGGTTAACATACCTGCAATGGCCATTCTTTATGGCAGATTTTGGGCAATTTACTCAGATCTAGTTGATAACTTCTTAATCTTCTCAATAATTCCATGTTTCTGAACACTCTTTGTTGCAAAAATTCTGTTAATTAGCGGTCATCGCTATAGAACATCAAATTGTTTAGAGTGGTTCTCCGGATTTACAGCGCCAGTATATGATGAAAAGTTTATAACAAAATAAATACAACCAGAAATTGGCTCATTCCGGGGCAGATATAACATGTCATGTGACAGTTTCCCGCCAAAAGATACAGAGATAATTAGCAGCTGAATAGATTTTTAGTTATTTATCACAAGTCGTTCCGGGGCCTTTTTTGTTGTTTAATTCTGAGGAAACATCACATGATGGTTTCCCACCATTCGTTCTTTTTTCGGCACAAAAATTATATTCTTATGACACCAATAGAATCTACGGACAAGCCTGGATAAGGTGATCTGTTGTGTCGATATGATTTGTCTAAAACATGGACACTAAATATGGTCCTTGCTAAGTTATTTAAAGCGTGTATCTAATTTATGTAATTACTAGATCTAGCACCCGTGGCATTGTCATATATGTTACAGGGACAATCAGACTCAGAGATTACAATTACATGTAATACCTGAATGTTTAGGGATTACGCGTAATCCGTTGGCGTTTTAGGGAATTGATGAAATGTCCATTATGAACGCTCATACAAAGTTTCTCGCGCAAGTGAATAAAAATAAGTGAACAGTGTACATATGAGTCAGGACAAAACAAACCAAGACAACTGTCTTGTTAATAAGGTAAACAAAATAGTTCAAAGCGGTAGATCTACTTGCCTTTGAATTTAATTGTACTAAACAATGTAGAATTCATTACTTTTACCGAAAACACGGAATTATACACTCATGTATAATTACGTGCCCAAAATTACTGCCAAATATTTATAAAAATCAACGACAAACCTCAAAGTTACGCCATTTTCCTGGGAGATTTAGGTTTCTGGTGAAATCCTTGATTTTTTCAGAAACTTCACGTACTCCCTGATTACACATTATCCCTGTAACATATACATAAACTCGGCCGGTGCCCGAGTTTCATCCACGGAATTATACAAGGTGTATAATTCTGTGTTTCATCAGCATCTACGATCCTTGTCCCTGATAAGATTAACATACTTATGTTTAGGGATACTGTTTCATTTGACTGATGGTACATGTACTATCTTGATCATATTTGCTTAAAATAATTAACTCAGCCTAAAAAACATGGCCGCCAGGGGATGGGGCATATTTTCCTTGTATGGCTATTCATACTGAATACTTGTCTGAAACCAATTGTCCGATTTGAAAGTAGTTTCACACAAATTATTCATAGGTGACCATCCAGATCTGCCTGATTTCTCAAAATAATATTCCTATTTAAAAAACATGACCGCCTGTGGGTTGGGCAAGTTTTCCTAATATTACTGTATGGAGAGACATATATACTAACGTCTAGGTCTCTACTGTATAGTAAAATCTTAAATAGTTGTCTTCTCTGAAACTACTGGTCTGAATCACTCAGGAGTGTATATAGAGAATCTCTAGATACATTCATGTCTGAATTGAATTTTTTTACACAAATGATTTATGGGTGACCCTCTGATACTAACGATTTGTAAAAATAATTTTCCAAGCTTAAAAACCATGGTCACAATTGGGCGGGGAAAGTTGGCTTATAGTGAAAATTAAAAGAACTTCCTCTCTGAAACTACTGGTCCAAATAGAAAGTAAGTTTACACAAATAATAGATTGATAATCTACAAGATTAAAAAAAGAAATCTTAGCTTTAAAAATGGCCGCGAGTGGGGTAAATTTTACTTAAATTAAAATCTTTCAAATCTTCTTCTCTGAAACTAATGGTCTAAATTGAAAATAATTTCACACAAAAATAATGATTCATGGATGGCCCTTTGTCCGATTTCTTAAACTAAATGTTCGTCGTTCAAAAACATGGCCGCCAGTGGGTGGGGCAAGTTTAGGGGTTGTCTTTTTTTTTTAATTCTTCTCTGCAACTCATGGTCCAAATTGAAAAAAAGTTGTACACAAATGATCCACTGGTGACCCTCTACATGATTTCTCAAAACATTTTTGTTATATTAAATATTTGGCTGTCAGTGTATGGGTGCACGTTTACCTATGATATGACTTATACTGAAAACTTGAGAAAAAAACCTTCCTGTCTGAAACCACTGGCCTGATTTGAAAATATTTAATACCTTGGAAGATGGTTAATACAAATGATCAATGGGTAACTTTCTACAGGATTTGCAAAACTACTGTAAACCTAGCTTGAATAATAATGCTGCCAGTGTGTGGTTAAGGTTAACCTTATATGGCTAAAGTGCAAGCTAATTACAAACCTTTTTCCGAAACAAAGTGCCCAATTTTAATGTCACCATGACTATATTCATGGGACCAGGTGAGCGATTCGTGGTCAGGATAGCTCTCTTGTTTTTGGCTCACCTGAGCAAAGTTATCGTCGGTGTCAGGATAAAGTGACCGGCTGGGTACAGTCACAATGGTGCACCTAAAAGTACCCCTGCTTGTAATACCCGAAAGGGGTGTGTAGCAGTATATAGAAACAAAAAAAAGTTTAGGGTAAGTTTTTGTGGTCCTTGAATGTCCGGAGTCATGGTCGGCTACAAATTTAATGGTTACACTCTAACAGTCACACTTTTTATCCAATAGTTCTCACATTTTGCTCAGACTGTACATGACTAGAAAGTCTGTGATAATCTGAATGATCGTTGGAATAAGACTAATGGGTCAAGAGTTGTCTGCCCTTGATGTGTCGAAAATGCTGTATTTGACTGTTTATTCTCAATAACTACAGTTTTAGATGGAGTTTAATTATAATTGCACTCATTGTATAAAAGTATAAGTTCTTTAAGGAAAGCAATCACTGTTGACATGGGATCATTATACCAAGAGTTATATGCCTTTGGAGTACATAGAAATTGCCAGAAAATGTTATTATTTCAGTATTTTACACTAGTACTGCGTGTACAACGTTAAATAAATTTAGATTAAACATTGTATTACTAACTATGGCCATAAGGTCTCATATGGGTTCGATTATGGTTGAAATCAAGCTAAATGGTCAAGAGTTATCTGCCCTTGATGTGTTAAAATGGCCATATTTATCAGTGTTTACACGCTAGCATAATTACAGCTTTGACTGGACGTTGATGCTATATGCACACAATCTATATAAGTAACGCTGTTGATGTGATTGGATTATTTTTTAAATTGAATCATTGAGTCAAGAATTATCTGACCTTGCTATACTCAGGTATACTGGCACTAGACAAGAGGGCCTTGAAGGCCCTAATATCACTAACCTGTTGAAAAGAAGCCTGATAACTTTACCTTTAAGTTTCACCCACATAATCTAAATCCTTTCAAAATTGTAGACTATATATATATTGTGTAAATAATATTGGAATACAACATAGAGTGCATCAAGGGCAGATAACTAGAATGTAAACAATACTGGAATAAAGCCTTTTCTAGCATTTCAAAGTATATCAAGGACAGATAACTCTTGCCACAATCATCAGATTTCACCAATAATTGCACTCCTTCAAGAACTTATGGCTATATACATTGTGTGCAAATATAATCAAAATCCATTGAACACTATAGTTGTTTAAGTCCGATTTCAACCAAAATCAAACTCATGCGAACTCTTATGGTCATATATAATCTGAAAAGCTTGAGAAAGATTGGATAAAATGTGTGTCCTCTAGAGTGTCAACACTGTTAACTATGGAATTTTCAGCAATTTAAAGGTAGAAAACTCTGCACCTTTTAGTCTGTTTTCAATCACAATGAAACTCATTTGAACTAATCTGAGCAAGGTTCAGAAAGATTGGATAAAAATTGCATATTCCTTAAATGCCTATAACATTCAGACCAGTACGGTATGTACCTTTCCAACCATAACAATGTTTTTCACAATGTGACATTGACCTTCACCTTTGGCCTATTTAATCAAACTTTAAACCCAAACCTTAACCAGAACTCTTTTGCACTATAACACTTGGCCTTCTATTCTTGGCATGTACCTTCCTTTGTTAAGACCTTTCCGACCATGACAACATTTTTTGCCCTTTTGACCTCTTACCTACTTTAGTAAAATTCTTTAAATGCCTCTTTAAATGCTTATAACATTTGAACCAATCTATGGCTTCCATATTTGGTATGTATCTTGTGTTAAAACCTTTCCAACAATAGCAATGGTTTTACTATGTGTCCTTGACATTTGACTATCATTTGCAAGTAAGTACATGTACATACATGTACATTATAATAATAATTATCCAACATGCTGCTGGCTGGCTGGGAGCATTCTTGTTTCACAAAGATGTTGCTTGTTAGAAAGTAAATTGTATTGAAAAAGTATTGAAAAACATCTTATTTTACAAATGCTGCAAACAACATTTTCTGTATTAAAAAACTGCTAAGATGCCAAGTCGCTGACCCAAAATCTTTTATTGAACACAACCAGTTTCTTAAGTCTGGTCTATTTATGACAATTGATGGAAGTTTTCTGCAACAAATTGCAAAATGACAAACAGTGCAGACCTTGATCAGATGGTTCCTACAGGAGCCCTCTGATCAGGGGACTACACTGTTTGCATAGGAATTGTTTACTCTTTACATGTACACTGTTTGTAAAAGACACCAAATTCATGACACTAGCAGTCAATGAGTTAAAAGTGTCTCTACAGTAAAACCCCTCTATAACAACCACTAAATGTTTTACAGTAGAACCCCTCTATTACCACCACTAAATTGTGTTAATTATAATGTGTTTACGACAGGTGACTGCTTAAAGCAAGGTGACGGTAAAACAGAAAGCTCCTATAGGAGCTTTCTGTTTTACTGTCACCTTGCTTTAAGCCTCTCACCTGTCTTTTATTTAATCAATTAGGCTTCATTATAGTGGTCGTAATAGAGGGGTTGTACTGTAATTATCACGTTTTGAAGCAGGTGACTGCTTAAAGCATGGTAAACATATAACAGAAAACTACTCAAGCTGTCATCTGATTCTGATGCAATCTGTTAGCCATCTTTTTAATGATCATAATGGAGAGGTTTTACTGTATATTTAAGGGTAGTAGAATAACTACAGATGTCCTAGGTTTTCAGTCTTTTTATTATGATAATATATCTTGGATATATAATGACAAATATATACAATCACATAGAGTTAAAATAATTTCTGTATACCCATGTTATACATGTAGCATACACACTTATTTAAAGTCTTATAACAGATGCTCCGAACCAATTGCACCATAAATACACCTTTTTACGCCTCTAATTCATTCCTTCACTGAAGAAAATAGTTCAAATTTATATAATCATGAATATGTATCAAAAGATATGTTTTCTATATTCTAGTAGATGGTTACATAAAGCAGGCTGAAAGTAAAGCAGAATGTGCCTAAGGCACATTCTGCTTTACTTTCAACCTGCTTTAAAAGGTAACAAATCTTCAAAACTAGAAACGTGCAATGGGGTAATGGGTTAACCATTGTCTTGGTAAGTGAAACTTACCTTGCATATACAAACAGTTGAACAAGAGCTGTTAGAGAGCAGCAAAGCTCCCCTACTACAAACACCTTTTAATTAGGAGTCCATCAATAGTTTAGTTTAAACATATTTTATTTCCAAAATTTCAACATGGAAAATAGAAAATGTATCAAAAAGTTGTAAGATTTTAGAGAAGAACGTCCAGAGAGTTACAACACCTTGAAAACTAAATATTTTTTTCTGCTTCTGATTCAGGGGCCCGTTTCATTAAACTGTTTACGACAAAAACGTTCGTAAGTCAAAACTTTAAAATACGTTAAATTTCTGATTTCTCTATCTAATCGTGTCTTGTGACATCTCTTTAGAATCGTCTTTTCAAGACGATTCCAAAGAGATAACACAAGACAGGATTAGATGGAGAAATAGATAATAACTGAGACTTTTGTAATCTGACTAACAACAACATTAATTTTGACGTATGAAGTTTTATGAATCGGGCCCCAATTCTTCAAAATTTCGATTTTAATAATTATAATAAGAAATTTGTACTGCAGAGAATTTCACACACACACAAGGCATATTAACCCACCCACTTTCTGACACAGAACACACATTACACAACACGAGACAGAACAAAGGACAGCCAACATTATTGGTTAAAAAAGTTCAAGTCTTTACAAGTTATAAGAACAAAATTACAAAATAATCTTTCCTAAGTGGTAGATAATGTACTGAAATTAACATACAGTCGAACTTCTATATCTCGAACTCGGTTATGTCGAACATACCCGTATTTCAAAATTAAAACATGGCTAAGCCACGTTAACTTGGAAACATGGGTATGTTCGACTTAACCCAGCCTGAAGTAATGTAATTCATGTTTCGAAATATCGGGTAGTTCGAAGTAAGCTATTTCCAGATATCGAAGTTTGACTGTAATTATAAATAGCAGAATGGTTGGTGTAAACGATACAAGCAAACAGACATCGTGTGCCATAATTTGTGATATGCAGTAAATATAGCTTTGTCTTGGTGTAACAAGTCTGAATTAATACTGTAAATCCAGAAAACCTTCCATTTCCCACAATACCAATATTAACAGGGTTTTTGCACTCACATACGTTTTAATTTTGAAAGAAGTAACATGTGTCTTATAGCAGGTTGTAATAGTGGTAATATTGTAGCCCATAACATTAGCGTAAGAGGAATCCAATATTGTGATTTATGTTAAAAGTCACTACCCTGTATACCCAATGCATAAATTAGTACAGAACGAATCAGACAGAACACATAACAGACATGAAGCATAGTAAATACAATAAACTATAGTCCACTAGACATAACCCTTTACCCCATAGCCTGTCTTCAATACTAGAAATAGGCTATTGAGTAATGGGTTAAACACAAGTATGTTATACCTCCCTCTTCTTCACTCGCTCTTTTTGTGACACTCATTCTTCCTATATCCCCCATCTTTCTCTTTATTTGAATTACTATATGTCTATAAAAGTCTATTTCATTCTGTCTATCATTCTATCTATTTCTCAGTAGTCCCCTGCACCTTTAAGGTGCTGGAACTAGATAGATATGAGGAATGTTCAGAAAATACTGGGAAAAGGCACACTCTGCTTAATTTCAACCTGCTTTAACCCATTATCCCATAGCATGGTTCTAGTTTTATAGACAAGTGATCGCTTGAAGCAGGTTGAAACTAAAGCAGAATATGCTTTAGGCACATTCTGCTTTACTTTAAGCCTGCTTTAAGCTACCATCGAATAGGATATTGCAAATATTTCTTGTTGTGCATTTTCATGAATAATTTTCTCCAGTGGAGAAATAAACAAGAGCCCCATAGGGCATATTTCGCTCACCTGAGAATAGCTGACAAAATGGAGATAATGATATATGTCCAGGAGGAGTCATTTTTAACCCAAAGGGCATTATTAAATTTGAACTATCTTGATAGAGGACCTGTAGATGATGCTATGTGCCAAATATCTAAGAGCAGGGTAATAGGGTTTTAGACAAGAAGATTTTCCATTGAAAAAAATCTATTTTTAGCTCCTGTGACCTACATATGCAACAGACTGGAACCATTTGAACAAAATAGGTAATTCACATCTAGAAGTGTCACCATGCCGAATATCAAAGCTCTGGCCATATTAGTGTCAGAGAAGAAGACGTTTGAAAATTTCACTAAATAACTCTATGTAAAAACTGTGACCCCCCAGGGTGGGGTCAATTTTGACCCCAGGGGCATAATTTCAACAAACTTAATAGAGGACCTATAGGCAATGCTATGTGCCAAATATCTAAGCTCTGGCCCTTGAAGTTTTTGACAAGAAGATTTTTTAAGTTTTCATTGAAAAAAATCTATTTTTAGCTCCTGTGACCTAGATATGCAACCAACCAGAACCATTTGAACAATATTGGTATAGGACATCTAGAAGTGTCACCATGCCAAATATCAAAGCTCTGGCCATATTAGTTTCAGAGGGGAAGACGTTTGAAAATTTCACTATATAACTCGATGTAAAACTGTGACCCCCGGGGCGGGGCCAATTTTGACCCCAGGGGCATAATTTGAACAAAATTAATAAAGGACCCATAGATGATGCTATGTGCCAAATATCTAAGCTCTGGCCCTTGTAGTTTCAGACAAGAAGATTTTTTAAGATTTCCTTATCTTTTCACTTTCGTTGCCATGGCAACCAGAGTTCTACATTGTTTTTAATTCTTTGAACAAATTTGAAAGAGCTTGACCCAAGGAACATTCCTGTAAAGTTTGGTTGAAATCTGACAAGCGGTATAGGAGGAGATGTCATTTGAAGCGATTGTTAACGACGACGGACAACGCACGACGGACGAAGGACACAGGGCCATCCCAATAGCTCACCATAAAGCTAATAAAAGGCGTAAAGGCATATTTATGGGGTAATGGGTTAAGTGGTCGTCTGATTTAAATCTAGAAACAGGTTATGGGGTAATGAGTTGAAAAACAAATATTGGTTTAGACATTGTCATGGTCAACCATATTTGTAATACACTGATCTATTATCTGAACTAAGTTTAGAAATATTGGTCCAATGATCAAGGTTTTAGAGCACATTTTAAGGTATAGCTTGAACACCCCTCAAACATATTTTGCAAAACAGTGTAGACCTAGATCAGAAGGCTCACCCCTTTTGTTATACTTTTAAATATCTTTGACTTTGATATAAATCCCTCAAGAGTCTATGTAAACCAGTCATTTATCAGAATACTACAGACAAGTCCAGTTGAAAATTAGAATAGTATGGGTTAACCCTATACTCCATAGATATGCCTATTTAGGCATTTAATTAATTATTTCACCGAAGTAATTAGTTCCATTTTATACATTACTATATGATTATTACACCTCGCTTTGAGTTACAATGTTAAATTCCCATAGACCTACAGTTAACATTTTGCATGTCTTTTACATCTATACTGTCACTCTTTATGACTCTTTTAGGCATTTATAGAGGATATTGTATGAGTGTTCATTATTTATCATTTTTAATAAACGAGTTGACTAAAATAATATGACGCGAGCCTTGGCGAGCGTCATATTCATTTTAGTCAACGAGTTTATTAAAAAGGATGAATAATGAACACGAATGTGATATTCTATTTATCACATTACAAGTTCAAGCACCTATTAAATTGATTTGAAGCCGTAGTTTGTAGACCCTCCGCTATATAGATTTTCCGCCAAACGTTACGTTGTTTACGTTAACGTCATAGCAAATGACGTCATTTGGCACCCCGCTATATGCAGCGCTTATGGACGAACAAGTTAGGCCGGAGCCCAAAAAACGATATTCCACTAGTGGATTACGATATTTATACAACCGCTTTATGCAACTCCCAGACTCCAAATTATGTGATAAAATTAATTATTTCACCGAAGTAATTAGTTCCATTTTATACATTACTAAATGTGCAACATACAAAGTATTTTCTTTATCCTAGCAGATGGTAGTTTAAAGTAGGCTGAAAGTTAAGCAGAATGCACCTTTACTTTCAACCTGCTTTAAGAAGTCACCCATCTTCAAAACTAGAAGCAGGCTATGGGGTAATGGGTTAACACTGTAACTATATAGGTCAGGTCTCTTGAAGGTTTGCACTATTTGCAGCCCTTGTCAGCGTGTGCAAAATACAGCAGCCCGCATCATTACCAGGACCCCTCGGTACAATCACATCACTCCAGTCTTGAAGGATCTTCACTGGCTTCCAGTTCAACACAGAATTGAATTCAAAATTCTGACACTCACATACAAAGCCATGTGCAATGATTCTCCAAGGTACATTGTCAATATGCTTGATGTGTATAAACCTCGAAGAGAGCTGCGGTCTGCAACTAAATCAGTATCGCTGGTTGTACCGAGGAGTCGTTTGGTGAGGTTTGGAGATAGAAGTTTCATGCATGCAGCCCCAAAGCTCTGGAACAGTCTACCATCAGACATTAGAGATGCAAGCTCAGTTGCAGTTTTCAAAAAGCATCTGAAAACGCATTACTTTAATATTTGTTATTAGAACACTGCTACCTATGCGATATGTTCTTGCTGTAGATGTTGTGGGTCCAAATGGGAGTTTCTGGAGTATTATCTGGTTTTCGGTCTCTTATAGAAATTTTAGTTATTGTCGCATGCTATTTTTCCTAGTTATGTTACATTGGGCAGCCTGCATTGGGCGTTCTGCTATTATTTGTATCAGTCGGCATAAAGAAGCCATTTGCTTCGTTGCTCTCGATTGTTGAGGTAGTGCAATGGCCGTTTTGGGGGCTGTCTTCTGTATGTTTAGTGGCCTTCATTGGGCGCTCTACTGTTATTTCTATCAGTCAGCATAAAGAAGCCATTTGCTTCGTTGCTCTTGATTGATGGGGTAACGTGATCGCCATTTTGGGGGCTGTCTTTTGTACGTTTATTATGTTTATTTTATATCTAATTGTAGTTATTTGTCTTTTCCTGGCAGCCTGTATTTGGGCGCTCTACTATTGTTTCTATCGGTCGACAATCAGAAGCCGGTTGCTTCATTGCTGATTGATGGGAGTAATGTGATCGCCATTTTGGGGGCTGTCTTTTATATGTTTATTCATGTTTATTTTAGATCATATTGTAGTTATTTTGTCTTTTCTTGTTTGTAGGTACATTTGTGTAACTTCATGTGAAGCGCTTTTGAACGCACAACCCCTGTGTGAAAAGAGCGCTATATAAATCTGGTATAATAATAATAATAATAATAGTCCATGGACTACATTATGTTGACTATGACTATTGACAGTTCTAATGTGGTTTCTAATCTTGGTTTTCACTGTTTCCTATATCTGTAGTAAGCCTGCTTTCCCAGACATTATAGGTCCATAGTAACAATTAGTGTCTCGCTGTGTGTATACAATGAGCCTGCACTGCCTACACCCAGTCCTTTGGATTGCGCAATATTTCTGTGATCTTGGCTTGTTTGGAACCTGGTGGCACCTCATGGCAGTATTCCCATCTCTACAATATTCATAAAGATAAATAATACATTAAACCATAGCAACAACTATACTCATCATTAGCAAACTGTGAACCTGTAAATAGTACACTTGTCCTATGCAAACAGTGAAGATCCAGATCAGAGGGGTCCGTTAAAGTCTGCACTGTTTGTCATGGACCAAAAAAAGTCAACAATTGACCTTTCCACATAATTTTGTTCTGCATTAAGCCGTCATCCATATAAAGCCTGATAATCTGTTGCTTTTAGAATGGCTGCATTATACAGGTTTGCCTGTATACAGTGGAGAATCTGTTATTCTTTCCCGTTTAAACGCAAACGCAAAGCGCTAAAACGTAGAAAAGAACAACTTTTGGACAGTTCTGATATTTCATGTTTATCTTGGTGGCAAACAGTTTGGAGCCTGATCAGACGCCGGGTTACCCGGCGTCTGATCTGGCTCCAAACTGTTTGCACTGCAAATAATAGTTTTAGCGTAAACGCGTTTATTGGGAAAGAATAACAGATTTTCCACTGTAACTAGGTAGGTAGAAACTTAATGAGCTACTCACTGCTGTCAGTGGAAGTGACATTAGTATACTCTCATATCTGGCATTTGGTGTATTCATGCCAAACTTGGTACCCCGGTCATAGACTAGATTAAACTCCACATATCGTCCCCTTCTCAGTAGCTGCCATTGCCTGTAAAAGTGTCAGAATATAACACTATCATCTGTCCTCTCCTGCATATAACTATCAATATTAGCAAAGTAAATACAGTCAAACCTGTCATAGCGACCGTCCCTATATAACGACTATTTGTCTTAGCCGACCTTAAAAATTCCTCCCAACACATTTTCCTTTATGTTAAGACTATGTATACCGACAAACCTGTGTTACGCGACTAACGACCGTAATATGCAGCTCCCAAAGTCCAATGTCCCTATTTAACGCACCTGTTTGCAGCGACTGGATAATTGCCGGTCATTATCGATTTTTCAGTTTTCATTTCCGGGAGGCGAATATTCCTTTGTTTGTATGTTAGATCAAAATGTCTAGTGTTTATTTAGTTATCCTAAAAAGTGATATACAACATCTTTGTTTAATATTCATTTAAATTATATTTGATAATATTTCATTCTTGAAAAAAAGATTTCCGAAATTTTGTTTTATAAACAAGTAATTAACGTTCCAAAACTGCATGTTATAGTTTGTGAATAGACAAATTGTGGTATATTGTTCAACAGCGATCTTGATTTGGGAATGAATTTGGAGAATTGAGCTACCGAAAAGCAATTAAATATAAAAATAACTGTTAGAACTCGACAAAAAATGCTTTTCTTACCCCGAAAGTAACTATTCCGGGGATGATTTACGATAAAAAGTCGTTCCCAATCCAACACTCCATTACGAAATAACGAATTGGGGAAATTATGTCGTATAAATGCCGGCGTATCATAATCGTATTTTGCGAAAATACCCGAGTAATTAACATTTTATATGCATGTAAACCGACAGTTAGCTTCTTGAATTGATTTTCGTACGATACATTATGAAAAATCACATTAGAAAACAAAGCGATATTCCGAAATTGCGTAGCAGAATTTCTATGCACATTCCTATATGCCATTGCAATCACTTGGATTTCGGCATATGTGTATTAGTGTATTACAAGTAAAAAGATGGTTCTTAAGCGTTTTTCTACTTTGTAAAACTGTGTTTTTAATAGGAGATATTGACAAATAAATGGACGTTAAAAATAGCGGTCATATTTTGAAATTGACTTGAACAAAATGGCGGCGCGATAACATTATAGACGCGACACTAAACGTGGACGTTTCGGGAAAGATTTACCTGTGAGAGAGACAACAGAGACAATTTTAAAACAACTAACACACTCTGGGATCGAATTCTTACTCCATAAGACGCAATTCTGAATATGAATTATACAGTAAATAGACTGAGAAAGCAATCCTAAATTGGACACATGTTTATTGGATACAACGGAATTGAAGGACAAATTTAAACTTTTTCGTCGAACCTGTTACGGAATAAATCTCTAAAAAGACCAGACCGACGAATATTTCAGGTGATTGATTGGATCATTTATAGTATTTGATCAACTGGGGATGAATAGTCGACAAGTTAAATAAGTAGATCTATTTGTCATAATAGCAATGCAACTTTGTTTGAAAATATAGAAAATGATCTTAATTATTGCTTTTGGTAGAAAGGGTTAATATATAATTTTATTCAGAGAAACATCCATATGGTGTTCATTTGTATACTAATTTACCCCTGAAAACTGATAACCTGACTTATGCGACTACCTGTCTTATGTGACCTTATTGTGTCTCTCCCCTTGAAGGTCACATAAGACAGGTTTGACTGTACATGTACCTGCACATTAAAATACATTTCTATGTAGACAAAACTAAACAGTTTAAAAGCATTTTTATGTTAACCCTTTACCCAAAAGCCTGTTTCTAGTTTTTGAAATAGGTGACTACTTAAACCAGGTTGAAAGAAAGCAGAATGCGCCTTAGGATGAGCTTAACGACACATTCTGTAATACACTTGTACTTGTAACCTGCTTTAAGTGGTAACCTATTTTCAAAACTAGAAACCGGCTATGGGGTAATGGGCTACCAGATCATCCTGTTTCTTCAATCCGTGTTTGTTTAACATTCATGCAAGAGACAGACACGGAACATACAGTCGAACTTCGATATCTTGATCTCGCTTAACTCAAACTATCCCATAGTTTGACACATGGACTGCATTATTTCATGGTTGGTTCAGTAGAACATGCCCATATTTCAAAGTTAAAACCTGGCTTAGCCACATTTTAACTTTGAAATACGGGTATGTTCGACTTAACAAGTTCGAGATATCGAAGTTCAACTGTACTATTTATATCTTCAATAAAAGATATTATCACATAAAACCGCCTCTGGCAGTGTAATAAAGCCATTCAATAAATGATAGTGAAATATAAATGTTTTGGTTCCAGCCTAACCTGTTCCTCCACAAGCGCTGCATGACGTGGGACGCCGATTGATGTCATTTGTCATGATGTTACCGTAAACACAGGGCTGCCATAAGTTGACATGAAAAATCCTAAGATTTCCAAATTTGTATTTTTCAAGGGCGATTTTACGAATCGTACCTTCACCCCATCGCCTGTTTCTAGTTTTATTGACACGTGACATCTTAAAGCAGACTGGAAGTAAAGTAGAATGTGCCTTCAGGCCCATTCTGCTTTACTTTCAGCCTGCTTTAAGCTACCATATACTAAAAAAACAAGAGCGTGTCACAGTTACACGAATGCCCCCGATGATACAGGGAGGGGAATCCAGACTATCAAACGTAAAAGTTAGAGAGCTGAAACTGTAGTGGAGCGCCATTTTGAGGACTTCAAGGGCCATTACTCCAAAGGGCCTAGCATAAATTGGTGCCGCTGGTTATCCAAATTGGTCTCCATTTCATGTCAACAAACATTTTCAGAAAGTTTGGTGAAGATCAGATGAAAAGCAATGTGTTTGTGAAACACAAATGCCCCCAGCCAGCGTCATGTTCTGTAATGTAATGCTTATTTGCAAAAGTAGGTCAAAAGTCATGGTCGCATGGTAAATGAAACATTGGCATGGTTGAACAAGTCTTAACACAAGAAACATACAATGTACATGTACATACAAAGTATGGAAGCTCTAGGCCTACTGGTTCAAATGTTATAGGCATATAAAGATTTATACAAAAGCCGGTCAACGGTCATGGTCACAAGGGCAAAAGCGTAGGTATGGTTGGAAAGGTCTTGACACAAGAAATATATAAACAAAATATGAAAGCCGTAGGCCTACTGGGGCAAATGTTATAGCCATTTAAAGATTTTAACAAAAGTAGGTCAAATGTCAAGGTCACAATGTCAAAAAGTTTTGTATGGTTGGAAAGGTCTCGCCACAGGGAAGACACCTGCCAAGTATAAAAGGCCCAGGTGCAAAAATGCAAAAGTTATAGCCAAGGTTAAGGTTTTTGGTTAAAGTTTGATTAAATAGGTCAAAGGTCGAGGTCAAGGTCACATGGTCATAGACTTTGGTATAGTTGGAAAGGTCTTAACACAAGAAATATGCATACAAAATATGAAAGCCCTGGGCCAACTGGTGCAAATTGCATAGCCATTTAAAGATTTTTACAAAAGTAGGTTAAATGTCAAGGTCAAGGTCAAGGTCACAAGGTCAAAAAGTTTTATATGGTTGGAAAGGTCTTGCCATGAGGAATACACATGCCAAGTATAAAAGGCCCAGGTTTAAAAATGCAAAAATTATAGCCAAGGTTAAGGTTTTTGGTTAAAGTTTGATTAAATAGGTCAAAGGTCAAGGTCACATGGTCAAAGATGTTGGTATGGTTGGAAAGGTCTTGACAAAAGAAATATGCATACAAAATATGAAAGCCCTGGGCCTACTGGTGCAAATGTTATAGCCATTTAAAGATTTTTACAAAAGTAGGTCAAGGTCAAGGTCAAAAAGTTTTATATGGTTGGAAAGGTCTTGCCATGAGGAATACACATGCCAAGTATAAAAAGCCCAGGTTTAAAAATGCAAAAGTTATAGCCAAGGTTAAGGTTTTTGGTTAAAGTTTGATTAAATAGGTCAAAGGTCAAGGTCACATGGTCAAATATGTTGGTATGGTTGGAAAGGTCTTGACAAAAGAAATATACATACAAAATATGAAAGCCCTGGGCCTACTGGTGCAAATGTTATAGCCATTTAAAGATTTTTACAAAAGTAGGTCAAATGTCAAGGTCAAGGTCACAAGGTCAAAAAGTTTTATATGGTTGGAAAGGTCTTGCCATGAGGAATACACATGCCAAGTATAAAAGGCCCAGGTTTAAAAATGCAAAAGTTATAGCCAAGGTTAAGGTTTTTGGTTAAAGTTTGATTAAATAGGTCAAAGGTCAAGGTCAAGGTCACATGGTCAAAGATGTTGGTATGGTTGGAAAGGTCTTGACAAAAGAAATATACATACAAAATATGAAAGCCCTGGGCCTACTGGTGCAAATGTTATAGCCATTTAAAGATTTTTACAAAAGTAGGTCAAATGTCAAGGTCAAGGTCACAAGGTCAAAAAGTTTTATATGGTTGGAAAGGTCTTGCCATGAGGAATACACATGCCAAGTATAAAAGGCCCAGGTTTAAAAATGCAAAAGTTATAGCCAAGGTTAAGGTTTTTGGTTAAAGTTTGATTAAATAGGTCAAAGGTCAAGGTCAAGGTCACATGGTCAAAGATGTTGGTATGGTTGGAAAGGTCTTGACAAAAGAAATATACATACAAAATATGAAAGCCCTGGGCCTACTGGTGCAAATGTTATAGCCATTTATAGATTTTTACAAAAGTAGGTCAAATGTCAAGGTCAAGGTCACAAGGTCAAAAAGGTTTGTATGGATGGAAAGGTCTTGATACAGGGAAGACACATGCCAAGTATAAAAGGTCCAGGTACAAAAATGCAAGAGTTATAGCCAAGGTTAAGGTTTTTGGCACAGACAGACGGACGGACGTGCCACCGAAATGGGTTAGAGGGCCTTTTCTTTTGTTATTTTCTTTTGTTTGAATAACGGGCCACGGCCCCTTATTCTATTGTTACGGAATGAACTCTATTGTCTTCTTTTGTTATGTTTACCGTTATCTGGCCAGAAAAGGCCCTCTAACCCATTTCGGTTGTGCGGACAGACGGACGGACGTTCTCACAGTTGGACATTTGTTGGGTATATTTTTTGTTTAAAAGTACCCAACAGTACACTAAAATACCCAACAATAATAATAATATAATAATAATAATAATAATAATAAAGACTTTATTTCAAGAGGGTAACACAATTAGTACAGGCAGCAAACTAATCTCCCTTGTGGCCCTCAAAAGAATGTACAATATTTACAAGAATGCATAAACAAAGAACAAACTATTCACACAGTATTTCAATAGTAACAAATATGGCTAGTATTTACTGTATTATTTACAGAACTCCAGATAAAGGGGCTATTTCATAACTAAAATTTTTTTTTTTTCATTACTGCATTAAACCCTATGGTGCTACCACTCATCAGAATCATCTCTTTGAGACAATTCTAATGTGTAGTTACACCATATGATTTGGTGCTACAAGAAGTGAGAAAATGTTGAATTTGTTCAGTTTACTCCCTCTTAACTAGAGACCTGTATTTACACATATTTACACAAAGATTACACACAATATAAGGCACTGATTAACTTTTGTAACATTCATGAACATGTGCCATAAGAAATAATTTCTATATTTTAGCAGATGGAAGCTGAAAGCAGGTTGAACGTAAAACAGAATGCGCCTTGAGATGCATTCTGCTTTACTTTCAACTAGCTTTAAGCTTTTAGCTGTTTTTAAAACTAGAAATGGGGTATTCGGTTAAAACCAGGATGAAAAGGGGTAACTGAAATCATTGAAGTCAATGATTACATGTACATTGATATCAGTTGCCACCCCTCATCCATAGAATACAGCCTCTGTGGAAGGCTTCTATGGATGATGCAGCCTTTATAGTTTGCGGTAGACAGTTCCAAATAATTGGACCTGTGTATGCAATGCTATTTCTGAAGAGCTCTGTTTTCGGTTGAGGCAGTATAAAATTATTTGAAGTTGTAGACCGCAGAACTGGAACTGTTTCATTTCTTAAATCTCTCCTTTTAAATAAGTCATTGATGTAAAAAGGACATGCATAGTTAGAAACTTTGTACATTAATTTGGCTTTGCGCAGGAAAATTCGTTCATGAATCGTCATTATATGAAAATCATTCATGGACTGCATTATATCATCATACTCATAGTCAAGAATAACTTTGCAGGCTCTTTTTTGTAGTCTTACAATTTTATCAAGACAACTTTTTGAGCAGCTAGACCAAATTATATTACAATAGTCAATATGAGGCTGGATGTAGCTTTTATAAAAAGTGATTCTATGATTGATTGATAAATATTTGCTAATTTGTGACAACAACCATATGTTTCTCGACATTTTTAACTTTACAGTTTTTAAGTGTTCATTCCAAGTCAAGTTTTCATCTACTTTAACCCCAAGGATTTTATCACATGAAACCATGTTTACATACTTACCATTCATTACTTTTATATTAAGAGTTTTCACATCCAGCTGGTCTCGTTTTTGCCTTGTTGTGATTAACATAGCTTTTGTTTTCTCAAAATTTATAACCATGCCATTTTGTTTGCACCATGTTGAGAGGTCATTCAGAGCTACAGTTAGGTTATTTTCTATTGTTTGTTGTGACTTATTTACATCATATAATGTTGTATCATCCGCATACATATCAGTTATTACATTACTGGTATAGAGTGGCAAGTCATTAATAAATAGTAGGAATAACAACGGACCAAGAATGGAGCCTTGTGGCACTCCACATGTAATAGCTTGATATTCTGAGAAATCATTGGCAATTTGTACCAACTGTTTTCGATCATTTAGATAGGATGTGAACCAATTAAGTGCTGAAGTGCTGAGTTGATATGCTTTCATTTTGCTTAAAAGAACATCATGATCTACTAAATCAAAAGCTTTTCTAAAATCAACTAGGATTACACCAACTAAGTCCCCTTCATTCAAAGCCATTCGCCACTTCTCTATAATATTGATTAGCGCAGTTTCACAAGAATGATTTGGACGAAAACCAGATTGGTTCATGCATATTAATTTATGGTTTTCTAGAAACGTCATCAGGGAGTCATGGACATGTTTTTCTATGAGCTTTGACAAAATTGGAAGAATAGAAATTGGTCTATAATTGTTTACATCTTCATGCAAGCCGTTTTTAAACAGTGGTTTAACTTTTGCTTCTTTCCATTGATTTGGGAATTTACTAGTTTGAATACTTAAATTGCAGAGATAGGTTAGACTTTCAGCTATGTGTGGAGCAGCCGTACGTAATAACTTTGGCCCAATGTTGTCATTTCCTGTGGCCTTTGTTACATCAAGGGCGGAAAGATATTTTCTAACTTTTTCTTGATTTAATAGAGGGATTTCAAACCAACAATTAGTAGAAGTTGCAAATTTATCTTTACAGAAATCAGAGAGTTTATCATGAGAAGTGCAGTCCAAAGGTTCCTTCAGGTTTTTAGCTACAGAGATGAAAAAATCATTAAATATGTTAGCTATTTCTTTGCTATCTGAGATGTGCTCATTGTTATGGTTAATTGAGAATATATTACTTTTGTTTTTACCCTCTTTTCCTGCTCCAAATTCTTTAAAAACTTTCCACACAGTTTGAGGGTTATTACTTGATTGTTCAAGAATTGTTTCATAATTTTTCTTTTTAGCAGATTGAATGAGTTTAGTTACATTATTTCTTGCCATTTTGTATTCTGCCTCTTTGCCTTGAGATTTCAACTTGTCTCGATTCTTTATTTCATCTTGTATTTGGGATGATAACCACTTTGGCTGATTTTGATGCTTAACTCTTTTTTGTTTTATTGGAAGGTGCTTGTCTAAAACGTCTTTAAATAATGAGTACCATAAATCCATAGAATCATCAACATCATCAAAGACTTTGATAACATCCCATGGCACTTGCTTTAAATCATCATTAAAATTCTCATCATTGAAATTCTTAAAAGATCTGTATGAGATAGTGTTGTGAGATAACTTAGGCTCATCAGACTGAATTTTTCGGGTGAGAAATACTGGAAAATGGGCACTTAGGCCAATTTGCGGTACATCAATAAATTTTATATTATTAGTGTAATTGGAATATATGTGATCGATTAATGTACTACTTTTTCCAGAAACAACTCTTGTTGCTACATCAACGTGTTGAGTAAACCCTAATGTGTTCATGTAATCAGTCCATTGGCTTTTAATTTGAACATTGAACAAATCTTTGTTAAAATCTCCCAATATAATTGTTTCCTTTTGCTCATCAAGAATATTTTCGATATGATTATCAAAGTCTACATTCCATAGCGCATTTGAGCTTGGATTTCTGTAAATGAAACCAACTAAAAAAGACTTACAATGTTTTGGGAATATTTCCAACCATAAACCTTCAATGTTATTTGACTCGAGATTTTGTCTATGCGTACACGTTATGTCTTCTCTTACATAAGCGAGCAAACCACCTGAACCTTCAACTTTGTCTCTTCGAAATAATTGATAACCCGGTATTTCAAAAGCAGAATCTGGTTGATTTGGCCCGAGTTTGCTTTCAGATAAACCAAGTAATGTAATATTATTATGATTTGGTTGTAACATGATTTTGAGTTCATCTAGTTTGCTCCTAATGCCCCTAACATTCAAGTGTCCAATATGCATGCCTTTTCCTCTAATACCTAAATCTACCATACTGTTTTTTGCACATAAAGGCGATACATTATCAATACATGAGCCATCTGTTTCATTTAAGTACATGGGCAGTTTGCAATTATTATCATTTACAGTTGTTTGATCATAAGCATTCAGTTCAAACGTCAAAGTTAAAGATGTCGAGCCCTCGTTAGTACATGATGTAGACATTGAGTCCAACTTATCAAAAGTGTTTTGTGGACAGTTTTTATCAATTTTGTCAAAAGTGTCTTGATTTAGTGACACGTTTATCGAGCTCATTGAATTTGTGAAATCGATATTGTTATTTAAACAAGACATCTTAAGTTCCTTGGACTTTGGTTTCGAACTACATCCCACTTTTTGTGATACCCTTGTTACAGGACATTCACAAATAGTGAGAGGTAGTTGGCAAGTTGAACATGAATCATATAGTGAACTATACTTATTTAGTAAAATCCATTGTGAGGCCTCTTGGCCACTGTCCTAGGCTTTATTGCACATTGACTTCTTGTGTCCTAAAATACCGCAGCCATGACAACGTAACCGGTACCTATGGTAACACTCCGTAGTCCTATGTTTTTTCTCCCCACATTTAAAACAAGATTTGTTGGGGTTGTTGTTCTCTGTTCTGGACCTATTTGACTTTGATCGGGTGTGGTTGTGGTGACTTTCAAAAGCACATGATTTAAAGTTCTTCACCAGCTGAAAAATTGTTGTCTTCTGGATGGCATCTAGAAAGTGTCTAGCTCCTGATGGAGAGAGATGTATTCCATCAAGGGCAAAGTATCTGTTTGTCTGTGTCTTGTCTTTCCCCATGAAAAAGTTCTCCATTGGAACTGATGTGATTTGCCTGTCCAGTGCTATGTTGTGAATGATTTCATTAAAATCACTCACATCACAGTCACTGCGCGGGCAAATACTACACAAAATCACATCACACTTACTGTTAGCCGATTTAATGTGTGTGATGGTTTGATCCAGAATTTCCCCATAGTATTCTGGATCCACTCCATTGGATGCATCATTCCCACCAACAGAAAGAATGATGCAAGAGAATTGTTGCAAATTGAATAATTTCAGCCGCTCTGAGACACTGTTTATGTTTCCCCCTGAAATTCCATGGCAATGTACATCGTCCTGTAGTCCCTTCTCATTTATCCCCTTTATGATAGAATCACCAAGGATTAGAACTTTGGATGCATTAAGCGGATACTCATTTTGACTTTTCTGTGTTTTGTTTGATTTGGGTTGTTTTTTTCCTTGTTTTGTATTACTTTTGTTGTTTTTCTGTTGAGACTTTGGGTGTTTAGATTTTGGAGGTATGACTTGAGCTTCTTCAGGTGGAGGTGGCTGAGTTGTATCATTAGCATCCAGCTGGGCAGAATCAGGTGTCTTTGCTCTCACAACACTTGAGTAAATTGGCCGTAATTGCTGCTCTTTGATCTTGATCATCTCAGATGTTAATGAGATGACCTGATCTTGGAGTGATGCAAGTCTCTTGTTGTGGAAGCTGATTGTCTCCAAGATGGATGCCAACTGCTGCTGTATTGGCAGGCCTGTGTCAATTGGCACTATTGGTGAGACAGGCACTTGAGGTATCCTTGACCCAGTATGTGGCACGCTTGGAGTACTGGTCTGTGGCGGAACATCTGGACTAGTCTGATTACTAGTAGTTATGGTTTCATTCATCAGAGATTTGTACAGATTGAGTGAAATTCTTTTGGTGAAGTTCAACTCAACCCATAATTTTTGTCCTGGCCCTGATATTTTGGCACATTTGTTGTGTTTATCTATAGTAATATGAACTGTCTTTTTGTGGATGTGTGTAGTTACAGCAAACATGTCCTTTTCCAAGTCTGATTGGCCACTGTATTCTTTCTCTAGGATGAATAGAAACTGGTTGAAAATAGCCGGAAAGAAGAAATTAATTGTTGTAGAGGATGTCATAGTGATTGTATTGAAGAATGCACCTTCAAGTTTGTTTCTAATTGATTCTTGATAGTCTATGGAGTCAAATCCGCTAAACTCCCCAGAGCTGGAGTTATCCCTGGCTAGCAGCAGGGTGGAATCACTCGATTCCTTTGATGTGTCCAGCAATGATTGCTCCATTATGTCAGATTGCAGGGCCATATAGCCCACTAATTAATTCTGTATGTCACTGGTCTGGATAAGTCCTATAGGTAAGGGTTATCTGTACCAGCACAGCATGACTCCAACAGCACATTCACTGTATTCTTCCAAAAATTCACTTTTTATCCTTCAAACTACCACTTTTGGTGTCACTTAAGTTTTATTTTGATAACACAGTTATGTTCCTTTTATTTCCAGCTTTCTTTCAATATAAATTTTAATAGTATATTCCATGTAATTCCAATTCAAAACGTAAATAACTGCAGAGCAACTTTTTCCATGTCTGCACACTTCGACTGTTTCTAATAACAATAGGGCAATCACGGAATGAATGGAATCTATTGTTCTCCCTACCCAACAAAGGACCTTTCGTGCTCTCGGACGGACGGACGAACCAACAGACATGACAAAAACTATATGCCCCCGAATCGTAGATTCTGGGGGCATAAAAATCCGAATATTTAGGAAAAATCCGGAGAAATGGCAGCCCTGTAAACAAGGTCAAGTTTTGGCAGAAAATACATATGGTGGAGAGGCTACAAACTACGGGTTCAGTTGAATAAATAGGGCTTTAAAATGTTTTTGTGATGAATAGAATCTTACATTCGTGCTCATTACTTATCATTTTTAATAAACTCGTTGACTAAAATAAATATAACGCTCCCCAAGGATGGTGTCATTTTATTTCAGTAAACTCGTTTATTATTAATGATAATTAATGACCACTCATGTAAGATCCTCTATATACATACAGCCTCTAACAATCAATGACATTTAAGATGGTTTTGAATTTGCATACTGCCACCAAAGGGAGGTACAGTTAAACCTCTATGTATCGAACTTCGATAAATCGAATACCCCGTTGTGTCGAAGTTTTTTGGAAGTCCCGATCTTTTCCACTATATATTACTTGTAAAAACACATCCATGAATCGAAGTTATGTGTATCGAATTCCCCGTTGTGTCGAAGTTTTTTTCCAGTCCTTTTCATATAAATCCAACATAAAATACCACAAATGTATCGAACATCGATTACCTGTCAACTAACGTGGATCAACGGATTACATGACTCGCTAGACTGACGCTAATTGTTCACACCTTCGCGTGTAAACACGCTGGGGTGCTCTTAATTCTGCATGCACAATCTCGAATCTGTGTTATCAGTAATAATTGGGTAAGTTTGTCATTTAATTGTTTCACAGTTTTCGCTAATGATATTGACAACGCCGCCATATTTAAAAATGACACCAATTTATCCAAATGAGTAAATAAACCGCAAGGGCTGTTTTGGACCGACAATTAACGAAACAAGCCAAACTTTGTGAGAAGTTTAATAATGCTGATAAACCAGTGGTCGGCGTTCTATTATCAGAGCCACAGCATGGCAGATGCGCTCTGATCATGGTCTGTCCGGTGAAATACCCGGTAACCAATCCGTGGGGATAGCTGGACAGACCCATCTCACAACGAACGACAACTCTGCTACGATACAATAACGATATTACTGTATGTTCGTATTCACGCACCTGCAATCTTGACATCCTCAAAGTAGAAAATTAATCGTTAAAATCATAATTATTTAATCAAATGTTTATTTCAATTTAGAAGCTAAATTGATTGACATTTACACTGTAGTACGATTTTCGGCATTTCCGCCGTAGTTTCGCATCTTGGTGTAATTGACAGCATCTAAGTTGAAAGTAAGATACATGTAGTTTCTTTTTCTATGTTTTAATGCGTATACTTTTCTACCTTTGTACACATGTATTGTATTTTGTTATTTATGCCGTTGTTTTTATAAATGATAAAGAACACGTCGGATTTATGTTTTATTTCAATATGCCAAAATACACATAGACGACCGGGAACGATAGTTCTTATAGATCTTATATGCATTGAAATTCAATACTCAAATCACAACCCATTTATGATTCGAAGCCCCGATGTTTCGAAGTTTTTTTCACAGTCCCTTGAAGTTCGATACATCGAGGTTTGACTGTAATTCAAATGATAACTACACTGAGGTCAAGTATGGGTTAACCCTAACTCAGGGCTTCAGATAAGGGGAGTGTTTCAAAACTAAAATCTTTAGTTCTACATTAACTCATAGCCAGTTTCTAGTTTTGAAAACAGGTGACCACCTAAAAGTAGGTTGAAAGTAAAGCAGAATGCGCCTTAAAGCACATTCTGCTTTACTTTCAGCCTGCTTTAAGCTAAAGAAAATATTTTTTATATTGCATAGTCATGATTGTTTAAAAAAGAACTACTTTCTTCAGTGGATGATTAGATTAGAGGCGTTAAAAGGCGTATTTATGAGGTAATGGGTTAACTTAACAGAGAGAAAATGTTGGCTTTGTTCTCACCTGTCATCATAAGAGTAGCCCTTATTCTTGTTTTTCCTGATGATAGGCAGATAACAAGGCACCACGGCTTGGGCACAGCTCTGGAAAATAACATGATCACTCTTTAGGCCTGTACATGCTAACCCAGTACCACATATCCTGTTTGTAGTTTTGAACACAAGTTACAACTTAACCCATTACCCCATAGCCTGTTTGTAGTTTTGAACACAAGTTACAACTTTACCCATTACCCCATAGCCTGTTTGTAGTTTTGAATACAAGTTACAACTTAACCCATTACCCCATAGCCTGTTTGTAGTTTTGAATACAAGTTACAACTTTACCCATTACCCCATAGCCTGTTTGTAGTTTTGAATACAAGTTACAACTTAACCCATTACCCCATAGCCTGTTTGTAGTTTTGAATACAAGTTACAACTTAACCCATTACCCCATAGCCTGTTTGTAGTTTTGAATACAAGTTACAACTTAACCCATTACCCCATAGCCTGTTTGTAGTTTTGAATACAAGTTACAACTTAACCCATTACCCCATAGCCTGTTTGTAGTTTTGAATACAAGTTACAACTTAACCCATTACCCCATAGCCTGTTTGTAGTTTTGAATACAAGTTACAACTTAACCCATTACCACATAGCCTGTTTGTAGTTTTGAACACAAGTTACAACTTAACCCATTACCCCATAGCCTGTTTGTAGTTTTGAATACAAGTTACAACTTTACCCATTACCCCATAGCCTGTTTGTAGTTTTGAATACAAGTTACAACTTAACCCATTACCCCATAGCCTGTTTGTAGTTTTGAATACAAGTTACAACTTTACCCCATAGCCTGTTTGTAGTTTTGAATACAAGTTACAACTTAACCCATTACCCCATAGCCTGTTTGTAGTTTTGAACACAAGTTACAACTTAACCCATTACCCCATAGCCTGTTTGTAGTTTTGAATACAAGTTACTACTTAAAGCAGGTTGAAAGTAAATCAGAGGTGCATTCTGATTTACTTTCAACCTGCTTTAACCCATAACCCCATAAATACGCCTTTTTACACTTTTAGTTAATTCCTCTTCAAAAGAAAATAGTTCCAATATATATATATATTATATATATCGGAAAAAGACGTAATGAAAAATCAGCTGCCACGGCCGGGAATCGAACTACAGGTCTCTGGATTGTTGGTCCAGCATACTAACCACTACACCACAGCGGCCAGCTGATTCCTCATGACGTTAACGTGTAATTTATAGCCTGCTTTAAGCTACCATCTGCTAGAAAATAGAAAATAGTTCATATGATACATAATATGATAAACTGGAACTATTTTCTTCAGTGGCAGAATAAATCAAAATCAATGCATAAATATGTGTATCTATGGATCAGTAGTCTTTTCATTATAAAACTGGTATATAATGATTGTGCACTTACTTTGACAAAGTTAAACACATTTTCTTGACCTGCCTCTTCCAAGTCATCAAAGAATATACCACCTACACCTCGTCGCTCATCTAAAATAGAAACAAGAGGATCGAGATATGAATCAATGTACAGTCAAACCTCTCTATAACGGCCACTTAATTGTGTAAATTATTTTTTGTTTACGACAGGTGACTGCTTAAAGCAAGGTGACAGTTAAACAGAAAGCTCCTTTATTTTAGTGGTATTTATAGAGAGGTTTTACTGTACAGTCAACCTCAGTAACTCAAGGCATGTTTTGGTTTTGAAATACAGTAGAACTCTTTTATTATGACAACTAAACCAGGTTATTAAACAAATGACCTTGACCTCAGACCTTGATAATGAAAACCCTTGTCAGGAGCATAACTCCAATACCGTATCATCTATTATTAGTTCTGCATACCACTTTCAGGTTACTTTGACATTGACCTTTGACTTTGATTATTGTGAAACCTTGTCCAGAGGATATCTCCTATACTATGCCATTTAGGATTACCAAATCTAGTATGTAAATTCATCTTAAGATTGCCGAGTGTCACATACCATTTTCAGGGCACTGTGGTCTTCACCTCTGACCTTGATTTTTGAAAAATGTGTCCAGAACATGTGACAGGGAGCTGTAGTGGGGGTTTGCATCACCTTTAGTGGTAGTTCTAGATTTTTCAGCATTTAACCCATTACCTCATAAATACACCTTTATATGCCTTTAATATATTCCTCTACTGTAAAAAATAGTCCCATTTTTGCTGTCACAAAAAAAGAATCATAAGAAACATTTTCTATATTCCATTCAAATTTGCAGTATAGCATGTAAACAACATTGGAATACGACCTACTCTAGTATAGTAGAGTACATCAAAGGCAGATAACTAGAGCCTAAACAATACTGAAATGAAGCCGTTCTAGCATTTCAAAGTATATCAAGGGCAGATTACTATTGCCACAATGATTAGATTTCAACAATAATTGCACTCCTTCCAGAATGTATAGCTATATACTTTGTGTGCAAGTAAAATCAAAATCCATTGAAAACTGTAGTTGCAAGGGTGTAAACACTGTTAGATATGGCATTTTCAGCAATTCAAGGGCAGATAACTCTTGACCTACTAGTCTGATTTCAACCATAATAGCACTTATTTGAACTCTTTTGATCATAAACAATCTGAGCAAGTTTGAAAGAGACTGGATAAAAATTGCGACCTCTAGAGTGGAAACACCATTAATTATGGCATTTTCAGCAATTCAAATGCATAATATTAAGTCACGACCTATTAGTCGGATTTCAACAATGATTGAACTCATGGAATGACGGAAGACGGACATTCAAGGATTGCAAAAGTTCACCCTGAGCTAGCTAGCTAAAGGGGTAAAAAGGAGTATTTATGGGGAAATGGGTTAAATAAAATGATAACTTGTGTAAGATCAGATTATCATCTAAAGAGTCCTGATACTACCTCTATGTTTGATGAAGAAGTAATCATCACACCATTTCTTGAACCTGGGGTAATAGTCTTTGCTGTGTTTGTCACAAGCCATTTTCAACGTCTGATGGAAGTGGATCACATCCTGACAAATATTAAAGGTACTGTTAGTAGCCAGGGGCCCGTTTTATAAAACCTTGTACGACAAATTTTGTTGTAAGTCGGATTATAAAAGTCTCATTTATTTCTCCATTTAATCCTGTCTTGTGACATCTCTTTAAGGGGGGCCTCCGTGGCCTAGTGATATAGTCACTGTGACTTACATCACTAAGCACCTCACCGCTGTGAGTTCGAATCCCAGTAGGGTCGTTCGGATTTTTCATGTGGGGAAGCCTTCCAGCTGGCTTGCGGAAGGTCGGTGGTTCTACCCACTTGCTGATTTGTGTCTGAAACAGTGCATAAAGGGCTTCTGGGGTCTTCCTCCACCTGTAATAAGCTGGACGTCTCGATATGACTGAAATACTGTTGAAAGCCACGTAAAATCATAACAAATCAAACCAAACAGATGTCACAAGACAGGATTAGATAGAGAAATCAGAAATTGAATGTGTTTTAAAGTTTTGACTTACAACCATTTTGCCGTACAAAGTTTTATGAAACTGACCCCAGTTTATTTAAGTTTTAAATATTTCTGATACTAAAATCCTTCTGTCTTGTGAATGACTACTCATTATAATCTTCTCCAACTGACAGATTTGATGAGTAGTCACTTAGCATACTGAACATGGGCTTTGGTGGAGATCTTAAGTTTTTGGGGTTTTTAAACTTTGGTTTGTTTCAAGGTTCAGTTACAACTGGTCCTACAAGAACTCTATGGGCAGTCTTCGGTAAATATTGAGTGATGTACTATTGTGTTTGGTAGGTAATATTTCCTGTTACCTCCTCTTCTAGATATGTGGGTGTAAGGTCTGTGCCGCCCCCAAACCACCAATGGGTGGCACCTTTCTCATCCTTGACTTCAAAGTAGCGGTAGTTAAAATGCATGGTTGGTACATTGGGATTTTTCTGTAATAGAATAAGAAACATGAGGACCTTAGTGCAATGATAGTTAACTTATTAACCCTTTACTTCATATATACACAATTAAGATACAGTAGAACTTCGATGTGTCGAACTTCGAAGAGTCGAGTTTCTCGATGTGTCGATCTTTTCTTAAAGTCCCAACTTTTCTCCCTATATAACCTTATTAAAAAGCTACGTATGACTCGAGTTTTTATAAGTCGAGTTTTTCGCTATATCGACTTTTTTTCTCGGTCCGTACGTACTGTTTCACTCAAAATTCACTACACATGTGTCGATGTTCGACTGTACAAAAATTGACCTATCGGCATTTCGTGTGTCGAGTTTTTCACACCTCCTTGATCATCTTTACTCGATTGACTGTCGTGAATCAGAATGACCTGACTACCCAATTATCCAGGACAAACAGGCCAACACCTTTTGAATGTGTCAAAGGCCCCGTGTATTCCTTGATTCATCAACTCTTTTCCATATTTAATTTGTCACGGACTTAATCATAGCACCCTTATTTCATTTTGTGTAATGTCAATATAAACCGAACGTTAAAGCATATGCGTAGTTCGGTCGATGTTTTTATGCCGGAAGAGAATGTGTTTACATGTAATAGACAAAGAACAACTCAAGCGGAACCCATCCAGGAATGTGTAGCATCAATAGTTATGCAATTACCCGTATCCCTCTAAGGAGATATTGCTACTATTTTAAGAAAAGGGTTTCCCCTGAATCTGGTTCCAGCGTTTCGAGAGAATGTATATGCTGGAATGGGTACAAGAACCGGTGTGCAGATAAAAAGCCACATCCGTCCATACCGTTGTTGTTTTTTCTGAAAATCGAGTTACGGGAAACGTATTTTCGCCTAACGTACATCTTTAAGATTCGTTTTTGGTAAAATGAGTAAATATGCATCCAGTTTGGATGCGATTCGAGGCAGACATAATTCCGTTCGAATGTTTTTAATTGGAAATAATCAATATCAACAGGTAACATACGGACATGTCGGCTTTATGGAGATCGAGTATATTTGAAGAAAAAAAAGAGGGAACATCAGGTAAACATGAGTCGAGGCTTCGATGTGTCGAGTTTTTTATGATGGTCCCTTCAACATCGACACATCAAAGTTCTACTGTATGTACATTCCGTTTATTCCCCCACTGAAGAAAATGATTCCAATTTATACAGTCATGAATAAAAAATATTTTCAATATTCTAGCCGATGATAGCTTAAAGCAGGCTTAAAGTAAAGTAGAATTAGCCTTAAGGCGCATTCTGCTTATTTTTTCACCTGCTTTAAGTGGTAACCTGTCTTCAATACTAGAAACAGGCTATGGAGAAAATGGTTAAAAGCAAGAAGACAGTAAAGCAAAAAGCTCCGGACAGAGCTTTCTGCTTTATTTTCATTTTGCTGTAAGCAACCACCTGTATTCAATATCATCTGTGAGTTTTCATTTGAATATATTTAGCGGTAATATGGGACGAATGTAATGGAAGGGGTAAAGATGGATTTGGTTATGATAACAAATCTTATCACTTTTAGACTACAGAATTCCCATTCTACAACGGCCCTCCCAACAACCTTTCCCTCCTTACAACGACCGTTGCCACATTTCCCTAAACAGGACAATTATAAACACATTCAACCCTAGCGACAAGTATTCTCATAATTTACAAACAGTGTACCTTTGAACAGTACACTTGTTTGTAGTACAAACAGTGCAGACCCTGATCAGAGGGCTCCTTAAGGATCTATACTGTTTTTCATTTTGCAATATATAGCGGAAAACAACACTAAAATAGTCATAAATGGGCTAGATGTAATTGGAAATTTCAACAAAATGGCCATTCAGCTGACTGTACATTTACATTAAACTTGAATTGTTCCAGGGACAAATGAGTTAGTAAACTACAAAAGAGCTCCAGTTAACCCTTTCCTCCCTAAAACATCAACACAGAAAATTCTAGTTTTCAATTAGGTCTAGTCCATTTTTTAATTTTTAGGGTTGATTTTACAACATGTCAAAATAACAAACAGTGTAGACCCTGATCAGAGGGCTCCTTAAGGAGCCCTCTGTTCAGGGCCTACACTGTTCGCATAGTACAAGTGTACTCCTCACATGTACACTGTTTGCAAATGACGCATATATGCGTGACTAGGGTTCAAAGAGTTGAAGTGAGAATTTCAAATACTTACAGCCATATGTCTACAACAAACCAATGAGATGATTCTAATGAGTAGCTACAACATAGGTTGATGGTGACATAAGGAACAAGTTTTCTCCATGGGGCCCGTTTCATAAAACTTTGTACGACAAAAACAGTAGTAAGTCAAAACTTTAAAATACTTTCAATTTGATTTCTCTATCTAATTCTGTCAAGTGACATCTCTTTGGAATCATCTTTTCAAGATGATTCCAAAGAGATGTCACACAACAGGACTA
This sequence comes from Gari tellinella, assembly GCA_922989275.2. Lineage (NCBI taxonomy): Eukaryota > Metazoa > Mollusca > Bivalvia > Cardiida > Psammobiidae > Gari > Gari tellinella. Next base: position 64,020,127 of record OV277860.1, on the reverse strand, counting down.
GATGGAGAAATAAATAAAAACAGAGACTTTTATAATCTGACTTACGACAACATTTGTCATACAAAGTTTTATGAAACGGGCCCCTGAAGTCCTAGACTTACTGGGTGTATGACAGAGCTGATTCCAGTAGCAAAGAAAGGCAGTGTTTTCCCCTCCATCATCTTCCCTCTGCAAAATATACAGCGATTAATCACTCAGTGCCCCAGATAACAGGAAGTTACCTGCACAAATCCAACATTTACTCACTCATCTAAGCACCAAATTCTATGGTGTTACTACTTATTAGAATCATCCCTAAGAGACAATTCTAATGAGTATTGACACCAAAGGGTTTAATGCAGAAATTTAGTTTTTAGTTTTTCAAATGTTCTCCTTATAACGGTTTGTGATAAGAAAAGCAAAGATTAATATAGGCCTACATGGAATAGGATTTAAAGAAAATTCTCTAACCAAAAAGAAAATATACATGTACACTTTAAAATTGGATCCAAATAGTGATCTTTTTTTCAAATATTTGATTAAGTATTCGAATATTCGTTGACATCCCTATTTTTTACACATTTAATTTATTCCTCATCTGAAGAAAACAACTTATACAGTCATTAATATATATCATAAGATAAAATTTCTATATTCTAGTTAGTTGCAGCTTAAAGCAGAAAGAAAGTATAGCAGAAAGCATATTAATGAACATTCTGCATTACTTTCATTCCACTTTAACTCTTTCCTCCCTAAAACTTTAAATGGACAATTCCAGTTTCCATTTAAGTTTAGTCCATTTCTGACTTTTAAGGGTTGTTTTTGTCAATGTTGGACATTATGACAAACAGTAAAGACCCTGATCAGAGGGCTCCTTTCGGAGCCCTCTGATCTGGGTCTTCACTATTTGCACGGGACAAGTATACTTTTCACATGTACACTTTTTGAAAAGGACGCCTATAGGCGGGACTAGGGTTCAAAGGGATAAGCAATAATCTGTCTTCAATACAGAAAACAAGCTATTGAGGAATGGGTTATACCTGTATCAGAACTTGGGATAAGCTGTTATCAGTGTCAGTGAACTCATAATTTAATTTACCAGCACCTATCAGACAAATAAGTTCAAAAATTCAATTTCAATGGTTTATAATAAAATAAATAGACAAATTACTCAAACGCTAGTCTGGATTTAAACCTAATAATTGTTTTAAGTTTGAAACTGAAGATGCAGAATTTTGAAAATTTCAAATGTTTTCAGGTTCACATATAAAAATGGAAAAAGCTGTCTGCTTTACTTTCTTTACCATCTTTACCCAATAGCCTGTCTCTAGTTATAACCCACTACCTCATAAATGTGCCTATTTATGCCTTTAATTTAATCCTCCACTGAAGAAAATAGTTCTAATTTGTACATTCATGGATATGTATCATAAGAAAGATTTTCTATACTCTAACAGATTATTGCTTAAAGTAGGCTGAAAGTAAAGCAGAATGTGCCTTAAGGCACATTCTGCTTTACTTTCAACCTGCTTTAAGTGATCACCTGTCTTCAAAATTAGAAACAGGTTATGGGGTAAAGGGTTAAAGCAGCTCATTCAATGACGTTCAAGTAAATGAGGTAGACAGGATTGTCATTTGCCAAACACTACATAAAATAGTAAAAATACCCTCTAGTTTGGGATATAATTCCTCTTTGATTTATAAGCAGTGAACATAGTCTACAACAAGAGTTGTCAGAGAGACAACAAAGCTCGCTATCGGCACATTTAGAAACTTAAAAGCACACTCAAGGTCACCGAGGTCAAGCTGTTTGCCTGCATAGAAAGGTCTTGTCAATATACACATGAAAATTAAATATGAAGTTACACCTCATGGGACATAGGAAATATAAGCGTTTTTCGAAACCTAAACACAGATTTCGAATCCTTAAACTCTGGATCAAAGTTCAAGGTCAAGGTCACAGGGGTCCAAATTTTTCTGTGCATGGAAAGGTTTTGTCCATATACACACACATACCAATTATGAAAGCAATACCTCAAGAGACATAGAAGTTATAGGCATTTTTCAAAACCTAAACACAGATTTCGAAACCTAAACGCGGGCCCTAAGTTCAAGGTCAAGGTCACAGGGGTCCAAATTTTTCTGTGTATGGAAAGGTCTTGTCCATATACACACACATACCAACTATGAAAGCAATACCTCAAGAGACATAGAAGTAATAGGCATTTTTCAAAACCTAAACACAGATTTCGAAACCTAAACGTGGGCCCTAAGTTCAAGGTCAAGGTCACAGGGGTCCAAATTTTTCTGTGCATAGAAAGGTCTCGTCCATATACACACACAAACCAACTATGAAAGCAATACCTCAAGAGACATAGAAGTTATAGGCATTTTTCGAAACCTAAACACAGATTTCGAACCTAAACGCGTGCCCTAAGTTCAAGGTCAAGGTCACAGGGGTCCAAATTTTTCTGTGCATGGAAAGGTCTTGTCCATATACACACACATACCAACTATGAAAGCAATACCTCAAGGGACAAAGAAGTTATAGGCATTTTTCAAAACCTAAACACAGATTTCGAAACCTAAACGCAGGCCCTAAGTTCAAGGTCAAGGTCACAGAGGTCCAAATTTTTCTGTGCATGTAAAGGTCTTGTCCATATACACACACATACCAACTATGAAAGCAATACCTCAAGGGACAAAGAAGTTATAGGCATTTTTCAAAACCTAAACACAGATTTCGAAACCTAAACGCAGGCCCTAAGTTCAAGGTCAAGGTCACAGAGGTCCAAATTTTTCTGTGCATGTAAAGGTCTTGTCCATATACACACACATACCAACTATGAAAGCAATACCTCAAGAGACATAGAAGTTATAGGCATTTTTCAAAACCTAAACACAGATTTCGAAACCTAAACGCTGGCCCTAAGTTCAAGGTCAAGATCACAGGGGTCCAAATTTTTCTGTGCATGGAAAGGTCTTGTCCATATACACACACATACCAACTATGAAAGCAATACCTCAAGAGACATGGAAGTTATAGGCATTTGTCGAAACCTAAACACAGATTTCGAAACCTAAACACGGGCCCTAAGTTCAAGGTCAAGGTCACAGGGGTCCAAATTTTTCTGTGCATGGAAAGGTCTTGTCCATATACACACACATACCAACTATGAAAGCAATACCTCAAGGGACAAAGAAGTTATAGGCATTTTTCAAAACCTAAACACAGATTTCGAAACCTAAACGCGGGCCCTAAGTTCAAGGTCAAGGTCACAGAGGTCCACATTTTTCTGTGCATGGAAAGGTCTTGTCCATATACACACACATACCAACTATGAAAGCAATACCTCAAGGGACATAGAAGTTATAGGCATTTTTTCAAAACCTAAACACAGATTTCGAAACCTAAACGAGGGCCCTAAGTTCAAGGTCAAGGTCACAGGGGTCCAAATTTTTCTGTGCATGGAAAGGTCTTGTCCATATACACACACATACCAACTATGAAAGCAATACCTCAAGAGACATAGAAGTTATAGGCATTTTTCGAAACCTAAACACAGATTTCGAAACCTAAACGCGGACCCTAAGTTCAAGGTCAAAGGGGTCCAAATTTTTCTGTGCATGGAAAGGTCTTGTCCATATACACACACATACCAACTATGAAAGCAAAACCTCAAGGGACATAGAAGTTATAGGCATTTTTCAAAACCTAAACACAGATTTCGAAACCTAAACGCGGGCCCTAAGTTCAAGGTCAAGGTCACAAGGGTCCAAATTTTTCTGTGCATGGAAAGGTCTTGTCCATATACACACACATACCAACTATGAAAGCAATACCTCAAGGGACATAGAAGTTATAGACATTTTCTTAAAATTGTTTACGCCGTTCACGCCGACTACACCGGGGGTATTGCAATAGCTTGTCATGTACTTCGTACAGGCGAGCTAAAAAGAAAAGAACTTAACAGTTATTTGACAGATTACAATCATTTGACTGATCTCAGAGCTTCATTCAGTCTTATTCAGTTTGACTGATCATCTACACGTATAATCTAAGTACTAAAAGGAAGGCAGGTCGGTAGTTTGGGATTTGCCGAAATCATCTTTCTGAAATCATCTCATCATCCCTCATCATTAATCAGCGCTATATGACATATTTTGTGTCGCAATGTCGTAAAACCCAACTCATCCGTCTTGTTAGGTTTGACTGCTCCTATCAGAGCTTAATTCAGTCTTGCTTAGTTTTGCCTATCTCAAAGCTTATTCAAATAAAGACAAGAAACATGGAAAACAAGGGTCTATGTCACATTACTTCCTAAAATCAAATACTGTTCAACCTGCAACTAGAACCCGACGGACAAACTGCTATATGTCATTTGCCCTACCGCATGAAGCAACCACCTAATTTGAACACTGAAAACACACTATGGGGGAAGGTTGTTGTTGCTGCTAAGGTTTATAGTCCCGCATAAGCCTTTTCTAGGGAGGAGGGTAAATGTACTTAATTTTTATGCCTGTACATTACAATCCTGACTGACAACCTTTACCTTGATTTCATCTGTTGAACAGCAGGTGGGGGAAGATTGCCCGTCACCACAGAGATGTTCACCCCAGCCTTCTCAAACACCTCACCATCTTGTAGAACACATGTTATACCTCCACCCTCGCCCTACAATATACAGCAGGGACAGTAATGCATTACCCCATAAATACACCTTTTTACTACTCCTTCAATTTATTCCTATAATCAAGAAAATAGTTCCAATTGATATGAATATTTATCAAAAAAATATTTTCTATATTCTAGCAGAAAATAGCTTAAAGCAGGTTGAAAGTAAAGCAGAATGCACTTTAAGGCGCATTCTGCTTTACTTTGAACATGCTTTAAGTAGGCATCTCTCTTTAAAACTAGAAACAGGCTATGGGGTAATGGATTAACTAAGTAAAGGGATAATACAGGACAAAAGTAATGCAGAAACAGTATACATTTCAATGTGTGCATTGTTGGTTACATATAAAGCAGCACTCCAAATAAGGAAAGTTTCTCAGGGCTCCCGATAAGGAGAGTGTTTCAAAAACAAAAATCTTTATGTCTGCATTAAACCCTATTGTGTGACTACTCATCAGAATAGTCTCTTCAAGACGATTCTAATAAGTTGTAACACAAAAGGATTTTGATACATGTGTAAAGGAGAAAATGTTTTTTATTCAGTTTACTCCCTCTTATCCGGAGCTCTGTTACATAGTCTGCATTCAAAACATCTTGTGTCTTAGCTATACCCTTGTGGGAGTGGGTGTTTACTGAGCTTTCTAACAGTTAACTATTACTCCATAGATACACATTTTTACACATTTATTTCTCTCTTGAAGAAAATAGTTCCGATTTATACAGTCATAAATATGTATCATAAGAAATATTTTCTATATCCTAGCAGATGGTACCTATAACCGGCTGAATGTACAGCAAAATGCACCTTAAGGGGCATTCTGACGTACTTTCAACCTGCTTTAAAGACATTTCCTGACCTACTTTCGGTGATAACACCTAGTCTGGCAGTTCCCTTGCAAAAATCATGTGTCTTAAGCACATACCTATTGAAGCGTCTGATGTGAGGCCCATTTCTTATATTTGATAATTTGGTAAGAAATAACTGTTGAAAAAGCTCTTGAGTAAAAGTACCGTGCTCCCTATACCAAGTTTCATCCAATTCTGTTGATCGGTTTAAAAGATACAGCTGCGGACCGAAACCGGACGGACAGCGTGATGGAAATACAGGTGGACAGACAGACCGACCTAAAAAGTATCCCTTTGCCTTTCGGCAGGGGATAAATAAGTCCAGTCCATTCTGGACTAAATGTATTTAGGGTTTGTTTTTTGTAAATGACAAACAGTGCAGACCCTGGTCAGACCTCTGACCTGGGTCTACACTGTTCGTTAAATACAAGGGTATTCTATACAGGCACATTGTTTGTAAATGTGGCATAAAATTAAACCCATCACTGGGTGTTAATAGGGTTAAGATACCCTACCTTTGCCCTGCTCCACTTGTCCACTCTAAACTTCTTTGAATCTCCCTCCTCGGCCTCCAGGGCATGACACACCTCAGCCTGCAACATATCAGCCATACATAAAACACCACAATATTTCAATATTGCTTCATTATTGCATGGCACACCTCAGCCTGTAACATATCAGCCATACATAAAACACCACAATATTTCAATATTGCTTCATTATTGCATGGCACACCTCAGCCTGTAACATATCAGCCATACATAAAACACCACAATATTTCAATATTGCTTTATTATTGCATGGCACACCTCAGCCTGCAACATATCAGCCATATATAACACACCACAATATTTCAATATTGCTTTATTATTGCATGGCACACCTCAGCCTGTAACATATCAGCCATTTGTAACACACCACAATATTTCAATATTGCTTTATTATTGCATGGCACACCTCAGCCTGTAACATATCAGCCATATATAAAACACCACAATATTTCAATATTGCTTTATTATTGCATGGCACACCTCAGCCTGTAACATATCAGCCATATATAACACACCACATATTTCAATATTGCTTCATTATTGCATGGCACACCTCAGCCTGCAACATATCAGCCATATATAAAACACCACAATATTTCAATATTGCTTCATTATTGCATGGCACACCTCAGCCTGCAACATATCAGCCATTTGTAACACACCACAATATTTCAATATAACTTCATTTATTAACTTTTACCAGTGTCCTGCTGTGGTTTCTATTCGTAGAGAGGTGTTGGATTAATATTTAGCAGTATCACAGAGATAAATTCATAAAGTGATAAATTTCATTTCAAAATCTTCAGTATAAAAGAAGAATTCTACAGGGAAAGAAAATATGGAAAAGAGGAATAACTCTAACAGTATTGATGCAAGAGTTATGAGCCTTGTGCAAGACACATTCAAATGTCAAGCTCTTTCCATAAATGAAGTTTAATCTTAAAAGCTTCCATAGAATTAAGAGTTAGAGTAAAAATAAAAGTGTGAATCATCAACTTTAATCGTTTTGAGCCTTAAGTCCAGCAATGATGTTTTTATTCTGTTTTTATTCTTTTTCCTGCTGAGTTTTAACATTCTTATAACTTTGTTTTATCCGCTAACCCTTATCTTTTATCCTGTTCTTAACTCTACTAACAGGCACAGACTTGCACTGCCCAAAATTACCTGTGAGGGTGTGAGGCAGAATGAAAAGAAAGAAAGTTAAGCAAAAAGTCTGACAGACAGACAGTCATACATATGCCGGAAAAGTGATCCCCGAATGTCACCTCTGTCTACAGCAGATGACACAACTAGAAATGGACTATGGAGTAAAGGATTAAATGAATTAACCAATTAGAGCTACCTGAATCTTCATAATCATCACCTCCATCTTTGATCTCATGGAATCTGAGTTCTGAAAACAAGGATAAAACTGATAAATCCATCCATTCTTCCATAGTATCGTAGGGTTGCCATTTCTCAGGATTTTTCCGAATTTTTAAAACTTTTATCCTGGCAGATAGTAGCTTAAATCAGGCTGAAAGTAAAGCAGAATGCGCCTTAAGGTGCATTCTGCTTTACTTTCAACCTGCTTTAAGCAATCGCGCTTGAAAAGTAGAAAATTATAATATCTTAGGATTTTTCAAGATCAACTTATGGCAGCCCGAATATCATTGGCTTCAGAATTCATTTCTGTAAAACATACCAAAATTGTTTTCATTCCATTTTAACAAATAACTTCATGAATACACCTTTTTACGCTTTTGATTAATTCCTCCATTAAAGAAAATAGTTTATAGTTTAATAATATATTTATGAAGTCATGAATATGTACCATAAGAAACATTCTCTATATCCTAGCAGGTAGTAGCTTAAAACAGGATTAAAGTAAAGCAAAATATGCCTCCAGTCTTGGAACAAGAAACAGGCTATCACGGGGTATTAGGTTAAAAGGAAGAATATTGCATTAATATCATTGGCTCTAAAACTTAAGCCTGGTAGGTAGTTTCAGATGTGCAGAGTATTTCACATTTCCCTCACTACAACAAAACCCTGTGATGTCACTACTCATTAGAATCGTCTCTTCAAGACATTTCTAATGAGTAGTTACACCATAGCATTTGGTGCTGTAATGAGTAAGAAAATGTTTGATTTGTTCAGTTTAATCCTTCTTATCTGGAGCCCTGTATTTACCTGTTCAAGTGTTTTGATATCTGTTATTGGCTCAGACATCCATTCTTCAATGTTTATAGTTTCAGGGGAAGATGCATAGAGGGATTGTTTCCTAAAGGTATACAGGCTTCCAGACAGTGCGAGTCCCGAACCAGCCACCAATAACCTGCAAACAAAACCAGGGTCCGAGGTTATAAAGCTTTTGCATTGAGTCTAAAGTCGTTCTCAAGCATTTGATTGGTAACCAATCAAATGCTTGAGAACACACTCAAACTCAGCTCAAACGCTTTATAACCTTGAAGTCAGGGCTCCAGATAAGGGGAGCATTTCAAAAACTTAAATCTTTATTTCAACATTAATCCTATGGTGTCACTTCAAGTCAATTCAAGACAATTATGGTAAGTATTAACACCATAGGATTTGGTGCTGAAATGAGTGAGAAAGTGTTGGATTTGTTCTGTTTATTCCCTTTATCTGGAGCTCTGAACACAAACTTCTTATACATGAGATTTGGTACCCCATGTTTAATCATTTCTCTGACACATGAGAAATAGCACTCAACTTTAATACACATGAGAAATGGCACTGAACCTTTAAACATTTCTCATGTACACATGACATAATGCCTTTAACCCATTACCCCATAACTCATATCTAGTATTGAAGATAGGTGACCACTTAAAGCAGGTTGAAAGTAAAGTAGAATGCTTTAGGTTGTCACAAGTCTTCACAATTAGAAATGCATTAAGGCGCATTCTGCTTTCAGCCTGCTTTAAGCTAATATCTGCTAAGGTAAAGAAAATATTTCTTATGGTACATATTCTTGACTGTATAAATAGGAACGTTTTTCTTCAGTGGAGGAATAAATAAACCGCATAAAAGGGCGTATTTATAGGCTAATGGGTTAAACATGTGAAACATGGCATCAGAATTTTCAACATTTCTTTTACATAATTATTAATCAAATTATTGCATCAGACCTTTAAACATTTCTCTGACTCATAAGACATGAGCCTGTCTTACGAAACGTCTTACGGCAAAAATTGATCATAATTAAGTAAAATTCTAACATTCTCATTCATTTCACCATCTAATCCTGTCTAGTGTCATCTCTTTGATATTGTCTTTTCAAGACAATTCCATAGAAATGTCACAAGACAGTATTAGATGGAGAAATCAGAAATAAGGTGTAATTTAAAGTGTTGACTTACGACTGTTTTTGTCCTACGACGTTTTGTAAGTCAGGCCCAGACATTTTTCCACAGCTATCAGTGCAACAGCCTATATTTAGTAAATAGCTGTGTACGGCAAGTGACTGCTTAACTCATGCCTCAATAAAAATGCCAATTAAAGTCTATAATTTATTCCTTTACTGAGGAAAATAGTTCCATTTATACAGTCATGAACATGCACCTTAAGAAATATGTTATATATCCTAGCAGATAACCACAAAGTACTCTTACTTTGCTGGTAACAAGTATATACATCATTTGCAAACAGTGTAGATCCAGATCCTGAAGGAGGGCTCTGATCAGGGTCCGCACTGTTTGTCATAATTTTAAACATTTTGAGGAGAAACACCCTCAAGAGTAAACGTAAACTGGCCATTGATTGGAAACGGAAGAATCCAATCAGAAATTCTGCATAGTTAGGGATTAAGACTCTCAGTGAATGTTTATTAACCCATTACCCCGTAAATACCCCCCTTTTACGCCTTTAATTTATTCCTCCAATGAAGAAAATAGTTCAACTTTATAAAGTCATGAATATATAACATCAGAAATATTTACTATTATCCTAGTAAATAGAAACTTAAAAGTAACTTAAAGCAGGCTGAAAGTAAAGCAGAATGGGCCTTTTAGCCCATTCTGCTTTACTTTTTACCTGCTTTAAGTGGCCACCTATCTTCAATACTAGAAACAGGCTATGTGGTATTGGGTTAACCCAAGACAAATACTAAACTGGTCAGAAAATGAGCTACAGGTAACACAGCCCCTAAATGACAAATTAATGCTTTATCATCTGGAAGGAATATGACTGGAAAAAAAGAAGTTAGCTAAACCAAGCAAACACACATTTGATTTCTAACCTTAGCACTGGTATTATGTTCAGCAGAGTGGAACGGGCAAATTAACTTCTGAAAAGTACTAAAAGACAAACATTTCTGTAAAATAATTATGAACCATTGACTAATTTATTTGCAGGGGCATAAAAAGTACCAGAAGTGTCTTGTCATGTGAACTTCTCTTCTTTTACATTAAGATGCAACCTTGTTTTAAGCTTACCACCTCCATTCAGCACATAATTGACTGGAGGCACAACATACCTGAAATATGGTGATCTTTCAAGAATCATCTTAGATTAAGGAATAAATACCTGAAACATGACCCATTTTTCCTTGTTCTGTTTACAGCCACAGTAGAAATCGTTCGCAGAAATCTTGCATTCGGTACCAGCCTTCTCAAATGCTCCATTTTCCTGCAAAAAAAGATTTAGTTTCACGGCACCATAGAGGAAAATGAAAGAAAACCAATGACTTTCAAAAGGAACCAATCATACACTGGTTACCAGATAAGAGAGAATAAAGTAAATATTTTCAACAATCTCTCTTTTATGTTTAAACCAAACTCTATGGTTTGACTACTCATTAGAATCATCCTGAAATAGACTATTCTAATGAGCACTCAGCAGTCACACCATAGGGTTTAGAGCAGACTGACATAATGTACTCCCTTTATCTGGAGCCCTGATATATATTCCAAGTTCAAACTAGTGTAACGTGTACCGGGCTGACGGTATACCCTGGCGGTCACCCATCCAGGTACTAACCGCACAGGACGTTGCTTAACTTCGCAACCGAGACAAACGCTTAGACAATCTGGCTATAAAAGCCGGCTTCCACAGTCAGACTGTAGAAGTGTTTATATACCGTCCATTTCCGTCACATTTCTCCCCCTTTTCTCTTGACTTCGCCCCGAAGTCACCCTGCTCACATGGCAGTCCTAAGGGCAGAGACAATGCGACATGGATCCGGGGATGATGGTGATGTCATCCCATATCCCACCGCTGCCACCAAATTTGTAACGTGTACCGGGCTGACGGTATACCCTGGCGGTCACCCATCCAGGTACTAACCGCACAGGACGTTGCTTAACTTCGCAACCGAGACAAACGCTTAGACAATCTGGCTATAAAAGCCGGCTTCCATAGTCAGACTGTAGAAGTGTTTATATACCGTCCATTTCCGTCACACTAGGACTATTACAATTGAGAAAACTGAGTTGGTAAATAGTCAACTTTAGCCTATTTTTAGTTTTGAAGACAGGTCACAATTTAAAGCAGGTTGAAAGTAAAGCAGATTGTGGCCGAACTTGTGAAGGCACATTCTGTTTTACTTTCAGACTACTTTCAGCTATAATCTGCTATAGTCTGGTTGCCAAATCCCAGATTTTTTAAGAACCTTGCACTACGGTCCGTACAAGGTTTTTTTGCTTTATCTATACTTCTGAGGTGTGTTCTTTTAGAATCTGAATGATGCCACTCTGTCATCATTGGGCAATCCGCACAATATGCAAATTAAGGCGGCCATTACTGAAAATCTTGTTTTCGTCAATACATGTATCTCAGTAACTACAATGTATGCATGGTAACAAAATAATTTTGGTGGCTATCCCCATGTTTTTATCCCCATGTTTTGAGGGGTAAATAATCAGATAAAGCCATTTTAGTAACGATCACACCGATATTTTGTGCTGAATATGCATATTTAGGCAGCCATTACTGAAAATCTCGTTTTCTACAATATCTCAGTTACTACAATGTATGAATAGTATCAAAACAATGCTGGTGTCTATCTCCATGTTTTTATGGGTAACGAATCAGATTAAGCCATTTTAGTAAAGATCACATCAACATATTGTGCTTAAAGGGCATATCTAGGCAGCCATTAATGGAAATCTCGCTTTCGCCAATATCTCAATTACTACATAATTATGGTATCATAATTATTTTGGTGTATATCGCCATGTTTTGAGGGGTAAAAAATCAGATAAAATCATTTCAGTATTGATCCCACAAATATATTTATAAGTTTGTGATTAGTTTGCATGTTTCGGCAGATATTATCAAACATCTTCTTTTCGTCGAAATCTCAGCAGCTGCATATGACAATTTATCAAAGAAACACATGTTATTTGGGATAAATAATCAGTTAATGCCATTTCAGTAACGATCACACAAATAGTTTTCCTGAATAATATTTAGTCAGCCAGTACTGAAAATCTAATTTTTGTCAATACCTCAGCAACTATGTGTACATGTGATACATGTATTAACAAAATTCTGGTGTCTGTACTCATGTTTGTAGGGGTAAAGAATCAGATTAAACAATTTCAGTATTGATCACAGTGATAATCACACCAACATGTTTGGCAATATATAACAATCCACTTCAGTGTACATTTAGGTCGTTTCAGAGCATTCCCTTTACTTATGTTGATGCATGCTGCCATTACTAATTTGACACAGTCCTCAAACTGGGGGCCTCCGTGGCCTAGTGGTATAGTCACTGTGACTAACATCACTAAGCTCCTCACCGCTGTGAGTTTGAATCCCAGTAGGGTCGTTCGGATTTTTCATGTGGGGAAGCCTTCCAGCTGGCTTGCGGAAGGTCAGTGGTTCTACCCAGTTGCCGATTTGTGCCTGAAACAGTGCATAAAGGGCTTCTGGGGTCTTCCTCCACCTATAATTAGCTGGACTTCGTGATATGACTGAAATACTGTTGATAGCGGCGTAAAATCAAAACAAATCAAATCAAACAGTCCTCAAACTGTGTGAAACAAGTCATTTTCAACAACATTGTCACTGTCATCGACCAGTCGGGTATGCTTATTCCGGCAGTGCAATTCTCTGTGGCATCCACAAAATATTGTGCATGGTAAGTGAGTGGTATACCATCCACACATTGCTGTCGGACAGAGTGTACCCGTAGCACAACCCGCCTTATAATTTCCAGAGCCTCATATGGAGCAATAGTAAAGTTTTCTTGCAATACAACTGGGATCAATCATCTAGTGCGTTCATCCAGTATCTACCTAAACTCGACAGTATCTAATGGTGCCCGTTCTGATTTGGGAGCTGATTTCCAAATGACAGTCTGGATGTTTTACATTCTCTTTAAAAGCCTCTTTAAGCTGTTGAGTATTTGTAAAAAAATATTCTACCAATCCTTTGCGACTAGACTTCTCCACAAACTTCAGACATGTTTGATGTCACCAAGCTTTTGACCCTGTAACAGGCAGCCATGAAACCTGTCACTTCTCTAACGATGTCGCCTATGTCAAATCAAATAAAATCAAATAAATTTTACTTTGAGTCCGCAAGACATAAAACAGTAAACATAAGCTGTAAAGCTTTTTAACCGAGTATGTCATAAGATAATTTGCCAATTTTGTGCAGAACCACACCACTCTTAAGGACTTTGATGACAATGCATTTTCTACTCCGAAGTACTGACCAACAATGGCACATTGTGAAAGCAATTGTTCATGTTCACTTGCAGCTGCAGAAATGTCTATAGTAGTTTGTTCAACATTTGGTTAAGGCAGCTGAAAGCTGCTTAAAAAGAATAAACAGTGTATGTGAGGACATTGACGTTTTCGTCCTCCTGCTGCACTTCTATGCAAAGTTCAATCTGACCTGTCGTTTAACGATGGAAGGACCAGATGCTGACGGGACAGGCAATAAGGCGTGTCTGTGATGAAAGGTCCTCCGTAGGTAGGTCATTGATGAATAGCAGGAACTATAGTGGGCCCAGGCCAGAGCCTTGCGGTACACCACTAGTGGGACTTCGGACTGACCTTGGACTAACACATTCTGCGTTAGGCTACCCAGGAATGACTGAATCCACTTGAAGTTGTCCTCTTACCCCGTAGTGGTGGAATTTGTTGAGCAGGCCCTGATGAGGTGCCCTATCAAAGACCTTACTGAAGCGCGCAGGATAATCATATCGGTTTGGATACCTTTGTCAAGTGATGACGCCAACTCATGTACCAGGGTCAGTATATAGCTGTGTCTCTAAACTCCACTTCGACCTGAAGCCATATTGGCAGTCATGTAGGATGCTGTAATTATGGTCAAGGTGTTTAAGGCCTGGCAACCAATGACATGCTCAAATCTTACAGCTGACGCTGTATGTGCGGTTTCAATCATTACTCTTTTTTTTTCAAAATACTTACAGTTTTAAAATAAGGTGAAATATTTTTTGTTAAATAATCAAATGACATTACCTGCTTAATGTGTTCACTGTCAATGGCATATGCAAGTGTGACACTGACAACTGGCACGTACTGTATAGTAAACCGCAAACATGTGACCAGCTAGGTTCATCGTATGCGAAACTTTCAACTACAGTTATAAAAACATCTATTCGTTGACAGTCATCAAAACTTAAACACGGTGTAGAAAAAAATCTACATAACTTAAATGCATACAGTAAATATACCTGCTATTCTAGTTTTACACCAATACGCTACCGCAAACTTCCACGACAGATCAATACGTCATGGGGGCGGCCATCTTGGTTATCTGTATAAACATAGTTTACGAATTGCATTTCATTTTAAAAATTATGATAATATAGACTTAACATAATTTTAAAATTCATTGTTTAGCCATGAAAAACAAATATTTGAATAGAAAATATTTTTTTATGATGAAAATTATTTCTTTTGATTATGTTTATTGCTTTCTTTCCTCCACGATGTTGCCTAAATGTGTATATTTTCGTCTAATTATTACAATAGATTCGTACATCAGCGATTATCCTTCTCAGAATCTGGGATAATATCCGGGCATCTCCAGTTTTCTCACAAATCTGAAATTATGTGGTAATTTGCAGTGATCAAGGGGACTGTTAGCATGCGTTTTAAAGGGAATATATTTAACCACAGGCGGTTAAAACAAAGGAAATTTACATAAATGACGGGCAAAATGAAAAAGTTTAATCTTCGTGGAATTGTTGATGGAATCAGACAGTCAGTTGGATCCTCTTCTCCAAAATCAGAAGCGGAAATCGAAGAAACACTTCGATCGGAAGATCTCCAGGTTTGCAAGGTCAGATTTCTCTATGTTTATTTATTTCAATTCTATCAGCAAACGATGAAATTACGAAATTTAGTTAACCAATTCTCATGATAGATATAAACCATCTTCATATTTTTCCTGAATGTCATTTTATCATGTTTCAGACTGTCAGACATGGTTTTCCTTACCAACCAACATCGGTTGCTTTTGATTCAGTTCAGAATATTCTAGCCATTGGCACCAAGTCTGGCTCGTTAAGGATGTATCCTTTTTAGAACATCTATGAGTATGAGCTTGCAGATGCAAGGGTTTGCATTTTACTGCTCATATTGAAACAGCACGTATGTAACTATGCAACGTTATACTTTTATATTGTCATATGGTAATATATGGGTTAAGCAATTATCTCAGCAACACAGTTGTCGTTTTTACCAAACAGAAACATTCCAGTATATAATATTGAGTATAGCAGTACGTCTACGTTGATACGTTGATCTGTCAGACTTGACAACTATACAACGGTGCGCAAATAAGAAAAAGAAAGTAGGTGTATAAGACGCGGCTTGAATGCACTTAGCCCCATAGCCTGTTTCTAGTTTTGAAGACAAGTGACCACTTAAAGCAGGTTGATAGTATAGCAGAATGTGTATTCTGCTTTACCTTCAGCCTGCTTTAAGCTATCATCTGCTAGCAAATAGAAAATATTTCTTATGGTACGTTTTCATTATTGTATAAATTGGAACTACTTTCTTCAGTGAAGGAATAAATTAAATGCGTTAAAAGGCGCTTCTATGGGGGAAAGGGTTAACTGGCACAAAAGTTGCAGGTAACAACAGCGATTGACGGACATGAGGCCCCCCTAAAAGAACACTTTACGTTTTGAAATTTTAAATCTACAATTTTACACAATAAAACATGTATCTCATCATAGGGTGGGTCGGGGGGCTCATGTCTGCACGCGCAAAACAGGCGGGGGGCTCGTGTCCGCCCGCGCAAAATCGGCCAGGGGGCTCGTGTCCGGGGGGCTCATGTCAGCTTACCAACAACAGCGCATGACTGGGACTGTATATTGAAGCACGGAATTATACAAAACGGAATAGCAACTCAGCGAAGTTGAATAGGCGAGCATCTGAGCTCTCTTGCGGTTAAATTTTGCGAGATTGTGTGTCACGTGACGGTGACAACATCTTTACTTCTTGCCTCGTTGTCCGCCATTTCTGGGGTGAAAACTTACCGACTCGCGTGTTTTTATTGACATTTTATAGGATTTAAATGACTTGGTGGACATTCCTATCAATTCACGGGAATATAAACCCGTGAACAATGCTTCGAAAATTAACTACCGATAGAAATTCTCTTATCAAGTCTCGCGAGTCTCGTATGCGCCGCACGAGATTTGCGATATAGCGCGAGGTTTCAATTCCGTCAGTGTATAATTCTGTGATTGAAGTTATGAATTTCTATCCATCTACGTGTTCTGCGACACACCCTCATGAGCGATTTCGGGTAATTTCACCTTGATGATGTGGTTAATTTTCCAAAATTATTTGATTAAACTGTGAATCAGCACCCGTCCCTAATGATCCAATATAACATTGACACATGTATGCATACTGGTAAAGTGTATTTGTCCGTAAGACCTATGCTTGTACTAAAGTTGCAGTTGTACTGTGCTGCTATGGTAAGCTATATCTATTGTAGCAATACTGTACTGTAGGTTTTGCTGCTGTTATGTATTGTCATTATAGCGGACAGAGGAAAATGTGAAAATAGTTGAATCTCCCATTCAAACTTCTTTTTCTCTTGGGCTACTGAGTAGAGGTTTATGTGAGCATTGTGATCAATGGGCCTCTTATAAGTCTTGTTTGATGTAGAATAATTGGCCATTGCTTTCAATAAGGGGAGTAAACATATCAATTACATAACCCATTACCCAATAGATATGTTTAAACTAGATATGTATGCCTTTTTCACCTTTGACACATTCAACCCTAGTGGCGAGTATAGATCTAGTCAATAACAAACATTGTACATGGAAAGTGTACACTTGTCTTATGTAAGCACTGTTCAGGGTCTGCATAGTTTGTCATTTTTCATAACATTGCAAAAATCAAAACTAAATTATAAATTTTGTATTGATTTTAGCAATGTAATGCAAATGACAAACATCGCATCCTACCTTTCTTTTTAATAAATCATAAATTATAAACTGGATTATCCATTTGAAGTTTTAAGGATGAATGAGTTTAATTTATTTCTCTACTGAAAAAATAGTTCAACTTCTTAGTCATAAATATGCACTCTTAATATATCCTTGCAGATTGTTTCTTAAAGCAGTTTGAAAATACAGCAGAATGCTAATTGCTCCTTAATCCATTACCACATAGCCAGTTTCTAGTTTTGAAGATAGCTGCCCACTTAAGTTAAAGCAGGTTGAAAGAAAAGAAGAATGCGCCTTAAGGCGCATTCTGCTTTTCTTTCAGTCTGCTTTAAGCTATTATCTGCTAGAATATAGAAAATATTTCTTATGACTCTAATTTTTAACAGTTAAGATTGGAACTATTTTCTTCAGTAGAGAAATAAATTAAAGGCGTCAAAAGGCGTTTTTATGAGGTAATGGGTTAAGAAGCATTTCTGCTTTACTTTAAGCCTGCTTTAAGCTTACATCTGCCTTCAATACTGAACTTAAGTGGGAAGGGTTAAACAATAACTACTCAATCAAAGTAATGTATTCATTAGAAGAGACAATTCTATTGAGCAGTCATCCTTATTTGACTGTATGGTTTGTGTTAATTAATGAGAGTTGTAAAGGATTTAACCCATTACCCCATAACCACTTTAAAGTTTTGAACACAGGTGGCCACTTAAAGCAGGTTGAAAGTAAAGCAGACGGCGCCTTAAGGCCCATTCTGCTTTACTTTCAATCTGCTTTAAGCTACAGTCTTCTAGTATATAGAAAATGTTTCTTATGATACACATATTCATGAATCATGATTGTATAAATTGGAAGTATTTTCTTCAATGGATGAATAAAGTTTAGACGTAAAAAGGCATATTTATTGGTTAACGGAATGTTACAAACTCACTCCTACAGTTACACACTCACACATTGATAATCAGTAAACCATGAATCTCTTATATCTATGAAGATCAATAATAACAAGATTTTGAATGATTCAGAACACTACTCATCGTACTGCTACAACTGTTACACTCCATTTGTTCTTCAAATACTATGCCTCTCGAAAAAAGCTTTTAACCCAGCTCTACCCTATAGCATGTTTCTATGTTTTGAAGACATGTGCCCACTTCAATCTGCTTTAGCTTTAATCAACCATCTTCTAGAAGCTTTACTTTCAGCCTGCTTTAAGCTACTTTCTGATATAGGAACTATTTTCTGTTTGAAGGAATAGTTAAAAGGGGTATTTATGGGGGAATGGGTTTTGCTATCACCTTCATTCAACCCATTTTGATGTAGGTGGTAGGGGACTGGCAGACTTAACACATCATAGGACAGGTGGCAGTAGTTAAAGCAGGATGAAAGTCAAGTTTTCCGCTTTATTTTCCCTGCTTTAACATTTCCCTCTTTAACATTTTGGCTTGTTTTCAGCTTTTAAGACAGGATGCTGCTTGAAGCAGACTGAAAGTAAAGCAGCATCTCTTTTGGAGGTTTTTGTTTTATTTTAACCCCTTACTCCATAAGTATGCCGTTTGACACCTTTTATTTATTCCTTCACTGAAGTAAATAGTTCCAATCTATACTGTCAAAAATATTTTCTATATTCTAGCAGATGGTAGCTTACAGCAGGCTGAAAGTAAAGCAGAATGTGTCATAAGATGCATTCTGCTATACTTTCAACCTGCTTTAAGTGGTCACAAGTCTTCAAAATTAGAAACAGGCTATGGGGTAATGGGTAATAGGCCAGCTACTAGCAACCACCTGTCAATGTGTAGGAAAAGTTACATTATTAATTTATAGCTTGTTTATCAGGAATAGGTAGAAGCAAATTAACCCTTTACTCCGTACTCTGTTTCTAGTTTCGAAGATAGGTGAACAGATTGAAAGTAAAGCAGAAAGCGCCACATAGTTCATTCTGCCTTACTTTCAGTCTGCTTTATACTACCATCTGCTAGGAAATAGGAAATATTTCTTACCTTTAAGCTACCATCTGCTAGAATAAAGAATATATTTATTATGATACATATTCATGACTGTATAAATTGGAATTATTTGCTTCAGTGGAGGAATGAATTAAATGCATAAAAATGTGTATTTATCATGGAGTAATTGATAAAGGCATTTCTAAGATTCTTGTTTGAGAAAACTGTTTAGTAATGAACATTTGTTTCTCAAGACTCAAGATAAGAGAGAGTAAACTGAATAAAATCAACATTTCTCACTCATTTCAGTACCAAATCCTATGGTGTTACTACTCATTAGAATCGTCTTGAAGAGACGATTCTAATGAGTAGTGACACCATAGGTTTTAATGCAGATATAAAGATTTTAGTTTTTGAACTCTGGGGCCCTGGTTTCTGTTGGGAATGGGTTAAGGCATTCACATGGGGTAAAGTGTGAACCAGTCACCTGCCTAAACCGTCAAAACTAAACATTTTGGGTAGTTAATTTAGCAGGACTTTACTGTATAACTTTTTGCTGGAGATATCTTAGTCATTTCTCAGCCCAAGGCCATTGTCGGGAAAATTGAAATCAAAAGCCAGGAATCCTCTGAGGGTGTTGTCTGGGTGGATGATGGGAATTTTATTGAACTGCTTCTTAATGTTTTTTCTCACACATATGGAACAGCTGTTTGGAATCTAAAAGTCTCGGTTGCAAACGTTCATTACTTTAGACTTGTACGAAGTGACCATTCATTGAAAAAACATGGGCTCATCTAACAGCAGGTGACTGTTTAATGCAAGATACACATGTTGCAGTAACCCTTGAGGTATCCAGATAAGAGGGAGTAAACTGAAAAAATCCAATATTTTCTCACTCTTTTCTGAACCAAATCAGATGTTGTTACTACTCATTGGAATCATCTGAAAGAGACGGTTCTAATGAGTAATAACACCATAGGCCTGCATATAAAATTATGCAGAAATTAGAAAACACACCATAATGCAGAAATTAAATAAAGATTTAATTTTTAGCTCACCTGAGCTAGCTCAGGATGAGCTTTTGCAATCCTTGAATGTGCGTCGTCCGTCGTCAACAATTTTTAGCTCACCTGAGCTAGCTCAGGGTGAGCTTTTGCAATACTTGAATGTCCGGCGTCCGGCATCAACAATTTTTAGCTAACCTGAGCCTTAGGCTCAGGGTGAGCTATTGTGATCCCATTCCGTCCGTCATACGTCGTCCGTCGTATGCATGATTTGCATGATTGGCTATGGATGAAAGGGGGTAAGTGTCTGTATATTGTTTTATGACATCTGTAGTATATTCTACCCTTAGCATGCATCTGTTTCTTAACCTATTACCCCATAACCTGTTTCTAGATTTCAAGACAGGGGACCACTTAAAAGTAGGTTGAAAGTGAAGCAGTGTTCCTTCAGGTGCGTTCTGATTAACTTACAGGCTGCTTTAAGCTATCATATGGTAGGATATAGAGCCTTTTTCTGATCGTACACAACCATATTCATGACTATAAAGTACAGTCGAACTTCGATATCTCGAACTCGGTTCAGTCGAACTTACCCTTATTTCAAAGTTAAAATGTGGCTTAGCCACAATACGGGTTGAAATACGGGTTTGTTTGTCATAACCGAGCATTAAATAATAATAATAATAAGTTCATGTGTTGACATGTCAGATAGTTCGAGTTAAGCGAGTTCGAGATATCCAAGTTCGACTGTAGGACTATTTTATTAAGTCAAGAAATAAAAGTACTGGAGTACTATGAGTACCTATGTGTATCTATTATTGTGTATCTGTGAGGTAATGGGTTAACACAAGTTTGTCATTACTTACACAAGTTTCAATGTGGGTCATGCAAGATTGATTTTTTTAGGGTTATCATTATAATATCAGATTTTTTACCTCCATAAAACACATTTATAAATGAAGACATCTTCAGCTGACATGTTGATAATTGTATGCCCACAAATGGGAGACATAACAGGGATCCAGAAAATGGGGAGTATTTCAAAAACTAAAATCTTTTTTTCTGTATTAAACCAGGCTATGGTGTTAAGATAAGTGATAAAATGCTGGATTCATTCAGTTTACCCTGTCTTATCTGTAGCCCTGCAATAAGTAATCACACTGTTTGATTGTCTGTCTGTCTGTCCCACATTGTGAACACTCTGTAACTCCTACATGCATTAATGGATTTTGAAGTAACTTGGGGAGCGGGCATTATATATATAATGTTGAAAAAACATGTAGCCCAATCCCCTGCAAGTATATTATATTATGCAATGAATATGTTTAACTAAACTAGTAAAGCAGAATATGCCTTAAGGTGCATTCTGCTTTTCTTTCAGTCTGCTTTAAGCTATCATCTGCTAGGAAATAGAAACTATTTTTTATGGTGCAGATTCATGACTGCATAAGACAAACTATTTTCCCCAGTGGAGGAATAAATTGAAGGCGCAAAAAGGTGTAACAGTATGTATGGGGTAATGGGTTAACTATGCCCCAGGACGACATAGGTGGGTACATTTGTTTTTCTCCTGTCTGTCCTTTAATAGCCATAATTTATATTTAGCATGTGTTTCTCAACTCAAGAAGATCTTGAGCTCAGAAAAAGTTTGGTCATATTCAACAAAGGTAAAGGTCATTTAGTTGTCAAATAGACTGAACTTAACCTTTGCCATTACTTTAGAAGTACATGTGATATACATTTCTCTTCCACTAAGAAGCCCATTGAAGTCAGTACAAGTTGTTTCATGTCTGACAAAGGTCAAGGTTATTTATAGGTTATGGTCACATTAGGAGGCATAGCGTTTCACAAACTCATATTGTTTTTATCCCCTGCCGAAAGGCAGAGGGATACTGTTTTAGGTCTGTCCGTCCGGCTGTGCGTGCGTGCGTCCACGTTTTCCGTCCGCAACTGTATCTCCGAAACCTATAAACAGATTTGGATTAAACTTGGTATACTTATTTGTCATCATAGGAGCACTGTGGGAAATCAAATTTTTTTCAGAAAATTTTAGGAATTTATGAGTTATCTGCCCTTTTTGTGTTAAAAATGCTGTCCGTGCGTCCGTCACGTTTTCCGTCCGCAACTGTATCTCCGAAACCTATAAACAGATTTGGATTAAACTTGGTATACTTATTTGTCATCATAGGAGCACCGTGGGAAATGAAATTTTTTTCAGAAAATTTTAGGAATTTATGAGTTATCTGCCCTTTTTGTGTTAAAAATGCCATATTTAACAGTTTTTACACTCTAGCGACTACAGTATTCAACATATTTTGTTTATACTTGCACACATTGTCTATAAGTACAAGTTCTTGCAGGTGTGCAATTATTGTAAAAAAAGGATACTTGTGACAAGAGTTATCTGCCCTTGATGTACTTAGAAATGCTAGAAAATGCTTTATTTTGGTATTGTTTACATACTAGAGCCTATAAATATGCATGGATTTTTGAAAAAACTTTCTTGAATTATGTATGGCTATTAGTTTTCAAATGAATTTGATTGTTGTTGAAAACAGAGAAATTAGTCATGAGTTATCTGCCCTAGATAAGTAAAAAAAGCCATATTTAACTGTTTTTACTCTCTGGCAACTACAATTATAAATGGATTTAAATGATACTTGCACACGATGTCTATAAGTAAAAGTTCTTGAAGGTGTGCAATTATTGTCAAAAAAGGATACTTGTTGCAAGAGTTATCTGCCCTTGATGTACTTTGAAATGCTAGAAAATGCTTTATTTTAATATTGTTTACATCCTAGTATCTATAAATATGCATGGATTTTGATAAAAAAAATTCTTAAACTATGTATGGCTATTAGTTTTCAAATAATTGTTATCATTTTTGAAAACGGACAAACAAGTCAACAATTATCTGCCCTTGATGAGTCAAAAAACCCATATTTAACAGTTTTTACCATCTAGAAACTACAGTCTTTAATGGATTTTGATTTAACTTACACATGATGTATATAAATATTAGGGTTACAATTATTGTCAAAATAGGATACTTTGTGGCAAGAGTTATCTGCCCTTTATGTACTTAGTAATGCTCAACATGGCTTTATTGTTTACATGCTATTGTGTACAAATGTGAATGGATTTTGAAAAAAAAATTAAATCATACATGGCTATTATTTATAGAATGAGTTCAATTATTATCGAAAATGTGCAAATTAGTCAAGAATACTCTGCCCTTGATGAGTTGAAAAATGTGTTTACAAATTCTACAGTTCTGAATTTTTTTTAAAAATACTTGCACACAATTATAAGTTCTTGAAAGTGTTTAATTACTGTTGAATTTGAATCAAGAGTTACCTGCCCCTGTCATACTTAGATTTATAATGCTACAAACGGCTTTATTTTTTGTATTGTTTAGGCTTTAAAATGTACAAAATTGAATGGATTTTATAAAACTTTGTAAAAAGCTTTTGAATGTTGATCTTTAAAGACAGGTGATCACCATTTGCCCCTTCCTCCCACAATAAAGTTTGCCACTTTCTTCTGGACAATCGCTGCGGCAGGGGATATCAGCTCTAAGGTGCTTGTTGCATCTTGTTTCTGGTTTAACCCTTTCCCCCATAGAAGCGCCTTTTAGCGCATTCAGTTTATTCCTTCACTGAAGAAAAAAGTTCCAATTTATACAGTCATAAATATGTATCATACAAAATATTTTCTATATTCTAGCAGATGGTAGCTTAAAGCAGGCTGAAAGTAAAGCAGAATGCGCTTAAGGCGCATTCTGCTTTACTTTCAACCTGCTTTAAGTGGACACCTATATTCAATACTAGAAAAAGGCTATGTGGGAAAGGGTTAAAGTAAGTGTAACTGTTTTTTTGCCGAAATTTTGACCTTACATACAAACAAAGGAATATTCGCCTCCCAGAAATGAAAACTGAAAAAAATTGATAATGACTGGCAATTATCGAGTCACTGCAAACAGGTGCCTTTAATACCGAAATGGGACTTTGGGAGCGGCATATTACGGTCGTTAGTCATGTACCACAGGTTTGTCGGTATACACAGTATTAACATAGAGGAAAATGTGTTGGGAGGAATTTTTAAGGTCGCTTAAGACAAAAAGTTGCTATATAGGGACGGTCGCTATGACAGGTTTGACTGTAAGTATACTTGGAGGAGTCTATTGGAGGCATCCTTAAAGTTTCTATTATTGAGGAATGGAGTAAAGGCTCAATCATGACTGAAAGTGGATGATTGCCCAGAATGGCTTTTTCATCCGTTTAGCTCACCTGAGCCAAAGGCTCAAGGTGAGCTATTGGGATGGTCCATCATGTGTCCGTCGTGCGTCGTCGTTAGGGATGGGTATTGCCAGAAATTTTGTTTTGAAATATATTGGGATACTCCATCACTGTACTGCAATACATATTGCAATATATTGCATGTTGTTCGAGCGAACTTAAGCGATGGATCTGGGGTGAATATGTGGCGACAAATTAGTTGTACCACTTTCAATCTTAACAACCATGTTACATTTAAGACAAATTGCACTGTTTGTAATGTTTTCAATTCTGAAATGCTCCCAGACATTCCTTTCGGGATTCTCATAACCAAATTGTCCAACATGATGGTAACTGACAGGGTATGGTATATAACGGTGCCAAAGTTCTAATCACACTTTTTAAAAGAAGAAATTTTTTCTAAAATGACCGACAATGTCAGTATGTGATACATAATTGCAGAAACTTTATTTTTTCATTCAGATATGTAAACTTTTATCGTCTTTGATAAAGATATTAAATCTGGTATGCACATTGATTAAAAAATGACCCCGTCCTGGACATAAATTGCATTATCTCCATTTTGTCAGCCTATATTTCTCAGGTGAGCGAAATATGCCCCATGGAGCTCTTGTTGTATTTCAATGACCTCAGAGATTTTTCTAGACATGCAATATATTGCTACAAATTAAGAAACTGGGTCATGTTCAAAGTCAAGTGTTAATTGGAATACAGTGAAACCTGCGTTCAGCAGACACTTAGTGAAGAAACATTGAGATTCTTAGCACTGGACACTGCATAATACATGCAAATTAATTTGGAGCTTTCTGCATTAAATTTTCTCTGCATTAGGTTTCCACCTGTATGTCAGTTGATCTATCTTTGAGTGGCTGCATGGTTAGCACAGGTTTTACTGTGTATTACTGTTTATAGCACATGGTTTCACTATCAGACTTAACAAGTCTGTGATCAGTATCATCTTTTATTTACAGCATTTCTCATCCCTGCTAGTACTTTAATATGCAGACTGAAGTGATGATAGCCTAGTCATGGAAACTTCTAGGGATACCTACAGTCGAACTTTGATATTTCGAACTCAGTTAAGTTGAACATACCCGTATTTCAAAGTTAAAACGTGGCTTAGCCAGGTTTTAACTTTGAAATACGGGTATGTTTGACATAACCGAGTTCGAAAATAATGAAGTTCATGTGTCATCATATCAGATATTTCGATTTAAGCGAATTCGAGATATCGAAGTTCAACTGTAGTTGCAAAAACCCCAGAAACAGCAACAGTCTATGATCAGAGATAGTCTAGGCATGAGAGAGTTTACCCTTTATTAGATACCATATAGGAATTTGAAAATCAGTGAAACTAACTGGTCAGACTTTCAGGTTTAGTAAAAGATTTAACCCTTTACTTCATATTTTGTTTGTTGAAAGTAAAGCAGAGTACACCTTAAGCAGTTTCTGCGCATTTTGCTTTACTTTCAGCCTACTTAAGCAAACATCGTGGGCTGTATGAAGACATGTTCGAGCCATGGTTTCTAATAGTCGTGTGTGATGACTTAAACCAGTTATGGTTTGTAATGGGCTGTATGAAGACATGTACCTGTTATGGTTTCTTATAGTCTGTGTGATGACTTGAACTAGTCATGGTTTGTAATGGGCTGTATGATGACATGTACTAGTTATGGTTTCTTATAGTCCGTGTGATGACTTGAACCAGTCATGGTTTGTAATGGACTGTATGAAGACATGTACTAGTTATGGTTTCTTATAGTCTGTGTGATGACTTGAACTAGTCATGGTTTGTAATGGGCTGTATGATGACATGTACCTGTTATGGTTTCTTATAGTCTGTGTGATGACTTGAACCAGTCATGGTTTGTAATGGACTGTATGATGACATGTTCGAGCCATGGTTTCTTATAGTCCGTGTGATGACTTGAACCAGTCATGGTTTGTAATGGGCTGTATGAAGACATGTACTAGTTATGGTTTCTTATAGTCTGTGTGATGACTTGAACCAGTCATGGTTTGTAATGGGCTGTATGAAGACATGTACTAGTTATGGTTTCTTATAGTCTGTGTGATGACTTGTACCAGTCGTGGTTTGTAATGGACTGTATGAAGACATGTACCAGTTATGGTTTCTTATAGTCTGTGTGATGACTTGAACCAGTCATGGTTTGTAATGGACTGTATGATGACATGTTCGAGCCATGGTTTCTTATAGTCTGTGTGATGACTTGAACCAGTTATGGTTTGTAATGGACTGTATGATGACATGTTCGAGCCATGGTTTCTTATAGTCTGTGTGATGACTTGTACCAGTCATGGTTTGTAATGGACTGTATGATGACATGTTCGAGCCATGGTTTCTTATAGTCTGTGTGATGACTTGTACCAGTTATGGTTTGTAATGGACTGTATGAAAACATGTACCTGTTATGGTTTCTTATAGTCCGTGTGATGACTTGAACCAGTCATGGTTTGTAATGGGCTGTATGATGACATGTACTAGTTATGGTTTCCTATAGTCCGTGTGATGACTTGAACCAGTCATGGTTTGTAATGGGCTGTATGAAGACATGTACCAGTTATGGTTTCTTATAGTCTGTGTGATGACTTGAACCAGTCATGGTTTGTAATGGACTGTATGAAGACATGTACTAGTTATGGTTTCTTATAGTCCGTGTGATGACTTGAACCAGTCATGGTTTGTAATGGGCTGTATGAAGACATGTACTAGTTATGGTTTCTTATAGTCTGTGTGATGACTTGTACCAGTCATGGTTTGTAATGGACTGTATGAAGACATGTTGGAGCCATGGTTTCTAATAGTCGTGTGTGATGACTTGGACCAGTGATGGTTTGTAATGGGCTGTATGATGACATGTTCGAGCCATGGTTTCTTATAGTCCGTGTGATGACTTGAACCAGTCATGGTTTGTAATGGGCTGTATGAAGACATGTACTAGTTATGGTTTCTTATAGTCTGTGTGATGACTTGAACCAGTCATGGTTTGTAATGGACTGTATGAAGACATGTACCTGTTATGGTTTCTTATAGTCTGTGTGATGACTTGAACCAGTCATGGTTTGTAATGGACTGTATGAAGACATGTACTAGTTATGGTTTCTTATAGTCTGTGTGATGACTTGAACCAGTCATGGTTTGTAATGGGCTGTATGAAGACATGTACTAGTTATGGTTTCTTATAGTCTGTGTGATGACTTGAACCAGTCATGGTTTGTAATGGGCTGTATGAAGACATGTACTAGTTATGGTTTCTTATAGTCTGTGTGATGACTTGAACCAGTCATGGTTTGTAATGGGCTGTATGAAGACATGTACTAGTTATGGTTTCTTATAGTCTGTGTGATGACTTGTAAAAGTCGTGGTTTGTAATGGACTGTATGAAGACATGTACCAGTTATGGTTTCTTATAGTCTGTGTGATGACTTGAACCAGTCATGGTTTGTAATGGACTGTATGATGACATGTTCGAGCCATGGTTTCTTATAGTCTGTGTGATGACTTGAACCAGTTATGGTTTGTAATGGACTGTATGATGACATGTTCGAGCCATGGTTTCTTATAGTCTGTGTGATGACTTGTACCAGTCATGGTTTGTAATGGACTGTATGATGACATGTTCGAGCCATGGTTTCTTATAGTCTGTGTGATGACTTGTACCAGTCGTGGTTTGTAATGGACTGTATGATGACATGTTCGAGCTATGGTTTCTTATAGTCCGTGTGATGACTTGAACCAGTCGTGGTTTGTAATGGACTGTATGAAGACATGTACCAGTTATGGTTTCTTATAGTCTGTGTGATGACTTGAACCAGTCATGGTTTGTAATGGGCTGTATGAAGACATGTACTAGTTATGGTTTCTTATAGTCTGTGTGATGACTTGTACCAGTCGTGGTTTGTAATGGACTGTATGAAGACATGTACCAGTTATGGTTTCTTATAGTCTGTGTGATGACTTGAACCAGTCATGGTTTGTAATGGACTGTATGATGACATGTTCGAGCCATGGTTTCTTATAGTCTGTGTGATGACTTGAACCAGTTATGGTTTGTAATGGACTGTATGATGACATGTTCGAGCCATGGTTTCTTATAGTCTGTGTGATGACTTGAACCAGTCATGGTTTGTAATGGACTGTATGATGACATGTTCGAGCCATGGTTTCTTATAGTCCGTGTGATGACTTGTACCAGTCATGGTTTGTAATGGACTGTATGAAGACATGTACCAGTTATGGTTTCTTATAGTCTGTGTGATGACTTGAACCAGTCATGGTTTGTAATGGACTGTATGATGACATGTTCGAGCCATGGTTTCTTATAGTCCGTGTGATGACTTGAACCAGTCATGGTTTGTAATGGGCTGTATGATGACATGTACCAGTTATGGTTTCTTATAGTCTGTGTGATGACTTGTACCAGTCGTGGTTTGTAATGGACTGTATGATGACATGTTCGAGCCATGGTTTCTTATAGTCCGTGTGATGACTTGAACCAGTCGTGGTTTGTAATGGACTGTATGAAGACATGTACCAGTTATGGTTTCTTATAGTCTGTGTGATGACTTGAACCAGTCATGGTTTGTAATGGACTGTATGAAGACATGTACTAGTTATGGTTTCTTATAGTCCGTGTGATGACTTGAACCAGTCATGGTTTGTAATGGACTGTATGATGACATGTACCAGTTATGGTTTCTTATAGTCTGTGTGATGACTTGTACCAGTCGTGGTTTGTAATGGACTGTATGATGACATGTTCGAGCCATGGTTTCTTATAGTCCGTGTGATGACTTGAACCAGTCGTGGTTTGTAATGGACTGTATGAAGACATGTACCAGTTATGGTTTCTTATAGTCTGTGTGATGACTTGAACCAGTCATGGTTTGTAATGGACTGTATGAAGACATGTACTAGTTATGGTTTCTTATAGTCTGTGTGATGACTTGAACCAGTCATGGTTTGTAATGGACTGTATGAAGACATGTACTAGTTATGGTTTCTTATAGTCTGTGTGATGACTTGTACCAGTCGTGGTTTGTAATGGACTGTATGATGACATGTTCGAGCCATGGTTTCTTATAGTCCGTGTGATGACTTGAACCAGTCGTGGTTTGTAATGGACTGTATGAAGACATGTACCAGTTATGGTTTCTTATAGTCCGTGTGATGACTTGAACCAGTCATGGTTTGTAATGGGCTGTATGAAGACATGTACTAGTTATGGTTTCTTATAGTCCGTGTGATGACTTGAACCAGTCATGGTTTGTAATGGACTGTATGAAGACATGTACTAGTTATGGTTTCTTATAGTCTGTGTGATGACTTGAACCAGTCATGGTTTGTAATGGACTGTATGAAGACATGTACCAGTTATGGTTTCTTATAGTCTGTGTGATGACTTGAACCAGTCATGGTCTTATAGTCTGTGTGATGACTTGAACCAGTCATGGTTTGTAATGGGCTGTATGAAGACATGTACCAGTTATGGTTTCTTATAGTCTGTGTGATGACTTGAACCAGTCATGGTTTGTAATGGGCTGTATGAAGACATGTACCAGTTATGGTTTCTTATAGTCTGTGTGATGACTTGAACTAGTCATGGTTTGTAATGGACTGTATGAAGACATGTACCAGTTATGGTTTCTTATAGTCTGTGTGATGACTTGAACTAGTCATGGTTTGTAATGGGCTGTATGAAGACATGTACTAGTTATGGTTTCTTATAGTCTGTGTGATGACTTGAACTAGTTATGGTTTGTAATGGACTGTATGAAGACATGTACTAGTTATGGTTTCTTATAGTCTGTGTGATGACTTGAACCAGTCATGGTTTGTAATGGGCTGTATGAAGACATGTACTAGTTATGGTTTCTTATAGTCTGTGTGATGACTTGAACTAGTTATGGTTTGTAATGGACTGTATGAAGACATGTACTAGTTATGGTTTCTTATAGTCCGTGTGATGACTTGTACCAGTCGTGGTTTGTAATGGACTGTATGAAGACATGTACCAGTTATGGTTTCTTATAGTCCGTGTGATGACTTGAACCAGTCATGGTTTGTAATGGACTGTATGAAGACATGTACTAGTTATGGTTTCTTATAGTCCGTGTGATGACTTGAACCAGTCATGGTTTGTAATGGACTGTATGATGACATGTACCAGTTATGGTTTCTTATAGTCTGTGTGATGATTTGTACCAGTCATGGTTTGTAATGGACTGTATGATGACATGTTCGAGCCATGGTTTCTTATAGTCTGTGTGATGACTTGAACCAGTCATGGTTTGTAATGGACTGTATGAAGACATGTACTAGTTATGGTTTCTTATAGTCTGTGTGATGACTTGAACCAGTCATGGTTTGTAATGGGCTGTATGAAGACATGTACTAGTTATGGTTTCTTATAGTCTGTGTGATGACTTGAACCAGTTATGGTTTGTAATGGACTGTATGATGACATGTACCAGTTATGGTTTCTTATAGTCCGTGTGATGACTTGAACCAGTTATGGTTTGTAATGGACTGTATGAAGACATGTACCAGTTATGGTTTCTTATAGTCTGTGTGATGACTTGAACCAGTCATGGTTTGTAATGGACTGTATGATGACATGTTCGAGCCATGGTTTCTTATAGTCCGTGTGATGACTTGAACCAGTCGTGGTTTGTAATGGACTGTATGAAGACATGTACCAGTTATGGTTTCTTATAGTCTGTGTGATGACTTGAACCAGTCATGGTTTGTAATGGACTGTATGATGACATGTTCGAGCCATGGTTTCTTATAGTCCGTGTGATGACTTGTACCAGTCATGGTTTGTAATGGACTGTATGAAGACATGTACCAGTTATGGTTTCTTATAGTCTGTGTGATGACTTGTACCAGTTATGGTTTGTAATGGACTGTATGAAGACATGTACTAGTTATGGTTTCTTATAGTCCGTGTGATGACTTGTACCAGTCGTGGTTTGTAATGGACTGTATGAAGACATGTACTAGTTATGGTTTCTTATAGTCTGTGTGATGACTTGAACCAGTCATGGTTTGTAATGGACTGTATGATGACATGTTCGAGCCATGGTTTCTTATAGTCCGTGTGATGACTTGTACCAGTCATGGTTTGTAATGGACTGTATGAAGACATGTACCAGTTATGGTTTCTTATAGTCTGTGTGATGACTTGTACCAGTTATGGTTTGTAATGGACTGTATGAAGACATGTACTAGTTATGGTTTCTTATAGTCCGTGTGATGACTTGTACCAGTCGTGGTTTGTAATGGACTGTATGAAGACATGTACTAGTTATGGTTTCTTATAGTCCGTGTGATGACTTGTACCAGTCGTGGTTTGTAATGGACTGTATGAAGACATGTACTAGTTATGGTTTCTTATAGTCTGTGTGATGACTTGAACCAGTCATGGTTTGTAATGGGCTGTATGAAGACATGTACTAGTTATGGTTTCTTATAGTCTGTGTGATGACTTGAACCAGTCATGGTTTGTAATGGGCTGTATGAAGACATGTACTAGTTATGGTTTCTTATAGTCTGTGTGATGACTTGTACCAGTCATGGTTTGTAATGGGCTGTATGAAGACATGTACCAGTTATGGTTTCTTATAGTCTGTGTGATGACTTGAACTAGTTATGGTTTGTAATGGACTGTATGAAGACATGTACTAGTTATGGTTTCTTATAGTCCGTGTGATGACTTGAACCAGTCATGGTTTGTAATGGACTGTATGAAGACATGTACCAGTTATGGTTTCTTATAGTCCGTGTGATGACTTGAACCAGTCATGGTTTGTAATGGACTGTATGATGACATGTACCAGTTATGGTTTCTTATAGTCTGTGTGATGATTTGTACCAGTCATGGTTTGTAATGGACTGTATGATGACATGTTCGAGCCATGGTTTCTTATAGTCTGTGTGATGACTTGAACCAGTCATGGTTTGTAATGGACTGTATGAAGACATGTACTAGTTATGGTTTCTTATAGTCTGTGTGATGACTTGAACCAGTCATGGTTTGTAATGGGCTGTATGAAGACATGTACTAGTTATGGTTTCTTATAGTCTGTGTGATGACTTGAACCAGTTATGGTTTGTAATGGACTGTATGATGACATGTACCAGTTATGGTTTCTTATAGTCCGTGTGATGACTTGAACCAGTTATGGTTTGTAATGGACTGTATGAAGACATGTACCAGTTATGGTTTCTTATAGTCTGTGTGATGACTTGAACCAGTCATGGTTTGTAATGGACTGTATGATGACATGTTCGAGCCATGGTTTCTTATAGTCCGTGTGATGACTTGAACCAGTCGTGGTTTGTAATGGACTGTATGAAGACATGTACCAGTTATGGTTTCTTATAGTCTGTGTGATGACTTGAACCAGTCATGGTTTGTAATGGACTGTATGATGACATGTTCGAGCCATGGTTTCTTATAGTCCGTGTGATGACTTGTACCAGTCATGGTTTGTAATGGACTGTATGAAGACATGTACCAGTTATGGTTTCTTATAGTCTGTGTGATGACTTGTACCAGTTATGGTTTGTAATGGACTGTATGAAGACATGTACTAGTTATGGTTTCTTATAGTCCGTGTGATGACTTGTACCAGTCGTGGTTTGTAATGGACTGTATGAAGACATGTACTAGTTATGGTTTCTTATAGTCCGTGTGATGACTTGTACCAGTCGTGGTTTGTAATGGACTGTATGAAGACATGTACTAGTTATGGTTTCTTATAGTCTGTGTGATGACTTGAACCAGTCATGGTTTGTAATGGGCTGTATGAAGACATGTACTAGTTATGGTTTCTTATAGTCTGTGTGATGACTTGAACAAGTCATGGTTTGTAATGGGCTGTATGAAGACATGTACTAGTTATGGTTTCTTATAGTCTGTGTGATGACTTGTACCAGTCATGGTTTGTAATGGGCTGTATGAAGACATGTACCAGTTATGGTTTCTTATAGTCTGTGTGATGACTTGAACCAGTCATGGTTTGTAATGGACTGTATGATGACATGTTCGAGCCATGGTTTCTTATAGTCTGTGTGATGACTTGAACCAGTCATGGTTTGTAATGGGCTGTATGAAGACATGTACTAGTTATGGTTTCTTATAGTCTGTGTGATGACTTGTACCAGTCATGGTTTGTAATGGGCTGTATGATGACATGTACCAGTTATGGTTTCTTATAGTCTGTGTGATGACTTGTACCAGTCATGGTTTGTAATGGGCTGTATGAAGACATGTACTAGTTATGGTTTCTTATAGTCTGTGTGATGACTTGTACCAGTCGTGGTTTGTAATGGACTGTATGAAGACATGTACCAGTTATGGTTTCTTATAGTCCGTGTGATGACTTGAACCAGTCATGGTTTGTAATGGACTGTATGAAGACATGTACCAGTTATGGTTTCTTATAGTCTGTGTGATGACTTGAACCAGTCATGGTTTGTAATGGACTGTATGAAGACATGTTCGAGCCATGGTTTCTTATAGTCTGTGTGATGACTTGTACCAGTCATGGTTTGTAATGGGCTGTATGAAGACATGTACTAGTTATGGTTTCTTATAGTCTGTGTGATGACTTGTACCAGTTATGGTTTGTAATGGGCTGTATGAAGACATGTACTACAGTGCTCCAAGAAAATATTTTTGACTGACAAGCCCAGGGCAAGTAGGCTTATAAAATTGACAAGCCCTGTCCCAAATGAACTTGCCCGATTTTTTTGTAAATGACCTAAGACAGCCTCATTTTCCTTTTAAGTTCTGTAGTCAGTGAAAGTGATTCTAACTGTTAAGTGGTTCTTATGGGATTTCCAGTTCAGGGATTTCCAGATTCTATTTTAGTAACAATTATCATAATCCATTATTTTATCTTAATTAATCATTTAACTCATCCCTACACTGCTTTTGTACCAATTTTACATAAAAATCTTACTTTAATTAATCTCTTCTTTCATATGCTTATTCAATGTGAAGGACGCCATTTTGCACAAATTTGACAAAATGGTGGACATTTGGAAGTTTGTTTCTAAACTTTGTTTGAGTGATGGAAAGTGTTATAATTTGACTTATAGTGAAACTTTAATGCATTGGAGGATATATGATTGTTATTTTAGGTGAGTGAAACCCTTATACAGTAATTTCAAGGGAAATTTCAGAAAAATCGTAAATCCTTTTGTTTACACACCTGTATTAGCTGTAAGATTTTCAATGAAACAGACTCTAGACATTGATCATGAGGCGTGACCGTAAGCGCTTATCTTATGGTAAAAGTCAACCCTGATTAGAGGCAAACATGCTAACACGCTTGATTGGTCACTGATTGTGTAATTATCACTAGTAAAACTGAGTGCTAAAATAGATAACACGCTTCGCGGCTTGTAAAGGCTACTGAACAGAACAGTGCATATGTTTAGTTACATAATTAGACAGGCCCAGCGGGCATGATCACCATAATTTATGACAGGCCCCAATTGAAAATATAGGAGCCCCGGGCGTCGGGCTATCCAATTTTTTGAGCACTGTACTAGTTATGGTTTCTTATAGTCTGTGTGATGACTTGTACCAGTTATGGTTTGTAATGGACTGTATGAAGACATGTTGGAGCCATGGTTTCTTATAGTCTGTGTGATGACTTGAACCAGTCATGGTTTGTAATGGGCTGTATGAAGACATGTACTAGTTATGGTTTCTTATAGTCTGTGTGATGACTTGTACCAGTTATGGTTTGTAATGGGCTGTATGAAGACATGTACTAGTTATGGTTTCTTATAGTCCGTGTGATGACTTGAACCAGTCATGGTTTGTAATGGACTGTATGAAGACATGTACTAGTTATGGTTTCTTATAGTCTGTGTGATCACTTGTACCAGTCATGGTTTGTAATGGACTGTATGAAGACATGTACTAGTTATGGTTTCTTATAGTCCGTGTGATGACTTGTACCAG
The DNA here is from genome assembly GCA_922989275.2 of Gari tellinella. Taxonomy (NCBI): domain Eukaryota; kingdom Metazoa; phylum Mollusca; class Bivalvia; order Cardiida; family Psammobiidae; genus Gari; species Gari tellinella. Next base: position 63,984,433 of record OV277860.1, on the reverse strand, counting down.
TCGTGGTTTGTAATGGACTGTATGATGACATGTACCAGTTATGGTTTCTTATAGTCTGTGTGATGACTTGAACCAGTCATGGTTTGTAATGGACTGTATGATGACATGTTTGAGCCATGGTTTCTTATAGTCTGTGTGATGACTTGTACCAGTCATGGTTTGTAATGGACTGTATGATGACATGTTCGAGCCATGGTTTCTTATAGTCTGTGTGATGACTTGTACCAGTTATGGTTTGTAATGGACTGTATGAAGACATGTACCAGTTATGGTTTCTTATAGTCCGTGTGATGACTTGTACCAGTTATGGTTTGTAATGGGCTGTATGAAGACATGTACTAATTATGGTTTCTTATAGTCTGTGTGATGACTTGTACCAGTCATGGTTTGTAATGGGCTGTATGATGACATGTTCGAGCCATGGTTTCTTATAGTCCGTGTGATGACTTGAACCAGTCGTGGTTTGTAATGGACTGTATGATGACATGTACTAGTTCTGGTTTCTTATAGTCTGTGTGATGACTTGTACCAGTCATGGTTTGTAATGGACTGTATGATGACATGTTCGAGCCATGGTTTCTTATAGTCCGTGTGATGACTTGAACCAGTCATGGTTTGTAATGGACTGTATGATGACATGTTCGAGCCATGGTTTCTTATAGTCTGTGTGATGACTTGAACCAGTCATGGTTTGTAATGGACTGTATGATGACATGTTCGAGCCATGGTTTCTTATAGTCTGTGTGATGACTTGAACCAGTCATGGTTTGTAATGGACTGTATGAAAACATGTACCTGTTATGGTTTCTTATAGTCCGTGTGATGACTTGAACCAGTCATGGTTTGTAATGGACTGTATGAAGACATGTACCAGTTATGGTTTCTTATAGTCTGTGTGATGACTTGAACCAGTCATGGTTTGTAATGGACTGTATGAAGACATGTTCGAGCCATGGTTTCTTATAGTCTGTGTGATGACTTGTACCAGTCATGGTTTGTAATGGACTGTATGAAGACATGTACTAGTTATGGTTTCTTATAGTCCGTGTGATGACTTGTACCAGTCATGGTTTGTAATGGACTGTATGAAGACATGTACCAGTTATGGTTTCTTATAGTCTGTGTGATGACTTGAACCAGTCATGGTTTGTAATGGGCTGTATGAAGACATGTACTAATTATGGTTTCCTATAGTCCGTGTGATGACTTGAACCAGTCATGGTTTGTAATGGACTGTATGAAGACATGTACCAGTTATGGTTTCTTATAGTCCGTGTGATGACTTGTACCAGTCGTGGTTTGTAATGGACTGTATGAAGACATGTACTAGTTATGGTTTCTTATAGTCTGTGTGATGACTTGAACCAGTTATGGTTTGTAATGGGCTGTATGAAGACATGTACTAGTTATGGTTTCTTATAGTCTGTGTGATGACTTGAACCAGTTATGGTTTGTAATGGACTGTATGATGACATGTACCAGTTATGGTTTCTTATAGTCCGTGTGATGACTTGTACCAGTCATGGTTTGTAATGGGCTGTATGAAGACATGTACTAGTTATGGTTTCTTATAGTCTGTGTGATGACTTGTACCAGTCATGGTTTGTAATGGACTGTATGAAGACATGTACTAGTTATGGTTTCTTATAGTCTGTGTGATGACTTGAACCAGTCATGGTTTGTAATGGACTGTATGAAGACATGTACCAGTTATGGTTTCTTATAGTCTGTGTGATGACTTGAACCAGTCATGGTTTGTAATGGACTGTATGAAGACATGTTGGAGCCATGGTTTCTAATAGTCGTGTGTGATGACTTGTACCAGTCGTGGTTTGTAATGGACTGTATGAAGACATGTACCAGTTATGGTTTCTTATAGTCTGTGTGATGACTTGTACCAGTCATGGTTTGTAATGGACTGTATGATGACATGTTCGAGCCATGGTTTCTTATAGTCCGTGTGATGACTTGAACCAGTCATGGTTTGTAATGGGCTGTATGAAGACATGTACCAGTTATGGTTTCTTATAGTCTGTGTGATGACTTGAACCAGTCATGGTTTGTAATGGGCTGTATGAAGACATGTACCAGTTATGGTTTCTTATAGTCTGTGTGATGACTTGAACCAGTCATGGTTTGTAATGGACTGTATGAAGACATGTACCAGTTATGGTTTCTTATAGTCTGTGTGATGACTTGAACCAGTCATGGTTTGTAATGGACTGTATGAAGACATGTACTAGTTATGGTTTCTTATAGTCCGTGTGTTGACTTGTACCAGTCATGGTTTGTAATGGACTGTATGAAGACATGTACTAGTTATGGTTTCTTATAGTCCGTGTGATGACTTGTACCAGTCGTGGTTTGTAATGGACTGTATGAAGACATGTACTAGTTATGGTTTCTTATAGTCCGTGTGATGACTTGTACCAGTCGTGGTTTGTAATGGACTGTATGAAGACATGTACTAGTTATGGTTTCTTATAGTCTGTGTGATGACTTGAACCAGTTATGGTTTGTAATGGACTGTATGATGACATGTACCAGTTATGGTTTCTTATAGTCCGTGTGATGACTTGAACCAGTCATGGTTTGTAATGGACTGTATGAAGACATGTACCAGTTATGGTTTCTTATAGTCTGTGTGATGACTTGAACCAGTCATGGTTTGTAATGGACTGTATGATGACATGTTCGAGCCATGGTTTCTTATAGTCTGTGTGATGACTTGAACCAGTCATGGTTTGTAATGGGCTGTATGAAGACATGTACTAGTTATGGTTTCTTATAGTCTGTGTGATGACTTGTACCAGTCATGGTTTGTAATGGGCTGTATGAAGACATGTACTAGTTATGGTTTCTTATAGTCTGTGTGATGACTTGTACCAGTCATGGTTTGTAATGGACTGTATGATGACATGTTCGAGCCATGGTTTCTTATAGTCTGTGTGATGACTTGAACCAGTCATGGTTTGTAATGGACTGTATGATGACATGTTCGAGCCATGGTTTCTTATAGTCTGTGTGATGACTTGTACCAGTTATGGTTTGTGATGGGCTGTATGAAGACATGTACTAGTTATGGTTTCTTATAGTCCGTGTGATGACTTGAACCAGTTATGGTTTGTAATGGACTGTATGATGACATGTACCAGTTATGGTTTCTTATAGTCCGTGTGATGACTTGAACCAGTCATGGTTTGTAATGGACTGTATGAAGACATGTACCAGTTATGGTTTCTTATAGTCTGTGTGATGACTTGAACCAGTCATGGTTTGTAATGGACTGTATGATGACATGTTCGAGCCATGGTTTCTTATAGTCTGTGTGATGACTTGAACCAGTCATGGTTTGTAATGGGCTGTATGAAGACATGTACTAGTTATGGTTTCTTATAGTCTGTGTGATGACTTGTACCAGTCATGGTTTGTAATGGGCTGTATGAAGACATGTACTAGTTATGGTTTCTTATAGTCTGTGTGATGACTTGTACCAGTCATGGTTTGTAATGGACTGTATGATGACATGTTCGAGCCATGGTTTCTTATAGTCTGTGTGATGACTTGAACCAGTCATGGTTTGTAATGGACTGTATGATGACATGTTCGAGCCATGGTTTCTTATAGTCTGTGTGATGACTTGTACCAGTTATGGTTTGTGATGGGCTGTATGAAGACATGTACTAGTTATGGTTTCTTATAGTCCGTGTGATGACTTGAACCAGTCATGGTTTGTAATGGACTGTATGAAGACATGTACCAGTTATGGTTTCTTATAGTCTGTGTGATGACTTGTACCAGTCATGGTTTGTAATGGGCTGTATGAAGACATGTACTAGTTATGGTTTCTTATAGTCTGTGTGATGACTTGAACCAGTCATGGTTTGTAATGGACTGTATGATGACATGTTCGAGCCATGGTTTCTTATAGTCTGTGTGATGACTTGAACCAATCATGGTTTGTAATGGGCTGTATGAAGACATGTACTAGTTATGGTTTCTTATAGTCTGTGTGATGACTTGAACCAGTCATGGTTTGTAATGGACTGTATGAAGACATGTTCGAGCCATGGTTTCTTATAGTCTGTGTGATGACTTGTACCAGTCGTGGTTTGTAATGGACTGTATGAAGACATGTACTAGTTATGGTTTCTTATAGTCTGTGTGATGACTTGAACCAGTCATGGTTTGTAATGGACTGTATGAAGACATGTACCAGTTATGGTTTCTTATAGTCTGTGTGATGACTTGAACTAGTTATGGTTTGTAATGGGCTGTATGAAGACATGTACTAGTTATGGTTTCTTATAGTCTGTGTGATGACTTGAACCAGTTATGGTTTGTAATGGACTGTATGATGACATGTACCAGTTATGGTTTCTTATAGTCTGTGTGATGACTTGTACCAGTCATGGTTTGTAATGGACTGTATGATGACATGTTTGAGCCATGGTTTCTTATAGTCTGTGTGATGACTTGTACCAGTTATGGTTTGTAATGGACTGTATGATGACATGTTCGAGCCATGGTTTCTTATAGTCTGTGTGATGACTTGAAGTTGGAATTTAAAAATGATTTTAATTTATGTCAATTTTCATCATGTTTTGGACCTAGGTTTTTCGACTACAAATCACCAGGTTAAAGTTTTTTGGACGGGTTGTTTTAAAGCTTAATATTTGTGCTAGGGTGCTTAAATTTTGTATGGAGGTTCATTTGGGGTTAAACATTGATGTTATGGAGTTTAAAGTTAAAAATATTTTTAATTTATGTCAATTTTCATCATGTTTTGGACTTAGGTTTTTCGACTACAAATCACCAGGTTAAAGTAGGTTTTTCGACTACAAATCACCAGGTTAAAGTTTTTTGGACGGGTTGTTTTAAAGCTTAATATTTGTGCTAGGGTGCTGAAATTTTGTAGTGAGGTTCATTTGGGGTTTAACATTGATGTTATGGATTTGGAATTTAAAAATGATTTTAATTTTTGTCTATATTTGACATGTTTTGGACTTAGGTTTTTTACTACAAAAGACTAGGTTAAAGTTTTTTGGACGGGTTGTTTTAAAGTTTAATACATGTGCTAGGGTGCTGAAAGTTTGTATAGAGGTCCATTGGGGGTCAAACATGGATGTTATGGAGTTTAAAGTTAAAAATAATTTTAATATTTGTCAATATTTGACATATTTTGGACTTGGGTATTTTGCTACAAATCACCAGGTTCAATTTTTTTGGACGGGTTGTTTTAAAGTTTAATACTTGTCCTAGGGTGCTGAAATTTTGTATGGAGCTTCATTTGGGAACAAACATTGAGGCTATGAAGTTGGAATTAAAAATGTTTTTAATTTATTTCAATTTTTGACATGTTTTGGACTTAGTTGTTTTGACCTCAAAGCACCAGGTTAAAGTTTTTTGGACGGGTTGTTTTAAAGTTTTATATAACTAGATTAAGACTCATCATTCATTTAATAATCTTTCTAAACTGAAAATTGATTTGTTTTGCATACAAGATGTTTTTAGACATAAATTTCAAGCAGGCGAGCATCAGGTGGCTTTGACACCCATTTCTGGTTAATGGTTTGTGTGAAGATTTGTACAAGTCTTGGTTTCTTATTGGCGATATGAAGACTTTGTACCAGTCATGGTTTCTAATGGTCTGTATGAAGACATGCACTATTGAGTCATTGATTCTAAAATAGTCTGACACTGTATGAATACTTGTACCAGTCATGATTTGTAATTGTCTGTGTAAAGATTTGTACAAGTTGTGGTTAACATGTATTATGGGCCATATGAAGACTTTGTACCAGTCATGGTTGTAATGGACTGTATGAAGCCTTGTACCAGTCATGATTTGTAATGGTTATGTGAAGACTTGTACCAGTCCAGGGCTGGACAAATATTTTTCAGGGCAACTTGCCCAGGGCAAGCTGCTCAAAATTTTGGACTTGCCCCATATTTTCATCGCGGAATATTGAACAATGAAACAAGTCATAGGCCTGGTCTGTACAGTACATATAAATCATCCTCTTCATTATTTCAATATAGATATATTCTATATAAATATTCATTAACTGTGATTAATAATTCACACCATTACAAATAAGTAATGCTTTTATTCACAGCAGTGGTTTTTTTTTTGTAATGGAGGCTTATCACCTCTGTTTAGCCTTTAGACTTATGTTATATCTTGAGAAAGAGTTTTTTTTCTTGCATAGAATCAGTGATATGTATATACATGTATACTGTCCCTAATGGAATTCATTTTGCTGAAGCCTCCCACATTCTGCTATAAAAGGACTTAGTAATCAACACAAGTCCAATGATATCAACTTCTACTACACCTTAGTCTTGCAGGCTTGTAATTTATGCAGGTGATTTATTGGTGCAGGTTTTGATATACCCGAAAAAAGTCCCGCACAGGACTGGAGGTTTGTGTATACCTGCCCACAACTCTTTGGGACACAACGTTTCAGTTTGATTAATGTACGTGGCTAAAGTAACGATATTTTTCTTGTTTCTTGACATTCCAGAGTCTCTGTGATAGGAACCATTACCAATGGTTTGGTTTTAAACATTAACAATACAGCACTTGTCTTCGGAAAAATTATCACGAATCGAAGTTTTATGGACGAATCTTGCCGAGGACGAAGCAGTTTGCCAACACTTGAAAACGCAAAAATATATTGTCAAGGGTGATATTTATCTTACCTATCGAAGAATATAATAACCAAGCTAGACAGTCATGACAATTTTCTGGTTAAAGTTTAAACTGTTACTTTAAGTTGCAAAATCAACATTATCGATTCAGTTTTTCAACATACTTTCACTTCAAAAGCGTCCATCATAAGTTTATAGGTTTAGATCATTCGGAATTTCGGATCTTATCGTTTAGGTTCTTGACTGGTTCGCACGTAATATTTCATATTTTACTGACTGGTGCACGAACATTTGCATGGAAATTGTTCAATAATTTAAAAAGTTTGGTGTACCCGTCTACTTTATACGCATTAATTTATACAAGCCTCGTTGTGACGAATATTGACAATCTGCTTCGAAAAATTGATTTTGAAGCCTAATTACAAAGGACTTTTTACCTATCCGTGACCTCCGCGGCATCATAAAGAAATGATGAACGTTGTTATCAGAGTCTTTTACCGACTCTGCTCCAACATCAAACAAATTCACCGTGAGTTTGTGTCAATTTTGTCACCCATACCAGAACATGAAATCTCAGCATGGGTCATTACACAGACCAGTGTTGGTCATATCATGCACCAGAAACACAAACGGGATCACAGTTGGGGCAGAATCACTGTTTATTGCTGTGTTTGATTGTTAGCCAAATGCCACTAGACAATAGGTTGGTTTATTAACGAAATTTCCCCAAATATTTGAGCTTGCCCAGATCGGAAAATCGACCTTGCCCCGGGCAATTTGCCGTCCAAAATGGACTTGCCCAAGTGGAATTTGAGCTTGGCCGGGGCCTCGGGCAAGTGGAATTGTCCAGCCCTGCAGTCATGTTTTCTAATGGGGTGCATTTAGACTTGACCAGTCATGGTTTCTAATGGACTTAATGAAGACTTGTACCAGTTACTGTTTTTCATTGACTCAGTATGAAGACTTGTTCCAGTCATGGTTTCTCATGGACTTTACAAAGATGTGTACCAGTCATGGTTTCTTATGGACTATATAAAGACTTTGTACCTGTCATGGTTTCTAATGGACTGTATGAAGACTTGTCCCAGTTATGGTTACTTATTGACTTAGTATGAAGACTTGTTCCAGCCATGGTTTCTCATGGACTTTACAAAGATGTGTACCAGTCATGGTTTCTAATGGACTGGATGAAGACTTGTCCCAGTTATGGTTTCTTATTGACTTAGTATGAAGACTTGTTCCAGCCATGGTTTCTCATGGACTTTACAAAGATTTGTACCAGTCATGGTTTCTAATGGACTGGATGAAGACTTGTACGTACCAGTTATGGTTTCTACCAAGTCTATGTACCATTCAAGGTTTCGAAAGGCTTTTATGACTTGAGAGTGAGGGACTCCAATTTTACTTTTGTTTGAGCCTCAGAAGCAACTTATGCCAGTTAACAGTTTTAACTTCAGAGATGACCTATATTTTAGCATTATAATGTATCAGATATAAGTATAGCCACACTAAATTGTGTGTAAAAACCGCAGAGATAACAAGGATTTATGCACATTAAAACTTTGATGTTACCTCAATTTTTATCAAACATTTTCAATCTTCATTGAATCTGTCAGTTTACAACTTTAACCCTGACAATAATTATATAACTATAATTATGTGATAGAGATTTCATATTTGTACTCATTAAAAACAGCTCTAAGCGCTTGAGCTCAGTACAACTTGGGTCATGTCCAACAAAGGTCAAGGTCATTTAGAGGTTAAATAGACTGAATTTAACATTGGTCTTAACTTTACAACTACATGACTTGTGATAGAGACTTCATATTTGGACTTTATACTTGCTATAAAAAGTTCTTGAGCTCAGTACAACTCTGGTCATTCTTACAAAGATCAAGGTCATTTAGAGGTCAAATAGGTTGCATTTAACCTTGGCCATAACTTTAGAGCTACATGTGATCTATAGAGACTTCATATTTGGCATGTGATCTTAATTCAAGAAGCTCTTGAACTCAGTACAAGCTTGGTGATGGCCAGCAAAGGTCATACAGGGTAATCCTGATTCACAAAGATCATTTGAGTAAAATTGGTGTCTGAGGTGTGAAAAACGTGATACAGCGCCAGTTGAAAGTTTGGTTACTTGGTACACTGTAATCTGACATTGACACAATGTGTTGAGAATTCTTTGTGAAATTAATGTACAAATGAAAAAAGTTGATACGGTAAAAATCCTGAACTTACCAAAACTTGAGTTGCACTTTGACAGTTTAATTTTACATAAGGTTATACTCGTATGTAAAGGAAAAAACTTCCTTCTTGATTTTGTACAAGCTAGCGGTCACTATTTTACGAAAGTGCCCACTTATAATTGCCACTGAGCATGGTTGACATCATATGATGATGTTGTGATGATCCTGTCATGAAAATTGAAATAACTGCTTTAAAAGATGTTGCTGTGACTTTCAGTAAACATAATCCTCTTTAATATAATGTCAGAATACTAAAAAACTTAATTGTCCTGTTGAGTGTCTGATTGATTGTTCTGTCTGTAACAAGTATAACTAGATTTCACCATTTCGTCTAGCATCAACGCTTACTCAAATACTTTATACTGTTGTTGCTGTAGCCCATTCCAAATCTACCAATGTCAGCCAACCTTGATTTTGACCTTGACCTAATTTGGACTTAAAAAGGTTCAAAAGATATTGTCAAAGGTGTAATAGGTTGTGTTTATTGAATTCATGCAGCATTGTTTTAACCAGGTAATCTAGCTATAGCATAAATTTCTAATAATAGATTATTCAAAGCTTATCATTAGAAACAAAACAGAAATGTTGATGTAGCAGTTAAAAACCTCTTCTGAGAGTGATAATCCTTTTCTTCATAGTAGTGCATTGTTGTGCATGACCTATTTCTCATCGTAATGTCTTTCATGCTACTACCCAAGGCTCATGATAAAGAGAACCATGGAGCTATGGGTTAAAAAGGTATAAAGTTTTTGCAGGAGCTTTCTGCATCACTTTCAGTCTGCTTTAACCCATTACCCAATAGCCTGTTTCTATAAGGAAAATAGTTGATCACTTAATAAACAGGTTGAAAGTGAAGCCTGCTTTACGCTACTTTCTGATAGGATATAGAAAACATTTCTTATGGCACCTATTCATGACTGTATAAAAAGGAACTATTTTCTTCAGTGAATGAATAATTTAATGGCGTTAAAAGGTGTATTTATTGGGTAATGGGTTAAGCAATATTAAACTACTTTTTAAGCCTGACTGACATTAAACTATGAAAAATAAGAGGTTAATCAACTGAACTATGTAGGTTAAAGTATTATGGAATTGTGATTTATATGTTTGTTCGATTAGAACAAACAACTCACTTGAAAATAATTGTGCTAGAACATGCAATAACAAAATCCTGTAAATGTGAGAGAATGATGAATCTTGCGTTATTTTATTTAAAAACAGGGCAAATGTCAATGCCATATTGCACAAAATCAGATTATTGTCAGTCTTTCAGAAAATAAGTTGAGTCAAAATTGTGATAAGTGACCGCTTTTTGAAAAACAACAACAAACTATGCTTTCTACGAACAGGTGACTGCTCTAACCCTTCCCCCCATAGAAGCAGCATTTTAGTGCATTTGGATTTATTCCTTCACTGAAGAACATTATAGTTCCAATTAATACAGTCATAAACATGTACCATTAGAAATGTAATCTATATCCTAGAAGAAGTTACTAAGCTTAAAGCGGGCTGAAAGTGAAGCAGACTGTGATCTGTTAAAATACTTTCAACCTGCTTCAGTTGGTCAACTGTCCTCCAAACTAGAAACAGGCTATGGGGTAATGGGTTAAGTGGTCATATGTCTTCATATTGAGAAACAATCTATTATCTATGGAGTAAAGTGTTATTTATGGAGATCAAACAGAAAGTTTCTGCTGCAGCCTGACTTCACCTGTTTTAAAGACCGCTAGTTAATTGTATTTTAGCACTAGTTTGATTGGAACTTCTTTTCAATGGTTGATAAGTTTAGTTTGATGGTGACTTGGGTTTTCCAATATGTCTAGTCATAAGACCTGTATGAAGTAACTCTCAGAAAAAGATGCACTGATTATCATAAAAACCAATGTCAACTTAATGCAGCACACAAAAGTAAGACAGAGCTAAGTTTGCATTTTGAACTTAGTGCATTTCTTTAGCGCAGCATTTAATGCAGCAGCATGTGTTTATAGACCTCTATATGCCTCTATAGATACTTAATAACAGAACAGTGGCTGACGTTAGGTCTGATAGTATATGCCATTGTGATCAATAACAGCATGCTAGGATTGAGATGCCAACTTGTGTTCAAAGGAAATAGAACCACAGAGGTGACCTTGTGCTTGTGCTAGTGTCAGCTAGCAGATTTGGAGGCACGGTCAAATAAAACATACTAGCCCCATTTAACCTATTACCCCATAGCCTGAATGTAGTTTTGAAGAAAGGTGACCACTTAAAGCTTAATGCGCCTTAAGGCAAATTCTGCTTTTCTTTAAGCCTGCTTTAAGCTACCATCTGATAGGATATAGAAGATATTTCTTTATAGCTGCATATTTAAGGGTATTGGAGATACTTCCTTCAGTGGAGGAAGAAATTAAAGGTTTATTTATTAACTAAAGGGTTAAATGTGATCTGGAGTGGACACAATTTTGGCATCATTGTGTCCCTATACCATACTGACCATGAACATCTTGGGCACATTCTGCTTTACATTCAGTCTGCTTTAAGCTACTGTCTGCTAGGATAAAGAACATATTTCTTATGATACACGTACCTTCATGAATTATACATGGATGAAGCAATTAGATAATTACTTAATTGGGCTTAATTTATGGGGTAATGGGTCAAGCACGCCAAATTACTGATTACAGTTCAACTTATAATCTGAAAATTTGTAAATTTGTTGTGATTTATTTTTTTGATAGGGGCATTATAGGTTTACATATCTCCTTTGAAAACAAGCTGTGGATTGAAAGAGTTGACCCTCAGGTTACCTGCATATTAACTTTGACAGTATTTGAAAGGCAATTTAACTCTTTGAATCCTAGTCACACATATATGCGTCATTTGCAAACAGCGTACAATTGTGAGGAGTCACAGGATCCCTCTGATCAGGGTCTGCACTGTTTTTAATTTTGACATAAATTGTAAAAATCAACCCTAAAATCTCAAATATTGACTTAACTAAATTGTGAAATCTCGAACTTGTCTGCAATGCTACATCTTACTCTTTTCAACACTAAGAAACTCTTTTGGGTTATAAGGTTTCCAAAACTAGAAACAGGCTATGGGGGAAAGAGTTAACAAGAAATATCTTTAAAAAAGATATTCAGCGGAATGGGTGGTGGAATTCATGCTGTAGATGGGTGTGCAAAATTGTATGAAATTGGGGTTTTTCAAAGAATTGTAATAAGCAAAAAATACACATTCAAGGATAACTATAACTCTGACTAAAAAACTATAAATGTACAGAAATGCAAAACAATAATATAACCCGTATCCTAGCTACTGGTAGGAGATCCTCAGATTGAACTACTGTTCTATATATCAAACTTCATTCATGGGGAGTTTCTTGAAACAAACTATAACTAAATAAACTGTGCATGCCCTTACAGAACAACAGTTCTATAACACCTCACTCTTGTAAATAAATGATGAAACAACACAATTGTGTTTAACTCACTTGAGGTCATTTATTATATTGCTATCAATGTATGGTAAATTTGAACAAATAGTTAACAATTAAAATAAATTGGTAGTAAAACCATTATTTAACAAAACACCTAGCTGCCACTGTGTATCTATAAATAGACATCTTCTATCATATCTTAAAATAGAAGCTCAGAACTACACACTGCCTCAGAGCATAAACCAGCCAGGCTAGTTACAGGGCTCCAGATAAGAGGGGAGTAAACAGAACAAATCTAACATTTTCTCACTCAATTCAGCACCAAAACCTATGGTGTTACCACTCATTTTTATCGTCTCGAAGAGACAATTCAAATGAGTAGGACACCATAGGGTTTAATCCACAAATAAAGTTTTTAAGTTTTGAAATAATTCTCTTATCTGGAGCCCTGGCTACTATCCAATCAGACAATTCAGTTTCAACAGGTGCTCTTAATTCTAAATTTCTGATCAAATATGATTGGTTGAAATGTTTGTCTAAATAAAAATGTAGGTCTAAATAGATACTAGGCAGCTCCGCTGAAAAAACAGATGAGTGGCATTGAGTGTCCATATATGCTGTACGTGGTATCAGTTAGAAATTGGTGATTTGTTCTGATGGATATGGAGGAATTAAGGAGTTGACTTGGAATAGCATCTTATCAAATGTTAATTAGAAAACCCATTGTTACACTACAAACACATAGTAATAACTGAACCACTTCATGACTTTTCATTTTCTTTTCATGATCAATAATGCCATTAAGTTTTGGAGGTGGAACTTGGTAATAATGAAAAGGCCTGTAAAACTCTAGTAATATGACCGCTCAGAAGAATACTCACTAACAGTGTTTAATTTTGTTTATTAACCCATTACCCCATAGTTTCTAGTTTTGAAGATAGTTGCACACTTAAAGCTTTACTTTCAGCCTGCTTTAAGCTACCATCAGCAAAGATATAGGACCTATTTCGTTTGGTACATGTTCATGACTGTATAAATTGGAACTATTTTCTTCTACGGAGGAAACAATTAGAGGCGTAAAAAGGCGTATTTATGGGGTAATGGGTTAAGGCTGATGACTCCATCTGAATTTTTGTGTTTAACCCATTATTCCCCATATATGCCTTTTAATGTCTCATATTTATTCCGCCGCTGAAATAAATAGTTCCGACTTTATGCAGTCATGAATATGTAATATCCTATCAGATAGTACAAGCTTAAAGCAGCCAGGCTGTAAGTAAAACTCTATAGCCTGATATTTGTTTTAAAGGCAGGTGACCACTTAACCCTTTACCCCATAGCCTGTTTCTAGTGTTGCAGACAGGTGACATGTAAAGCAGGTTGAAAGTAAAGCAGAATGCACCTCAGATGCATTCTGCTTTACTTTCAGCCTGCTTTAAGCTATCATCTGCTAGATTTAGAAAATATTTCTTATGGTACATTTTTATGACTGTATAAATTTGAACTATTTTCTTGAGTGGAGAAATAAATCAAAATGCTAAAAAGGTGCACTTCTCTGTGGGAAAGGGTTAAAAACGTGCATTCTGCTTTACTTTCGGCCTGCTTTAAGCTACCACCTGCTAGAATATGGAAAATATTTCTCCTGGTTAATATTCATTACTGTATAAATGTGGAACCATTTTCTTCTGTGGAGGAATAAATTGAAGGTGTTAAAGGTGTCATTATGGAGTATTGGTTAAATGGGGGGTATTTTTCAACACTATCAGCTGTTTTCTCAAATTTTATGTATATTTGGTTTTTACTGTACTATATCTTTATATGAAGAAATAATCAATGGGGGTATGTGTTGGGTCACCAGTGAGTGCAGGGGGGGACTGAGCAGTTCCTATTGTTGACAGCTAGACGTTCTCCAAGGGCTTCAGTACACTGGAGAATGCAAAATCAATGTGGAGTATCGAGTTGCTCACAAGTCATTTCAATTAATCCACCATTTTCTGATTTGAGGATAGAGTTTGATGAAATTTGTGTGCTATGAATGGGCAATGAAGTTGTATCAGTTGTAATTTTAAGAACTGGTTAACCACTATACATACATAATTACAGGACTAGAGAAGACTGATTTAATGTCTTAAAAAGTTTCCCCATTTGCCTATTGACAAAAGTATTTACCTCTTCCATAGAGAGAGTCAAATAAAAGATAAAATGGTATAACTCTGCAAAGGACATTTGAATATTAAAAAAGTGTATTATTGAATAATGCATTTAGTTTGTGAGTTTAGCTCATGGTAAGCTATTGGGACCATGCTGTGTTCTGCCGGCGGATGTGGTCAAGTGGTTATGTGTTCGACAAATATACCAGGGGTCATGAGTTTGTCAAATCATAGAAACTTTGTGAAGACACTAGAGGCCACAGTTATTTTGACAATCTTCATCAAATTGCTCCAAATGTCTCTCTTGACCAAATCTAGATCATGTTTGAACATTGGTCAATTGGGAGTCTGTAGGATACTTGATCAAGTCAGAAATTGCAGCATATCAAAAGGTGTGCCACTAGGTCAAATCATAGAAAACCTTGTGAACACCCTGAAGACCACAGTTTTGAGTCAATATTCATCACATTTGCTCAGAGCATTGTTTTTGACAAAATCTAGGTCAAGATCGAACATGAGTCATATGGGGGTCAAAAAGTAGGATACTAGATTAATTCAGAAAAACCTTGTGAACATACTAGCTGCCGCTATTTCGGGTTAATCTTCATCAAATTTGTTTCTGATGTTGTTCTTGAAATAAACTCATGTTCATCAAGTTTGAACAAAGGTCATGTTGTATGAATGAAAAATAGGTCACATCATATCATAGAGAAACCTTGTGAGCACACTAGAGGTCACATTTTTAGCTTGACTTTTTCAAAAAGTCGAGCTATTGTCGTCACCCTGTCGTCTGCGTCTGCGTCAGCGTCAGCGTCAGCGTCTGCGTCGGTTAAGTTTTTTGCTTAAGGTTTTTGTAAGAGTTGATTTCTCAATAACTATCAAAGGTATCCATTTGAAACTTGGAATAGTTGTTCAGTATCAAAAGGGCAACTCATTACAACAAGGCAGGTAATCCTTGGATTTGTCATTTCAGAGTTATTGCCCTTGTTTTATTTACTTAAAAATTATAAATTAACATATCTCAATAACTAGCAAAGGTATCCATTTGAAACTTAAAATAGTTGTTCAGTATCAAAAGGGCAACTCATTACAACAAGGCAGGTAACCCTGGGATTTGTCATTTCAGAGTTATTGCCCTTGTTTTATTTACTTAAAAATCATAAATTAACATGTCTCAATAACTATCAAAGGTATCCATTTGAAACTTTGAATACTTGTTCAGTATCAAAAGAGCATCTCATTACAACAAGGCAGGTAACCATTGAATTTGTCACTTCAGAGTTATTGCCCTTGTTTTATTTACTTAAAAATTGTAAATTAACATATCTAAATAACTATGGAAGATATTAACTTTAAACTTGGAATAGTTATTCAGTATCAAAAGGGCAACTAATTACAACAAGGCAGGTAACTCTGGGATTTGTCCTTTCAGAGTTATTGCCCTTTTTTATTTACTTCAAAATTGTAAATTAACATATCTAAATAACTATGAAAGATATTAACTTGAAACTTTGAATAGTTATTCAGTATCAAAAGGGCAACTCATTACAACAAGACCAGTAACCATGAGTATTGTGTATCCAGAGTTATTGCCCTCGTTTTGTTTACTTAAAAGTTAAAAATTAACATATCTAAATAACTATGAAAGATATTAACTTGAAACTTTGAATACTTGTTAAGTATCAAAAGGACAACTCATTACAATAAGGTAGGTTACTCTGTGATTTGTAATTCCAGAGTAATTGACCTTGATTTATTTACTTAAAACTTGTAAATTGAAATATCTTAATAACTGTCAAAGGTATTAACTTGAAACTTTAAATACTTGTGTTATATCAAAAGGGTAACTCATTCAAACAAGAAAGGTGACCGGGATGTGCCATTCCAGAGTTATTGTCCTTGTTTTGACTTATAGTTTACTTTAAATGGAATGTAGACTGTCCAAATATGTTTGAGTTGTTGTTGCTTACAAATTTCTATGATCAATAGGGCATTAAACACCCATACACATTCTTTAAGTTTGAAAAATGTAGCCGTCTCAAGTATATGAAAGTCGAGCGTCCAGCACCCGTTTGCGGTGCTCTCTTTAAGTCAATCTTCATCAAACTTGCTCCAGAAAACTTTCTTTTACAAATTCTAATCCATAGTTATATGTTTTATTTGCACTCTAAAAATAGGGTACAAAGATCAAATAATAGAAAAACATTGTGAACACTAGAGGCCATCTCTTTGAGTCAATATTCATCAAACTTGCTCCATTGATAATGTTGTTCTTGACAAAATATAAGTCAAGTACAAACAGGTCATTTGGAGTAAAAAAGTGTGTCACTTGTATGTCAAATCACAAAAACTTTGTAAGCAATCTACAGGCCACAATACTTCCCCTATCTCAACCATATTATATAATGTTGTTATGTTTAATCTTGACAAATCTAGGTCAAGTTCTAATACATGTATATGTCAAATCTGGTTAAAAAGTAAGATACTAGGTGTACAGTAGAACTTCTCTATTACGTCTACTAAAAAGAAGGCTAATTGTCTGTATAAAAGATGTACAGGTGACAGCTATTTGACACAATTTAGTGGTTGTAAAAGAGAGGTTCTACTTTATTTGTATTACAAAGTCAATTCATGCAATAGATCCTTGTAAAACCTCTAAAGACCCAAGTTTTCGCCAAGGCGGGTCATGCTTCGTTGTTATGATGATTATTTTGACCAAAATCTAGGTCAAATTTAAACATGGGTTGTGTCCATTCCAAAAGTAGGTCATTAAGGTCAAATCAAAGAAATATCTTGAAAACACACTCAGCAGCCTAATGTACTTTAGTCTTTCGCCTCAATCTTGATTTAACTTGCTTATTATTATCTGGGGCAAGGTCACATTAGGGTCATGTAGAGTCAAAAGAAGGTTGCCAGGTTACAAAATGATATAGCTAGAGGGCATCAAACTACAACAGTGTTTGTCCTGTACTAAGCAACACTTATCTTCTGAGAGATTAATTCTGTTTCTTTGAATCAATATGTAATACAAGGTTTGCTATTTCATAAGCAGGGTGGCATGTTTTGGATATGATAAGCTGTTATGTTCCTTGGTTGCATTAGTTTGGAGCCAGGCTTAAGCCGTTACCCAATATTGAAGATAGTTGATCACTTAAAGTAGGTTAAAACTTAAAAGTACAGCAGAATGTGCCTGCTTTAAGCTATATCCTCTGCTAGGATACAGAATATAATTCTTAAGGTGAAGAAAACTCATGACTGTATGAATTAAAACTATTTTCTTAAATGAAGGAATCAATCAAAGGCATAAAAGGCTTATTTATTGGGTAATGGGTTAAGAATACATTACTGCTATAGCTTTGACTGCAGTGTACACACAATTACTCTCGCTCACATATACAGTAAGAAACCTTTCAAAATGAACACCAGCTGCTTTCTAAGCTGAATCCAGACCAGTTACTGCTTTAAAGCACAGAAAAACCCAAACAAACAGAAAGTGTGTCAGGAGCTTTCTGCTTCAATTTCATCATGATTTAATGAGGTACTTGTGTTTGATGCGGATAGTGAATGCTCATTTGATGGGGTATGTAATAACGGGTTAGAACAGTATGCTGGGAATTTCTCCACTGCTATTGATTGAACTTGTTTACCACATGTGTCAATGCCAGGGAAATCACTAGCCTTATACCGTTAAACTCTGTCAACTGGACACTCAATATAGCATACATTATCAGTTTTTGATACAGATGGCGGCTTTATGCTGATCAAAAGTAAAGCAGAAAGCACCTTGCAGGAGCTTTCTGCTTTACTTTTGATCTGCATAAAGCTTGTACCAGTGTCTTAGGAAGGATCAAGGTTCTTAAGAGAGTGGCAGATTATTACAGACTTGACTGTTATTTTAGATTTGATTTATTGTTTATGGCAGGAGATGAACAGGACACAATTGTTTATGTAATATTTATAATCTTCTATACACTTTGATGCTCATTACATAAAAAAAATATTTTGGTCATTTTTGGGATTCTTGAAATTATTACTCTGTATAATGTTAAGTTAGAAAAAGAAATAGAATATGGTCTACAACTGCTTTGGAGGTTTGTTGTGCTAAGAGATAAGCTGGATTAAGAGGATTGCTGATATTGGGTCCAAGTTTGATAATCAGATGAAAATATTCGCAATTGATAAATCCTGTCCCTCAAAGCTTGTTTTCAGTGTTAAACCCTTTATTCCATACTCCATAGCCAATTTCTAGTTTTGAAAACAGGTGACCACTTAAAGCAGGTTGAAAGTAAAGCAGACTAGCGCATCCTGCTTTACGTTCAGAGGGCTTAATTGCTATCATCTTCTAGAGTATACAGTAATCCCTCTCTACAACAACACCCAAGGGGAGACAAAAGAGTGTGTGTGTTGTGTGGAGGGAATATAGGGAGGGGCATAGTCTTCCAACAAACAGCTTGAATCCAGAGCAGCCACCGCCTAACGCAAATTCTGATCTGAATTCAAGCTGTTTGTTACTCATCATTATTATTTTTTTCTGTCAAAATGTCCAATATGTCACTTGAAAACAGCAGACAACAATTTTAAGCAGACGATATCGCAGCAATGGAAAGGTTGGACATAATTGCCATGATTAGGGAACAGGGACAAGTGTTCTTGTAAGGAGGGAATCATTGTTTAGATGGCTGTTGTCTGAGGGAGCTAGTTTTGTAGAATTTTTATGCCCCCAGCATCGACAGATGCGGGGCATATAGTAATCGTCCTGTCCGTCCGTCCGTCCGTCCGTGTGTGCGTCCGTAACAAGGTTAAGTAGATTTTACCGTTTCTTCTAGCATCAACACCGCTTACCCAAATGCTTGGGTACTTATACAGTTGTTGCCTTTGACCATTCCCTATCCACCAATATCACCAAACTTTGATTTTGACCTTGACCTTGACCTAATTTGGACTTAGACAATTTTAAATAGGCTATTTCTTGGTTAACTAGATTTTACCGTTTCGTCTAGCATCAACACAACTGACTACAATGCTTTGATACTTATACAGTTGTTGCCTTGGACCATTACCAACTCACCAATATCACCAAACGTTGATTTTGACCCTGACCTTGACCTAATATGGACTTAGAAAAGTTTAACTAGGCTATTTTTTGGTTAACTAGATTTTACCGTTTCGTCTAGCATCAACACAACTGACTACAATGCTTTGATACTTATACAGTTGTTACCTTGGACCATTACCAACTCACCAATAATACCCAAGCTCAGTTTGACCCTGACCTTGACCTAATTTGGACTTAGAAAAGATTCAGAATATATTGTCAAGGATGCCACTGGGGGCATAAGCGTTTATTGAACGCGCAGTCTTGTTTTTTCTTATGATATACAGTCGAACTTCGATATCTTGAAGTCTTTTTTGTCGAACATACCCTTATTTCAAAGTTAAAACGTGGCTAAGCCACGTTTTAACTTTGAAATATGGGTATGATCAACTTAATCGAGCATGAAATAATGCAGTTCATTTGTAGAACTGTTGGATAGTTCAAGTTAAACGAGTTTGAGATATCGAAGTTCGACTGTATCATGACTGTATAAATTGGAACTACATGTATACATTCAAACCTGTATTAAGCAACCACTGATTGAAGATGCATGCTAGAGACAGAGCTCCAGATAAGGGGGTATTTCAAAAACTAAAATCTTTATTTCTGCTTTAAATCCTATTGTGTCACTACTCATTAGAATCGTCTCGAAGAGAAGATTCTAATGAGTATATAGTGACACCATAGCATTGGTGCTGAAATGAGTGAGAAAATGTTGAATTTGTTCATTTTACTCCCTCTTATCTGGAGTCCAGGTTTATATATAGGTCTAGTTAATACTTATCAGGTCCCACAATTTCACCCTTTACCACATAGCCTGCTTCCAGTATCGCTTTAAGTTGAAAATAAAGCAGAAATTTGCTTTATTTTCAGCCTGCTTTAAGCTACCATATGCTTGGTTAAAAAAATAAATTCTTAGCATGCATATTAATAATCATAAATGTGTAAAATGGAAATATTTCCTGCGGTGGAGTAATAAATGAAATACCTAAAATAGGTATATTTATGGAGTAAATTGTTTAAAGTCAGTCCTGATCTGGATGGTAACTGTTTGTAAAGGTTGATCCATACAGATTCACAAGTTGAGAAAGGGTTAAAGATAAACATGTCTGATAGATTTGATTTTGTCATATTTGTTTTTCAATACCATATGCAGCATGTTTTTCTGCACTTTATGCTAATATGGTATTTCACAACACATTTGCATAAGGTAATTGCCAGCTTTATTACCCTTCAACCCTTTGCCTATATCTATTTTTGAAGAAAGGTGACCACTTAAAGCAGGTTGAAAGTCGCATTCTGCTTTCCTTTCAGCCTGCTTTGAGCTATGCTGTGAATACCTCCTTCATGCAGTTTCGATATAGCAAACATGTCTTGTGTTGCATATAAATCAGGGCTTGAGATAAGGGGAGTATTATCAAAATCTAAAATCTGTATGGCACCAAACTTTCTATAGTGTGACTACTCATTAGAATTGTCTCAAATAGATGATTCTTATGAGTAGTCACATAATAGGGTTTAGTGCCAACATGAAGGAGAAACGTTGGAAAATCTGGGGCCCTGATTAATTACTATATAAAATGGAACTTTTTATACCCCCACAGAGTTTGAGGGGGTATACTGGAATAAGCCTGTTGATCGGTCTAAAAATAAATATATAGTTGTGCGTTGAACTCCTCCTTCAGTTTCGATCTAATTCACCTGATACTTGGCATAAATGTTAATCAGGAGTAGTAGATGGGCAAGAAACACATTTCTCTTGTCTTTGACCTTGACCTTGAAATTTATTGGTCTGTCTGCAAAATCTTGTGCTGTGTACTCCTTCAGTTTCGATCTGATTTGCCTGATACCTGGCATAAATGTTTATCAGAGGTAGTAGAGGTGCAAGATACAAATTTCAGGTCTCTGTGACCATGACCTTGACCTGACCTTGATTGCTGAAAAACCTTGTCCAGAGCATAATTCTTTGACTATGCCATCAAGGATCACAAAACCAGGCCTGTGTATACATATTGGGACTGCTCAGTGTCACATACCACTTTAAGAGCTATTTGACCTTGACCTCTGACCTTGATCATTGAAAACCATTGTCAGGGTGGTGAATTCCTCCTTCAGTTTCGATCTGATTTGCCTGATACTTAGAATTAATGTTAATATGGAGAAGGCGCAGTTCTGTTTTACTTTCAGCCTTCTTTAATTAAGTTATCTTCTACAAGGACATAGAAAATATTTCTTATGATGCATATTCATGACTAAAACTATTTTCTTCAGTGGAAGAATAAATTCAAGGCATAAAAAGATGTATCTATGGGCTAAGGCACATGCTGCTTTATTTTCAGCCCGCTGTAAGCTACCATCTGCTTGGATATGGGAAATATTTCTTTGGTGCATTTTCATGACTGAATAAAGTTAATTGAACTATTTTCTTCGGTGGAAGAACATATTAAATACCTGAAAAGGCATATCTATGTGGTAATGAGTTAATAAGTCAAAATAGTGAGACTTTACTGGTAACCTCCTATACACTTGTGAAATGATATTTCCCTATATTCAAACTGCATTTCTCTATTGGTTCTACATTAAATGGCGAGTATGGCGAAAGGCCCGTGTCTCCACTGGTGGTTCATTGTAATTGGAAAGTACCGTAATCATAATCTACTGGTACAGCAACAAGCTGGAGTCTGTTGTACACAATCAATATCACCAAGTCTGATTTTCAAATACGATCAACTGGTCTTTTTTCGTACTTCTACAAGATAAAGTGACAGAATTGCTTGGATAAACAGAGAGCGCAAGTAGAACCAATTACCCATGGGTTCAGTTTTCAGTTCAGGATGTAGAGTAATGTAAAAGAGACGGGTTTTGTATAGCATATGATGCATTAAGAATTCAGGTATGGGGAAGGTATGAGTTGAGGTTGGCCTTTGAACACATACCTCCATCAACATCAGTGCAAATCTCTAGATATAGGCTGGCATTTAAATTTGACCATTCCTTTCAAAGACTAATTCTTAGTCATCAATGCCATTCAACAGGGGCCCGTTTCATAAAACTTACAACAAGTGTTGTCGTAAGTCAAAACTTTAAAATACATTTAATTTCTGATTTCTCTATCTAATCCTGTCTTGTGACATCTCTTTGGAATCGTCTTTTCAAGACAAATCCAAAGAGATGTCACAAGACAGGATCAGATGGAGAAATAAATAATAATTGAAACCTTTATAATCTGACTTAGCACAACATTTGTCGTACGAAGTTTTATGAAACGGGCCCCTGATGGGTTTGATTGTGAACCCTTTTCTTCCATAGCCATGGGTGCAAGTCTTCTATATCCTATTGATACATCATAATAATAACCCACCACCCTATAAATACGCCTTTTTACACCATTTAATTTTTCTTCCACTGCAGAATATAGTGCAACTTTAACAGTCATAAATATGTATTGTAAGAAATATTGTCTATATTCTAGCTGATAATAGCTTAAAGCAGATTGAAAGTAAAGCAGAATGTGCACTAAGGCACATTCTGCTTTACTTTCAACCTACTTTAAGTTGTCTGCTGTTTTCCAAACTAGAAACAGGGTATGGGGTAATAACTTGGGTAATGGGTTATTAATTTAACTTATTATGTATGTATTAATATTGTCACTTGTGTTTGAGCCCCTTGAACTGGAATTTGTATTGTCCATTATAATGAAGTTCTATTAAGGGACCAGTGACAATTAACTCTTTCAACACTTATAGCAGCACTTGTGGGTTATTATGTCCCCTTGCGGATCTTTTTAGTTAACAAAACATGAACCAGTCTACTTGGTATTCTGGGTAGTCTAATAAATACTGCTTAAAATTGATTGTAGGAGTCCTCTGATCTGGGTCTACACTGTTTGCAAATGTATTGACTATACTTTAGACAGGTCCATGGTGTTAAAGCAGTATGATATGAATGCACAGTGTGCACACTTCAAATATTGATTATTCCCAAGACTTCCTTGCAGGAATTGCTTAATTTCTTATTAAAGTAATGGAATTGTCCTGATCTACATTTGCTGAACAGCAGAAGGCTGTTATAAAGTAAATGTAAATGGTAGCTAGCTGGAAAAACCAACCAACTGCTTATAGTCATGGTGTTGTGTGACCTCCAGTAACAGTTTTGTAAAAAAAAAAAAAAAAGGGTGAAACACTTGCAGAAATTACAAACCAGGTAAATCTATTTTGCTCTGAGTCATGGACCTCAATCAAAGTAGATCATCCAGTGCATGGAAATAGCATTTCCCATTTTACTGTGCTAATTTTTATGACCATTTTACATTGACTCCTGTGTGTGGTTATTTTCAAAAAAATGAAAAGGAGGATGCACAGTATACAGACCCTGATTGACAGGATTCTTCAGGGCTCCAGATAAGGGGAGTATTTCAAAAACTTAAATCTTTATTTCTGCAATAAGCCCTATGGTGTCACTACTTATTTGAATCGTCTCTTCGAGACGATTCTAATGAGTAGTAACACCATATGATTTGGTGCTGAAATAAGTGAGAAAATGTTTGATTTGTTCAGTTTACTCCCTCTTATCTGGAGCCCTGCTTCTTCACGTCCTCTCTCTTTGATTACATTGTTTACAAATGATGAATATAGCTGTTTCCTACAAGGGTTAGGTATAAAATACTTGTTTTGTTCAAAAGTCAAATTATAAGGTTTTTATATGCCCACCTCTAAAGGTGGTCGTTTATTGATGTGGCCCTGTCTGTACGTATGTTTGTTTGTCTGTCAATGATTTGTTTGTCCTGAGTTTTTCCAGAAAACTATCAAAAGTATATATATAAAACTTGACACAAATGTTATATGCATCAAGATCTGAAGCTGAGTCGAATTTGAGGTTCATTTGATTTGTCTTTATAGAGTTATCTGCCCGTGATGTACTCAGATATGCTATAAAAGGCTGCCAGTGGGCGTATTATGTGCCGTTTATGGTGCTGTTGTTTAGCAAAGCTTATAGTGAGCTTTTATGATTGTTATATAATTAACATCCATCTTCAACAAATTCAGTACTAACACTGGAGGGGCCACAATTTTACCCACTCTTTCTCAAACTTGCACAGAATATTTGTTGATCATTTCTCTGTCAAGTGTCAAAACTGGTTGTCCAAATGTTACAGAGAAACCGGAGAGGACTGTGTGTCCATCTGTCTGTTAGGATTGAAGTTTTCCTGAGACAATAACTTCGTTAAGAAGGGGATGACAGATATGATTGAAACTTGGTACTAAGGACAATGGGAATGTACTGGTAGTCAAAAGATTAACCCTTTCCCACATAGCCTGTTTTTAGTATTGAATATAGGTGTCCACTTAAAGCAGGTTGAAAGTAAAGCAGAATGCGCCTTAAGCGCATTCTGCTTTACTTTCAGCCTGCTTTAAGCTACCATCTGCTAGAATATAGAAAATATGTTGTATGATACATATTTATGACTGTATAAATTGGAACTATTTTCTTCAGTGAAGGAATAAACTTAATGCGCTAAAAGGCGCTTCTATGGGGGAAAGGGTTAACTAGGAATCATCATCATTATCCAGTTTTGATCCACCAGGCCATTGATTAATCCTTCTTATTAGGGTGAGGCCTTGCTTTAATCATACCCTATGAAAGCCATTGTAACTTAGATAATATTATATAGGGCAATATTTTGGTTCCAAATGATAACTTGAGTTAGGAATGATGGGTTAACTGTTTGATTGAAACTTGGTGCAATGTTGACATACAGTAAAACCCCTCTATTACGACCAGTAAAATGAAGGCTAATTGATTGTTTAAAGGACAGGTGACCGCTTGAAGCAGTAGGTAACAGTAAAACAGAAAGCTCCTGTAGGAGCTTTCTGTTTTACTGTCACCTTGCTTTAAGCGGCCACCTGTCGCAAATACCGAATAATTAACACAATTAAGTGGTCCTTAAAGAGAGGTTTTACTGTATTATGTGGATATCTGTTCAGGGATAAAAGGGTCAAACACCTAGGCCTAAAAATAAGACTTTTATGATCACATTTTATTTTATGCTGATCATTAAAGTAAGGAAATGCTTCTTACAACATGAGCCAAACATCTTTTGAAAAAGTTGCTTACAAGTTTTAAGTTGATTAAAAAATTTTAAGCAAAAAGTTTTAAGCTGATGACAATTTTTAAGCTGATACTCAAGTATACAGTGGAGAATCTGTTATTCTTTCCCAATAAACGCGTTTATGCTAAATCTATTATTTGCAGTGCAAACAGTTTGGAGCCAGATCAGACGCCGGGTAACCCGGCGTCTGATCAGGCTCCAAACTGTTTGCCACCAAGATAAACAAGAATTATCAAAATTGTCTAAAAGTTGTTCTTTTCTATGTTTTAGTATTTTGCGTTTGCGTACGTTTGCGTTTAAACGGGAAAGAATAACAGATTCTCCACTGTAGCAGTGAAGGGGATGTAATGATATTCTGTAATGAGAATCCTGTTACTACAGTTTTCTTACCACAATTTATACATATTTGTAAGCACTTGAATATTTGTACGAGTTTAACTCAGTTTGGCACGCGATTACAGGAAGTAACCTTTGCGTATAGTCAGAGGATGTATGTAAGTGTCAATGGAAAATCAATAAGTTGCTTCATGTGATTAATTTTACTCAAGTACAAAATCAAGCATTTGTAAGGATCCACAGAGGGGTGAACTTTTGAGGCATACGTTTCAACAGACAAGTTAATCCTTTACCCCATAGTTTGTTTCTAGTTTTGAAAACAACTTAAAGCAGATTGCAAGTGTCTTGAGGCACATTCTGCTTTACTTTGAGCCTGCTTTAAAGTACAATCTGGTAGGATATAGGAAATATTTCTTATCTTAACTTATTTTCTTTAGTGGAAGAACCAATGAAATGTGTTAAAAGCCGTATCTATGGAGTAAATTAGAGTTAATGTCATGGCAAGTTTTTCATATATAGTAAAAATTGCAGTAACTGTTGCAGTCACTCTAAATCAAGACAAGATATCAGTCTTAAAGCAGGTGGCAGTTTACTACAGGACAAATGTAAAGCAGAAAGCTTCTATAGGGTATTTGTGCTTTAATGTTGGTCTGCATGAAACATTTGTCTTTATCAAGGGAGAATATTATTTTAACCCATTACCCCATAGCCCATTTCTAGTTTTGAAGGGAGGTGACTACTTAAAGCAGGTTGAAAGTAAAGCAGAATGCACCTTAAGGCGCATTCTGCTTTACTGCAAGTCTGCTTTAAGGCACCTGCTAGGATATAGAAAATATTTCTTGTGGTACATGTATATAACTACAAATTGGAACTATTTTCTATAGTGGGAAAATAGATTAAAGTCGTAAAGAGTTGTATTTATGGGGTAATGGGGTAAATTTGTCCTGCATGAAGCACTTGTCTTTATCAAGAGAGAATATTGTTTTAAAGAATGGCCACTTGATCCTGGTTTTAGTTGAGTGTCTCTCTATATGTTGTTTGTCTGTCCAAATCTCTAACATTGGCCACAACTTGGACTGCATGTGATAGACTTCATATTTGGTATTGTACTTACCCCAAGGAGCTCAGAAGTACAGCTTGGGTCATGTCTGACAAGGGTCAAGGTCAGTTAAAGGTCAAATAAGCTGAATTCAACATTGGCAATAACTTTGGAACTATATGTGTTTGAAACTTCTGATGATATTTGGCAGGTGTACTATAAACTCAAGAAGCACTTGTCTGACCTTAGTATAAGTTGAGTCATGACAGAAAAAGGTCAAAGTCATTAAATTTAAAGAGGTCATGGTCGGTTGTGATGTGACTGAAATAATGTTTAAGCAACATAAAATCATCACATCCCAATTGAGACGATTCTAATGAGTAGTAAAACCAAAGGATTTGGTGCTGAAATGAGTAAGAAATGTTGGATTTTTCAGTCTACTCCCTCTTATCTAGAGCCCTGTTAGACAGTTTTGATATTGATTATTTATGGGGGAAGTGTTTTCTGAGTCACATACTGTTATGATTGACATTTACTTCTTAACTTTGTAAATATTTATGTGAGAAGAAATGCTTGTCAGTCAATCTTCAGCAGTGTCACAATGACATTAGCATGGAATCCCTAAGTTGGTTGCACAGTATATGAAGGAGTTATGAACCCATGGGTTCAGGGCTCCAGATAAGGCGAGTTTTTCAAAAAGCTAAAATCTTTATTTCTGTTTGAAACCCTATGGTGTCACTACTCATTAGAATCGTCTTAAAGAGACGATTCTAATGAGTAGTGACATCGTCTTAAAGAGACGATTCTAATGAGTAGTGACACCATAGGATTTGGTGATTTAAATATGAGTGAGGAAATGTTGAATTTGTTCAGTTTACTGTCCCTTATCTTAAACCTTGCTGGTGTGTCCTATGATGCTGGTTGTGACAGTGCCTAGGTATTATCTGGTGGTGCTACCTCCCTTGGAGAGCCAGCATTGCTAGATTATACAGAGCTCCAGATAAGGGGAGTACATTTATTTAACCCATTAGACCATAAATACTCCTTTTCACACCTCTATTTTATTCCTCCACTTTATACACTTATAAATAAGTAAGTACCATAAGAAATAGTTTCTATATCCTAATAGATAGTAGCTTAAAGCAGGCTGAAAGTAAAGCAGAATGTGCCTTTAAGGTGCATTCTACTTTACTTTCAACCTGCTTTAAGTGTTCACATGTCTTCAAAAATAGAAACAGGTTATGAGGTAATGGGTTAAAAAAATAAAATCTTCATTCCTGCATTAAACCCCATAGTGTCACGCTAGTTACTACTCATTAGAATCATCTGTTTAAGACAATTCTAATGAGTTAAGTAACACCGTTTCTAAGGTTTTGGTGCTCAAATGAGTGAGTCTCATAATAATCATTCTTGATGGAGAGAAGTATCAAGAAGAAGAAGAAGAAGAAAATACTTGATTTGTTCAGTTATTGATTATACCTAAGTACATAGACGTCCAGTGTAGAAGATGAGTGTTATCTAAAAAACTAACAATTTAAACAGTTTGCAAATTTATGCCAATGAAGTCACCACATAACCATACTTTGAGTTACATGCATGGTGCTTTAAATGATATCAATAGCTTCTAACCCTACTCCGATTATAGAAGACAAATGTCTCCATTTTCGAGAAAATAAACAATAAATGAGATTTCATTTGAGCTGCAAATTGAAAAAAAAAAGACTTTGCCCACTAACAGAATTTTAATTTTATTTTTTTTCCTCATCTATGTTTTCCTGATATTTGAAAAGTGTTGATGTAGTTATAAAATATAATTGACATTTTCCAGTTATTTTGTAAGATATGAAGTTGTTTATTATGATTATTACATAGACGTTTGGTTATGACATGTATCTTTATATAGTACAGTCAATCTAATGATAATTGAGTTGATTTTAACAATATATCGTAAAATCAAAGCAGTGCATACGCTGAGCAGAGGACTCCTATGGCCTCTGATCAGGGTTTGCACTGTTTGCAGCACCAGTGTACTCTTTGTTAACCCTTTGAACCCTAGGCACGCATATAGGCATCCTTTCCAAACAGAGTACATGCTGATAGTACACTTGTTCTATGCAAACAGTGAAGACCCAGATCAGAGGGCTCCTGAAGGAGCCCTCTGATCAGAGTCTTTACTGTTTCTCATAATGCAAAACATTGACAAAAACAACCCTTAAAAGTTAGAAATAGACTAAAATGGAAACTGGAAATGTCTATTTGAAGTTTTTGGAAGAAAAGAGTGAGTATACTTGTCATTAGGGTTGAATATGTTAATGTAACAGTTACTTTCTCATATTGTCGCGTGATGATATTCTTTTATTGTATGATTATTTCTATGTGATTGAGATGACGTACTTTGTACAAATCTGAATAAAATCATGTTCTGTTCTGTTCTGTTAATGTAATCATAATTCCATGAACGAAAACAACAGTAAGATTTCCTTAACAAGGTTTCTCAGATTTGGCCAGCCTGGTGTTGACCTCCACTGTAACCATGGAGCTGACATTGCTGTCATACAGATCCTGTTCCTGATAAACGAGGTAAGCTGCTCAACCATTACCCAGGGCTCCAGATAAGAGGGGGTAAACTTAACAAATCTAACAAGTTCTCACTTATAATAGCACCAAATCCTATGGTGTTACTACTCTTAAAGATGATTCAAATGAGTAGTAACACCATATGGTTTAATGCATAAATAAAGAGTTTAGTTTCTGAAAATACTGCCCTTATCTGGAGTTCTGATTACTGTTGCAAACTCTCCTTTAGCACCTACCATACACCTCGATTATAAGGAACTTGGGCAATAGTAATCTTTCGCTTTAAGGAATCCTTGGCTATAAGGAACATATTATGGTACTTCTTTGTTTAACCCATTACTCTATTGTCTGTTTCTTGTTTTGAAGACAGCTGACCACTTTAAAGCAAGTTGAATGTAAAGCTGAATGTGCCTGAAGGCACATTCTGCTTTACTTTCAGCCTGCTTTAAATTATCATTTGCTTGGATTTAGAACAAATCTTATGGTGTGTATTCTGACTGTATAAAATGGAAATATTTTCTTTACAGAAGGAATAAATTTAAGTAAAGGCATATTTATGGAGTAATGGGTTAAGGCTTGTGGCTTTCTTCTATACTTTCATCTTGCTTTAAGCTACTTTCTTCGTTTGAATGCATAAATTAGTGCAGTGTAAAGGTGTCCGATGGCCTATACAGAGGAAGGAGTATTAGAGACATAGTGTTTGTTGAAAACTTAAGGATGAATGTTATTATTTGAACTAATTTCCTTTCCTGAACAGCTTTAACCAATTAATTTGAATTACCCAATAAATATGCCTTTTACGCCTTTAGTTAATTCCTCTACTGAAGAAAATAGTTTCAATCTATACTGTTACAAATAAAAATCGTAAAAAATATTTTCTATATTCTAGCAGATTATAGCTTAAAGCAGGCTGAAAGTAAAGCAGAATGCACTTAAGGCGCATTCTGCTTTACTTTCAACCTACTTCAAGTGGTCAAATATCTACAAAACTAGAAACAGGCTTTGGGGTAAAGGGTTAACTCTCACCATGCTAGCGGTGAGTATGTTCAAAAGTGAGTACCTTTGGAAACAGTTTGCATCCAGATGAGACACTGTGTAATGCAGTGTCTCATCAGGATCCAAACTGTTTGACACTCTGACCCTGCTTTGTAAAGCAGTTTATAAAAATCTATTTTCAGAACAATAGCAGACAACACTTGTTGCAGACTACACAATTACCCAGCATGCAAAGAGTTAATGTGGTTGTTGATTGAGGTTTATTTAATGTTCTGGTATGTTTCAGGGTGCTTTGGTCACTTGCTGCTCAGATGATAGTCTACATTTGTGGAACTTTCGACAGAAGAGGCCAGAGATTGTACACACATTGAAGTTTCATAGAGAAAGGTAGTCCACAGTATTTCATGGTTATGTAGGCTTGTTATTATACCCCTTCAAACAGAGTTTAAGGGGGGTATACTGGAGTGACCTTGGCCTGACTTAATTATTGAAAAACCTTGTTCAGAGCATAATTATTCCCTATGCCATCTAGGGCTACTAAACCTGATGTGTAGATACATATTGCCTAGTGTTGCATACCACTTTCAGATCAATTTGACCTTGACCTCTGACCTTAATAATTGGGAAACTTTATCAGGAGCATAGCTCCAATACCATATCATCTAGGATTACCAAACCTGGTGTATACATATATCTTGAGATGGAGGAGTGTCAAGTACCAGTTTCAGGTCACTTTGACCTTGACCTCTTTCCTTGATTATTGAAAAAACTTGTCTGGGAGGATATCTCCTATACTATGCCATCTAGGATAACCAAACTTAGTGTGCATATACATATTGGGAGTGTCCAGTGTTGCGTACCACTTTCAGGTCACTTTGACATTGACCTGACCTTGATTAAAAAATTAAACACGTCAGGAGCAAAACTCTTATACCATATCATCTAAGATTACCAAACCTTGTGTATGCATACATCTTTAGATAGAAGAGTGTTGCATACCACTTTCAGGTCACTTTGACCTTAACCTCTGACCTTGATCATTGAGAAACCTTGTCCAGGGAGCTGTAGTGGAGGTATACATCACCTTTATTGATATTTCTAGTTTGTTTTAATATGGGGAAAAGGATAACCCAAGTGATGCATATACATGTCCTTTACAAATAGTATACCTGTGAAGAGTACACTAATCTTGTTATATGTCAACAGTGTAGAGTTTGATCAGGGGGCTCCTATAGCCTATAGGAACTATCTGATCTGACAGAATTTTTGTCATCATACAATAAATAGTAAAAAATAAATTCTAAGAAGTAAAAAATAAGTTGCATATAATTAAGAAGAAAAAAATCTATTTGAAGCATTATTATAGGTTAGGTATATATACATTAATTTTATTCTTAAAGTGTTTGTCCAAAAATGATAAAATTCATGGAAAAACAGTTTAGACCCTGATTAGAGGGCTCCGTTAGGAGCCCTCTGATCTGGATCAACACTGTTTGCAACTGATATACTTGTTTCCCTGCACAAACGTTTTAAGATTAAAATGAGAATTGGTTGAGGTTGAACTTTGCATGCTTTATTTCAGAATAACGCATTGTCAGCTGTCCTTCCAGAGTAAATGGTTGTATGTAGGTACAGAGAGAGGAAACGTGTATGCTGTTAATATAGAGTCCTTCGTACTGTCAGGATATACAATCAACTGGAACAAAGCCATAGAATTGTAAGTTTGCACTGTGTTTAGTTGTGGTACATATAGAATAATTGTATGTATTGCATGCATGAATCCAGTCAGGGCTTCAGATAAGAGGCAGTAAACTGAACAAATCCAGCCTTTTCTCACTCATTTTAGCACCAATCCTATGGTGTTACTACTCATTAGAATCGTCTCTTTGAGACGATTCTAATGAGTAGTGACACCATAAGGTTTAAAGCAGAAATAAAGATTTTAAACTTTGAAAAACTCCCCTTATCTGGAGCCCTTATGATGATCAACAGGAACTTTAACTATTTGCATCACACAAGACCCTTAACTATATACTTCATAGCTTGTTTCTTTGTTTTGAATACTGGTGATTACTTCTGCAAGAATATGGGAAATATTTGTTATTTGTTGGTGGTGTTGGATACAGGTGGCAGTGTAAAGCAAAATGAAAGAAAAGCAGAAGCTCCTATAGGAGCTTTCTTCTTTACTTTCCTCCAGCATTAAGCAGACAAAGTTGTAATGTATACAGACAGGGCTCCAGATAAGGGGAGTATTCTAAAATAAAATCTCTATGTCTACATTTAACCCTATCGTAAGATTTGGTGCGGAAATGAGTGAGAAAATGTTTGGATTTGTTCAGTTTACTTTCTTTTATCTGGAGCCTGTGTATCAGTTGAGCACAGGTTACAGAGCTCCAGATAAGGGTAGTATTAATCTTTATTTGTCTTTTAAACCCTATGATGTTACTACTCATTAGAATCGTCTCTTTGAGGCAATTCTAATGAGTAGTTATGCCACAAGATTTGATGCTGACATAAGTGAGAAATGTTTGATTTGTTTAGTTTACTCTGTCGCTTATCTTTAGCTCTGAGGTTATTTTGTTGGGATGGCTGCAGTGTAAAGGGTTAATGAGCGAGAAGTTGATGCATGTTACCAGTCTGAATGATAGGCAACTACTAACAAATTCATGATGTTTGGGGGCAGGTTTGACTTCGTGTCTGGCAGCACATATAACATTTAGTGTGTTAGAAGTCTGCAGGATTTGCCACTACTTTGGCATTCTCTGTTAACCCACTACTCCATAGCCTGTGTAAAATGTGACCAGTTAAAGCAGGTTGAAAGTAAAGCAGAATGCGCCTCAAGGCGCATTCTGCTTTACTTTCAGCCTGCTTTAAGCCACCATCTGCTAGGATATAGGAACTGTTTCTCATGGTTCACATATAATTATGAAGTTATAAAATTGGAACTATTGAATCTATGGAGTGTCTATAGTACAATGTCAAACAGAACTTTACAGAACTACAGTAAAAACCACAGTTGTTTCCACTCATATTACAAATTATTGATAATGTTAACCCTTTTCCACATAGTTTTCAGTATTGACTTTGCAGATGGTTGCTTAAAGCAGGCTTAAAGTAATGCAGAATGTTCCTAAGCTCTTACTTTTAAATGCCACCTTGCATAAAATCAGAGCTCCAGATAAGGGGAGTATTTCAAAATCTAAAATCTTTTATTTCTGCCTTGAACCCTATGGTGTCACTACTCATTAGAATCGTCTCTTTGAGACGATTCTAATGAGTAGTGACACCATAGGATTTGATGGTAAAATGAGTAAGAAAATGTTGATTTTGTTCACCATTCTACTGCTTTTCTGGAGCCCTAATAAAATCATTTTCTTTCACATGGCACTGATAACGATGATTTTATTGTTAGTATAAAAGGGAAAACTCATGAAAATAAACAGGCAACATGTGACTATGTCCGGACTCAACCAGGGAAATCTGAAGCTGACTATGTGTCAATCAATTATCATAATCATATTGTTAAACGTGTGTAAATGGCCACTTAAAATAAGGGTGATCAGTAGTTACTAATACTTGAATACTGGTGACAGCTTTACACATTTCTCCATAAATATGCCTTTTTATGTCTCTCATGTATTCTTTCACTGAAGAAAATTGTTCCACTTTATATAGTCTATTAGTCTTGAATATGCACTATAGGCTATATTTTCAATATCCTAGCAGATGGTTGCTGAAAGCAAGCTGGAAGTAAAGCAGAATGTGCCTGAACTCTTTCCTCCCTTAAACTTTAACCCATTAACTCATAAGCGATTAACAATTATCAGTGCTCACCTCAATGCATGCTAGTTGATTAAAGTGCGACAAAATGAGTTAGTATGAGGCTATTGCGCAATGAGTCAAAATGAGTCTCTATGGCTTAATGGGTTAAATGAACAATCCCAGTTTCCATTTTAATTTAGTCCATTTCTGACTTTTAAGGGTTGTTTTTGTCAATGTTTTGCATAATGACAAACAGTGAAGACCCAGATCAGAGGGCTCCATAAGGAGCCCTCTGATCTGGGTCTTCACTGTTTGCATAGGACAAGTACACTTTTCACATGTATACTGTTTTGAAAAGGTCGCCTATAGGCGGGACTATGGTTCAAAGAGTTAATACTGAAAACAAGCTGTGGAGAAGAACGTAACAGTCATCTGTCTTTTAAGATCTACCTGCTTCTTCAAAAGAGATATTGCTTTATCCATTACCCCATTGCCTGTTTCTAGTTCTGAATACGGGGGACCGCTTAACTCTTTGCACCCTAGTCCCGCATATAGGCGTGCTTTTCAAACAGTGTACATGTGAATAGTACACTTGTCCTATGCAAACAGTGAAGACCCTGATCAGAGGGCTCTGAAAGGAGCCCTCTGATCAGGGTCTTCACTGTTTGTCACAATGCCAAACATTGACAAAAACAACCCTTAAAAGTCAGAAATGGACTAGACTAAAATGGAAACTGGAATTTTCCATTTAAAGTTTCAGGGAGGAAAGAGTTAAAGGAGATTGAAAGTAGAGCAGAAAATGCCTTAAAGTGCATTCTGTTATGTTTTCATTCTGATTTGGAGATATGTGATCATTTAAAGCAGGCTGCTTTAAGTAACGATCTGCTAGGAATAAAGATATTGAAATTATTGCTTAAGTTATGATGCTTATCCATGACAGTATAAAGTGATATTATTTTCTTGAGTGAAGGAATAAATTTGAAATATGAAAAAGCATATTGTAATGGGTTAACTCTTTGCACGCTAGCGACAGATATACCTGCCATAGTGATTATCTCTGCAAACAGATTGGATCCAGATGAGACGTCGCATAATGCGGCGTCTCATCAGGATCCAATCTGTTTGCTATTCTGACACTGAATTTAAAAGAATTTTTGAAAATTCTAATTTTAGAACAATAGCAGACAACAAATTGTTGCAGACGAAAAAAATACCAAGCAGGCAAAGAGTTAAAACAAGTTTGACTGTATCGTATATATATAAAACTGTACATAGAATACCATCAGTATATGGGACACACAAACCCACACTGCAACAGAATGTTAATAAACCAGGCTGGATAAAGCCGTGGCTTACTGCTACTCATGTGGCTGTCACATGTTGCCATGTCGGGGGATATTTACCAGGCTGTGGAGAGGACGGTTTAGTGGTGTACTTTCCTAGCAATTGTCAATACTGCCATCTGTTTCAGGTTTCCTTTGTAAGCATAGGGCTTGCTCCCACCGGGAGACTGACATATTCCAAGCTTATAAGGTCCTCACCAATGCATATTATCATTGGCTAATTGGAAAACCTTTGCAATTACAACCAATCAAAATAAAGGATTGTTTGTGGTGTTTAATGCAGATGGCTGCTTAAAGCAACATGAAAGTAAATCAGAAATCTTCCTATGGAAGCTTCTGATTAACTTTCATGTTGCTTCAAGCCGCCACTTGTCTTTAATGATATTGAGTCATCGTTTGCATGGTTTTAGTAATGAGGTTTTGTCCTAATTGTAAAGCATACTAGAGATGTGTGTTCACAGGTTTCCGTTAGAATTTCATGAACACATTTAAGCCAAGTGTTTACTTACTTAAGTGGACATTGGCAAACAGCGTAAACCCTGATGAGATGCTGCAGTACGTGGAATCTCATCAAGGTCTGCACTGTATGTTATATGGTATGAAATATTTTGCTGTATGAACAAACAGTGCAGTGTCTATAGATCACTCTTGTTTACCTAATGTAATCTTTCAGCAAGTGTACAAGGAGAGTTCATTGTATTGCATTATTCAGGCATGAATGGGTTAACTCTTTCCTCCCTGAAACTTTAAATGGACAATTCCAGTTTCGATTTTAGTCTAGTCTATTTCTGGCTTTTAAGGGTTGTTTTTGTCCATTTTTGGCCTTATGACAAACAGTGAAGACCCTGATCAGAGGGCTCCTTTCGGAGCCCTCTGATCTGGGTCTTCACTGTTTGCACAGGACAAGTGAACTATTAACATGTACACTGTTTGAAAAGGACGCCTATATGCGGGACTAGGGTTCAAAGGGTTAAGACAGGTGACCTGTATTTTAAACAGCCAATTAGCCTTCGTTTTAGTGGTCGTAATAACGAACTTTTACTGTACACAGGTTTCCCGTTAGAATTTCATTAACATACATTTGATCATAGATAGCGTTGTTGATGATATCAGGCTGGTCTATGTACATACATGGAATCATGTTCAAAACTTCGTTCAAAGAACAATGTATTTATTTGTAGTTGACTTAGATCTATATCCTCAAATGTTTGAAGTGAATATTGATGTACAGATTGTGCAGTAGAATCTGTGTGTTATGATGCCAATCTTTAAAGAAACATTGAAGTCTCTAAAGACATGTGACAGCTTGTTGGAGCTTTCTGCTTTTACCTTTGTACTGCATTAAATCTTGGCTTAACACCATTTAAAGCAGGTTTAAAGTAAAGCAGAATGTGCCTGCTTTAAGCTCTAATGTGCTAGAATATGGAGAGAAAAAAATATTTATATACCATATTCCAGACTGTTTTAAATGTGACTATTTTCTTTAATGGAGGAATAAATTAAAGGCAAAAAGGTGTATTTATGAGGTAATGGGTTAAGCAAGTTTAAACTTTGAAATAGGGGTAGGTTTGACCAACTGAAGTGTGCTCAAGTTATTAAGGTTCAGTTGTACTTAATTGTTTGAAAACTTGATTTGTGCTTATTTAAATGTATACCCCGGGTAAATCATATGGGATAGTAGATATTGTACGTCAAATTAGAACACCGGATGCTGTTAAACCCAATACCCCATAGCGTGTTTCTAGTTTTGTAGACAGAATACCACTTAAAGCAGGTTGAAAGTCATGAATATATATTGTAAGAAATATTTTTATATCTGTGTGGATGATAACTTAAAGTACTGAAAGTAAAACAGTCTGCTTTACTTTGAATCTTATTTAAGTGGTCTCATGTCTTCAAAACTAGAAACAGGCTATATGGGGTAAGGGGTATGAAGTTTATGTTTGCCCTTATGTTTGCCCTTATATAGTGGGGAGAGTCATATTGATATTGTGCTTTCTGTCTGTCTGTCCGTCTTACTGTGTTACATAATCAGTGCATTACACTGGGCAAGTTATAGAACCAGAGCACCCATAAAGGATTCTTTTTTATCCAGACTACTGTACATGTATTTATGACATCTTAACATGACCTCTATAATAAACAAATGTTTAATCACAACAACATAACCAACAAAAGTATAATATATAGACTAGCAAAGTGTTTAAAACATTTGCTTTCAGAGGTAGAAAGATTTAATCTATTTGACCCTTTGAATGTTTGAAATAACTTTTTCAAAATCCATGCTAACAGTGTGGACAAAAATCGTAGTTCAAGTAACAGGATTCTAATTGGGATCCAAACTTTTTATTTATTGTACATATATCTTCAATAATAGAGAGAAAGCATCAGTTTTAGAGTTTAGAGTAAATGTCATTTTTAAGAGACAATATTTGCTCAGTTTTCAAAAGGGTTAAGTGTTTTTATTTCATAACCCTTTTAACCCATTTTATGCGGGATACACTTTTAGGTGTACCTCTAGGCAAACAGTTTTGATCTCAGTTCAGGCCCCACATTGTGGGACCTGATCTGAGATCAAAACTGTTTGCAGCAAAGTCAATATTCTATCAGAAACTGCTTCAATCTTTTGAAAATATTTGAGTTATACTCGCTGCAGACAAAATTTTAAAATGGCTGCCAAATATTACCCAGCATACAATGGGTTAAACACTTCATCAGTTAACTGTCCTCTAAAAATGTTGTCTGCTCAAATGATAAAACTGATTCTTCTATGACTCTATTTGTCAGAAAATGGATCTGAGTAACAGACTGCTTAGATCCTGATCAGATGCAGGTGTAATAAATGAGTCGTTGAAACTGAGTTAGTGCAACATCAGTGTTGACTTATAGAGACTTTACTCACATGTACCTAGGTGTTATATAAAGATAGAAGACAGACTATAATGGATCAGTTACAACCCCTGTGGACTGATAGTTTACTCATATGTCCCATTTTGGTTAACCTGTTCTCCATAGTCATCAGAGCAAATCACCTACAGTAAAACCTCTCTATAACAACCACTTAAGTGTGATAATTTATAAGGTGTTTTTGACAAGTGACTGCTTAACACATGGTGACAGTAAGCTTTCTGTTTTACTGTCACATTGCTTTAAGCTGTCATCTGTCATTTAAACAATCAATTAGCCCACGTTTTAGTGGCCGTTATAGAGAGGTTTAACTGTATATTATAACAGATACATTATATATTGTAAAGTCCAATTACTACAAATACTGGAAAGAATATTAATGTTGAATGTGTAGGACAGATGCCATTTTAACCCATTACTCAATACACAAGCTATTCCTCCATTGAAGAAAATAATTCCTATATCCCAGCAGATGTTTGCTGAAAGCAGATTTTATTTTCAGCCTGATTTAAGAAGCAACGATCTATCTTCAATACTGCAACAAGCTATTGGGGAAGGGTTAAAGCAAGATGAAAGTAACAGGGCTGCCATATGTTGATCTTGAAAAATCCTAAGATTTCCAAATTTTCTAGTTTTCAAGGGTGATAACTTAAAGCAGGTTGAAAGTAAAGCAGAATGCGCCATAAGTCACATTCTGATTTACTTTCAGCCTGCTTTAAGCTACCATCTGTTGGATACAAATACGATTTTTTGGAAAAATCAGGAGAAATGGCAGCCCTGAAGTAAAACAAAAAGTTCTCCAAGAAACACCGAACATGATAATCATCTCCAAAATGGAAGGGCAATGAGCATAGAAAGTGTTTGTAGCGTTCTTGCCATAGGCAAAGGCATCATTGCCAAGAGTTTGCTCAAATCATACCCTTGTGGTCAAATTTTGCCTAGATCTGAGAGTTATTTGTTTCACAACAATGTCTAACTTGTGTCAGCTTATGGGCCATTATGGCCTTTTAGTTCATTGAAAAAACAAAAGGAGAGAGTATTTTGACTTTCATGCAGATTCCGCCACCAACTTAACTGTGTATAGATGAAGGAGATACAGTACTCCCTCTCTACAGCGACGCCCATTGGGAGACACAGATTGTGTGTGTTGTTCAGAGCGAGTTGTTATAGGGAAGGGAAATAAACTTAGCTTACATTTGCGGTTGAAAAGGTTGAACATAAATGTCTTTGGGGAATAGCATCAAAGCAGGACTCCAGATAAGAGGTAGTAAACTGCACAAATCCAACATTTTCTCACTTATCTTAGCATCAAATCTTATGGTGTTACTACTCATTAGAGTGAAACGAGAGGCTTAAAAGCAGATATAAAATTTTAGTTTTAATACCCCCCTTTTCTAGAGCCCTGATCAAGGGTCGTTGTAGAGAGGGAGCACTGTACTTGTAAGTCATTGTTGGGAGGGTCGTTGTCAGGAGGAAGTCATTGTTGGGAGGGTCATTGTAAGGAGGAAATCATCAGTGTTGCACCTAGAGCGCGGCATTGCGGGATTCCCGCAATAATTTTTACTTTGACCCTTAAAATTCGTAACGGTACGGGCGCAATTTTCGTCTTCCGTACCTTTGCTCTATTTACTATCCTTTCCGCCGATTTACCATCCTTCATTAATAAAGGTAGACTGTGCGCGCGTGTGTATACCAATGCAGTTAAATGGCTACGTAAAACCCGATAACCAGTCTTACAATTACAACTATCCTTTCCGCCGATTTACTATCCTTTATTAATAAGGTAGACTGTGCGCGGTTTATATGCCAATGCAGTTAAATTGCTACGGTAAAACCCGATAACCAGTCAAATTACGCATGACTTGACTTCACTTCTCGTTGGATTGGAGAGGAAAGAGCAGATGAAACGCGAAGCGTGACACCTGATGAATGAAACCCCCATCTAAACAACGTGCTGATCAAACTCTTCCAACTTTGTATGTACCAAAACAATAATTACAAGTTACTTAAAAATAGACGAACATCAGTTTTCCCATCGTGTTAAAGCCTTACCGGATTACCGAAAATCTACTAGACGCAGTAAACATGTTCAATATCGTAAACACTAATTCTATTTGAAAGGAAAGCCTATCATGTTTTTAAAGGCTATTTTAGTGTGACCCCCAAAAATTTCAAATGTCCCCCCAAAATTTTGACAGCGCGCCACCGTGTCCCCCAAAATTTTGGACCTAGGCACAACACTGAATCATTGTTGGGAGGGTCGTTGTTAGGAGGAAGTCATTGTTGGGAGGGTCGTTGTCAGGAGGAAGTCATTGTTGGGAGGGTCGTTGTAAGGAGGAAGTCATTGTTGGGAGGGTCGTTGTAAGGAGGAAGTCATTGTTGGGAGGGTCGTTGTCAGGAGGAAGTCATTGTTGGGAGGGTCGTTGTAAGGAGGAAGTCATTGTTGGGAGGGTCGTCGTAGAGAGGGAGCACTGTACTTGTAAGTCATTGTTGGGAGGGTCGTTGTAAGGAGGAAGTCATTGTTGGGAGGGTAGTTGTAAGGAGGGAGCACTGTACTTGTAAGTCATTGTTGGGAGGGTCGTGGTAAGGAGGAAGTCAATGTTGGGAGGGTCGTTGTAAGGAGGAAGTCATTGTTGGGAGGGTCGTTGTAAGAAGGAAGTCATTGTTGGAAGGGTCGTTGTAGGGAGGAAGTCATCGTTGGGAGGGTCGTTGTAGGGAGGAAGTCATTGTTGGGAGGGTCGTTGTAAGGAGGGAGCACTGTACTTGTAAGTCATTGTTGGGAGGGTCGTTGTAAGGAGGAAGTCATTGTTGGGAGGGTAGTTGTAAGGAGGGAGCACTGTACTTGTAAGTCATTGTTGGGAGGGTTGTTGTAAGGAGGAAGTCATTGTTGGGAGGGTCGTTGTAGGGAGGAAGTCATTGTTGGGAGGGTCGTTGTAAGGAGGAAGTCATTGTTGGGAGGGTCGTTGTAGAGAGGGAGCACTGTACTTGTAAGTCATTGTTGGGAGGGTCGTTGTAAGGAGGAAGTCATTGTTGGGAGGGTCGTTGTAAGGTGGGAGCACTGTACTTGTAAGTCATTGTTGGGAGGGTAGTTGTAAGGAGGGAGTCATTGTTGGGAGGGTCGTTGTAAGGAGGGAGCACTGTACTTGTAAGTCATTGTTGAGAGGGTCGTTGTAAGGAGGGAGTCATTGTTGGGAGGCTCGTTGTAAGGTGGGAGCACTGTACTTGTAAGTCATTGTTGGGAGGGTCTTTGTAAGGAGGAAGTCATTGTTGGGAGGGTCGTTGTAGGGAGGAAGTCATTGTTGGGAGGGTCGTTGTAAGGAGGAAGTCATTGTTGGGAGGGTAGTTGTAAGGAGGGAGCACTGTACTTGTAAGTAATTGTTGGGAGGGTCGTTGTAAGGAGGAAGTCATTGTTGGGAGGGTCGTTGTAAGGAGGAAGTCATTGTTGGGAGGGTCATTGTAGAGAGGGAGCACTGTACTTGTAAGTCATTGTTGGGAGGGTCGTTGTAAGGAGGAAGTCATTGTTGGGAGGGTCGTTGTAAGGTGGGAGCACTGTACTTGTAAGTCATTGTTGGGAGGGTCGTTGTAAGGAGGGAGTCATTGTTGGGAGGGTCGTTGTAAGGAGGGAGCACTGTACTTGTAAGTCATTGTTGGGAGGGTAGTTGTAAGGAGGGAGTCATTGTTGAGGGTAGTTGTAAGGAGGGAGCACTGTACTTGTAAGTCATTGTTGGGAGGGTCGTTGTAAGGAGGAAGTTATTGTTGGGAGGGTCGTTGTAGGGAGGAAGTCATTGTTGGGAGGGTCGTTGTAAGGAGGAAGTCATTGTTGGGAGGGTCGTTGTAGAGAGGGAGCACTGTACTTGTAAGTCATTGTTGGGATGGTCATTGTAAGGAGGAAGTCATTGTTGGGAGGGTCGTTGTAAGGAGGGAGCACTGTACTTGTAAGTCATTGTTGGGAGGGTAGTTGTTAGGAGGAAGTCATTGTTGGGAGGAAGTCATTGTTGGGAGGGTTGTTGTAAGGAGGAAGTCATTGTTGGGAGGGTCGTTGTAGAGAGGGAGCACTGTACTTGTAAGTCATTGTTGGGAGGGTCGTTGTAAGGAGGAAGTCATTGTTGGGAGGGTCGTTGTAAGGTGGGAGCACTGAACTTGTAAGTCATTGTTGGGAGGGTAGTTGTAAGGAGGAAGTCATTGTTGGGAGGGTCGTTGTAGGGAGGAAGTCATTGTTGGGAGGGTCATTGTAAGGAGGGAGCACTGTACTTGTAAGTCATTGTTGGGAGGGTAGTTGTAAGGAGGAAGTCATTGTTGGGAGGAAGTCATTGTTGGGAGGGTCGTTGTAAGGAGGAAGTCTTTGTTGGGAGGGTCGTTGTAAGGAGGAAGTCATTGTTGGGAGGGTCGTTGTAAGGAGGAAGTCATTGTTGGGAGGGTAGTTGTAAGGAGGAAGTCATTGTTGGGAGGGTCGTTGTAGAGAGGGAGCACTGTACTTGTAAGTCATTGTTGAGAGGGTCGTTGTAAGTAGGAAGTCATTGTTGGGAGGCTCGTTGTAAGGTGGGAGCACTGTACTTGTAAGTCATTGTTGGGAGGGTAGTTGTTAGGAGGAAGTCATTGTTGGGAGGGTCGTTGTAGGGAGGAAGTCATTGTTGGGAGGGTCGTTGTAA
Organism: Gari tellinella; assembly: GCA_922989275.2. Taxonomy (NCBI): domain Eukaryota; kingdom Metazoa; phylum Mollusca; class Bivalvia; order Cardiida; family Psammobiidae; genus Gari; species Gari tellinella. The sequence continues at coordinate 63,941,143 of OV277860.1, read as the reverse complement.
GGAGGAAGTCATTGTTGGGAGGGTAGTTGTAAGGAGGGAGCACTGTACTTGTAAGTCATTGTTGGGAGGGTAGTTGTAAGGAGGAAGTCATTGTTGGGAGGGTCGTTGTAAGGAGGAAGTCATTGTTGGGAGGGTCGTTGTAAGGAGGAAGTCATTGTTGGGAGGGTCGTTGTAAGGAGGAAGTCATTGTTGGGAGGGTCGTTGTAAGGAGGAAGTCATTGTTGGGAGGGTCATTGTAGAGAGGAAGTCATTGTTGGGAGGGTCGTTGTAAGGAGGAAGTCATTGTTGGGAGGGTAGTTGTAAGGAGGAAGTCATTGTTGGGAGGGTCGTTGTAAGGAGGAAGTCATTGTTGGGAGGGTCGTTGTAAGGAGGAAGTCATTGTTGGGAGGGTCGTTGTAGGGAGGAAGTCATTGTTGGGAGGGTCATTGTAGAGAGGAAGTCATTGTTGGGAGGGTCGTTGTAAGGAGGAAGTCATTGTTGGGAGGGTCGTTGTAAGGAGGAAGTTAATGTTGGGAGGGTCGTTGTAGGGAGGAAGTCATTGTTGGGAGGGTCGTTGTAAGGAGGGAGTCATTGTTGGGAGGGTCGTTGTAGAGAGGGAGCACTGTACTTGTAATTCATTGTTGGGAGGGTCGTTGTAAGGAGGAAGTCATTGTTGGGAGGGTCGTTGTAAGGAGGAAGTCATTGTTGGGAGGGTAGTTGTAAGGAGGAAGTCATTGTTGGGAGGGTCGTTGTAAGGAGGAAGTCATTGTTGGGAAGTAGTTGGAGGGAGCACTACTTGTTTCCTGTACAGTAAGGGGTAAAATAGTCAATCAGGATTAGTCAATGGGTTAATTATATGTTTTTTGTTGCAGGTCGCGGAAGACCCATCCAGGTCCTGTGGTGCACTTAAGTGACAACCCCTTGGACCCAAGCAAGGTAAGTCACACATGAGAATGATATCTTGTTCCTTACTCCTGAACTCTTTCACTGCCAAATGGGTTGTGCCCAATGTCCGAGACAGGTGACTGCTTATAGAAGAATAAAAGTAAATAAGAAATCTCTTTCAGCCTCTTTGAACCATCTACTTGTTTGGATGTTGGAAGTGTTCATTTTAGTTATTTAACCTTTTGCCCATAGCCTGGTTCTAGATTTAAAGACAGGTTACCACTTATAGCAGGTTGAAAGTAAAGCAGAATGTGCCTTAACCCTTTGAACCCTAGTCCCGCATATAGGAGTCCTTTTCAAACATTGTGCATGTGAATAGTACACTTGTCCTATGCAAACAGTGAAGACCCAGATCAGAGGGCTCCAAAAGGAGCCCTCTGATCAGGGTCTTCACTGTTTGTCATAATGCCAAACATTGACAAAAACAACCCTTAAAAGACAGAAATGGACTGGACTAAAATGGAAACTGGAATTGTCCATTTAAAGTTTCAGGGAGGAAAGAGTTAAGGCACATTCTGCTTTACTTTCAGCCTGCTGTAACCTATCATCTGCCAGGATATAGAAACTTTTTAATCTGATACATATTCATGACTGTATAAAATGGGAATATCTGCTTCCGTAGATAAATAAATTAAAGGCGTAAAATGGTATATTTATGGGGTAAAGGGTTAATAGAAGCGGATAGAAATATTAAAAGGCAAATCTCCAAGGGTTAGGTGAAAGGTATTACATGCTTCTACTCCATCCTGATAATAAGCCATAGGAAACATTTCCTTTGTTTCTGACAGATGACTGCTTAAAGTAAGGTGAAAGTAAAGTAGAAAGTCCCCTTAGGGATTTTTCTGTTTTATTATCAGCCTGCTTAATGCAGCCACATGTCTTGTACACTTTGTCTTTAACTTACTGAAAACAAGTGGCAAAGGAAAGTGATAGCTCAAGATTGTATCAATATTTTGTATGATGTACACTTCTAGATAACTTGTACACTAGTCAGGTAATGCACTCTCTTTTCCAATTAACTCTTTGCATGCTGGCGGCAGATATATATGCCACAGTGATTATCTCTGCAAACAGTTTGGATCCAGATGAGACGCCGCATATCACTGTTTGCAAATGCTGTATTACAACACTACGATGGTTAACCCATTCCCTCATAACTACGCCTTTTTACGCCTTTAATTTATTCCTCTACTGTAGAAAATAGTTCCAATTTATACTGTTATAAATAAGAATAATAAGAAATATTTTCTATATTCTAGCAGACAATAGCTTAAAGCAGGCTGAAAGTAAAGCAGAATGCGCCTCATGGCACATTCTGCTTTACTTTCAACCTGCTTTAAGCAGTCACCTATCTTCAATACAAGAAAGAGGCTATGGTGTAATTGGTTAACAACTCCAAGCGTTTCCATGCCTTTCTATGGTAATACTTTACCAGGCACCACACTAACAATATTTCTATTGATTTACGAAAAGAAAATGAGTTTTCACTGTCTCTCATTTAATGCAATCAATGTGTGATTTGTGTTCATAAAATTTCTTTATTACAGTTATTCATCATATTGTATTCAAATAATTTCTCTGGCCGGTAGAAGTCAAGTGCAATTACATTGTTTTATCGAAATATTGATACTCTCATGCAGACATTGAATCTAATCTTTATTTACACTCGAATCAATTCTTCTAAGGGTTGCCTGATGATAAATCTCAAGGAATATCTTTGGCTAAACCATGAAGCTCAGCATTGAGTGAATAATTAAAGCAGAAAATACTATAGTCATATCCCTGTTAACCAACTTTTAAAAAAAGGAAAAAAATGGAAAGATGCATACGGAGTCTTTTACACAGCAGCTCAATGCAGAATTATATTCATGCAGAAAGCTGCTTAAGCAGCTTTCTGCATAAATATAATTCTGCATAGAGCAGCCACTAACATCTTTAAAGCTCTTTATGTGTTTTCTTTGAACCTTCAATAAACATAAGTGACTGTAATAGATATTGAAAAACAGACGGTGTAACAAGAAAGTTATTTGATAAAAGATGAATATTTGACTTGATTGTGGCCCGAGTTTCTTCTGCAATTTTTTTTATGATAGTTGGGGGAAATGGGGGTAATAATTTGAAGATTGCTTGAGCTCGAAGAATCATTGCTGAGAAATGTGTTATTTCAGTGCTGAGTCGTTTTCCTGGGTAGTTTTAGCGTTTTTGAATGACAGGGTTGGTTTGAATTGTTGTTTGAAGAGAGAGGAGGCGGGGTCACAAGTGATTATTTATCAGCCAGTAGTTCTGCAGTGCTTTGTTGTTCTATAACTACCAGGGCTCCAGATAAGAAGGGGTAAATTGAACAAATCCAACACTCATTTTACCCCCAAATCCTATCGTGTTACTACTCATTAGAATCGTCTCAAAGAGACGATTCTAATGAGTAGTGACACCATAGGGTTTAATTGAGAAATAAAGATTTTAGTTTTTGAAATACCCCTCTTATCTGGAGCCCTGATAACCACAGAGGAATCATTTCAAGGGTGGCCACCAGTGCAAGAACTTTAACTCTTTCCTCCCTGAAACTTTAAATGAACAATATCAGTTTCCATTTTAGTCTAGTCCATTTCTGACTTTTAAGGGTTGTTTTTGTTGCTGTTTGCATAGGACATGTGTACTATTCACATGTACACTGTTTGAAAAGGATGCCTATATTATATGGGACTAGGGTTCAAAGAGTTACTATTTGACCCTTTATCCCATAGCTTGTTTCTAGATTTGAAGACAGTTGATCACTTAAAGCTCGGCTCTATATGACCTTTTTGTGTCGCTGGGCCGTAAAACACCATTCATTCATTCATTCATTCATTATCACTTAATAAAGCATGTTGAAAGTAGAAGAAGGCACTTTACTTTCAGCATGTTTTAAGTTACCATCTGTTAGAATATAGGAAATATTTCTTACTTGGAGCATAAATCTTTACTATAAAGTGGAACTATTTTAAAAGTTTCTAGACTATGTGTATTGTTCTCTTCTAAGTGGTCGCTTAACCCGTTACCCCATAGCCTGTTTATAGATTTTGAAGATAAGTGGTTCCTTAAAGCAGGTTGAAAGTAAAGCAGAATGTGCCTAATGGCACATTCTGCTTTACTTTCAGCCTGCTTTAAGCTACAATATACTATATTCTTCAATTTCATATTCATGACTATAAATTTGAACTATTTTCTTCAGTTGAGGAATATATTAAAGGTGTAAAAAGGTGTATTTATGGGGTAAAGGGTTAAAACAAGGTTGACATTTCAGAACGGACTCCCAATTAACCAAATGACAAAACTTAATCTTTCTTTCTTAACCCTGTACTCCATAGATATGCCCTTTTATGCCTTTTATTTGTTCCTCCAGTGAAGAAAATGGTTTCACTTTATACAGGGTCATGAATCATGATACACCACAAGAAATATTTTCTATGACCTAATAAATGGCAGCTTAAAGCAGGTTGAAAGCAAAGCAGAATGCACACATAGTGGTCACCTGTCTTCAAAACTAGAAACAGGCTATGGGAATGTGGGCAATACCCCTTTGATTTTGTTTCATGTAATCTGAACTGAGAGAAATTTTATAGCGAATTTAATGTATGATGGAATAGACATGGTTTACGAAATTATGCAAAGCATAAAAATTATGCAGTATTCAATATGGAACATTTTTAATATCGATTTAAACCAATAAATTTTCTTTCATGACAGGATTGGAATCTATTCAGGGTGTATGTAAAAATCAATATGTTTTTATTATGAATTACATATAGGTTGAGTTTCAATACATGTACATGTACTCTATATCTTTAGAAAACTGCAATCCTTTAACCCATTACGCCATAAATATGCCTTCTTACTCCTTTAGATTTATTCCTCCATTGAAGAAAATATATAGCTCCACTTTATACAGTCACAATTGCATTATTAGAAATATTCTATATCCTAGCAGATGATATCTTACAGCAGGCTAAAAGTAAAGCAGAATGCACCTTAACCCTTTAGCTGATAGCCTATTTCTAGTATATATTCGAAGATAAGTGACTTCTTAAAGCAGGTTGAAAGAAAAGCAGAATGTGCCTTAAGGCACATTCTGCTTTACTTTCAGCCTGCTTTAAGCTATTATATGCTAGAATATAGAAATTATTCCCTATAATATATCTTCATAACTGATTAAATTGGAACTATTTTCCTCAGCGGATGAATAAATTAAACCCGCTAAAAGGTGCTTCTATTGGGTAAAGGGTTAAACACATTCTGCTTTACTGCCAACTTCTTTAACCCATTACTCCATATATACACATTTTAACACTTTTAATTTATAATTGAAGAATGTAGTTCCAAATCATACATTCATGAATCAGAATGTACACAATAAGAAGTATTTTCTCTATCTTAGCAGATGTTTTGAAAGTATAACAGAATGTGCCTTTATAAGGTGCATTCTGCTTTACTTCCAGCCTATTTTCAGCTACCATCCGCAGGATATAGAAACTATTTTGTACGCTGCATATTCATGACTGTATAAAGTGGAACTATTTTCAACGGTACAGGAATAGATTAAAGGCATAATAAAAAAGGCATATCTATGGGGTAATGGGTTAAGTTGTTATCTTTATTTACGACAGAATAATTATTCATATTAAGTGGCTGTTTAATAAGTTTTACTGTATAACAGTAAACTGTTGTTTGTACTGAATGCTATTGATATGAGGGATTAACCCATTACCCCCTAAATACGCCTTTTGATGCCTTTAGTTTATTCCTCCACCGAAGAAAGTAGTTCCAATTTATACAGTTGTGAATGTTTAACATGAGAAATAATTTCTATATTCTAGCAGCTTATAGCTGAAAGCAGGCTGAAAGTAAAGCAGAATGCGCCCTAAGGCGCATTCTGCTTTACTTTCAACCTGGTTTAAGTGGTCACCTATTTTCAAAACTAGAAACTGGCTATGGGGTAATGGGTTAACAAAGGGTTTGACAATAATTATGAACACCTTATCATGTAGGTTGTATAGTTATAGCTCTTACCCTGCTAGTGGCGGATATGACTGCCACAGTGATAATTTTGGAAACAGTTTCGATCGAGATGAGACACCACTTAATGTGGTGTCTCATCAGGATCCCAACTGTTTGCCATTCTGAATTTAAAAGAAATTTTAGAACAGTAGCAGACAACAGTAAACTGTTGTTGCAGACGAAAAAATACCCAGCATGCAAAAATTTAAGAGTTGAATTGGGCTAGTCAGATGCTCCGATTTCAGTGGGTTATCTGTTACTGAGGTTCATTTCTAGTCATTGTACTAATGCTTTTTCACATGCAATACATCTGGGTACCAGAAATTGTGGTTATCCAGTGGTTACAAGCATACATATGTCTATCCAGTTGACTAATGAGTTCATTCATTATTAACTCTAATTTTAGGTTGGTTTTCACACCAGCCACTTCAAAAGTCAATCCTTCGAACTTCCTAAAAGTATTGGCCAGCTTGTTTCAGGCCAAGTACTATTGTCCTTGAACAACATATATAGTCAGGGACAATCTGTTCAACCGCTATCCATTCATCTGTCCACCCATCCCCATCCATCTGTTTGTCAGTCTGTCCATCACACTAATAACTGCAAAAATATTGTTTTAAAACTCCATGGAATAAGTGTTTTTACAGCAAATATTAGTTTTTAGCCGAGAGTGAGCTTTTGTAATCCTTGAATGTCTGGCATCTGTCATCAACAATTTTGGTGTTTACACTCCAGAGGCCACACTTTTTATCCAGTTTTGCCCAGATTGTATATGCCAATAAGGTCTTGAATGAGTTTGATTTTATTTGAAATTGGACCAATAGGTCAAAAGTTATCTGTCCTTAATGTTCTGTTTGTCCACAACTTTAACCTCATTGGCTGTTATGGAACTGCATGTGACAAAGACTTCATATTTGGCAAGTTTAGTCAACTCAAGAAACTCTTCAGCTTAGTACAAGGTTTGTAGTACCACAAAAAAGTCAAGGTCTCAATCTTTAAGCTGTTTTTGCAGATCTCCATATTTATACCTATTATATATTGAGTTGAACACAGGTTTAACTATAGTGATACATATAGAGTTTCTATACTGTAGACAGATCTATATAAAGACCCGAGTTCATGCTTATAAAGCATTTGAGTTGAGTCTTAAATCATTCTCAAGCATTTGATTGGTCAGATTTGAGCCTAGACTCAAATCTGACCAATCAAATGCTTGAGACTCAACTCAGACTCAATTCAAAACACTTTATAAGCGCTAGGCCTGGTGGTCAAGTTGTTTGTCTTTTTTGTGTCAGCCCTTTGACTGTCATTTGCTTGAATACCAACCAACACACAAGATTTACTGATGCAAATGTCACTTCACAGACCAGCCTCATACAGACTCCAGTCAGAGTTCATTACTTTGGTATATAACATAGTACCTGCTCACCAATTATTGATATTTTTGGAAATGGACAAAATGAAAAATTGTTTTATGTGTTACTAGTGTCTTGGGAAAAGCAATATTGCAGTAGTAAATGTGACAAATAATATTTCTGCAGAAGAGCCTTGCGGCAACACAATCTCATTACTCTGATTATTGTCTTGTGTAATAAATAACTTGGCTGCCTTTATTCGCCTGCAATTAAGTGTGAGAGAATGGCAGGCAAATTTGTTAAAACCATCTGCTTTCGTTGTTAAAAAGTTCAAAATAGATTAAATGAACGTTTTGAAAGCAGTGTTGTGAAGTAGAAATCATTCTTATCCTTTGCTCAATAGATAAATGCCTCATAATCTTATATAATGTATATATATAATTATATACTTATATATAAATAATTTATATTGTATTTTATATCACTTATAAAGTCAGGATAAAAGCAGTAATGTGAACTATAAATCATTTTAACCCATTACTTAATTGATACATGTTTATGCCTCTTCGTATGTATAATATATATATATATATATACATGTATATGAATAATTGATATTATATTTTATATCATTTATAAAGTCAGGATAGAAGCATGAAAATGCATCTCAATAAGGACTAGGAAAAGGCATTATTAATCGGGGTTCCAGATAAGAGGGATCAAATTGAACAAATCAAACATTTTCTCACTAATTTTAGTTCCCAATCATTTGGTGTAACTACTCAATAGAATCGTCTCAAAGAGACGATTCTAATGAGTAGTAACACAATAGGGTTAAATTCATCAATTTGAAATACTCCTTATCTGGAGCTCTGATTACTATAAAGGAAAGGTTTATAACCTTTCGACATTTCATTTGGTACGGTGACTACTATTGTGCAAGGCAGACAGAATTAGCAGGGTGACATTTTCCAAGATGATTTTAGAACTGGATTGAATGCGGAGGCTGGGACTCTTAAATTTGGGAGACAAGGCATCTAACTGAGAAAACTATCATCAACTGGCCTACACCATTGTATTTTGTGTGGGTGAGCTCCTTCACTCTGGGAGGTACCGTAATGATTCTGAGTATTGGGATAGACTGGCTTGAGCAAACAGTGTAGGTCCTGATCAGACTGCTCCATCAGGAGCAGTCTGATCAGGATCTACACTGTTTGCCATTTAGTTTGCATCTTTTGGACAAATTATTACTGTGTGATAAAAGCAAAATTTTATGATAATTACAGCAGTTATATAGGGTGTTTTTGGTGTTTTTATACAGTATTTTGTGTGGGTGAGCTGTCTCTTCGTGCAGTAAAGTGTTTTCTCAGCTGCAGCCTGTATACAGATGAAATGTCAACTGATTTAGAGCACTTCTCATGAAAGTCAGTCAAATTATTTGCTAATTTATGATCCTGCACACAAACTTGAGTTACAGTCAAGCTTTTATTAAACACAGAGCTCCGGACAAGGGGAATATTTCAAAAACTAAAATCTTTTATTTCGGTATTTTTTAAACCCTATGGGGTCACTTAGAATCATAGGAGCAACACCATAGGATTTGGTGCTGAAGTGAGTGAGAAAAAAATGAATTTGTTCAGTTTACTCCTTAGCTTGGCTTTGGTTTCTGAATAATAACTTTTGTTAGTTCACCTGGCACAAGGTGCCAAAGTGAGGTGTTGGGTTCCCTAGATGTCTGTTGTCTGTCCGGACGTCTGTTTGTCTGTCGTTGGCAATTGGTTCCACTCTAGCAGCAACAAATTTAATCTGATCTTCATGAAACTTGCAGACAATGTTTGTCTTGAAGAATTTTAGGCCAAGTTCATATTTGGGTCATGTCGGGTTAAAAACTAGGTCACTAGGTCAAGTCATAGCACAACCTTGTTAACACACTAGAGGCTACAAATGTCATTAGATCTTCATGAAACTTGGTCAAAATTTTTGCCTCATAAATATGGGTCATGTCGGGTCAAAAAATAGGTCACTTGGTTAAATAATAAAAACACATTGTCAATACGCAAGAAGCTACAAATCTTATTTGATCTTAATGAAACTTGCTCAAACTTTGCCTCAGTAAAATGTCTAGGCCACAGTTGAATGTGGGTCATGTCAGGTCATAATCTAGGTCACTGTAGGCCAAGTTTTACATGGTGTACCAGGTTAGTGACGTAGGGCCATAGCTAGTGGCCCTTCTTCAATGAAGCAATCATGCCTGCCCATTTGTGGTATACAGGTTGTTTTTGAACAGGTATTGCTTGGGATTGCATTTTAGGTCAGTAGGTCATAGGTCATGTGATCTGATATCAAAAAGGCTTTTAGTTGTAGGACAGTAACTTATCTTCTAATGGGGTGACAATGTCCATATTAACCCATTACCCCATAGCCTGTTTCTAGTTTTGAAGACAGGTGACCACTTAAAGCAGGTTGAAAGTAAAGCAGAATGCGCCTTAAGGCACATTCTGCTTTACTTTCAGCCTGCTTTAAGCTATTATCTGCTAGAATATAGAAAATATTTCTTATGATTCTAATTGGAACTATTTCCTAAAGTAGAGGAATAAATTAAAGGCGTAAAAAGGCGTATTTATGGGATAATGGGTTTAATCTTTTAGTGTATTTATTGCTTATGAGGAGAGAGTGCTATTGGTTGCATTTGAGATCAGTAGGTCAAAGGTCACATGATCTGTTACTAAAAATAGAACTTTTCCACACTATGTATTATGATTTCTCTTCTAATGCGGTGATCATTTCAATATTTAATGTACATATCACTCGTGAAGAGGGGATACTTCAAGAGATTCATTTTCATCTGGCTGTCATATGCCAATATTTCTTCAGGAGTTGTCTGATCTGGATCTACACTGTTTTCAAAAAGTGCCAATAGCTAATAGCAGGAGACAGGGATAAATCCAAAATTTAAGCACAAAATCCTATGGTGTCACTACTCTTTAGAATCATCTAGAAGAGGCGATTTTAATAAGTAGCGATGCCATAGTTTTTATGCAGAAATATGGATTTTAGTTTTTGAAATACCCCCCTTATCTGGAGCTCTGCAAAGAAGGTTTATTTCCTGTGAAAAAATCTCATCAATATTCTCCACCCACCCACCCACACCCTCAACCACCAAATTACTGATTCCGGATAGGAAATGTTTGAAGCATAAGACAAGTATTGACTTTACTCTTCCTTTATGGGTTGATGACGATTGAGGGCCAACAGCTGGAAGTAAAGTGGATTGTGTAATGTTTTAGATACTGATGTGAAATACAACATAGACCTGTATGCAAGTCTTGTCAACATTGTCATACAGATACAGTGATAAAAATAGATAGATCAATCCTATACAGGCAAGAGTTTGCTAATTGGATTGAATGCTGCCATTTCAGATGTTTGTACATCTCAGTTCTCAGTATTTACCCTAGATAAGTATGATGTTAGAAAGTCCTTAACCTGGACCCCTCATAGCTAAATGTGTGCAGTATTAAAGACAGAATAGTTTCTTAAAGCAGGCTGAAAGTAAAGTAGAATGCTTTGTAAGGAGCATTCTGCATAACTTTAAGCTACTGTCTGCTAAGATATGAGAGATATTTCTTATGGTGCATATTCAGAACTCCCATGGAAACGAACAGCAAATGTATTTTCTTTAGTAGAGTAATAGATAAAAGACATAAAAAGGCATATTTATGGAGTAATGGTTTTAACCCTTTGAGAACCGAAGGAGCCAGGGCTGTCTTCTAAAAAATTGTCTCCTTTAACCCATTACCCAATAATCTGTATTTAGTTTTGAAAACATGTGGCCACTTAAAGCAGGTTGAAAGTAAAGCAGAATGTGCCTTATGGCACATTCTGCTTTACTTTCAGCCTGCTTTAAGCTTTTATCTGCTAGAATATAAAAAAATATTTCTTATGATACATATTCATGACTGTATAAATGGGAACTATTTTCTTCAGTGGAGGAAAACTATAGGCGTAAAAAGGCATATTAATGGGGTAATGGGTTAAATGCCAATAGTCTCTTCTGAATGTATGCAGATGTGGTCCAAGTGTCCAACAGTCGGGGTCCTCACCAGACACAGAGCTGCTAATTTGTCTCTGATCAGGATCCAATCTTTGCTTGAATATTTACCACTCTAAATACTTGACACTTACACAAATAGCACTGTTTTTTTTAAATTTAACATGACATTTTAAGAATTTGAATGTCAAATTGTTCTGATCCAGAACAGACACAACTTTGTGTGTGTTTTGTGTGTGTCCTGATCTGATCTGAATCCAAACTGTTAGCAAAGGATATCAGAAACGCCTTTATGCAATGGGATGATTTAACTCATTGCCCCATAAATACGCCTTTTTACGCCTTTAATTTTTTTCTCTACTGAAGAAAATAGTTCCAATTTATACTGTTACAATTAAGAATTATAAGAAATATTTTCTTTATTCTAGTAGATGATAGCTTAAAGCAGGCTGAAAGTAAAACAGAGTGTGCCTTATAGGGCATTCTGCTTTACTTTCAACCTCCTTCAAGTAGTCACCTATCTTCAATTAGTACATGTAAAACTAGGCTATGAGGTAATGGGTTAAGCAGTACACTGAAGGGTAATATCCTCTGTTCTCACAAGAGGTTTTGAAATATTCAGGAAGTTTGTCTGAGTAAAAGGTATGCTTCATCAAATTACCCCTTTACTCCATAGATACACATTTTTTACGCCTTGAATTCCTCCACTGAAGAAAATAGATCCACTTTACACAGTCATGAGTATGCACAATAACAAATAGTTTCTTCATCTATCATAGCAGAAGGTTGCTTAAAGCAGGTTGAAAGTAAAGCAGAATGTGCCGTAACCCATTACCCCATAGCCTGTTTCTTGTTATGATGACATGTGATCCCTTAAAGCAGGTTGAAAGTAAAGCAGAATGCGCCTTAAGGCGCATACTGCTTTATTTTCAACCTGCTTTAAGTTACAATCTTCTAGTATTTATGAAATTTATCATACGCGACATATTCAAGACTGTATAAATTGGAACTATTCTGTGAAGTGGAAGAATAAATAAAAGGCGCAATAAGGCGTAAATATTGGGTAGTGGGTTAAGGCACATTCTGCTTTAGTTTCAACCCACTTTAAAGTTGTCACAATATGTCTTCAAAATAAAAAGAAGGCTATTGGGTAATGGGATAAATAGTTTCATTAACAATTTAGGTATAAAATCAATGTAACAGAGGTATGGAACATGTGTGGCATTTGGTGTGTGGGCAGAATGTACCAAGTCAGTACAGACCTTTGTTTACCTTTTATTTCATATTGACATACAGTCGAACTTCCATTTCTTGAACTCGCTTAACTCGAATTATCCAATAGTTTGACACATGAATTGGATTATTTCATGCTCGATTAAGTCAAACATACCAGTATTTCGAAGTTAAAACGTGGCTAAGCCAGGTTTTAACTTTGAAATACGGATATGTTGGACCTAACCGAGTTCAAGATATCAAAGTTCAACTGTATGTGCAAATCTTCTATAGTCAGCTGATACAACAGTACAGAACTTCAAGTTTTAGGCAGGTGGCTGTTTAACCATTTACCCCATAGCCTGTTTACAGCTCACAGGAAAAATGTCCAGGAGAGCCGGTGTTGGGGTTCCCGTACGGGTTAGCAGTTTCTAGAAGGTGTTCACAGCTTTTATGCCCTTTAACATACATCTTTCAAACTTGCACAACACATGCATTTACACGAGATCTTTCCATCAATGTGACATTTTGGACCACTGTGACCTTAACCTTTACTTAAGATTCTGTCAGTGTGTTTTAGATGTGAAAAATGGATACAACTGCTATAACCTTACACCTACAGCTTTAATACCTGCAACACACATGCCTTGGGACAAGACCTTTCAGACCATGTGACATTTTGGACCACTGTGACCTTGACCTTTACTTTAGATTCTGTGTTTAAGATGAGAAAAATTGAAACAACTTCTATAACTTTATGCCTACAGCTATCATACCTGCAACACACATGCCTTGGGACATGACCTTTCCGACCATGTGACATTTTGGACCCCTGTGACCTTGACCTTTACCTTAGATTCTGTGTTTAAGATGTGAAAAATGGATACAACTGCTATAACTTTATGCCTACAGCTTTAATACCTGCAACACACATGCCTTGGGACATGACCTTTCAGACCATGTGACATTTTGGACCCCTGTGATCTTGACCTGAATACATGTGTTTAGGTTTCGAAATGCTTTGGAAAAGCGATCAGAACTACCTATACAAAGGCCTTGTCCTCTATTTTAACATTTCACTTTGTAGAAATGATTTGTGCATGGTCCTGAACAAATGTTGTAATGTTCATATTGATCCAAAATCCAATTAGTATATATTTTAATCTTAAGCTCAGTTCCCCTTCTTGACTGATTTAATTGAAACATGGTAGAAATATTTGGTGCATAACATTGACCAAATGTTGTTACTGTCATGGGACGATGTCATAGCTTGTTTCTAGTTTTAGTTTGAACTTATTCAATTTCAATAATTTACATTTATTTTACAAACTAATTTAACTTACATTAAAGTTTAGGATTGAAACAAAAGCAAAACAGCGTATTGTGTTTCTCTCCTTTTTACTGTTTCTAGTTTTGAAGACATGTGACCAATTAAATGGGTTGAAAGTAAAGCAGGATACACCTGCCTTACTTTATACTATGATCTGCAAGATTATAAAACATATTTCTTATGATGAATATTCATAACTGTATAAATTGGAACTATTTTCTTCAGTGGAGGAATTAATTCAATGCTTCAAAATGCATCTCTACAGGAGTCCAGATAAGAGGGAATAAACAGATCAAATCCAACATTTTCTCTTTGTCAGCACAAATCCTATGGTGTTACTTCTCATTAGAATTGTCTCTTTGGGACGATTCTAATGAGAAGTAATACCATAGAGTTTAATAGAGAAATAAAGATTTCAGTTTTTGAAATACTCCCCTTATCTGGAGCTCTGTATCTAGAAGTAAAGGGTGAACACAGTAGAAGTATAGTGTAATGTAGTTAGCAGTAATTAACTCTGTAGGTATGTAGCTAGTCTGCTGAATGTCACTGTTATTCCACCGGCTGTTTTATGGGATTTAGATGCTAATGACATAAGCCCTTTGAACACAGAATGAATACAGTGTCCCCAAATGACTGCAGCTAAACTACTGTCTTCTTTATAATAACAGAAACAGATTTCAAGCGACAAACAATTTGAAAATAAATGAATAAATTATGGTGTTTTACAGCCGATCAACATTTTACATTGGACACGATCTGGAACCAGACTGTTTTGCAAAGGTCTTCGAACAGATATACTTTGTTGAATGGGTTAATCCTTTAACACATTACCCTATAGCCTGTTTCTAGTCTTGAAGATAGGTGACCACTTAAAGCAGGTTGAAATTAAAGCAGAATGCGCCTTAAGGTGCATTCTGCTTTACTTTCAGCCTGCTGCTACCATCTGCTAGCATATACAAAATATTTCATATGGTACATATTCTTCACTGTTTAAATTGGAACTATTGACTTCAGTGGAGGAATAAATTAAGGGTTTACACTGTTCACTTAGGCCTGTGTGCCTCAATACTAGGAACGTAATTATGGGTAATGGGTTAAGGCACATTCTAAGTGTATATAAGTCTAAGGTCAATATAAACTATTCATTAATATTAGTATAAAAAATTTGGCCGTGTTGGACCAGGCCGAGTTGGTATTTGGCCGAGTTGGACTGTGGCCAAGTTGGAAATTGGCCGAGTTGACCCGTTACCTATATTAAAGGCATAAAGATTACTCAAGTGTCTGATCTGAATTCAGACTGGTTGCAAAGTTTTAGAAACCTTGTTTGCCCATATGCAAATGGTTAATTAACAATAGGACACTATGGTATATATCATGCTTGTGAAGCACTTCCATATAGAGGCTGAATAGCAATGGAAAATATGTAATAGCCAAGTTAATGGCACAGATAATGTCATAGGGGTGCAGGGCTCCAAATAATGGGAGTATGTCCCCCCCCCCCCCCCCCCCCCCCCCCCCCCCCCCATATGTGAATTTTGTCGAATGTTGTCCAATCCTTTTCTTCTAAATAAAATATTGCTTAAACTAATGTGATTTTTTGCTGTTTTCGCATTTGACCAAGGTTTTGAGATTGTCATCAGAAATTTAGGTCCAAGTGCATCTCCTTAAAAAGCAATGTTCTCATTGGCTAATGGTCAATGATATTTCTTTAAAAAGCAATGCTCTCATTGGCTTATGGTCAAGGATGGTGTATCAACTTTTTACTTTTTATCTTTTCTGGTGCTTCTATAAATATTCCCTCTAGAAAAACATTTTCTTGTAAAAAATGTTGCAGAGGGAACGTTTATTTAGTGCAATTTTGGCACCAAAGATGTTTTAAACATTGTGAAAAACAATCAAATTAACATATGTCTACCATTTTTTAAGTGACATTTTTTTCCCCCTTTGTCTGAAATTCTCAATATACAGTAAAGTTCCGCTATTAAGACCACCTGTGGTACTGACAAAAAGTGTTCTTAATATCGAGTCGGTCTTATTATTGAGACCCTTGATATCGATGAGGATTTTTTGGCAGGTATAGATAGATAGGTATATTGAACCTATTTTGAATAGATCGGCACAAAAAAGCCTATTTCAAACAACCATACTTTAATTTTTGAAAATACACATATACACAGAAACTAAAAACTGTCATACACATGTTATGAAGATTCATTAATTGAATAAATTATTAATGTTAGCACATAAAGAGGGGCATTAGCAGTGTAACACATAGACTATAATCTATAAGAAGTGGCATTTCAGTTTGGATCCTGACCAGACTCCAAATTACTTGATGTCTGATCTGAATTAAAACGATGTTTCAATAAAAAAATCTTAGCACATAAAGATGGGCCTTAGCACATAGTCTATGAGTTTCAGTGACAAAGAAATATCATTTTGGACAGTTTAGATCCTGAACAGATTCCAAATTGTTTGATATCTGATCTGGATCTAATCCTTCACACGACATGTTTATGAAGAAATTCGTCGGGTTTAATATTATTAATTATCCAAAGTTCGACCAATTATTTCATTGTTTACAAAAATCATCTTTCGAGATAACCAATAAAAAATAATTTATCAAACATAAAACTCGATTGGGGCGGATCAGATGAAAGTCTAAAGTGATAAATTAACATTTTAATTAGTAAATCACACGCTTGTAAGTATTTTACTAATTAGCCCAATTATCTCTCCCTCTGTCATCGAGTCCGATGTATGCGCTACAAACAGTTTTTTCTGTAACTATATTTGGCCTAATGCGAGATAAACGAAATATACATGCACCAATAGAGCAATCAAGAGATTAAACAAGTGCCGTATTCATCATACTTTCGCATTATTTTTAGTTATCTGCTATCAAAACATTTCCCTCGTTGAAGCATCCCTATTGTTTAATCGGCCTTGACCTCTGCCGTAAAGTAATCGGTGTTTGTCGTAAAAGTGTCAAACTGGCTTTTGTCGCGACCGGCGAAGTGTGAACGCCTGTCCTTATTATCGGACCCTAAAACAACACTAATCGGTCTTTTGTTCTGGGATTAGTGGTCGTAATACGGAATAGCGGACTGGTCTTAATAACGGACCATACGACCATTAAACTATGAAGGGATATATTCCGTTCTTTTAAAAAGTGGTTGTAATTTCGGACCGGTCTTAATTTGGGACCGGTCGTTAAGCGGAACTTTACTGTACTAGTTTTTAGGGCTTTTCCAATCCTTGAATGTCCAGCATCCGGCGTTCGTCGTCCGGCTTCAACAATTTTAGTGTTTACACTTTAGAGGCCACAATTTTTATCCAGTCTTTCTGTAACTTGCTCAGATTGTATATTACCATAAGAGTTTGGATGAGTTCGATTATGGTTGAAATTGGACCAATAGGTGAAGAGTTATCTACCTTTGAATTGCTGAAAATGCCATATTTAACAGTGTTTACACTCTAGAGGCCACAATTTTAATCTAATCTTTCTCAAACTTGCTCACATTGTATATAACGATAAGAGTTCAAATGAGTTTGAATATGGCTGAAATCAGACCAATAGGTCTAGAGTTATCCACCTTTGAATTGCTGAAAATGCCATATTTATCAGTGTTTACACTCTAGAGGCCACAATTTTAATCTAATCTTTCTCATACTTGCTAAGATTATATATAACTATAAGAGTTCATATGAGTTTCATAATGGATGAAATAGGACTAATTGATCAAGAGTTATCTACCTTTGAATTGCTGAAAATGCCATATTTAACCATGTTTACACTCTAGAGGCCACAATTTTTATCAAATCTTTCTTTAACTTGCTCAGATTGTATATTACCATAAGAGTTTAGATGAGTATGGATATGGTTGAAATGGGACTAACAGATCAAGAGTTATCTACCTTTGAGCTGCTGAAAATGCCATATTATCCCCTGCCGAAAGGCAGAGGGATACTGTTTTAGGTCCGTCCGTCCGGCTGTCCGTCCGTGCGTGCGTCCGTCACGTTTTCCGTCCGCAACTGTATCTCCGAAACCTATAACCAGATTTGGATTAAACTTGGTATACTTATTTGTCATCATAGGAGCACCGTGGGAAATCAAATTTTTTTCAGAAAATGTTAGGAATTTATGAGTTATCTGCCCTTTTTGTGTTAAAAATGCCGTCCGTGCGTCTGTCACGTTTTCCGTCCGCAACTGTATCTCCGAAACCTATAAACAGATTTGGATTAAACTTGGTATACTTATTTGTCATCATAGGAGCACCCTGGGAAATCAAATTTTTTTCAGAAAAATTTAGGAATTTATGAGTTATCTGCCCTTTTTGTGTTAAAAATGCCATATTTAAGAGTTTTTACACTCTAGCAACTACAGTATTCAACATATTTTGTTTATACTTGCACACGATGTCTATAAGTAAAAGTTCTTGCAGGTGTGCAATTATTGTAAAAAAAGGATACTTGTGACAAGAGTTATCTGCCCTTGATGTACTTAGAAATGCTAGAAAATGCTTTATTTTGGTATTGTTTACATACTAGAGCCTATAAATATGCATGGATTTTTGAAAAAACTTTCTTGAATTATGTATGGCTATTAGTTTTCAAATGAATTTGATTATTGTTGAAAACGGAGAAATTAGTCATGAGTTATCTGCCCTTGATAAGTAAAAAAAGCCATATTTAACTGTTTTTACTCTCTGGCAACTACAATTATGAATGGATTTAAATTATACTTGCACACGATGTCTATAAGTAAAAGTTCTTGAAGGTGTGCAATTATTGTCAAAAAAGGATACTTGTGGCAATAGTTATCTGCCCTTGATGTACTTTGAAATGATAGAAAATGCTTTATTTTAAAATTGTTTACATCCTAGTATCTATAAATATGCATGAATTTTGATAAAACAAATTCTTAAACTATGAATGGCTATTAGTTTTCAAATAATTGTTATCATTTTTGAAAACGGAGAAACTAGTCAACAGTTATCTGCCCTTGATGAGTCAAAAAAACCATATTTAACAGTTTTTACCATCTAGAAACTACAGTCTTTAATGGATTTTGATTTAACTTACACATGATGTATATAAATATAAGGGTAGCAATTATTGTCAAAATAGGATACTTTGTGGCAAGAGTTATCTGCCCTTTATGTACTTAGTAATGCTCAACATGGCTTTATTGTTTACATGCTATTGTGTACAAATGTGAATGGATTTTGAAAAAAAAATTAAATCATATATGGCTATTATTTATAGAATGAGTTCAATTATTATCGAAAATGTGCAAATTAGTCAAGAATACTCTGCCCTTGATGAGTTGAAAATGTGTTTACACTCTAGTAAATTCTACATTTCTGAATTTTTTTTAATAATACTTGCACACAATTATAAGTTCTTGAAAGTGTTTAATTACTGTTGAATTTGAATCAAGAGTATCTGCCCCTGTCATACTTAGATTTATAATGCTACAAACGGCTTTATTTTTAGCTCACCTGAGCCGAAGGCTCAAGGTGAGCTATTGTGACCGCTCATTGTCCGTAGTCCGTCTGTCCGTCTGTCCGTCTGTCCGTCCGTCCGTCTGTCCGTCTGTCCGTTCACTTTTACTTCAAACGACATCTCCTCTGAACCCGGAGATTGTAGGGCGGATTCAAACTGCTCATGATGTTCCTTGGATGCTTCTCTACAGAAATTGTTAAAATGAAACTTTCAAGTGGACTACTTATTGTAATTTATTTAAAAAAGTGAAAAACTTTAAACAATCTTCTTGTAAAAAACTGCTAGGCCCACAGCTTTGATATTTGTTTTTTAGTATCTCCTGGTGATTCTCTCTCAAAATTGTTAATATCAAAACTAAAACTGACCATAGGGATTCACCATAGGGATTTTTTCATTGCCGCTTTATGCAGGATTCATTGCCGCTTTATTCAGGTTATACTGTTTTACTGAAGGTTTAAGCAGGGTTTCAAGCACCCTTATACTAAATCACCTATATTTGCAAACAGTTTGGATCCAGGTCAGATGCCACATAATGCAGCATCTAATCTGGATCTAAACTATTTGCCACTCATTTACATATTTTCTTATATTTAGAAAATATAAGTTATTATTTTTTACATATTTCACATACAAACATTTGGAGCAGACAACAGTTCAGCATGATAATAGTCAGTTCTCCCTGAGACAGTCTCTTATTGCATAACTGACCCAAAGCTAGCTCTGAACTCAGGTCACTGAGATACATAGCAGAAATTATGATGTCTGCTATTTTATGCTCAAGCACAACTTAGTTCAAGGCATATTACTTTTGGTCTGTCTGTTTGTTTGTTTGTTTATCTTTCTGTCTATCAGTCCACAATTAATTCTTGGCCATAAACAGTATGGATCCAGGTCAGATGCCACATAATGCTGCATCTAATCTGGATCCAAATTTGCCACTCATTTACATATAGTTTCCTATATTTAGAAAATGTAAATAATGATATTTATTAACCTATTAACGCATACATATTCCTTTTTATGTCTTTAATTTATTCTTCCACAGAAGAAAATAATTTCACTTTATACAGTCATTGTTGTCTTTAACAATTGCTTCAAATGACATCTCCTCATATATTGCTGAAAAGATTTCAACCATGTTCCTTGGGTCAAGTTGTTTCAAAATTGTTCAAAGAATTAAAAACAATGTAGAACTCTGGTTGCCATGGCAACCAAGTGAAAAAATAAGGAAATCTTAAAAAATCTTCTTGTCTGAAACTACAAGGGCCAGATCTTAGACATTTGTCACATAGCATCATCTACAGGTCCTCTATCAAGTTTGTACAAACTATGCCCCTGGGGTCAAAATTGGCCCCGCCCCGGGGGTCACAGTTTTACATAGAGTTATATAGTGAAATTTTCCAACGTCTTCTCCTCTGAAAATAATATGGCCAGAGCTTTGATATCTGGCATGGTGACACTTTTAGATGTCCTATACCAATAAGGTTCAAATGGTTCTGGTCGATTGCATATCATCTACAGGTCCTCTATCAAGTTTGTACAAATTATGCCCCTGGGGTCAAAATTAGCCCCACCCGGGGGTCACAGTTTTCAAACGTCTTCTTTTCTGAAGCTAATATAGCCAGAGCTTTGATATTCGGCATGGTGTTACTTCTAGATGTCTTTTATCTATTTTGTTCAAATGGTTCCAGTCTGTTGCATATGTAGGTCACAGGAGCTAAAAATAGATTTTTTCAATGGAAACTTAAAAAAAATCTTCATGTCTAGAACCCTAGTACCCTGATCTTAGATATTTGGAACATAGCATCATCTACAGGTCCTCTATTAAGATTGTTCAAATTATGCCCCTCGGGTAAAAAATGACCCCGTCCTGGACATAAATCATTATCTCCATTTTGATGTACAGCTATTCTCAGGTGAGCGACATATGCCCCATGGGGCTCTTGTTTGTATTGTTTAGGCTTTAAAATGTACAAAATTGAATGGATTTTATAAAACTTTGTAAAAAGCTTTTGAATGTTGATCTTTAAAGACAGGTGATCACCATTTGCCCCTTCCTCCCACAATAAAGTTTGCCACTTTCTTCTGGACAATCGCTGCGGCAGGGGATATCAGCTCTAAGGTGCTTGTTTAACCATGTTTACACTCTAGAGGCCACAATTTTCATCCAATCTTTCTTCAACTTGCTCAGATTGTAATTGACTAAAAGAGTTCATATGAGTTCGAAAATGGTTGAAATAGGCCAAGAGTTATCTGCCCTTGAATTGCTGAAAATGCCATATCTAACAGTGTTTACACTCTTGCAACTACAGATTTCAATGTATTTAAATTATACTTACACACAATGTATTGCTATAAGTTCTAGAGGGATAGCTATTATTGTTGAAATCTAACCATTGTGGCAAGAGTTATCTGCCCTTGCTATACTTTGAAATGCTAGAAAAGGCTTCATTTCAGTATTATTTAGGCTCTAGTTATCTGCCCTTGATGAACTCTACTATACTAGAGTAGTTCATATTCCAATGTTGTTTACAAAAAATATGCTATACTACAAATTTGAATGGATTGAGAATAAAACGGGTGAAATTCAAAAGTAAAGCTATCCCGCTTCAATATAACAGGTGAGCAATATCAGGGCCTTCAGGCCCTCTTGTTTCTGTTTGCTGCTGCATGGACTAAGCCTTTAGTTACTCTAAATGTTGGCTGAAAATGTTATTAACTTCAAAATGATAGAAATTGTTTCTAATGACCTTACATTACCCAAATTTTGCAGTGTCTGATCTAGATCCAAGCTGTTTGCAAATGTTGGTGTTATTGACCTTGTCAATGAAAGGGGTTAACGATCCCATATATGGGACATAGGCAAACAGTGTAGACTCTGATCAGACGCCGCATTATGCGGCGTCTGATCAGAGTCCACACTGTTTGCTGATAGGAATTTCAATATAAAACAAACTGAAAAATGAAAATTTTAACCTGGCATCCCTTTGCTAAAACAAATTGACTTATCCAATATATAAACATGGAATAATCCACTGGGCGCAAATGGGTTATTTTAACAACAAGAAAGATATTCCCAGACTTCTGTAGCCCCTTGCATGGTTGTATGGAAACTATAAATTATCTGGTACTATGCCTTGAATGATATATTTTAATAACAATATGTTATAACTCTATTTATTATTCATAACTGGTTACATTGCTTCTCCTTGCTGCCTAACAAGATTAGAAAGCAGGGCTGCCATTTCACCAGATTTTTCCTAAATCTTCAGATTTTTTTTCAAGTGCATGGAAGCCTAAAGCAGGCTTTAAGTAGTCACATACCAACAAAACTAGAAATAGGCTATGGGGTAAATGTACCATTTGTAAAATCGCTCTTGAAAAATGCAAATTTTGAAATCTTAGGATTTTTATGTCAACTTATGGCAGCCCTGAGGAGCTGCAAACCTTCAGAAGTAGAGAACTTATTTGCAAATAATGAACGAAAGTGGAAATGTTTATCCCTTTTTTTCCATAGCCTGTTTCTAGTTTTGAAGACTAGTGACCACTAGTGACAAAAGTCATACAGCAAGCACGGACTGGAACTTTCTGCATTACTTTTGTTCTTCATTAACTTGCCACCTTTCTGAAAGACAATAAAAAATGGAGAGTTACATATTGTTGAATAGACAGTGTTATAGAGAACAGAAGAGAACAATCATTTTACTTGACTTGTACACAAGATACATCATCATTAACTTGTAACATACGATTCTGAAGTACAAATTGTTAAGTAAATCAATAGGCTTATCCAAACTTATACCAATATACATGATAAACATATATGTTGTTGTTTATCTCTGCTGGGAGAGTAAAAACTTACTATCATACTATGGATTTAACCCATTGCCCCATAGCTTGTTTCTAGTTTTGAAAGCAGGTGACCACTTAAAGCAGGTTGAAAGTAAAGCAGAATGCGCCTAAAGGAGCATTCTGCTTTACTTTCAGCCTGCTTTAAGCTAACATCTCATAGGATATATAAAATATTTCGTATGGTGCATATTCATAAATGTAGAAATTGGAAATATTTTCTTCAGCTGAGGAATAAATTAGAGGCGTAAAAAGGTGTATTTATGGGGAAATAGGTTAATAACGTTTACCAAGTTCTTAAATCAAAAAGATCTGGGTCCATGCTAATAAAGCGTTTGAGCCGAGTCTGAGACCGCTCCCATGCCTGGGCCCTGGAATATGTGCTCAAACCTGACCAATCAAAAGCCTGAGAACGATCCCAAACTTAACTCAAACACCTAAACGTATAAAAATAATTGAAGATTTGAGTTAAGTGAGTTCAAAGTTCAACTTAATTAACACACTTTGATAATATATAAATATAAGATGGCAGTTTGCGCGACATTCAAATTGTCAACCCGAGGAAACAGAATGCAGAACATCATCTCATCAGGTCTTCTGCAGATGGACACGTTGCAGACACCTCCAATCTGTCCTTTCTGTCATGCAATGTGCAAGTTCTTTTGGGGTTGCTGCTCATGCATCCTGCATTAGGACACTTTCATCTGCGTTAACCCATTACCCCATAGCCTGTTTCTAGTTTTGAAGATATCTGACCACTTAAAGCAGGTTGAAAGTAAAGCAGAATGCGCCTTAAGGCACATTCTACTTTACTTTCAGCCTGCTTTAAGTTGCCATCTACTAGAATGTAGTAAATATTTCTTATGATTCATGTTCAAGACTATATAAATTGGAACTTTATTCTTCAGTAAAGGAATAAATTAGAGGCGTCAAAAGGTGTATTAATGGGGAAATGGGTTAAGTCACGACCTGTTTTAAAGACTGGCAATAAGGCATACTTGGAGTGTCACTTTTAGCTGTACAACCTTTGCAAACAGTTTTGATCCTGATGAGATGCCGTGTAACACAATATCTCATCAAGATTCAAACTGCTTGACCATCTCACCTGATTTTTAAGAGAAAATATATTTTTAGTACAGTAGCAGACGACAATAATTGTTCCAGACAAAAATAGTACCCATCATGTGAGAAGTTTTTAACCCTTTACCCCATAGTATGTTTCTAGTGAGGAGAAAGATGACACCTTAAAGCAGATTGAAAGTAAAGCAGAATGTGCTTTAATGCGCAGATCTGCTTCACTTTCAGCCTGCTTTAAGCTACCATCTGCTATATCATAGAAAATTTCTTATGATACGCATACTCATGGCTTTATGAATTGGAACTATTTTCTTCAGCGGATAAATAAACTAAACACGCTATAAGGCGCTTCTATCAGGGAAAGGGTTAAGAGCGGTTTAACTGTAGCAGACAAACAGGAGGCAATGTTTCCAAGTCCATTTTCTGCAATCAAGGTTTAATAGATGTCCCAGTGAGAAAGAGATTGGATATTGGTGGGCCGTAGACTGTCTCTACTCAGATTGATACATGTGCTTCTTTACTGTGCCCATTATTTAGCACTCTCACACAACATGATTTCACTTTATTGGTATGGATTACAACTAGCTAAACCCTCACACAGCTCAACTTTCAAATGGAATAAGCCGTTTTCTGAAAATGACTGGTTTGCGTAAATTCTCAAGGGAATTGTCCTAAAAATATTTAATTTTTTACGAACAGAGTAGACCAAGATCAGAGGGCTCCTAAAGGCTGCTCTGTTTGTAAAAGATGCATATAATTGATTTCAGCATTATAAGGGTTATTTCTGTTAGCCCCAAATAAATGCTGTCTGCTTAAGAGTTGCTGACTGCTGAACATTTCAACTAAGCCTTTAGTTACTCTAAATGTTGGCTGAAAATGTTATTAACTTCAAAATGATAGAAATTGTTTCTAATGACCTTACATTACCCAAATTTTGCAGTGTCTGATCTAGATCCAAGCTGTTTGCAAATGTTGGTGTTATTGACCTTGTCAATGAAAGGGGTTAACGATCCCATATATGGGACATAGGCAAACAGTGTAGACTCTGATCAGACGCCGCATTATGCGGCGTCTGATCAGAGTCCACACTGTTTGCTGATAGGAATTTCAATATAAAACAAACTGAAAAATGAAAATTTTAACCTGGCATCCCTTTGCTAAAACAAATTGACTTATCCAATATATAAACATGGAATAATCCACTGGGCGCAAATGGGTTATTTTAACAACAAGAAAGATATTCCCAGACTTCTGTAGCCCCTTGCATGGTTGTATGGAAACTATAAATTATCTGGTACTATGCCTTGAATGATATATTTTAATAACAATATGTTATAACTCTATTTATTATTCATAACTGGTTACATTGCTTCTCCTTGCTGCCTAACAAGATTAGAAAGCAGGGCTGCCATTTCACCAGATTTTTCCTAAATCTTCAGATTTTTTTTCAAGTGCATGGAAGCCTAAAGCAGGCTTTAAGTAGTCACATACCAACAAAACTAGAAATAGGCTATGGGGTAAATGTACCATTTGTAAAATCGCTCTTGAAAAATGCAAATTTTGAAATCTTAGGATTTTTATGTCAACTTATGGCAGCCCTGAGGAGCTGCAAACCTTCAGAAGTAGAGAACTTATTTGCAAATAATGAACGAAAGTGGAAATGTTTATCCCTTTTTTTCCATAGCCTGTTTCTAGTTTTGAAGACTAGTGACCACTAGTGACAAAAGTCATACAGCAAGCACGGACTGGAACTTTCTGCATTACTTTTGTTCTTCATTAACTTGCCACCTTTCTGAAAGACAATAAAAAATGGAGAGTTACATATTGTTGAATAGACAGTGTTATAGAGAACAGAAGAGAACAATCATTTTACTTGACTTGTACACAAGATACATCATCATTAACTTGTAACATACGATTCTGAAGTACAAATTGTTAAGTAAATCAATAGGCTTATCCAAACTTATACCAATATACATGATAAACATATATGTTGTTGTTTATCTCTGCTGGGAGAGTAAAAACTTACTATCATACTATGGATTTAACCCATTGCCCCATAGCTTGTTTCTAGTTTTGAAAGCAGGTGACCACTTAAAGCAGGTTGAAAGTAAAGCAGAATGCGCCTAAAGGAGCATTCTGCTTTACTTTCAGCCTGCTTTAAGCTAACATCTCATAGGATATATAAAATATTTCGTATGGTGCATATTCATAAATGTAGAAATTGGAAATATTTTCTTCAGCTGAGGAATAAATTAGAGGCGTAAAAAGGTGTATTTATGGGGAAATAGGTTAATAACGTTTACCAAGTTCTTAAATCAAAAAGATCTGGGTCCATGCTAATAAAGCGTTTGAGCCGAGTCTGAGACCGCTCCCATGCCTGGGCCCTGGAATATGTGCTCAAACCTGACCAATCAAAAGCCTGAGAACGATCCCAAACTTAACTCAAACACCTAAACGTATAAAAATAATTGAAGATTTGAGTTAAGTGAGTTCAAAGTTCAACTTAATTAACACACTTTGATAATATATAAATATAAGATGGCAGTTTGCGCGACATTCAAATTGTCAACCCGAGGAAACAGAATGCAGAACATCATCTCATCAGGTCTTCTGCAGATGGACACGTTGCAGACACCTCCAATCTGTCCTTTCTGTCATGCAATGTGCAAGTTCTTTTGGGGTTGCTGCTCATGCATCCTGCATTAGGACACTTTCATCTGCGTTAACCCATTACCCCATAGCCTGTTTCTAGTTTTGAAGATATCTGACCACTTAAAGCAGGTTGAAAGTAAAGCAGAATGCGCCTTAAGGCACATTCTACTTTACTTTCAGCCTGCTTTAAGTTGCCATCTACTAGAATGTAGTAAATATTTCTTATGATTCATGTTCAAGACTATATAAATTGGAACTTTATTCTTCAGTAAAGGAATAAATTAGAGGCGTCAAAAGGTGTATTAATGGGGAAATGGGTTAAGTCACGACCTGTTTTAAAGACTGGCAATAAGGCATACTTGGAGTGTCACTTTTAGCTGTACAACCTTTGCAAACAGTTTTGATCCTGATGAGATGCCGTGTAACACAATATCTCATCAAGATTCAAACTGCTTGACCATCTCACCTGATTTTTAAGAGAAAATATATTTTTAGTACAGTAGCAGACGACAATAATTGTTCCAGACAAAAATAGTACCCATCATGTGAGAAGTTTTTAACCCTTTACCCCATAGTATGTTTCTAGTGAGGAGAAAGATGACACCTTAAAGCAGATTGAAAGTAAAGCAGAATGTGCTTTAATGCGCAGATCTGCTTCACTTTCAGCCTGCTTTAAGCTACCATCTGCTATATCATAGAAAATTTCTTATGATACGCATACTCATGGCTTTATGAATTGGAACTATTTTCTTCAGCGGATAAATAAACTAAACACGCTATAAGGCGCTTCTATCAGGGAAAGGGTTAAGAGCGGTTTAACTGTAGCAGACAAACAGGAGGCAATGTTTCCAAGTCCATTTTCTGCAATCAAGGTTTAATAGATGTCCCAGTGAGAAAGAGATTGGATATTGGTGGGCCGTAGACTGTCTCTACTCAGATTGATACATGTGCTTCTTTACTGTGCCCATTATTTAGCACTCTCACACAACATGATTTCACTTTATTGGTATGGATTACAACTAGCTAAACCCTCACACAGCTCAACTTTCAAATGGAATAAGCCGTTTTCTGAAAATGACTGGTTTGCGTAAATTCTCAAGGGAATTGTCCTAAAAATATTTAATTTTTTACGAACAGAGTAGACCAAGATCAGAGGGCTCCTAAAGGCTGCTCTGTTTGTAAAAGATGCATATAATTGATTTCAGCATTATAAGGGTTATTTCTGTTAGCCCCAAATAAATGCTGTCTGCTTAAGAGTTGCTGACTGCTGAACATTTCAAGTTACTTGTCCCTATGTATACTCCAGTTTTGATCCAAGTTCTGATACTGAGTTACTCGGTGTCTGATTAGGATCCAAGCAATCTGTAGATACAAGAGAATTCACCATCAGTACTTAAACTCTTGGCATGCAAGCAGCGAAACCATTATAACCATTGCAAACAGTATGAATCCTGATGAGACACTGTGTAACACGGCGTCTCATCAGGATCCATACTGTTTGACACTCTTACTCTGTTTTGAAAAGAAATTTTGAAAAATTCTTTTTTTTAGAACAGTAGCAGACAACAATTGTTGCAGAGGAAAAAAATCTCCAGCATGTAAAGAGTTAACCCTTAGTCTGCCAGTCACGACTATAGCTCCATATGCAAACAGCTTGGATCCGGATGAGACGCCGAGTAACTCGGCGTCTCATCCGGATCCAAGCTGTTTGACACTCGGACAACATTTTCAGCAATTTTGAGCAACTTTGAAGCACTTTGAAACTTGAAGCAGACGAGAAATATAGCAGACGACAATTTATTTGGCGGGCTAAGGGTTAATGCTTTATCTCTCTAGTCCAAATCAACATTGGCAAGTAATTGTTATTATCAAATATGTCCCCTCATTGTTATATTATAGATGACACTGAAAGACAATGTGCCAGATGTTATTCATTCTAATGATTTGACCAAGATTTCTTTTAACCCATTACCCCATAGCCTGTTTCTAGTTTTGAATAGTAGTGACCATTTAAAGCAGGTTGAAAGTAAAGCAGAATATGCCTTAAGGCACACTCTGCTTTACTTTCAACCTGCTTTAAGCCACCATCATTCTGCTGGGATACAGAAAATATTTCTTATAATATATATTTAGAACTTTTAATTTGAACTATTTTCTCCAGGGGAATAGTAAATTAAAGGCGTAAGAAGGCGTATTTATGGGGTTATGGGTTAATGCAATTATTTTATTGATTGAATATGGTTTTGGTTTACAATCAGTTTGGTACCTGATCACCTGGGAGTATCTTCTTTTGAGTGCACACTTAACTCATTTATGGTCAAATTTATTGTGAGGTTTTTACCCCTTCGCTGCATAATGTTGTGTGCAACATCATTTCAAAGTTAGATTTAAGGCAGTATGACTCACAAAATTTTGAAACGAGTTTCAAACAGTTTGGATCCTGATCAGACTCCGGATTACGCAGTGTCTGAACAGGATCCAAACTGTTTGCAAACATACTTTTTGACATCTTTGACATTGAAAGGGTTAAAACCAGATTTATGGCTCTACTGTAGCTTACTTTGTTCAGTTGCAAATTTTCATTTTAAGTGAAATTCTATTGATCTATTTTCAGCTTTTGATTGGTTTTGAATCTGGAGCAGTTGTTCTGTGGGACCTGAAGTCGAAGACAGCCGAATGTAGATACCAGGCACCAGAGGTAGGTCTTCACTGTGATCCTTGTATTAACCCATTACCCCATAAATATGCCCTTTTATGCCTTTGATATATTCCTCCACTGAAGAAAATAGTTTCGCTTTATACAGTAATGAATATGTACCATAAGAAATAGTTTCATTTTATACAGCAAGGAATATGTACCATAAGAAATATTTTCTATGTAATAGCTAATGGTAGTTTAAAGTAGGATGAAAATAAAGCAGAATGCGCCTTAAGGCACATTCTGCTTTACTTTCAACCTGCTTTAAATGGTCACATGTCTTCAAAACTAGAAACAGTCCTCAGGGTAAACAGTAACTGTTGCAAAGACATAATTCTTTCCTGTTAAAAGGAAACTGAATGAAATAAAATGCAGAAAAAAACATGGTTTTGAAAATGTTGATTACTAGAAACTTGTAAACTCGTACAGTGTTTGTCTTTATACGCCACCTCTATAAGTTGTTGTATATTGGCATTGTCCCGTCTATTCATTCGTCCGTCAATATTTGGCTAGTTCGGAGTTTTTCCGGAAAATCTTTTGAAGAATATTAGTGAAAATTCACACAAATGTATTATACACTAAGATCTAAAGCCGAGTCAAGTTTGAGGTTCATTCCATTTGTCGTTACAGAGTTATCTGCCCTTGATGTACTCAGATATGCTATAAAAGACTGCCAGTGGGCGTATAATGTACCGTTTGCCATTCCAATCAACCCACATCACACAACCTCACTTTTACTTTGAACTTTATCTACTACGTTAACTTGGAAAATGAATATGTGTGACTTAAGCAGATTTGAAATAATGCTGATCAAATGTATAAATGCTAAAAACGTCACCTTATGTTGATGGTTAGCCTGGATGTTTCTAATGTTGTGTATGTATTGTGTTTCAGGCTCTGAGGTCTGTATGTTGGCACCATGAGGGGAAGCAGTTTATGGGGAGTCATACAGATGGCAGTATGGCCACTTGGAACATCAAATCTCCTGGCAAACCTGTCAGTATTATCACACCACATGGTATGTCCTGATGAATGGCATCCAACCACATTATAACTATTAACCCATTAGCCAATAGCTTGTTTTTAGTTTTAAAGATAGGTGACCACTTAAAGCAGATTGAAAGTAAAGCAGAATGTGCCTTTAGGCACACTCTGCTTTACTTTCAACCTGCTTTAAGGTACCATCATCTTGAATATCGAAAATATTTCTTCTGCTTCATATTCCTGACAGAATAAATTGGAACTATTCTCTTCCGTGCAGGAATAAAGTAGAGGCGTAAAAAGGCGTAATGTGTTAACCAATTACCCCATAGCCTGACTTCTAACTTTGATTACAGGTGACCACTTCAAGAGGACTGAAAGTAAAGCAAAATGTTCCTTAATAAAATAATTCTGATGATACATAATATGTATCTTCAGAAATATTTTTTTAAGGCACATTCTGCTTTAATTTCTATGACTATAAATTGCAACTATTTTCTTTCGTGGAGGAGTAAATTAAAGGTTTAAAATGTGTATCTATGGAGTAATGGGTTAGTAATCAAACATTTCTATTGACTAAAAAATCAATTAATAATATTAATTTCTCAAAAAACAGCCCTAAAACCAACATAAGCTGGTCATTTATAATTCCCTAAGATCAAAGATCTGGGAGTATCAGGGCTCCAGATAAGAGGGAGTAAACTACACAAATCCAACATTTTCTCACTTATTTTAGCATCAGACCCTATGGTATCACTACTCAATAGAATCGTCTCTTCGAGACGATTCCAATGAGTAGTGACACCATAGGGTTTAACGCAGAAATAAAAAATTAAGTTTCTGAAAAAATTTTTTTATCTAGAGTCCTGAGTATTATTTGATTGGTGGTTGGTTGGTATGTCTGTCCACAACTATGACCTTGGCCATAACTTTAGATCTTCATGTGATAGAGACTTCATTTTCACTCAAATCAAGACGCCTTGAGCTAATTCAGCTTGTCAAGATTGTTTAGAGGTCATGAACACATCATGGTTTAGGAGGGGGATAGTGTTTCACAAACACATCTTGCTCAAAAGTGAAATAGTCAGTAATTATCAACACTTCACATCAAATTGAAAAGGGTTACAGTGAAGCTCACTTATAACAAATTGGATAAAACAAATATAAGATATAACTTAACAATATTCCATTTCCCATCTTTAATTAACATTCAGTACAATGGACCATATATAACGAAATATAGATATAATGAATGAAATCTGATTATGGTCCGGAGAACTTTCTTGTGAGTGAGCTGCAATACAGCTGGGTTCAAGGTTATAAAGCTTTTCAGTTGAGTCTAAAGAAGTTCTCAAGCATTTGATTGGTCAGATTTGAGCCTAGGCTCAAATCTGACCCATCAAATGCTTGAGAACACACTCAAGACTCAGCTCAAACGCTTTATAACCTTGGCCCCTGGATGAAAATAAATATACCAAGTTATAGTCTACTTTCAGCCCCAATGACCGCTCAGCCGACTGTACATTTACTCCCCAGCTGAGCATTTGCATTACTTTACCTTGTATTGCTGTAATCTAATTGTATGAATACTATTGTAACTTCAGCAAAGATTGGCAAAGATGGGAAACCAGATCCATGCAAGCCTATAACCAAGGTGGAGTGGAGATCTGTGAGGAATGGGTAAGTGTATGACATACCGTAATCACCCTAATTACCTAATTTTGAAATACCGTAATTACCCTAAGTATTGGGACAGACTGCATGAGCAAATACTGTAGACCCTGATCAGACTGCTCCTGAGGGAGCAGTCTGATCAGGGTCGACACTGTTTGTCATTCAATTTGCACCTTTTGGACAAAATTACTATGTGATAAAAGCAATTAGCTCAAATTTTATGATAATTACAGCAGCAAAGATCAGTAAGTAGAGAATAGTTCAACTAGTGATCTCCCAGGTTTATTTGAAATTTTATTCTCTTACCAACCAGGGCTCCAGATAAGAGGTAGTTTTTTCAACAAATCCCACATTTTCTCACTATTTTTAGCCCCAAATCCTATGATGTTACTACTCATTAGAATCGTCTCGAAGAGACGATTCTAATGAGTAGTGACATCATAGGGTTTAATTCAGAAATAAAGATTTTAGATTTTGAAAAACTACCCTTATCTGGTGCTCTGAGTCCAACATTTCGGTCTTACAAAGAGCTTCTTCAGGGTACATGAGAACTATTTTGAAAATGTCGTCCTAACCTGTGATATTGTAAGTATCTTTGATCACATGATTTATTTTAGAAATAGATATTTGTATTGTTGTGGCTACAAAAGAGATATTGAGAATGTCACATTGTAGAAGCCCAACCTCATAGGCACTTGAATTATCACCACCAAAAATATCAAAATTTGCTAAAAAAAAAAACTCCGACAACCCTGTGGATATTTCTTTGCCAGTGCCACAGTACTAACTACTTACTCTCTATCTTAGTTTCAACCTTTACATGTTTTTTACGGTGTTCTTCATGTTCTAGTCAAGCCATTTATGGCCGTTGTTTACAATGGTGATGTTGCATGCTATAAAGCTTTCAAATTACATCATCTTAATTCGCTGCTAAGGTAAAGTATTAATTACCACCTGAGTGGATAGAGTATCCTGACTTTGTTTTTTACCTTTGAAACCCAAGACAGGGTTGCATGTCTAAGGAAGATTACGTAGAGGTTACAGTCACTTCTGTACGTGTTAACGGACCATTTTGAAGAAAATATATGACACATTTTTTAGACAGATGGTGACTAAATGCAGGTTTAAAGTAATGCAGAAAGCTCCTAAAGGAGCTTTCTGCATTACTTTTAACCTGCATTTAGCAGCTCTCTATCTTTGGGGATATTTACGCTCTTTCTATGAAAGGATGCTTAATACAGGTATGTCTGTACTTAGTTTTACCTGTTAAGCTTTTTTGTAGCCCGTAGGCGGGTGCGGGCGTGTTTCCTGGAGGAAAAAAAGTAGGTCAAATGGTTCTAACACGAAGCTTATTTGCATTATTTCCAAGGAAGTAGTTACACATGAGATTCTCGACAGGCTGGAGATGTTATTTGCATGTTATAAACTCTCAGTTTCTTCAGTGAATAGTGCTGCCTGGAACATGCTTGCAATCATGCCTAACATACTTTCTGTTCAATTACTTTTAATTTCATTCTGTCTACCAAATCAGTTTATGTTGGTTTCAGGAGAATAATGAAGTATGTGTATTTTCCAAGGATATGAAAATGGGCTGTCTGGTACTCTGTTACAGGTCTTTACTCATTATACCCTGAAACTTCCAATGAATGATTCCAGTTTCCAATAAAGGCCGGTCCATTTTAGACTATTTAGGGTTGTTTTTGGTAGTAAATTGAAATATACTCAACAAAATAATTAAAGGGGCAAAGGTATAAGTTCGTATATCTTTTTCAAAAATGCAAACATTTTCAAGTTAAAAGAGTGAATGCGTGTTTAGATGCTTTAGAATAGAAAAATTAAGAAACAAACGTCACTATGTGCAAAAATGGTCATGGTTGAATGAGTTGAAGCGGACAAGTATCAAAAACGCGGTTTTTAACGTCCACTTGATTTTTGCACGATGTGTCTGCCTATTCTTCAACGATTAGTTTTATAGCTGTTTTCATTATATCGAGTGCATATTTGTATCTTAAGCAAAAATATATTGCATATTGGTACACATTTTGAAAACTATGCCCCGAAAGACGTCATTCGTCGTTTTCCAACGTCATTTTGCGACAGAGTTTAACGTTAGCAAGGGTGTTGTCGACAGGTTGTGGTAGTTGTACCTCGACACTGGGATGGTTAATTGGAGATCAGGTCAAGGTCGTTTGAAGGTCATATTTGAAGTAAAGGACCGATGTTGTCACTTATGACATGACGTCAACGGTTCAATTCCCTCGTTACGCTTAATAGTGTTTATAAAAATACGTGTGGTTACAGGATTTCTGTTCAGACCGTCGGGAATAGACTTCATGCTGCAAACTTATGGGTTAGAAGACCTGTCGTGGGACCGGCCTTAACCCCACACCACCGAAAACGTCACCTAGCATTTTGCCAGGAATCATGCCATTTGAACGTTTACGTTTTAGCAACGTATTGTGGACTAGTGCGTCAAATTTCGTTTTGGATTTAAATGACGACTGCAGACGAATGTAAAAACAGCGAAACGAATGTTTCTTCGACTGTTATGTGGCAGAGCATGACTAACTCAGAAAAGGGTCAGGGCTCCTATGGGTGGGCATATCCTACAACGATTGTACGGACCTTTACGTCATAAGGAACTGGACTCTGACCAGTTTGGGGCACAGGAACGAGGCCCTAGACGTTATTGCACGCGCTGAAGCTGGAGCTTTGGGTTCATGGTTCTTCCCGACAGACGACAAAGCTCGTCCGTACCGAGCACGTATGGTAGAGCAGTACTTGGAACACGAGGGCGTAGGGCAGATGGACTGGCCAGAAAGGTCAACACACTTCGGTCACATAGAGGATGCTTAGGTTATGCGGCAACGCCGGATATCCGGTCGAGATCGTCACCTTAGAGGCTAACAGACATGCTTATTGAAGAATGGCACATAATGTCCATTGCATACATCCTTAAGCTAATTCTCCGATTTCCATGTAGATGCAAGGAAGTGATTAATGCACGTGATGAACACATATGATACTAGCTGTAATTTAAGAGAAGAACCTAAAAGGTGGGGCTCTTGGTCAAGTTATTTGTTACCCCACCCACCTAGTCTGGCACACGGTAATTTTAGGGTGGTTGTGTTTGAAGGGGAACTGCGATATATATTTCTACTTTTCGAAATACAGTTATACTCTACAATGAAGTTAACATGTAATTTTACACGAAACTGTTAAAAAAATATTGTATGAACTTATTTTTATATATTGGGCCTACCCAATATATTTGCCCCTTTAATTGTTTTGTTGAGTATATGACAAACAGTGAAGTCTCTGATCAGAGATGTACACTTTTCGTAAAGGACGCATATATGCGTCACTAGGGCTCAATGAGTTAATATGGTTAAACTAAAGAGATCCCTATGTTATGAGAATTTCAAAATAGGGAAACTGTTTTATTAACCTCCAAATATGTAGTTCAATTAGCTGGCAAAAACTGATGTTAACAAACCAACCAAAGATATAAAAGGGTAACACAGTACCTGAATTTGAAATTGTCAATAATGGATGTTAAAGAATTAAAAACACATTCAAACACAAATGTAAGAACAATGTCTGCCTGAATGTAAGCTCCTTTTGGAACTATCTGCTTTACTTTCAGCTGTTTTTAACCCATATCCCCATAAATACACCTTTTAACGCCTTTGATTTATACCTCCACTGAAGAAAATATTTCCGTTTTATAGTCATGAATATGTATCATAAGAAATATTTTCTATATCCTAGCAGATGGTAGCTTAAAGCAGGCTGAAAGTAAAGCAGAATGCGCTTTAAGGTCCCTTTAAGCTTTACTTTCAACCTGCTTTAGAGTTCACCTGTCTTCTCAAATAGAAATAGGATATGGAGTAATGGGTTAAACTGTCATGTGTTGGACACAAGACATGAGTAATCATTGGCAGTGCTTATGTGAAGGAGTAGGTAGGGATGCCTTTAGATGTTACTACAAAGGAAAGGGTTCAATGTCATTACGTCAATTACTGCAGTGAATGATATGGATTTATTGAATGTAGACTATCAGAGGAAGACCATCACTGCATAAAACAGCTTTATGTCCCTTTTAGATCACTCTCTTTCCTGTGTAAGTTCCTGTTACAGTCACACTTCTACATAGCAGTCACACTTTTACCCTTTACTCCATATATACCGGGTATGCATCTTAATGCAAATTAATTATTCATCCACTGAAGAAAATAATTCCAATTTAAACAGTCATGAATATTTATCATAAGATATATTTTCTATAAATGAATATGTATCATAAGATATATTTCATATAATTAATTATTCTATAAGATTGTTGCTTCACATGTATTCTGCTTTACTTTCAACCTGCTTTAAGTGTTCACTTGTCTGCCTAAAGTTCCTATAGGAGATATCTGCTTTACTATTGTCATGCATTAAGCTGTCACTTTCAGGGCTGCCATTTCTCTGGATTTTTCCTAAATATTCGGATTTTTATCCTAGCAGATCGTAGCTTAAAACAGGCTTAAAGTAAAGCAGTAAAGCTTTACTTTCAGCCTGTTTTAAGAAGTCATGTGTCTTCAAAACAAGAAACAGACTATGGGGTAAAGGTGTGATTAGTAAAATTGCGTCTGAAAATTTGAAATCTTAGGATTTTTATGATCAACTTAAGGAAGTCTTGCACTTGTTCTACCTTCATATGATTGAGGCTGTTGGAATCGGATGTATCCATCCTCTGAAAACAGTGTAGACCCAGATTAGAGGGCTCCTGAAGCAGCCATCTGATCAGGGTCAGCTCTGCTTGTCATATTCTATAAAATGGTTTTGAAGATTGATAATAACGTAAGCAGGTTGATAGTAGAGCAGAATGCTTCTTTCTTTCAACCTCTTTTAAGCTACCATCTTGAAAGATGCTGGAAACTCTGGTTTCGTGTTAATGACTTCCTTAGCAGGGGCTACTTTCCTTAAGTATAGTAAAAATTAGGGACGTTAAAAGGCATATCTATGGAGTAATGTGTAGCCATGTATAGTTCTATGTGTGATTTGCAAACAGCGTACCTGCGAAGAATACATTTGTCCTAGATGCAAACAGTGAAAAGCCAGATCAAAACATTGGCAAAAACAACTCTAAATAATTAAAATGGATTAGACTAAATTTGGAAATTGGAATTCGAGGGCTTGGTGCAAACTATTGTAACTCCCTCACAATTGTGAGGGAGTTACAATAGTTTTGCACCAAGCCCTCGAATTGTCCATTTGAAGTTTCAGGGTTAACACAAGTTTGATGATATGCCTTTCTGTATCATTGGTCACAGATTTCCCATTCAGCTGCAGCAGTTGATTACATCTGACGTCCATAATGCATTTAGTTTTAAAAAACAACATTATTGAACAGACAAGCAAAACTAATGGCTATAACCCGGTGATTAGATGCAAATTTTATACCATTAAACAGCCATAACCTGTTGTGATTAAAAGTGAAAAATGCCGATCAATTGGATTTTTTTGGTCTGAAATTTAATTGAATTTTTTTCAACGCCATATATGCTTTGAATTGAGAGCTGAGATGAATTCTCTGTGGTCCCCAAATGAAAGTTTGTTTCGGAATTTGAGAGTTAAATTGTGTGAAGTTTTAATGAAAGGATCAAATATTGATTCCTTAACTTGACAAGATCAGCTGCAGAATACCACAGGATGCCACGACTTTGTTTTGATAAATACACTGGATTGAGGAATCGGTTGTTTTAAATCCAGATGTCAGCTGATGGCAAGATGAAAGTAAAGCATATCCATGCTTTCAGCTTTACTTTCATCTTATTTTAAGCAGTCAACTGTCTCAAAAACAGAAGTGCTTTTTGCTTATTTGTAGCTCATCAGTGGAAAAATAAACTCAGGATCAAGTCAAGTCAAGTGCTCTGCTGGCTTAAATATTGAGATCGTCAAAGACAGGTGACTGCTTAATGCAAGATAGAAATAATGCAAAAAGTTTAACAGCCCATTCTGCTTTACTTTCAGCAACCATTCTGTTAGTATGAAGAAAATATATCTTGTGTTGTATATTTATGACTGTCTAAAATGGAACTATTTTCTTGGGTTAACCCTTTGAACCCTAGTCCCGCATATAGGCGTCCTTTTCAAACAGTGAACATGTGAATAGTACACTTGTCCTGTGCAAACAGTGAAGACCCAGATCAGAGGGCGAAAGGAGCCCTCTGATCAGGGTCTTCACTGTTTGTCATAATGCCAAACATTGACAAAAACAACCCTTAAAAGTCAGAAATTGACTGGACTAAAATGGAAACTGGAATTGTCCATTTAAAGTGTCAGGGAGGAAAGAGTTAAAGTATTGCAGTGTTAAAAGGTATATGTATAGGGTAATGAATTATTCTATACAATGTGCCCTAGTGGCTGATGTTTATTTGCTACAATGCACATTTGACTCACGACTGTATTATTTGAGATTTTAATTGACCTGTCAGTTAATAGAATCCACAGCCTTATATCATGTATGGCATACTCATTTCACCATCTTCCAAAATGAGATAAAAAAAAAAATTGAAATCTTGGCAGATTTAGGTGAGAAGAAAATGTATGGGAACAATGCATCATCAATGAGTCATCATAGCACATAAATACTTATAACAGGGCTCCAGATAGGGGGGGGGGGCCTTTACCCCATAGAAGTGACTTCTAGCGGATTTAATTTATTCCTCCGCTGAAGAAAACAGTTCCAATATGTAAAGTCATGAACATGTATCATAGAAACTATTTGCTATACTCTAGCAGATGGTAGCTTAAAGCAGGCTGAAAGTTAAGCAGAATGCGCCAGGCGCATTCTGCTTTACTTTCAACCTGCTTTAAGTGATCACATATCTCCAAATCTAGAAACAGGCTATAAGGTAAAGGGTTTAACCCAATGGTGTCACTACTCATTAGAATGGCTCGAAGAGACGATTCTAATGAGTAGTAACATCATAGGATTTGGTGTTTAAATAAGTTCGAAAATGTTGGAATTGTGCAGTTAACTCCCTCTTATCTGGAGCCCTGTTATAAGGTAAAGACCCTGATATTCTAAACAGTCTCAGGAAGCATTGATTACAGTGTTAAAGATACGTGGCAGCTGAATGCAAGAAATACAGTAAAGCTGAAAGCTCTTTTTGGGAGCTTTTTGCTTTACTTTGATTGTCACTTAAAGCAGTCACTTACCCTCAGTTTTGTAAACAAGCTTTGGTAGGAAAGGGTTGTAAGTGGACATAATGACTTAAAGCAAGCTGTAAATAAACCAGAATGATAGTGGGCATAATGACTTAAAGCAAGCTGTAAGTAAACCATAATGATAAGTGGGCATAATGACTTAAAGCAAGCTGTAAGTAAACCATAATGATAAGTGGGCATAATGACTTAAAGCAAGCTGTAAGTAAACCATAATGATAAGTGGGCATAATGACTTAAAGCAGGCTGTAAGTAAACCATAATGATAAATGGGCATAATGACTTAAAGCAGGCTGTAAGTAAACCATAATGATAAATGGGCATACTGACTTAAAGCAGGCTGTAAGTAAACCATAATGATAAATGGGCACAATGACTTAAAGCAAGCTGTAAGTAAACCATAATGATAAATGGGCATAATGACTTAAAGCAGGCTGTAAGTAAACCATAATGATAAATGGGTATAATGACTTAAAGCAGGCTGTAAGTAAACCATAATGATAAATGGGCATAATGACTTAAAGCAGGCTGTAAGTAAACCATAATGATAAATGGGCATAATGACTAAAAGCAAGCTGTAAGTAAACCATAATGATAAATGGGCATAATGACTAAAAGCAGGTTGTAAGCAAAAGCATATTCTGCTTTACTTTCAATATTCTTTAAACGGTCACCTATCTTCAATACTAGAAACAGGCTATGGAGTAAAGGGTTTAAGGGGTGTATGAGTCATTGTATGAGTGAAGGTATTAGTTGGACCCTGCTGTTCAGTGAAACTTCTCTAAAACCGTACACATGTACACAATATTATCATATTCTCTAAACCAACTGGTTACAGATGGCTGCTGAATACAGGATTAAAGTAAGGCAGAATGCTCTCACAGGGAGCTCTTACAGGGAGCATTCTGCCTTACTTTCATCCTGTATTAAGCAGTGACCTCTCATTTCTGGTCTACATTATTTTCCCATAATTTCCGGTTTAGAGGGGTCTGCGGTATAGTATTGATGTTCTGTACTGAAGCCTGGTAATCCTAGAACAGTTTGACAGCCGCTGAGAAATACAACTCATATAACAATGCATCAGCAGGCCCTCTATAATGTTAAAATGCAAAATATGTAGAGGAAAGATTTAAATATATCGCTTTTAGGTGGAAATTTTGTAAAATTTCGCATTTTCTGAACAGGATGAATTCTTCAAATGCCCGTAAATTCAAAATCTGCGCAATAATGAGTTATTTATTTATTTTAAAGAGGTTTCTATGCTGGAAACCAGTGAATAAGTATTTTGCGAGAACTATGTAGACCCTCACAGGGTTCCAGATACGGGGGAGTATTCTGAACAAATCCAGCATTTTCTCACTCATACTGCACTATATCCTATGGTGCTCTACTCAATAGAATCGTCTCTTTGAGACGATTCTATTGAGTAGTGACACCATAGGGTTTAATGAAGAAATAAAGATTTTAGTTTTTGAAATACTCCCCTTATCTGGATCCCTGCCCTCAGCAGAGGAGGTCCTTAAGAAGTCATCTTCTCAGGGTTGCACTGCTTGATTTATTTTTGTATTTCTGAAGTATTTTCTTAAAACAGTTATTAAAGTCAATACAAGTTATTTTTTCAACAGTGGAATAGACCATATAAAAAATTAAGCATAAAAAATGGTGAATGAGCAATTATTGTATAAGTTGTTTTTCTGTCTGTTGGATTGAAGCCTCGCATTGATCAACCTTGATTTAATCTAACTTGCAGAGCTCCAGATAAGTATCTTTCTGTTTTGCTTTCATCTTGCTTTACCCCATAGTCGTTGTCTAGTATTGAAGACAGACAACCTCTTAAAGCAGATGAAAATAAAGCAGAATGCCCCTATAAGGCACATTCTGCTTTACTTTCAACTTGATTTAAGCTGTCAACTGCTAGACTATAGAAAACATTTCTTACAATACATATTAATAACTGTACAAAGAGAAACTATTTTCTTCTCTGTAGGAATGAAAAACAAATGTAAAATGTAAAAACAAATTTTTATGGTGGAATTGGTTATAACCCATTACCCCATAGCCTGTTTCTAGTTTTGAAGATATATGACCACTTAAAGCAGGATAAAAGTAAAGCAGAATGCCCCTTAAGGCGCATTCTGCTTTACTTTCAGCCTGTTTTAAGCTATTATCTGTTGTTTCTTGTTGGTATAGAAAATATTTCCTATGATTTTTATTTGAGACTGTATAAATTGAAACTATTTATTCAGTGGATGAATTAATTAAAGGCGTAAAAAGGTGTATTTATGGGGTAATGGGTTAATTCAGCTTGATGAGGAGTGAATGTATGCAGGTTTGACTGTATTAATCGGAGATATTTATAGACATATATGGGCTAGACCTCTGCTGGTATCAGGGTCAATATGTAAATGGGGGCTGGCTTGTGATTACAGCAGCTTTATGGTGAGGCTGATGACGGTGATTAGTACCTAACACTCAATTACTGGAGCTTTTACAGTCAACAGAGGGAGGCTGAAATCAATTATAAGACGGTTTATGGCTAGATAGGATAGTCCCATATAGCACTAACCAAGCTCCCTTCGTTTTGAATAGGTTGTTGCTTAAAAGAGACTGAAAGTAAAGCATGAAATTTCTGCTGCTACTTTTAGTCTGCTTTGACTCGTTACTGCATAGCCTGTTTCTAGTTTTGAAAACAGGTAACCATTTGGAGCAGGTTGAAAGTAAAGCAGAATGCTCCTTAAGGAGCATTCTGCTTTACTTTCAGGTTTCTTTAAGCTTCTGTCTAGAAAGATACTTGGAATCCTACCCATGACACAATTTCAGAACTATATAGCTAAAGGCTGCTTTTCTTAGACAAGAATCATTAGAGGCATAAAAAGGTGTATTTATGGGTTAATGGGTTGAAAAGGGTGGGGGGTTAAGATTATTCTGATAGGAAAACAAAGCAAACTGGTAGAGCCAGACGTGACAGTGCACAGCTATTTGAGTTGGACCAGTTTCATTCACAAGTTGGTTAGAATTTCCTTTGGACAGATATCTTAATTAAAAAGTCTGTTTAAGAAAGGGAAGAAACTAGGTCTGCCAAGCTGAACAATCATTAAGTAGGAATATTAATGCACCTGTCGGCCAAAGTAAGCTCCTGTAGAGGTGGGCCAGTGCTATCTAGAGATGAGAATATTTCTGCTCAGGTAAGGTCAGTTTCTACTGAGCAGGAACAGCTCTAAGTAGGCTGTGAATGCCTCTACCTACCAAGATAAACTCATACTGAGATGGTCTAGCACTAAGTAGGGATAAGAAGGCTACTGCTTAGGCAAGGTTAGCTTCTGGTAAACAGGACCAGAACTATGTCTAGTATGTATGGTCAGTTTTTACTGAGCTTGACTAGCACTAAGTAGAGTATGAATGTTTCTAGTAGGTATGGTCAGTTTTTACTGAGCTTGACTAGCACTTAGTAGGATTATGAATGTTTCTAGTAGGTATGGTCAGTTTTTACTGAGCTTGACTAGCACTTAGTAGGATTATGAATGTTTCTATTAGGTATAGTCAGTTTTACTGAGCTTGACTAGCACTTAGTAGGATTATGAATGTTTCTAGTAGGTATGGTCAGTTTTTACTGAGCTTGACTAGCACTTAGTAGGATTATGAATGTTTCTAGTAGGTATGGTCAGTTTTTACTGAGCTTGACTAGCACTGAGTAGAGTATGAATGTTTCTAGTAGGTATGGTCAGTTTTTACTGAGCTTGACTAGCACTTAGTAGATTATGAATGTTTCTAGTAGGCATGGTCAGTTTTTACTGAGCTTGACTAGCACTTAGTAGGATTATGAATGTTTCTAGTAGGTATGGTCAGTTTTTACTGAGCTTGACTAGCACTAAGTAGGGGTATGAATGTTTCTTGTCGGTATAGTCAGTTTTTACTGAGCTTGACTAGCACTTAGTAGGATTATGAATGTTTCTAGTAGGTATGGTCAGTTTTTACTGAGCTTGACTAGCACTAAGTAGGGGTATGAATGTTTCTTGTCGGTATAGTCAGTTTTTACTGAGCTTGACTAGCACTTAGTAGGATTATGAATGTTTCTAGTAGGTATGGTCAGTTTTTACTGAGCTTGACTAGCACTTAGTAGGATTATGAATGTTTCTTAGAAGTAGGTATGGTCAGTTTTTACTGAGCTTGACTAGCACTAAGTAGAGTATGAATGTTTCTAGTAGGTATGGTCAGTTTTTACTGAGCTTGACTAGCACTTAGTAGGATTATGAATGTTTCTAGTAGGTATGGTCAGTTTTTACTGAGCTTGACTAGCACTTAGTAGGATTATGAATGTTTCTAGTAGGTATGGTCAGTTTTTACTGAGCTTGACTAGCACTAAGTAGGATTATGAATGTATCTAGTATGTATAGTCAGTTTTTACTGAGCTTGACTAGCACTTAGTAGGCTTATGAATGTTTCTAGTAGGTATGGTCAGTTTTTACTGAGCTTGACTAGCACTAAGTAGAGTATGAATGTTTCTAGTAGGTATGGTCAGTTTTTACTGAGCTTGACTAGCACTTAGTAGGATTATGAATGTTTCTAGTAGGTATGGTCAGTTTTTACTGAGCTTGACTAGCACTAAGTAGGGGTATGAATGTTTTTAGCTCACCTGGCACCGAGTTATTTTGATCATCATGTGTCTGTCGTCTGTTGTCAACAATTGAATTAAACAACATCTCTGACGAAACTACTGGATGGATTTTTACCAAACTTGGCAGGAATAATCCTTATATGGTCCTCTTTCAAAGTTGTTCAAACATTTCT
This sequence comes from Gari tellinella, assembly GCA_922989275.2. Classification (NCBI taxonomy): domain Eukaryota; kingdom Metazoa; phylum Mollusca; class Bivalvia; order Cardiida; family Psammobiidae; genus Gari; species Gari tellinella. Next base: position 63,896,789 of record OV277860.1, on the reverse strand, counting down.
GGTCAATTGCATATCTAGGTCACAGGAGCTATAGCTAAAAATAGATTGTTTCAATGAAAACTTTGAAATCTTCTTACCTAAAACCAAAAGGGCCAGAGCTTAGATATTTGACACAAAGTATCATCTTCAGGTCCTCGATCAAGATTGTTCATACTCCGGGGTTCACAGTTTAACAAAGAGTTACATAGTGAATTCTTCAAACAACTTCTCTGAAACTTATATAGCCAGCACTTTGATATTTGGTATGGTGTAACTTCTAGAAGTCCTTTACTAGTTTTGTTGAAATTGTTCCGGTCCGTTGCATAATTATCTAGGACAGCAGAGCTAAAAATAGATTTTTCAATGAAAACTTTAACAATCTTCATGTCCTTAACCACTTTCACCATATGAAAGTAATATTACACAAATTAATGTTTCATAGGGGACACTCTAGCAGATTTCTTGAAAAATATACTTCTTAGTGTATGAAACATGGCTGCCAGTGAGTGAGGCTGATTTTCTTTATGACATCAGTGAAAATTTAAAATTCTTCTGTTCTGAAATCAGGGCTGCCATAAGTTGACATGAAAAATCCTAAGATTTCCAAATTTGCATTTTTCAAGTGCGATTTTACAAATCATTCGTTTACCCCATAGCCTGTTTCTTGTTTTGTTGACATGCGACTACTTAAAGCAAGCTGAAAGTAAAGCAGAATGCACCTTAAAGGCGCATTCTGCTTTACTTTCAGCCTGCTTTAAGTTACCATGTACTGGAAAAAAAATCGGAAGATTTAGGAAAAATCCGGAGAAATGGTAGCCCTGTGAAATCACTTGACCAATCTTAGTGTCACCATGGTCAGGCGAGTGCTTAGGGGCCACTGTGGCCCTCTTGTTTTAAATACTCTAGATATATCAATCAATTATGACACAGACCATACACCAGGTAGCTTGGAGATGAATAAAAGGTAGCAATTTTCTTTCTGATTGAGATATTGTCAGAAATAACTATAATCTCTTGGAATTTCACAGAATTTGAGCAAGCAAAATTGTCTAAACAGCAGCCAATTAGTGTCTTGGGAAGCATATTGATTTTATAGCCATGTTGTTGGCCAGAATCTCATACACTGACACTTAGGCTGTGTTCATCTTTATCATGCTATATAATCGTCTACTTCAATGAATTGTCTGCTTCAAATGATCAAATTTAGTTTTATATGGGGGTTTTTTTATCTGAAGAAAAGTTGAATATGAGTGAAAAAACCAGTTTGAATCCAGATCAGACGCTGCATTAGGTGATGTCTGATCTGGATCCAAACTGTTTGTAAATGTTAGCCATGTCATGCTTAGCACAATAAGTGTTAACCCTTAACCCATTACCCCATAAATACGACTTTTTACACCTGTAATTTACTCATCCACTGTTTAAATAGTTCCAATTTATACTGTTACAAAAAAGAATCATAAGAAATATTTTCTATATTCTAAAAGATAACAGCTTAAAGCAGGCTGAAAGTAAAGCAGAATGTGCCAATGTTCAAAAAGACACTTTCATTTTATGATAACATACCAGTTTATGTTACCTCTTCAGGGTTTTTTCCAAATATCTTTTAACCTATTACCCAATAAATACACTTTGTAACACCTCTAATTAATAAAAAGCTCCTAAAGGAGCTTTCTGTTTTACTCTTACCTTGCTTTAAGTAGCCACCTGCCTAAAACACCAAAAAAAACAACATGATTTAGTGGCCGTATTAGAGTGCCTTTACTCTGTGATGTTGGTAATGACATGTAGTAGCTACACAGATAAATGACAAAAGTAATGCAGAGAACTCCTTTGAGAGCATTCTGCTTTAGTTTTATCTAGCTTAACTGATTACCCCATAGCCTGTTTCTTGTTTTGAAGAGAGTTGACTATTTAAAGCTTGTTGAAAGTAAAGCAGAACGTGCTTTACTGCACATTCTGCTTTACTTTCAGCCTGCTTCAAGCTATTATCTGCTAGAATATAGAAAATATTTCTTATAATCCTCATTTGTGACTGTAAATTGCAACTATTTTCTTCAGAAGAGGAATAAATCAAAGGCGTTAAAAGGCGAATTTATGGGGTAATGGGTTAAAGCATCAATAACAATGACGACAAATTGTCCTGATCTCAAGTACAATACAGTAGATTACAGTTTAGTTATTGACCCTTTACTCCATAGCCTGTTTCTAGTATAGAAGCTAGGTGACACTTAATGCAGGTTGAATTCTGCTTTACTTTCAGCCTGCTTTAAGCTACCATCTGCTTGGAGATAGAACATATCGGTACTTCTAATTGGTGCATAATTATGGCTGTAGAAATCGTAACTGTAATTGTCAACTTAGGGGTGTAACAATACGGTGAAAACCGTATCGCAATACAGAGGAACTGTATTGCAATATATTGCAATATATTGTGGCAACGTGTAAGTACTAAAATTGGATAGAAATAAGCCTTGAAAACTTACTTATAGCATTGGAAGAATAAAAGGAGTGCTTTATAAATACAAGAGAGAGTCCAAATTAACATAGACAGTCACATTTACTTTGAATGCTGTAATTGTCTCTGTATTACATTCAAACTAACAGGGCAACCCCTCTCGTAACGGTATGTGCTCAAATAATATAAAAATTATTGCAATACGCAAAAAACGTATTGCAATACGTATTGCAAAGAGGCATATTGCAATATAACAATATATTGCTGTATTGTTACACCCCTTCTTGTCATTGTCACTGTGACTGACAATCACTGAACTCCTCACCATGGTTGGTTCGAATCCTGGTTTGGGCATTCAGATTTTGCATGTGGGGAAGCCTTCCAGCTGGCTTGTGGAAGGTTGGTTGTTCTACCCAGTTGCCAGTTTGTGCCTGAAACAGTGCATAAAGGGCTTCGGGGGTTTTCCTCCACATGTAATTAGCTGGACCTTGCAATATGACTGAAATACCGTAAAACACGACGTAAAATCATAACAAATAAAATAAATTAAATTGTAACTATTTTCTTCAGTGCATGAATAAATTAAAGGTTAAAAAAGGGATATTCATTGGGGAATGGATTAATCTGGCAGACAACACCCTTTACCCCGTAGCCTGATTCTAGTTTTGAAAATAGGTGACTAAGGCGCATTCTGCTTTACTTTCAGCCTGCTTTAAGCTACCACCTGCTAGAATTAAGAAAATATTCCTACTGATACATATTCATAGATTGGAACTGTTTTCTTCCGCGTAGGATTAAACGGAACGCGATAAAAGACGCTTCTATAAGGTAAAGGGTTAAATAGGCTGAAAGTCTAATGTGCCTTACATGTGCATTATGCTTTACTTTTAACCTGCTTAAAGTGGTCACCTGTTAAAAACAAGAAACAGCAAGGCTATGGAGTAATGGGTTATGGTGAAAAGAGAGTAAGTAAATATGACTTTTGTGCAGGTTGGACCACTTACCGGGTATATAATGTAGAGCTTCATATATTGGGAGTATTTCAAAAACTAAAATTGTTATTTCTGCATTAAACCCTATGGTGTTACCACTTATTAGAATCGTCTCTTCTAAACGATTCTAATGAGTAGTTACACCATAGGATTTGGTGCTTGAATAAGAGAGAAAATGTTGGATTTGTACAGTTTACTCCTTCTTATCTGGAGCCCTGTTGGGGTATGGTAATTAGAAATGGCTACCTTGGCTTGGTTAATGCCCTAGTAATCACTGTGATTTGTTCTGGTAAACGCGTCAAGTATGCAGGATTTGCATGTGCAATCCTTGGTCTTAGTCTCCAGAACCAGCGTCATAGGTTTGGATAGATAGCAAACAAATTGGTTTTATCAGATACATCATGGACCTCCATCAGAGTTGGGCCCCAAGGTTATAAAACATTTAAATTGAGTCTGACATCGTATTCAAGTATTTCATGCAAGACTAATAATTATATGTACATAACATTTTATACGAAAATCATATGTGCTTAGTAAGGCGCTTTGAGTGCAATTTTCTATTTCTCATGAATCATTATAACTGTCTTGAAGATAAAATTCTGGTCAGAATTAAGTCAGGACTCTAGAACATTATGAAAATTCAGTCCGTCGTGGCGTGTGTACATTGTACTTAATCATCCAACATGTTCTCCATAATGTATCCACCAAGCCCTATGTAGTGTTGTAATAATTCTATATAACTAGCTCCAGATATTAAGAAGAAGTACACTGAACAGATTCAACATTTTCTCGCTCATTTCAGCACCAAAATCCATGGTGTTACTACTCATTAGAATCGTCTCTAACAGCTTAGGGTGCAATGCAGAAATAAAGATTTTAGTTTTTGAATTACCCCCATTATCTAAAGCCCTTTAAATTTGTAATATACAGCGCTCCCTCTCTACAACGACACCCAATGGGAGACAAGGAATGTGTGCATTGTTCAGAGGGAGTTGTTATAGGGAGGGAACTTGGCCTACATTGCAAACAGCTTAAATCCAGATCAGACACCGCGTAACGCAGTGCCTGATTGGGATTCAAGCTGTTTGTCACTTGTCATGAAGTTTTTTTCTGTCAAAATGTCCATTATGTAATTTTGGGCAAAACAGTAGACGACAACTTTAAGTAGACGACATTGCATCCGTAAATAGGTTGGACATGCTTGTTCTGTTTAGGGAACAGCGATAAAGGTCATTGTAAGGAGGAAGTCGTTGTAGAGAGGAAGTACTGTATAAGGTATTGAGGAGACACAAGGACCATAGTATTTGACAAACTCTCATTATCTGGAGATATGTCGGTGTACAAATAAATGATGTATTGAAAATAATGCACTGTGCCAAATGCTTTCTTGAGTCTTAATTCCTTAATCAATAGCCAAGTGTGTGAGTTGTGTGTCTTCAATTAAAAAATAAAGACAATAAATTGGAAGATTGACTGCTTGGCAGCAAATGATGTTGCATTTTGAAGATGGAGACTTTTAACCCTTGTCTACTGGAAACTAGTTTATGAATGCTTTGCAAACAGTGTAGACCCTGATCAGAGAACTCAGTTCTGCTTTGCCTTCATCAATTTCTAGTTTTGAAGACATGTAACTACTTAGCGCATGTTGAAAGTAAAGCTTACTTCCAACCTCCTTAAAGCTACTACCTGCTAGAACATAGAGAATATTTCTCATGTGATATATATTCATATATAAATTGGAACTATTTTCTTCAGTGGAGGAATAAATTATAAATACCTAAAATGTGTATCTATGTGGTAATGGTCACCTGTATTTTAACTCTATCATAGAATCATTATTTGAGAGCGTACCTCTGAACTGGGTAGAGGGATCATTTAGGGTTAATTTTGTGAAGGAAGGGTAAAGTTGTCCTATTGCACTCTATGTAGGGCACTGGTTAATGTCCCTTTAATTTTGAGGTCATATCAGGACACCAATTAACACTTGAAAATATATACAGCCATGTGTATAAGAATCCATTGAACCCTTGACTTTCCTGGCTAGCTCAGGTGAGCTTTTGCAATCCTTGAATGTCCGTCGTCCGGCGTAAACAATTTTAGTGTTTACACTCTAGAGGCCACAATATTTATCCAATCTTTCTCAAACTTGCTCAGATGGTATTTTGCTAAAGAGCTTGGATGAGTTCGATTATGGTTGAAATCGGACAAATAGGTCATGAGTTATCTACCTTTGAACTGCTGAAAATGCCATATTTAACAGTGTTTACACTCTAGAGGCAACAGTATTTATCCAATCTTTCTAAAACTTGTCCAGATTGTATATGACCATAAGAGTTCGGATGAGTTCGATTTTGGTTTAAATCGGATAAATAGATCAAGAGTTATATACCTTTGAATTCCTGAAAATGCCATATTTAACAGTGTTTACACTCTATAGGCCACAGTATTTATCCAATCTTTCTCAAACTTGCCCAGATTGTATATGACCATAAGAGTTCGGATGAGTTCGATTTTGGTTTAAATCCGACAAATAGATCAAGAGTTATCGACCTTTGAATTGCTGATAATGCTATATTTAACCCTTTCCCCAATAGAAGCGCCTTTTAGCGGATATGATTTATTCATCCGCAGTAGAAAATAGTTCCAATTTAATCAGTAATGAATATGTATTAAAGGGAATCTTTTCTATATTATAGCACATGATAGCTTAAAGCAGGCTGAAAGTAAAGCAGAATGCGCCCTAAGGCGCATTCTGCTCTACTTTCAAGCTGCTTTAAGGAGTCACCTATCTTAAGTACTAGAAATAGGCTATCAGGTAAAGGGTTAACAGTGTTTACATTCTAGAGTTCGCAATTTTTATCCAATCTATCTCAAACTTACTCAGATTGTATATGACTATAAGAGTTCAGATGAGTTTGATTATGGTATAAATCAGACTTATAGGTCGAGAGTTATCTACCTTTGAATTGCTGAAAATGCCATATTTGACGATGTTTACACTCTAGAGGCCACAAATTTTATCCAATCTTTCTATTGCCATAAGACTTCGGATGAGTTCGATTATGGTTGTAATCGGATCAATACGCTCTAGAGGCCACAATATATATCCAAGCTCTCTCAAACTTGCCCAGATTGTATATGACCATAAGAGTTAAAAAAAGGGTGATTATGGTTGGAATCTGACAAATAGATCAAGAGATATCTACCTTGAATTGCTGATAATGCCATATTTTACAGCGTTTACACTCTTGCAACTACAGTTTTTAATAGATTTTGATTATACTTGTACACAAAGGATGTAGCTATACGTTCTCGAAGAAGTGCAATTATTGTTGAAATGTAATCATTGTGGCAATATTTACTTGCCCTTGATATACTTTGAAATGCTAGAAAAAGGCTTCATTTCAGTATTGTTTAGGCTCTAGTTATCTGTCTTTGATGTAGTCTACTATACTACAGTAGGTCGACAAACTTGAATGGATTTAGAATAGAACGGGTGAAATTCAAAGGTAAAGCTACTTCATTACAAATGGTGAGCGATATCAGGGCCTTCAGGCCCTCTTTGTTTCTTGTTTGAATTTGTGATTGACTTTTGCAAATAGTTTGGAACCAGATCTAGATCCATACTTTTTGAAGCTCATATCCAATTTCTACAAGATTGAGTTGAGTTCTTTCTCAGGCTTTTGATTGGTCAGTTTTCACCAATCAAAATCCTGAGAAGGAACTCAGACTCACTATAACGCTTTATCAGCATGGACCCATGAGCCCTCCGATCTGGCTCTCCACTATTTGCATAGGACAATTGTAATATTCACAGGTATACTGTTTATAAATGGCAAGAATACGCATCGCAAGGGCGGACTGTGTTTTAAGATATATATTAGCTTATGAAATAATTTAAGAAATTTCACTTCACATGGAAAAATTCTTGTCTTTACCCATTACCCCATAGCCTGTTTTAAGTTTAGAAAATAGGTGATCACTTAAAGCAGGTTGAAAGTAAAGCCGAATGTGCCTCAAGGCACATTCTGCTTTACTTTCAGCCTGCTTTAAGTTACCATCTACTAGAATAAATAATATTATTCTTATGTTGCATATTTATTAATGTTAAAATTGGAATTATTTTCTTCAGTGGAGGAATAAATTAAAGGCGTAAAAAGGCGTATTTATGGGGTAATGGGTTAAAAAAAATAGCACTGTAATATTGAACAAGGAAATGTGATGTAGTTTTCCTGTCACACCGACTTCTGACAGATTATTGTTTTTATCTCACAGTGCCTTATTTCATGTTCTTGTATTAAAACATTGACCTTTCCAAAACGTCTCACAAATAACAGTTTAACACTTAAACTGATAGGCACAACTAGACTTCTAATGGCAAACAGGTTTTAATCTACTTCCGACTCTATATGAATCACCATATGATCAGGATCCAAGCATTTTGACACTCACACATGGGTTTCTTTAGTTAAAAAAACCTTATAACTGAGATTTAGTAACAAATGGTAGACAACAATTTTGATGCCAGCTCTTCTATATTAGGAGAAAGGGTTAAACCTCTAAGGCATTTTCTAGGCATTCTAGTCATGTAATTACTTCCTCTCCTGGTAGAATTGGCCTGTCATTATACTTAACTATTACTCCATAGCCTGTTTCTTGGTTTTGAAAATGCTTAAAACAGGTTGAAAGTAAAGCAGAGCACACCTTCAGATGCATTCTGCTTTATCCATGCTTATAGCATGATTTAAGCTACCATCTGTTAAGATGGAATATAGAAAATATTTCTTATCTTGTGCATATTCATGCCTGAATAAGTGGAACTATTTAATTCAGCGGAGGAATACATTTAAAGCATAAAAATGCATATTTAATGGATAGTATTTTGAAGATTTAGTATTAGGAAATGTCTGAATTCTTAGAATCATCACAAAGTTTCTTTGTGGGTTTTGTCTCGTTGTTTCATAAAAGCCTGCATTGAGTCGAGGGACAGGAATCATTTAGGCAAATGATCTCATTTCCAAGATGACAGATAATTAAGAAAATTGCGACCAGAAGTTGTCTATGCCCTTATCAAATATTGATCATTTATAATGTAATGTTGACATTTAGAGTTTGGAGGTACAGTTAAACCTCTCTGTTACGGCCACTTAATTGTGTTAATTATATGGTGCTTATGACAGGTGACTGCTTACAGCAAGGTGACAGTAAAACAGAAAGCTCCTTCAGGAGCTTTCTGTTTTACTGTCACCTTGCTTTAAGCTGTCCCCTGTCTTATACATGTATACAACCAATTAGCCTTTGTTTTAGTGGCCATAATAGAGAAGTTTTACTGTGATTGTTGATTGTTGTTTCTAAGAAAGAAACGAGGCCTTTGTTTGTTTTATTTGCCTTAACCTTCTCACACTGAAGTATTCATAAATAAAACCCAACCCAATGTAAACATTCAGCATTAATTACATTGGCTAATAAAACAAGGAAATTATTCTTCTGGAATGAATGCTAAACAGGGTAGATACAGAATGAGCTGTCAGATCTGGTTCTACACTGTTTTCAAAAAGCATCAATAAATACTTATCTAGGAATGCTGTTATATTTCATGAATTTTTAGCTTGGATGATTTTCTCTGAAACAATTTGTCAAAGTCAAATTCCCGATAGTTTCAAGGTCATGGGTCATTAAAGCCCTATAGGGACAACTAGTGCTGAAATCCTTGTGTCATCTACTTAATCTCATGATGTATCTTTATGAGAATCTTCGTTTTTGAAAATGACTTATATCAGAGCTCCAGATAAGGGGAGTATTTCAAAAACTAAAATCTTCATTTATGCAATAAACGCTATGGTGTCACTACTCATTAGAATCATCTTGTAGAGACGATTCTAATGAGTAGTAACATCGCAGGATTTTGTGCTGAAATGAGTGAGAAAATCTTGGATTAGTTAAAACTACTCCCTCTTATTCCTTAGCCCTGCAATATGTAGCCGCACTACAGGATTTTGTTTTATTATATAGTTTACTCACTCTTGACTGGAACGCTTACATTATGGATCTTTATTATGGCACCCGTCATCTGACACAGTGAGTTTCAAATCTCTGCAAGTCATCTGGAAGCTTCTTGCTTGTCTTGTTATAAATGACATAAATTACTGCTGTGCTGGGCCCAATTGATCACAAGAGCACAGGGTGGATTGTCAAACCTCTTATCCTGTTAACTGTGAGCATGCTAGCGAAGGAATTATGATTATCTGTGCAAACAGTTTGGATCATGATGAGACACCGCATAACGCGGCGTCTCATCAGGATTCAAACTGTTTGACACTCTAGCCCTGTTTTTAAAGAAATTTTTAAAAATTCTTTTCTAGAACAGTAGCAGGTAACATTAATTTTGTTGCAGTTGAAAAAAATACTCAGCACACAAAGAGTTGTATGCAAGTTATATGTCATCAGCTTCAGAATTATTGTCAGCAGAATTTCTACATTTCTATGAGATTTCCAGGAACACTTTATCTAGATAATGAACAGGTTGGGTCCTAATCCGATGCTAAGAGAGTTGATGCCTGATCAAAACTGTATGGGAAATAAGAGTAGTTCACTGTCAGCACACTTAACCCATTATCCCATAAATACGCCTTTTTACGCCTGTAATTTATTCCTACACTGAAGAAAACAGATCCAAATTTACAGTCATAAATATGCACCATAAGAAATATTTTCTAAATTCTAGCAGATGGTAGCTTAGCAGGTTGAAAGTAAAGCAGAATGTGCCTTAAGGCACATTCTGCTTTACTCTCAACCTGCTTTTTGTGTTCATCTTTAAGCAAAGTTAGACACAGGCTATGGGGTAAAGGGTTAAGAGTGACTGTAACAAATGGTCCCATGTCAACCACTGTGCCCTTGATCAAAATATTTTTGTTTGCAGCTTTTCAATAATTAAAGCCAGGAACTGGAGAAATTGTTCAGTTATGTGATTCATTGCCAGGTCCCCCTCTCTCTCCAAACAATATTTCTCTTCTGATTAATTTCATTGCATGGTTTAACCTATAACCCCATGGAATATGTTTCTAATTTTGAAGACATGTGACCATTTAAAGTAAGTTGAAAGTAAAGCTGAATGGACATTAATGAGCATTTTGCTTTACTTTCTGCCTGCCTTAAGCCACCATCAGCTAGGAAAATGAAAATATTTCTTATGATGTTTTGTTTTGTGTATTTCAGGGACCCTTTGGTGATATTTTCTGGTGGTATGTCCTATGACAGGGCGGGCAGAACTCCCTGTGTAACATTATTTCAGTGATGTTTTGTTTTGTGTATTTCAGGGACCCTTTGGTGATATTTTCTGGTGGTATGTCCTATGACAGGGCGGGCAGAACTCCCTGTATAACAGTGATGACTGGCAAGACCACTACTGTCCTCGAGATGGAACACAATGTTGTAGACTTTGTTGTCATCTGTGAGACCCCGTGGCAAAATGGTAGGCAATGTGCAACAGTAAAACCTCGACCACTGAAACTAAGGCTAATCAATTGTATAAACAGTCACCTGTCCTAAACACCTGATAATTATAACACAGCTAAATATAGTTTTCGTAATAGAGAAGTTTTACTTTATCGTGAGTAAAAGAAAATATTATTTTCTCCAGTTTAACCAGTTACCCCATAGACAGTTTCTTCCCTATGGAGACAGGTTAACATGTAAAGTATGTTGAAAGTAAATGAGAATGCACGGTAAGGTGCGTTCTGCTTTATTTTGGGCTTGCTTATAATAACCATAATTATGCTTGTATGTAGGTAATATTTCATGTGATGCTCATTCCTGACTGTCTAAAATTGGAACTATTTTATTTAGTGGAGGAATTAATTAAATGCATTAAAGGGCATACCTTGAATGTATTTATGATTTATTTAGATATGAGTGATAACCCATTACCCCATAGCATGTTTCTAGTTTTGAAGACAGGTGACCACTTAAAGCAGGTTAAAAGTAAAGCAGAATGCGCCTTAATGCACGTTCTGTTTCACTTTCAGTCTACCTTAGGCTATTATCTACTAGCATACAGAAAGTATATCTGATGGTACATATTCATAACTGTATAAAGTGGAACTATTTTCTACAGCGGAGGAATAAATTAGAGATGTGAAAAAGTGTATTTATGGAGTATTGGAATAAACAGTATCTTAGACACTGTTACTTGCTGTCTGATCAGTCTACAAACTGTTCGCAATGTACATATTTAATTGAGAAATTTGTTTTTTAATCCGTGTTAGTCCACTGTTTATCCTCTTTGATTTTATGGCTGAATGCATTAAACAAAGAAATATGATGTGTATTAAGACATGAGTATCTTTGATGAAGGCCTGCTGCATTATATTTTCATATTATCTTAATTCCCATTTTCGAATATTTGTTATGGTCATTGTTTACAATCGTCAATCATGTTGTTTTTGTTTTCAGATTTTCAAGACCCTTATGCAATAGTGGTGTTACTCCAAAATGACCTTGTTGTAATTGATCTCACCTCACCAGGGTAAGAATATGAAGAACTATGTTACAATAAGTGAAAAATGACCCTCCCCCTAACCTCCCACCCAAAATATTATTATTGTATTGCAACATTGTATATTTACATTCACCCCATTCAATTCCATTGACAAAATGGCTATTCATTTCGTATAAACACCTTTTTTTCGAGAGGGTGGGACTTGTGGAAAAGTTTCGAAGAGGAGGCGGGGCATATGCAGATTTCATTCGCTAATTAATCTTTGGAACTTGGACAGCAAACATTTGGCGGAGTTTTTCAAAATTTGTTCTTAACCTATATACAGTGTAGCTCCATTATATCGCGGAAGTTGGGGTCCACGGAATGAAATCCGCGATGTGGTCGGATCGCGATATAGCCCAATTCTGAGCTGAACCAAATTCTATTGTATTTTCCATTGTCAAACTCTATTATATCAATGTCATGCAATAAACACGATTTCTTGGTTGTTTACCTTGTTATTTCTTGTGAAAACAAGTCTTTATATGCACTGTCCTATTTAGCATCAGCATTTTCATGTGTATTAAGCAAATGCGTACTTTCGTTTTTGACAATGGCCGCCATTTTGCTTGAAATGTGCGTGTGTCAGTAAGATTCAGTTACTCGTGAAAATCACACTTAATGCCTATATCGCGATAATAACGCAGATAAAATGGGATTTTCTCGGTTGTATTGTCAAGAAACAAGTAAATGAAAGTGAAAGAACAATGAAGTTAATTTACAGTTTACAAGTTTAAATTCATTAATTGTTTGGCCGACATTGTTCGCGTACGTTATTATCTGGTACGAATCGCAATTATAATTGCAAGCGTCTGTTGTTGTATCAAAATGGGAATGACTGTGATTTTAACGTCTGTGGTTATCTCTCCATTGCTTTTAATATGGATTAGTCGACTTTGATAGTTAAAAGTCAGTCAATCAGGTTAGTTTGCTAATTATTGCTAAATAATGAGCGAAACTGCACATGCGCGAGTTCACTCATTGTTTGTTGTCAGTGCATCACACCTGTCAATCAACGCAGCGAGATGACACTCTGCGCGATAACAAGTCCACAGATGGTGATAATTGACACTGATTACGCAATTATAGCGACCTGTTAAAGGAAGATATAATTATTATAGAAACAGAAATCATTGAAACTCAGCTTTTATTGACTTTAGTATAAACAAAGGAAAAATGGGGTCCAAGCCGGGACCGCAATATATTGGCTTTCGCGAAATAGCGGACCGCGAAGTAACGGAGCTACACTGTATGCCTGCCTATTAGTGGAAATCTTGATTCTCGACTAAAATTCTTCTTTATTAATGAGATGAATTGCAAGGAAATTGACATACCTTATAAACAACAACTGTCTGCATTCCTTTATGCCAAAAACCCGATATATTTATCCTACTTTAAAAATGATGTCACTTCTAAATGACGTCAAATCGTCATTTTCGCGCCAAACTATCAAAGTTGTTGATCTTAGAATGTAAACAAGGAACTTATTTTTCTGCTTTCGAATGTACGCAGCTACAGTTATTCGGTCATGGCTGCTCCTGATAGGGTACACACTATTCGTGTTATCAACCTCTAATATGGATTACACATACATGCATACTTACAAAATGTTAATCTACTTTTAGAAATTACAGCAAATACATTGTAAATATAAGAAATGAACAGATTTTTTTCGGCATTCAAGTGAAATGAACGACAGAAAATTATCGGCAAATTTACCATGAATCGCTAGCGCGATTCATGGTATTTGCCAATAATTTTCTGTCATTCTTTTCGCTTGAATGCCTAAAAAATCAATTCATTTCTAGTACAGACCAAACAACGCTTTCATCACAAACTCTGCATCTGAGCTTGATATACAATACCAATACCCTAGATTATAAGGCTAAATACATGCTTTAGACAATTGTGGGTGTCAAACAGAGTAGATCTACACTGTTTGCAATGCAGTAAGGCAGGCTTTGTCATGGCACGGCTCATATCTGTGCTTCTCAAAGGAGTGGCCATTTAACACAAGTTTGACTATTTAGATTTGAGGTTATTGGTACAGTGTTCACTCCCTACAATGGCCCTCCCAACAACGATTCCCTCCTTTCAACAACGCTTGCTGCAGTTTCCCAGTTATTTCTAACCCTTTTCACGGCTGCAATAACGTCTGTTTAAAATTGCCGTGTGCTGTATTTTCTCAAAATTACATAATTATAATTTATCTGTGGACATTTTGACAGAAGAAATATAAGGATGAGTGACAAACAGCTTTAATCCAGATCAGACACTGTGTAATGCAGCATCTGATTTAGATTCAAGCTGTTTGTAAATGTAAGTCATCTTAATTTTCCCTAGCTATAACAAGTCCCTCCGAACATCGAACACAATCTTCGTCTCCCATTGGGTGTTGTTGTAGAGAGGAAGCACTGTCCATACCTTGTCAGTCTAACTCCTCTTACTGTATAAACTAACATTTTATAACTTTACAGGATAATTGCACATGTACTATAGACATGTATGTGATCAGGATTTTGATATGCTTTAATGTTCTCAATACTTTTTAGGTATCCATGCTTTGAGAATCCCTACCCAATGGATATTCATGAATCTCCAGTTACTGCGTGCCAATACTTCGCGGATTGTCCGACGGGTTTAATTCCTGCTCTCTACTCAGTTGGCTCGAAACAGAAGCGGACAGGATTTAGTGAAAAGGTGTGAATTGGTAGCAATGACCTGGCTAATGATGATGCATGAATATAGTGCTTGTTGGTGAATGAGAATCTTCAGTACAATACGAGCAATATCATAAGGCTTATCATTCACCAAGGGCTTCAGATAAGGGGAGTATTTTAAAAATTAAAATCTTTATGTCTGCTCAAAACCCTATGGCTTCACTACTCATTAGAATGGTCTCTTCGGGACGATTCTAATGAATGGTCACATCATAGTAATTAATAAGACGTAAGAGAGAAAGCGTTGAAAATCTTCAGTTTACTCCCTCTAACCTGGAGCCCTTTACATCTTTATTAATCAACCCTTTCCCCCATAGAAGCGCCTTTTAGCACATTTGATTATTCCTGCGCTAAAGAAAATAGTTTCAATTAATACAGTCAAACAAGAAATATTCTCTATATCCTAGCAGATGGTAGCTTAAAGCAGGCTGAAAGAAAAGCAGAATGTACTTTAAAGCCCATTCTGCTTTACTTTAAACCTGCTTTTAGTGGTCACCTGTTTTCAAAACTAGAAACGGGATATGGGGTTAAGGATTAATATAGCTGGCTCAACCTGTAAATTTATACAGCCTGAAACTCTGCCATTATGATCAAAAGAATGACAAAACTGTCAAACAGTGTAGACTCTGATTAGAGGGCTCTTATAAGCAATCTGATTTGTGTCTTCACTGTTTGCAACGATTATTAGCTCACCTGAGCACAAAGTGCTCAAGGTGAGCTTTTGTGGTCAGTCAATGTCCGGCGTCCGTCGTCGTGCGTTGTGCGTCGTGCGTCAACAATATCTTCAAACATCTTCTTCTCCAAAACCACTTGCCTCATTGCAACCAAACTTCACAGGAATGTTCCTTGGGTCAAGCTCTTTCAAAGTTGTTCAAAGAATTTGAAACCATGCAGAACTCTGGTTGCTATGGCAACCAAAGTGAAAAAATAAGGAAATTTTAAAAAATCTTCTTGTCACAAACCACAAGAGCCAGAGCTTAGATATTTGGCACATGTCATTACTATAGGTCTTCTATCAAAGTTGTTCAAATTTTGCCCCTGGGGTCAAAATTGGCCCCGCCCCGGGGGTCAACGTTTTACATAGAGTTATATAGTGAAATGTTCAAACATCTTTTTCTCTGAAACCAATATGTCCAGAGCTTTGATATTGAGCATGGTATTACTTCTAGAGGTATTTGACTTATATTGTTGAATTGGTTCCGGTCCGTTGCATATCTGGGTCACCGGAGCTAAAAATAGATTTTTTTTCCATGAGAACTTAAAAAATCTTCTCGTCTGAAACCATAGTACACTGAGCTTAGATATTTTGCACATAGCATCGTCTACAGATCCTCTATTAAAGTTGTTCAAATTTTGTCCCTGGGGTCAAAATTGGCCCCGCCCCGGGGATCACAGTTTTACATAGAGTTATATAGTGAAATGTTCAAACATCTTTTTCTCTGGAACCAATATGACCAGAGCTTTGATATTTAGCATGGTATAACTTCTAGAAGTCCTTTACACATATTGTTGAATTGGTTATGGTCTGTTGCATATCTGGGTCACCGGAGCTAAAAATAGATTTTTTCAATGAAAACTTCAAAAATCTTCTTTTCTGAAACCATAGTACACTGAGTTTAGATATTTTGTACATAGCATCGTCTACAGGCCCTCTATCAAAGTTGTTAAAATTTTGTCCTTGGGGTCAAAATTGGCCCCGGAGGTCACCGTTTTACGTAGAGTTACATAGGAAAATGTTCAAACATCTTTTACTCAGAAACCAATATGGCCAGAGCTTTGATATTTGGCATGATGTAACTTTTAGAGGTCCTTCACATATATGGATGAATTGGTTCTGGTCTGTTGCATATCTGGGTCACCCGAGCTAAAAATAGATTTTTTCAATGAAAACTTCAAAAATCTTCTTGTCTGAAACCATAGTACACTGAGTTTAGATATTTTGCACATATCATCGTTTACAGGTCCTCTATCTTAGTTGTTCAAATTTTGCCACTGGGGTCAAAATTGGCCCCGCCCTGGGGGTCACCTTTTACAAATCTTCTTTTCTGAAATCACGTGACCCATCCTAGTGTCACCATGGTCAGGTGAGCGATCAAGGGCCATTCTGGCCCTCTTGTTACATTTGTTTCTCGGATTGTAAGGGTTCAGACAGGTTGAAACTTACAGAAAAATGAAAGTTAAGTAGAAAGCCTCTGTAGGAGGAGGTTTTTGCTTTACTTTCATCCTTCTTTAAACTGCCACCTGTCTTTAATTCAATAAAATAACTCTCTGTTGAGTTGTCATAATTGTGGGTTTGATCTAACCAGCCTCGGTTTCAAGAGAAAAAATCTTACTGATATAGCTTGATTCAAACATCATAGCTTGTTTCTAGTTGTGGAGACAAGTGACCTCTGAAAGCAGGTTGAACGTAAAGCAGAATTTGTTTTAAGGTGCATTCTGCTTTACTCTCAGTCTGCTTGAAACTTATGAGTGAACTATTTTCTTGAGTGAAAGAATAAATAAAGTGTGTTAAAATGTGTATTTATGGAGTAATTGGTTAAATGTTGATTGGTCACTCAGTATAGGGTTGTCCGATGCTGTGTCACTTAGTTCATGCATCAAACATTGTCAGAGAGGTTACAATCTATCTGTAATGGAAGTATTAGTATTTGGTGAATTCCTTTAATGGATTACTCTGAGTGTATTTTGTGAGGATATTCTAGTGATCAGGTAAGATAGGAATCTTGTTTCATCGGAATAGCAAACACTGTTGGAAACTTATCTTGTAAAGGATGTTGTAAGTATTTTAATTTTATATTTTTTTAAAAAAAATGACAGGAATCCGGTATTTATACTTGTGTCATGATGAAATACATATAAAATTGGCTTTTGACCCATTACCACATAACCTGTTTCTCGTTTTGGAAACAGGTTACCGTTTTAACCCTTTGAACCCTAGTCCCGCATATTGGCGTCCTTTGCAAAAATTGTACATTTGAATAGTTCACTTGTCCTATGCAAACAGTGAAGACCCAGATCAGAGGGCTCCTAGGAGCCCTCTGATCAGGGTGTTCACTGTTTGTCATAGTGCTAAACATTGACAGAAACAACCCATAAAAGTCAGAAATAGACTAGACTTAAATGGAGACTGGAATTGTCCATTTAAAGTCTCAGGGAGTAAGCTCCCATATGGAAAGTGCTTGAAATGCATTTTGTATATCATGGTTAGAACTTACTAAGCTGTGGACTACTTTCCTTACTGTATGACATCATTAAAGCCAGAAATGTCCGGAACATTACAGCTGCACTAATTGTCATCTAAAATTACCATACCTGGTGTATGGATACATTTTGGTATTTTCGTGTCACATAACACTTTCAGGTGACTTCGACGTTGGTCGTGAAAAATCTTGTCCAGATCATATCTCCAATGCTATGATTTCTATTATTACCAAACCTAGCATGTGGATACATCTTGAAGTTGCAGAGTGTCACTTACCACCTTGACTATTGAAAAAACGTGCATATCACTTATACTATATCATCCAGGATTTCCAGACCTGAGCCACAGGCTATAAAGTGTTTGATTTGAGTCTGAGGTTGTTCTTAAGCATTTGATTGGTCAGATTTGAGCCTAGGCTCAAATCTGACCAATCAAATGCTTGAGAACGACTTCAGACTCATCTCAAAAGCTTTATAACCTTGAAGCCTTGTGTGTGGGTACATCTTGGGATTGCAAAGTGTTGCATATCACTTTCAGGTTGTTGTGAACTTGACCTCTGACCTTGATTGAAAGACCTTGTCTGGAGCAGATGTCCTATACTATATCATACTATATAGTATTTATACTCTTTAAATAAAGTTTAATGAAGGTTGCTTAACCCATTACCCCATAGCCTATTTCTAGTTTTGAAGACAACTGGTCACTTAAACAAATATACAAAATAAACAAATTGACGTCATTGATGTTACGGTGCATTAGAGCTGTACATCCAGCAAAAGAGTTACAGTTTCATCACACGTCTCTAGTTTAACCCATTACCCTATAGCCTGTTTCTAGTTTTAAAGAGAAATGAATACTTAAAGCAGGTTGAATGTTAAGCAGAATGTGCATTAAGGTGCATTCTGCTTTACTTTCAGCCTGCTTTAAGTTACCATCTGCTAGAATAGAAAATATTTCTTATGATACTCGTTTATGACTGTATGAAGTGGAACTATTTTCTTCTATGGAATAATAAATTAGAGGCGTAAAAAGGCGTATTTATGGGGTAATGAGTTATTTATAAGTCTCAAGTGTAGAATTTGTTTATGAATTTCGTTCTAGGGAGTTTCAAGGAATTCACTTTACTCTAATAGTTCAAACCTTGATCCCTTTGGCCATAACTTTCAATATCTTTTATTCTAGGTCCATAGTAGCATATCAAAAGAAATTAATATAATATTTCACTCTTTGTAGCAATATAACTAATGTGCTTTTGTCTAAAAGAGGCAGGTCAATATGTTTGCACTTTACACATGGTAAAGTGATAATTTCATGAAATGAGTTGGAGTACTTGTGATCATGCTCATTTAACTCATTACCCCATAAATATGCCTTAATGATGCCTCTTATTTATTCCTCCACTGAAGAAAATAGTTCAAATTTATATAGTCATGAACATGCATAATAAGAAATATTTTCTTTATTCTAGTAGATGGTAACTTAAAGCAGGCTGAAAGTAAAGCAGAATGCGCCTTAAAGGCGCATTCTGCTTTTCTTTCAACCTACTTTAAGTGGTCATATAATCTTCAAAACTAGAAGTAGGCTATGGGGTAATGGGTTAAACATGCTAAAATGATAATTTCATTGTGATCATGCTGATTTAAACATGCTCGTTTTTTCCCACGCAATGTATTGATTTACCCCACATGGTCATAGACTCAAAGTGTTGTTATACCTCCTGCAATGATCAAGTTGGGGATGTTATAGTGTTTGTTTTGTCTATCCATGCCATGATCCCAGGGCTGCCATTTCTCTGGATTTTTCCTAAAAATCTTCGTTTTTTAGCTCGCCTGTTCGTAGAACAGCAGAGCTAATGTCATACCCCCGGCGTGAGCGTGGGCGTGGGCGTGAGCGTGAGCGTGGCCAAGGTTAAAGTTATTTGGACGGGTTGTTTTAAAGCTTAATACTTGTGCTAGGGTGCTGAAATTTTGTATGGAGGTTCATTTGGGGGTAAACATTGATTTTATGAAATTGGAATTTAAAAATAATTTAAATTTATGTCAATTTTCAACATGTTTTGGACTTAGGTTTTTCGACTAGAAATGACCACGTTAAAGTTTTTTGGACGGGTTGTTTTAAAGCTCAATACTTGTGCTAGGGTGCTGAAATTTTGTATGGAGGTTCATTTGGGGGTAAACATTGATTTTATGAAATTGGAATTTAAAAATAATTAAAATTTATGTCAATTTTTTCAACATGTTTTGGACTTAGGTTATCGACTAGAAATGACCAAGTTAAAGTTTTTTGGACAGGTTGTTTTAAAGCTTAATACTTGTGCTAGGGTGCTGAAATTTTGTATGGAGGTTAATTTGGGGGTAAACATTGATTTTATGAAATTGGAATTTAAAAATAATTTAAATTTGTGTCAATTTTCAACATGTTTTGGACTTAGGTTTTTCGACTACAAATGACCACGTTAAAGTTTTTTGGACGGGTTGTTTTAAAGCTTAATACTTGTGGTAGGGTGCTGAAATTTTGTATGGAGGTTCATTTGGGGGTAAACATTGATTTTATGAAATTGGAATTCAAAAATAATTTAAATTTATGTTAATTTTCAACATGTTTTGGACTTAGGTTTTTCGACTACAAATGACCACGTTAAAGTTTTTTGGACGGGTTATTTTAAAGTTTAATACTTGTGCTAAGGTGCTGAAATTTTGTATGGAGGTTCATTAGGGGTCAAATATTGATGTTATGAAGTTGAAATTTAAAATAATTTTAATATTTGTCAATTTTTGGCATGTTTTGGACTTAATTGTTTGGACTACAAATCACCAGGTTAAAGTTTGGATGGGTTGTTTTAAAGTTTAATATAACTAGACATAGACTCACCATTCATTTAAAAATCTTTCTAAACTGAAAATTGATTTGCTTTCGATACAAGATGTTTTTTAGACTTAAACTTTAAACAGGCAAGCATCAGGTGGCTTTGACACCCATTTCTGGTTTTCTCTAGTACATCGTAGCTTAAAGCAGGCTGAAAGTAAAGCAGAATGCACCTTAAGGCGCATTCTGCTTTACAGTCAGTCTGCTTTAAGCAGCCATTTGTCAACAAAACTAGAAACAGGCGTTGAGATAAAGGTACGATTCGTAAAATCGCACTTGAAAAATGCAAATTTGGAAATCTTAGGATGAGCTAGCTCACCTGAGCTAGCTCAGGGTGAGCTTTTGCAATACTTGAATGTCTGGCGCATACATGTGATAACTCCCGATTTGGTCGGGAGCTCCCGAAAATAGACCTCTACTCACGATCTCCCGGTCGGGAGACGAAATCTCCCGATATTTCATTTAACCAGGTTCATTTTTTTTCAATATGAACTTTTATATCATTTATCTCGTTCGCCGACTCTAAAATCTTAAAATTGACTTCAGAGTTCTCTGGCTAATCCCTACACACGCGTATCGCCAAACGCTACTGATGTGTGTAAACACATTACGTAATCGTCGATAAGTTCGTTAGTGTAGCACTATTATGACAGGCTGAGTCATAACAATGTTGGGTAAAAGTTTGACCACACGTGCCGAGTACCGGTAGATCTAATTGGTTATCAAAAAAGTGATTGACAGGTTCACCCCGAATCGGAGACGTTAACAACGACAATTTCTAAAAGCAGTGATGTGAAGGCTATGTCCCCGATACAGACCGGATTAAAATCAAACAATTCTCCGTAAGTTCTGGACAAACACACCTTTTAGATGAAGCTAATCAGAATTAACATTTAGGAATTGATTCCCACCACAAAATACTTTGAATATTCACGTAACAGAAAAATACTTCAAAAATTTTACCGTTACAAAATGACGGGGCGCCTTAATATTTGCTATGAGAATTGCGTATATTTTGTTAGTCTAAAAAGTATTCCCAGCGCCGTTTTCTAACAATCAATTAAAATTAAACATTGGATCTAAATTCTTCTGTTTGTTAGATACGATTTGTGCAAATGTATATTTATTAAGTTAGAGTTTTTGACGAATTACGCTCGTAAAATTGATTTGCAATCAGTTTTCGCGGTAGAAATTTTAGACGCGTTACTTCGTTGTTAGAACCACGCCCATTTTATGGCGCTAGTAAATGTTGTCTGCAGATTTTGTCGTCTGCAACAATAGTGAATACTCTGAATTAATTTTTGTGTATTTTCTTTCAGAAAATATCAGTGTCAAACAGTTTGTATCTAGATGAGATGATGCGGCGTCTCATCTGGATCCATACTGTTTGCAAAATTAATAACAAATTGTTAAGTTGCTAACTCTTTTTTGATCTACTCCATAGATAGAAATCTAGACCATTTGAACTAATTCATTCATTCTCTCAAGAAAATAGATATAGTTCCACTTTATCTTTACTAGTCATGAATAATATAAGAACCATAATAGGAAATAGTTCTTATATCCTAGCAGATTGTAGATCTAGCTTAAAGCAGGCTTAAACTTTTGCTGAAGCAGAATGCTCCTGAAGAGTATTCTGCTTTACTTTCAGCAAGCTTTACACAACCATCCTTCTGCAGTACTAAAATACTAGAATAATAGGCCCATGTCAGTATTATAAGAACTATATCTCTGGGTGAAAATTATCTCTGTCTTAGTGGTCTATAGACTTCTTTATTCACTTATTTAAAAAAAAAAAAAAGCAATTAGATCTAGTAATTAACTTATGAAAATATATAAAATTATTGAATTTCATCGTCTGCGCCTAGTTTTGTCGCGAAAAAAGCTCCCTATTTGGCACCCC
Source organism: Gari tellinella (assembly GCA_922989275.2). Taxonomy (NCBI): domain Eukaryota; kingdom Metazoa; phylum Mollusca; class Bivalvia; order Cardiida; family Psammobiidae; genus Gari; species Gari tellinella. The sequence continues at coordinate 63,874,134 of OV277860.1, read as the reverse complement.
AATCTCCCTATTAAAATTTCGAAATCTCCCTATTTGGGTCCAAGAAAATATCACATGTATGGTCTGGCGTTCGTCGTCCGGCGTCAACAATTTATGTGTTTACACTCTAGAGGCTACAATATTTATCCAATCTTTCTCAAACTTGCTCAGGTTGTATATTACCATAAGAGTTCGGATGAGTACGATTATGGTTGAAATTGGACCAATAGGTCAAGAGTTATCTACCTTTGAATTGCTGAAAATGCCATATTTAACAGTGTTTACACTCTAGAGGCCACATTATTTATCCAATCTTTCTCAAACTTGCCCAGATTGTATATTACCACAAGAGTTTGGACGAGTTCAATTATGGTTGATATCGGACCAACAGATCAAGAGTTATCTACCTTTGAATTGCTGACAATGTCATATTTAACAGTGTTTACACTCCAGAGGCCACAATTTTTCTCCAATCTTTCTCAAACTTGCTCAGATTGTATATGACTATAAGAGTTCAGATGAGTTCGATTTTTATTGAAATCAGACTGATAGGTCGTCTGCCCTTGAATTGCTGAAAATGCCATATCTCACCGCGTTTACACTCTTGCACCTACAGTTTTCAATGGACTTTGATTATACTTGCACACAAAGTATATAGCTATAAGTTCTCAAAGGAGTGCAATTATTGTTGAAATCTAATCATTGTGGCAATAGTTATCTGCCCTTGATATACTTTGAAATGCTAGAAAAGGCTTCATTGCAGTATAGTTTAGGCTCTAGTTATCTGCCCTTGATGTACTCTACTGTACAAGAATTATGAGGTTGTATTCCAAAATTGTTTACAGGCTATACTACAAATTTGAATGGATTTAGATTAAAACAAACAGGTGAGCGATATCAGGGCCTTCAGGCCCTCTTGTTTATATCAACTTATGGCAGCCCTGGGGATGTTATAGCGTTTGTTTTGTCTATCCATGACATGTGTCCCTCAGAAAGGTTTTGCATATCTCTTGTACTATTTCACCTACAGTTACTGCATTTTCTCACTTAGGGGTATAATAAGGCAATTTTTGTATAAGGTGGACCCCTACCTTGAGTACAGAATCCTATGAATCACAGTATGATTTTTCATATGGACTTTTGATAAATGACCAGTTTTAGGGCTGTTTTCATTAGTAAAAAAATCAGAAAAACAGAAGTAAAACTAGCAGTGCAATCTGCTCGAGGTCTACATTGTTTGCAAACATATATACAGTTAAATCTGTGATAAGCAATCACAGACTGAAGATTCGGATGGTATTAAACCCATTACCCCATAGCCTGTTTCTTGTATTGTAGATAGGTGATCACTTAACCCTTTCCTCCATAAAAGCGCCTTTGAATGCATTGAATCTATTCCTCCACTGAAGAAAATAGTTCCAATTTATACAGTTGTGAATATATATCATGAGAAATATTTTCTATTTTCTAGCAGATGGTAGCTTACAGCAGGCTGAAAGTAAAGCAGAAGGCACATTCTGCTTTACTGTCAACTTGCTTTAAGTGGTCACCTGTCTTCAAAAGTAGAAACAGGCTATGGAGTATAGGGTTAAAGCAGGTTGCCAGTAAAGCAGAATGCCTCTTCAGTGAACATTCTGCTTTACTTTCAGCCTGCATTAAGCTACCATCTGCTAGGATTTTAACAATATTGTTATAGCACATAATTATTCATGACTGTATATTGTGCAACTGTTATTGCAGATGACAATATAATTTAAACATGGTATTCAAAGAGCTACAGCGCTCCCTCTCTACAACGACACCCAATGGGAGACAAAAATATGTTGTTATAGGGAGGGAAATTGGCTTACATTTGCAAACAGCTTGAATCCAGATCAGACGCCGCGTAATGCGACGTCTGATCTGGTTTCATGCTGTTTGTCACTCGTCATTATGCTTTCTTTTGTCAAAATTATGATTATGTAACTTTAATAAAAACAGCAGACGACAATTTTAAGCAGATGTTACTTCAGCAGTGAAATGGTTAGAAATAATTTGTATTGATTAGGGACGAGCGACAATGGTTGTTGGAAGGAGGGAATCATTGTTGGGAGGACCGTTGTAGAGAGGGAGCACTGTAATATTCTGCCATAAATCATATAGAAAATCATATCACTTACACATATTTATAAATAAGAAGGTCCATACCCTTAACCTGTTACCCCATAGTCTGTTTCTAATTTTGGAAACAGGTAACCACTTAAAGCAGGTTGAAAGTAAAGCAGAGTGTGCATTCTGCTTTGCTTTTAGCCTCCTTTAAGCTAGCATCTACCAGAATATAGAAAATATTTCTGATAATAAATATTCATGAATATATCAATTGGAACTACTTTCTTCATTGGAGGAATAAATAAAAGGCATAAAAAGAGGTATTTATGGGGTAATGGGTTAACTGCTTATTAGAATTTCTTGTTCAAGATGGTATTAATTACTAGTCATGACTTGAGTTTGGTGAAGACATTAAAGAGAAAATATTGGAATTTTTTATCTGGAGATGTATAATTACCTGATGGTTTATGCCCTGGTACTGATACATACTTCCCTCAATGTCAGTCAAAAGATAGGGTACCCACTTATCAGAAATCTATTGATCTATATATTTTACTCATTGATCTGTTTCTAGGTTTGAACTAAAAGTAGGCTCAAAGTAAAGCAGAATATACTTTAAGCTATCATCTGCTAAGATAAAATATTTCCTGTGGTGCATATTCATGACTATAACATGAAACTATTTTTCTTTAGTTGAGGAATGAATTTAAGGCGTAAAAGGCATATTTATGAAGTAATAGGTTAAGAAGCCCTTGAGCTCAGTTCAATTTGGGTAATTTCAGACAAAGATCAAGGTCAGAGGTCAGAATTTCAAATAGGCTAGCCTATTTAACCTCAGCTATGACTTAAGAACTGTATGTGATAATGACTTTATATCAGGCATGTGTACTTCAGTCAACAAACCTTTGAGCTCAGAACATCGTTCTATCTGAAAAAGGTCAAGGTCATTTAGGAGTCAAATAGGGTAAATTTAACCTTGGCCAAAACATTGGAACTACATGACATTGTGATAGCGATTTTATACAGTAAAACCCCTCTAAACCGGAACCTAAATACCGGAATTCTCTCTAAACCGGACAAAAAATTTGGTCCCTTTTCCCCACCCATTTTTGCGCCTTTGATTTATTCCTTCACTGAAGAAAATACATTCATGAACATATATCATCAGAAATAGTTTCTATATTCTAGCAGATGATAGCTTAAAGCAGGTTGAAAGTAAAGCAGAATGCGCCTTAAGGCGCTTTTTGCTTTACTTTCAACCTGCTTTTAAGTGGTCAGCTACCTTCCATACTAGAAACAAGCTATGGGTTAAAACCCCTCTAAACCGGAAACCCCTCCAAACAGGATGTTTTTGTTGTCCCCACACATGTCCGGTTTAGAGGAGTTTCACTATATTTGGTATGTTAAATTTAGCATGTGTACTCGGGTGGATGGCATGACTTATAGTCAGATCTTTCAACTTTGGCTACACATTTTTTCATTCCCTGAAGAAAAAGGTTCAAATTATGTAGTTAAGAATATATATCACACAAAATATTTTCTATATTATAGCTGATGGTAGCTTAAAGCAGGCTGAAAGTAAAGCAGAATGCTCCCTAAGGCGCATTCTGCTTTACTTTCAACCTGCTTTAAGTTGTCACCAATTTCAAAAATAGAATCAGGCTATGGGGTAATGGGTTATTCATTTCTTTCACAAAAGCAGCTCTTTTTACTGTTCCATATACAAGAAAAGAATATTCATTAAAGCTGTTTAATACAGGAGGCAACGTAAAGCAAGACTAAAGTAAAGAAAAAGCTCCTGTTAGACTTTTCTGGTTTAATTTCATCTCCCTTTGCAGTTGTCTGATTTAAGTATAGTATATACATATCACATGTCTGACAGGGTGACATTAAAATTGTCAACTTCCGGGGAAAATACTGTCAACCGAGGCTGACAGTATTTTCCCGAAAGTTGACTATTTTACTGTCAGACATGTGATATTTATTAGCTCGCCTATTCGGAGAATGGGGGGGCTTATGGAATCACCCCGGCGTCGGTGTCGGCGTCGGCGTTGGTTTTTCATGGTTAAAGTTTTGGGGTAAGTGTTGTAATGCACTAATACATCATGAAATATTTGCATTACGAAGCTGGTATTTGGATTGGAGGTGCCCTGTGGGTTGAACATTGATGTTGTGTAGTTAAAATTAAAAAAAAAGTTTAAATTTAGTCAAAATTTCACCTTTTGTGGACTTAGGTTTTTCGGCTGATTTCTCATGGTTAAAGTTTTGGGGTAAGTGTGTTATGCACTAATACTACATGAAATATTTGTCTTAGGAAGCTGATATTTGGATTGCAGGTGCCCTGTGGGTTGAACATTGATGTTGCGTAGTTAAATTAAAAAAAAAGTTTAAATTTAGTCAAAATTTCACCTTTTGTGGACTTAGGTTTTTCGGCTGATTTCTCATGGTTAAAGTTTTGGGGTAAGTGTTGTTATGCACTAATACTACATGAAATATTTGTATTAGAAAGCTAATATTTGGATTGGGGGTGCCCTGTGGGTTGAACATTGATGTTGCGTAGTTTAAATTTAAAAAAAAGTTTAAATTTAGTCAAAATTTCACCTTTTGTGGACATAGGTTTTCCGGCTGATTTCTCATGGTTAAAGTTTTGGGGTAAGTGTTGTTATGCACTAATACTACATGAAATATTTGTATTAGAAAGCTAATATTTGGATTGGGGGTGCCCTGTGGGTTGAACATTGATGTTGCATAGTTTAAATTTAAAAAAAAAGTTTAAATTTAGTCAAAATTTCACCTTTTGTGGACATAGGTTTTCCGGCTGATTTCTCATGGTTAAAGTTTTGGGGTAAGTGTTGTGATGCTCTAATACTACTTGAAATAATTGTATTAAGAAGCTGATATTTGGAATCAAGGTGCCCTGTGGGTTGAACATTCATGTTACGTAGTTAAAATTTTAAAAAAAGTTTAAATTTAGTCAAAATTTCACCTGTTGAGGACTTAGGTTTTTCGGCTGATTTTTCATGGTTAAAGTTTTGGGGTAAGAGTTGTAATGCACTAATACTACATGAAATATTTGTATTAGGAAGCTGATATTTGGAATGGAGGTGCCCTTGGGTTGAACATTGATGTTGCATAGTTAATTTTTTTTTAAAAATTTAACTTTAGTCAAAATTTCACCTTTTGTGGACTTGGAGTTTTGGGACTGAAATTTCAAAGTTAGTTAAGGAGTAGAATGCACTTGTACCACAATGACATATTTGCATTAAGAAGTTGATATTTTGAATGGAGGTTCCCTGTGGCTTGAATATCAATGTACTGATACACTTTTCTATTGATAGTTACCTATTTAAGAAAGGTTTAATTAGGCGAGCTTTGCTGTTCTCCGACAGCTCTTGTTTTATTATATCGAAATCCTGGGCTTTATCCAGGCACTCTAGATTTTTCCTAAAGCTAGCTGGAATCATGAATGGAACTAGATCCGCATGTGATTCATAATGAAATTCACTTTTTATAAAAAAAAAAAAAAAGAAGAAAAAGATTGGGATTTTGAAGGAATTATACAAATCTAACATGTATCTCCCCATTATATAAATAAACGGGCATAGGGTATAATATACCATAGGTTTCCTTTTTAGCTCACCTGGCACGTAGTGCCAAGGTGAGCTTTTAGGATCGCTGGATGTCCGTCGTCCGTCGTTTGTCCGTTTCATGCCGTCCGTCCACAATTGTTCGTTAACACTCTAGCAGGTTAAAATCTCATTGGATCTTGATGAAACGTGGTCACTATGTTTGCCTCAACGAAATCTAGGTCAAGTTCGAATGTGGGTCATGTCCGGTCAAAAACTAGGTCACTAGGTCAAATTATCGAAAAACCTTGTTAACACTCTAGAGGCTACAAATTTCATTGGATCTCCATGAAACTTCATCAATATGATTGCCTCAATGAAATCTAGGACAAGTTCGAATGTGGGTCATGTCCGGTCAAAAACTAGGTCACTAGGTCAAATTATCGAAAAACCTTGTTAACACTCTAGAGGCTACAAATTTCATTGGATCTCCATGAAACTTCATCAATATGATTGCCTCAATGAAATCTAGGCCAAGTTCGAATGTGGGTCATGTCCGGTCAAAAACTAGGTCACTAGGTCAAATCTTCGAAAAACCTTGTTAACACTCTAGAGACTACAAATTTCATTGGATCTTCATGAAACTTCATCAAAATGTTTGCCTTAATGAAATCCAGGTCAAGTTAGAATGTGGGTCATGTCCGGTCAAAAACTAGGTCACTAGGTCAAATTATCGAAAAACCTTGTTAACACTCTAGAGGCTACAAATTTCATTGGATCTTCATGAAACTTCATCAATATGATTGCCTCAATGAAATCTAGGCCAAGTTCGAATGTGGGTCATATCCGGTCAAAAACTAGGTCACTAGGTCAAATCTTCGAAAAACCTTATTAACACTATGCCCGGTCAAAAACTAGGTCTCACGGTGTACATGGTTACATGGTTACCAGGTGAGCGATTTAGGGCCATAGTGGCCCTTGTTTAATTGTAGATCAAAGTTTTAACGTTGTCTAAAGTGACGTTTTGGCACGCTAACAGGGATTTGACGTCATTTCTGACATTCTGTTACCTATGATAGCGGGCGACAGTATTTTTAAGACAGTAAATTTTTCCCCGCTGGGTCTGACAGTACTTTTATGTCATGGTGGCCTATGGGAAATTTACATTGTAAATGACATTGAGGTATGATAAATGGATATGAATGACTGTAACATTTGGCTATGAAGGAAGGCGTTAACCCATTACCCCATAGCTTGTTTTTAGTATTGAAGACTGTCTGACAGATATTAAAGCAGGCGGAAAGTAATGCAGAAAGGCCTTAAGGAGCACATTAAGTATTAAAAGGAACAATTGTCTTCAGTGGTGGGATAGTAGAATAAATTAAAGGCGTAAAAAGCTTATTTAAGGGGTAGTGCGTTAACCTATCACCTTATAGCCCATTCTAACTTTGAAGATAGGTGACCTTAAGGCACATTCTGCTTTACTTTCAGCCTGTTTTAAGCTACCATCTGCAAGAATATAGAAAATATTTCTTATGGTACATAATCATGACTGTATAAATTGGAACTATTTTCTTTGATGGATGAATCAATTGAATGCGCTAAAAGATTCTTCTATGAGGGAAAGGGTTAATAGGTTTCTACATGATGTAAGTTTGATCTTGGTTTTCATTGTTTGCAAGCCTCTTCAATACAGTCATTGAAAGAAAACCAAGGTTTAATTATGATATGATTACACTGTCTGCATCAGTTATAAAAGGTCAATACCTTAATAGATTGTATAGCAATTTTATTGTAGTGTGATTGGGTTTGGGAAGAAGCATTCCCTTGGGTTCAACTCTTTGCATGCTGGGTAAATTTTCCGTCTGCAACAATTGTAGTCTGCTACTTCTCTTAAAATTAAAATTCAAAGTTTCTTTTCAAAACAGGCTCAGAGTGACAAACAATTTTGATCCTGATGAGACGCCGCGTCACGCGGCGTCTCATCAGGATCAAAACTATTTGCACAGATAATCACAATACCGCAGCTAGCGTGCAATAAGTTAATGTAATTTAGTTTGCCTATGCTTTACCAGATAGCTTCTGTGGGTATGATGATACATCCAAATTGTTGTAATGACCCTAGCTTTATGTAGGGGGAGTTGTAGTGAGAACCAGTCTATTGCTGTCATAAACTTCTACTGAATAATATTATTGTATGCTTTGTGGTATCATAGGAAATCAGTTTCATTTTCTGGTACAGTAAAACCCTGCTATTTCCGTCAACTTGTTCCCCCCATATAGGCCTATACATTCAAACCTCCCTATAACGAACACTAAATAAAATTATTGTTGTGTGTTTAAGGCAGGTGGCTGGTTAAAGCAAGATGACTGTAGAACAGAAAGCTCCTTTAGGAGCTTTCTGTTTTACTGTCACCTTGCTTTAAGCTGTTACCCATCTTTTATATATTCAATTAGCCGTCATTTTAGTGGTCTTAATAGAGAGGCTTTACTGTAAATAATACTCTTTTTTACGCATTTACATTGTGCATTATAGAAAAGTTAGTCCATGCTTGAAAAGGAGCTATAGAAAACTATTGCTACACTCAGACAGGTGAATGCTAAAAGCAGGATGAAAATAAAGTGAAAAGCTGCTAGAGGAGCTTTCTGCTTTACTTTCACCCAATTTTCACCCCAGTCACACATATACATGTCCTTTGTAAATAGTGAACCTACGAAAAGTATACTTGTTCTTTGCAAACAGTATAGACCCTGATCAGAGGTCTTATAAAGGAGCTGTTTGCGCAGTCTGCACTGTTTGTCGAGGGGTATTGAAATACATTGACAAAACAACCCTTTAATTAGTCAAAAATAGACTAGACTAAAATGGAAACTGGAATTGTCCATTTGAAATTTCATGGAGGAAAGAATTAAGTAACCATCTGTCTTAAACTATGGAAAAAGGCTATGGAGAAAAGGGTAAACCCTTTACTCTATAGATACCCATTTGTACACATCTTATTCTCATTCCTTCACCATTTGATACAGTCATGAATATGCACCATAAAAAATAGATTCTTTATCCCATGGTAGCTTAAAATAAAGCAGAATGCTCCTTATAAGGTGCACAGGGCTCCAGATAAGAGGTAGTTTTTTCAACAAATCCCACATTTTCTCACTATTTTAGCACCAAATCCTATGGTGTTACTACTCATTAGAATCGTCTCGAAGAGACGATTCTAACGAGTAGTGACACCATAGGGTTTAATTGAGAAATAAAGATTTTAGTTTTTGAAAAACTCCCCTTATCTGGTGCTCTGGACCGTGCATCTGCTTTAAGTAGTTGTCTGTCTTTAAAACTAGAAAAAAGGCTATGGAGTAATGGGCTATAGAGATGACCTACTCGTAGTGTTTTAGGTTTTCAGTATTTAACCCATTATCCCATAAATACGCCTTTTTACGCCAAAAAATTTATTTCTCCCTGTTGAAAATAGTTCCATTTTATTCAGTCATGAATAATTATGTACATGTACCATAAGAAATATTTTCTATACCTTAGCCAAATGGTAGCTTAAAGCAGGCTGAAAATCAAGCAGAATGTGCCTTAAGGCACATTCTGCTTTACTTTCAACCTGCTTTAAGCAGTCACCTGTCTTCAATCCAGAAAACATGCTTTGAGCTGGTAATGGATTAAAGAGAAAATTAAAAGACACTTTCAGTTAGAGTAGAATAAATATAACTATTGATTGGTAAAGGTTTCAGGTGCATGTACACAAATGGTCAGAATGTTCTTACTAAGTAATTACAACCAGTCAACTTGTATCAGTACTTTGCTGATTGCCTGTTGGAAAGTTATCAATCAAGACCAACATGATCACTGCAATTGATTATTGGATTGATCCAATCTGTAGCAGTAGTGTTGTACTCAAACTAAATGTTCCAAGAATTTATCAAGCAGCAAAAAATGTTTAGGAACAGCAGTTATCAACTTTTCATGCATTGATCCAGCTATATTTGTGACCGTGAGGAAAGAGCAATAATGAGACTAAGATACAGTGCTCCCTCTCTACAACAACACCCAAGTGGAGACAAAGATTGCATGAGTTGTTCGGAGGGATTTGTAGTAGGGAGGGAGAATAAAGACTTGGCTTACATTTGCAAACAGTTTGAATCCTGATCAGACTGTTTGTCACTCATCATTATATTTCTTCTGTCCAAAAAGTACACAAATATGTAACTTTGAGAAAGAACAGCAGAGACAATATTGCAGAATTTCAAGCGTTAGACATAATTGTCTTGTTTGGGGAACGGCGGCATGGGTTGTTGTAAGGAGGGGGTCGTCTTAAGGAGGGCCGCTGTAGGGAGGGAGCAATATTACAAATCCCTTGGCATTGATGGCTGTATAAAACTCTGAGTTCCAATGTTACAGTTTTTATGCCAATTTAAAACATTCATGAAGTGTTCTGCTGAAAGTTTTGTTTAAATCTGCTTGATTTTTCTGAAATTTGCAACTTTGCATGTTAACAGATAAAACATCCTAATGTGTGTCAAACTGTTTTGAGCCAGATCAGGCACTGAGTTACTTGACATCTGGTCTTGAACCAAACTGTTGAAATACTTATATACAGTAAAACCTCTCTATTATGACCACTAGAAAGGAGGATAATTGATTGTGTATATTAGACAGGTCACAACTTAAAGCAAGGTGACAGTGAAACAGAAAGCTCCTGAAGGAGATTTCTGTTTCACTGTCACCTTGCTTTAAGCAGTCATCTGTCTTAAACACCTAATAGTTAAAATAATTTAGTGGTCGTAATAGAGAGGTTTTATTGTAGTTGAGATTGGCATTGAGAGAGATAAAGAAACAAAGACAGTTGATATTTATATTTCTTCCCTAGAGTTTGTGCTACTGTTGCTGCTGAGACATGATGGAGTGTAATTATTTCAGTCACTGCAGAGCTCCCAGTGTATACACTGAGACAATCAATACAAAATCAATACAGAAGTATGTACCTCATATCACAAACATTTGCTGTAGGCCTGACTATGTCAACTTGCATACTCTTTTACCATGGTTGTAACAGCATATAGTCAACACAGTGGTACTTACATCACAGTCATTTACTTCAGGCCTGACTGCTTCAACTCACAGACTCTCACACCATGTAACATATAGTCAACACAGAGGTAATTACCTCACAGACATTTACTTCAGGCCTGACTGTGTCAACTCACAGACACACACATACCATTAACATATAGTCAACACAGAGGTACTTACCTCACAGACATTTACTTCAGGCCCGACTGTGTCAACTCACAGACTCTAATACAGTGTAACATATAGTGAACACAGAGGTACTTTCTTATGGTACTTGCCACACAGACATTTACTTTAGCCCTGACTATGTCAACTCACAGACTCTAATACAGTGTAACATATAGTCAACACAGAGGTACTTGCCACACAGACATTTACTTTAACCCTGACTATGTTAACTCACAGACTCTAATACAGTGTAACATATAGTCAACACAGAGGTGCTTACCTCACAGACATTTACTTGAGACCTGACTGTGTCACATCACAGACTCTCATACCATGTAACATATAGTCAACACAGAGGTACTTACCTCACAGACATTTACTTTAGGCCTAACTGTGTCAACTCACAGACACACACATACCATGTAACATATAGTCAACACAGTGGTACTTACCTGACAGACAATTACTTGAGACCTGACTGTGTCAACTCACAGACACACACATACCATGTAACATATAGTCAACACAGTGATGCTTACCTCACAGACAATTACTGGAGACATAACTGTGTCAACTCACAGACTCTCATACCATGTAACATATAGTCAACACAGTGGTACTTACCTTACAGACATTTACTTCAGCCCTGACTATGTCAACTTACAGACACACACATACCATGTAACATATAGTCAACACAGAGGTTCTTACCTCACGGACATTTACTTGAGACCTGACTGTGTCAACTCACAGACACACACATACCATGTAACATATAGTCAACACAGAGCTACTTACCTCACAGACATTTACTTGAGACCTGACTGTGTCAACTCACAGACACACACATACCATGTAACATATAGTCAACATAGAGGTTCTTACCTCACAGACATTTACTTCAGGCCTGACTGTGTTAACTCACAGACACACACATACCATGTAACATATAGTCAACACAGTGGTACTTACCTCACAGATATTTACTTGAGACCTGACTGTGTCAACTCACAGACTCTCATACCATGTAACATATAGTCAACACAGAGGTACTTACCTGACAGACATTTACTTGAGACCTGACTGTGTCAACTCACAGACTCTCATACCATGTACCATATAGTCAACACAGTGGTACTTACCACACAGACATTTACTTTAGCCCTGACTATGTCAACTCACAGACACACATACCATTAACATATATTAAACACAGTGGTACTTACCACACAGACATTTACTTTAGCCCTGACTGTGTCAACTCACAGACTCTCATACCATGTAACATATATTAAACACAGTGGTACTTACCTCACAGACAATTACTGGAGACCTGACTGTGTCAACTCTCAGAAACACACATACCATTAACATATAGCCAACACAGAGGTACTTACCACACATACATTTACTTTAGCCCTGACTATGTCAACTCACAGACTCTAATACAGTGTAACATATAGTCAACACAGAGGTACTTACCTGACAGACATTTACTTGAGACCTGACTGTGTCAACTCACAGACTCTCATACCATGTACCATATAGTCAACACAGTGGTACTTACCACACATACATTTACTTTAGCCCTGACTATGTCAACTCACAGACACACATACCATTAACATATATTAAACACAGTGGTACTTACCACACAGACATTTACTTTAGCCCTGACTGTGTCAACTCACAGACTCTCATACCATGAAACATATATTAAACACAGTGGTACTTACCTCACAGACAATTACTGGAGACCTGACTGTGTCAACTCTCAGAAACACACATACCATTAACATATAGCCAACACAGAGGTACTTACCACACATACATTTACTTTAGCCCTGACTATGTCAACTCACAGACTCTAATACAGTGTAACATATAGTGAACACAGAGGTACTTACCACACAGACATTTACTTTAGCCCTGACTATGTCAACTCACAGACTCTAATACAGTGTAACATATAGTCAACACAGAGGTATTTTACCTCACAGACATTTACTTCAGGTCTGACTGTGTCAACTCTCAGACTCTCATACCATGTAACATATAGTCAACACAGTGATACTTACCTCACAGACATTTACTTCAGGCCTGACTGTGTCAACTCACAGACACACACATACCATGTAACATATTGCCAACACAGAGGTACTTACCACACAGACATTTACTTGAGACCTGACTGTTTCAACTCACAGACTCTCATACCATGTAACATATAGTCAACACAGTGATACTTACCTCACAGACATTTACTTCAGGCCTGACTGTGTCAACTCACAGACACACACATACCATGTAACATATAGTCAACACAGAGGTACTTACCTCACAGACATTTACTTCAGGCCTGACTGTGTCAACTCACAGACACACACATACCATGTAACATATAGTGAACACAGTGATACTTACCTCACAGACATTTACTTCAGACCTGACTGTGTCAACTCACAGACACACACATACCATGTAACATATAGTCAACACAGAGGTACTTACCTCACAGACATTTACTTGAGACCTGACTGTGTCAACTCACAGACACACACGTACCATGTAACATATAGTCAACACAGTGGTACTTACCTCACAGACATTTACCTCAGGCCTGACTGTGTCAACTCACAGACACACACATACCATGTAACATATAGTCAACACAGAGGTACTTACCTCACAGACATTTACTTTAGCCCTGACTATGTCAACTCACAGACACACACATACCATTAACATATAGCCAACACAGAGGTACTTACCTCGCAGACATTTACTTTAGCCCTGACTATGTCAACTCACAGACACACACGTACCATGTAACATATAGTCAACACAGTGGTACTTACCTCACAGACATTTACTTTAGCCCTGACTATGTCAACTCACATACACACACATACCATTAACATATAGCCAACACAGAGGTACTTACCTCACAGACAATTACTTCAGACCTGGCTGTGTCAACTCACAGACTCTCATACCATGTAACATATAGTCAATACAGTGGTACTTACCTCACGGACATTTACCTTTAGGCCTGACTGTGTCAACTCACAGACACACACATACCATGTAACATATAGTCAACACAGAGGTACTTACCTCACAGACATTTACTTGAGACCTGACTATGTCAACTCACAGACACACACGTACCATGTAACATATAGTCAACACAGTGGTACTTACCTCACAGACATTTACCTCAGGCCTGACTGTGTCAACTCACAGACACACACATACCATGTAACATATAGTCAACACAGAGGTACTTACCTCACAGACATTTACTTTAGCCCTGACTATGTCAACTCACAGACACACACATACCATTAACATATAGCCAACACAGAGGTACTTACCTCGCAGACATTTACTTTAGCCCTGACTATGTCAACTCACAGACACACACGTACCATGTAACATATAGTCAACACAGTGGTACTTACCTCACAGACATTTACTTTAGCCCTGACTATGTCAACTCACATACACACACATACCATTAACATATAGCCAACACAGAGGTACTTACCTCACAGACAATTACTTGAGACCTGGCTGTGTCAACTCACAGACTCTCATACCATGTAACATATAGTCAATACAGTGGTACTTACCTCACGGACATTTACCTTTAGGCCTGACTGTTTCAACTCACAGACACACACATACCATGTAACATATAGTCAACACAGAGGTACTTACCTCACAGACATTTACTTGAGACCTGACTATGTCAACTCACAGACACACACGTACCATGTAACATATAGTCAACACAGTGGTACTTACCTCACAGACATTTACCTCAGGCCTGACTGTGTCAACTCACAGACACACACATACCATGTAACATATAGTCAACACAGAGGTACTTACCTCACAGACATTTACTTTAGCCCTGACTATGTCAACTCACAGACACACACATACCATTAACATATAGCCAACACAGAGGTACTTACCTCGCAGACATTTACTTTAGCCCTGACTATGTCAACTCACAGACACACACGTACCATGTAACATATAGTCAACACAGTGGTACTTACCTCACAGACATTTACTTTAGCCCTGACTATGTCAACTCACATACACACACATACCATTAACATATAGCCAACACAGAGGTACTTACCTCACAGACAATTACTTGAGACCTGACTGTGTCAACTCACAGACACACACATACCATTAACATATAGCCAACACAGAGGTTCTTACCTCACAGACATTTACTTGAGAACTGACTGTGTCAACTCACAGACACACACATACCATGTAACATATAGTCAACACAGAGGTACTTACCTCACAGACATTTACTTTAGCCCTGACTGTGTCAACTCACAGACACACACATACCATTAACATATAGCCAACACAGAGGTCCTCACCACACAGACATTTACTTCAGGCCTGACTGTGTCAACTCACATACTCTCATACAGTGTAACATAGTCAACACAGAGGTACTTACCACACAGACATTTACTTTATCCCTGACTATGTCAACTCACAGACTCTAATACAGTGTAACATATAGTGAACACAGAGGTACTTACCACACAGACATTTACTTGAGACCTGACTGTGTCAACTCACAGACTCTCATACCATGTAACATATAGTCAACACAGAGGTACTTACCTCACAGACATTTACTTTAGCCCTGACTATGTCAACTCACAGACTCTAATACAGTGTAACATATAGTGAACACAGAGGTACTTACCTCACAGATATTTACTTTAGGCCTGACGGTATCTCATACCAAGTATCTGCTTGATTTCTCAAATTTGCTATTTTGCCTTTTCATAGAAGCACCCTCATGTTTTCAAACTGGAAACAATCGATTGAAAGGGAATGGGTTCACTCGAGGTGCTACAAATCTCATTTTAAGCTCACGTGAGCCAAAGGCTCAAGGTGAGGTATTGGGGTGGCCCTGTGTCCGTTGTCGTGCGTTGTCCTTCGTCCGTCGTCGTTAACAATTGCTTCAAATGACATCTCCTCCTATTCCGCTTGACAGATTTCAACTAAACTTTACAGGAATGTTCCTTGGGTCAAGCTCTTTTAAATATGTTCAAAGAATTAAAATTAATGTAGAACTCTGGTTGCCATGGCAACCAAAGTGAAAAAATAAGGAAATCTTAAAAAATCTTCTAGTCTGAAACTACAAGGGCCAGAGCTTAGATATTTGGCACATAGCATCATCTACAGGTCCTCTATCAAGTTTGTTCAAATTATGCCCCTGGGGTCAAATTTGACTCCATCCTGGGGGTCATAGTTTTACATAGAGTTATTTAGTGAAATTTTCAAACGTCTTATCTGAAACTGATATGGCCAGTGCTTTGATATTTGGCATGGTGACACTTGTAGATGTCCTAAACCAATATTGT
Source organism: Gari tellinella (assembly GCA_922989275.2). NCBI lineage: Eukaryota > Metazoa > Mollusca > Bivalvia > Cardiida > Psammobiidae > Gari > Gari tellinella. The sequence continues at coordinate 63,857,836 of OV277860.1, read as the reverse complement.
TCAAATGGTTCTGGTCGGTTGCATATCTAGGTCACAGGAGCTAAAAATAGATTTTTTCAATGAAAACTTAAAAAATCTTCTTGTCTGAGACTACAAGGGCCAGAGCTTAGATACTTGGTACATCATAGCATCGCCTACAGGTCCTCTATCAAGTTGTTCAAATTATGCCCCTGGGGTCAAAATTGGCGCCGCCCCGGGGGTCACAGTTTTACAAAGAGTTATGTAGTGAAATTTTCAAACGTCTTCTCCTCTGAAACTTATATGGCCAGAGCTTTTATATTTGGCAGGGTGACACTTCTAGATGTTCTTTACCTATTTTGTTCAAATGGTTCCAGTCTGTTGCATATGTAGGTCACAGGAGCTAAAAATAGATTTTTCAATGGAAACTTAAAAAAAAATTCTTGTCTAAAACCCTAGTACCCTGATCTTAGATATTTGGCACATAGCATCATCTACAGCTCCTCTATCAAGATTGTTCAAATTTAATAATGCTTTTCGGGTAATAAATGTCCCTGTCCTGGACATGAATCATTATCGCTATTTTGTCAGCTATTCTCAGGTGAGCGAAATATGCCCCATGGGGCTCTTGTTTCTTAATGAAACTTGGTCAAAATGTTTGTCTCACTGATATCTAGGTCAAGTTTGGATGAAGGTCATGTCCTGTCAAAATCTTGGTCACTAGGTCAAATCATAGAAAAACTTTGTTAACACTCTAGAGGCTACAAATCTCATTGGATTTTAATGCAACATGGTCAGAATGTTTGCCTAATTGATATCTAGCTAAGTTCGAATATGAAACATGGCAGGTAAAAAACTAGGTCAAATCAAAGAAAAACAGTGTTAATTAACCCTCTAGAGGCTACAAATCTCATTATATCTGAATGAAATATTGTCCGAATGTTTGCCTACATCTATTCAAGGTCAAAATCGAATGTGGATAGTGTCTGGTAAAAAATCTATGTCACTGGGTCTAATAATAGAAAAATCTTTTTAACACTCTAAAGCTTGTTTGTGGGTCATGTCCAGTCGTAGTATAAGTCACTATAGCTCAAGTTTTACATGGTGTACCAGGTGAGCGATTTAGGGCCATGGTGGCCTTTGTTCATCTGTGCATTAAACCCATTGGTATCGCTACTCATTAGAATCTTCGAGATGATTCTAATGATTATAAACAGCATGTAGGATTTATTCGGGATTTGGTGCTGAAATGAGTGAGAAAATGTTGGATTTGCTCAGCTCACTCCTTCTTATCATTCTGGAGCCCTGTAGGTCTGACTGCACTATTGTTTAGAAATATATATTACAATCCATCATTCCTACATAGCAAATGGATTGGCATAATTCTGTGAAAGGGAGCAATATTGTGATTGACACTGTGATACCTCTCCTGAATAATCAGCAGGGCTCCAGATAAGTAGAGTTTTTCAAAAACTAAAATCTTTATTTCTGCATTAAATCCTATGGTGTCACTACTCATTAGAATCGTCTCTTCGAGACGATTCTTATGAGTAGTAACACCATAAGATTTGGTGCTGAAATGAGTGAGACAATTTTGGATATGTTCGGAAAACTCACTCTTATCTGGAGCCCTGATTATTGCTGGTTATAAACGAAAGTGACAGCTTAATGCAGTACAAAAGTAATGCAGAAATCTTCAAAAGGAGCAGTCTGTATTTTTTGTCCTGCATTAAGCAGTCATGTGTGTTTAAAGATCATCTGTCTTCCATACAGGTTGGCCATTGACGGGAGGTTTTATTGTATTGTTATATAAAAAGTGATTGATACTGTAAACCCCCTCATAAACATTACTTAACCCTGTGGCCGCCAAATTTCATCATCTGACTTGGCCTTTAGTCTAACATCAACACAACTGACTACAATACTTGAATTGCATGGCCGCATCAGCCGTGCATACTGATATGGGACTTGAGTTTGTGCCCTGCATTTCTGGGGTTTGGAAATGTTTAGAAAGAGACTAAAGTATGTGGCCGGGGCGTAATATGTTTAAAGAGAATGTGGGAAAACATTCTTGCAAAATCTTACAGACCTAATTTGTATTTGTTTATATGTTTTACATCTCTTAAATGGTTATTTCTAGCATTCAAAAGCAGTCGTCTATTCAGTCCGCCTAGAAATCAAAGGGGTTGCCATTTACAAACTGAAGTGTTCTATTTGGGAATTTTATTGCTGTTTAAATAAGAAACATAATGGTCTGCAGTTACTTAATTGTAACAAAATTGAATGCTGCTATATCAAATTCGTAATTGAATTGTTTGTGCTGTTCTGCATATTGTATTATTTATCAGAAGCAAGTGTTTAATCTCCATTCTACCATTCATGATGTATTAAGGTCAAGATGAACTACAGTCAAACCTTGGTATCTAGAACTTACTTAACACAAAATTCCCGCATTTATAGAGTTACACTTCATCATTTTTAGCTAGCTTTAGTGGCATATATTTGTATTTCAAATTCAAACTTTTAGGATTGCCCCTACATGTATAGAGTATAGAGATGACAGGATTCTAGTTATATTTAGTTTTATTTGGTTAACATTAATCTCCTGCCATGCTCGACATGTTCCAAGTACTGCTGATGCGTTAGGCATTGCTAGACTGAAATCGGTACGGAAAGTACTTGGAAAAGCCTTGGACCATTACCTTTTCATCTAGCTAACCCCAACTTCAACTTGACCTAATTTGGACTTAGAAATGATGCCACCTGGGGCATTAGTGTTAATTGAACGCAGTATTGTTTGCCCTAATTTCACGAAAACTTAATCTCATAATTATCAGCTTGACAAAATCTGGGTCTGTTATAAATGTGGGTTATGTCGGACTAAAAAGTAGGTGACGTGATCAAAACAGAAAACATTTCTTAACATTCTAGGCACCACATTTTTAGCCGCAAATTCATCAAACTTGCTGGGAAGATCACCTTGACAAAACCTAGGCAATACACCTAAAGTTGATATTTAACAAAATTATGTTAATAATAAGGTGTTTACAACTGATGACTGCTTAAAGTAAGGTGACAGTGAAACAGAAAGCTCCTATAGGAGCTTTCTGTTTTACTGTCACCTTGCTTTCAGCAGTCACCTGTCTTTTATACAATCATAAACCCTCGTTTTAGTGGTTATACTAGAGAGGTTTTACTGTATATAGGTTATAATTATTGAGTGGGTTAAAAGTGGGTCAGTAGGTCAGATCATAGGAAAATCTCCAAGTATTCTAAGGCTTGCCTTTTTTGCCCTAATAAATGAAAGGGCATAAAAGGCATATTTGTGGAGTAATGGGTTAAAACTAAAATGTTGGTGTCAAAAGACCATGGACATAAATATAGACTATAATTTTTCACATTAATGAAACAAAGGAGCTTTAAGAGCTCTCAGCATTACTTTTGACCTGCATCAAACAGTAAAATCTGTCAAAAGAGATAACCATGCTTCTACTTGAGTGAATGCTAGGAGGTTTTAACCCTTTACCCGATAATCTGTCTCTAGTTTTGAAAATAGGTGACTATTCAAAGCAGGTTGAAAGTAAAGCAGAATGCACCCTAGGCGCATTCTGCTTTACTTTCAGCCTGCTTGAAGTTACCACCTACTAGAATTAAGAAAATATTCCTTCTGATACATATTCATGACAGTATAGATTGGAATTATTTTCTTCTGTGGAGGATTAAACAGAATGCACTAAAAGGCACTTCTATAAAGTAAAGGGTTAATCTCTTGTGTACCGCAACTAAAAAGTAAACCTGAGACTAAGGTGCGTTTCCTTGCTTTCCTTTGCAATCGTCATCAGCATTAAATGTTTGCTTTAGCTCTGTTACTCTAAGAGTAAGTTTGCTAGACCAACATTCCTCCACCGAAGAAAATAGTTCCAATAAATACATTAATGAATATGCATCACTTCTTATGTCCTAGCAGATGGTATCTTAAAGCAGGCTGTAAGAAAAGCAGAATCGTCCTTTAGGGTCGATTTCTCGTTACTTTCAACCTGCTTTAGATAGCCACATATCTTCAAAACTAGAATTGGACAATGTAGTAGAGGGTTAAAGGCCAGATGCAGATGTCAATTGATCCAGATGAAAACACTACTATTCAAACAATTTGCTATTACAGTAAAACCTTGCTATTACGACCACTAAAATGGAGGCTAAATGATTGTATAATAGAGAGGTGGCAGCTTAAAGCAAGATGACAGTGAAACAGTCACCTTGCTTTAAGCAGTCATCTATCGTAAACACCCTAATCATTAACAAAATTTAGTGGTCGTAATAGAGAGGTTTAATTGTAAATAGAACAACAAGGTCACTGGTTGTGATATTGGCTATGTTAAGTGTAGCCTATTGATCCACTACTGTCTTCAAAGTATGGACCATAGGTCCGCAGTGCTGGAGATAACACATTTCTCAATAGTCAACTATATTGGTATAGCATTTTTAGCTCGACTTTTTCAAAAAGTCGAGCTGTCTGCGTCTGCGTCGGTTAAGTTTTTTGCTTAAGGTTTTTGTAAGAGTTGATTTCTCAATAACTATCAAAGGTATCCATTTGAAACTTGGAATAGTTGTTCAGTATCAAAAGGGCAACTCATTACAATAAGGCAGGTAACCCTTGGATTTGTCATTTCAGAGTTATTGCCCTTGTTTTATTTACTTAAAAATTGATAAATTAACATATCTCAATAACTAGCAAAGGTATCCATTTGAAACTTGGAATAGTTCTTCAATATCAAAAGGGCAACTCATTACAACAAGGCAGGTAACCCTGGGATTTGTCATTTCAGAGTTATTTCCCTTGTTTTATTTACTTAAAAATATGAATAAACATATCTCAATAACCATCAAAGGTATCCATTTAAAACTTTGAATACTTGTTCAGTATCAAAAGGGCAACTCATTACAACAAGGCAGGTAACCCTTGAATTTGTCATTTCAGAGTTATTGCCCTTGTTTTATTTACTTAAAAATTGTAAATTAACATATCTAAATAACTATGAAAGATATTTACTTGAAACTTGGAATAGTTATTCAGTATCAAAAGGGCAACTAATTACAACAAGGCAGTTAACTCTGGGAGTTGTAATTCCAGAGTTATTGCCCTTTTTATTTACTTAAAAATTGTAAATTAACATATCTAAATAACTATGAAAGGTATTAACTTGAAACTTTGAATAGTTATTCAGTATCAAAAGGGGAACTCATTGCAATAAGACCGGTAACCCTGAATTTTGTGTATCCAGAGTTATTGCCCCTGTTTTATCTACTTAAAAGTTATAAATTATCATATCTAAATAACTATGAAAGATATTAACTTGAAACTTTGTATACTTGTTAAGTATCAAAATGACAACTCATTACAACAAGGTAGATTACTCTGTGATTTGTAATTCCAGAGTAATTGCCCTTGATTTTTTTACTTAGAAATTGTAAATTGAAATATCTTAATAACTGTCAAAGGTATTAACTTGAAACTTTTAATACTTGTGTTATATCAAAAGGGCAACTCATTCAAACAAGAAAGGTGACCGGGGATGTGCCATTCCGGAGTTATTGTCCTTGTTTTGACTCATAGTTTACTTTAAATGGAATGTAGACTGTCCAAGTATGTTTGAGTTGTTGTTGCTTACAAATTTCTATGATCAATAGGGTATTAAACACCCATACACATTCTTTAAGTTTGAAAAATGTAGCCTTCTCAAGTATTATGAAAGTCGAGCATCCAGCACCCGTTTGCGGTGCTCTCGTTTGTTCTTTGTTTAAGGCAGGTAGCTGATTAAAGGAAGATGAAAGTAAAGCAGGAAGCTCCTGTAGGAGCTTTCTGCTTAACATTCATCATTCTATAAGTTTTCACTTGCTTTTCATATTATCACAGAGTCCTCATCGGAGTGCCTCGAACACTTTAAAAAAGCCATGTGGAAGGTTTAATAATATTGGTTTACCATGAATCTTTGATTTGCCGATCCTTCATATGGTTCTTTGACCCATGGTTTACCAGTCCTTAATATTGTTTGTTGACCCCTGGTTTTACCAATTCTTCATATGGTTCTTTGGATCCTGGTTTACCAATTCTTCATTATGGTTCTTCACACCCTAGTTTACCCATACTTCATATGAATATTTTGCCCCTGTTTTACCAATCCTTCATATGATAATTATCCCCTGCCGAAAGGCAGAGGGATACTGTTTTAGGTCTGTCCGTCCGGCTGTGCGTGCGTGCGTGTGTGCGTGCGTGCGTGCGTTTTCCGTCCGCAACTGTATCTCCGAAACCTATGAACAGATTTGGATTAAACTTGGTATACTTATTTGTCATCATAGGAGCACCGTGGGAAATCAAATTTTTTTCAGAAAATTTTAGGAATTTATGAGTTATCTGCCCTTTTTGTGTTAAAAATGCCGTCCGTGCGTCCGTCACGTTTTCCGTCCGCAACTGTATCTCCGAAACCTATAAACAGATTTGGATTAAACTTGGTATACTTATTTGTCATCATAGGAGCACCGTGGGAAATCAAATTTTTTTCAGAAAATTTTAGGAATTTATGAGTTATCTGCCCTTTTTGTGTTAAAAATGCCATATTTAACAGTTTTTACACTCTAGCAACTACAGTATTCAACATATTTTGTTTATACTTGCACACATTGTCTATAAGTACAAGTTCTTGCATGTGTGCAGTTATTGTAAAAAAAGGATACTTCTGACAAGAGTTATCTGCCCTTGATGTACTTAGAAATGCTAGAAAATGCTTTATTTTGGTATTGTTTACATACTAGAGCCTATAAATATGCATGGATTTTTGAAAAAACTTTCTTGAATTATGTATGGCTATTAGTTTTCAAATGAATTTGATTATTGTTGAAAACGGAGAAATTAGTCATGAGTTATCTGCCCTTGATAAGTAAAAAAAAACATATTTAACTGTTTTTACTCTCTGGCAACTACAATTATGAATGGATTTAAATGATACTTGCACACGATGTCTATCAGTAAAAGTTCTTGAAGGTGTGCTATTATTGTCAAAAAAGGATACTTGTGGCAATAGTTATCTGCCCTTGATGTACTTTGAAATGATAGAAAATGCTTTATTTTAGAATTGTTTACATCCTAGTATCTATAAATATGCATGAATTTTGATAAAACAAATTCTTAAACTATGTATGGCTATTAGTTTTCAAATAATTGTTATCATTTTTGAAAAACGGAGAAACTAGTCAACAGTTATCTGCCCTTGATGAGTAAAAAAACCCATATTTAACAGTTTTTACCATCTAGAAACTACAGTCTTTAATGGATTTTGATTTAACTTACACATGATGTATATAAATATAAGGGTAGCAATTTTTGTCAAAATAGGATACTTTGTGGCAAGAGTTATCTGCCCTTTATGTACTTAGTAATGCTCAACATGGCTTTATTGTTTACATGCTATTGTGTACAAATGTGAATGGATTTTGAAAAAAAACGGGACAGGTGTTCGTTCACAGCCGACACAGCATTGAATACTACTGTACGCTTGTTTAGGCGGTAATATCGAGCATGACAGTCAGGATGAGAATATACTGACGATCAGTTGTACCCCTTGTCTCTATATATACCTTCTGACATTTTTTCTCTCAGAGATCAATCGTGTCGGATCCCTGTGATTATGACCCCCGGGTAAAAAATGGCCCCGCCCAGGGGCTTGTCAGTTTTACATAGGAAAAGCTTTTAAACTCTTCTTCTCTGAAACTGTAAGACCTAGATCTTTTATATTTTATATGTAGCTTTGCCTTATGGTCCTCTGCCAAAATTAAACAAATCTTGACCCTGGGGTCAAAAATGGCCCCACCCCAGGGCTTATCAGTTTAACATAGACTTATATAGGAAAACCTTAAAAAATCTTCTTCTCTGAAATCGCAAGGACCAGACCTTTTACATTTGACATGTAGCTTTGCGCTATTGTCCTCTACCATGATTGTTCAAATCATGACCCCCAGGTCAAAAATGGCCCCGCACGGGGACTTATCAGTTTTACATAGACTTATATACATGTAGGTAAACCTTTAAAAATCGTCTTCTCTGTAACGGTAAGGCCCAGACCTTTGAAATTTGTCATCTAGCTTTGCTTTATGATCCTCTATCAAGAGTGTTCAAATCATGACCCCTGTGTCAAAGATGGACCCGTCTGGGGCTTATCAGTTTTACATAGATTTCTACCAGAAATCCTTTAAAAAACAATTTCTCTGAAACCACTTGACAGAATTCAATAATATTTTGAATGAATATTATTTAGGTGACCCTTTATTTATTACTATTTATATAATTTCTGTATATTTTACCTTTTTGCTCAAATAGTAATAATGACAAACAGATTATGAGTTATTTCTTCATGCAACATTCCACATACATGTGATGACAAACTTCAGTTTGCATTGAGTATAACACAATAGTTCCTCAGGTGAACGATTTAGGGCCGCATGCGGCTCTTGTCAATCTTTCATATGATCCTCTGACCCCTGCTCTACCAATCCTTCATGATCCGTTTGCCCCTGCTTTACCAATCCGTTTTTTGATTCTTTGGCCCCATGTTTACCCATTCTTCAATTGATTTTTTGGCCTCTGCTGTACCAATTCTTCATATGATTCTTTGGTCTCTGATGTACCATATGATTCTTTGGCCCCAGGTTTACCCATTCTTGATATGATTCTCTGGCCTCTGCTGTACCAATTCTTTATATGATTCTCTGTTCTCTGATGTACCATATGATTCTTTGGGCCCAGGTTACCCCATTCTATATATGATTCTCTCACACCTGGTTTACCAATTCTTTATATGGATCTTGACCCTTGTTTACTCATCCTTAAGATTTATGTCTGCTTTTTAGCTCACCTGAGCTAGCTCAGGGTGAGCTTTTGCAATCCTTGAATGTCCGTCGTCCGTCGTTCGTCGTCCGTCGTCAACAATTTTGGTGTTTACACTCTAGAGGCCACAATTTTTATCCAATCTTTCTGTAACTTACTCAGATTGTATATTACCATACGAGTTCGGATGAGTTTGATTATGGTTGATATTGGACCTATAGGTCAAGAGTTATCCACCTTTGAATTGCTGAAAATGCAATATTTAACAGTGTTTACACTCTAGAGGCCACAATTTTAATTCAATCTTTCCCAATCTTGCTCAGATTGTATATAACCGCAAGAGTTGGGATAAGTTCAATTATGGTTGGAATTGGATTGATAGGTCAAGAGTTATCTACCTTTAAATTGCTGAAAATGCCATATTTAAGGTTGTTTACCCTCTAGAGGCCACAATTTTAATCCAATCTTTCTCAAACTTCATCAGATGGTATATGACTATAAGAGTTCAGATGAGTTTGATTATGGTTGCAATCTGACCTGTAGGTCAAGAGTTATTTACCTTTGAATTGCTGAAAATGCCATATTTAAGGGTGTTTACACTCTAGAGGCCACAATTTTAATCCAATCTTTCTTAAACTTGCTCAGATTGTATATAACCATAAGAATTCGGATGAGTTAGGTTATGGTTGGAATCGGATTTATAGGTCAAGAGTTATCTACCTTTGAATTGCTGAAAATGCCATATTTAACAGTGTTTGCACTCTAGAGGCCACAATTTTCATTGAATTTTAATTATAATTGCACACAATGTATATAGCTATAAGTTCTCGAGGAAGTGCAATTATTGTTGAAATCTGATCATTGTGGCAAGAGTTATCTGCCCTTGATTTACTTTGAAATGCTAGAAAAGGCTTCATTTCAGTATTATTTAGGCTCTAGTTATCTGCCTTTGATGTACGCTACTTTACATACTAGAATGGGTCATATAGCAATGTTGTGTACATGCTATACTACAAATTTGAATGGATTTAGAATAAAACAGGTGAAATTCAGAGGTAAAGCTATCAGGCTTCATTATAAAAGGTGAGCGATATCAGGGCCTTCAGGCCCTCTTGTCTAATCTGTCAGATGGCACATTGGTCCCTGTTTCACCAATCCTTTAGATTTTAATTTTCCATTGATTAACCAGTCAATTGGGACTATGACCCCTGTTTTTGTCAGATAACACCATAGCATTTGCTTTACCAATCCTTCAGATGGCACATTGACCACCTATTTTACCAATCATTTTGATGTCATATTACCCCCTACTTAACCAATCCTTCATATTTATGTAACAAAGCCCCTACTTAACCATGCCTTCAGATGACACATTGACCCCTACTTATCCAATCCTTCATATGGTACATAGATCCCCTAAAATCCAATCCTTCAGATGGCACATTGACCCCCTACTAATCCAATCCTTCATGTGGCATATGGATCCCCTACTAATCCAATCCTTCATGTGGCATATGGATCACCTTCTAATCCAATCCTTCAGATGGCACATGGATCCCCTACTAATCCAATCCTTCAGATGGCATATGGATCCCCTACTAATCCAATCCTTCAGATGGCACATTGACCCCCTACTATTCCAAACCTTTATATTGTATATGGATCCCGTACTAATCCAATCCTTGAGATGGCACATGGATCCCCTACTAATCCAATCCTTTATATGGCATATGGATCCCCTACTGATCCAATCCTTCAGATGGTACATGAATCCCCTACTAATCCAATCCTTCAGATGGCACATGGATCCCCTACTAATCCAATCCTTTATATTGTATATGGATCCCCTACTAATCCAATCCTTCAGATGGCACATTGACCCCCTACTAATCCAATCCTTCATATGGCATATGGATCCCCTACTAATCAAATCCTTCAGATGGCACATGAACCTCCTACTAATCCAATCCTTCAAATGGCACATTGACCCCCCTACTAACCCAATCCTTTATATGGTATATGGATCCCCTACTAATCCAATCCTTCATATGGTACATAGATCCCCTACTAATCCAATCCTTCAGATGGCATATGGATCCCTTTCTAATACAATCCTTCAGATGGCACATTGGATCCCCTACTAATCCAATTCTTCAGATGGCACATGGATCCCCTACTAATCCAATCCTTCAGATGGCACATTGACCCCCTACTAATCCAACCCTTTATATGGTATATGGATCCCCTACTAATCCAATCCTTCATATGGTACATAGATCCGCTACTAATCCAATCCTTCAGATGGCACATGGATCCCCTACGTATCCAATCCTTCAGATGGCTCATTGATCCCCCTTTTAATCCAATCCTTCATATGGCATATGGATCCCCTACTAATCCATTCCTTCATAGGGCATATGGATCCCCTACTAATCCAATCCTTCAGATGGCACATGGATCCCCTACTGATCCAATCCTTCAGATGGCACATGGATCCCCTACTGATCCAATCCTTCAGATGGCACATGGATCCCCTACTGATCCAATCTTTCAGATGGCACATGGACCCCCTACTGATCCAAACCTTCAGATGGCACATGGATCCCCTACTAATCCAATCCTCCGGATGGCATATGGATCCCCTACCGCCTACTTACCCAATCCTTAAGCTGGCGCATTAATGCTCTGCATAACCAATTCTTCAGATGCCATATAGCCCCCTACTCATCCAATCCTCCAGATGGCACATTGACTAAAAACAAAACTTCAGCTATCAAATTGATGAAGGACCTCTACTTAAAGCAATCCATGAGAGGGTGCATTGACATTCATTCAAATATCACATTGACTCCCTACTTAACCAGTCCTTCAGAGGACACATTAACCCCCGACTTAACCAATCCTTCAGAGGACGCATTAACCCCTAACTTAACCAATCCTTCAAAACACACATTGACCCCCCTACTTAACCAATCCTTCAGAGGTCATATAGACCCCCTACTTAACCAATCCTTCAGATATCACATTGCCCCTACTACATCAATCCTTCAGAGGTCACATAGACGCCCTACTTTACCAATCCTTCAGATATCACATTGCCTTGCCCACCCCCACCCTACTTAACCAATCCTTCATATGGTACCTGTACCCTCTACTTAACTAATCCTTCATAGGGTACCTAGGCCCCCTACTTAACCAATCCTTCAGATGTCACATTGCCCCTACTTCATCAATCCTTCAGATGTCACATGGACCCCCTACTTAAACAATGCTTCAGAGGGCCCTTGGACTTCACAATTTAACCAATTCTTCAGAGGGGCTCATTGAACCCCTAATTAACCCATCCTTTAGAGGGCACATTGACCCTACCTAACCAATCCTTCTGATGGATTACCTGGAGCCCTACTTACCCTATCCTTTAGAGTGCACATTGGCCCCCTCCTTAACCAGTCTTTCAGAGGGCATATTGGCCCCCTTACTTAACCAACCATTCAGATGCCACATTGCCTCCTACTTAACCAATCCTTCAGTAAGCACGCGGACCCCCTACTGAACCAATCCTTCAGATGACACATAGACCCCTACCTAACCAATCCTTATGATGGCACATGCACCCCTTACTTAACCAATCCACCAGATATCACAATGAAATCATATTTAACCAATTGTTCAGATGTAACATTGCCCCTACTTAACCAATCCTTCAGATGTCACATGGACCCCCTACTTTACAATCCTTCAGAGGGCACTTGGACCCCACTATTTAACAAATTCTTCAGAGGGCTCATTGAACCCCTAATAAACCCATCCTTCAGATTGCATATTTGCCCTACTAAGCGAATGCTTCAGATGGATTCCAAATATCCTTTAGACATCACATAGACCCCCTACTTAACAAATCATTCAGAGAACACATAATAATCCCCCTACTTTAACAAATCCTTCAGATGGTACTTGGACCCCCTACATAACCAATCCTTCAGTTCCCACATGGCTCCCCTTCCTAACCCATCTTACAGATTGCACATGGAAATCCCACCCCTACTTAACCAATCATTCAGATGACACATGGACCCCAACTGAAACAATCCTTCAGATTGCACATGGACCTCAACTTAACCACTGGCGTACGTGGTCCAGTGGTAACATACTCGACTGGGGTACCAGGGGTCATGTACACTAAGTGTCCAAAAGAACCAGAGAACTCTATGGTTGATAAGAGTATTGCATTGCACCTGGGTTTTCTGTATCTGCTCCCATCTCTCTGGGGCACTAAGTTAGTACATAGATGAAAAAAATGAATATTAACAAACAAAACCATAAATTCCACTTAACTCTTTCCTCCCTGAAACTTTAAATGGACAATTCCAGTTTCCATTTTAGTCTAGTCCATTTCTGACTTTTAAGGGTTGTTTTTGTCAATGTTTGGCATTGTGACAAACAGTGAAGACCCTGATCAGAGGGCTCCTAGGAGCCCTCTGATCTGGGTCTTCACTGTTTGCTCAGGACAAGTGTACTGTTTATTATACACTGTTTGGAAATAACGCCTATATGCGGGACTAGGGTTCAAAGGGTTAATGAATCCTTCAGATGCACATAGACCCCTACTTAACCAGGCTATTAGATGGCAATTCAAATTGCACGTTGACCACCTACTTTACCATTCCTTCACCTGACACATGGATTCCTACTTTACTGGTCTCTCGGATGAAGTATGAACATTAATTTCCAAAAAAATCAATCACTCATCTGCATAATATAATAATTATGCTAAATATTGCTGTTTAATGGACTGTCTATGGAGTTCAGTTTTCTGTGTTCACCACTGTTGTTTCTGTTTGTTACAGCGATGGCCTATCAAAGGTGGGGAGTGGGGCAAACCAACCTGCAGCTACCCAGAGATCATCGTAACAGGGTAAGTTCTTACTACATACATACACCTGTTCATGAATTTAATTCATTCCTCTAATGAAGAAACTAGTTCAATTGTATACAGTAATGAATATCAAAACTAGGGATGTCAACGAATACCCGAATATCCGAATATTCGAATAGTTGGTTCACCGAATATTCGGATAGAAGATCACTATTCGGATCGAGTTTTAAAATGCTCTTTTTAAGGAACAAAATTGTTTCGATACGGTTCCACGTTCATTAATCATTGCCAGTTAAATCGATGTTGTCGCACCCCCGTTAGCGTTAAAAGTTTGTTTTTACAACAAGTGTCAATGGTGAGATAATTGCGTGACACCTATAGCACATGTGATGGGCATCATTTACGATTTACTTACCTGTCTTGGCTTAAGAAAACAATACGCGATTAACGATCCCATTGTGTTTGTGTTTGTTTCCAACTTCCATTACGTCAGGGTATAATTCACGGACCCCGATGATGTAGAGAGAGGAAAGGCGGCGCCGCTAATTGGCTATCACCAGATGCAATTTTAACTTTTTCAAAAACATTATTTTATGCGAAATATTTCAAATTTTTTCTTATAAGTTTATAAATGAAGAAACCCCACTTTAATGCCATACAGTTTTAAACCTTATGGTGATTCTTATCGGGATCCAAACTGTTGCAGACAAGTTAGTTATCGGTCGCTGCTCGTTAGCCTTTCTGCATGCTATTGTCGTCTGCAAATCTCCTAAGAGTTAATTTAAAGGCATTTTTGTTTCCTGCAATCGTTTGAGTGTCAAATAGTTTGGATCCAGATGAGACGTCGAATAACTGTCCAGACTGTTTGCACCAGTTTTCACACATTCGCGTGCAACATGCAAAAGGTTATACATATAGGGCACATAAAGGACTCGTGAAAATAATTACACAGTAATCTCTGTAGGCCTAAGTGACAATCGATCACACGGGTGGCTACTTAACCCTTATCATGTTGAGCGCGACTTTGCTAAAATGTGCAAACAGTTTAGATCCAGGTCAGACGCCCCGTCACGCAGGAGCGGTTAATTGCGTACACTAACTTAATAAGTGATAACAAAGTCGTATATTTCTTTGCTTTTAATAATCATTCAAAATGTCTTGAATCTTGATAAACTGGTCCATTTCTGTTACGTGAATTGCTAAAAAAGACAAAGAGTGAATTTTACAAATAGACTCAGATCATGGCACCGTGACGCTTACTCGAAGGTAAACATATAGCTGTAACTCGAAACAAAAATGGTTTTATTGCAAAATCAACTCCGTATAGATCATATCCAGGCATCTTCTTGGTTGGAATTAAATTAAAATTTAAATCGATTTAAGTCTGCTTTTACTGAATGATTACACTATTATGCCATCTAAATTACCACTATACTATTCAAGCAACTTACGACGATTTGTATGGTTTTCAAAACCGAATATCCAAATACTATTCGGATAGAACTTTCGAATATTCGGATGCCGTTTTGGTATTCGTTGACATCACTAATCAAAACGTGTAATAAATTTGCCTATATTTTAGCAGATATAGCTTAACCCAGGCTGAATGTAAAACAGTATTCACCTTAAGGTGCATTCCGCTTTACTTTCAACCTGCCTTAAGACGTTCATCTCTATTCAAAACTAGAAACAGGCTATGGAGTATAGGGTTAACTTTCAGCTTATACTTCACACATTTATTGACTCATCGAGTAAGACATATACAGTGTCTAGAACCTCTAGAGACCGGAATTCTCTCTAAACAGGACAAAAACTTTGGTCCCGTTTCCAACCCGTCTTTATTTTAAAGCCCATCTAAACTGGAAACCCATCTAAACTGGAAATTTATGTTGTCCCCTATCCCCACACTTGTCCAGTTTAGATTGATTTCACTTTATGTTTGATTGCTGCAGCATTATGCACCTAGGTCAGATATTTTTTGCCCATAACTGCCTTAATTTTTGCAAACAGTTTGAATCCTGATCAGATGTCATATTATGTCTGATCATGATTCAAACAGCTTGGCACTATTGCTATATTAACTCTTTCCTCCCTGAAACTTTAAATGGAAAATTCCAGTTTCCATTTTAGTCTAGTCCATTTCTGACTTTTAAGGGTTGTTTTTGTCAATGTTTGGCATTGTGACAAACAGTGAAGACCCTGATCAGAGGGCTCCTTTCGGAGCCCTCTGATCAGGGTCTTCACTGTTTGCATAGGACAAGTGTACTATTCACATGTACTCTGTTTGAAAAGCACGCCTATATGCGGGACTAGGGTGCAAAGAGTTAAGTAATACCATACACATCAATTACAAATAATCTGCCCTTACATATCTTTTAATGAGTGCATTATGATGGTACCTGACTGTTTCAGTCATATTTTCATCAGTTCACAACATGAAATATCTTCACAAAGTAACTTTTGATGGTTTGGAATTCTGGCCACAGTTGTGATCAAACCAGTCAAAAGAAATTTTAGTTGTTGTGAATTGATGACATTATTCGCGTGTGACTTGTTGATGTGTGTTTGTTGTTTGTTTCAGTCATGCAGATGGGTCTGTCAAGTTTTGGGATGCATCAGCTGGTGAGTTCAGTTTCTAGACTATTCGGCTTTTTGTACACGAGTACAATAATTTCTGAGAATCAACCCAAACTGAGTAAAGTATTCAGATTAGAGAGGTTTCTGGATTAGAAAAGTTTAGCACTCGGTCACAAGAAAATGAACTTGCAGTCAATCATTATAGACAGGTTGTCCCAATAGCTTCTTTCTAGTTTTGAAAACAGGTGACCACTTAAAGCAGGTTAAGCACTTAAGGCACATTCTGCTTTACTTCCAGCCTGGTTTATGCTTCCATCTGCTACACAGGGGCGGAACGCGGTCACACGGTAAGCAAATTGTAGACTACATCGCGTCACAAATATTGAACGATTATTGTCACGCTTTTGAAGACGAACTAGCTCCAGTGATGGCCCGGTCAGCAGAAAACGCTTCAAAATTGTAACATACTCTTTCTTTGGCTTCTAAATTGTTTTGGATGTCAGTATAAATAGTGCAAGAATATCTAGGGAGGTCAGCTCCTGATCTGGTTGTGATAGTTATATTCGAGTCGGTGAAAAAAGTAAAAAAAATTAACAAAACGGTGAATACTTTCTTTTTGTATGGAATATATCTATAATATCGGACTCCAATGTCATCTGAATTCAAGCATTTACTATGCGCATAAGTGCACAATTCAAATGAAGTTTATATTTGCGATTTTGATGCCGTTATTCCAAATTTTCTAAACACCCCATGTCGAAGCACATGTAACGCTTTGTAGACTACAACGTAACGCATTTGTGGACGATTCACATTTCACCGTCACGCTTTTTGGACGACTATTTTGTACTTTTCATGATAGAGACAACCAATGTTTGTACTGTTACAAACGCTTTTGTGGGCCGATATATGTTATAATACATCATATTATATCGCACCCATAACGTAGACTAGCAGTCACTGTGGATACAACCGGGGCTGCACAATAAAGACGAGGCTATTCAACATTAAGGAAAAAGATGTAACGTGTGATCTCGACAGAATCAATATCGACAAAAATACTTGAAAACATCAAAATACCAACTAGAAAGATAACAGAAAGACATATACATAAAACAATAATAAATTACACCAACAAAAGTGTCCTTAAATAGCTCTTTAACGAACTTGGTAAAAATGCTCTAACTGTGCCTTCGATTGAAGAAATAATGGACTCAACAGACATTTCATATACTACTTTTGATACTAAGGGTGTCGGTTTTACAGAAGTATACCTGTACAGTCTGATAATGAGGGAGCCAGGTGCTGCAGTGACATTGACATTTTAGATCACTTGTTGTTGTTGCTGCTAAGGATTAACGTCCCACAAGCTGTCTTATTTCTGCGAGCAGATGACTAGCCATTATTGCCTAGACGTCCCTTCAACTGGCTTAGAATAATCCGGTGATATCTAGAATGGCTACTTCTGACATCTTACGATGGTTCCCAAAGTTGAAAATTTCGAAGTCGGGTTAAGGTCCAACGATGACAAACTATGTTCCGAGTGCTGGCTCCTAAGTTGTATGAGGAAATAAACGACAAAGATATGTCCTTGGTTCAGGCAATCTTTCAAGCCCGGCGCTCTTTAGGGCCTCATCCGCCGATGTTGGTCAAGGGTTCAGACATTGGCTAGGCCTACCACGCTTAGTCATGGACTGAACTCCCATTCCTCTCACACGACGTGAACGTCTCCGCGGGAGCGAGAGAGTTTAGATCACTCCGTGCATATACCTGTTATTGTACCAGGTGAATGGCTGAAAAGCATTGTCCAAAGACCGAGAGAGTTACTTCCATCTGTTACGCATATAATCCTTTTTAGACAAAGGTCGGATAGAAGAATGAACATCATTACTTGAACAGGTAGATAGTGGTGATATGGATATTGATCAGATATATAGCAAGTCAATTCTTTTGGGACGTTGTCAAATACAACGATATTAAAACTTTCATATCATGAAGTTCACTGTTGAATTCAAGGAATTCAGGACAGTTAGTTCGTCTCTTTTCCACTCTAAACTTATACGCTTTATGGGTAGACTTTAAAAGACACAGGGGATTGACAGGAAAATCTATAAATCTCATGAACCGGACATTTCGAAAGCTAATCAAAATATAACTGTATCAGTACATTACTTGTGGTCAATCGCAGCAGATAAACGTAGTTTGGATCAAGAGTAAAATCGATTGACTTGGTTCGGAAACGCATGGGGTCCGTGCTTTTAAAACTTTTGAGCTGAGCTGGACGACGGTCTAAAGCAGCTTTGTCAGATTTGAAGGGCTTGGGCCCCTGATTTGTTATATTTGTACGTGTAGTGCAAATCTGACCAACAAAAGTTTGTTTGTTTGTTAATGTCTGTTACTGCCAATGTGCGCATTGTACGTCCCAGAGAGAAGGGGTGGATACAGGAAACACAGGCACGGTACCATACCCTTATTATCGACAGAGTTATCTGCTTATTTTGGAAGCCCCACGTAAAGCACTGATACATCGGACTTCGGTTTATAAAGTCTCATCCGAAGGACGTGTATACGGTTGAGAACTCATTACCACGGATACCGCACACGTGTGTACTATCCCTGGACCGCCGGTTGAAAAACTTCCGACTTTTTTTTCAAACTATCAAACGCTAAAGTTTAGATAGAAGAGGAAGAAATAGACAGAAAAATAGTTATCGCCGTCATTGTGATACTTTTTCACCACGAGTTCTTTTGTATCACTCTAACAAAACGTATTAATCTACTAGCAGCTCCATAGAAAGCATGCAAAGAGGTATGCATCTCCCCGAAAATGTTCTTTTTTTCCTCATGTGCAATGCCCTGAATAGCGCTCCTTTGAAAACTGCATGCGTACATATAACGCTCCCCCAGGAGGTGAAGCAAGGCTTAAGCGAAATCGATCGTTTGACAGAAACGAAATAACTTTTAATTTGGAATGCTTGGACCAAACACATTTTAAACGCATATTCAAGAAACCAGCTTTCACAGCAATGCAAGGCAAAGCAACGGAAACAGCAATTAACCCACAATGTAACCTAAAAGACCTTAAGGAAGTAATTTAACAATATTAAAGACTGCATTATGGTCGTCTAATGTTCGTGACAGTGTAGTCCACAACATGTGACATAGACATTTAACTCGTCCAAAAATGCGTTACAATAAAGCGAATGGCAGAAAGGGATTTCATCGTCCGTTTTACAGCTTTAATGTTATACAAGCATCGCTTCAGTTTTAAAAAAAAGTGTTTGGAAAGATCGAAAAGTATCTCTGCTCATCAAAAATTGCTTCAATCAAACATAGGTGTCTCTAAATTACGCTAAAAGCTAAACTATTTGTCTTTTTGACACATTTAAGTAATGAATTATTACAATTTCAGGATCATAAAGGCATCGCTGACCCCGATAAGTCGTTGAAATACGTACCTTCTTCCTTCCTGTTTCCAATACTCAATGAGTCTTTGCAATATTTCTTTATTGGATAGTAAAAATACCGATTACACAATGTTTAATGAAATTTTCATGTTTAGTCAGCATCTTAAACGAGCATAAATCGTCCAATATTTGTTACGCTGTGTAGTCTACAATTCGCTTACCGTGTGACCGCGTTCCGCCCCTGTGTGCTAGGATATGAAAAATATCTCTTATGGTTCTTGTTCATGACTGTATAAATTGGAACTATTTCCTTCAGCTGAGAATAAATTGAATGTGTTAAAAAGCACTTCTATGGGGGTAATGATTAATGCAGGACTGCAGAAAGCTCCTTTCTGCTGTCAGATATTTCCATTAAATCAGAAAAGTTTTAGTAATAAAGGAGTGTAGTACCGCCATTTCTAAATACAGGTTACTGCCTCACAAAGAGAAGAACCAAATAAGCTTTTGCTTACTAGATACAGGCTATGGGGTAATAGGTAAAACATTGTAAACAAGCTATGAGAGAAAGGGTTGCACATGTTTATCTACAGTGTATATTTTGTGTTTATATTTTATGTTTTTATTTACCATTTTGCTTGTTTATTTCAGTGACGTTACAAGTGTTATATAAACTTAAAACTGCCAAAATATTTGAAAAACCTAAGAACAAGCCACTGGATGGCCAGGAGGAAGATCCCTTTGCTATCTACATGGTGAACCTTGACCAGGATAGTCGTTTGATGGTGCTGGCTGGTGCAACACACATAATGTTGTTCAAATTCGCCAAGCAGGAAGTCTCGATGGAAGTTCCTGTAAGCCCCGCCCACTTTGTGGTTGTATTTATCTCTTTGCATGTTGGGTAATTTTTCGTCTACACCAATTGTCTACAGCTACTGTTCTAAAAGTAGAAATTTCTAAAAAAAAATTCAAATCAAGGGTGTCAAACTGTTTGGATTCTGAGACGCTGCATCACCAAGCTGCGTCGTGATGCAGCATCTCATCTGGCTCCAAACTGTTTGCAAAGGTAATTACTGTGGGACATATCCCCGGCTAGCATGCAAAGAGTTAGGTCCCTCTTCAGGGTCTTCACTGTTTGTCACAATACCAAACATTGACAAAAACAATCCTTAAAAGTCAGAAATGGACTAGACTAAAATGGAAACTGGAATTGTCCATTTAAAGTTTCAGGGAGGAAAGAGTTAATGCCTTCAATTAGTCTTCTTTTAAGTGGTCATAGATGAGGGGTTTTAATTTTATGTCCCAGCTTGACATAGGTCAGGGAACATATTGTTTTTCCCCTGTCTGTCTGTTTGTCCACAACATACCGTAACTGTCTTTAACTTTGAAATGCAGCAGATGTTTTCTGAATGGTTGTAACAGTAGGATTTTACTGTACAGTAAAACCTCCCAATTATCACCACTAAAACGAATGCCAAGTGAATGTATGAAAGAGAACAGGTGGCAGCTTAAAGCAAGGTAAAAGTAAAACAGAAAGCTCCTTAAGGAGCTTTCTGTTTTACTTTTTCATTGCTTTAAACAGCCACATGCCTTAAACACAAAACTATATTTCTGCAATTTAGTGGTCATAATAGAGAGGTTTTACTGTACTAGGAAATCCCAAAAGTTTAGTGCTTAGCTTGAAAGAAAGTTCCATGTATAGTAATTGATGCATTAATCTGACAGTTTAAGAGATTAAAACTGTGCGAATTGTTTTCATTCTTTCTCAAAAATAGCTCATCTTGTTATATTTTAATCTAGTAAATTACTATGTGTTTATACGTTGCATTAGATAGATTCTGAACGACATAGGAAAAACAATTTCAATTTTTTTTTCAGAAATGTTAAATGTTATCAAAATAGCTTTGGTAAGGGATATTGAATGGGTCTTGGCAGTCTTGCAAAATAATACAGTAAAACCTCTCTACTACAACCACTAAAATGAAGGCTAATTGATTGTATAAAGGACAGGTGACAGCTTAAAGCCAGATGGCAGTAAAACAGAAAGCTCATAAAGGAACTTTCTGTTTAATTTCACCTTCTTTTAAGCAGTCACCTGTCATGAACACTTTATGAATAAAACAATTTTGTGGTCATTATAAAGAGGTTTTTACTCTACAATTAACTGGAGTTTTGTTTCATTTCTGTTGTGAATCACAATCAAAGAGGAGAAATAAGTAGATCCTATCCTGTGGTATAAGCGTGATAGGAGTAGAGCTCCAGATAAGGGGAATATTTCGAAAACTTACATCTTCATTTCTGCATTAAATTGAGTTCCCTTAGTTAAACTAAGTCTTTCATTTCTTCATTTATTCTAACTCCATGTTGTCACTACTCATTAGAATTGTCTCTTTGAGACGATTATAATGAGTAGTAACACCATAGGATTTGGTACTGAAGGGAGAGAAAATTTGGAAGTGTTCAGTTTACTCTTATCCCTTTGAACCCTAGTCCCGCATATAGGCGTCCTTTTCAAACAGTGTACATGTGAATATTACATTAATTTTGTGCTATGCAAACAGTGAAGACCCAGATCAAAGGGCTCCAAAAGGAGCCCTCTGATCAGGGTCTCCACTGTTTGTCATAATGCCAAACATTGACAAAACAACCCTTAAAAGTCAGAAATGGACTAGACAAAAATGGAAACTAGAATTGTCCATTTAAAGTTTCAGGGAGGAAAGAGTTAAATGGACACCTGACCCCATAGAACCTTTCTACTCCGTCTTCCGCGTAAACGCCTTAGGATGATTCTACCTTGGTATAATACATGACCACTAATTAGAGTCCAATTGACGTTTTATTAAAATCTGAGTGGCAAACCATTTAGAGCCTGATTAGACAATTAATTTGCAGTTTACCCCATAGCCTGTTTCTAGTTTTGAAAACAGATGACCACTTATAGAAGGTTGAAAGTAAAGCAGAATGTGCCTTAAGGCACATTCTGCTTTACTTTCATCCTGCTTTAAGCTACCATCTTCTAGAATATAGAAATTATTTCTTAAGAATCATATTCATGACTATGAAGAGGCAATATTTTCTTCAGTGGAGGAATAATGTAAAGGCTTAAAAGGGCATATTCATGGGATAATGGGTTAATCAATGTCTGATCTGTCTCTAAGCTGTTAGCAATGGGCATACATGTAGTTGTTTTATTAGGTAGGAAAAACGTCCAATTGTATACTGTTGTATTTTACTGTATTTTCAGTCTTTGGAGGTGTCAATAGTGTATGAGGTGTTTGATGACTTTGATTCTCCAGACCTGGACTACCCAAAGCCCAGTCTAAGTGTGGTAGCCCAGCACCAACAGAGTGGTAGTGTGGGCTCGTACTCCAGTAACACATCAGACAGCACAAAAGTAGGTACTCCAAACCTGGCCAACAATTTACAAGAGATCAGGCTCCGAGGTTATAAAGCCTTTTAGTTGAGTCTGAGTGTGTTCCCAAGCATTTGATTGGTCAGATTTGAGCCTAGGCTCAAATCTGACCAATCAAATGCTTGGGAACGAGCTTAGACTCAAGTCAAAAGCTTTATAACCTCCGAGCCTGAGAAAACTTCTCCACAAACTCTTAAGGTGGTCAAACTTAGCCATTAGTTTACAAGAAATCTAAGAAAAAACAACTTTTCTCTAGGCTCTCTTACAGTGGTCAACCATAGACAACAGCTTACAAGAGATTTGAGACAAATTGACATATTCTTACCAGAAGATCTTAAAGGGGTCAAACTTGGCCAAAAGTTTACAGGATAATATCCTATAATAAAACAAACAAAAAAACAACAACAAAAAAAACACATAAACCCCCACAGTGTTCCATTCTTTATTGAGATAAGTAGATTTAGTAAGACTTGTAGATATACTGAATTACATTCTTTTACAATATAGGCAGGGTAACTCTAGGCATTGTTAATACGATCACAGGTACAGGTACTAACAATAACTTAGTATAGCTTCTAATAATGACATTATAGTATAGCTTCTAATAATGACATTATCACTGAAATTTATACCGCCTTCAGGGCTGCCATAAGTTGACATAAAAAATCCTAAGATTTCCAAATTTGCATTTTTCAAGTGCGATTTTACGAATCATACCTTTTCCCCATCGCCTGTTTCTAGTTTTGTTGACACATGGTAGCTTAAGGCAGGTTGAAAGTAGAGCAGAATGCGCCTTGAGGCGCATTTCTGCTTTACTTTCAGCCTGCTTTAAGCTACCATGTACTAGAAAAAAATCTGAAGATTTAGGAAAATCCGGAGAAATGGCAGCCCTGTGCCTTTAGCACAAGTATTTATAATATTTTCAAAATTATGACCACTGACATTTCTGTGTTAAAGACAGGTGACTGCATAGAACTAAAATCATGGCAAAAAGTTCTTAACCCATTACCTCATAGCCTGTTTCTAGTATTGAAGATAGGTGACTTAACATAAACTAGGTTGAAAGTACAGCAATATACACCTTAGGTGTAAAGCAGGTCTCCAGATAAGAGGGAGTAAAATTAATAAAACTAACATTTTCTCACTCATTTCAGCATCAGATCCTATGGTGTTACCACTCATTAGAATCGTTTCTTCAAGACGATTCTAATGAGTAGTGACACCATAGGGTTTAATCTAGAAATAAAGATTTTAAATTTTAAAATACCCCCCTTATCTGGAGCTCTGGTAAGTGATATTGTACTGTACTTTCAACCTTCTCTACGTGATCATCTGTTAAAACTAGAAACAAGCTATGGGGTAATGGGTTAATATTGTCTCTCCAACACTTGGATAATTAGGCCTCAGTGCTAATGTACCTTTGTCGAACCAATCCAGGTTCATAGTACCGCAAAGTCAATATAGTTTTAGATACAAACTAGACTAGCCAGTAAGGTGTTGTGAAATCACAATATTTTTGTTCAGGAACAATTCCACTATATCAACCTCTCAAAATAAGGCAAGTTTGCAGAGTTTAACCGATTAACCGATAACCTATTTCTAGTTTTGAAGACAGGTTACCACTTAAAGTAGGTTGAAAGGAAAGCAGAATGTGCCTTAAGGCACATTCTGCTTTACTTTCAGTCTGCTTTAAACTATCATCTGCGAGAATATAGAACATATTTCTTATGATTCTATTATATTGCAGTATAATTATATAACTAGTTTCTTCATTAGAGGAATACATCAAAGGTGTAAAAGGCGTATTTATGGGGTAATGGGTTAAACAAGATGGCTGCATAAATACTAGAAGTAAAGTAGAGTACTCCTAGGAGCATTCTACTTTACTTTTATCCTGCTTTATATTGCCGCATTCTATGCACATTTCCATGTTTTAAGTGCAGACAAATGACTGGTTGATTAAGTGTTGTTTCATCAATTGATTATGGCTTATTTTTAGACATCAACTCCCAGTCTTAGTGTTGTTGCCCTTGCAGCATCTCGTTGTTATAACCACTGAAGTGTAAACTAGCTGCTAATAGTTAAGACTGACGGCTGATTAAACCATTACTCAAAAATAATTTGATATATATTGTAGCAGATGATAGCTTAAAGTGGCTGAAAATAAAGCAGAGTACACCTTAAGGTGCATCCTGCTTTACTTTCAACCTGTTTTTAGCTCACCTGAGCTAGCTCAGGGTGAGCTTTTGCAATACTTGAATGTCCGGCGTTCGTTGTCAACAATTTTAGTGTTTACACTCTAGAGGCCACAATATTTATCCAATCTTTCTCAAACTTGCTCAGATGGTATATTGCTATAAGAGTTCGGATGAGTTCGATTATGGTTGAAATCTGACTAATAGGTCAAGAGTTATCTACCTTTGAATTGCTGGAAATGCCATATTTAAGGGTGTTTACACTCTAGAGGCCACACTATTTCTCAAATCTTTGTAAAACATGCTCAGATTGTATATGATCATAAGAGTTTGAATGAGTTTGATTATGGTTGAAATCGGACAAATAGGTCCAGAGTTATCTACCTTTGAACTGCTGAAAATGCCATATTTAACAGTGTTTACACTCTAGAGGCCACAATATTTATCCAATCTTTCTCAAACTTGCTCAGATGGTATATTGCTATAAGAGTTCGGATGAGTTCGATTATGGTTGAAATCTGACTAATAGGTCAAGAGTTATCTACCTTTGAATTGCTGAAAATGCCATATTTAAGGGTGTTTAAAATTACACTCTAGAGGCC
The DNA here is from genome assembly GCA_922989275.2 of Gari tellinella. Taxonomy (NCBI): domain Eukaryota; kingdom Metazoa; phylum Mollusca; class Bivalvia; order Cardiida; family Psammobiidae; genus Gari; species Gari tellinella. The sequence continues at coordinate 63,831,934 of OV277860.1, read as the reverse complement.
ACACTATTTCTCAAATCTTTGTAAAACTTGCCCAGATTGTATATGATCATAAGAGTTTGAATGAGTTTGATTATGGTTGAAATCGGACAAAATAGGTCCAGAGTTATCTACCTTTGAACTGCTGAAAATGCCATATTTAACAGTGTTTACACTCTAGAGGCCACAATATTTATCCAATCTATCTCAAACTTGCTCAGATTGTATATGACTATAAGAGTTAAAATGAGTTTGATTATGGTTGTAATCAGATCAATAGGTCGAGAGTTATTTACCTTTGAATTGCTGAAAATGCCATATTTAACAGTGTTTACACTCCAGAGGCCACACATTTTCTCCAATCTTTCTCAAACTTGCTCAGGTTGTATATTACCATAAGACTTCAGATCAGTTTAATTATGGTTGTAATCAGATCAATAGGTCAAGAGTTATATCTACCTTTAAATTGCTGAAAATGATATATTTAACAGTGTTTTCACTCTAGAGGCCACAATATCTACTCAAGCTTTCTTAAACTTGCTCAGATTGTATATGACTATACAAGTTCAAAAAAGGATGATTATGGTCGAAATCCGACAAATAGGTCAAGAGTTATCTACCTTTGAATTGCTGAACATGCCATATCTAACAGCGTTTATACTCTTGCAACTACAGTTTTGAATGGATTTTCATTATACTTGCACACAAAGTATATAGCTATAAGTTCTCAAAGGAGTGCAATTATTGTTTAAAACTTATCATTGTGGCAATAGTTATCTGCCCTTGATATACTTTGAAATGCTAGAAAAGGCTTCATTTCAGTATTGTTTAGGGTCTAGTTATCAGCCCTTGATGTACTCTACTATACTAGAATTATGAGGTTGTATTCTAAAATGGTTTACATGCTAAACTGCAAATTTGAATAGATCTAGATGAAAACGTGTGAAACAGAAAGGTAAAGCTATCAGGCTTCAGTACAAAAGGTGAGCGATATCAGGGCCTTCAGGCCCTCTTGTTAGTATTCACCTTTCTTCAAAACTAGAAACAGTATATTGGGTAATGGAGTAAATGATCACTGTAAAACAGAAAGCTCTTAAAGAGTTTTCTTCTTTACTTACTGCTTTTTGGTGCCATCTGTCTTTAATTATGAAACATGTTGTTATATCACTAGACTACTAATGCTTATTTTCAGATTTGAAAACCCAGTCTAAGTGTTGTTACCAAGCAACAAAGTCACTATTAGAATAATTCAAACAGATTTTGTTTTCTGTGTTGAAGACATAATACTGCTAAATTCAAGATGGAAATAGAGCAGAAAAATAGATAGTTAAAATTTATCTATTAACCTTTTACCCAATAGCCTGTTTCTAATTTTTTAGACGTTTAAAACAGTTTGAGAGTAAAGCAGAATGCTTTACTTTAAACATACTTGAAGCTATCTGCTAGATAAAGAAAATATTTAAGCTACCATCTGCTAGGTTAAAGAAACTTTTTCTTAGAATAAATGTTCATGACTGTATAGAATTGAACATTTTTCTTTAGTGTAGTAATAAAATATATGTAAGGCGTCAAAAGGTGCATTTATGGGGTAATAGGTTAATTAAGCTGTCTCTTGTCTTAAACACCGTCTTGAGGCTTCTTTTTATGTCAGTCTAAGTGTTGTTGCCTAGCAACACCCAGTTTTCACCAACAGTTTGTGTGGGATGTTTGACCATTATTTTTTTAGAAGTGTCCTTTCACACCCTTTTTTCCTCAAAGAAATGCCTTTTCATGCTTCTATCCTGTCAGTTTTAATGGAAACTTTTTTCTACATTCTGACTGGTTGCTGTGTATTTCAGAAAATTTTGAGATGTACCCCTAATGATATCAGGATCCAAGGTTATAAAGCTTTTCAGTTGAGTCTAAAGTCGTTCTCAAGCATTTGATTGGTAAGATTTGAGCCTAGGCTCAAATCTGACCAATCAAATGCTTGGGAACACACTCAGACTCAGCTCAAACGCTTTATAACCTTGGACCCAGGTCCATTTTGGTCAATATCAGTACTCTTGGGTCTGGACAGTATTCAGCTATTCTCGTCAACTGCCACGCCATTCCAAACGATACTAAAGTACGGTTCGAATATCAGAACAAGGCAATCAGTTGAGGAAAATGGCTGATAGCTAATTCTTAGAATACTGATTTTGGTCTGATCTTATTAGGATCTTCAACCTTAACAAACCAGATGCCGCTAACAAATGTATTAAGGAAAAGGTATAGGTGTACTGCTGCTTATAACTAGGTAAAAGTGAATCTGAAGGCTCACACAGGAGCTTTCTGCTTTACTTTAATCCTGCTTTAATCTTCACCCAGTCATTATCTAGTGTCATAATGAGTTTGCTTACATCCCTAGACTAATGCTTATTTTCAGACATCAAAACCCAGTCTAAGTGTTGTTGCCCAGCAACAAAAATCAGGTGGCAGCATGGGTTCATACTCATCCGACAGTAATAAAGTAAGGACAGGTCATCGTTGTTCTCCAGTTTTAACTACAATCACTGTTTCCTTATACCATTTGACAAGCCATGGTAAAACTGACAAGCCTGTACACGGTGAGGTTTCAATGACATGGAAGGAAAACCCAAAAGATGTACAGTAATACCTACCTCTCCAGTATAGCTACTAAAGTTTGAAAGACCTATGGTAGTTAAAATAAAGGTGAAAGTTAACCAGAAAGCCCATAAAGGAGCTTCTGTTTTACTTTCACCTTGCTTTAAGCAGCCACTTGCCTTAACCCTTTCACTCTCAATGACACCATAAAGTGTGTTAGCAAACAGTTTGGGTCCTGATCAGATGCCGTGTAATGTTGATCAGAACCCAAACTGTTTGACACTCGTTTCAAAATTTCATCCGTCATATTGCTAAATTCTAACTTTGAAATGATATTGCAGACAACAATATTGAAGCGTGGTGAAGCGGTTAAAAGCTCTCGACGAATTTGATCATAAAAGGGTTAAACACCAAAAATATAATACAATTTAGGGGTTGAAATAGAGGTTTTACTGTATTTATCCTTGTAATGGGGTTTGAAACAATTGTTGTATATAAAGTGTAGCTTGGCATTGTTTTACCATGACAGTTGATATTGTATGCTGTTTACAGAGTCTTTACTGTCAGCAAAATAAGAATAAAATATTATTTATGTTGAATTTCTTTTTTGAAAGGTCAGAACCATGAAAAATATTTTCTATATCCTAACAAATGGTAGCAAACAGTAGGCTGAAAGTAAAGCAGAATGCACCATATGGTGCATTCTGCTTTACTTTCAACCTGATGTAAGTGGTTACCTTTCCTCAAAACTAGAAACATTCAATATTATAACGGGTTAAACTGTTGATCTAGCCCATGAACCAATGCGGACAGTAACACTGTGTGGACAAGTTCTTACAGATTTTTCAGACCATGATACTCTCTGTACTGTTTTGTGTATACTTTTGTACTTATTACAGTTTAGTCAGCCAGATGATATCCATATATATTGCATACAGTAAACACCTAGTATTACAAACACTCAGATATGACCGCTTGTTTTCTTTGTAAGACAGGTTGCTTACAGTTTAACACATTCAACCCTAGTGCCAAGTATACTCATCATTAACAAACAGGGTACTTGTGAAGAGTACAACTTCAGTGTAAACCCGGACAGGAGCCCTCTTATCTGGGTCTGCACTGTTCGTCATTTTGCAATAAGTTGTTAAATGGTCAAAACTGGACTAGACTGTATTGGAAACAGGAATTGTCCATTTTAAGTCTCCGGGGGGGGGATGAGTTAAAATAAAGCAGAAAGCTCCTGATGGAACAGTCTTCTTTACTTTCATCCTTTCCCCATAGCCTGTTTCTAGTATTTAAGATAGTTAACCACTTAAAGCAGGTTGAAAGTAAAGCAGAATGTGCCTTAAGGCACATTCTGCTTTACTTTCAGCCTGCTTTAAGCTATTGTCTGCTAGAATTTAGAAAATATTTCTTACAATACATTTTAATGACAGTATAAATTGGAACTATTTTCTTCATCAGTGGAGGAGTAAATCAAAGGCGTAAAAAGGCGTATTTATAGGGTTATGGATTAAGCTGCCATGTGTGGTAACACAGAAAACAAGCATACCTTTGAGTGTATGTAGTATTAGGTTTACAAGATAATCTAATGCACCTCCTGTATACTTACTGTCTTTAAGATTTCCAAGATTCATACAGTGATTGTTAGTTTAACCTATTACCCCATAGACTGATTCTTGTTTTGAAAATAGGTGAACACTTAAAGCAGCTTGATAGTAAAGCAGAATGTGCCCTATTAAGGCACATTCTGCTTTACTTTCAACCTGCTTTAAGCTACCATCTGCTAGAATATAGAAAATATTTCTTATCATACATATTCATAACTGTATAAATTGGAACTATTTTCCTCAGTGGAGAAATAAATTAAAGGCGTATAAATGGGGAAATGGGTTAACATATCTCCCACTGAATACTTCTGTATGAAAAAGTCTGGCCGCATCTATGTGGAAACAAGCTTTTTCGGGCAATGTTTAAAGCTAGGAGGTGCATTGGAATAAAAGTAACTGTTCTGTCATCTGAAATTGACACCATTGCATGGCTCCGGAATAGGGTGAGTTAAATGAATATTACCAAAGCTTTCCTTATTTATGTCTCAGCAAAACCCTATAATGGGACTGCCTACTCCTTAGAATTGTCACATTATTCGGGTTTGGTGGAGACATCAGGTTGTTCATGTTTGAAATACTCACCTTAGTTGGGTCTTGGTTTACAGTCATGTTCAATAAGAGATATAGCTTACTAGCATCTGCAATCAGTGTAGAGTTCTCAGATCATTGCCTGCTCTGTTTGCTAATGTGAGCAGATAAGCAGGAGAAAAAACTGAACAAATCCAACCTTTTCTCACCTATTTCAGGACCAAATCCTATGGTGTAACTACTCATTAGAATCGTCTCAGAGAGACGATTCTAATGCGGAGTAATACCATAAGGTTTAATTAAGAAATTAAGAATACTGCCCTTACCTGGAGCTCTGGTGAACATGCATGATATAAATTTCAGATGACATAATGGTGCTCAAGATATCGGGGAGTAAAGTAAATTAAAACTTGTCCTCCCTATGTCTTCATGAAACCCTATATACATATATCCAGGGCTCCAGATAAGGGGGAGTAAACTGAGCAAATCCAACATTTTCTTGCCCATTTTAGCACCAAATCTGATGGTGTTACTACTCATTAGAATCGTCTCTTTGAGACGATTCTAATGAGTAGTGACACCATAGGGTTTAAAGCAAAAATAAAGATTTTAATTTTTGAAATACTCCCCTTATCTGGAGCCCTGCATATATCTACTCTTTCAAATCATGCCTCTGTAATGAGTCTAATAAGAAATGATTAGGGATTTGGTGGAGACATAAGGTGTTCACCAATTATTGAAATATTCTCCTAATCTTGAGCTATGCATAACTGAAATATATACCAGTACTTGATTCAATTTACCGTGGAAACTGTACTATTGTTAATTTAAAAGGCTTCTGCGGTCTTCCTCCACTTGTAACTAGCTGGACGTCACGAAACGACTGAAACACTGTTAAAAGCAACATTAAATCTTAACATATCCAAAATCTGTATTGTTGTAAGAGATTCAAATTGAACTTTTAACTCTTTCCTCCCTGAAACTTTAAATGGACAATTCCAATTTCCATTTTAGTGTAGTCCATTTCTAACTTTAAAGGGTTGTTTTTGCCAATGTTTGGCATTATGACAAACAGTGAAGACCCTGATCAGAGGGCTCCTTTTGGAGCCCTCTGATCTGGGTCTTCACTGTTTGCATAGGAAATGTGTACTATTCACATGTACACTCTTTGAAAAGAATGTCTATATGCGGGACTAGGGTTCAAAGGGTAAATTCTTAGCATGCTAGCCGTGACACCTTGATAAGTGTTGCAAACAGTTTGGATCCAAACTGTTTGACATATTGACCTTGTTTTAGAAAGAAGTTTAAAAATTCTATCTTTAGAACAGTAGCAGACGACAATTGTTGCAGACTTAACCCTTTACCTGATAGCATTGTTTCTAGTATTGAAGATATGTGACTACTTAAAGCAGGTGGAAAGTAAAGCAGAATGCGCCCTAAGGCGCATTCTGCTTTACTTTCAGCCTGCTTTAAGCTATTAACTGCTAGAATAAGGAAAGTATTTAATATTGACACATATTCATTACGGTTATAATAATTTGGAACTATTTTCTTCAGCGGATAAAATGAATGTGCTAAAAGTCGCTTCTCTAAGGGAAAGGGTTAAAACATTACCCAATATTTTCATGCTAAAGGGGAAAACCATATGAGATCTGAGTTACAGTAGCAGTCAACAATTTTGTAGACCAAATCTCATTCAGCATTTATTTTCTGCAACAATTGTCGTCTGATGTTCTTAAAATAGAATTTTATAAGAACAAAATTCGAAACAGAGTCAGAGTGTCAATGTTTGGTGCCTGATGAGATGCCGCATAACGAGGTGTCTCATCAGGATCCAATCTGTTTACAAAAGTAGTCACTGTGGCACATATCGTCTGCTAGCATGGTTACAGAGTTTAAATAAACCAAACTTCTCCTGTTTCTATGTTCGCAGTCATAGTTCCTATTTCTTTAATGCTAGTGAAATTTAACTTATTGGTTTTCAATTAATCAAGCTTTAAGCATAAAGCTTGTATTCAAATTTAATTTTGGTAGTGCTTCAATTTGTTCATGTTGAAATAGCAGAAAGGGGGGGAATACGGTTTCCAATACTCAATGTATCTGGTTTCTTTAATGATAGCATTACAGTTCAACCATACTACAATCTTTCTAAAGAAATATAGGGCTAAAGAAAAGTAGCAGCTTATAACAGGATCAGTGTAAAGCAAAACACTCCTATAGGAGCTTTCTGCTTTACTTTAATCTTGCCTTAACCCTTTGCTCCACAGATACACCTTACTATGCATTTAATTCATTCTTCCACTAATATAAAGAAAATAGCTCAAATTTATATAGTCGGGAATATTTATCATAAGAAATATTTCTATATTCTAGCAGATGGTAGCTTAACCCAGGCTGAAAATAAGCAGTATGCACCTTAAGGTGCATTCTGCTTTATGTTCAACCTGCTTTAAGTGGTCACATTATCCTTAAAACTGCAACAGGCTGAAATATGAAGTAAGGCTATTATATGGAGTAAACCCCCTTTCCATGAAAAGTCTTTTAGGTGGTTGTAGCAGAAAGCAGAGCTTCAGATAAGGGGAGTATTTCAAATACTAAAATCTTTATTTCTGCATTAAACCCTATGGTGTCACTACTCATTAGAATCGTCTCAAAGAGACAATTCTAATGAGTAGTAACACTAACACCATAGGATTTGGTACAAAAATTAGTGAGAAAATGTTGGATTTGCTCAGATTACTCCCACTTATATGGAGCCCTGAGAAAGGTTTTCCTGTATAAAGCTTTGACAGTTTGGACAGCATTAACATGTTACAATAGCACAGTTTCCTTACACCTTGCTTCTACAATGGTGTCTTGTTTGAGTAACTGTGTAATATTGCTTTTTAATCCACTATGGATTCTCTCTCTCTCCACAGTTGTTTATCACCCTATGCAGCTTTGCAGTTCCAAGTTAACCTACACAATATATATACATTTGTACCAGGCATGCATTACTATGAAAGATTGTAACTATAGGAGTTTCACAACTCCACGGGCCTGTTCCATAGCAATAACCTTTGTTAACCCATTCCCCCATACATTGAGTATAGTTGTGAAGACATATATTACCACTTAAAGCACGTTGAAAGTAAAGTAGAATGCCCCTCAATGTGCATTCTACTATACTTTCAGCCTGCTTTAAGTTATCATCATTCTGCTGGGATATACATATATCTATGGGTTTTTTCATGACTTAACTATTTTCTTAAGTGGATGAATAATTAAAGGCATAAAAATGGTATTTATGAGGTAATTGGTTAACAATACAGGGGTAACACACACAATTATTAACACTTTTTTGTGTTGAAAGCAGTTGCCTGCTAAATGCAGCATGGAAGTAAAGCACAAAGCTCATTAGAGCTTTCTGCTTTACTTTCATCTTGCTTGGAGGTCCGAACTCTGTTGAACACCACCAATGAGTCTTGTTTAAGTGCAGGGTCATGTTTGCACACAACACTCCAGATAAGAGGGTCATTTAACCCATTCTCCCATAAATACGCCTTTTTACGCCTATGATTTATTCCTCCACTTAAGAAAATAGTTCCAATTTATACAGTCATGAATAAGTATCATACTAAATATTTTTATATATTCTAACAGAAGGTAGCTTCAGGTTGAAAGTAAAGCAGAATGCGCCTGAAGGGGCATTCGGCTTTACGTTCAACCTGCTTTAAGTCTTCAACACTAGAAACAGGCTATGATGTAATGGGTTAACTTCAAAGTTTTCCAAAGTTTTCTCCTTTATGTCTGTATTAAACCCTATGGTGTGACTACTCATTAGAATTATTCCTTGGAGACAATTCTAATGAGTAGTGAAAGCATAAGGTTTGGTGCAGACATAGAGATTTTAGTCTTTGAAGTCCTCCACTTATTTGAAGGGGTTGATGACATGGACACTTGATACACCTCTGTATCCCTTAGCATGCTAAGCGCAGTTTCACAGGGTTTTGAAAACGCTTGGGACCAAGATCTTAATTAGGTATTTGATAAGGATCCAATTTTTGGAAATTTTGTTATTGTCTAAGCAGTTAAATGATAATCATGACCACATATGAACAATATTGCATACATCAAAGCAACTATACTTTAGCATAAGTTGGCTTAACTCTTTGAACCCTAGTCCCGCATATAGGCATGCTTTTCAAACAGTGTACATGTGAATAGTACACTTGTCCTATGCAAACAGTGAAGACCCTGATCAGAGGGCTCCGAAAGGAGCCCTCTGATCAGGTTCTTCACTGTTTGTCACAATGCCAAACATTGACAAAAACAACCCTTAAAAGTCAGAAATGGACAAGACCAAAATGGAAACTGGAATTGTCCATTTAAAGTTTCAGGGAGGAGCTTTCTGTGTTACTTTCATCTTGCCTCAAGCTCCCACTTGTCTTTGTCATTGAGCTCTAGGCCATGGTTGATTGTAGGTCATATCTGGTCATATTCTAGGTCATTATAGGTCAGGTTTTACATGGTGTACCAGGTGAGCGATTAAGAGCCATCTTGGCTCTTGTATAAAATCAATTAGCCTTCTTTTTAGATGTCTTAATAGAGAGGTTTTACTGTATTATAATATTCCTATTCTTTGCCTTGCAAAAAAAAAATGCATATTGACTTTCTAACCAAGCATCTTTTATTGCATGTTTTTGTTGTTTTTCTCCTCTGTTCTTCAAACTTTGAAATACAACTTTTATCAGTATTGTAGTATAACTTTTTTACTATAATTTTTTTTTTTTTAACTCACCTGAGCTAGCTCAGGGAGAGCTTTTGCAATACTTGAATGTCTGGCGTCCGTCGTCAACAATTTTAGTGTTTACACTCTAGAGGCCACAATATTTATCCAATCTTTCTTAAACTTGCTCAGATTGTATATTACCATAAGAGTTCGGATGAGTTCGATTGTGGTTGAAATCAGACTAATAGGTCAAAAGTTATCTACCTTTGAATTGCTGAAAATGCCATATTTAACAGTGTTTACACTCTAGAGGCTACATTATTTATATAATTTTTCTCAAACATGCCCAGATTGTATATTACCCTAAGAGTTTGGATGAGTTCAATTATGGTTGAAATCAAATTGATTGATCAAGAGTTATCTACCTTTGAATTGCTGAAAATGCCATATTTAACAGTGTTTACACTCTAGAGGCAACAATTTTTCTCCAATCTTTCTTAAACTTGCTCAGATTGTATATGACTTATAAGAGTTCAAACGAGTCTGATTTTGGTTGAAATCAGACTAATAGGTCGAGAGTTATCTACCTTTGAATTGCTGAAAATGCCATATTTAACTGTGTGTACACTCTAGAGGCCACAATTTTTATCCAATCCATCTCAAACTTGCTCAGATTGTATATGGCTGTAAGAGTTCACATGAGTTGATTATGGTTGAAATCGGACTGATAGGTTGAGAGTTATCTACCTTTGAATTGCTGAAAATGCCATATTTAACTGTGTTTACACTCCTAGAGGCCACAATTTTTATCCAGTCTTTTTCAAACTTGCTCAGATTGTATATGACCATAAGAGTTCGAATAAGTGTGATTATGGTTTAAATCGGATCAATAGTTCAAGAGTTGTCTGCCTTTGAATTGCTGAAAATGCCATATCTAACAGCGTTTACACTCTTGCAACTACAGTTTTCGATGGATTTTGATTATACTTGCACACTATAATAATGTGCAAGCTAATTTATAGCTATAAATTCTCAAAGGAGTGCAATTATTGTTGAAATCTAATCATTGTGGCAATAGTTATCTGCCCTTGATATACTTTGAAATGCTAGAAAAGGCTTCATTCAGTATTGTTTAGGCTCTAGTTATCTGCCCTTGATGTACTCTTTTATACTAGAATTACGAGGTTGTATTCCAAAATTGTTTACATGCTATACTACAAACTTAAATGGATTTAGAAAAAAATAGGGTGAAACAGAAAGGTAAAGCTATCAAGCTTCAGTACAACAGGTGAGCGATATCAGGGCCTTCAGGCCCTCTTGTCTGTTCATGTGAAGATCTTCAACAAGAGTAAACATGCTTTAAAACATGCTTGTACCAGAATTTCTCTGGTAAATAAAGTTGTATTAAACAACAGGGATTTATATAATTTATTGTTGCTATTTGTCTTTCTCGCTTTGTAGGTACATTTATATAATTTCATATGAAGCGCTTTTGAACGCACAACTCCTGTGTGAAAAGGGCGCTATATAAATCGGTTATAATAATAATAATATTTAATGTAGTTAATAGTTTATGTTGATTTAATGTATATTATTAATTTCATTTTTATCCATTATTATCTGACATTTTTTCACCAAGATCACATGCATTGTTAATGTTTACTTCATCAAGTAGACATGCATTGTCTATGCCATCTTAATAAATATCACATGTGCATAATTGTCAATGCCTTCTTCATAAATATCCCGTGCATTGTCAATGCCTACTTCATAAATATCACATGTGCATTGTCAATGTCTACTTCATAACTATCATATGCATTGTTAATATTTACTTCATCACGTAGACATGCATTTTCAAGAATCACATTGTCAAAGGTTGTAGAACCTCCAGTTCACATGCATTGTCAATGCCTACTTCATGAAGGTCACATGCATTATCATTGCCTATTTCATCAACATCTCATGATTAAGATCACACACAGTGCCAATGCCTACTTTATCAATATCACATTAATTACCAATGCCTACTTTATCAATATCACATTAATTACCAATGCCTACTTTATCAATATCACATGAACTATCAATGTCACCTTCATTAATATCCCATGAATTACCAATGCCAACTTCATCAATATCACATACATTGCCAATGCCTATTTCATCAATATCACATTAATTATCAATGCCGACTTCATTAATATCACTTGACTTATTAATGTCACCTTCATTAATATCACATGAATTACCAATGCCTACTTTATCAATATTACATGAACTATCAATTTCACCTTCATTTATGACATGAATTATCAATGTCACCTTCATTAATATCACATGAATAATCAGTGCCTACTTCATCAATATCACATGAATTACCAATGGCTTCTTTATCAATATCACATGAACTATCAATTTCATCTTCATTTATCACATGAATTATCAATGTCACCTTCATTAATATCACATGAATAATCAATGCCTACTTCATCAATATCACATTAATTATCAATGCCACCTTCGTTAATCATAAGTTATCAATGTCACCATCATTAATATCACATAAGTTATCAATGCCAACTTCATTAATATCACATAATTTATCAATGCCAACTTCTTTAATATCACATGAATTATCAATGCAACCTCCATTTATATCACATTCATTGTCAATGCCTACTTCAACAAGATCTCATACATTGTCAATGTTTTCTTCAGCAGGATCTCATGCCTTGTTAATAGTTAAGTATCCAAAGCGTCATCGTTTCTTGCTTCAACAATATCACATTGTATAACACAACTCTGTGTCTCTCCCACAGCTCTGGTACATTTTGAACAGCCATATTATAACTGCATATCATGTGATATTACCAGTATGTTACTATATATATGTGGTGTATTGTTTAATCCAGCCAGAACAGATGACCACCCTGAAGGTGCGGAGTGGGGCAAGGAAGTGGGGCCCAGGGTACCAGCCTGACCTGGTGTGTCTACTCACATGGACAGACAGTGAATACCCGGGAAACATCACCAGTATCTGTGTCAACTCCTCATATGGCTTGTAAGTTTTAGGCTCTTCTCCACATAAATATCTTTTGCTCCTTCTTTTCCATAAGTGCCTTATAATGCCTCAGGGATCCAGATAAGGGGAGTATTTAAAAAAAATTAAATCTTTATTTCTGCATTAAACCCTATGGTGTCGCTACTCATTAAAATCGTCTCAAAGAGACGATTGTAATGAGTAGTAACACCATATGATTTGGTTCAGTATAAGTGAGAAAATGTTGGATTTGTTCAGAATACTCCCCCTTATCTCGAACCCTGATGCCTTTAACAATATTCTGATAAATGTACTTAAATGAGTATTCACTTTAATACAAGTGATAGGTGAAAGCAAGATCCTGCTTTAGTGTGAACAATAGTTCATGCCAAAGAACGGTACATGAGGCAGAAACATCTACAAGTCATACTTTGACACTTTTTGAAGACATTGTTGACCTAGGTCAGTCTACTGCTTTAGGAGCTGCCTGATCAGGGTCTCCAATGTTTTCTGTTCAGATCTGTGTGACATGGTTTCTGTGCTCTTTCGGAGAAAAACTTTCCATATTGTGTTATCCAATGTAATAGTTCAGATAATAGATGATGATAGTTGACAGTTTTATATAGAAATAAATGTAATATACTCAGCAGGAAAATGGTTAACCCATTACCCCATAGCCTGTTTCTAGTTTTGAACATATAGGTGACCACTTAAAGCTGGTTTAAAATAAAGTAGAATGTGCCTTAAGGCACATTCTACTCTACTTTCAGCATACTTTAAGCTACCATTTTGCTAGGATATAGAAAATACTTCTCATGGTGCATATTCATGACAACATAGGGTGGAGATATTCTTGTATTTATTGAATTATTGGTCAACATCATCAGTCTGCAAAGCTGTCCTAAGGAATTTCTTTGGTTAAAAATTAATTCATAACATTATAGTTACATGTGAATAGGTATTTAAAACAACTGTTGTATACTGTAACTCTTTTCCTGCCAAGTTTTATTGTTTGCATTAACCCTCTTACTGCCCAAATATTGTATGCACTTGTAGTGTCGTCTGCAACATTTATGAAAGTCAGCTCTAGGGCTGTTTTGACTGAAGAAATGTTGATCCGAGTCTCAAACAGTTTGGATCCTGATCAGACACTGTGATCCCAACAGTTTGCAAAGTCGCCTTTTGCCCTGTTGGCACTGAAAGAGATAAACAAGGCGTTACGTAGGTTTGTATCTGATTTGAAATTTGTTGTCTCCATGTAAGGGGTTGGGAAATCTTGTTTTTCTGCTGTCTGTCTGTCCAACTATGGCTTAACTCTTTGCATGCTGGGTAATTTTTTCGTCTGCAACAATTTGTCGTCTGCTATCGTTCTAAAACAAGAATTTTCAAAATTTCTTTAAAATTCAGTGTCAGAATAGCAAACAGAATAGCAAACAGTTTGGATCCTGATGAGATGCCGCAACGCGGCGGCTCATCTGGATCCAATCTTTTTGCAGAAGTAATCACTATGGCAGGTATATCCTCCGCTAGTGTGCAAAGAGTTAAAGATAATAATGCTTGTTTCTATTTCAGGTTAGCATTTGGTAATGAATCTGGACTGGCAATAATAGACATTGTACAGAAGTCTTGCCTGCTCAACCTAGGAACGCCTGACCTGTATGGTATGTATACAAAACCCTTACAATCATCAAGCATACAGAAAGTACAGTCAAACTTCGATATCTCGAACTCAGTTAAATCGAACATACCCGTATTTCAAAGTTAAAATGTGGCTGAGCCACGTTTTAACTTTGAAATATGGGTATGTTCGACATAACCGAGCATGAAAGAATGAAGTTCATAATTATGTCAACATATAGGATAGTTTGAGTTAGGCGAGTTCGAGATATCGAAGTTTGACCGTATGGAACAACTGTTCACACACTCCTCCTGGTCCAAAAAGTCCAAATTAGGTCAAGGTCAAAATTAGGCAAAAACGGTTTAAGTATCAAAGCATTCTAGTCAGTAATGTTGATACTAGACAAATTGTAAAATTTGGTTAACTTCATACATCGGCATGAATAGACAGAAAAATCACTATATGCCTCTGCATCTTGTTTAATGGTATTAGTATTAGGTTTTTTTCTTTTTCTCAATAAATCAAACAACTCTTGCCCAATTTTCATCATACTTGTTGCCTTAGTAGCTTATATGAGTATGGAAATTGCAGCATTTACCAGGGCTCCAGAGTCCAGATAAGGGGAGCAATTCAAAAAGTAAAATAAAAATAACATTTTTATCTGCTCACCTGAGCTAGCTCAGGGTGAGCTTTTGCAATCCTTGAATGTTCGTCGTGCGTCGTCAACAATTTTAGTGTTTATTCTCTAGAGGCCACAATTTTAATCCAAACTTTCTGTAACTTGCTCAGATTGTATATTACCATAAGAGTTCGGATGAGTTCGATTATGGTTGAAATCTGACCAATAGGTCAAGAGTTATCTACCTTTGAATTGCTGAAAATGCTATATTTAACAATGTTTACACTCTAGAGGCCAGAATTTTTATCCAATCTTTCTAAAACTTACTCAGATTGTATATTACCATAAGAGTTCGAATGAGTTTGATTATGATTGACATCCGACCAATAGGTCTATAGTTATCTACCTTTGAATTGCTGAAAATGGTATGTTTAACAATGTTTACACTCTAGAGGCCACAATTTTTATCAAATCTTTCTAAAACTTACTCAGATTGTATATTACTATAAGAGTTCGAATGAATGTGATTATGATTGAAATCTGACCAATAGGTTAAGAGTTATCTACCTTTGAATTGCTGAAAATGCCTTATTTAAGTGTGTTTACACTCTAGAGGCCACACTTTTTATACAATCTTTCTCAAACTTGCTTAGATTGTATATGAGCACAAGAGTTCAAATGAGTTCGATTATAGTTGTAATCAGACGCATAGGTCAAGAGTTATCTACCTTTGAATTGCTGAAAATGCCATATTTAACGGTGTTTATACTCTAGCCGCCACAATTTTTATCCAGTCTTTTTTAAACTTGCTCAGATTGTATATTACCATAAGAGTTGCAATAAGTGCGATTATGGTTGAAATCAAACTAATAGGTCAAGAGTTATCTGCCCTTGAATAGCTGAAAATGCCATATCTAACATGGTTTACACTCTTGCAACTACAGTTTTCAATGGATTTTGATTATACTAGCACACAAAGTATACAGCTATAAGTTCTCAAAGGAGTGCAATTATTGTTGAAATCTTATCATTGTGGCAATAGTTATCTGCCCTTGATATACTTTGAAATGCTAGAAAAGGCTTCATTCCAGTATTGTTTAGGCTCTAGTTATCTGCCCTTGATGTACTCAACTATACTAGAATTATGAGGTTGTATTCCAAAATTGTTTACATGCTATACTACAAATTTGAATGGATTTAGTTTAAAACGAGTGAAACAGAAAGGTAAAGCTATCAGGCTTCAGTACAAGAGGTGAGCGATATCAGGGCCTTCAGGCCCTCTTGTTTCTGTATGAAACCCTATGGTATCTCTCTCTACTCATTAGAATCATCTTTTAAAGATGATTCTAATGAGTAGTAACACACAAAGAATTTGGTGCTGAAATGATTGAGAAAATGCTGGATTTGTTCAGTGTAGTCCCTCTTATCTGAAGTCCTTATTTAGACTACCTTTGATGAAGTAATGCATATGGGCGTATCTTGTGCTAGGGGCTCCTTGTTCAATGATAATTTTAGAAATCAGATGAAAGAGTTCTAGGGATGCACATTCTGTAAAACAATGAGTCGTTGAGACAAACATTGAGTCCTTGACCTGAAAAATTAAACCAATATCCCATAACTTATTTCTGGTTTTGTAGATAGGTGACCACTTAAAGCAGGTTGAAAGTAAAGCAGAATGTGCCTTAAGGCACATTCTGCTTTACTTTCAACCTGCTTTAAGCTACTATCTGCTAGGATATAGAAAGTATTTCTGATGTTGCATATTATATAAGTGGAACTATTCACTTCAGTGGTTTCTAAGAATACATGAAAGGCATAACATTGTGTAATTATGGAGTAATGGGTTAATAAAGGTCAGAAAAGCTATGGGACTCACAACTTTTCAAATGAGTCCCTGGCAAATTTAATGAGTATAGGACTCGTGATGAACAGGTAAAATGATCACTGCTTGTTTGATGT
This sequence comes from Gari tellinella, assembly GCA_922989275.2. Classification (NCBI taxonomy): domain Eukaryota; kingdom Metazoa; phylum Mollusca; class Bivalvia; order Cardiida; family Psammobiidae; genus Gari; species Gari tellinella. The sequence continues at coordinate 63,815,284 of OV277860.1, read as the reverse complement.
ACTGTAAGTTTCATATGGTAAATATATTATATAATTCTCAGGCTCAATGGACCCATATCAGCGCGCTCCACGCTCACCCCGGGGGAAGAAGCCCCAACCTTTTGACGGCAGTAACCCAGCATTGTACACTAACGTGAATGACGAGGGAGCACGGTCACCTACCAGTGATCAAGTAGGTCCACTTCTCTCATACAAAGTCTGTTTGTACTTGTGCCATTGGCAGAAACACCTGAACAGCCATCACAGTTATTTAACCCATTACCCCATAAGTACGCATTTTAACGCCTATAATTTATTCTCCCACCAAAGAAAATATTTTGAATTTATACAGTCATGAATATATACCAAAGAAATATTTTCTTTATCCTAGCAGATAAAAAGTTTAAAGCAGGCTGAAAGTGGTCACCTATCTTCATTACTAGAAACAGGCTGAGGGGTAATGGTTTGAACATTTTCTCCGTAGCCTACTGTAATGTTATGCAGATGGCAGCTTAACCCTGTTTCTTGTTTGGAAATCAGGCAATCACATAAAGCAGGTTGAAAGTAAAGCAGAATATGCCTTAAGGCACATTCTGCTATACTTTCAACCTGTTTTAAGCTAGCATCTGCTAGAACATAGAAAATATTTCTTATGATTTAGAGGAATGATTGTATAAATAATAGTATGGAAACTACTTTCTTACGTGGATGAATAAATTAAAGGTGTAAAATGCAGGGCTGCCATATCTCCGGATTTTTCCTAAATCTTCGGATTTTTTTTCCAGTACATGGTAGGTTAAAGCAGGCTGAAAGTAAAGCAGAATGCGCCTTAAGGCGCATTCTGCTTTACTTTCAACCTGCTTTAAGCATCACGTGTCTAAAAAACTAAAAACAGATTATGGGTAAAGGGTATAATTCGGAAGATCGCGCTTGAAAAATTGAACATTTTGAAATCTTAGGATTTTTAAAAAAAAATTATGGCAGCCCTGAAAATGTGTCTGTATGAAGTAATGGGTAATAGCTGGAAGAAAGTAAAGAAGAAAGCTTTACCTGTACTTCATTCCTGCTTTGAGCTGCCATCCGCATTTAACTCCTTTAGTTACTCAAGACATAGGTAAAGACATCTTTAACTTCTATAACTATAAATACAGTTGAACATTGCTTTAACCAATTATCCCATAGCCTGTTTCTTATTCTGAAGATAGGTGACTACTTAAAGCAGGATGAAAGTAAAGTAGAATGCGCCTTCAGGCGCATTCTACTTTACTTTTAACCTGCTTTAAGCTACCACCTGCTAGAATATAGAATTGATTTCTAATGGTTCATATTCATAACTGTATAAATTGAAACTATTTTCTTTAGTGGAGGAATAAGTTAAAAGCACAAAAAGGCATATTTAAGTGTTAAGTGTAGCTTATCTATACTTAAGATTGATATATAAATAATTAGAACTTTCCAGTTTATTATACAGCGCTCCCTCTCTACAACGGCCCTCCCAACAACGATTCCCTCCTTACAATGACGTTTGTCGCAGTTCCCTAACAGGACAATTATGTCTACCGTTTTTACTGCTGTAATATCGTCTGCTTAAAGTTGTCGTCTGCTGTTTTTCTCAAAATTACATATTCAACATTTTGACAGAAAAATACTTAATGATGAGTGACAAACAGCTTGAATTCAGATCAGACGCTGCGTTAACCAATGTTCCCTCTCTATAACGACTCCCTCCGTACAACGTACACAATCAGTGTCTCCCATTGGTTGTTGTTGTAGAGAGGGAGCGCTGTATAATAAAAACAATTTTGTGCAGCTAAAATAATTGCGTTATCTGGAAATAAATGTTTAAAGTAATATATGATAAAAACTATGAATTTAACTGTGATGGCTTGTGTAGTAGATTATATAATACAGCATTTTACAACCATTTGAATCTAATGTTTATAAAACTAACTACAGATTATAGTTGGTTTGATGTTTACCCCCTTCATTGCCTTGTCAAAGTACAGTAACATTAGTTTTGTAAACCTTTTGGATCTAGATGATACACCATGTAATTTGGTGTTTGATAAGTTTCCAAACTGTTTGTTATTTCATCTTACTGTTGTCAAAATGCCCAAAACCTTAATTTCATTTCAAAAATATAAATAGGCAACAACGTTTAACCCTTTACCTCATAGCCTGCTTCTAGTTTTGAAGACAGGTGGTTACTTAAAGCAGGTTGAAAGTAAAGCAGAATGTGCCTTAAGGCACATTCTGCTTTACTTTCAGCCTGCTTCAAGCTAAAATCTGCTAGGCTATATAAAATATTTGTAATGATAATTGTTCATGAGGGTATGAACTGGAACTATTTTCTTCAGCGGAGGAATAAATTAAATACGCTAAAAGTCGGTTCTATGGGGGAAGGGTTAAGATGATAATCTGGCAGTGAACTGTTTAAATTTCTATGCCTTATTGATTGATACATATACAGTAAAACCTCTCTATAACAACCACTAAAAAGGTATGACTAATTTATTCTATTACAGATATGTTAAAACTTTAAGCGAGGTGAAAGTAAATCAGAAAGCTCCTAAAGGAGCTTTCTGTTTTACTTTCACCTTGTTTTAAGCACACACCTGTCTTGAATAATAACCTAATAATTATCACAACTTAGTGGTCGTAATAGACAGGTTCTACTGTACTGATTTCTTGCTTAGAGTTGTTATGGTTGATGGTTATCTATAGCAGGATGAACAAAAAGTTGAAAGCTTTAACCCATTACCCCATAGCATGTTTCTAGTTTTGAAGACAGGTGACCACTTAAAGTTGGTTGAAAGTAAAGCAGAATGCACCTTAAGGCACATTCTGCTTTACTTTCAGCCTGCTTTAAGCTATTATCTGCTAGAATATAGAAAATATTTCTTATGATACTTATTTGTTACAGTATAAATTGGGACTATTTTCTTCAGTTAAGGAAATAGTTAGAGGCGCAAAAAGGCGCATTTATGGGGTAATGGGTTAAGGAGCTTGTACTGTACACTCTCATCTAGCTGTAAGGTACCATCTTTCTACCACCATCTTAAAGTCCTCATTTGAGTGACTATAAGACCATACTGTACATTATTATGTCAAAACTTAGCTCTGCATACAAACCATACAATATTAACTGGCATATTCGTCTTCATACAGGGTGATATCAGAAGGCATTTTAACCCATTACTCCATAGTCTATTTTTAGTTTTGAAGACAGTTGACCACTTAAAGCATGTTGAAAGTATAGCAGAATTTCGCCTCAATGCACATTCTGCTTTACTCTCAGCCAGCGGTTAGCCACCATCTGCTAGAATATAAAAAATATTTCTAATAGTAATAGTACATATTCTTGAGTGTATAAATTGGAACTATTTTATTCAGTGGAGGAATAAATTAAATGTGTAACATGAATTTATGGAGTAATGGGTTAAGCATGGTTGGTTTGGGTTATAAAAATTTGAATTGTGCCTCAAGGGATATTTGTGGTGCCTCTAAAATGCAAAAATCTAGTAAGTGCTCAGTTCATGTACAGTATGGTGTGTATGGAAACTCTTAGTTGGTTTAAAGGTTATTTGCATAAAATCCTGTCTATTATGACCCACTTTAATTAGGCTTAATTGTTTCAATGCTAGTGGTGTATACATGTGCCTCAGTGATTACCTTTGCGTAACACGGCATCTCATCAGGATCCAATCTGTTTGACACTCTGACCCTTTTTGAAAAGAATTTTTTAAAATGACATTTTTAGAACAGTAGCTGAAGACAATAATTATTGTTGCAGACGAAAAAAAAATCACCCAGCATGCAAAGAAATTGAACTATTTTCTTTAGGGGAGAAATAAACTTAATGCGCTAAAAATGCTTCTAGGGGTAAAGGGTTCAGCTGACACCTCTTTTAACACCATCAGTTCAATTGGTCATAATAGAAGGGTTTACTATAATACTGATGTCTTTTAGCTCATAGTATATTGATTATATAAGTTAAAGGCTCCAGATGAGAAAGATTAAATTGAAGATTTCCAACAGATTTTCCACCAAGTGCTATGTTGTGACTACTCATTAGATTCATGTCTTTCAGGTGATTCTGCTGAGTAGTCACATAGTAGGGTTTGGTTGAGGAAAAGATCTTTCTCTTAACTCTTTGCAGGCTTGCGGTGAAACCATTATAAACTTAGCAATCAGTTTTGATCCTGATGATACAGGGCATCTCATCAGTATCCAAACTGTTTGACACTCTGACCCTGTTTTAAAAAGAAATTTTGAAAAAATCTATTTTTAGAATAGTAGCAGACGACAATTGTTGCAGATAGAAAAATTACCCAGCTTGCAAAGAGTTGAAATATCCTTATCTGGAGATGTGAACTTGGATTTATTTAATACTGTTATCAGGGTTCCAGATAAGGGGAGTATTTGGAAAACTAAAATCTTTATTTCTGCATTAAACCCTATGGTGTCACTACTCATTAGAATCGTCTCGAAGAGACGATCCTAATGAGTAGTAACAATATAGGATTTGATTCTGAAATAAGAGAGCAATTGTTGGATTTTTTCCGTTTACTCCTGCTTATCTGGAGCCCTGACTGTTATAATTTCTATCATGTCTTGAATACCCTGTTCCAGCAGTAACCTGCAGCTTCTGAGCGTCTGTGCTAAGCTTCAGCCTCTGTTTAACATTCACAGCTCTGTGATCTCATTGTCTCTCAGTGTTCTCTGTTGTATTAGTTTTCTTAACCCGTTACCCCATAGTATGTATCTAGTATTGAAGACTATTGACCACTTAGAGCAGGCTGAAAAATGAAGCAGAATGTACCTTAACCCTTAGCCTGCCATTCACGACTATAGCTCCATATGCAAACAGTTTGGATCCGGATGAGACGCCGAGTAACTCGGCATCTCACCCGGATCCAAGCTGTTTGACACTCGGACAACATTTTCAGCAATTTTGAGCAACTTTGAAGCACTTTGAAACTTGAAGCAGACGAGAAATATAGCAGACGACAATTTATTTGGCGGGCTAAGGGTTAATCTGTGTACTTTAAGTCTGTTTTAAGCAATCATCTGCTAGATTATAGAAATTATTTTTTGTAATACATATTCATAAATGTTTATATGGAAATATTTTCTTAGATTGAGGGAATGATTAAAAGCATAAAGAGGCAGATCTATGGGGTAATGGTTTAAACAACTCTCTTGTATATTACAGAGGCATGTTGACATTGCATGATACTGGTGAAACTATATTAGCGTTTGAGTTGAGTTTGTTCTCAAGCATATGATTGGTCAGATTTGAGCCTAGGCTCAAATCTGACCAATCAAATGCTTGAGAAGGACTTCAGACTCAACTCAAAGACACCTTGGAAACAGGACTCCAGTTCATACTATGCTAAATTTTGCAAATAGACTTTTACCTATTATAGATATTTCACCAGTGTCTTGTAAAAATGTCATACAGACAACGTCGTGGACTTCATTTTGTTGTGGCAAATGTAGAACAAGCTCTAAATGTATATCTGTTTAAGACTGCTTCTGTTTGCATCAAAACTGTTTGTCTGTTCTTACTAATAATACATGTAGATTGAAAAAACTGGAATCTTGTACAGTTGTTTAGAAGCATAATTAGTCTATATCAGTCTCTCTCTCTCTCTCTCTCTCTCTCTCTCTCTCCTTCTCTGTCTTTGTATCTGTCTCTCTTTCTCTGCCTCCCTCTCTGGGGTTAAGGTTATAAAGCTTTTCAGTAGAGTCTTAAGTTGTTCTCAAGCATTCGATTGTTCAGATTTGAGCCTAGGCTCAAATCTGACCAATCAAATGCTTGAGAACACACTCAGACTCAGCTCAAAGGCTTTATAACCTTGGACCCAGACTGCTCTTGAAAGCATTTAACATTGTGAGAGGAAGTTAGAACATTTGAGATACTGCAAAGAGTGTAGACCTAGAACTGTGCTTGTGTTGGTATACAATGTCTGATCAGGGATCTGCTGCTGTTTGTTTGTAGTACAGTGCTCCCTCTCTACAACAACTGCCAATGGGAGACAACGATTGTGTGTGTTGTTCTGAGGAAGTGGTTATGGGGCCCGTTTTACTAAACTACTTACGCAAAAAAAAATGCGTAAGTTAACTCTTATTTTTCAATCATAAACGTTTGCAAACAGCAAATAGCCAGATCAGAGGACGCGCTAAAAGCGCGTCCTCTGATCTGACTATTTGCTGTTTGTAGCAAGTGATAATAAAAAATATAAATAAAAATTTAAAATTTTGACTTACGCAAAAAATTTGCGTAAGTAGTTTAGTAAAACGGGCCCCAGGGGAGGAAAATTGGCTTACATTTCCAAACAGTTTGAATCCAGATCAAACGTGTAACGCGGCCTCAGATCTGGATTCAACCAGTTTGCCACTCTTAATTATGTTTCTTTTATCAAAATGTCTAATATGTAACTTTGAGAATTAAAGCAGATGACAATTATAAGTAGACGATATTGCAGCAATGAGAGCATAAGATATAATTGTCTTGTTTGGCGAACAGCAGCAAATACTTTTGAAAGGAGAGAGTGGTTGTTGGGAGGACTGTTGTAGGGAGAGAGTACTGTAAATATTATTAGCTGGTCTGTAACATTGGTAAGCATTGTCTGCTATGATCTAACGCAACATTTCTAGCAAGCAGATTGCCTTGGTCTAAACTGGTTTCAGTGTCTAAACATATTTCTTCTCACAATGCTGCTCATAATTTAGCATTAGGAGTAGCAATTATCATAGTTTGTTTTGCTCTATATCATTTAGATATATTTACGTACATGCTCTTATTTGATAGGATTCTGGTGTTAGACTATAAAATAAATATTGCGATAAGAGGAATATTTCAAAAACTAACTTCCATATGCCTATATTGTGACCATTTATTAGAATCATCTAAACAATAAGGCTCCAGATAAGAGGGGGTTAAACTGAATCCTATGGTGTTAATCCTTATTACACCAAATTCTATGGTGTTACTACTCGTTAGAATCGTCTCTTTGAGACGATTCTAACGAGTAGTGACGCCATAGGGTTTAAAGCAAAAATAAAGATTTTAGTTTTTGAAAAACTCCCCTTATCAAGAGGATACTAATGAGTGCTCACAATATAGGATTTTATGGAGACAACACTACAGGAGAAGAGCTTGAAAACTTGCTGTTATCTGAAGCTGTGACAGCGTTCGATAGACTCCTCTAGTAGTTAATGTATAAAGTGTTGTCATCTACTGGTACAAAATGGCTATTCTTCAGCTCATTGAAATGTTTGATGTTTAATTTGTAAAGAGTTGACCATTCTCTAACTGAATAAGTTTTTCAGCACACAAAGTTTCACTTTCATAAGTTTTCCTACCAAAATATTGCTGTCTTGTAATTGACCTTTTCTGCCTTTATTTTCTGTAGATGTATAACTTCATTTTCAAACAGCTGGATCTGGATGAGGTGCTGAATCATTTGGCATATCATCTAGAACCAAACTGTTTTCAAATATGTCTTGTGGATTGGTCTGTTTTGTACCAGCGTGGTGTCTAGATGTGACTACTTCAATCAAACCAGTGTTGAGTGGCTATTACAATCAAGAAAAGATGTGCTTGCAGTGCTTACCGGTAGATCAGATTGCAGTACAGTAGAACCTCTCTTTATTATGACCACAAAAAGGAAGGCTAATTGATTGTATAAAAGGCAGGTGACAGCTTAAAGCAAGTTGAAAGTAAAACAGAAAGCTCCTTCTATTGACTTTTACCTTGCCAAAAGCAGCCACCTTCCTTAACATTTTACTTCATACCCTATTTCTAGTATTGAAGATAGACAACCACTTAACCCTTTCCCTTATAGAAGCGACTTTTAGCACTTGCATTTTATTCATCCGCTGAAGAAAATAGTTCCAATATAAACCATAATGAATATGTGTCATATTTAATAATTTCCTTATTCTAGCAGGGTAATAGCTTAACGCAGGCTGAAAATAAAGCAGAATGCGCCATATGGCGCATTTTGCTTTACTTTCAACCTGCTTTAAGTAGTCACCTATTTTCAAAACTAGAAAAGGCTATGGGGTAAAGGGTTAAAGACAATTGTAGATGATTTACACTTATGGCTATAGAAGATCTTCATACTTTTCATTCAATGGCAGCTCAAACACAGATTTGACTATTTACAGTAAAACCTCTCTATAACAACCACTAAAAAAGAAAGCTAATGGATTATGTAAAATACAGATAACAACTTAAAGCAAGGTGACAGTTAAACAGGAGCTTTCTGTTTTACTGTCACATTGCCTTAAGAAGTCATCTGTCTTAAACCTCTTATAATAAATACTGTTAAGTGGTCGTAGTAGAGGTGTTTTACTGTACTTAATACATGTATATTGTTTAATGTGTGTAGAGTGAGCACATGTCTCAAACAAAGTTATACTGTAGAAAATACTCGGTTCTTATAGGTTCTTTTTTTGTTTTCATGTGAATGGACAGTTCCTAATTAAATAGTAAATTGATATAGATATGTTAGCAGTAACTAACAACTATTTATTGCTATAAATTGAACCATTTTGCAGGCTTTCTTCCAAATGTTTTGGAAAACCAAGGGTAATACGTAGGAGTAGATAGGGCACCAGTTAAATGGCAATCACACTGTATAGATTTATATCAGCAAAGCTAGAGTTAATTTTTGCTTATTAACTACTAAAGCTCCAGACAAGGAGAAGTTTGGAAATAAGAAAAGCCTTACTTTCTCCACCAAACCAAATGTTGTGACTACTCATCAACCCAATAAATATACATTGTTTTCATTTGGGGAATGCTTGCAGAAGGTTGTGGGTGAAAACCAGGTTCCAATTTGTCAATGAAACAGTGTCTAAAGGATATCTGGGGTCTTTCCACACCTGTTATAAGTTTGACATCGCAATATGACTGAAATGCTGGTAAAGCAACGTAAAATCATAACAAATAATTATATAAATATGCCTTTGTACATCCCTTATTATCTCTACACTAACATAAGAAGTACCCACTTAGGAAGTCCTGAAAATAAAACATTTCTAATATCTTCCAGATGGTAATTAAAGCAAGTTGAAAGTGAAGCAGAATGCTCCAGAAGGAGCATTCTGCTTTGCTTTCAATCTGCTTTAAGTGGTATTGTCTTAAAAAAACTAGAAAAATACTATGAAGTAAAGGGTTATAGTCCTGATTCATGATCACAACATAGGGTTTGGTAGATAAGTAAAGGAGAAAGGATTAGAAGTTTGTGATTTACTTCTCTCTTGTCTGGAGCCCTGAATTTGCTTTAGTTATTTAGCTCTTAACTGTTTACATCATATCAATTTGATTAATTACTTAATGTTTAAGATTTTCAATTAAATAATATATCAAGATACAGTGTACCATATTTGTGATCATATCAGACTCATATTTAAACTGTGATACCAATACCTTCTTATTAAGTTGCAAGAACTTCAAGAATAAAAGTAATATTTGAGCGACAAACAAGAGAGAGGTTCTGTATTCCCGATGATTAATTAACAATTAACGAGTCAAGATACTGTCACTTGTCAAAATCCAGGTAATTTAGACACACTTTCTACATAACTAGATGTTTGAATAATTAGAAAATCAATAAAAAATACTTTTTAGATTCCAGTTTATAGAATTTTGATACGTTGATAAAATGGCATTTTACATTCCTATTCATGAATTTCTATTTGTATTCGATATATGACATTTCAGATTTCTGTTCATGGGTTTCTGTTACGATGTCAAGGGTTTCTGTTACAATGTTAAGTGTTGCAATGTCAATATAATATGACATTCAGATTTATGTTCACAGGTTTCTGTTACAATGTAAAGGGTTTCTTTTAGAAAGACATTCAGATTGCTGATCACAGGTTTCTGTTACAATGTCAAGGATTTCTGTTACAATGTCAATATAAAATGACATTCAGATTTATGTTCACAGGGTTCTGTTACAATGTCATGGGTTTCTGTTACAATGTAAAGGGTTTCTTTTAGAAAGACATTCAGATTGCTGATCACAGGTTTCTGTTACAATGTCAAGGATTTCTGTTACAATGTCAATATAAAATGACATTTGAATTCCTGATCACAGGTTTCTGTTACAATTTATGGATTTCTGATCACAGGTTTCTGTTACAATGTCAATATAAAATGACATTCGAATTCCTGATCACAGGTTTCTGTTACAATTTATGGATTTCTGTTACAATGTCAACAGAAAATGATATTCAGATTCCTGGTCACAGGTTTCTGTCATCAACAATTTTAGTGTTAACAGTGTAACACTTTAGAGGCCACAATTGTTATCGAATCTTTCTCAAACTTACCCAGATTGCATATGACTGTTAGAGTTTGGATGAATAAGAATATTGGTGAAATTGGACAAATAGGTCAAGAGTTATCTACCTTTGAATTGCTGAAAATGCCATTTTAAACTGTGTTAACACTCTGGAGGCCACAGTTTGTATCCAATCTTTCATAAACTTGCTCAGATTGTATAAGACTATAAGGTCATGGAATAGTTTGAAAATGGTTGAAATCCGACTATTTGATGATTTGGTCAAGAGTTATCTGCCCTTCATGTGTTGAAAATGTCTAATCTAACAGTGTTTATATTCCAGCAACTACAGTTTTTTTTAATGGATTTTGATTATACTTGCACACAATGTATATAGCCATAAGTTCTTGAAAGAGTGCAATTATTGTTGAAATCTGATGATTGAGGCAAGAGTAATCTGCCCTTGATACACTTTGAAATGCTAGAAAAGGCCTTATTTCAGTATTGTTTACACTCTAGCTATCTGCCCTTGATGTACTCTACTATACTAGAATAGTTGTATTCCAATATTGTTAACACACTATATAAGTCTACAAAATTGAATGGATTTAGATTAATATGGATAAAACTCAAAGGTAAAGTTTATCAGTCTTCTTGACAACAGGTGAGCAATATCAGGGCCTTCAAGGCCCTCTTGTTTTAAATAAATGAATACACAGCTATATCAATTCATAGGGATGTCTTGATGGCTTCAGTTATCAGACAGTTTAACATCATTCATTCATTCATTCATTAGCCAGTTTAACCTATTTGTGCCCACAATCCCATATATGAGACATAGGCAAACAGTGTAGACTATGATCAGACGCCGCATTATGCGGCGTCTGATCAGAGTCTACACTGTTAGCTGATAGGAATTTCAATATAAAACAAAATGAAAATTGAAATTTTGATCAGGCATCCCTTTGATAAAAATGGACTAATCCAATATATAAACATTAAAGAATCCTATGGGCGCAAATGGGTTAATATTTTAACTGCTCAATTGGCCAAGGAAGTAATCGTCTCAACCATTATTATTATGTTAATGATTAAAATGTTATTTATAATGAAACAAAAAAAATTGGTAGAAATATGGTGTGATTTCCCTTGAACTGGTTGGGGATTGTCTGAGAACCTATTCCAATAGTTTACTATAGTTCATTCAGATTTGCTGCTTACAATACATAAATGGTAATTAAGTGCTTGCTTTGCTATAAACCTGCTTTTATACTTGGGACTATCCATTCACGGAAATGCCAAATGTGTTTTCTTTTGATTTTGTCAATGTTTTGTCTTTATTTCGTCTTTTGTTTATTTTTCCTGCTTTCAGTCCTTATTTCTCGATAGTAATCCCCCACAAGCACCCCCACGTAAGAAGCATCTAAACAAGAAAACTGTGGTTATAAGTGAAGGCAAGATAAAAGATCACGGTCCCCTATCAGCCCCTGTATCACAAGAACACTTTCACTTTGAGATAGTAGATCAGCCGGATAAGGGGAGTAACTCTGTTCACTCTGATAGCAAGAAAGCTGCACCAGACTTCAATGTCATTCCACCCACACCGATTGTAGAGAGAAAAGACACTTTACCTTATACTGGGAGCTCTCACGCAGCTGGTGAAAAACATACCGTATTTAAGAAACTGGCAACAAGGACTTCGTCATTGCCTCTAGTAACATTACCTGAAGATTTAGTCGCTGATACATCCATTAAAAAGCAGAGTAAGTCATACTCACATGAATGTATGAATGTACAAGATACTGAACCTAGTGAGAAGCCAGTGCTCAACATTGTAGATGATCACTCTAAAGAAACAGAAACTGAAACTGAAGTAAAGTCTCAAGGGGACCGCCACTCAAGACAAAAATACTCAATAAAGAGCATCAAACGCCGGCTAAAGCATGGTAACAAACGGGAGAAGAGTAAGGATAGAGTGAGCTCCCCTAAGGAGACAAATGCTCCTGATCCTGGTGCAAACCTTCTGGATACTCATGGTCATGAAGAACAAGCAAACAAATCGGAAACTGATGAAAATGCTCACAGCGATGAAGATGTGCTGAGCCAGGGCGAGGAAACAAGTCATTCAGAAAAACATCAAGGATTTTTCAGACGTATGAGTGTGAAAGTGAAAAGTATCGTTACAGGACATGATGAGGAGGATGATGTAGATGGAGAGAAGAAGTCTAAGAGAAAGGGAAAGCGTATAGCAGTGAATGATTTGACAGAAGATACTAGTAGCACCAAACCAGTTGTCAGCAAAATGACTGTGCGAGAATTAACACATTGTTCGTCTAGTGGTAGGTCACAGCTCTCCGCATGGACAATCCGAACCATGTCAACTTTCCATGATCTTCAACTGTCTTTTTTTTTATTAAGTCGAACTTCAATTTCTCGAACATGCTTAACTTGATTTTTCTGTATTTCCAGGTTGAAATTCATTATCTTGACCTCGGTTATGTCAAACATATCTTTGTTTCAAAGTTAAAATGTTGCTTAGCAATATTTAAACTTTGAAATACCGATATCTTTGACTTGAACCTTTACCCTACAGATGCACATTTATACACCTGATTTATTTCTCCACTGTAGAAAATGATCCCACTTTATACAGTCATGAATAGGTACCAGGAGCCTATAGTCAGAAATGAAGTGAAGATTCTGGAAAGCTTGACAGTGGATGGATTGATGAGACTGCTAAGCGTTTATCAAACTTTTTCAAGCACCCCTTTCTACATTACCCAACTAGCATGGCCACAATGCATTTGGCAGCTGCAGCAGCACCTTATCATATCCCAATCCTTGCATGCTTTAATCCTGGAGCCAGGCCTAGCGTTTCAATTATGGGGCTGAAATAGGGTGCACATTTTATAAGTATGGACACAGGTTTTCCACTGGACAATTTAGGGCTCCAGGTTCAAGGGGAGTATTTCAAAAAAGTAAAATCTTTATTTCTGAATTAAACCCTATGATGTCACTATGGTACTCATTAAAATCATTTCTTTGAGACGATTCTAACTAGTAGTCACATCACAGGATTTGGTGCTGAAATGAGTGAGAAGATGTTGGGTTTGTTCAATTTACTCCCTCTTATTTGGAGCCCTGCAGACATGTAAAACATGTTGTAACTGAAGCAAATGGACAACTATAAATGTCAAGCCCTGTTAGGGTGTGTATAAGATGTATGCATCATGCAAACAGTTTGGAACCCAGATGAGGTGTCACATTATGTTGTTTCTGATACTGATTCAAACTGTTTGCAAATGTCTTCTGAACCAGTCTCCTGAACACAATGTGTTATCAGGGCTCCAGATAGGGCGAGTATTTCAAGAAGTAAAACTTTTGTGTCTGCATCAAGCCAGTCACACCATAGGGTTTAGTGCAAATATGAAGGAGAAAATGTTGCAAAAACATGAGTTTACTCCCCTTTATATTCAGTCCTGACCCCCAGCTTTTGAGCTGAGTCTGAAATATGTCTCAAGCATTTGATTGGTCAGATTTGAGTTTTTGCTCTTGCATTTGATTGGTCAAATTTGAGTTTTTGCTGAGGAGTCTAAAATAGTTCTCAAGCATTTGATTGGTCAAATTTGAGTTTTTGCTGAGGAGTCTGAAACAGTTCTCAAGCATTTGATTGGTCAGATTTGAGTTTTTGCTCTGCATTTGATTGGTCAAATTTGAGTTTTTGCTGAGCAAAAACTCATATCTGACCAATCAAATGTTTGAGAATGATTTCAGACTCAATTCAAAAGCTTTATAGCCTTGGACCCTGTTTTATTAGCCCCATCCCTGACCCCCTCCTTTTTCTTCTCCTGGCTCAAAGGTTATAAAGCTTTTGTTATGAGTCTAGAGTAGTTCTCAAGCATTTGATTGATCAGATTTGAGCCTATACTCAAATCTGACCAATCAAATGCTTGAGAACACACTCAGACTCCTCTCAAATGCTTTATAACCTTGGACTCTGTATGTTTGTTGTGGATGGTGGTTTATTACTTATGTTTAAGCTTTCTTTCTGTCGTTGGTATTTTACACTACTTTGGTAACTACTTATTTAGTATAAGAACACAAGCATGGTGTGTTGTGTACACCCTCTGAATGGTTGTGAAGATACGAAATTCATGTCAAAGTTTGTTCTGCTATTATGACCTCTAGAAGACTCTTTCAGTGTATTAGGCAGGTGACTGCTCAAAGCAAGACGAAAGTTAAGCGGAAAGCTCTTTTTGGAGCATTCTATGTGACTTTTGTCCTGCTTTAACCTTTTTCCTCCATAGGCTGTTTTGAATGTTTGAGACAGAGACCAAGGTTATCAAGCGTTTGAGCTGAGTCTGATTGTGTTCTCAAACATGTGATTGGTCAGATTTGAGCCTAAGCTCAAATCTGACCAATTAAATGCTTGAGAACGACTTTAGACTCAACTGAAAAGCTTTATAACCTTGGACCCAGGTGAGTGCTTTTCCTCAGCATGTTTTAGACAGTCCTTTGTCAGGTTGGGGCAAAAGTATCATCTTGTCAGTCTTTAACACAAACTTTTAGCTGGGTGTAATAGTAAGATTAGTTTTGTATTTATAAAGAATGCAGGCATTGAGTGTGTGATGTTAAGTTTTCTACTTTGTTGGAGAATGTGATTTGTGATGGGCATGATGCTCATGTCATTTATATAAATAGCATGTTAGCTGCGCCACATTGTTAAGGATTTTGCCTATATGTATTATTCCAGCATCAGTTTTAGCCTTTTTTACGTCTTTTTTCTCACTTTGTTACTGTTATTCATATCTTGCATTGAAGGTTTGCTTAAATAAGATTGCAGATAACCAGATACTTGCTTTTCAGGACCATGGTGGGCTTGGACAGATATTGCTGTTGTTTTATAACCATAATGCATATTTTATACTCCATTATGTGTACAGGTTTTGACAAATATTTATGAACGACTTGTAGAATGTATTATTTTTCAGCCACACTTCATTCAGCTTTAAACTATTGCAGTACATGTATTGTGTTTTGAAGGCTGTGAGTGCTTCTCTTGATTTTTGTGTAAGCTTTCACACTGATCTTACAGGGCTCCAGATAAGAGGGGTAACTGTAACTTAACAAATCCAACATTTTCTCACCCATTTCAGCACCAAATCCCATGGTGTTACTACTCATTAGAATCGTCTCTTCGAGACAATTCTAATGAGTAGTGACACCATAGGATTTAATGCAGAAATAAAGATTTTAATTTTTGCAATACTCCCCTTACCTGGAGCTCTGATCTTATGCTTGTTTAACACTGTACATGTCATGTTTTCTCTGCTGTTTCAGGGTAAGGGGCTTTTTGAACAGTAGCATGTTAATCTGCACCTCCGGTGTTGGCGATAAGTGTTAAAAATGTTACCCCACCAATCAACACCACTGTGGTAATACTGTGTAGTCTAGTTTAGACAAAAATGTTGCTTTCATGTTTTACACAATATAGTCTTGGTTATTAGATCCACTCAAACTAACACCCCTTGGTGATGCGCAAGACATTTTCTGGCTTAAAAATGCAGGATGATTTTTATGCAGAAATCAGTGTATGAGCGTTCTGCATTTAACTTACATCCTGCTTTTACTTTTTGAACGCTAGCTGCAGAATCATGGTTATCTGTGCAAATAGTTTTGATCCAGACGAAATGCTGTGTAACACAGCATTTCATCAGGATCAAAACTATTTGTCACTCTGTCGCTGTCTTGAGAATAAGTTTTGAAATATCTTATCTTTAGAAAAATAGCAGACGACAACTGTTGCAGACGAAGATATTACCTAGCACGTAAAAAGTAAAACAGTAGCCATTGTCTATCACACAAAGAACCTTTCCTATGAGTGGTCAAAGTAACAGGACTTTATTGTACCACATAATTTTCAAGTTAGGTTTTTCGTATGAGTTTGTTTGGGCAGTGTTGTGCATGCAAGGCTGCTTTATAGTTTGATCATATTTTACAAACAAATTTCTGTTGACACTTTAACAAGAAGATAAAGTCCTTATAGAGTTTGAAACATGACTTCTTACAGGTATTGTCATCATGTATATGCTAGGCATGATTAGGTCATTAAAATTAGCTATAATTCTTTGTAGGGAAACAAACCTCATTGAATCATAATAAACACCTATAGTTAGTTCTTTGTAGGAAAACAGACATTATTGAATCGTAATAAATTCCTATTGTTCTTTGTAGGGAAATAGACTTTATAAACTCCTTTAGTTCTATGTAGAGAAACATACTTTATTGAATCATAATAATTAACTCCTATAGTTCTTTGTAGGGAAACATATATTGTTGAATCATGATAGACTCATATAGTTCTTTGTAGGGAACATACATTGTTGAATCATAATAATCAACTCCTATAGTTCTTTGTAGGGAAACATATATTGTTGAATCATAATAATTAACTCCTGTTACAATAAGTTTTTTGTAGGGAAACATATATTGTTGAATCATAATAAGCTCATAGTTCTTTGTAGGGAACATACATTGTTTAATCATAATAATTAACTCCTATAGTTCTTTGTAGGGAAACATATATTGTTGAATCAAAATAAACTCACATAGTTCTTTGTAGGGAACATACATTATTGAATCATAATAATCAACTCCTATAGTTCTTTGTAGGGAAACATATATTGTTGAATCATAATAAACTCACATAGTTTTTTGTAGGGAACATACATTATTGAATCATAGTTCTTTGTAGAGAAGCAGACTTTAAAGAAACCCTATAATTCTTTGTAGGGAAACAGACATTATTGAATCAGGATAAACTCCTGTAGTTCTAATCGTAATAAAAGCCTATAGTTCTCTGTAGGGAAACAGACATTATTGAATCATAATAAATTCCTGTAGTTCTTTGTAGGGAAACAGAATTAATAAACTTCTATAGTTCTTTGTAGGGAAACATAATTTTTTTAATCATAATTATAAACTCCTATAGTTCTTTGTAGGGAAGCATATATTATTGAATCATGATATGTCCTGTACATGTAGTTCTTTGTAGGGAAACATACTTAATTGAATCATAATAAACTGGTATAGTTCTTTTTAAAGAAACAGATTTTATAGTCATAACTCTTGGTATTATTTTACTCCTGCTGTGTGTTTAAGGAAAAAACAGACTCCAAATATGTCATGAAACCTTATGAAGTTTAAAAAAGTCTTTATCTTCTTCTTTTCATTATTATTTTTACACCTATGAAAGCTCAAACTTGTTTCTAACATTTTGGTTCTGAAAAACTTTTGTTTCCCATTGCTTTACTTCAACCTTTTGATCAGCATTTTTAGACACTTGTTAATGTTTCAGTTTTGAAGACATAATTGTGTTCTTTGCATCAAATAAGGTTATGAAATTAATTCAGTCAACACTTTGAAAGGATCCTTGTTGGTATAATATGATTTAGGGAAGGTGAAAGATAATTTGTACATTTCAAAATAGGTATTGTATTGATGATTTTAGGAAAATGAATGCAGCATTTTTGTTTGCAGAGTATACAAGAACTTCTTATGCAGAGCTTCAGATAAGGGAAGTATTTTAACCCATTTCTCCTTATATAGATACACATTTTTACACGTTTAAATCAATTCCTCCACTGAAGTAACCTAGTTCCAATTTATACAGTCAAGAATATGTATCAAAACAAACATTTTCTATATTCTAGCAGATGGTAGCTTAAATGCAGGCTGAAAGTAAAGCAGAATTTGCCTTAATACACATTCTGCTTTACTTTCAACCTGCTTTAAGTGGTCATCTAACTTCAATGCTAGAAATTGCCATGGAGTAAAGGGTAAAATACTAAATCCTAAAGTTTTTATGAAATCCTACGCTGTAAATACCCTGTTTGAATCAATTGTAATGATTTGTCGCAACATCATGGAAAAAAATATCAAAAACCTGTAATTGGTTCTTTACATCTGGAGCCAAACAAAAAGGCATATTTCTGTATAAAAAATACAGATAATTTGATATAAATTTAAATATCTAAAGAAGGTATTGTCAAAACTTTGTCAAGAAATTTTAGTACTGTAAAATCCTTCTATTTTCACCAATTCAAAAAGGTGATGCAGGCAGATTACTGTTAAAAGCAATATGAATGTAAAGCTTAATGCTCTGAAATAAGTTTTTTATGCCTCCCAAGATCAAAAGATCAGAGTCATATATTGTTTCTGGTAACAGTGTTTATCTGTCAACAATTTTAATCTTGGAAATAACTTTAGAAGTACAAGTGATTTAGACTACATACTTTGTATGTCAACTCAGCTCAAGAAACCCTTGAGCTCAGTACAACTTGGGTCCTGCTTGACAAAGGTCAATGTCATTTTGAGGTCAAATAGGCTGAATATTACCTTGGTCATAACTTAGGAGCTATACCGTGGTAGAGACTTCATATTTAGCATGTGTACTCAACTCACGGATCTCTTGAGCTCAGTACAACATAGGTCATGTCAGAATTTAAGCTGTCACATGTACTTAAAGATATCTCCTGATGACCTTTCGATCATAACACCTAACCAGCTATCAATTCAATTCAAAGCATGCAGCCACGTGCAAGTTTTGTCCTTTACTGCTATCTTGTCTAGGGATATACTCACCCAAGCGTTTCATGTGTGGCCCGCACCTTAAATTTTTAGATTGGTTAGTAAAACCCATGGAAAAAACCCTTGAGTGTGAGTATGATAGGGCCTCTCTAGACAACTTCAGATAAGTTACCTGTAATTTCACACCAACTGAGATTGGTAAACCCGGTGAAAGCTTGTGAATCACGTTTTTTCTCGCCTATCCAATACAATAGGCTGGTGGTCCATGAAAGGACTGAGGAAAAGTCTTTAACACAGTTAATCAGCTTTCTTTTGAATGGTTTTATTAGCAGGGTTTTACTGTAGGTATGAGTTACAATTTAAGTTTAAAAATAAACAAAGTATAGATTAACTGTTTCCTCCCTGAAACTTTAAATGGACAATTCCAGTTTCCATTTTAGTCTCATCCATTTCTGACTTTTAAGGGTTGTTTTTTGTCAATGTTTGGCATTACGACAAACAGTGAAGACCCTAATCAGAGGGCTCCTTTTGGAGCCCTCTGATCTGGGTCTTCACTGTTTGCACAGGACAAGTGTATTATTCAAATGTACACTGTTTGAAAATGACGCCTATATGTGGGACTAAGGTTCAAAGGGTTAATCAGCTTTCTTTTGAATGGTTTTATCAGCAGGGTTTTACTGTAGATATGAGTTACAAATTAAGTTTAAAAATTAACAAAGTATAGATTAAGTAATGCATGGGAAGTTTTGGTATGTTGCTTTATCAGAGAGGATAGTGTCACTGTCTGCATGTTTATGCTGGGTGCAAAGCAGCACACTTGCTGAATGTCGGCAGAGCTACGCATAAGATGGGCATTTCAAATACAAACTTCCTTAAATCTTTCCTATTGTTGTGATCAGTGTAATGATTGGGTCACAACTTAATTTAAGATTGAGGACCCCTAATGAGATCTGACCGAAATCAGTACTCTACTTACAGTGATTGGCCATTTTCGTCAAGTGGTGGCGTGTTCTGAGTTATGCTTTAGCATGGTTCCAGGGCTGCAGATAAGGGGGAGTAAACTGAACAAATTCAATGTTTTCTCACTTATTTAAGCACTAGATCCTATGATGTTACTACTCATTAGAATCGTCTCTTTGAGACGATTCTAATGAGTAGTGACACCATAGGGTTTTAGACAGAAATAAAGATTTTAGTTATTGAAATACTTCCCTTATCTGGAGCCCCATTGGTTGATATGTGGAGGAGAATGGGTCAGTAGCTCTCCTTAGAGTACCCATATTGACCAACATTGACCCCATCTCATTAGGGGTCCTCAACCTTAAGTGCTGGTAGAGACATAAAGGAGAAAGTATGGGAAATGCTCAGCCACTCTTATGTAGAGCCCTGTCCATTGCTTCATGTCAACTCTAAACTGAAGTATCATGTATGCCAGTTATGGTAGCTACACAGTGATAGGACAGCTTGACCCTTTATGTGCAATAAAACTTCATTTTCTCTCCTCAAAAGCATTGTCTCCTTTAACCTATTACTCCATAGATACACACTTTAATGCATTTAATTTATTCCTCTACCGAATACAATATTTCTATTTTATACAGTCATGAATATGTATCATATATAATAAGAATTATTTTCTATATCCTAGCAGTTGGAACATGTAGCTTAAAGCAGGCCGAAAGTAAAGCAGAATGTGCCTTAAGGCATATTCTGCTTTACTTTCAAGCTGCTAGAAGTAGTCATCTGTCTTCAGAACTAGAAACAGACTATGGATTAAAAGGGTTAATTATGAAATTAACGCTTTCCTAATCATATCTGCAGATTTGAATTCATTCTATATAATATGGAGCATTTAATTTGGATCTTGACTAGATGCCAAGTTGAAATGCATCAGATTTAGATCAAAAACATTTGCAAAGGTGTAGAAATTTGCATATGAAGGGTTTTAAGTGCATGACAATGATTTCTGTTGGGTTACTTTGGAGTGCAATAAGTCGGTGTAGTCAGCAGGAGCTTTTTGTTACCGTGACAACTCACAAGTTTGCACCTATTCCTTTCCTTTCTTTCTTCATTCTCACAATTAATTTATAAGATTTCTGTTTGCATTTTCAGGTTGCAAAAATGGGTTCATTTGCTCTTTAGCCAGGGTGTTTATTGCAGTTCATTACCAATAGTGTTTTATTTTTCCACTAGTTTTCTGTTCAAGTTTCACTTATTTCTACCTTGTTTATAGATAAATGGCATTTGTACGAGCCCTACAACCTTTAGAGCTCGCGGTGGAAAATCTTACGCAGAATTGAAGCGAAGCCGCTCTCAAGGTACTCAGCGTACTAAATTGGTGAAGGCTCAGAGCGTGGCTTCCACAGAGGATCCATACTACGCGGGAGGTGCTGTATTAATGTCATCTTTGGTGCACACGTTAATGTGTTACCCCACCCACCCATTTTCTTATCGTAAAGATAAAAAACAACTATCTTGTTGGAGCGTTATTTGATTTCTCATTTGTTTTTTATATATCACTATTTTTGTTTGTAGGAATTTTCTTTCATCTAGATAGTTCTATTGTTTATTTATACCTGCATACATTTCTAGAAACTATAGCATGATAGGGTAAAAACCTGTAAATAATGATTGACCATCACAAAGCTAAATCTTTTAAATGGACATTCCTTTAACCCAATACCGGATCGCCTGTGTCTACATTTACAGACAGGTAGCCACTTAAAGCAGGTTGAAAGTAAAGCAGAATGCGCCCTTAAGGCATATTCTGCTTTACTTTCAGCCTGCTTTAATCTCAAACCCGCTAGGATATAGAAAATATTTGTTATGCTGCATATTCATCACTGTATAAAAAGGAACTATTTTCCTCAATGGAGGAATGAACGAAAGGTGTTAAAAGGCATATTTATGAGGTAATGGGTTAATGAAGGTAAACCAGTTTACAGTTTATGTTTATTTTAGAGATGCTATTGGGTGTCAACAAGTTTTGATTCTGATCAGATTCCAAGGTAAATTGTGTCTGATTTGTATCCAAACTGTATGTAACTTCAAACCAAATCATACTTGGTGGGATATGGTTCTTAACCCTTAGCCTGCCACTCACAACTATAGCTCCATATGCAAACAGCTTGGATCCGGATGAGACGCCGAGTAACTCGGCGTCTCATCCGGATCCAAGCTGTTTGACACTCGGACAACATTTTCAGCAATTTTGAGCAACTTTGAAGCACTTTGAAACTTGAAGCAGACGAGAAATATAGCAGACGACAATTTATTTGGCGGGCTAAGGGTTAACCCTTTACTCCATAGATACGCCTTTTACGCATTTAACTAATTCTTTCTCTGAAGAAAATTATTCCATACTAAACAGTCAAAAATATGCACCTGAAGAAATGTTTCCTATATTCTAGCAGGTGTTATCTTAAAGCAGGCTGAAAGTAAAGCAGAATGTGCCAAAAGGTGCATTTTCTTTACTTTTAACCTTCTTTTAAGTGGTCACCTGTAGAGCTCCAGATAAGGGGAATATTTCAAAAACTAAAATATTTATTTCTGTATTAAACCCTATGGTGTAACTACTCATTAGATTTGTCTCTTTGAGATGATTCAAATGAGTAGTAACACCATAGGATTTGGTGCTGAAATAAGTGAGAAAATGTTAGATTTGTTCAGTTTATTCCTCCTTATCTGGTCACCTGTCTTAAAAGCTAGAAATAGGTTATGGAGTAACGGGTTAATGTGGATATGAACATCTATCTCATTGACTGCTATATCAGGGTTTTACTGTCCTTTCTGACTCAGTTCAAACTTTGTTTTCTGTACTAAAGAGCTTTTAAGTTGAAGTTGCAAAGTTAGCGAACCATTGTCCGCGTGATGTGGATGCTATCATTGCATTCAAACCTTGATCTTCCCTGTGAGTTGTTTTGCTTTGAACTACTGGTATGCTTTAAGTTCCTTTTGTTGGCTCTCAATTCAATTCTGCATGCTCTCTTTATACAAGTATAATTGCATACCCCGATACATCCAAACAAGTTAATTGAACCTTGAGCCCTGCTGGGTCAGCACTGTTATAGGATCTGACTGACATGAGCCTGCACTCCATCCTTGGGAAATGTTCCTTATTTATATGCCAGTGTAATAGTTTACAAGTCATGATAGCTGGCCATAGTGGACATAGTAGTTTAATATATGATTATTCAGCAGGGTAATGATTGAAAGAGTGTTTTAGACATCTTCGTTACATGTTTCTTCCAAAGGGAGGCCTTTGACTAAGACTGGACATATGTATAGATGTGAGACAGATCCTATAAGAAATCGATGCAAACTCAGATAAGACTCCACGAGCTGTCTTACCTTGGTCTGCTTTGTTTTTTCCAAAAATCATTAATATACACTTATTGCAGAAGAAAGGTTAAGTTATACAGTGTCCCCTGCCTACAACAGCCATCCCAACAAGGATTCCCTCCTTACAACAACACTTGTCACTGTTCCCTAAACAATACAAAAAAGTCCAAACCTTTTCATGGTTGCAATATTGTCTGCTTCAAATTGTCGTCTGCTGTTTTTCTCAAAGTCACATGTTGAACATTTGACAGAAAAAACATAATGAGGAGTGACAAACAGATTGAGTCCAGATCAGATTCCGCATTATATGTGGCATCTGATCTGGATTCAAGCTGTTTGCAAATGTAAGCCAATGTCTCTCCCTATAACTCCATCTGCAGGGCTCCAGATAATGGGAGTATTTCAAAAACTAAAATTTTATTTCTGCTACCCTATGGTGTCACTACTCATTAGAATCGTCTCGAAGAGACAATTCTAATTAGTAGTAACACCAGAGGATTTGATGCTTAAATAAGAGAGAAAATGTTTGATTTGTGCAGTCTATTCCCTCTTATCTGGAGCCAAGCCTCTGAACAACACACACAATCTTTGTCTCTCATTGGGTGTTGTTGTAGAAAG
Organism: Gari tellinella; assembly: GCA_922989275.2. Lineage (NCBI taxonomy): Eukaryota > Metazoa > Mollusca > Bivalvia > Cardiida > Psammobiidae > Gari > Gari tellinella. Next base: position 63,791,453 of record OV277860.1, on the reverse strand, counting down.
GGAGCACTGTAGTGATTGTAGCCATCCTAAAAATACAGTCGAACTTTGTTATCTCGACGTCGGTTATATGTCGAACATACCTGTATTTCAAAGTTACAACGTTTTAACTTTGAAACACGGGTATGTTCGACTTAACCGAGCGTGAAGTTATGTAATTCATATATCGAAATATCGGATAGTTGGAGATATGGAAGTTTGACTGTACCAACTGCTGAGGTATGCTTAGCTATGCTAGCTTTCAGCAGTAAGTAAGCAAAGAAGCAAGATTCTTCTGGAGCATTTTGTTTTATTTTCATCTTTCTTCAAGAGACTGACTACTTGTTTGTGCATTCATTAGGATAAAAATAAAAGTTCAAAATCAAAGAAAAATACTACTATTGTTGTGCCGAGTATAAGGACACTCATATTTGATGAATTGGCATATAAAATATCCCACAAGAAACTGCACAAAATTGCATTTTTTATTGCAGATTTCTATCTAATCCTGTCTTGTGATATCTTTTTGGAATTGTCTTGAAAAGAGGATTCCAAAAAGATGTCTAAAGACAGGATTAGATGGAGAAATGAATAATAATTGAGAGTTTTATAATCTGACTTAGGACAACATTTGTCGTATAAAGTTTTATGAAACAGGCCCCTGTAGTTAGCAGTATGGAAGCACTGTCTATTTGCTAATGCCACAGTTGCTTCTTGGTCTAAAGTTGCTTCTTGGTCTAAAGGGTTACTACAGTCATACTTCGATATCTCGAATTCGCTTAACTTGAACTATCCGATAGTTCTACACATGAAAAACTTTATTATTTCATGCTCGGTTAGGTCGAACATACCCATATTTCAAAGTTAACCCTTAGCCTGCCACTCATGACTATAGCTCCATATGCAAACAGCTTGGATCCGGATGAGACACCGAGTAACTCGGCGTCTCATCCGGATCCAAGCTGTTTGACACTCGGACAACATTTTCAGCAATTTTGAGCAACTTTGAAGCACTTTGAAACTTGAAGCAGACGAGAAATATAGCAGACGACAATTTATTTGGCGGGCTAAGGGTTAAAATGAGATCGAGATATCGAAGTTTGACTGTATTTCTATTTGCTTTGGGTTCACCTGTTCAAAATCCTGCTTGAAGACAAAAAGGTTTTCTTTAAGTAAATTGACATTTTGAAATTATCATCACAAACTCATAATTATTAATGTAGTCAGTCTCTAAACCCTTTCCTCCAGTCAAAGATCAAATCACAATGGTAGTGCCTTTAATTTGCTTTTGACATGTGTGTGAATTATTTCCACTTCTCTTCTAATGCTTTGAATGTTGTTAGTTTCTGTGCTCTACCTCTTTTGTCTCTTCTCTTTCTATATTACCAGGTCCAAGTATAAATCTCATGTTAACCCATTATTCCACAGATAGGCCTTTTTACGCATTTAATTCATTCATCCACTGGAGAAAATACTTCCATTTTATTCAGTAATGAACATGCCACTTCTCCTGTATCGTAGCTGAAGGCAGCTAAAAGCAGGCTGATAGTAAAGCATAATGGATCTTAACTCTTTCAAAACCATGGACCTGTTTAAAATATACATATTACATTAGCAAACAGTGTAGACCCTGATCAGAGGGCTCCTTTAGGAGTTCACTGATCAAGGTCTACACTATATGCTAACTTAGAGCAGTAATTATCAGACTACCCAGAACTCAAAGTAGACTGGATCAAATTTGGTAACTAAAACGATCCACAAGGGAAACCCACAAGAGTTACTTAGTGTTGAAAGAGTTAAGGGGCATTCTCTTTTACTTTCAACCAGTTTCAAGTAGTTGTACAGTGGAGAAAGTGTTATTCTTTCCCAATAAACGCGTTTACGCTAAAACTATTATTTGCAGCGCAAACAGTTTGGAGCCAGATCAGACGCCGGGTAACCCGGCGTCTGATCAGGCTCCAAACTGTTTGCCACCAAGATAAACAAAAATTATCAGAATTGTCCAAAAGTTGTTCTTTTCTACGTTTAAGTGATTTGCGTTTGCGTACGTTTGCGTTTAAACGGGAAAGAATAACAGATTCTCCACTGTATGTCTTCAAAACTAGAAACAGGCTATGGAGTAAAGGGTTAACTAGCCATTCCAATGAATATCTTCAATGCATTACTCCGTAAAGATACCTTTTTATGCCTCTAATTTATTCCTACACTACAGAAAATAGATCCACTTAATACAGTGGAACTTTTTTCTTCAATTAAAAGCATAAAAAGGCACATTTTATTGAGTAATGAGTAGAGATTCCCTTTACCCCATAGCCAGTTTCAAGTTTATAAGACAGGGGACCACTTAAAGCAGGTTGAAAGTAAAGCAGAATATGCCTGATGGCACATTCTGCTTTACTTTCAACCTACTTTAAGATACCATCTGCTAGGATATAGAAAATACTTGTTATAGTGAAAATATATGACTCTATAAAATGGAACTATTTTCTTCAGTGTAGGAATAGATTGAAGGTGTAATATGGTGTATATAAGGGGTAATGAGTTAATACAAGATTGAAAGTAAAATGTAAAAGCTGAAGTTATTTGAAATCATGTTGACCTAACAGTGTTATCATGTTGTTGCTCTGTGATGAACGGTATGTTATTCAATCACATTAGATAGTACATCGGATTATTGTTTCAGCACAAATGTTAGTTCGTTGTATAAGAGACTGTTGAAAATTAACCCCTTCACTATGACTTTCTGCTTCAAAGTAACATGCTCTATCAGATTAAGCTGTCAATCTTGAGAACCATTGAAACTGGCATTAAATACGGGTATACTATGTGGATTGTATATTTAACTCTTCCTAGTTCCTACAATGGATTAAACACATTATTTGCACAATAGCTAATATACAATCTTAATCAGTTTAATGTTTATATTATTCTTGCTCAGAATGTGTCTACATGGTATTTTTATTGCCAGAGATCAATGCATTTTCATTTTGGTCTGTGTGTTGCAGGGTTGCCTGTCTGTCTGTCCACAACTTTCATATTAAGCCTTTGAGATTGTGCAATTTTGTTCATGTCTGTCAAAGGTCAAGGTGATTTAGAGATCAAACAGAAACAAGTTAACCTTGGCCATCACTTTTGAACTACATGAAATAGAGACTTTATATTTGGCATGTGTACTCCACCCAACAATCTATTGAGTGCATTACAACTTAAGTCATATCAGTGGTCTATACAAGGTAATTAATGTAGAATTCATGGTGGCATCAGGGATGGGGGGGAGGGGGGGTTCACAAACACATCTTGTTTTCATAACATTATATATATAAAGTTGGTATTTGTTATGTGATATATGTATCGATAGATGAACAGCAAATGATCAAAAGTAAAAAATATTATACATGTACTTGTAACGTCATTAATTATGTTGACTGTGTGATGGATTATTCTTTTCAGTTTTATGTGTTTTTAACCCATTCCTCCATAACTACGCCGTTTTACACTTTTATTTTATTCTTCCACTGAAGAAACTAGTTTCTTTTTATAGTCATGAAAATGGATCATTAGAAATGGTTTCTATATCCTAGCAGATGACAGCTTAAAGCAGGTTGAAATTAAAACAGAATGCACCTTAGGCATATTCTGCTTTACTTTCAACCTATTTCAAGTGATCACCTATTATCAGAACTTGAAACAGGCTATTGGAGTAGTGGGTTAACTTGAGACTTTCTGTTTTTTATGTCATATATGTTTACAGAGCTACACAGTGATGTTGTATTTTTGCGTCTTGTGTGTTAAAAGTGTCTTGTTTTACCATTTTAATAGTGGTATACCTCAAACCTGAATCAAGTGCCTCTGGCGGTAAGTTTAGAGCAAGTTTCCACGTGTCAGCGCAGACGTAGACATTTACTGCAGTATGGTCAGAGATTCCACTGTCTTAACTCTTTCAACACTGAGTAACTCTTGCGGGTTATTAAGTTCTCTTGTGGATCATTTTAGTAACCAAAACATGAACCAGTCTTATTGGAATTCTGGGTAGTTTAATAAATACTGCTCAAACAATAGCAAACAGTGTAGACCCAGATCAGAGGGCTCCTACAGGAGCCCTCTGATCTGGGTCTACACTGTTTGCAAATGTAATGAGTATATTTTAAACAGGTCCATGGTGTTGAAAGAGTTTCATTAGAGGCTACAGTCAGATCTAGACAAGGTCAGCCATTCCATAAATGAACATAGTGATGGACAAAGACAGGTGGCATAGCAATGCAGAACTACAGAAATGTTTCTGCATTTGAATTCTACATGTCTTTAAGACTTCCCACATACAAAACTGTTAAGCAGAAAGTCCCCCAAAAGGGAACTTAGTGCATTATTGTTGTTCTATCCCTTTACTCCATAGATATTATTTTGCGCATTTATTTTATTCCTCCACTGAAGAAGATAGTTCCAATTATACAGTCATGAATATGTACTATTAAAAATAGTTCCTATATTCTAACAGATGGTAGTTTAAAGCAAGCTGAAAGTAATGCAGTATGTAACCTGTCTCCGTCTTCAAACCCTTTACCTTATAGCCTGTTTCTTACTAGTGTTGAGAGGTGACCAATTTAAGCAAGTGGAAAGTAAAGCAGAATGTGCCTTAAGAAGCGTTCTGCTTTACTTTAAGCATGTTTTAAGCTACAATCTGCTAAGATATAGGAAATGTTTCTTATGGTACATATTCATGACTGCATAAAGTGGAGCTATTTCCGTTTGAGGGGAAAGTAATTAAAGGCGTAAAAAGACATATCTCTTGAGTGATGGGTTAAACAGTTATATATATATTATGACTGCTCTTGTTTCTGCTTTGGAATGGTCATTCAACACAGATTGGACTGCATGGCAGGATAAGAATCAATAAATACTAACACAATTACTCCAAACTTATATTTTAGCTTTAATTGTACACATGGTCTGTTGAAATTTTCTATGGAATGTTAGTCCTATGATAGGATAAATAAAAGTTGGGTAGAAATAAAGATTCACCATTCTAGCTAATGATGGCTGGAACATTTGTCTAAATAAAGTATTATATCAGTATGATTCAGTAAATACAATGTATAGAAAAAGGAGAAAGGGGGTCTGGACAAGCATTACTTTGTTGTATAATATGTTTAAAACTTCAAAGATATGGGTCCATGCTTTATAAGCACTGGGCCTGGTCATAATAGGTTTTGTGTATGGTGTGACTATACAGGCTATCAGAAACACACAAATCCAAAGCACCATTTTTGAAAACCCATTCTGAGTTACTAAGTTGCCTTATTAGTACAATGTCATCAAACACTTAGTTTTCTTAGTATAGTTTTATTAATCCAATGAGATCTTAATGTACAATACATAAAGGTCACTTTGCCATATTCTAGAGCACTCTCTCACAAGGTTTTAGACAATAGCTAGATTGTGGAATCTTAGGTCATTATGTTTCTTGTGGCATGTCAAATTTTGTGACAATTTATTATTTATTATCAATCACATTGTCTGCTTCTTATAAAAACATTTTTTTACTATTTCCACATTTTTAACCCTTTTTCAAATTGAATTGTTTCAATGTGTTTGCCATTTAGAGCTGTATATGCCTGGCTCACCAAGCTAAGAGAGCAGGTGGCATTTAGAGCCTTATGCCTTCTCACCCTGTATATCAGTCTTAGCAAAATATAGTTATAATTACAACAATTTCCAATTCCCTAGTTTTTCCTGCCACTGTATAAAAAAGATTGATGTTTTCAAGTGTTATTTAATACAGTAAAACCTGTCTATTATGACCATTATGTTATTTGTCAGGTGTTTAATGCAGGTGGTTTCTTTAACCCTTTCCCCCATAGAAGCGCCTTTTAGCGGATATGATTTATTCCTCCGCTGCAGAAAATAGTTCCAATTTAATCAGTCATGAATATATATTATAGGAAATATTTTCTACATTCTAGCACATGGAAGCTTAAAGCAGGCTGAAAGTAAAGCAGAATGCGCCTTATGGCGCATTCTGCTTTACTTTCAACCTGCTTTAAATGGTCACCTATCTTCAATACTAGAAATAGGCTATAAGGTAAAGGGTTAAGCAAGGTGAATGTAAAACAGAAACCTCTTTTGTTCTATGTCACCTTGCATTTTTAGCTGTCACCTGTCTTAGATACAGTGTATTAGCCCTCCTTTTAACCTTTTCTCCCATAGATGTGCCTTTAAGCACATTTAATTTATTCCTGACCACTGAAGAAAATAGTATACAGTCATGAATATGTTTTGTAAGAAATATGTTCTACATTCTAGCAGATGGTAGCTTAAAGCAGACTGACAGTTATGTAGGCGCATTCTGCTTTACTTTCAACCTGCTTTAAGTTGTCACCTATCTCGAGTAGTAGAAACAGGCTATGGGGTAATGGGTTAATGGTCATAAAAGAGAGGATTTATCTGTACTGCAGGGCTCCAGATAAGAAGTAGTTATTGGAACAAATCGAACATTTTCTCACTTATACAACACTAAATCCTATGATGTTACTACCATAGGATTTAAAGATTTTATTTTTTGAAATACTCCCCTTATCTGGAGCCCTGGTACTGTCAAATTTGTGAAGAGCATCTGTTGAAAAGAAGACGAATATTCAGTCATTTCGACAAGTAGCAGCTGAGTACAAGACAGGTTAACCCATTACTCCATAAACACACCATTTTGCAACTTAAATTTATTCCTCCACTGAAGAAATTAGTTTCACATTTTAAACTTGAATATGCACCATAAGAAATATAGTTTATGTCCTAGCAGATGGTATCTTAAAGCAGACTTAAAGTAAAACAGAGTGCACCTTAAGGCCTATTTTGTTTTACTTTCAACCTGTTTTAAGTGGTCACCTAACTTCAAAACTACAAACAGGATATGTGGTAATGGGTTAATTTAGAAAGCTTACAAAGGACAGGGCTCCAGATAAGTAGAGTTTTTCAAAAACTAAAATCTTAATTTCTGCATTAAACCCTATGGTGTCACTACTCATTAGAATCGTCTCTTTGAGACGATTCTAATGAGTAGTAACACCATAGGATTTGGTGCTGAAATGAGTGAGAAAATGTTGGATTTGTTCGGAAAACTCCATCTTATCTGGAGCCCTGAAAGGAGTTTTCTGCATTACTTTTGACCTGCATCTGTGCCTGTCTATGTTACCTCCTTGGAACAACCCTATTGATGTGACCTTTACAAACATTACTATTTACCTGTGAAGAGTGCACATGCCCTATGCAAACAGTACATACCGTACCCTGATCAGAGGGCTGGTACAGGAATCCGGTATGAAAAGTCATTTCTAAGAGGGATATGTAAATACATGTACCAGTAAAGCATTTCTATGAGTAGTAGGTAAAGGCATAAGAACCATTTCTACAAGGAATAGGTAAAGGGAAAAACATAATGGGGAATAGATAAAGGCATGAAAAGCATTTCTTTTAGGAAAAGATGGAAGTCCGAGTGGGTCTAATGCCCTTTGGTCACCATTTCTGACACATGGATTGCCCCTGGTACTTGACTTTCCTGACACAGAAATTACCTCATACACCCTCATTTCAGGCATCAAGGGTGGTTTAGTTTAGCTGACAGAATCAATGCTTCACAATTGCTGTAAAATAAAGCACAGAATTAAGCATTCCAACAAGGAATCAGTAAAGACGTGAACAGTGGGGTACAGGTAATTTTTAAATTTCCATGAATAATAGGTAAAAGGTTACACAGCATTTCTATAAGGAATCGGTTAAGGCTTGAACAATGTTTCAGTGAAGGAAAGGTAAAGCCATGAAAAGTATTTCTATGAAGAATAGGTAAAGATTTTAAAAGTATTTTAATGGAGAATAGTTAAAGGCATGAAAGGTATTTCTGTGAAGAATAGGTAAAGACATGAAAAGTATTTCCATGAAGAATAGAGAAAGGCATGAAAAGTATTTCCATGAAGAATAGAGAAAGGCATGAAAAGTATTTCTATGAAGAATAGGTAAAGACATGGAAAGTATTTCTGTGAAGAATAGGTAAAGGCATGAAAAGTATTTCCATCAAGAATAGGGAAAGACATGAAAAGTAGTTCAGTGAAGAAAATGTAAAGGCATAAAAAGTATTTATGTGAAGAATAGGTAAAGGCATGAAAAGTATTTCTGTGAAGAATAGGTAAAGGCATGAAAAGTATTTCAATGAAGAATGGGTAAAGGCATGAATCATAATTCAGTGAAGAAAAAGTAAACACATGAAACGCATTTCCATGAATAATAGGTAAATACATAAAAAGTATCTAAATGAAGAATAGGTAAAGACATGAAAAGTATTTCCATGTATAATAGGTAAAGACATGAAAAGTATTTTCATGATAAAAAGGAAAAGTATGAAAAGTGTTTCCCTGAAGAGTAGGTTAATGTATGAAAAGTTTTTCCAGGAAGAATAAATAAAGGCATGAAAATTATTTCCATCAGGAATAGGTAAAGGCAAGAAAATTATTTCCATGAGGAATAGGTAAAGGGAAGAAAAGTATTTCCATGAGGAATAGGCAAAGGCATGAAAAGTATTTCCATGAAGAAAAGGTAAAGGCATGAAAAATATTTCCATGAAGAATAGGTTAAGACATGAAAAGTATTTCCATGAAGAATAGGTTACACATGAAAGGTATTTCTGTGAAGAATAAGTAAAGGCATGACAAGTATTTCCATGAAGAATAGGTAAAGACATGAACAGTGTTTCTGTGAAGAATAGGTAAAGGCAAGAAAAGTATTTCCATGAAGGAAAGGTTAAGCCAGGTAAAGACAAAAAAAAAAATATTTCCTTGAAGAAAAGGTTAAGACATGAAAAGTATTTCCATGAAGAATAGGTTACACATGAAAGGTATTTCTGTGAAGAATAGGTTAAGCCATTTCTGTGAAGAATAGGTAAAGACATGAAAAGTATTTCCATGAAGAATAGGTAACGACATGAAAAGTATTTCTGTGAAGAATATGTAAAGACAAGAAAAGGTAAAGCCATGAAAAGTATTTCTATGAAGAATAGGTAAAGATTTAAAAAGTATTTTAATGGAGAATAGGTAAATTCATGAAAGGTATTTCTGTGAAGAATAGGTAAAGACATGAAAAGTATTTCCATGAAGAATAGAGAAAGGCATGAAAAGTATTTCTATGAAGAATAGGTAAAGACATGGAAAGTATTTCCATGAAGAATAGAGAAAGGCATGAAAAGTATTTCTATGAAGAATAGGTAAAGACATGGAAAGTATTTCTGTGAAGAATAGGTAAAGGCATGAAAAGTATTTCCATCAAGAATAGGGAAATACATGAAAAGTATCTAAATGAAGAATAGGTAAAGACATGAAAAGTATTTCCATGTATAATAGGTAAAGACATGAAAAGTATTTTCATGATAAAAAGGAAAAGTATGAAAAGTGTTTCCCTGAAGAGTAGGTTAATGTATGAAAAGTTTTTCCAGGAAGAATAAATAAAGGCATGAAAATTATTTCCATGAGGAATAGGCAAAGGCAAGAAAATTATTTCCATGAGGAATAGGTAAAGGGAAGAAAAGTATTTCCATGAGGAATAGGCAAAGGCATGAAAAGTATTTCCATGAAGAAAAGGTAAAGGCATGAAAAATATTTCGATGAAGAATAGGTTAAGACATGAAAAGTATTTCCATGAAGAATAGGTTACACATGAAAGGTATTTCTGTGAAGAATAAGTAAAGGCATGACAAGTATTTCCATGAAGAATAGGTAAAGACATGAACAGTGTTTCTGTGAAGAATAGGTAAAGGCAAGAAAAGTATTTCCATGAAGGAAAGGTTAAGCCAGGTAAAGACAAAAAAAAAAATATTTCCATGAAGAAAAGGTTAAGACATGAAAAGTATTTCCATGAAGAATAGGTTACACATGAAAGGTATTTCTGTGAAGAATAGGTTAAGCCATTTCTGTGAAGAATAGGTAAAGACATGAAAAGTATTTCCATGAAGAATAGGTAAAGACATGAAAAGTATTTCTGTGAAGAATATGTAAAGACAAGAAAAGGTAAAGCCATGAAAAGTATTTCTATGAAGAATAGGTAAAGATTTAAAAAGTATTTTAATGGAGAATAGGTAAATTCATGAAAGGTATTTCTGTGAAGAATAGGTAAAGACATGAAAAGTATTTCCATGAAGAATAGAGAAAGGCATGAAAAGTATTTCTGTGAAGAATAGGTAAAGACATGGAAAGTATTTCTGTGAAGAATAGGTAACGGCATGAAAAGTATTTCCATCAAGAATAGGGAAAGACATGAAAAGTAGTTCAGTGAAGAAAATGTAAAGGCATGAAAAGTATTTATGTGAAGAATAGGTAAAGGCATGAAAAGTATTTCTGTGAAGAATAGGTAAAGGCATGAAAAGTAGTTCCATGAAGAATAGGGAAAGATATTAAACATATTTCCATGAAGAATAGGGAAAGATATGAAACATATTTCCATGAAGAATAGGTAAAGACATGAAAAGTGTTTCCATGAAAGATAGGTATAGACATGAAAAATATTTCCATGAAGATTGGGTAAAGACATGAAAAGTATTTCCATGAAGAATATGTAAAAGCATGAAATATACATGCAAATATACAGTATTAGTGAACTTGTTGAAAATGTCATGGAGAAAAAATTGTAAACTTAATGGGCAACCTCAGGGAGAAGTTTGCCTCGATCTTTGGAAGAATGGCTGTTGAATCTTTCAACACTAAGTAACTTTTTGGGGCTACTTAGTCAATTACTTAAGTTACCAAAACATGAATCAGTCTACTTGGAATTCTGGGTAGTTTAGGAAATACTGGTTATAATTAGCAAACAGTGTAGACCTAGTTCAGGGTGTTCCTGAATGTGCCCTCTGATTTGTGTCTATATACTGTTTTCTAATGTATTGAGTATATTTTAAACAGGTCCATGGTGTTGAAAGACTTATCTGTTGAAAATGTTTATATGACCGAGGGTGAATCCTTATATAACGGAAACAATATCCTATGGATAAATAATCTGGATCCTGCTAAGGCCCCACTTCAAGTTGGACCTGATGTGGAACCAAACTGTTCATAAAGATTAAATGATTTTCAGTGTTGAAAGGATTAGTAATTCCTTGAACCAAATATATGTTATTATTTATTAGAAATGTCATAATTGGAAGGTTTAAGAGAGTTTTAGAACTTGTGTTAAAGCTTTACTGTTGTTACATAGAACTTCAGACCATTGTGAGCTGGATATCTTGCAACAACGCAGTTACAGTCGAACTTCAATATCTGGAAGTCGGTTTTGTGGAACATACCCGTATTTCAAAGCTAAAACGTGGCTAAGCCACGTATAAGCTTTGAAATATGGGTTTGTTTGACTTAACCAAGTGTGAAGTAATGCAGTTCATATGTTGAACTATCCGATAGTTCGAGTTAAATGAGTTTGAGATATCGAAGTTCGACTGTATAGCCAAATTGTTCCAACCAGAATATATTAAAAGAGCAATTTATGGCTAAATCTAGCGTGCTGGTAGAAAAATGTTTCTGAGGGTTTTGAATTCATATGAACAACATCAAGAGGATTCTTGGACATTGTAAATAGTATTGACCCTGATAAGTCTACATGTAATAGAAATGCCAGATTATGTTAAGCATTTTAATGGGCATGCTGAAAGTAGCATGTTCAGTTCTCAAGATGGCCAGGTCAGAGACACCCACAATGCTTCAGTTAACTACTTTCTATGCTAGACACCAGTAGTATGTATTAAGCAAACAGTGTAGGTCCTGATCCATGGACTCAACTCTTCCAAGGATACAGCTCTGCACTGTTTGTTATGCCCCACACAGCTTATTCTGGGTATAAAGTTTTTGATCGGTCTGTTTGGCTGTCTGTATACAACATTAAATGTTGGCCATTACTACATGTAATTGAAAAATCATAATTGGTACTCGAGAAGCTCTTGAGTATTAGGACTTAGCTTGTGTGATGAGGGTAGAGGTCATTTTATAGGTCAAATAGACTGAATTTTACATAAGCCATACTTTTTAGAACTACATGTGATAGAGACTTAATATTTGCAAATGTGCTCAAGCCAAAAGGCTTGTGAGTTCTGTAAAAATTTGGTCATGTTGGACAAAGATCAAGGTCATTTAGAGATCAAATAGGCTAAGTTTAACATTGGCTATGTGTGATAAAGTCACTTAGCTCTTGAGCTCAGTACAATTATAGCCATGTCTAACAAAGGTCAATGTCATTTAGCGGTCAAATAGATTGCATTTAACATCGGCCATAAATTTTGATAGGGACTTCATATTATGCATGTGTACTCAATTCAAGAAACTCTTGTGCTCAGTACAAGTTGGGTCATGGCAGACAAAGGTCAAGGTCATTTAAATGTCATGGTCACCTCAGAGGGCAGAGTGTTTCACAAACACATCTTGGTTTTCTTTTATTTTATACATTCGTTACATCTATTAATGTGAGAGCATAATATTGGGATTGTTATGTTCATCAGTCCATCCCTTCCTTTGTTTGAGAGCAACCAGAATTAAAAAATCATTTTACAGAGTTTTTTGTCTGGCATCAACACCACCTTCTAGAATGCTTGGTTTCTTGGACAGTTGTTGCAATGAGAAAGAAAAGTTTTAGAGAAAGATTCATGTATATATAATAGGGAGGGAGATTTAAGAAGCAGGCATTTTGCTGAGGAAAAGGAAGAGAAGTGGAAAGATATTTGTATTTGGGAAAGGGTCAAGTCAGATAACTGCTGAACCCATTTCTCTTATAATGAGTATGCCTTAGATTAAAGCAATTTGAAAATAAAGCAGACTACTAAATGGGGAAATATAAAACTACAGTTGCTGGGTTCCAGATAAGGGGAGTATTTCATAATTTTAAAATTATTTCTGCATTAAAACCCTAGGGTGTCACTACTCATTAGAATTTCCCCGAAGAGATGATTCTAATGAGTAGTAACACCATAGGGTTGGTGCTAAAACAAGTGAGGAAATGTTGGATTTGTTATCGGACCGTTTATGACATTTACTAGTAGTTAGAAGTAGAAAATTTATCCTGAATATTTGAGCACACTCTTGTGTTACCTGCAATGCATTTTAAGAAGAAGCACAGTAACCATTTTGTTTATATGTGTTCAATAAGGAGTCTTTCAAATACTAAAATCCTTATTTTGTCGCTACCAAACAATATGATGTGACAAGGGTTCCAGTTAAGAAGGGGGTATATAAACTGAACAAATCCAACATTTTCTCACTCATTTCAGTACCAAATCCTATGGTGTCACTACTCATTAGAATCGTCTCGAAGAGACGATTCTAATGAGTAGTAACACCATAGGATTTTATGCAGAAATAAAGATTTTAGTTTTTAGCTCACCTGGCACGTGCCAATTAAGGTGAGCTATTTTTATCGTCCTCTGTCCGTCGTCCTCCGTTCGTCGTCAACTATTTCTTTAAACGACATCTCCTAAACTACTGGATGGATTTTAACCAAACTTGGCAGGAATGATCCTTATATGGTCCTCTTTAAAAGTTGTTCAAATGGTTCCGGTCCGTTGCATATCTAGGTCACAGGAGCTAAAAATAGATTGTTTCAATAAAAACTTAAAAAATCTTCTTCTCTGAAACCACAGTACCCTGAGCTTAGATATTTTGCACAAAGCATCATCTTCAGGTCCTCTATCAAGATTGTTCAAATTATACCCCTGGGGTCAAATATGACCCCGCCCCGGGAGTCACAAATTTACAGAGAGTTATAAAGTGAAATCATCAAACCTCTTCTTCTCTGAAACTAATATGACTAGAGCTTTAATATTTGGCATAGTGTAACTTCTAGAGGTACTTTACCAATATTGTTCAAATGTTTCCGGTCCGTTGCATATCTAGGTCACAGGAGCTTAAAATAGATTTTCAAAAAAAAAGCTTAAAAAATCTTCTCTTAAACTACAGTACCTTAAGCTTAGCTATTCTGCACTCAGCATCATCCAATCAGCAATTGGCACAATCATATTGTCATAATTTCTCAGCTTTCCAAGATATGTTACATTTACATCAACGGTCCCAGGTGAGCGATTTAGCCTCGTAACGGCTCTTGTTGAAATACTCCCCTTGATCTGGAGCTCTGATGTGACTTACTCAATCATCGCTTTGTGATGATTCTATTTAGTACTAAGCCATGACTTTGTGATGATTTTGCTCAGTAGTCACAACGTAGGATTTGGTAAAGGCATAATGGAGAAATTAGTGGAAATTTGTTATTTATTTACACTTATGTGGAGCCTTGAAATCGGTCTGTCAGCTCATTCTGTACAGAGTTAATCTTTCTTTAATCCATTACCTCATAGCCTGTTTCTAGTTTTGATGACAGGTGATCACATAAAGCAAGTTGAAAGAAAAGTAGAATTTGCATGTTTAATGATAGTAGTAGCTGCAGGTGACACACTTCTTCCTTTGAATCTCCTGGTTTCATTCCCCTTTGATATATGGCAGATGTTGTTGAATCTTGGTTTCTTGATTGATCAACATTCATAGAAATACTAGTAGTGTTAAAAGATCTGGATCCTTTTATAAACTTGGTTACCCAGTAAAACCCGTTGCTTTCAAGACCACTGTATAGTTGATTAACCTAGTACCTAGTTCCAGTTATTCTAGTTTAACACTTAAAGCAGGTTTAAAGTAAAGCAGAATGTGCCTTATGGCACATTCTGCTTTACTTCCAACCTGCTTTAAGCTATCAGCTGCTAGAGTATAGAAAATAATTCTTATCTTACGTATTCATAACTTTAAGAATTGGAACTATTTTCCTCATTGTAGGAATTAAAGGCGTAAAAAGGTGTATTTATGGGGTAATGGGTTAATTGATAGTGTTAAAGACAAGGCAGCTTAACCTATTTCTAGTTTTGAAGACATGTGACCACTTAAAGCAGGTGGAAAGTAAAGCAGAACGTCCCATTAAGGGGCATTCTGCTTTACTTCCAACCTGCTTTTAGCTATAATCTGCTAGGAAATAGAAAATGTTTTTTATGGTACATATTAATGACCATATAAATTGGAATTTTTCTTCAGTGGAGGAATGATTTGAAAATCTATGGAGTAAAGGGTTAATGCAGGATTGAGTGTTTTCTGCTTTGCTTTCATCTTGTTTTAACCTTTTATATGCAGATATTCAGAACAACTATAAATACTTAAAAGTAAATCATTCAGACCCTGAAGGAGTCATCTGATAAAGATCTGCACTGTTTGCTTTCCTGTTATTGCAGAAATATTTTTAGCTCACCTGGCACGAAGTGCCAAGGTGAGCTTTTAGGATCGCTGGATGTCCTTCGTCTGTCTGTTCACAATTGGTTCGTTAACACTTAGTCAGGTGGGATATATTGAAAATGTGAAATCGAACGGCATTTTTGGGTAAAAGTTGGGAACAGAGCTTTTTAGCATAATTCGGGTATGCTGAGTCGGATTATCCCGGTTCCCAAGCAAAATTTTGAGTTTTTGACCATCTAATTTGCATAAACAAAATGGCCGCCAAAACTGCTAATTGTACACTATACTTTTACCTTTTTCTACACCATGCCTTGTACTTTACTATCGAAATTGACAAATAAGGTGTCTATGTGTGTTTACATGGTCATAAGATATAATTAATCCTTTTCCGATTAAATCTGAGAGTAACAATATTCATGAATATGCAAATTAGCGCCTAAATTGCGACAAAAAGTTGGGATTTATGGAAAATGTGAAATCGAACGGCATTTTCGAGTAAAAGTTGGGAACAGGGCTTTTTAGCATAATTCGGGCATGCTGAGTCGGATTATCTCCGTATCAAAGCGAAATTTTGAGTTTTTGACTATTTAATTTGCATAAACAAAATGGCCGCCAAAACTGCTAATTGTACACTATACTTTTACCATTTTTCTACAACATGCCTTGTACTTTACTATCCAAATTGACAAATAAGGTGTCTATGTGTGTTTCCATGGTCATAAGATATAATTCAACCACTTCCGATTAAATCCGAGAGTTTCAATAGTTATGAATATGCAAATTAGCGCCTAAAATGCGACAAAAAGTTAAAAATTCATAGTATGTAGTTATATAACTAGTCAAGGAAATGTATTAGTAGAAATGAGGTGTCTGTATACTGTGTTGTGAATTATATTTGTTTAGAATATTTGCCCCAGAGTTCTACGTACCGTGTCAAGGTTCTGGGGCTTTATTGTTATAGGGTATTGGTTTTGTTTATTAGACCGAGAGTATCCCCTCTGCCAAGACCTAAGAGGAAGGCAGGTCGGTGGTTTTGATCCCATGCGCTGCTCGCCAACCAAAATCATCTTCATGAATTCCATCATACCCCACCATTCATCGGCGATATATTAACTGCTTTGTGTCCCAGTACCGTAAAACCCAACTCATCCATTCATCAGTGTTATATGACATATTTTGTGTCGCAGTGCCGTAAAAACCCAACTCATCCATCCATCCATTAGAACCTATGAGACACTTTAATTGTAAAAGCGTTCAGAGAACATAACAGAAATGTCGGCGTGCATTATTAGAGTTGCCTTAAGCCCCGTTCTCACTGTCCCGGTTTTGGTCCCCGGCAGTCACCGGGAGTACAACCTTAGCAGGGATCTTCCGGGATCGACCGGGATGATACGCGATCGACCGGACTTCAACCGGATGCCACCGGCTAACAGCCCCGGATGCTCTTAAATGTTTAATACAACCGGGGGTCACCGGGACAAATTACCAGAACGGGCTTAATCTGGGGAATGCCGGGGCAACGCCGGAGCTTTAACGGCACATCCTGGGCATCCCGGGTCTCTACCGTGAACAACCGGGGTGTTTGCAAGCATAGAATTGATAAATATTTTTTAAAAAACGCAACTTTCTACCTTTCCTATTTAGCGTTTGGGTTTCGCCTGCATGTAAATTGGTAATAATATATGGTGCAATATAGTGGACTTCACATTGCAATGAACTTCCAGAAGGCTATTCGGTATCATATGACATGATCTGGTTTAGCTGAAGTATGGCTGGAGAGTGGACTTCTGGGAGAGGGTGCAGTGCAACTTGTTATCTCAGGAAAGTCATACAATAAGGCCATGAGATCTCACAAACTCACCTTGCAGTCTCTATGGAAGCTGTTATTGCCACCGTTTCTCTTATTTGCTATTGAAGCGGACAAAGAATGTCGTGAGAGAATTATAGCAATGGCTTCTGATGACAACCCTGGACAATTTGCAGAACCGATCAGATGATGTGAACTTCACCTTCTGGTGGACGTACATGAACATGGTTTCAGTATTGCTGCAATTCTCCCGTGCTCAGAGAGATGGTATCTGGGACCTTTATAAACAATTTTTCACCCTGATATTGCCATACTTTATGCGGTATGATCATCTGAACTATGCAAGAAGGGGTCCGGTGTATATAGCTGAGATGAACCAGCTGCTAGAGCCTGTGTTATCAGAGTTTCAAAGGGGCAACTTTGTTGTCAAACGTTCCGTCCAAAGTTCAACCAGGTAGACCCCGACTAAGCTATGGAATTGATAAATGGTACTGGAAAGAGAGGGTGGAGGTCAACATGTGAACAACATCAGCACTTTGTAAATGGGCACTGGCATATAATTTGAGACCACACATTGCAGCTCAAACCCATGCTATGTACAACAACTCTCCTGGTAGTAGATATATTTACAATAAAGCAAACAAGTCGCGACAAAAGCGGGACAATGATCAGGAAATTGCATCGGTCTCGACTTTCCAGAGATTCAAAGTATTTGCATCTGCTTCACAAATCATTGCAAAATTTGGCCACAAAAGATCTAGCAACACAGGGAATCCAAACCTCGTTACTTTGTGCAAAACAACTCGAACAGGACAAGCTGAACACAATTTGTTGATGAGAGGATAGTTTTATGGGAACAAGGTGAAAAGCCAGCTGTCCCAATCCATGCACCTCTACACAGAAGCAATGCCAAAACGTTTGCATCGCTGTATGAAGTGGTCAAAGATTCTAAAGACAAGGACAAACGGATCATCATGAAAGCAGACAGAAATGTATTCCGACGCCTTGTTACAGCTTGCGAAGCCGGTCGTCCAGTAGACCTGCCAGCTTTTCTAAAGCAGGAGCTTCTGCCAGTCCCTGTGTCACTTGCTGAAATGGATGGTTCATTCCGCACAGAAATCAAATCTGTACGGGTAGATAAGCCGACTGAAGATGTGTCATGCCCTAGTGATATTGAGATTGAAACATCATCATCATGCCTTTTTATTGATAGACAAGCGTTGGTGGTTGCTCTTGGAAAGCCTCAAAATGCTGTAACATTTGGTGATTTGGCCGACACTTTCCTAAGTGCAGTACTGAAGGCGGGGTGTAACTATCAACGGATAGATGTTGTGTTTGACAGATATAGAGAGGAATCAATTAAAGGAGCTACCATGACAAGGCTTACACAAACAGCAAGACCAATAAGACGTCTTGTTGAAGGACGTAATGTACCTCTTCCAAATAACTGGACAATTTTTCTGTCCCTCCCTGAGAAACAAAGTTGATCTTGCACATTTCTTGTCAGAAGATTTGAGTTCGCATGCAGGTACCTAAATATAAAGAGTGTAGTTGTTGGGGGTTTAAGAGAAGAGCTCGAGATTCGGTCATCAAATACCAGCACTAATTTGACTAAATTGATAGCCACCCATGAAGAAGCTGACACTAGGTTGGTGTTACATGCTGTTCACAGTCAGTTCAATACAGTTGTAGTCTCATCGAGGGACACTGATGTTCTCGTGCTTTTAGTGTCTCATTTCAACCATGCACATTGTGCACACCTTTGGATGATGACTGGAACTGCCAAGCAACGGCGATACATACCCCTTGATACGGTTTTCAATAAGCTACCAAGAGGTTCAGCAACAGCTCTGATACCATTTCATGCTTTGACTGGATGCGACACTATGTCCTAGATTGCAAATCATACCAAAACTTCATCTTGGGAGAATCTTTAAAGACAACCACCAGTTACTAATCAACTTAGGAGCAGGTGATCTCTAAGAAGAAACCATTTCTGATTCTGAAACATTTGTCTGAAGAATATATGGCGTGCAGAACACAAATTCTGTTGATTCAGCGCATATACTTTTCTCCATGCCGTCAACCGGCAACCTAGAAGCTTGATGCTCTTTGTTCCCACTAACTTGCGTGTGCACTATCAAGCGATGGTTTGGAGGAATGCTCAATGTGGCATACCAGAACGTCCTCCACCTTTAGATTTGGGATGGCAGCGTTGTGATTTGGGAATAGGATTTCAGCCTATTCTAAGGTCTCTATGCCCAATACCAGAAAGTTGTATGGAGATGATTTCATGTTCATGTCAGAAGAAATGTAGGACAAACCGTTGCAAATGCCGCAAATCTGGAATACGATGCACAACCATGTGTACATGCCAGCAACAGAATGGTGGTCAACCTAGTTTTAAGTACAACATTTTTATTGTACCAGATTAAACGTTTTCTTGCGAATTTAAAATGAATTGCTGCCATTATACCTTCTACTTGTCATGTCGTTGCGGTTACAGTAGGAAACTGAGCACGTACACTGATAATACAATAGTACAGTAGTGGTTAAAATGCATAAAATCACCTTAGTTTCAACTAAGTTAGGGTGAAAATGAAAGGAATTGCCTTTTCCGTAATGGCGGACGCTAATTTACATATTTGAGAGCATTATATGCCACTAAGTACTTTCAAAATATCTTTATCACATTTTCTGGTCCTAAACCGATAAATATGGACACTTTTCGTATCTTTTTGTAACGCTGTTTTAAAGGGTTATTAAGAGCATGTTACAAGAATTGTCAAAAATGATAATTTGGCGGCCATTTTGTTTATGCAAATTAGATAGTCAAAATCTCAAAATTTCGCTTGGGAACCGGGATAGTCGGATTCAGCACACTTGAATTATGTTAAAAAGCTCGGTTCCCAACTTTTACCCAAAAATGCCGTTCAACTTGTATACAGAGCCCTTTTCCTGAAATCCCGCTAGTCTAACTCTAGCGGCTACAAATTTCATCCAATCTTCATGAAACTTGATGACAATGTTTGTCTTGATGAAATCTAGGTCATGTTTGAATGTGGGTCATGTCGGGTCAAAAACTAGGTCACTAGGTCAAATCATAGAAAAATCTTGTTAACACTCTAGAGGCTACAAATCTTATTGGATCTTATTGAAACTAAATCAAAATGTTTGTCTCATTGATATCTAGGTCAAGTTCGAATATAGGTCATGCTTGGTCAAAAACTAGGTCACTAGGTCAAATCATAGAAAAACCTTGTTAACACTCTAGAGGCTACAAATCTCTTTGGAATTTAATGCATCCTATTCAGAATGTTTGCCTAATTGATATCTAGGTCAAGTTCGAATATGGGTCATGTCTGGTCAAAAACTAGGTCACTAGGTCAAATCATAGGAAAACCTTGTTTACACTCTATATGCTACAAATCTCACCTTATCTTCATGAAACTTAGTCAAAATGTTTGATTCATTCATATCTAGGTCTAGTTCGAATATGGGTCATGTCTGGTCAAAAACTAGGTCACTAGGTCAAATCATAGAAAAACCTTGTTAACACTCTAGAGGCTTCAAATCTCATTGGATTTTAATGTAACTTGGTCAGAATGTTTGCCTAATTCATATCTAGGTCAAGTTCGAATATGGCTCATGTTGGATCAAAATTTAGGTCACTAGGTCAAATGAAAGAAAAACTTTGTTAACCCTCTAGAGGCTACAAATCTCATTAGATCTGATTGAAATATTGCCAGAATCTTTGCCTACATCAAATCTAGGTCAAAATCAAATGTGGATTGTGTCTGGTCAAAAACTAGGTCAAATCATTGAAAAATCTTGTTAACACTAAAGGTTGATTGTGGGTCATGTCCAGTCGTAATCTAGGTCACTATAGGTCATGTTTTACATGGTGTACCTGGTGAGCGATTTAGGGCCATGGTGGCCCTTGTCTTAAATAAATCAGCCATAAAACGCAGCATAACCCAGTCAATTTCAAAAGTTAAGAAGTCCATATGACTTTCAGCATGGAAATGGTAAAGCAACCTTCTACACAAAATCTTGAATGATAAAAAAGCTGGTTTTACTGTGCTTCAAACTTTGTGTTTTTGAAATGAAATCCAAGATATCGCAAGTTAGTCAGGCTAGATCGAGTTGCTTTATGCACACACACCACTAAACTAGCAGAGCTCCAGATAAGAGGAGGAGTATTTCAAAAACTAAAATCTTTATTTCTGCATTAAACCCTATGGTGTCACTACTCATTAGAATCGTCTCAAAGAGACGATTCTGATGAGTAGTAACACCATAGGATTTGGTGCTAAAATGAGTGAGAAAGTGTTGGATTTGTTCATTTTACTCCCTCTTATCTGGAGCCCTGGACTAGTGTTCTTGTTTCACCAGCATTACATTGATTTCACTCTGTTCTTTATAAGCCGGCTTACTAGACTGTCTCCCATACATTGGTAATGTTCATGTTGTCTTCTTGTGTTATATAAACTTTACAAACAGTGTACCTTAAGTTTTAACCCATTACCCCATAGCCTGTTTCTAGTTTTGAAGTCTGTTGACCGCTTAAAGTAGGTTGAAAGTAAAACAGAATGTGCATTCTACTTTACTATTAGCCGGCTTTAATCTACTATCTGCTAGAAAATATTTCCTATGGTACTTACTTATAACTGTATAAAAGGGACTATTTTCTTTAGTGGAGGGATGAATTAAAATCACAATTTTAAATTTTAAAATCTATGGAATACTGGGTTATTTCTTGACCTAAGTTTTTCTACATTGTGCACAAATACCTATGTATAGCACACTTCTTATTTACTCTATCCTTATTTGAGTCACCATGATAAAGAAATGAGTGATTCTTTAGAGACTGTAGACCTACATCAGGCATCTGATCAGGGTCTGCACTGTTTGGAATCCACATCAACTTGCTTTAACCCATTACCACATAGCCTGTTTCTAGTATTGAAGATAGGTGACCACTTAAAGCAGGTTAGAAGTAATGCAGAATGCGCCCCAATGCGCATTCTGCTTTACTTTCAGCCTGCTTTAAGCAACCATCTATTAGAAAATCAGAAATATCTATTATTCATGACCGTATAAAATGGAATTGTTTTCTTCAGTGGTTGAAATTTTAAGATGCGTAAAAAGGCGTATTTATGGGATAATGGGTTAATATTAGAACAGATGTGTATATCCTGATCAGACACAGATTGTATGTGGTGTATGATTTGGGTCTGACATGTTTTAAACTAATATAGTTTGTTTCTCACATTATAAGGTTTAATTGTTTTGGGTTTTTTCTCCAGAGGCCCTCTAATCTGGTGATTTATATTTTACTGTATTGGCCTCTTGTTTGAGATGTTTCATCTACGGTTTCATAACTTGGAACACCTATTTTCTGCAGTGGAATCTGTGTTCATGTGTATTGTTTAGGCTATTTATTTTCGAGCATTTCTAGCTCACTTTGGCACTTCAGCTCACCTGGCATGAAGTGCCAAGGTGAAAT
Source organism: Gari tellinella (assembly GCA_922989275.2). Taxonomy (NCBI): domain Eukaryota; kingdom Metazoa; phylum Mollusca; class Bivalvia; order Cardiida; family Psammobiidae; genus Gari; species Gari tellinella. The sequence goes on along the minus strand of OV277860.1, from coordinate 63,768,889 downwards.
ATTAAGATCGCTGGATGTCCGTCAACCGTCTGTCTGTCCATCCGTCAGTCGTCCACAATTGGTTCCTTAAGACTCTAGCGATTACAAATTTCATTGGATCTGCATAAATCTTGATGACAATGTTTGTCTTGAAAAAATGAAGTCCAGTTCGAATGTGGGTCATGTCGGGTCAAAAAATAGGTCAGAAGGTCAAATCATAGAAAACCTTATTAACACTCTAAAGGTAACAAATCTCATTAGATCTTAACGAAACTTGGTCAAAATGTTTGCCTCATTGATATCTAGGTCAAGTTTGAATGTGGGTCATGTCCTTATCTCCAGTAGAAGTCTAGGTAACTAGGTCAAATCATAGAAAACTCTTGTAAACAATATAGAGGCTACAAATCTCATTAGGTATTAATGAAACTTGTCTCATTGATATCTAGGTCAAGTTTGAATGTGGGTCATGTAAGGTCAAAAACTTGGTCACTAGGTCAAATCATAAAAAAACATTGCTAACTCTCTAGAGGCTGCAAATCTCATTAAATCTTAATGAATTGTCATCAAAACATTTGCTTTATTGAAATATAGGCCACAGTTGAATGTGGGTAGATATATGGATTTATTTCAACATAAAATTTACAATAAAATGGCAATCTGTTATTAAAAACATACACAGTAAACAACAATATATATTGTTTAATATAGCCATGTCACTCAACATTATATGTCAAGGATAACACAAAAAAGAGTAAGAATTACTCTTATTTCCATTGTGGTCCTTGCTCATATCTGTTCAAAAACTAGGTCACTAGGTCAAGTTTTGCATAGTGTACCCAGGTGAGCGCTCTATGGCCATCTTGGTCCTCTTGTTATTTAAACCCTTGGAAAGGTTTTTTCCTCGTTCAATATATTAATCTATAGAAATCAACCCAAATGGTGTTTAATTAACTCTTTACCGAACAGCCAAAAGTGCAAATCACCAGGTATTATTTCATTGATACATAACTTTACTTCTTTAACTTGTTCCTCCTTTGAAGAAAATAGTTCCACAATCATGGATTATGTATCATGAGAAAAAGTTTTTTTATCCTAAAAGATTTTAGCTTAATGCAGACTAAAAGTAATTTTTGAATGCGCCTCAAGGTGCACTCTGCATGCTTTACTTTCAACCTGCTTTAAGTGGTCACCTATCTTCAGTACTAGAAACAGGCTATTAGGTAAAGAGCTAAAGATGCATGACCTAAATATTTCAATGATAACAGTGAACTGTTAATTAAGATTTAATGTATCTAGCAAAAGTAGTACAGAAAACATCTTGAAGAGCTTTCTGTATGTTTTGTCATGCATTAAACTGCCATATTTGTTCGATAGACTCATGGTTCTTCATTTGAATGATCATTGAATAATGATATATATAGGTTGGCTGTAAAATGTGATTTTGGTTCAACATTCAGAAATACTTTGAATACATCTTGGTTCTTGGTGCTATATAAGGAGAGATATAGTGATGCCAGTCAAATACTTCGAGAATCTTATCCAAGGGCTCTAGATAAGGGGAGTATTTAAAAAAACTTGAATATTTATTTCTGCATTAATCCCTATGATGTAACTTTACTCATTACGAGGTGATTCTAATGAGCATAAGTAACACCATATGAATGTTATGGTACTGAAATGAGTGAGATCCCTCTTATCTGGAGCCCTGTCAACCCATTACCCATAGCCTGTTTCTAGTTTTGAAGATATGTGATCACTTAAAGCAGGTTGAAAGTAAAGAAGAATGTGCCTTAAGGCACATTCTGCTTTACTTTCAGCCTGCTTTAAGCTATTATCTGCTAGAATATAGAAAATATTTCTTATGATTTTTATTTGTGACAGTATAAATTTGAATGATTTTCTTCAGTAGAGGACTTGATTTTAGGCGTAAAAAGGCGTATTTTTGGGGTAATGGGTTAATGGGTTAATATGTGGCACTGAGGCGGTCCTCTATTCTTCTTGAATATATTTATTTCAGATTGGCCTTGAGTTTAATTTGATATGATAACCTTGACTGATCTATTGAATGGTTTTAGACAAAGCATGTTCCATGCAGTTGTTTTCAATTATAGTCATAATATTTTGTAGTTAAACTAATATAACTATGTTTCTCAGTAAATGAGCTTTATTTTTCAGGATAACCATTAAATGAAATGTAAGTGAAACACATATTACAGCTACTTGGCAGAACGCTCTTTCAAGCATTTGATTGGTCAGATTTGAGCCTAGGCTCAAATCTGACCAATCAAATTGCTTGAGAACAAACTCAGACTCAACTCAAACACTTTATAATCTTGGAGCCTGGTTTAACTTATTATGGCATCTCATCAGGATCCAAACAGAATGATATCATCTATTGAACACTAAAACTACTTTGGGTTCCAAGAGCTTAAAAGAAGGTGGTCATATATAGCCCCAAAACAGGAAATAAAGAATATGTGTTTTACTTTCATCCTGTTTTTTAAGCAGTAACTGCCATAAATCGTAAAATTAGTTTTTTTCTTATAGAAGATGACAAGCTGAATTTTATTCTTCTACATTTACAGATTTTTCTCTATGATGATTTAAATTATTGTAACGTTTTTATTTGATGAGTTAACAGTATGTAATAGTGGTACAATAACATTGCCAGGTATAAGAAAGGCTGTTTCAGCCGAACTGCAGATAACAATGCATAAACAACATATTACTGCAGGGCTCCCTGTACCGATAAGGGAAGTATTTCAAAAATTGAAATCTTTATTTCTGCATTAAACCCTATGGTGCTACTACTCATTAGAATCGTCTCTTCGAGACGATTCTAATGAGTAGTAACACCATAGGATTTGGTGCTAAAATTAGTGAGAATTGTTGGATTCGTTCATTTTACTCCCTCTTATCTGAAACTGTTTTTCCAACTTTTTCTCTTATGCCTCCACTGCACTCTATGTTGTGACTAGTTATAAGAATCATTGCAAAGCCACAATCCTAATCAGTTGTCACATCATAGGGTTTGATGGAGGCATAATGTTTTTGGAAATACTCACTTTCTCTGAAGCTCGATCTGTGTATATATGGTAGTTGAGATGAATTCTCTTCGATTATGGTGCTAAATTATTTTATAATTACAGGGCATGCTCATTTCTGATAAAACTTATAGACTGAGAATTGATGTATTTATTTAATAATGTATAACTCTCAAAATTGTCTAGAAGATTGCTTTTTAGCTCACCTGAGCTAGCTCAGGGTGAGCTTTTGCAATACTTGAATGTCCGTCGTTCGTCGTTCATCGTCAACAATTTTAGTGTTTACACTCTAGAGGCCACAATATTTATCCAATCTTTCTCAAACTTGCTCAGGTTGTATATTACCATAAGAGTTCGGATGAGTTCGATTATGCTTGAAATCGGACTAATAGGTCAAGAGTAATCTACCTTTGAATTGCTGAAAATGCCATATTTACGGGTGTTTACACTCTAGAGGCCACAATTTTTATCAAATCTATCTCAAACTTGCTCAGATTGTATATGACCATAAGAGTTCAGATGAGTTTGATTATGGTTGAAATCTGATCAATAGGTTGAGAGTAATCTACCTTTGAACTGCTGAAAATGCCATATTTAATAGTGTTTACACTCTAGAGGCCACAGTTTTTATCCAATCTATCTCAAACATGCTCAGATTGTATATAACCATAAGAGTTAAGATGAGTTGGATTTTGGTTGAAATCAGACTAACAGGTTTAGAGTTATCTACCTTTGAACTGCTGAAATTGTCATATTTAAGGGTGTTTACTCTCCAGGGGTCACAATTTTTATCCAATCTATCTCAAACTTGCTCAGGTTGTATATGACCATAAGAGTTTGATTGAGTTCGATTATGATTGAAATCGGACGAATAGGTTGAGAGTTATCTACCTTTGAATTGCTGAAAATGTCATATTTAAGGGTGTTTACACTCTAGAGGCCACAATTTTTATCTAATCTCTTTCAAACTTGCTCAGATTGTATATGACCATAAGAGTTCAAATAAGTGTGATTATGGTTGAAATCAGACCTATAGGTCAAGAGTTGTCTGCCCTTGAATTGCTGAAAATGCCATATCGAACAGCGTTTACACTTTTGCAACTACAGTTTTGAATGGATTTTGATTTTACATGCACACAAAGTATATACCTATAAGTTCTCAAAGGAGTGAAATTATTGTTGAAATCAATAATTGTAGCAAAAGTTATTTGCCCTTGATATACTTTGAAATGCTAGAAAAGGCTTCCTTTCAGTATTGTTTAGGCTCTAGTTATCTGCCCTTGATGTAGTCTACCATACTAGTATTATGAGGTTGTATTCCAAAATTGTTTACATGCTATACTACAAATTTGAATGGATTTAAATTAAAACTGATGAAACAGTAAGATAAAGCTATCAAGCTTCAGTACAACAGGTGAGCGATATCAGGGCCTTCAGGCCCTCTTGTTAATTGTATGAGAACTAGACTATGTGAAACTGCCATGTGATAAGATTGGAAGAAATAAGTTTACAACATAGACTTATTCCATTTTGATAATTAATACTTATCTTTACATTACAATGTGGTTAAAATTCACCAACAGTGAAAAATATGGTTTGCAATATCGCAATTATATCCCCCTGCTTCATAATATTAAATTTTACCCATTTAAGCTTAACCCATACCCAAAATTACGCCATTAATTTATTCCTTGACTGAAGAAAATTGTTTCAATAATTCCAATTGATAAATTAAGTCATAAAAAATCATATTCATTAAAAATATTTATATTTGTAGAAGATTTTAGCTTTAAAAGCAGGCTGAAAGTAGAGCAGAATGCACCTTAAGGCGCCTTCTGCTTTTCTTTCAACCTACTTAATAAGTGATCACCTATTTTCAAACAAGAAACAGGCTATGGGGTAATGGGTTAATCAGTAAATATTGACTTTCAGTTTACCCAGTGTAATCTGGACCCAAAGGTTATAAAGCTTTTTGAGTTGAGTCTGAAGTCATTCTCAAGCATTTGATTGGTTAGATTTGAGCCTAGGCTCAAATCTGACCAATCAAATGCTTGAGAACAAACTCAGATACTCAACTCCTGTAACTGAAACTTTTGTCTTTACAGATAAGAATGATGGGTCATCGTTTTCACGATCTCGGAGTTCAAGTATGTCGAGTCTAGAGAATGTGTCCAAAGAAGCCATCCAGTGTCTTGTGTTTGCAGATTCATATACAAGGAAATTTGGTAAGCGTTAAGCCTTAAAACAGATTTCTAGATAAAATTCCAAAATTACAACCATTCCTTAAGACAGGGGACTGCTTTAGCCTGTTTCTAGTATTGAAGATTGGTGACTACTTAAAGCAGGTTGAAAATAAAGCAGAATGTGCCTTAAGACACATTCTGCTTTACTTTCAGCCTGCTATTAAGCTAATATCTGCTAGAATAAAGAAAAAAATTCTTATGATACATATTCATCTCTGTATTAACTATAATTATTTTCTTCAGCGGAGGAAGAAATCAAATATTAAAATGGGTATTTATGGAGTAAAGGGTGAAGACAGGTGGCTGTTTAACCCTTTTCTCCATAGAAGCGCATTTAGCGCATTTAATTCATGAACAAATACTCGAAATATGTTCTATATGTTAACAGATATTAGCTTAAAAGACGCTGAAAATAAAGCAGAATGGGCACATTCTGCTTTACTTTCAACCTGCTTTAAGTAGTCACCTATCTATCTTCAATACTAGAAACTGACTATGGAGTAAAGATTTTAAGCAAGATAAAGGAGCTTTCTGCGTTTATGTTTGTTTTGCTTGTGAGCTGCTATCTGTCTTTTTAATACTATCAATTTGTCCTTAGAATGATAACAAGACAAGTGTATTGTATTATATAAGACTTCTTATACATTGGTATGTATTGATTTGTAGCACAGGATTTTGCCTTGCAGCCCAACTCATGCTGATAGAAATAATTTGATGTCATCTCTCTTTGACTGCAGATAATTTCACATGTCCATGTCTATGGGTGGGGACAAGCCTTGGTTCTGTGTTGGTGATTGTGCTGAATCTGCCTCCCTCAGGGGAGCAGCGATTAACACAACCAGTAATAGTCTCACCAAGTGGTAAGTAACTGGTTCCTTCTAATGTCACTATCATCATAGCATATAGATAAAGTGAGTTGTCAGAGCTTCAGATTCAAAATAATAAAACTTTTTATTTCTCAAACTTGTATATGTTGAAATATTTGTATTTTAAGTTAAAACTTGGTTGGCCACGTTTTAACTTTGAAATACGAATATGTTCGACTTAAGCCTTTCATGGTCAAATTTATTGTGAGGTTTTTACCCCGTCACCACAATATTTTCGTCTACTTCTATATTGATGTCTGCAATATTGTTTCAAAGTTAAATTTAAAGCTGTATAACTAACGTAATTTCAAAACAAGTAGCTAAACAGTTTTGATCCTGATCAGATGCCACATTATGCGGCATCTGATAAGGATAAAAAATGTTTGTAAATAGGCTTTATGGCATCATTGAGAGTGAAAGGGTTAAACCACATTTGGATCAACATTGGCCACGTTTTAAAAATAAATGTTCAAACTTAAACAAAGTAGATATAATGACAATCAACTGTGAATCAAGTGAAGCGTGTTCCGGATATAGGGGATCTGTCATAGCTGATCTCAAACGAGTCTAGAATTGAAATGTTATTAAGCGAGCCTTGGCGAGCTTAATAACTTTTCTATTCTGGACAAGTTTGGGATCAACTTGTCTTAAGGATGTCGGCCTGTCTTTTTGAGCATTATGAAATTTCCGAAATTTTTTACGAACTCGTTTTCAAAAAAATGGTAAGAACTCATTTTTGGTGAATGCATACAGTAATAAAACACTATTTTCCTGGGAAAAAATTGGATTTTCGTTCCGGAAGGGACTTTTTAAGTTTTATGTCCTATTCGTAGTTAACAGCATACACTGTTTTCATAGGTAGGTTGTATTTTGTTACATCCGATTTCATTTCAATTTCTCAGAAAATAAGCATGAAATTTTCATGGTAGTACAGTTTTAGTATAAACTATAGATAACTCAATAGATAAAATGAATTTTTTTGGAAAAAAAATATTTTTGGTAAAAGTACACAAAAAATTGAAAAAATGAGAAAAAATGGATTTTTTTTGATAAAATGATCTATATCTATTTTAAAAGGTACGGGACCCTGTGTTTTTATTTGCTATTTCACTAAAACTTTTTGTTTGCAAGGCTAAAAACAACAAATAAAACATTTGGTATTTAGTTTGCTACAATTTGTAGGGCAATTTTCGCAGTGCCTTATTCTCCTATTATAAAAAAGTGGGTGGGGTAAATTTTACTCCTTTCTGGTGAAATCAAATATTTTTATTTTGGATCTTGAAAAAACATTATTTTCAGGGTTTATTCTTACTATGGTAATATAAATTAGGATACTTTTGGTACAAATAGATTGTTTAAATAAAGATTGAAAAACCTTAGTACAAAAAAGTAGGAGTTTTTATGAAGCTTCAATTTTAGGGGATTAGCCTTGAAAAATCTCAAATTGTGAAAAAGAAAGGTCCGGTACCCCCAATTTTTTCACCAGTTTTGTCACAGAAACTAATTTTACTATCAGCATGCAAAGTTTGAAGAATTTGGTATTTACTTTACCAAGGTGCACCTACCCCCTTAAACATCGACGAGTGAAAGATTCTTTTTCTCCAATAACCAATGATTTTAAACTATTTTTCAAAGCAATAGGCATTTATTTGGAACCAGGTGACCTCAAAACGCCGTTATAAATAGTGACATTATAATGACGTCATTAAATTGATCTTACACGTGTTGAAGATAAGGATATTCTCGTGATCGTTGTTCACTATAAAAAAGAAGGGTAGTTATGTGAGAATTCGAAGTTTGACTGTATGATGTTTGTTGTTTCAGGGACTTTTTTCAGGTTGAAAGGTGCCATTCAGTGTATGTCATTCCTTGACTGTATGATGTTTGTATTTTAGGTACTATTTTCCGGTTGAAAGGTGCCATTCAGTGTATGTCATTCCTTGACTGCAATGGTATGATCATTCCAGCTATAACTTCCGGTGCATGGAAAGACAATTCCAAAGAGGAATCAAAGAATTCCAAATCTACAACACGTGAGTACCAACACACACTTTGATTAACTCATTCACCCCTGAAACTTTTTTGGAAAATTCCAATTTCAAAATAAGTCAAGTCCATTTGTGACTATTTAGGGTTTATTTTGATAATATATTTCAAAATGGCAATCAGTGTAGACCCTGATCAGAGGGCTCCTTAAGGAGCCCTCCGATCAGGGTCTACACAGTTTGCATGGGACAAGTGTAATCCTCACAGGTACACTGTTTGTAAATGACAAGTATACTCCTCGCTAGGGTTGAATGTGTTAACCCTTTCCTCCAAATAAGTGCCATAGGATGTGTATGCCTACGTCTCCACATGCGTGCTACAATGAATGTTTATTGATGGTGTTAAATACAGATGGAAGCTTAACCCATTACCTCATAAATACACCTTTTTACGCATGTAACTTATTCCTTCACTCAAAAAAGTGGTTCAAATTTATACAGCCAGGAATATGTATCAGAAGAATTATTTTTCTTATTCTAGCAATTGGTAGCTTAAAGTAGACTAAAAGTAAAGCAGAATGCGCCTTAAGGCGCATTCTGCTATAATGCGGCGTATTATCAGGATCCAAATTGTTTGACATTCTGACCATGATTTGAGATTTTTCTATTTTTAAAAACAGAAGCAGACGATAATTTTTGCAGACGAAGAAATTACCTAGCATGCAAAGAATTAGTTCTTCCAACACTTCATAGTTATTGTCTGCTGAAAATGTTGATAGCTGAAATTTGGACATTGACATTGTTTTTGTGGATTTTGTCTCATGTTTACAAAGGAGCAAATGCAAAATTAAAGTGGTTTTACATCTAACATCTATGAATTCTTGTTCTGTATCTTATGACAACCTTTGTCGTTTGATCATTTATGAAATAGGGCACAGGGGCCCGTTGCATAAAACTTTGTATGAGTCAGATCCTAAGTCAGATTTTAAAAGTCTCAATTATTGTTTATTTCTCCATCCAATCCTGTCTTGTGATATCTCTGGAATCGTCAGAAATTATATGTATTGTAAAGTTTTGACTTATGACCATTTTTGTTGTACAAGGTTTTATGAAACGGGCCCCTGTTTCATAAAGTCCACTGAAGAACTTTATCTTGCGAAGCATAAAAAACTGCCAATATTTCACTTATACATGTCTATTATTTTACAGCTCAGAAAGCCAAGATTTCACCCAGCTCATCTACAGAAGTGGCAGATAGACAGTTTGCCATCATTTGCTCTGAAAAACAGGCTCGGGTAAGTGTAGGAATTCAGTGAATTCATCATCTATTATGGCATATCTTATCCTTCAACCCATTACCCCATACATATCTTTTTATGCCTTTAATTTATTCCTCCACCAAAGAAAACAGTTCCAATTTATACAGTCATAAATTTGTGTCATAAGAAAAAGTTTCTATATTCTAGAGTAAAAGTAGATGGTAGCTTAGAACAGGCTGAAAGTAAAGAAGAACTATTTTCTCCAGTGGAGGAATAAATTACATGCACTAAAAGGCACTTCTTTGGGGGAAATGATTAATTTATACTCAAATTCTAATGAACTATTGATACTTCCTCCTGGCCAAACATTGTAACTTTCGTGTTGATCCAAAATACAATACTTTCTAACTGTTTTAACCCATTGCCCCATAAATAGGCCTTTTTAGCTCGCCTGTACGTAGTACATGACGAGCTATTGCAATACCCCCGGTGTAGTCGTCGTTGTCGTCTTCGTCGTGAACGGCGTAAACAATTTTAAGAAAATGTCTATAACTTCTATGTCCCTTGAGGTATAGCTTTCATAGTTGGTATGTGTGTGTATATGGACAAGACCTTCCCATGCACAGAAAAATGTTGACCCCTGTGACCTTGACCTTGAACTTAGGGCCTGCGTTTAGGTTTCGAAATCTGTGTTTAGGTTTCGAAAAATGCCTTTAACTTTTATGTCCCTTGAGGTATTGCTTCCATAGTTGGTGTGTGTGTGTATATGGACAAGACCTTTCCATGCACAGAAAAATTTGGACCCCTGTGACCTTGAACTTAGGGCCTGCGTTTAGGTTTCGAAATCTGTGTTTAAGTTTAGAAAAATGCCTTTAACTTCTATGTCCCTTGAGGTATTACTTTCATAGTTGGTATGTATGTGTATATGGACAAGACCTTAACATGCAAAGAAAAATTTAGACCCCTGTGACCTTGACCTTGAACTTAGGGCCTGTGTTTAGGTTTAGAAATCTGTGTTTAGGTTTAGAAAAATGCCTTTAACTTCTATGTCCTTTGATGTATTGCTTTCATAGTTGGTATGTATGTGTATATGGACAAGACCTTTCCATGCACAGAAAAAAATAGACCCCTGTGACCTTGACCTTGAACTTAGGGCCTGTGTTTAGGTTTCGAAATCTGCGTTTAGGTTTTGAAAAATGCCTTTAACTTCTATGTCCCTTGAGGTATTGCTTCCATAGATAGTATGTGTGTGTATATAGACAAGACCTTTCCATGCTCAGAAAAATTCAGACTCCTGTGATCTTGACCTTGAACTTAGGGCCTGCGTTTAGGTTTCGAAATCTGCGTTTAGGTTTCAAAAAATGCCTTTATCTTCTATGTCCCTTGAGGTATTGCTTTCATAGTTGGTATGTGTGTGTATATGGACAAGAACTTTACATGCACACAAAAATTTGGACCCCTGTGACCTTGACCTTGAACTTAGGGCCTGCGCTTAGGTTTCGAAATCTGTGTTTAGGTTTAGAAAAATGCCTTTAACTTCTATGGCCCTTGAGGTATTGCTTTCATAGTTGGTATGTATGTGTATATGGACAAGACCTTTACATGCACACAAAAATTTAGACCCATGTGACCTTGACCTTGAACTTAGGGCCTGTGTTTAGGTTTCGAAATCTGCGTTTAGGTTTCGCAAAATGCCTTTAACTTCTATATCCTTTGAGGTATTGCTTTCATAGTTGGTATGTGTGTGTATATGGACAAGACCTTTCCATGCACAGATAAATTAGGACCCTTGTGACCTTGACCTTGAACTTAGGGCCTGTGTTTAGGTTTTGAAAAATGCCTTTTACTTCTATGTCCCTTGAGGTATTGCTATCATAGTTGGTTTAAGTGTGTATATGGACAAGACCTTTCCAGGCACAGCAAAATTTAGACCTCTGTGACCTTGACCTTGAACTAAGGGCCAATGTTTAGTTTTCGAAATCTGTGTTTTGGTTTTGTCAAAATTTTTATTACTCCAATGTCCATTGAAATATTCCTTTCATATTCAGTTTGCTTGTGTGTATGGACAAGATCTTTCCTTGCATGCAAAATGTTTGAGCCCTCTGACCTTGACCTTGAACTTAGGACCCGCGTTTAGGTTTCAAAGTCTGCGTTTAGGTTTCTCAAAATTTCTTTAACTCATATATCCATTGAGATATTTCTTTCATATTTGGCATACATGTGTATATGGACAAGACCTTTCCATGCATGCAAAAAAATTAACCCAGTTTTAGGTTTCGAAATCTGCGTTTAGGTTTCAAAAATGCTTATAATTCCTAAATCCCTTGAGGTGTTATTTTCATATTTGATTTGCGAGTGTATATGGACAAGACCTTTCCATGCAGGCAAAAAGGTTGACTTCTGTGACCTTGAGTGTGCTTTTAAGTTTCTAAAGGTGCCGGTGGCGAGCTTTGTTGTCTCTCTGACAACTCTTGTTATGCCTCTAGTTTATTCATCCATTTAGGTAAATAGTTCCAATTTATACAGTCTTGGTTATGTATCATTAGAAATATTTTCTATATTCTTGCAGATGATAGCTTAAAGTAGGCTGAAAGTAAAGCAGAATGCGCCAAGGCGCATTCTGCTTTACTTTCAACCTGCTTTAAGTGGGAACCTATCTTCATTACTAGAAACAGGCTATGGGGTAAAGGGTTAAGCAATCACCTGTCTTCAAAACCATAAACAAGCTATGATGTAAAGAGTTAAAACAAATATGATATGATCTATTCGTTTTTTGTGTGTTTATTTTCAGGTGGTGTCATTACCGTCTCAGACTTGTCCGTACAAAATCAGAATAGCAGAATCTTCTTTTGTTGTAAAAGCTGATGTAGTCAATCTCAGGGGTAAGTGTCTCCACCTGGTGTCCTTGTAATTCTTGTTGCCATGGTTACAGTAACACTTGGCCTCTAGGATAATGCCTGTTCCATTTCAGTAAGAGAAATTTCTTCTATATGAGCTGGGGTGTGAAAAAAAGAACCCTTTGAATATGGCAACCGGTGCAAAGTCCATTACACTTTCTCATTAAAATGAGATGTCTCTGATTTGTAGTTTCCTCTAGATCAGTCAAATATATCTTCGCTATCTGTAGCTATATTTTCAGAGTAAAACCATTCATCTTGAAATAGAAGTATGTTCAATAAGTCAAGTTTTAGTTACCAAACTCAAACTGTTAAATTACAGGTAAGTTAAAGACAAGTGAGTTTTAGTTGTTAAACTGTTTGTTAAAGTATATATGCTATACAGCCATAATTGTGACCAAAGCTTTATTATGCTTTGGAGGTGGGTGGAACTCTCTAAGGACAAGTGGCAGCCAGATGCAGGGTAGCAGAGAAGCAGAAAGGTCCTGTTAGAGCTTCTTTCTGCTTTTGTGTTGTCCGAATAAAGTATACTTTTTGCATTAAAGATTAATAGAAAATCTTGTTTTGAGTGACCATTGGATACATGTTTGTTTTAGTAAAAGCTTAAAGCAAGGTGAAATAAAGCAGAAAATTCCTTTTGGAACTTTCTGCTTTACATTCATCTTGTTGTAAGCAGTCGTCTACCCTTAAAAAAAAATCAAACTGACAATTTAGGAATAATAGAGGGGTTTCTACAGTAGTCTGCCAGTATAAAAAAGTTGGTTGTTAGTTGATGTTGTTACAATAAAACCTCTCTAAACTGTATACTATTTTGAAAAGAAGTTAGACCACACCCCATAGCTTATTTCAAATTCTAATATAGTTGACCACTTAAAACAGGTTGAAAGAACAGAAGAATGTGCCTTAAGGCTTTACTTTCAGCCTGCTTTAAGGTTCCATCTGCGAGAATACAGAAAATATTTCTTACAATAAATATCCAAGACTATAAATTGGTATTATTTTCTTCAGTGGAGAAATAAATTTTAGGCGTAAAAAGGAGTATTTAAGGGGTAATGGGTTAATGCAGGATATCCTGCATTATTAAGCCACCATCTGCATGTTACAAATTGATTTAGAGACGGGAAATGTTTCACAAGTGTGCGGTCTACAGAGGTTTTACTGTATACATAACTTGTTGTTACAGGCAATGGGACCAATTTAAAAGCAGGTAATTGGTTTGCACAGTTTTTTGTAAGTTACTGGGTTTTGGAAATGGATGGGTGAATTGGAATATACTGAATGATCAATGCAACCCGGTCAATTAAAACCTTATAGCCATTTTCTGTGTTGTCCTTGTTTTGAAATATTTTTATTGATTAAAGAGGCTCGCAACCGGATTTAGCATTAAAAATAGTAATTTGTAAATATATGTCAAATGTTTATATAAATGGGTAAGATTTAGTTTAGGATAATAAATTCTGTTAAAAAATGCATTTCAAAAAATAAAAAAAAAGAAGAAGCTCTGGTGGGATTCGAACCCGTGACCCTCCATGCAGAGACAAACATGAAAAAAAAGGAAATGCATTTACCCACCCGGCTACTGGCGCTCTCTATCTATATGGTAGAGAATTAACGTACTTCACTGGTAGCGATTGATAGTACATATTCGGCTCGGGTTTATGTCTGAGCCCGTGTAGAGAAGCAACAACAACAACTATACCGTCTACTATCGCTATAGAAAAACGATGGAAAATATCTATAAAAAAAAAAGATTCGGTGACGATTCTTGAGACTTTTTTTGGAATGATCTTTTTTTTTTAAATTAAAATGTCAGAAGCCAAATAATGCCACAAATATGCTTTTGAGTATTTTATTTTATTTTGACATGTACACCATCCGGTTGCGAGTCCCTTTAAAAGAATTTCCTTCATAAAGCAGAGAGAACGTTATTCTTTCCAAATAAACATAAAGAGTCAATGATGTTTATGCTATATAAAGTAAACAATGCTTGTACAGTGCTCCCTCTGTAAAATTAGGGAGACACAGATATTGTGTGTTGTTCGGAGGGAATCCTTTTAGGGAGGGAAAATTAGGACTAGGCTTACATTTGCAAAAGCTTGAATCCAGATCAGAAGCCGCGTAATGAGGCGTCTTATTTGGATTCAAGCTGTTTCACTCATTATTATATTCACTCTATCAAAATGTCTACTTATATGTAACTTTGAGATAAACAGCAGACAACAATTTAAGCAGTCAGTATTGCAGCCATGAAAAGGTTGGACATAATTGTCTTGTTAGGGGGAAGAGCGGCAAGGGTTGTTGTAAGGAGGGAGTCATTGTTTGAAGGGCCATTGTAGGAAATGAGCACTGTACTTAACCCTTTGAACCCTAGTCCCGCATATTGGCGTCCTTTTCAAACAGTGTACATGTGAATAGTACACTTGTCCTATGCAAACAGTGAAGACCCAGATCAGAGGGCTCCGAAAGGAGCCCTCTGATCAGGGTCTTCACTGTTTGTCATAACGCAAAACATTGACAAAAACAACCCTTAAAAGTCAGAAATGGACTAGACAAAAATGGAAACTGGAATTGTCCATTCAAAGTTTCAGGGAGGAAAGAGTTAATAAGTATGCCCATTACAAACAATCTGGAGTATGATCAGATACTGACTTGCTTGGTGTTTAATCTTTGTCCAAAGTTGTAAAGTGTTTGAGTTGAGTCTGAGATCGTTCTCAAGCATTTGTTGTTGATAAAACTTGACCAATCAAATTCTTGAGAACGATCTTGGACTAGGCTTAAATGTTTAAGAATAACATGTTCTCCTCTGTATTTATTGTGTTAAGGAAATGCAAGATTTATGACATGTATATTTGTGTTTTGTCTCTATTTACATGGAATATAACCAAAACTGCATGTTCACCTGTGAAATAAGTTGAACTATTGGGACCAGGGTGAACTGTTTTAACTCTTAGCACCTTATTTTAACTCTTTGCATGCTGGGTAATTTTTTCGTCTGCAACATTTGTCTTCTGCTAGATCTACTGTTCTAAAATTAGAAAACTCAAAATTTCTTTTTAAACAGGATCCAAATGTAAAAACTTATTTTTTCTATCATATGGAGAAGCCGTGTAATGCAAAGTCTAATCAGGATCAAAACTGTTTGCACAGAAAATCAAGATTGCTAGCATGCAAAGATTTAAATGCCATCTGCAATCATTTTTAGGGTTGATTTTTTTGCATTTTTTATCAGAAAACATCCCCAGTATCAAACAGTTTGGATCCTAATGAGATTCAGAGTTACTCAGCGTTTCATCTGGATCTAAACTGTTTGCAACTGTTACGTCTGTTGCGTGCAAAAGTTTTATGGCACTGCAACGATAGTCATATATATATAGTCATATGGTAGAAGGTTAAACCATATAAGTTAGTTGATTTAACCCTTTAACTTATAGCCTGTTTTTTGTTTTGAAGACAGGTGACCACTTTAGCAGGTTATAGGAGTATTTTAAGTTACTTTCAATCTGCTTTAAGCTATTCATCAGAAAATCTTTCACCCTTTACCACATAGACAGTTTATAGTTTTGAATACAGGTGACCACTAAAAGCAGGTTGAAAATAAAGCAGAATGTGGGCACATTCTGCTTTTCTTTTAGCCTGTCCAAGATGCCTGGACCAGGCACGTCCAATCGATGGAAGACCAGTTACCCAGGTGGTGGTTGATGGCTCGCAGCTTGATGTTGAGGCCAGCTTCTGCTATCTGGGAGATACACTATGTGCAGGGGGAGGCTGCGAACTTGCCATCATCACCAGATGCTGCGAACTTGCCATCATCACCAGATGCTGCACTGCCTGGGGAAAGTTTAAAAAGCTCCTGCCAATACTGACGTCGAAGCATGTTTCCCTCAAAACCCGTGGCAAAGTGTTCAATGCCTGTGTTCGTTCAGCCATGTTACATGGTAGTGAAGCGTGGGCACCATCTACTTCAGATCTACAACGACTACGTAGAAATGACAGAGCAATGGCCCGCTGGATTTGGGCGTCAAACCTGACGACGGAGTGGACACTGACAGGCTGTATGGTAAACTAGGGATACCAGTAGTCACGGCATCACTGAGAGCCAGACGTCTGAGGTGGTATGGGCATGTTGAGCGTGCCACTTCTTGCACCAACTCAATCACGAAGATGGCCATTCCTGGTACCAAAGGTAGAGGGAGACCAAGAAAATCGTGGTCAGACTGTGTTAAGGATGACTTGCACACCTGTGGCATGGGAGCCACAGACCCACAGAACAGAGGAGCGTGGAAATCAGGGGTTAGATGCTCTAGTCGCCTGCTCCCTACCCCAGCTACTGGGACTAATCCCGCAGCAGATGACAAATAAACTCAGGATCAAGTCAAGTCAAGTTAAGCTATCATCTGCTAGGATATTGCAATTATTTCTTGTGAAACATATTCATGACTGTAAAAAAAGGAAACTATTGTATACAGTGAAGGAATAAATCAAAGACATTATAAGGCGTATTTATGGAGGTGATGGGTTAAGCCACAATTTGGAAAGATAACGGAAATGCCTTCTGTGTTTTATGTTCAAGACTTCCTAGGTCATTTTTTAATTGACATTAATTTTGCACTTATTTTGAGAGATTTTACTGTACAATAATATCCTAGGATTACAACAGCCCAATGAAAGGATTACATAAGTCAAAATACTAACTACACTCATAACCACTTAGATCATTATCTTAACTATTTTTTCTTTACTTTTTTGCATGAACTACTGAGTTAATTGAATCAATATTTTCCAATTTACTTATCAATAGATATTTTTGTTTTATAGCCACTGATCTTTTTTTACTTTACAATATTTTGATACTCACAATTTGTTTGCTTTATTTCAAGAGTTGTTTTTTGGTATATAATCATAACTATTTTTTCAATTCTTTTGGTTGGAAAGCTGCTTTTATTATTATGTTAAATGAATTTTTACTTAATGCCATTGTCTTAGGGAACATTGTCTCGTTAAATGTTCCCTATCTACTGTACTTCAAACAGTTTAGATCCCAATCAGGTTGCATCTTACTTGACATCTGATCTTGATCCAAACACTTGGCAAATATATACAATATTAATTCTGTTTGATGTATTTATGTCTTTAAACATACGATAAATGACATTTCTTACTTGAATTCAGTTGCTTAGTAACTCAATGTCCAAGTGGATGACAAAGTTTGGGTTAATTATTTTATTTTGCTTTTTAGAACAGAATTATTGAAAGACTGTCTTGACTCATGGACCCCTAGTGCCAATGTTTGTGTCTTCTACAAACAGTGTACATGTGAAGAGTCAGGGCTGCCATAAGTTGACATGAAAAATCCTAAGATTTCCAAACTTGCATTCTTCAAGTGCGATTTAACGAATCATACCTTTACCCATTAGCCTTTTTCTTGTTTTGTTGACATGCGACTATACTTAAAGCAGGCTGTAAGTAAAGCAGAATGCGCCTAAGGCGCATTCTGCTTTACTTTCAGCCTGCTTTAAGCTACTATGTTCTGAAAAAAATCCGGAGATTTAGGAAAAATCTGGAGAAATGGCAGCCCTGAAGAGTACACTTGTCCTATGCAAACAGTGCATACTGTAGACTTTGATAGGACTTAATTGGACTTGAGGACTTTCATTATTTTTTTAGGGGTGAATGAGTTAAAGACAGGAATATTTTAACCCTTTCTTTAAGTTGTAGAAATTATATCAGGGTTGCAGATGAGCAGAGTATAAGTTGTGTATTTCAAAATACTTTTACAAAACCCTACAGTGTGACTACTTATTTTAATTATCTCTTTAAACAATTTAAAATAAATTGTCAGAAAGTAAATTGTCATACCATAGGGTTTTGTGTAAATATAATAGGACATATTTTCGGTTTCATTTTAGTCTCTGTACATGTTGACAGATATTACATAAAGCCTGCAGGATATACTGAACTATGCCTACAGAGAAGAAAACATTATTTTTTCCCGTTTAAATGCAAGTGAAATGAAAATGCATTGCAATAAAACGTAGAAAGTTGACAACTTGATGACAATTCTGACCATTTATTTTAATCTGAGTGGCAAACAGTTTGGAGCCTGATCAGATGTTGTTTGCAAAAAAGCATGTCAGATTACTGATATGCCTGGGGCAGTTGAAATACTGTACATGTTTATTTACTACTATTTTGTTTGTGTTTATTTGTTTGCAGGTGATAGTGTGTGTTTAGCGTGCTATGTTTCCAATGGGCACATCATGGTGTATAGCCTGCCAAGTCTGAAGCCACTGCTGGACGTGGAATTCCAGGCCCTTACAGACATGAGGTAAACTTTAACACACCTACAGTCCAACTTCTATATCCTGAACTTGCTTAATTTGAACTATCCGATTTGTAGACACATGAATTGCATTATTTCATGCTCGGTTAAGTCGAACATACCCGTATTTCAAAGTTAAAACGTGGCTTAGCCACGTTTTTACTTTGAAATATTGGTATGTTCGACCTAACTGAGTTCGAGATATCAAAGTTCAACTGTATGGGTATATTCGACCTAACTGAGTTCAAGATATCGAAGTTCAACTGTATATATAAAGAAAGATTCCATAAACAAGCATGATGCAAACTGTTAAATACTGTGTTGTTTTCCTTGTTTAAATAAATGTAAAATTTCCCATACCGTTTGAATTTTACATTGAAATAGTTATATGCAATTTTAAGACTACAGGTAGCACTAAATTCTGTTTTAAGGAATGAAAACCTGTAGCCAAATATCATATTTTCTAGATATACAGAGGAGATAACTGTTTGGCCTGACACAGAAAGATTTCTTGTCAAATTTTGACTGGCTTTTTATTTCCAAACAAAGTACAAATGTATTCAGTTCTCATTTCTAATGTGGTCTTGCAAAAGTAATATAATCTAAGATGGGTATTACAGTACTCTCTTCCTACAATGGCCCTCCAAAAACCATTCCCTCTGTACAATGATGCTTGACGCTGTTCCCCCAAGACGAGACAATCATGTCTTATTCTTTCACTGCTGCAATATTGTCTGCTTCAAATTGTGTTCTGCTGTTTTTCTCAAAGTTACATATTTGACATTTTGATAGAAGAAACATCAAGATAGGTGACAAACAGTTTGAATCCAGAAAGACCCCGTATAACGCCGTGTCATATCTGGATTCGCGCTGTTTGCAAATTCATCTTGTGCTCAACTCATTTAAGCGTATTAGTTTTTCGCTCCCAATAACAACTCCCTCAGAACAACACACATGATTTTTGTCTCCACTTGAGTGTTGTTGTTGAGTGGGAGTACTGTAATGTGTCCTATGCAAGATTCTAACATGACATTGTTGGATTGCAGTGCTTTCCTTGATGTTCAAGGGTAAGGAGAAAATAAGTTTACAGTCATTATCCCTGTAGTTAACCCTTTACCTGATAGCCTATTTATAGTATTGAGGATAGGTGACTACTTAAAGCAGGTTGAAAGAAAAGCAGAATGCGCCTTAAGGCGCATTCTGCTTTACTTTCAGCCTGCTTTAAGCTATCATGTGCTAGAATGTAGAAAATATTCCATATAATATATATTCATGACTGATTAAATTGGAACTATTTTCTTCAGCGGAGGAATAAATCATATTCGCTAAAAGGCGCTTCTATGGGGGAAAGGGTTAAAATACAGCTCTGGTTTACCTTTGTTTTATGGATATGGGCTAGACATAAAGTTTGTTTAATATTTTATACATTGATTTGAACCCTTCAGGTCCAACATTAACTCTTTGCATGCTAGCGGCAGATATATTTTCCATAGTGATTATCTTTGCAAACAGTTTGAATCCTAATGAGATGCTGTGTCACGCTGCATCTCATCAGGATTATAAACTGTTTGACATTCTGATCCTGTTTTGAAAAGAAATTTTGAAAATTCTATTTTTAGAACCGGAGCAGATGACAATTGTTGCAGATGAAAAAAATACCCAGCATGCAAAGAGTTAATATGTAGATGTAGGTTGGCTGGAGAGTAGTTTTTGGGGATTTCAAAAATACATGATAAATCTTGAATATCATGAAATTTGACACAATAGAATGATAGGCTTATGCCAACTCTGACAAACTAAATGCAAAATGTATAAGCCATTGCCTTTGAAACTTTATACTTTGTATGTTTACATGTTACAACTTTCAGAGAATGCCACCAGACTGAGCAGTCATTCTAGTGCCTTAGTTAAGAGCCCTCAACTTGGATAAAATTAATAATGCAATATTTAGATCAAGCTCTATTTAAGAAATAATGAATTCATACCAGTGTTTAATCGTGCAATAAAACACGGGTAGGAGTTGAGATGAGTAGTTAATGTAATGACCAGCATCTCAACTCCTTCCTTTGTTTTATTGCACGATAAACACTGGTATTCATTAATTATTTCTATTCTTACACTTCAATTTAACCACAGTTTGCACCGACTCAACAGCACTACATTTCTTAGTGTACGCATTTTCGAAGCCATATGACGTCACTTTAAATGGTTAGAGAGCCTCATTATTTGACTGCAATATTCTGTGATATGAGGTTGATAAATAGTAAAACATTCTAATGCTAATGATCTATTGGCTGTTGAAATAAGTAAATCTATCATGCAGAAAGACACTGTTAAACATAGAAGTATTTTGGTAAATACATTTCTGATACTTATCCATTTTTCTTGAATTATTTGTAAATGAACAAAGCTATATTGAGAGAAATTTAATGATAGAGATCAGGTAGAAGCTTAATTTCATCTTGCTTTAAGCAGGTACCTGCCTTAAACATACACTTTATTTGAGAGGTCTTCGTGGGTTAGGTGTTTGTAATACCCTTTCCTGTTTTCAGCACTTAAATATTTCTTGTGGGTTATTAGGTTCCCTTGTGGTTATTTTTAGCTGCCTAAACATGAACCAGTCCACTTGGATTTCTGGCTAATGTAATAGATATTGCTCTAAATTAGCAAACAGTGTAGGAGCCCTGATCTGGGTCTACACTATTTGCAAATGTTGTGGATATATTTTAAACAGATCCATAGTGTTCAGGGCTCCAGATAAGAGGGAGTAAACTGCACAAATTCATCATTTTCTCACTTATTTTATCATCAAATCCTATGATGTTACTACTCATTAGAATCGTCTCTTCGAGACGATTCTAATGAGTAGTGACATCATAGGGTTTAAAGCAGAAATAAAGATTTTAGTTTTTGAAATACCCCCCTTATCTGGGGCCCTGGTGTTGAAACAGTTCAGACTGGTGGCAAAAGTATTCTAAATAGTGTTTGTGTAGCAAAAATGACTAAACGTCTTGATGTTAGGGTAAAGCAAATTTTAAAAACTTTTCTTATAAGACTTAATTACGAGTTACTTCCCTTTGTCTTTAGGATAAAGACTAGTATACCTATTTCTAAATCAGAAAAGTAAGTGGATTTCTATATAATATATACAGTAAAATCTCTCTATTACGACCACTGAATTATGTTAATTATTAGGGTGTTTACGGTAGGTGACTGCTTAAAGCAAGGTGACAGTGAAACAGAAAGCTCCTGTAGGAGCTTTCTGTTTCACTGTCACCTTGCTCTAAGCTATCACCTCTCTTTTATACAATCAATTAGCCTTCGTTTAAGTGGTCGTAATAGCGAGGTTTTACTGTATATATATATTATTTAAATGAAAGAAACTAGGAACGAGTAAATTAAGTAAAAAAGGTAAAGACATTCACTGGATTTTTAAGTTTTTAATTTCCCGACGCGTTTCTTACCTCTATAGTTAAGTTTTTGTGCCCCTGGCATAAATAGATGCAGGGGTCATATAGTGATTGCCCTGTCCATCTGTGTGTTGAGTTAAACCAAATGTTACCCTTTCTTCCAGCATCAAAACCATTTACTCTATTACTTGGATGCTTAAACAGTTGTAGCCTTTGACCTTTCCGAATCCAGCAATATCACCAAACCACAATTTGACATTGACCTAAGTTGGACTTAATTACCCAAACATGATTTTGACCTTGACCTGATTTGGACTTAG
Organism: Gari tellinella; assembly: GCA_922989275.2. Taxonomy (NCBI): domain Eukaryota; kingdom Metazoa; phylum Mollusca; class Bivalvia; order Cardiida; family Psammobiidae; genus Gari; species Gari tellinella. Next base: position 63,746,567 of record OV277860.1, on the reverse strand, counting down.
AATATTGTAAATGGGCTGTTTCTTGGTTAACTAGATTTTGCAATTTCTGCTAGGGTCAACAAATCGGACTACAATGCTTTAATACTTATACATACAGCTGTTGCCGTGGACCACTACCAATCCTCCCTAATTGTCTACCTTGATTTGATCTTGACCTAATTTGGACTTAGTATATTTTAATTGGCTATTTCTTGGATTACTTGATTTTGTGAGGGAAGGTGGAGTTTTATGTATGAATATTTGTGATGTTTTAAGTTATTTACTGTATATTTCATGGTCCTAATGTATTTATTGCTGTATATTTCAGGGTTGCTAGGACGTTCTGTTTCAGTAACCATGGTCACGCAGTTTATATGTGTTCCCCAACAGAACTACAGAAAATTACCTACTCTGCTGAGTTTTGGTAAGAAACTTATCTCTTGCCATCACTGTGTTCTGAACATGGTTTGCTGGTTATAAGAAAGCACTTTCAACACATTGAACCTTGGCAAAGAGTTCACTCATCACTTACAATCTGTGTACCTGAAAGCAGTACACTTGTCCTGTGCAAAGCATGTATACCCTGATTAGAGAGCTCCTGTAGAAGCCCTCTGATCAGGGTCTGCACTGTTTGTCATTTTGCAGTACACAACTTTAGATAATCATAAATGGACAATTGGACATGTCATATTTGGAAACTGGAACTGTCTATTAACCCATTACCCCAATGCCTGTTTCTAGTTTTGAAGATAGATGACCATTTAAAGAAGGTTGAAAGTAAAGCAGAATGTGCCCTAAGGCACATTCTGATTTACTTTCAGCCTGCTTTAAGCTACCATCTGCTAGAGTATAGAAAATATTTCTTTAAGGCCTTTCGCATACGGAAGTCGGTCTTGCGGGGAGCGGATATGCGTCTTGACGACATAGACTTTTTCCGAACATGCTTATACTAGAAAATTTATATAAAGGAAATGTTGATACGATTTAGTATAATCCTTCATAGCGCAATCAGCAGAGCGATTGACTAACAATTCAAAGGTCATAGGTTCGAGACCCAACCGATCCAAATATTTTTTTAAGTGTCAGATTTATTGACTTGTCAATCCATAACGCAGTGATCAAGGGACATGTTATGTTTAGTCTTAGTTGATTAGTATTGGTGATGTTATATACGGTCCAATTATATGTCCACTTACATGTACGTTTTAGTTTAATGACTTACAAGTCAATAAAATCGGTATACATGTATACGTTTTGATCGAACTATAAAGCTACACATTGAAGCTTAGCAATACGTCAGCCTTTTCAAGATCGGTATTGCCCATTATAATTATGTTTAAACAATATAATTAACATTGTATGCAAGTCAATGAATAAATAATAATGCATTTTAATGAGTTTTAATTTTAAGGTAGGTAACTGTATCTCAACTTCAAATATCCAACATTTTAATAAGAAAATCAGTTATTACAATAAATCCTGACTGTAATATTTTCTAATTTTTTCTGACCAACTACTTCATCAACCATATATTTGAATAAAATGAAAACAAGTAAACATTGAATGATTCAGTTTTTTGTAATTCAATTTTTTAGCATTTTGCAAAATTTAGATAGCTGATAACATCTTTCTGAACACCTTTATTCAAAATGTTTTCAGCTTTTCTTGTAATGAATGTTGTGGACTACTTATTGGGCGAGATTTATATTCATTAGCTTTATTTATTTTTGAGAAAAATAAAATAATCTAAATTCCAGGTTTTTGTCAGAAAAAGAGACCTTAAAGACAAACCACACGATAAATTTTGCCTATATTTTTAGCTCACCTGAGCCAAAGGCTCAAGGTGAGCTATTGGGATGGCCCTGTGTCCGTCGTCCGTCGTCGTGCGTCGTCGTTAACAATTGCTTTAAATGACATCTTCTCCTATACCGCTTGACAGAATTCAACCAAACTTTACAGAAATGTTCCTTGGGTCAAGCTCTTTCAAATTTGTTAAAAAAATTAAAAACAATGCAGAACTCTGGTTGCCATGGCAACCAAAGCGAAAAAATAAGGAAATCTTAAAAAATCTTCTTGTCAAAAACTGCAATGGTCAGAGCTTAGATATTTGGCACATAGCATCATCTACAGGTCCTCTATCAAGTTTGTTCAAATTATGCCCCTGGAGTCAAAATTGGCCCGGCCCCGGGGGTCACAGTTTTACATAGAGTTATATAGTGAAATTTTCAAACGTCTTCTTCTCTGAAACTGATATGGCCAGAGCTTTGATATTTGGCATGGTTGCACTTCTAGATGTCCTATACCAAAATTGTTCAAATGGTTCTGGTCGCTTGCATAACTAGGTCACAGGAGCTAAAAATATATTTTTTCAATGAAAACTTAAAAAAAATTCTTCTCTGAAACTACAAAGGCCAGAGCTTAGATAGTTTACACATAGCATCACCTACAGGTCCTCTATCATGTTTGTTCAAATTATGCCCCTGGGGTCAAAATTGACCCCGCCCTGGGGGTCACAGTTTTACATAGAGTTCTATAGTGAAATTTACAAAACGTCTTCTTCTCTGAAACTAATATAGCCAGAGCTTTGATATTTGGCATGGTGACATTTCTAGATGTCCTATACCAAAATTGTTCAAATGGTTCTGGTAGGTTGCATAACTAGGTCACTGGAGCTAAAAATAGATTTTTTCAATGAAAACTTAAAAAATCTTCTTCTCTGAAACTACAAGGTCCAGAGCTTAGATATTTTACACATAGCATTGCCTACAGGTCCTCTATCAAGTTACTTCAAATTATGCCCCTGGGGTCAAAATAGGCTCCGTGCCGGGGGTCATAGTTTTACATAGAGTTATATAGTGAAATTTTCAAACGTCTTCTTCTCTGAAACTAATATGGCCAGAGCTTTGATATTCAGCATTGTGACACTTCTGGATATCCTTTACCTATTTTGTTCAACTGGTTTCAGTCTGTTGCATATGTAGGTCACAGGAGCTAAAAATAGATTTTTTTCCAATGGAAACTTACAAAATCTTCTTGTCTAAAACCCTACTACCCTGATCTTAGATATTTGGCACATAGCATCATCTACAGGTTCTTTTACAAGATTGATCAAATTATGCCCCTAGGGTAAAAAATGACCCCTTCCTGGACATAAATAATTATCTCCATTTTGTCAGTTATTCTCAGGTGAGCGATAATGCCCCATGGGGCTCTTGTTACACATTGTTTCTTAGGCTATTATCATTCTTCATGAAAAGTTTCATAACACCTTGTATGGAAACTAAGCGCACCTGCGAAGTACCTTAAGTTACATATTCATAACTATAAAGTGAGCCTATTTTCTTGAGTAGTTGAATTAATTAAAGGGGTAAAAAGCATATTTACGGTATGCAGGGCTCCAGATAAGGGATGTATTTCGAAAACTAAAATCTTTATTTCTGAATTAAACCCTCTTCGAGACGATTCTAATGAGTAGTAACACCATAGGATTTGGTGCTGTATGAGTGAGAAAACCTTGTATAGATTACTACTTATCTGGAGCCCTGTTTATGACAGAAGAGGTGAACGAGTTTAGCGTCTAACTGCTAGAAAGCAGTCCAGCATTTCAATGGCTCTTTATCACAACCTGTTAGAGTCATGAACGCGTATTTCTTTGAGTTATAAGTAATGGCATCTAAATGCCTATGAGGGGAAGTGGTAATGCAGGATAACAATATTGCAGAAAGCTCCTGCAAGAGTTTTCTGCATTATTTATACCCCGCATTAAGCTATCACTTCGATTTAGGATTCCCAAAGACTGATCTTAGAAGTGGTTACTTAACCCTTTCCTCCCTGAAACCTCAAATGGATATTTCTAATTTTCAATTAAGTCTAGTCCATTTTTGACTTTTTAGCTCACCTGAGCCAAAGGCTCAAGGTGAGCTATTGTGACCGCTCACCGTCCGTAGTACGTCTGTCCGTCTGTCCGTCTGTCCGTTCACTTTTACTTCAAACGACATCTCCTCTGAAACCCGCCGATTGTAGGGAGAGTTCAAACTGCTCATGATGTTCCTTGGATGCTTCTCTACAGAAGTTGTTCAAAAAAAATGAAAAAAAGCACAAACTCTGCTTGAAAAAGCAAAAAAGCAAAAATCTTTAAAAAATCTTCTTGCCCAAAACTACTAGGCCCTAAGCTTTGATATTTGTACAGTAGAATCTCCTGGTGGATCTCTCTATAGTTTGTTAAAATGAAATCCCTAGGGTCACATTTGACACCACCCTGCACATTTTAAGTGCTGCTCTAGGCAGGTTTTACAGTATTTTTGATTTAGGCAGAACTGTATTTACCTGAGTTACCCTTAATATACTATGGGCAAATAACCAATATTTGCAAACAGTTTGGATCCAGATCAGATGCAACATAATGCTGCATCTAATCTGGATCCAAACTATTTGCCACTCATTTACCAACTTAACATTTTCTAAAAAATAAAAATGTACATTTTTTACACACAGAAGGTATTTAGCAGACATCATTTCAGTCTGGTAAGGGTAAGCTCCCAGACTGCTGCTGCTACAGTTCTCTTACATAATATTTGACCTCAGTGATCAGGCCAACAGAACTGAACATGTTGTCTGCTAAAGTTTAGAAATGGTTCAGTCGTTTGTTCAGACATTTGTTAACCCATTACCCCATAAATGTGCATTTTTAGGCCTTTGATTTATTCCTCCACTTAAGAAAATAATTCCCCTTTAACCCTTTCCCCCATAGCATATCTCTAGTATTGAATGTAGGTGTCCACTTAAAACAGGTTGAAAGTAAAGCAGAATGTGCTTTAAGCGCATTCTGCTTTACTTTCAGCCTGCTTTAAGCTATCATCTACTAGAATATAGAAAATATTTTGTATTATACATATTTATGAATGTATAAATTGGAACTATTTTCTTTAGAGCAAGAATAAACTGAATGTGCTAAAAGGCGCTTCTATGGGGGAAAGGGTTAAACAGTCATGAAAATGTAAGATGTGAAATAAGTTTCTATATCCTAGTAGATGGTAGCTTAAAGCAGTTTGAAAGTAAAGCAAAGTGTGCATTAAGACCCATTCTGCTTTACTTTCAACCTGCTTTAGGTGGCCACCTATTTTCAAAACTAGAAGCAGGCTATGGGGTAATGGGTAAAATGAAATTGCCTATTTGGAAAGAGCCTAATGAGAGGAAGTGCCATTTGCAAAGGCCATAACTCTGACATCATTTTTTTTTTAGTTATTTCCCTTTGTCATATTTTCTTGTCAAGAAGACAACTCCAGGTCTACTGATGCTATTGTAATGAAATTTTATGTATGGAAAGAAACTGATGAGAGAAAATGCCTAGTGCATAAGGGCAGCAATATTTTGTTTTCCCCTTTGTCATATTTTATTGTCAGGAAAATAACTCCAGTTCTGCTGACGCTAGTGAAATAATTATCATTTACCGGAAATGGAAATAGCTTGATAAGAGGATGTGTCATGGATAAGGGTCATAAGCTTGGCAACAAAATTCACTTTTGTCATGTTTTCTTGTCCGGAAGATAACTCCATTTATAGCTATATTAAAATGTTGTCTTGCCCAGTCAACTTAGGTACAAACTTCAATGTCCTCAGGTGAGCGAATTTAGGGCCATGGCCCTCTTGTTACAGTTGATTTTTGTCAATATATGTCAAAATGACAAACAGTGTAGACCCTGATCAGAGGGCTCCTTATGGAGCCCTCTGATCAGGGTCTACACTGTTTGCATACGACAAGTGTACTCATCACAGGTACGCTGTTTGCAATGACGCATATGTGCGTGACTAGGGTTCAAAGAGTTAACCTATTACCCCATAGCCTGTTTCTAACATTGAAGACAGGTGACCACTTCAAGCAAGTTGAAAGTAAAACAGAATACAGGTAAAATCGCATTCTGTCGTATACTTTCATTCTGCTTAAAGCTCCCTTTTTCTGGAATATAGAAAATGTTTCTAATGACACATATTCATGTCGGTATAAACTATTGCCTTCAGTGGAGGAATAAATTAACTGCCTAAAAATGTGAATCTATAGAGTAATGAGGTAATGCAAGATTAACTGTGTTGTGTTTTTCAGTGATAACCTTAACGAGATGCTAGGAGAATTGTTCTTGCCATGTGAGACTCCCGAGGCCCCTAAACAAGGCTTTTTCAAGAACCTGTTTGGTGGAGGGCCTTCTATACTGGATAGAGAAGAGCTATGTGAGTAACCCAAAACTCTGCTATATTGCTGTACGCTTACTAATAGTGTTGTATGCAGCAGTTGTCATCTAGGTCAAAGAATATAAAGAGTTTGAGTTGAGTATGAGGTGTTCTGAAGTATGTGATTGGTCAGATTTTAGCAAAAGCTCAAATCTGACCAATCAAATGCTTGAGAATGATCTCAGACTCAACTCCAATTCTTTATAATCTTGGACACAAAAGTTCAAATCTGACAAATCAATATGTTTGAGAACAATCTCAGACTCAACTCAAAACTCTTTATAACCTTGGACCCTGCTACTGATCTACAATTTGAATAATTTCATTTTAATCCAATGACTCAGAGCAAATAATTCCATACCTTGATATTTGCTCTGAGTCAATAGATTAAATTGAAATTATGGACAATCCAGAGCAAGAGAACAATCTTTATTGTTGTACAATTTGAATATTGAGATTGTCAAACAAATTAGATCCTGATAAGAGTTATTGACATATCATATTGGCTGAATCTGTTAAATAAGGTTTTGGCTATTAACTGGCAAAGAATTAAGACACTTACAAAAATCTCCAAAGCAACTACTTTGAAAATATGGTGATCTGTATGGCAGTTGTCTGTTTAGTACAGGGCAAAAATAATACAGGTAATTAACTGAGTACCCCATAACCTGTTTCTAATATTAAAACATGTGAAAGTGAAGCAGAATATGCCTTAAGGTGCTTTCTAGATTACTTTCAGTCTGCTTTAAGCTACCATCTGCCAAGTTATATCAGAGACAGTGTATACCCAGAGATACACGGCTCCCTTATTTTCCTTCTTTCCCCATATAGCAGGTGTCCGTTGAGAGGCAGTGACGTATGTCGATGCGGTCACGTGACCAGCACAGGTAATGACAGCGTCGCGATAATGAAAAAAAAATACACATATCGACCAGTTGACTTATAAATATTGACTTTATTTCGTTTTTATACGATATTTTGTGATTCTAATCGAGTGAAACCAAAATATGAGTTGTGGATTAAACCAAGAAAGTGTATTCATGGCTCAACGGAAGATACGTTGCTGGTAAGTTCGAAAAAAATGAAGATCGATTCAATATCGTCTTGCCGTAAACGCTTAAAACTTCAGTATGAACATTCAAACATGAATAAGAATGGGTTATCCATGTAGTTCAAACTAAGATACAGTTTTGGCGAAATTTTCATTTCAATCTGTCCACGCATTTTGCTATAAATTAAATTTTAATGAGGCCACCTACTGGTGCTTCGATTGAAGATCGATGCGATATCGTCTTGCCGTAAACGCTTAAACTTCAGTTTGAACATTCAAACATAAATAAGAATGGGTTCTCCATGTAGCCCATATTAAGATACAGTTATGGCGAAATTTTCATGTAAATTTGTCCACGCATTTTGCTATAAATTAAATTTTAATGAGGCCACCCACTGGTGCTTCGATTGAAGATCGATGCAATATCGTCTTGCCGTAAACGCTTAAACATCAGTTTGAACATTCAAACATGAATAAGAATGGGTTGTTCATGTAGCTCATATTAAGATACAGTTATGGCGAAATTTCCATGTCAATCTGTCCACGCATGTTGCTATAAATTAAATTTTAATGAGGCCACCCATAGGTCCATTCACACCTTCGACAAACTGCCGTCACTTTTCATTCAATCGGCATTTTCCAAACACTAATGTGCGATGCGCGGAGGGGTTAATTGATGCTCGGACTTTATTCTTATTATTCTTTTGTGTTAAACCTCGAAAAAGAGGCTTCTTTAAGGAATGTTTGTAAATCATTCGAGTCGTGTATCTCTGGGTATACACTGTCTCTGGTTATATTTCCTTTCTCCTAGCAGATGGTAAGTCAATAACAGGCTGAAGTAAAGCAGAGTGCATTTTAGGCAAATCCTGTGTTTACTCTTAACCTGCATTAAGTTGTTGCCTGTCTTCAAAACTTGAAACAGGCTATTGGGTATTGGGAGTATAAGGACAAATTAGGGGCTTCCTGAAAGGCACCTCATTGAAGAGTAGACATACAGTCCAACTTCCATATCTCAAACTCGCTTAATACGACCTATCCAATTAGTCACCACATGAATTGCATTATTTCATGCTCGGTTAAGTCGAACATACCCGTATTTCTAAGTTTAAACGTGACTCAGCCACGTTTTAACTTTGAAATACGGGTATGTTCGACCTAACCAAGTTCGAGATATTGAAGTTCGACTGTAAGTGACAATATGGAGGACAGGGCTGATTTATTTTGTTGACTTTATTTTCAGTTGGTGAGTCCATTGTTGGGAAAGGCCCTAGGGGCTTAGCTACTCGGGTGCCGGGCACTGGTGGAATGAAAGAATTGCAAGCCCAAGCCCAGGGTACTGTGGGTGGAGAGGTGTCACGGGCACGCTTGGTAAGACAGCAGCGTTCCTATTAGATTGTTATCTATATTTTCCAAACATTTTCATCTATTTTTTCCACCATATGATATGTTGAGACGACAGTAAAACCTCTCTTAAAGGACCTCTAAATTGTGTCAATTATTAGGTGTTTAAGACATGTGACTGCTTAACCCATAACCCCATAGCCTATTTCTAGTTTTGAAGACAGGTGATTACTTAAAGCAGGTTGAAAGGAAAGTGGAATGCGCCTTAAGGCGCATTCTGCTTTACTTTCAGCCTGCTTTAAGCTATTATCTGCTAGAATATAGAAAATATTTCTTATGAGTCTTATTTGTTACAGTATAAATTGGAACTATTTTCATCAGTAGAGAAATAAATCATAGGCGTAAAAAGGCATATTTATGGGGGAATGGGTTAATTCTTGAAAAACCTGTTTGTCTCAACCTACGAGACAGGAACCATTTTCTTTAACTCTTTGCATGCTAGGGATTGATATATCTGCCACAGTGATTGCCTTAGCAAACAGTTTTGATCCAGATGAGATGCTGCATAACACCACATCTGATCAGGATCCAAACCATTTGACTCTCTGGCTATGTTTTGAAAATAAATTTAGAAAATTCTATTTTCGAACTATAGCAGACGACAAATGTTGCAGACAAAAAATATTACCCAGCATGCAAAGAGTTAAAGGAGGCAAATTATTGTGTGCAATTGTTCATGGTCCTGAGTTACTGCTTTAATCCTTTGCCTGTTGATTGCAACTTAGACATATATTTGCACAGTTTGGATCTAGCTGAGATGCTGCTTAATGTGGTGACTGATCTGGATCTAAACAATTTGACTCTTGTCTTTAGGTTTCTTTGATTTGAAAATGTATAATTCTTAGTTTACCAAATTTTGCAGATGTCAATTTCAATACAGAAAATATTACAAAGAGAAAGCAGGGCTCCAGATAAGGGTGTATTTCAAAACTAAGATCTTTATTCCTGCATTAAACCCTATGGTGTAACTACTCATTAGAACTGTCTCGAAGAGACGATTCTAATGAGCAATAACACCATAGGATTTGGTGCTAAAATGAGTGAGAAAATGTTGGATTTGTTCAGTTTACTCCCTCTTATCTGGAGCTCTGAGAAAGGTTAATATATTGTCAAATACAGTTAAATCCTTTAACTCTGTACTCCATAGATACACATATTTAATGCTTTAACTCTTTCCTCCCTGAAACTTTAAAGGGACAATTCCAGTTTCCATTTTAGAGTAGTCCATTTCTGAATTTTAAGGGTTGATTTTGTCCATGTTCGGCATGGAGCCTTTCGGACCCCTCTGATCTGGGTCTTCACTGTTTGCATAGGACATGTGTACTATTCACACGTACATTGTTTGAAAAGCACGCCTATATGCAGGACTAGGGTTCAAAGAGTTAAGCTACCATCTGCTAGGATGAGAAATATATTTCCAATGGTGCATATAAATTGGAACTATTTTCTTCTGTGGATTAATAAATTCAATGCGTTAAAATGAGCATCTATGGTGTAAAGGGATAGAATAGGTAAAGGCATAGAAAGATTTTTGTATGAGTGACTCTTAACCCATTACATCTGTTCATAGTTTTAAAGAAAGATGATCACTTAAAGCAAGTTGAAATTAAAGCATGATTTGCCTTAAGGCACATTTTGCTTTAATTCCAGCCTGCTTTAAGCTATTATCTGCTAGGATACAGAAAATATTTCTTATGATACATAATCATGACTGTATGAAAGGGAACTATTTTGTTCAATGGAGGAATATATTTTATGGGTAAAAAGGCGTTAACTGATAGTGTATGTTCTTTTGCAGTTATTAAACGAGAGAGGAGAGAAACTGTCGGGTATTTCTGACAGAACTGAGGAGATGGCATCCCAAGCTGAGTCATTCTCTAACACAGCACATGAAATCATGCTGAAGTATAAGAACAAGAAGTGGTACCAGTTTTAGTCCACACTGTGAGGCAACTCGTATGATGATGATGGTGGTGATGAATAAAGATGGCCTTTGTTCTCCTTGATGCAGAGAGTGCTTGTGAGACCATGTGTCAGACGCATGTCAGGTCTGGCCAGTGAGCTGCTTATACCAGGGCTCGAGATAAGGAGAGCATTAATCGAGGGCTTGGTGCAAAACTATTGTTACTCCTTCACAATTGTGGAGGAGTTACAATAGTTTTGTACCAAGCCCTCCATTTTAAAAACTAAAATCTTTATGCATTCTCAAAACCCTATGGTGTGTGGTCTAATGAGTAGTCACACCATAGGGTTTGGTTTTATCATAAAGAAGAAATGTTTAGTTTACTCCCTCTTATCTGGAGTCTGGCTTATACTGAGGTTATCATTCATCATGAGGTTGAGAGCAGGGATAAAATATGAACCTCTTATCAACAGGTGGAGGGTGCCTGTGCGTTAACATGGATTACAGTTCCACGGTGGAGAGCAGACTCACATGTGACATTCATTGTTTACAATGGGATTTGTACCGATCATCCCATCATCGCCTAATTACATAAAAAACTCTTAATGTCCGAGATGTTGTGTTAGTGACAAGTATTTCGGAGTGCCGAAAACTAACTACCATTTTAGTGATGCAAATCTGGTGATAATTGGGCTTACGTGGAAATAATGCTACACATACACATTCTAGTGCTTCTTAGAGAATTTTTGAATCATTGCATTCATCATGGAAACCGTTTTGGGTCCAGAACTCAAGATACTGCATATACAGTTAAACCTCTCTAATACAACTAGTAAATTGTGTTGATTATAAGGGGTTTTACGACAGGTGACTGCTTAAATCAAGGTGACAGTAAAACAGAAAGCTCCTTTAGGAGCTTTCTGTTTTACTGTCACCTTGCTTTAATCCATTAACTCATAAGCGATATACAACTATCAATGCATATCTCAATACAAGCTAGTGGATTAAAGTGTGTCAAAACGAATCTGTATGAGACTAGTGCACAATGAGTCAGTATGGCTTAATGGGTTAATTAAGCTGTCACCTGTCTTTTATACAATCAACTACCCTTGGTGTTAGTGGTTGTAATAGAGGGTTTTTTATTGTATTTTAAAAAGCTTCCTTATTTCTCCATCAAACCATATGTTGTGATTTCTTGTTAGAATTGTCTCAAAGGGGATAGTCACAGCATACAGATTGGTGGAGACCGTCGGGATAGTAGGTTGAAACACATCATGGTATTCATCAGAGCTCCAGATCAGGTGTGAATTTCTAAACCTAAAATCCTTATGCCTCCCCTAAGCTCTATGATGTGACTACTCATTGGAATGTATGCTTTTGCGACAATTCTATTGAGTAGTCACAACATAGGGTTGGGAGGCATAAAAGAGAATACATTGGAAATAATGGGTTTATATACTCTTACCTGGAGCCTTGAATCATGCTTATTTGGAGTCCTGTTGAGCAATTAGTTTGTCTCTCAGCCAAGTGCTTACAATAAACATTAACCCTACTAGGAACAAATATCGTCTGCTCAAATCGTTGTCTGCTGAAAATATGGAAATTTACCTTCTTTTTATTTGCAACACAGTGTTCCCTCCCTACAATGGCCCTCTCAACAATGACTCCCTCCTTATAACGACAATTGCCGCAGACCCCTGAACAGGACAATTATGTCTAACGGTTTTACTGCTGTAATATTGTCTGCTTAAAACTGTCGTCTGCTGTTTTTCCCAAAGTCACACATTGGACCTTTTGACAGAAAAAAACTTAACGACGAGTGAGAAACAGCTTGAATCCAGATCAGAAGCCGCATAACGCAGCGTCTGTTCTGGATTCAAGCTGTTTGCAGATGTAAGCCAAATTCCCTCTCTCTAACGACTCCCTCCGAACAACGCACACACTCTTTGTCTCCCATTTGGTGTTGTTGTAGAGAGGGAACGCTGTACTAACAATCAGAGTAACAAACAGTTTAGTACTGTACTCAGGAGAGGCCGAGTTACTGGGGTTCCGATCTGGGTCTACACTGTTTGCAAAGGACTTTTCTGCTAATGTTCTGTACATTTTACCCCATAGCCTATTTCTACTTTTGGAGACAGGTGACCACTTAAGGCCGACTGAAAGTAAAGCAGAATGCTTAAATTTCAACCTGCTTTTAGTGGTCACCTGTCTTCAACACTAGAAACAGGCTTATGGGGTAATAGTCTAAGGGCATAAGTTTTACTCACTTTCCCCTCTCTAGCCATCAGCGCAAATCAAATCACAGCAATACAAATATTGAAGGTTTGTTAGACCCCAATGGTATGAACTAATGATGCACAATTAAATCCTTTATCTTCCATTGTTGTCATTATGATTAGCATCAACAACAAGAAGAAGCATGTCCTTACTAACAAAGATTTTACATTCCAACATTACTACTGGAATTCCAATAAGCAGTGAGTTTAGTTAATGGTTTATGATGTCTAGATATCAAACTTGTGTTTAGTGGCTGTGTAACAGACAATTACAGACTTAAGCTATTTCTGTTGTAGCCAAATGTGCAAATATTTCCCTCTCTTCAACAACACCCAATGGGAGAAAGATATTGTGTTGTTAGGAGGGAGTTGGTATAGGGAGGGAAGGTTAATAACCATAGAGTACATTTTCAAACAGTTTGAACCTAGATCAGACAGTGCGTAAGGTGGCGTCTGATCTGGGTTCAAACTGTTTGTCACTCAACTTAATGTTTCTTCTGTAAAAATGTTCTATATGTAACTTCAAGAAAAAAGGGCAAACATCCATTCAAAGCAGACGATATTGCAACAGTGAAGGCATTTGACATAATGGCCTTGTTTGAGGAGCAGCGGAAAGCATTGTTGTAAGGAAGGAATCATTGTTCAGAGGGCCATTGTAGAGAGGGAACACTGTTATCCCAAAAAGATTATTCTGGATTACTCTAAGATTTGTGCTGCATTGTATCACGCCCTGTATTTTGGGATCTCTTTCCTTCTCCACTGAATGGCCCAAGACACAAGTTTGAATATACAGTATATACACAAATTGTTAGTATATATACACAGTATGGTATAAACATTCCATCCAGGGACCAATTAATTAATGTCTTCATAATATGTTAAGACCACATTGTAATTCCTGATCGTAAGTTTATATGAAACAGCTTATAAACTCATCTTAAAATTGAGCATCTTATTCCAGCTTATACTTATAACATACACGTTTGCAAACAGTTTGAGCCTGGTTGAGTTGCGAAGTAACTCAGTATCTGATCTGGATCCAAGCTATTTGCAAATGCCAATGTAAGGGACCAAGGCAGCAAAGGGGTTTATATCTAATAAATGAAGTTCTCTGAGATTATAATAGAAGTTCTCTGAGTTTATAAAAGTACAAGTCCTCTAAGTTTATAAAGTAGAAGTTCTCTGAGTTTATAAAAGTACAAGTCCTCTGAGTTTATAAAGTAGAAGTTCTCTGAGTTTATAAAAGTACAAGTCCTCTGAGTTTATAAAAGTAGAAGTTCTCTGAGTTTATAAAAGTACAAGTTCTCTGAGTTTATAAAAGTACAAGTTCTCTGAGTTTATAAAAGTACAAGTCCTCTGAGTTTATAAAAGTATAAGTTCTCTGAGTTTATAAAAGTACAAGTTCTCTGAGTTTACAAAAGTACTAGTTCTCTGAGTTTATAAAAGTACAAGTTCTCTAGTTTATAAAATTACAAGTTCTCTGAGTTTACAAAAGTACTAGTTCTCTGAGTTTATAAAGTAGAAGTTCTCTGAGTTTATAAAAGTACAAGTTCTCTGAGTATATAAAGTAGAAGTTCTCTGAGTTTATAAAAGTACAAGTTCTCTGAGTTTATAAAAGTACAAGTCCTCTGAGTTTATAAAAGTATAAGTTCTCTGAGTTTATAAAAGTAGAAGTTCTCTGAGTTTATAAAAGTACAAGTCTCTCAGTTTATAAAGTAGAAGTTCTCTGAGTTTATAAAAGTACAAGTCCTCTAAGTTTATAAAGTAGAAGTTCTCTGAGTTTATAAACTTACAAGTTCTCTGAGTTTATAAAAGTACAAGTTCTCTGAGTTTATAAAAGTACAAGTTCTCTGAGTTTCTAAAAGTACAAGTTCTCTAAGTTTAAAAAAGTACAAGTTCTCTGAGTTTATAAAGTACAAGTTCTCTGAGTTTATAAAAGTACAAGTCTCTCAGTTTATAAAGTAGAAGTTCTCTGAGTTTATAAAAGTACAAGTTCTCTGAGTTTATAAATGTACAAGTTCTCTGAGTTTATAAATGTACAAGTTCTCTGAGTTTATAAAGTACAAGTTCTCTGAGTTTACAAAAGTACAAGTTGTTTGAGTTTACAAAAGTACAAGTCCTCTAAGTTTACAAAAGTACAAGTTCTCTCAGTTTACAAAAGTACAAGTTCTCTGAGTGTCTTAAAGTACAAGTTCTCTAAGTGTGTAAAAGTATAAGTTCTATGAGTTTATAAAAGTACAAGTTCTATGAGTTTATAAAAGTACAAGTTCTCTGAGTTTACAAAAGTACAAGTTCTCTGAGTTTATAAAAGTACAAGTTCTCTGAGTTTATAAAGTAGAAGTTCTCTGAGTTTACAAAAGTACAAGTTGTTTGAGTTTATAAAAGGGCAGTGTATTCTAGAGATAATAAGCTGCATGCGAGGTATTTTAGGAATATTATGTCTTCACGCTAGCATGATTACAGCATACAGACGAAAATAAATACCTTTAATGGAATAGTCAGTTCCAGAACCATACAAACCCACTACCCCCATTGACTGTTTCTAGTTTTAATGAGCAGTTTCCTCTTTTAACGGGTTGAAATAAAGCAGAACGTGCCTTAAGGCACATTCTGCTTTACTTTCAGCCTGCTCTAAGCTACCATCTGCCAAGATATAGAAAATGTTTGTTATTGTATAAATTCATGAATGTATAAAGTTGGAACTATTTTCTACATTGGCGGAATAAATCAAAATGCGTCAAAAAAGAGGTAATGGGTTTAGATGGTTTATGCTGACTTTCTATTGATAGATTGCTTATTTGTGCAATATCGGACTTGATTGAGGTTAAAACATATGGATTATAAAGTGATAATGATAAAATGATGAAAAATGATAAAGTAACTGTCAAACCTCTTCAGAGTGATATACCAATAAGTAGGAGTTGAGAGTGTTATTAACCCTTTACTCAATATATTTGCCTTTTAACACATTTAATTCAATCCTCTACTAAAGAAAGTAGTTCCAGTTGATGCTGAGTATGTATCATAAATACTTGCTATATTCTAGCTGAGGGTATCCTTAAGCAGACTGAGAGTAAAGCAGAATGCACCTCAAGGCTCAGTCTGCTTTACTTTCAACCTGCTTCAAGTAGTCCACCTGTCTTCAAGACTAGTAATAGGCTATGGAGTGAAGGGTTAAATGAATTCGGCTGCTTAAATTCAGGACAAAAGTATAATGCGGAAATTTCTGCATTACCTTTGTCCTTTGATAAGCTGTCACCTAGCTGTCTTACAGTCTCAACAGTTAACCCTTTCCCCCATAGAAGCGACTTTTAGCGTATTTGATTTATTCCTCCGCTGAAGAAAATAGTTCCAGTTTTTACCCTCATGAGCAATTATCATAACAAATATTTTATATAGCCTAATAGATTGTAGTTTGAAGCAGACTGAAAGTAAAGCAGAATGTTTCTTAAGGCACATTCTGCTTTACTTTCAACCTGCTTTAAATGATCACCTGTCTTTAATATTATAAATAGGTTATTGGGTAAAGGGTAAAGAATATTTAGAATGTCGCTCAAGGGAGGTGTTACTTTACATTATAAGTATAGTGCAATTTCATTGTCTTGGGATTTTAAGTTTTGGGATTTTTTTTTGCTATTTTAATAGTTTGCAGGCTAATGGTAAAAGCATGATTACCTTTGCAAACAATTTGGATCCATATGAGACACCAATTAGATTGGTGTCTTATTTGGTTCCAAACTGTTGGACACCCTGTTTCTATTTTGAAATTTTTTTTTCGAAATTTTTTATTTTAGAACAGTAGCAGAAGACAGTTGTTGCAGATGAAAATAATACTAAGGGTTGAAAGAGTTAAAGAATCTGCAGATACTGTTGACTTTTCGTTTTGCATTCCACGCCAAGAAGAGCTGTCCTAATTCCATGTAAATAGATAGATTTTTCAAGTCAGTTTATGTTTTGTAACTTGTTTAAAGTTTATATCTTTGTTTTATGATATATTATACTCATATAGCATATTATTTTTCCATTGTTATTTTGTGATTAAATGTTCATGCAGGATAGCATTAATTTTAACATTATATTTATTACAATAGAGTAATATAACACCATAATAATAATAACAGGTTTTACAGGGCTCCAGGTAAGGGGTGTATTTCAAAAACTAACATCTTCATGTCTGCATTAAACCCTATGATGTCACTACTACTATTCATTACAGACAATTGTATTGAGTACTGTAGTAATACCATAGGATTTGGTGCTAAAATGAAGATTTAAGTTTTTGAAATACTCCCCTTATCTGGATACCTCGTTTTATCTGAGTGCAATTTAGCTTGTACTTAGCAGTTATTTTGGAGGAGATGCATAGACTGTCCTTAACCCATTACCCCATTGCCTGTTTCTAGTTTTGAAGACATGTAGCCCCTTAAAGCAGTTGAAAGTATAAAGCAGAATGTGCCTTAAAGTGCATTCTGCTTGACTTCCAGCCTGCTTGAAGCTACCATCTAGCTGCTCGGGTAGTGAAAACATTTCTTGGTGCACATTCATGATTGTATAAACTATTTTCTTTAGTGGCGGAATAAAGTAAAGGTGTATTTATTGTTTATTGGTTTAAGCTACCATCTGCTAGGATAACAAAACTATTTCTTACATTTGACATTCATGACTATGAATTAGTTTATTTTCTTCAGTGGAGGAATAAATGAAAGATGTTAAAACGCCTATCTATGGGGCAACGGATTAATAATGATGGTATTTCAAATTTGGCTTAGTCGAACATACCAGTATTTCAAAGTTAAAATGTGTCTTAACCCATTATTCTATAGCCTGTTTCTAGTTTTGAAGATAATTGGCCACTTAAAGTAGGTTGAAAGTAAAGCAGAATGTGCCTTAAGGCACATTCTGCTTTACTTTCAGCCTGCTTTAAAGACATACTCGCCTATATTAAAAATGTTGAAAAATAAACTTCTTAAATACCTTGATTACTATACATTTTCTGATTTGCAATACATTTATCACCACAAAAATGAATTTTGAAAAGTTCTCATTGGTAAATTATGTAAAATATAGTCCTTTCCGTACAGGCACTGTTTCAAGATTTGAAAAAACTGTCCCGAGTAGCAGTTCTTGTAGAAATTATGTTTATGTTTTTATCAGCAGCACTGTATATGCTTTAAGTAACTAAAACTTTATTAAATGCTGTTGTATTCACATACGCTCATATATTTACCAATTTAAGCAAATGTTGGATGACTATTTCTCTTTTTTAGGCCAACAGAGACCCAATTTGGCTATTGGGGGAGGTATATTTTCTGCATAAAATCTAAGGGGTAGGGTTAGAATAAAGAAAATATTTCTTACGATACATATTCATAACTGTTAACAATGGAACTATTTTCTTGAGTGGAGGAATAAATTAGAGGTGTAAAAAGGCAAACCTATGTTGTAAGTGGTTAACCGAGTTCCAGAAGTTGGACTACACTATTCGTATTTGGAGCTGTTCAGTGCATTGCAGTGCGTATATAAATACAGTAGAACCTCTCTATTACGACCACTAAAAAGAATATTTGTCGGTATAGAGTACAGGTGACAGCTTAAAGCAATGTGGAAGTGAAACAGAAAGCTTCTGTAGGAGCTTTTTGTTTCACTTTCACATTGCTTTAAGCAGCCACCTGTCTTAAACGACAAATATTTGACACAACTTAGTGGTCGTAATAGAGAGGTTCTACTATACTCATGAAAGGCAGTTTAGGAATTTGACTCATCTCCAATACTATAACAGGTGATGGGGTAATTAGTTAAGCTGGCTGTTAAAACCATCAATGAGAATGGCTGTTAAAACCATCAATGAGAGGTTGGTAAAATAAGAATTAACTTATGATGTTCTCTTGTATATTTTGTCTTAATTAGATAATAAAGTATACAGCTTCAGAGAGTATGTTTAGTTTGAAAAGTATATTTTGTTGACAATATTGTATTCCTGAACTTCCAGAACTAATGCATTCCTTTCAAGCCATTGACCATATTCAAGTTTTGACCAATGGCATTTTGTTTGTACAATGGCACTTTCCATAAAAATTAGCCAGACTCTATACTCTATATTGTTTAACCCATTACCCCATAAATACGCTTTTTTACGCCTCTAATTTATTCCTCCACTGAAGAAAATAGTTTCAATTTATACAGTTATCAATATGTATCATAAGAAATATTTTGTATTTCCTAGTAGAGGGTAGGTTAAAGCAGGATGAAAGTGAAGCAGAATGCACCTTAAGGTGCATTCTGCTTCACTTTCAACCTGCTTTAAGTGGTCACCTATTTTCAGAACTAGAAACAGGCTATGGGATAATGGGTTAAACAATTTTAACTCTGGAAAGATGTTTATGATCAAACTGTGCTCAAAATAAAAGCAAGTGCTGAAATTGCAATCTTTCATAAAGCAGTTTGATTTGGGCCTTCAGTGCAGGTTGCTGCTTAAAGCAGGATTAAAGTAAAACAAACATTTCTTCATAAGCTTTCTGTTCAGCTTTAATGCTGCTAAAGCGAATACATGTTTCACCCTTTACTGTGTATAATAAACGTCAAAGGACGCCTTTACCCCTTCCTCAGCATAAACAGCACAAATTAATATTTATTGATGGTTCTTGATAACATGACATGTGGTAATTGGTGCAAAATGAAAGTAAAACAGATAACTCTTTTCGGAGCTTTCTGCTTTAATTATTTCATCTTGCATTAACCCATTACCCTATAGTCTGATTTCAGTTTTGAAAGGTTGAAAATAAAGCAGAATGTGCCTAAATGAAATAGAAACTTTTTCTTTTGGTGCATATTCATAACTGTATAAAGTGGAACAATTTTTTCTTTGGAAGATTAAATTAAAGGGATAAAAAAAAGGTGTATTTATGGTGTAAAGGGTTAAAAATGAGAAGTAATTGTTCTGTAGAGTTGTAAGACTGGGATGGTTCTGTACAGGGTAAAGTAGCACATGATGATGATGATGATGATGCTACCTGTGACTTGTCAAACACCAATCTCTGTGTAGAGCTGTATTTGCTGTTATAGAATTCCATATTAACGTTTTTACCAATGTTTGGTGACTACCCATTGTGATATACTATGTCCCTCTCCCACCAACTATAGCTTTGTATAGACAAATAAACTACTGTTATATGTGTTAAACAGTTAAAACTCTGCTATTATGACCACTTAACTCTTTGAACCCTAGTCATGCATATATGCATCTTTTGCAAATAGCTAACCTGTAAGGAGTACACTTGTCTTATGTAAACAGTGTAGACCCATATCAGAGGGCTCCCTAAAGAGCCCTCTGATCAGGGTCTACACTGTTTGTCATTTTGGCATATAATGTAAAAATCAACCCTAAAAACTAAGAAATGGATTAGACTAAGTTGAGAACTAGAATTGTCCCTTTGAGCTGTCAGGGAAGAAATGGTTAATGATTTACCCAATAGCCTGTTTTGAGTTTTGAAGACAGATGATTAATTAAAGCAGGTTGACAGTAAAGCAGAATGCTCCTTTATGAGCATTTTGCTTTACTTTCAACCTGCTTTAAACTTTAAATGCCTTTTGTGTTTTATGGTCTTTAACTTCATTGGTGCTGACTTACCTAAGTGTAGAAAGAATTTGTTGTGTAAGAAGGCATATTTATATAGGGTTATTTGTTAAAAAATACTGTTTAACCCATTACCCCATAGCCTGTATCTGATATTGAATATAGGTGACCACTTAAAGCAGGTTGAAAGTAAAGCAGAAGGCGCATTCTGCTTTACTTTTAACCTGCTTTAAGCTACAATCTGATAAAATTAAGAAAATATTTCTTGTCATACATATTAATGACTGTTTTAATTGGAGCTATTTTCTTGAATAGAGTAATAAATTAAAGGCAAAACACGTATTTATTGGGTAATGGGTTAATAGACAAGTGAAAATTTTAAGCAGGATGAAAGTAAAGGAGTAAGCTAAATGCATAACTGCTGTATGTGTTGCTTCAATGGCTTCTTGTTCTGCAAACACGGAAGGCAAGGTTTTTTCGTAAGCAGGCCTAGACTTATCTTCTTCAATAAATGTACTTGAAATCCAAACTTTTTTAGAAGCCTTGGAGGCGACATTGTTTGGTTAAATCCGAAAAAGAGGTACATGTAGCCCCTATAAAAATTCAGCAGCCTGGAACCAAGGTTATATAGAGTTTAAATTGAATTTGAGATTATTCTCAAGCATTTGATTGGTCAGATTTTAGCAAAAGCTCAAGTCTGATCAATCTGATGCTTTAGAACGATCCAAGACTCAACTAAGACGCTTTATAACCTTGGAACGAGGGGCTAGTGCTTTGGGTTGAGGCCTGGTAAGCAGAGCAATAGATAAGGATAGTTTTTCAAAAACTGAAATCTTTATTTCTGAATTAAACCCTATGGTGTCACTACTCATTAGAAGAGACGATTCTAATGAGTAGTAACACCATATAATTCTGAAATGACTGAGAAAATGTTGGATTTGTTGAAATAACTCCCTCTTATCTGGATCCCTGCTGGTAAGTGGTTGTGATAGCGGATGTTTCTCTGTTTTCTGTGCAGTAGTCTGTATTACACAGGGGAGGTAACAAGGGAGACAAATCAACTATTTATTAAGATTTGATTGAATGTGCAATATGATTGTATATTATCATTTTGTTGTAAATAACTTTGTACAAACCTGTAGATATGTAGGACCTTGTGTATATTTTTCTTTTGTAAACTTCCAGGATTGGGGAGTTATGCAGAAATTCATGGACAATTTGTTTTGGGCTGAAGGTTGTGTTGAATTTTTAATGCCACCTGATATGATTACTGATTAGAAGTGGTCAATGTAGTTTTAACCTTTTCCCTCATAGAAAACACCATTTCACGCCTTTACCTTTTCCTGTTAGAAATGACTATTCCTGCTGCTACTCAGATCTAACATTAGTCGTACAATCTTTTCCGTTGGGCAGGTGATATCTTAACTCATTACCCCATAAATAGGCTTTTTTGTGCCCGAAATTTAAACCTCCACTAAAGAAACTAGCTCCTATTTCCACAGTCATATATACGTAGCATAAGAAACATTTTCTGTAGTCTTACAGGTGGTACCTTTAAGCAGGATGAAAGTAATGCAGAATGTGCCTTAAGGCGCATTCTGCTTTACTTTCAACCTGCTTTAAGAAGTCACCTGATTTTAAAACTAGAAAAAGGCTATGGGGTAAAGGGTAAAGCAAGCTAAAAGTGAAGTAGAAAGTGCTGTAAGGCGCATTCTTCTTTACGTAAAACCCTGCCTTTAAGTGGCCATTTGTCTTCAAAACTACATATGGGGTAATGGGTTAAAACAAAAAAATCATGCACAACAAAAATTTAACATGTTTTTCGGATAGAGTTCACATTGCAGTTTAGATTTCATTTTCAATTAGCAAAGATCAGTTTCTTCAGATTGAGAAAGATCACACAACCCTTAACCAGCTCCATTCCTTGCACTGCAAGTATTGGGACTTGTGCATAATATTTGAATAAAACACAAATGGAAACACTCTCAGTTCAAGTAACACTGCTATTTGCAAACAGTTTGGATTGTAATCAGAATACAAGCAGCTGCTAATGCTGTAAGAATCTGTGCTTAAACATCCTCTACAACTTGTGAATAGTCATGATGAGATTTCAGTCAATGCATGACTCCTTTCAATCTGAGGGATAAACAGTTTGGAGCCTGATCAGATGCCGGGTTACCCGGCGTCTGATCTTGCTCACAACTGTTTGCTCTGCATTACTATTTTTTTACGATTTAGCTTCCATGGATCTAAAAGACTGTGCATTAGTGGTTCAAAATTATCAATTAACACAAGTTTTTCTGTGTATAGATATTCATCACATACTCTTTTTACAAATCACAGGGATAAAATCTTTAGGTTGTAGTTTTCAATCCATCTTGCGTATAACTAACATTGGAGTTTTTCCCAGTAACATAGACTCAAACAGACTGAATTTGTATAAAAATAAATAAATAATGTTGTCACACCAGATACCAAAATACCTTTAGTAGTATGAGCTATATGAGGATTTTCACTGCTCTGTAAAGGATAGTCTAGTGGACCAGTTAACCTTTCTACCACAGAAACATCTCCACCTCCTTCTACATAGAAGTGCTAAAAATGAATATTCAGTTATGTTTTTGAAAATCGGTAGCAGCTGATTTTAATATGATTTTTTTTTATTTTAAAAGAAAAGTTAAAAACAAACAGTGCATACTCTGATCAGAGGGCTCCTTAGTGAGCCCTCTGATCAGGGTGTACACTATTTGCAAAGTTTACATAGATACCAGTTTCATGTATAGAAAAGGTTTCATGAAATTGTCTAAGCTCCATGAATAAGTGGGTCAGGATTAAGTTAAACAATTACCTATTTTTGTCATACATTCAAACATGTTTTTTGTGGCTATTCAATTAAGAAAATATGGAGATATGTTATTACAGGCAACTGCTAAATACAGTTTTATAAAGTTCTGCATTAACCCTTTACCACATAGCCTGTTTCTACTTTTGAAGACATTTGACCACTTAAAGCAGGTTGAAAGTAAAGCAGAATGTGCCTTGAGGCACATTCTGCTTTACTTGCAGCCTGCTTTAAGCTATCATCTGCTAGGATTTCGAAAATATTTCTGATGGTTCAATTTCAAGACTGTATAAATTGGAACTATTTTCTTCAGTGGAGGAATAAATCAAATGTGCTAAAAGGCGCTTCTATAAGGGAAAGGGTTAAGTTGTCAACTGTCTTAAATTACTACTTTAACAATTTCTTTTAAATAGCCACTTAATATATGTTAGATTGTAAATATATATATATACATATATCTGCTTAGTACATCTTAGAATAGTATTGATAGAAAACAAGTGGTTTATTTATTGTGACACTATTAGTATATAATTATATGACTGCATTTAGACTGTTTCAGTTTACTTTATACTAAACAACTGTTTTAGTCTTTGAAGGCTGAGGGCATTTTTATTTTCAGAGTTTTCTAAAAGAGTACTTCGGTGTTGGTTAACAACTATTTATTTCATTTGTATCTTTAGATTTTTGTAATGTACATATTTTTAGTAATACTTATTTATATCTAAATTTATTTCTGACAGTTCTAGTCATTTCTGTTTAGTTTTTTTCATTCGCTGAACTTGGAATTTTTCTAAGATTGGCTTGCATCTAGTAGTCATGCGGTACAAAAAGGGTAATATAAGCTGCTGTTTGATCAAGACTTTTGATAGATTACTTTGCTACTTGTGAACAGTTTAGCCCATATGTGTTAAGTATGTGTACAAGTTTTGTGCAATGGTATTATACTCTAGGCAGGAATTGGGCATTTAGCCTGTAACATCCTTGAATGAAACTCTTAAACTCATTACCCCATAACCTGTTTCTAGTTATTTTGAAAAGAAGTGACCACTTAAAGCAGGTTGAAAGTAAAGCAGAATGCACCTTAAGGCGCATTCTGCTTTACTTTCAGCCTGCTTTAAGGTACCATCTGCTAGAATAAAGAAACTATTTCCTTTGATACACATTCATGACTGTGTAAAGAGGAATTATTTTCTTCAGTGGAATAATAGATTAGAGTTGTATAAATGCTTATTGATGGAGTAATGGGTTGATCCCTTCCTCCAAACAGACATCTAACAACGCCTCAACCAAATATTATACTTGTGCTTCACAACACTATATGCATTAATTTATTTTAATTTGAACTAATTTTAGAACAGTAGCAGATGACAATTATAATAGATGAAAAAATTACCCAGCATGCAAAGAGTTAAGACACAAAATCAGCTGACAAGCAATTATCTGGTCACAAAAATTCTTATATCAAGATGAATGGTCTTGCTTTAAGCAAGATTAAGTAATGCAAAAAGCTCTTTCAGGAGCCTTGTTTTTAGCTCACCTGAGCCAAAGGCTCAAGGTGAGCTATTGGGATGGCCCTGTGTCCGGCGTCCGTTGTTGTCCGCCGTGCGTCGCCCGTCGTCGTTAACAATTGCTTCAAATGACATCTCCTCCTATACCGCCTGACAGAATTCAACCAAACTTTACAGAAATGTTCCTTGGGTCAAGCTCTTTCAAATTTGTTCAAAGAATTAAAAACAATGCAGAACTCTGGTTGCCATGGCAACCAAATGGTTGCCATGGCAACCAAAGTGAAAAAATAAGGAAATCTTAAAAAATCTTCTTGTCAAAAACTGCAAGGGCCAGAGCTTAGATATTTGGCACATAGCATCACCTACAGGTCCTCTATCAAGTTTGTTCAAATTATGTCCCTTGGGTCAAAATTGGCCCCGCCCTGGGGGTCACAGTTTTACATAGAGTTATATAGTGAAATTTTCAAACGTCTTCTTCTCTGAAACCAATGTGGCCAGAGCTTTGATATTTGGCATGGTGACACTTCTAGATGTCCTTTACCAAAATTGTTCAAATGGTTGTGGTCAGTTGCATAACTAGGTCACAGGAGCTAAAAATAGATTTTTTCAATGAAAACTTAAAAAATTTTCTTGTCTGAAACTACAAGGGCCATAGCTTAGATATTT
Source organism: Gari tellinella (assembly GCA_922989275.2). Taxonomy (NCBI): domain Eukaryota; kingdom Metazoa; phylum Mollusca; class Bivalvia; order Cardiida; family Psammobiidae; genus Gari; species Gari tellinella. The sequence continues at coordinate 63,721,143 of OV277860.1, read as the reverse complement.
GGCACATAGAATCGCCTACAGGTCCTCTATCAAGTTTGTTCAAATTATGCCCCTGGGGTCAAAATTGGCCCGGCCCCGGGGGTCACGGTTTTACATAGAGTTATATAGTGAAATTTTCAAACGTCTTCTTCTCTGAAACTAATATGGCCAGAGCTTTGATATTTGGCATAGTGACACTTCTAGATGTCCTATACCGAAATTGTACAAATGGTTGTGGTCCATTGCATAACTAGGTCACAGGAGCTAAAAATAGATTATTTACAATGAAAGCTTAAAAAATCTTCTTGTCTGAAACTACAAGGGCCAGATCTTAGATATATGGCACATATCATCGCCTACAGGTCCTCTATTAAGTTTGTTCAAATTATGCCCCTAGGGTCAGAATTGGCCCCGCCCCGGGGGTCACTGTTTTACATAGAGTTATATAGAGAAAATTTCAAACGTCTTCTTCTCTGACTCTAATATGGCCAGAGCTTTTTATATTCTGTATGGTGACACTTTTAAATATACTTTACATATTTTATTCAAATTGTTCCGGTCTGTTGCATATCTAGGTCAGTCCTGGACATAAATCAATATCTCCATTTTTCCAATTATTCTCAGGTGAGCGAATATGCCCCATGGGGCTCTTGTTGAATTTCAGCCTACTTTAAGATATTTAATAATTATATTCAGTGAGTCTGATTTCATCAGTTATATTAACAGGATGTAACTGTATTTAGTTAATAGCTTGATATATTATATTAATGGTTTTGTGGATTTCGGATTTATATTCTGTTATTTTTATTTGAGATTTTACCTGTGTATGGATAGGTTTATTTGATTGTTAGTAAGAAGGAATTATGTGTAATAGAACCACGAGTTGATTCAAATACATTTTTTAAAGCCAATATTTCAGAAAATAGTAGTAAAACACACACTGCAGCTTAACTCTTTCCTCCCTGAAACTTTAAATGGACAATTCCAATTTTCATTTTAGTCTAGTCCATTTCTGACTTTTAAGGGTTGTTTTTGTCAATGTTTGGCATTATGACAAACAGTGAAGACCCTGATCAGAGGGCAAGTGTACTATTTTCATGTACACTGTTTTAGGGTTCAAAGAGTTAACCCATTACACTATAAATACTTCATTTTAAGCCTCTTATTCATTTCTCTTTGGAAGAAAATAGTTGCACTTTATACAGTTATAAATATGTTCTATAAGAAATATTTTCTATATCCTAATACATAATAGCTTAAAGCAGGCTGAAAGTAAAGCAGAATGTGCATTAACTCTTTGAACCCTAGTCCCGCACATATGCGTGCTTTTCAAACAGTGTACATGTGAATAGTACACATGTCCTATGCAAACAATGAAGACCCAGATCAGAGGGCTCCAAAAGGAGCCCTCTGATCAGGGTCTTCACTGTTTGTCACAATGCCAAACATTGACAAAAACAACCCTTTAAAGTCAGAAATGGACTAGACTAAGATGTGAACTGGAATTGTCCATTTAAAATTTCAGGGAGGAAAGAGTTAAGACAAATTCTGCTTTACGTTCAACCTGCTTTAAGTGGTTACCAATCAACAATTTCAGAAACAGGCCTTGAGGTATTGGGTTAAGGTGCCTTCTGATTAGGGTCTACACTGTTTGCAAAAGTATCAAATATTTTTTTCCAGCACAGAAAGGGCTAAGGAAGTTTAATATTATTATTCGTTGGTTTAAAGGGAGTATTCAAGTAGATAAAAGCTATCATGAAACCTGATAGTGAACAAGAATGTCCGTTTGGATGCCTGTAAAAGATGTCAGAATATGCATTTCTGCTATATCCTGTTGAATTGAAAACTACAGTATGACTTTTGTTAAACAGTGTTGCAAATAACGTAGTCTTAATGGTACTTATTTGCAAACTATAAACTGTAAACTCCCCATATTTAACAAATATAAACCAGGACTTTCTTTGATGTTTAATTTGGGGAAGCTGAAAGCAGGATGAAAGTAAAGCAGAAAGCTCTACCAGGAGCTTGCTGCTTTGCTTTAATTCTGCTTTCATGTACATTTGTATTTTTCACCGAACACAAGTCTTTTAAGTGATTGTAATAGTTACAGGTTTCGCTGTAATTTAAAAACAAAATGAAAGAAGCAAAGTGGTATTACAGTGGAGAATCTGTTATTCTTTCCCGTTTAAACGCAAACGTACGCAAACGCACGCAAACGCAAAATACTAAAACGTAGAAAAGTACAACTTTTTGACAATTCTGAGAATTCATCTTTATCTTGGTGGCAAACAGTTTGAAGCCTGATCAGACGCCGGGTTACCCGGCGTCTGCTCTGGCTCCAAACTGTTTGCACTGCAAATAATAGTTTTAGCGTAAATGTGTTTATTGGGAAAGAATAACGTTTTCTCCACTGTACTAAGATAATATGGCTGACATTTGTTGAAACAAATATTTGCATTGTGCGTGGTTTATAGGGACCCAGGTAGCACTTGGTCCAAGGTTATGATGCATTTGAGTTGAGTCTGAGATCATTCTCAAACATTTGATTGGTCAGATATGAACTTTTTCTCAAATGTGACCAATCAAATGCTTGAGTATGTTTTCAGGACTCAACTCAAATGCTTGTTAACCTTGTGACCTTTGATGGTACCTGCATTTGAATTCCCCCGCTATATGTAGGTAGGTGTCTGAGAGTAGACAATGTGAATAAAACTAACCTGTTAACTCTTATTCTGCCATGTATTTGAATGCTTTCCCTACACTGCTGTAGTTAAATGACAGAATTATGCCAAGTAACATTGATGTGTGAGCAGTATCCAAAATGTTTGAAATATAACAAAATAGCCCTTTACCCCATAGCCTATTTCTAGTATTGAAGATACATAGGTGACTACTTAAAGTAGGTTGAAAGTAAAGCAGAATGTGCCTCAAGGCACATTCTGCTTTACTTTCAGCCTGCTTTAAGCTACCATCTGTTAGAATATAGAACAGAACAATCCTTTTATTTAGTAAACTATTATAAAACATACATTTTGTAATAAGATGTAATGCAAGCTATTATTAATATATCAAATATCAATTTTGGCTGGGCTTGATGTTGAGATAAATTAAAGGGAGAATAGATAACAGTGTTGAAACAGATGGTATTGTGGCAGGGTGAGGGTCAACAGTGCTTCTAGGCTGCTGCACAATTTTTCTACAATGGAGGAGATATTATTCTTTCCAAAACCATTTGAAAAAGACATTTATTTTGCTAAACAGCTATATCAATTATTGCAAACAGTTTGGAGCCAGATCACTAATCTGGCACTCATGTACTTGGCATCTGATCTGGATTCAAGCTATTTGCCACTCAGAGTTGTACAATATTCAAGATATTTTAGAAATTTCCATTGCTCGAATTGGAATGCTTTACATAGCCTATTTCTAGTATTGAAGATGGAAGGCCTCTTACAACAGGCTTAAAGTAAAGCAGAATGCACATTAAGGTGCATTCTGCTTTACTTTCAGTCTGTTTCAAGCTACCATCCACTGGGACATAGAAACATTTTCTTATGGTACATATTCTCGACTGTATAAATTTGAACTTTTTTCTTCTGTGGCAGGATTAGTGAAATTCTTAAAAAGGTGGGGTAATGGGATAAAAATGGAAAGAATACTTTCTTGCCCAATGTGGCAGCAGCATATGTGTGTGTAAAGGATGGGTGTGAGGTATGGGGCATGGCTGAATTGTACACTAACTGTCGTCAAACTTGTTATAGAGATACATGTTCTTGTTTTGATTAAGATGATGTTAAATCCTGTAGAATTATTCTGAAGATCAATAAAATCCCTGAACAAATGTGACGTCTTTGTCATTGATAGCACACCAAACATAGTCTTGTCATCATAACTCTTTGAGCCCTAAAACTTCAAATGGAGAATTCCAGTTCAGTTCTGAATTAAGTCTAGCCTATTTGAGACTATTTAAAGTTATGTTTTACTCACTTAACTTCACTTGTCCTGACTTGTACTCGCTTCTTCTTCAAGAAACTCTTCTTCTACTTTTACAATATTGGCCTCGATCACTAATGATCATTATCGCCATGCGCTAGAGATAAAAAACACTAAAAAGTAAAACTGTCTATGGGATCAAGATACCTTGTCATGACAGGCATCATGTATGTGAGATGCAACACAAGGCTTCTTGATTTGTGGCCGTTTTCAAGAATCTTGCTAGCTGTTTCAGTCTTTCTATCATTAAATGTTGCTGTGAACTTGAGTTTGTCCAAGTCCATCTCTAGCACCTAGAATGGTTAGAGGGGCAAAGCTCCCACTTATTTCAGCTTTGAATGATTGCAATATCTTGGGGTCTCTGAACTTTTCAGTGTCTCACTAGCTCCTGGTATTGTTTGGCAGAGTTTCGTGTCTGTTATGTAATAGTCTGGTTATGGCGCTCACCATTGGGGTTATATCAAAACTATCTACTTGATGGTTTGTGTGGTACCAGGGTATTAGCCATACCAGAGTGTTGTAGTTGGCAAACTGATTGAGCTTGAGTCTTCTGTCACTGGAAGTCCAACCACAGTGTTGTCCACATGTTCCATCCCAGTTTTCCTGTGCATCCGTTCCAACTCTGGCATTCCACTCACCCAGTACTATAAGTACATCATTATACCCCAACAAACAGAGTTTGAGGGGGGTATACTGGAATCAGCCTCTCGGTCGCTCGGTTGGTCGGTCTGTCTGCAAAATCTTGTACTTTCAACTCCTTCTTCAGTTTCAACCGAATTCATTTGATACTTGGCATAAATGTTACTCAGGTGTAGTAGATGTGCAAGACACAAATTTCAGGTCTCTGTGACCTTGACCTTTGGCCTTGAAATTGGCAGGCAAATTGTACTTTGAACTCCTCCTTCACTTTCAACCTGGTTCACTTGATACTTGGCATAAATGATACTCAGGAGTAGTAGATGTGCAAAACACAAATTTCAGGTCTCTGTGACCTTGACCTTGACATTTGTGTTTGAAATTGGTCTAGGCAAAATCTTGTACTTTGAACTCCTCCTTCACTTTCAACCTGATTCACATTCACTTGATACTTGGCATAAATGTTACTCAGGAGTAGAAGATGTGCAAGACACAAATTTCAGGTCTCTGTGACCTTGACCTTTGGCCTTGAAATTGGCAGGCACAATCTTGTACTTTGAACTCCCTCTTCACTTTCAACCTGATTCACCTGATACTTGGCATAAATGTTACTCAGGAGTAGAAGATGTGCAAGACACAAATTTAAGGTCTCTGTGACCTTGACCTTTGTCCTTGAAATTGGCAGGCAAAATCTTGTACTTTGAACTGCTCCTTAACTTTCAACCTGATTCACATTCACTTGATACTTGGCATAAATGTTACTCGGGAGTAGTAGATGTGCAAGACACAAATTTCAATCTCTGTGACCTTGACCTTTGGCCTTGAAATTGGTCTGCAAAATCTTGTACTTTCAACTCCTCTTTCAGTTTCAACCGGATTCATTTGATACTTGGCATAAATGTTACTCAGGAGTAGTAGATGTGCAAGTCATAAATTTCAGGTCTCTGTGACCTTGACCTTTGGTCTTGAAATTGGCAGGCAAAATCTTGTTCTTTGAACTCCTCCTTCAATTTCAACCTGATTCACTTGATACTTGGCATAAATGTTACTCAGGAGTAGTAGATGTGCAAGACACAAATTTCAAGTCTCTGTGACCTTGACCTTTGGCCTTGAAATTGACCTCTAACCTTGGTTATGAAAACAAAATTGTCCACAGCATATCTCTTTTACCCTATCATTCACGATTACCAAACCTGGTGTGTTATTATTATATGTTGGGATTGCAGAGTGTCATATACCATTTTTAAGTCATTTTGACCTTGGCTTACACCTTTGACCTTATTGTAAAACCTTATTGAAAACGTCTGCAAAGTGTGACAGAGTGCTGTATAGTGGGGGTATTATCACCTTTAGTGATAGCCGTTCTAGTTATGTGTCGGTGGTGGTTCTGGTCAATGAATTACTGACGCTGTTGGTAGAATTCATCCACTTCTTCATGGTTATGTCCATTTGTTGGGGGTATAAACTTGTAATATGGTGATGTTAAATGGAGATACTCTTGGGCGGATGGAAATAAGTCTACTGAAAACTGGCAATTATCCCATCTTTGTGATGTCTTGGTGAATTAAAAAACCTACTACCTCTTCATGTTTCAGTCTGCCGTCCCGGCTCCCGCTATCGTAGAATATGTAGAATCAGACCATAAACCATTGCCATCCCATTTCACAGAAGTTCAGTAGGTCCCGTTTATACCTTGTCATCCATGTACCATTTTCTCTAATTCCAATCTTGCCAGAGCGATCTCAAATAGATGACGTGTCAAAACGGCCCACATCCAAACGGCCCTCTTTACGACCCGGTCCACAACGGTCCACTTTAGTTAATGTTCCTGAGAGCGTTCTACTCGGCATGTACAAACGAAATCTTAGAAAAAACCTGTTTGGTTATAATATTACACACCTATTTGAATGGATAACTTTTTAAAAGAAATGGGACGAAACCAATATATAATAATTATTCCTCTCGGTAATGATGATGCTACTACTATTACTACTTCTACTAATGGTAATGGTGACTATCCTTGTGGCAGCAGTAGAATTCCAGTGTAGTAGTAGTGGTACGTAGTGCTCAGCTAGTCAAGAGAAGTAGTAGTAGTGAAAGTAGATAAAGTTAAGTATTAAGAGAATCGGTTATGGTGTCTACTAATAGCAGAAGCGGTCACGCAGCAGTGGTAAATTAGCTTACTAGATCAACATGTTTCTCCCTTAATTTGGTATTCCATTCAATAAGATTTTTGAGAAAATTCAAATAATATTTTGTCACAAAAACAATAAGAATAATATCAAGAAGAATTAGAATGATATTAAATCACTGTACATATGAGATATTATTAAAACCCTCTTTTAACACAACTGCAAATGATATGGGCCACAAACTGACATCCTGTATTTTACATTAAATTATATTGGAAAGGCTAAATATATCTGAAATGACTACAATGTCTAAATAAGCCCAATGATATAATGATTTTTAGTTAAGTCTGATTAGTCAGATTTTGGCAAAAGCTTTAAGATACAACTAAAATTCTGTCTTACCATGGGGCCCGGCATAGCTCAAACATTGCATGTGGCATTGTTTGTGATACTCTACCGCGTTTGTTAAATTTTGTGCCGGGGAGGGACCATCTCTTCGCTATTTACAAATAATTGTTCTTGCTTATGAGCACTTGCCAATTAAATGCCCCCTTCCGTTTAAATTTCGGGAAAACTGACACCGTGACCCTACACGAGAAAGAAATTAGACCATAGAACTTCTGTTATAGTATTAACGTATACCTATAAACAGCTAGTTTTATTGGTTAAAAATACTATAATCAGTTTTATGTTCGCACAGAAATTTGCATTATAATCAAAGATGGCGCATTTTGAAGTAAGACATATCGTTATTTTAGTGAGTTAACGCGCTTTAACAATGTACTAATATAATTAAAATAAGATAATATTTATACGTATGTTAAAGCGATTGTAACTTGGCTATAAAACATTTAGTATTGCGTTGAAATTGTCAATGTTTATGGTTATTACAATTCCTAAAAAATGCCCGCCAATGCCTTACACCGAAAACAATGGTTAGTTGCAAACAGATCCTAAGCAGGTGCCACGTTACGGATCCAACTTGTTTGACACTAATTACGATATTGCTTTATTCAATTTAACTACAATTTACATTTGACAACTAAAAGCAAAAACCGATTGTTTAAAGCAGATGCATGGTAGTGGCCATGGCAGTAAAAACCTGTAATAGATTCTATGGAAACGTTAGTCTCAAAGTTTTTATGAGTCTTTTCGTAAAGATATACATGTAAACATGTGTACTGACTACCTTCGTCGTTTATTTCTTTAAACCAAACATAGAACATGTAAGACCGCCGATGTCAACGCCATTGTTTCTTTAATTTTTTATTTAAATAAGTGTACATATCAGTCATAAAAGACAAAGCATAAACCCAATAATATAATTCTCAAAATGGGCTCATTTTACTATGCTTTCAAATGCTGCTACATGCTAATTTCATCCTCCTATAAAAGGCCCTGTTTTTATCATTCATTGGAAGCAAACTTTTGTGGTCGTATTATTCAGATGAAATGTGCAGATACTATGTTTTTTTATATTTCTATTTGTCCTGCTCATTCAGTTGGCGCTGTAGTTGGGCCAGACTCGCCAGTCGCTTGTCTCTCCATTGTCTTCTCTCTTGCAGCTTGTCCATAGGAACCAGCTCCTCCATTTCTGTTTGTATCTGATCTAGAACGGGACCGGAAAACTTGTCCGGTTCCCGGAATGTGGCCATGACACCCTCGATCATTGTAGCATAGCGATCGGCGTAGCTGTACATTCCTGTAAAATGAAAAAGTTGGCGTCAGTGGATAAGTTACGTGTGGGCTATGCTCAGTCAAAGGCTTGTGCTTTATAATTATGTTTACCTTCACCCTGCTTTGAAGAGAATGAAAACCAAAAGGTGTTTTTGCAACAATATATACTCAAATAACAGCAAATATGTAGCAGCATCGTGCATCTGGAATTAACATATTATAAGTGTTTTAGGAGATATTTTCCGTTGTTTTTTCTGCTATGTATACTATACTAAAATATTAGTTTTTGCAGAGTTTGCGCACGCGCATGCAAAAACAGGAAATAATAACACATTATTCCTTTCTGTACACCAAATCGACCGCCGAGAAATGAATGGCGCACTGACCCAGTGGTAAAGACGTCTGACTCATTTTTTATGTTCCGTCCCCGCATACCGGATCATCGATGTGAATGCCTTATTTTTCTTTGAAATACGTATTTATTTCTAAACAATTGTTATATCCTAAACTAATATTTTAGCGTTGGCACAAGCGTTTGACATACTTTTACAAATTACCTTTGATATAACACCATTTTTGTTATCTTAAATAAACGAATTTTCGATTTTTTATTAAACTACTGATGAGACACCACGTAATGCGGCGTCTCATTTGGATCCAAACTGTTTGCAAAGGTTATCTCTGTTTCACCTATATCATGCGCTGAGTTAAAAAATAACAATAGCATGCTAGTGTAGCCTTCTATAATATTACAAAGCAAAGTGTATCACCCACCGTCTGCATTGAGGTAGGCCGTTTCTATAGGCCCCATGAAGGCGTATCTCCTGCCTAGGCCAGCACTCATAACTTTGTCCAAGCCTTCCACGCTTATAACACCGTCCTAGGAATAAAGAAACATTGTACAAAACCGCTGTTCATAACCCCTTTAAATGGGTTTGATTTAGGTGTATCTGAATAAATCAATATGAATAAACAACAAGAGATTCTTTTTTCTCTAAAATTTCATTCGGTTTAAAGTGGTCAATTACCTATAAGAAGTAATGAATGAATGAATGAATGAATGGTGTTTTACGGCCCATCGACACATTATATAAGAGTCTGAAAACTTGATTTGGTCTAAAATCGTTTTGTAAATATTTGTCGGGCGCCTATATTATTAGAACGTAAACATTAGTTTATGAAAAGGGTTTATTTTTAAAAGGGGTAGATCTATATTGTAATGAAAAATGTATTATCATGGACGGAATTTGAACCCGAGCTGCAAAGACAAAATCAGTTTATCAAAATGTGTGACTCTTAAGTTCTAATACGCGTAATTTGTTTGCTTATTCAAGAAAAATATACATTTTACAATTTTCATCTATTTCTTCTTCAGTCTGTTTCAAATAATAAGTGGTCGGATCTCCATCACCTACATTTTGACTGCATATTAACCATTCGATGGCACATCAGGTATACAGGGAGGAAGAGCTCATTGCAATTACAGGCTTAACCCGTTCATTGTCGAATTATTCGAGAGATTTTACCCGTTCACCTATTTATTGCCGTCTGCTTCATTACTGTTTTCTGCAAGACATTTCAAAGTAAGATTTAAGGTTGTATGACTTAAAAATATCGATAAGAGTGTCAAACAGTTTGGGTCCTGATCAGACGCCGCGTTAAACGGTGGCTGACCAGGACCCGAACTGTTTGCAAACGCGCTTTAAAGCGTCATTGAGAGTGAAAGGGTTAAATGAGTTACCGATCTTCAAAAAGAATTAAACCGCAGGTTTTAGAAAGTAGTTTATCATAACTGACCTTTATAAGTCTCCAGCTTTCCTTCATTATAGAATACTGTATCCTGTTCAGAACAAATCCGTCGATTTCTTTCTTGAGTACCACTGGTACCTGGCCGATCTTTTCCATTACAGCCTTGGTGTTTGCCACTAAATCTTTGTCAGCCCATGGACTGGGTACCAGCTCGACCAATGGAGCGAAAAATGGTGGATTAGTCTGACAAAAAAATGTGAATATGGTATTTATAGCTGCATAATTATACGTCTTAACATTACGTTAATGCTCTACATCACTTGTTTTATTATTGTAAAAGTTTCATGACAGTTTGTTTCTTTACCCATTTTTTGCGACAAATAACAAAACACAACAACAATCAATAAACGAAAGAAAGAAACACAAATAAGCATATTAAAGTAAAAAAAATGTTAAATTAAAAAATCGCTCTCAATTTGATCCCATATTGTCAACAAATTCAAACTTCTAGTCATTAACAAACAGCATATCTGTGAAAAAATCACGTACCCGGTACAAACAGTGAATATCCTGATCAGAGGGCTCAATAAGGAACTCTCAGATCAGGGTCTGCTCTGTTTGTCAATTGAAATATATTGTTAAATTCTGTAAATGAAATGAGTTAACGTCGTTAGTTTGCTCAAGGCACGGCATAACAAAAGAATTATCTTTAACAAAGATATTCCGTCGTAGTTTAAATTTTTTTGGGCGTACAGAATTCATTTTATAAACTTAACATATCTATTTTGTTTTATTCTATAAACAGAATTTCCCACATGCTAAATTTAGAGGTTATCCACGCTGAATTTAGAAATGATGACATAGTATATAAAATGTAGACTGTATCTTATAGTTTCTAAAAGATAAATACGGAAAAAACCCAACTCCTGTCTAGGTCATTTCGGCCTATTGGCCAATGAGAGTGCTGCATTACAAGAAAGTCGACATTTACCTAGATTTCTGAGCATTCCTGATTGGTAAAATTGTTTCAAAGAGTTGAGATCTAAAGAGAAAACAGACCCGTCTGCGACGGGAAAAAAGAGTGCAGAAATATGTCAAAAGCATGATATTTGATGGAAATTGCTGAAATCTTATTCCTAAGTGACTGTAAATAACCATTAACAGATAGTGAAATATACATTATGTGTATTTGCAATACCGAATTCGGAATTTTACATTTTCTACATGTTTAATTATGAAATGGGACATAACCCCACCAAGCATTATCAAGCGAAGCATCGCGATTCACGAACTCGTAAAAGATTGCAGCTAATGCACGTCTACATTATTCCAATATTTAACAATACGACAATGCTGTGATTTGAAAAGTAATTTGAACACAACAATAAAACCCGAAATATCTGTTAAAGAATGTTCCGTATCAAATTTGAATGGAAACAAATGAAAAAAAGTAAATCATAGTAAATCCAGTATAGAACGCAGTTAAATATACTATGCCAAACTTCAATACTCTTGGTAATTAAAAACAAAAATGAATTGGCATTTGGTCCCAAAAATATGGAATTTGTGATAACAAGTTTTCAGAAATCTCATTCCAATGCATTTTCAATGGGGAATATTAACCAGAAATTAGCGATACGTTTGGATCGATGGTTATTATTCGTCAGAAGTGTCAATGAAATTTCGTTGCCAATATTAACACCTTTGAGGACAGTACATCAATTTAAAAACACAAATAAAAACATTTAATAATTTTGTGTCAACTTTTCCATCGATTTAAAACACCCGCTCTGATATGAAAAAAGAAGGGAACACGGAGGTGTTGCGTTGGTAGTTTGGCACAGTATAGTTGATTAATGTGCACCATTAAGTACTAAAAAATAGTTCCTTAACCCTTTCCCTTATAGAAGTGCCTTTTAGCGCATACAGTTTATTCCTCCGCTGTAGAAAATAGTTCCAATCTATACAGCCATGCATATGTATCATAAGAAATATTTTCTTTATTCTAACAGGTGGTAACTTAAAGCAGGCTGAAAGTAAAGCAGAATGCGCATTAGGGCGCATTCTGCTTTACTTTTAACCTGCTTTAAATAGTCACCTATTTTTAAAATTAAAAAACAGGCTATGGGGTAATGGGTTAAAGAAGGTTGAAAATAAAGCCAATTGCTACTTGACTCTCAACCTGCTTCACACAACAACCTGTCTTCAATTCTGAAAACTAGCTATTGGTAAAATGTTTAGTAAGACACACGACTACAATTATATAGGCAGGGCTCCAGATAAGGGAGTAAACTGAACAAATCAAACGTTTTCGTACTCATTTCAAGAACAAATTCTATGGTGTCACTTTAGAGTGTAATGCAGAAATAAATATTTTAGTGTTTGAAATACTTCCCATATCTGGGGCTCTGTACAGATGTCTGTTACTTACGGGATGTGCTACGATGAATCTGTTTCTATGTTTGAGGCCCTCGGACAGTTTTGAGGGCAATAAAGCACTGGCTGATGAGGCAAGAATACAGGCATCATCCATGACTTTGTCAGCCTTTTCGTGTATCGCTTTCTTCAGATCAATTCTCTCGGGAACACTTTCCTGTAATGGTAATTAAGAATGTTAATCTCTTCACTGCCTTACCCACAGTCCAATGGTTATTTGCAAACAGTTTGAATCTTTATCAGACGGCGCGTAAAACGCGACGTCTGATCTTAATCCAAACTGTTTGCACCTCAATTAAAATATTTCTTAAGTCCAAATACCTAAAATTAAAATTTGAGAAAAAAAGCACACGACAAATGTTTAAAAGTGATGACGTCATGGCAATAAACGGGTTCATTAGTGAAAAATAGTTAAAACGTGTCCATGTGAGATTTCATGTGTGTTTTGTTTTGATTAAAACCATACCCGGTTGCAAGATAACAGGTCTCAAAATATTTCTCAAAGCATACAAAAAGTAGATTAAAACAATAACTTATCTTTTTCTCCGAAACCAATGGTTTGATTTCGATTTTGTTTTCACCAAAATATTTCTCAATGGGTAGACTTCAACATAAAACTTTAGTGGCATCATTGCCAAAAATTTCGAAAGGGATTTAAGCAAGCTATATATTTTACAACATTTAAAAACATTTTTAGGACAAAACAGTTTTGAACAAAATGGAGGTACATTCAGCTATTGAACTACAGTCGAAACTCGATACTTCAAACTTATTTAAATCGATCTTACCAATATGTCATAAGTTGGAAATAAGTCAAACACGCTTAAATCGAACATACCCGTATTTCGAAGTTAAAACGTGGCTTAGCCTGGCGACTGGTGTGTGGCTTAGCCACGTTTTAACATTGAAATATGGGCATGTTCGAACTAACACGAGTTCAAAGTATCGAGCTTTGACTGAATGACTGTACCATTACAATGTAGTTAGCAATCACACAAAAAAAAACTTTTTGATGGTGACCATTGTTGCTCCTTGTCCCCAGCGGAGGAAATTTAATCTAATGTTTCGCATAATTTAAATATTGATAGCTCTGTACACGTATTTACAGATATTGATGCATCCAAATCAACTTGGAAACTTGTCTAAACTGCATACGTATTAACGCATTCCTTCAGTAACTTTTGTAATGAGCAAATGTATTCATTTTAGCAAATAGCATTGCATTACCTGGATGTAGAAAGCATTCTTCACGCATTCTTCAAACACACTCGTGGTGCTGATGTTGGCATACTGCTGACTAGCAGACAGATCTCCACGCAACAAGCCAAGCTTCTCTAGATCGGCAAGACCTTTTTTCACCTCCTCCATGGCGTTAGTTAACTGGACCTCGTCAATGTCATACATCATGACGTCATAGTCAGCTGCCGCAAACAACATCGACCAGCTGCGCCCAATGAGCCCGCTTCAGGGTAACAAATATGTTCAAAGTAAAAATAAGCTACAATACTTTGAAAAAAAAAACCACACCAAGGGATCCATCAAACGAGAGATACTGCTTATTGCGATACGAAGCTCAAGATAAAAGCTCATGCAAGAACATGATAGCTTTACTTGTTTGCCCACCCCATCCCCTGTCAGTGGCCAATTATTGGCAATAATACACGTTTTATTGTACAATGAGATATGTGGTCTGCGCATCATTTCCAATCCTATTTTATAAGTATTTTCCTTGACCCAATCATCATCAAAAGGTCGCCTTCTAAAAAGGTTACTTGATTTCTTAAATTTACATATTAGGCATTTCGACAAAGGTAGTAAGGTAATTATTCTCTAAGTTGAACAATGCAGTTAGTGCGTATTTGAGAAATGTCTTTAGTTTAAACATTTTAATTACAAGAACAAATATCTACAAGTACATGCACATGCAAACATACATAGAATTTCCGTAGAGAAGTACTGAGTCCAATGTTATACAGCTTTTCAGTTGAGTCTAAAGTCGTTCTTAAGCATTTGATTGGTCAGATTTGAGCCTAGGCTCAAATCTGACCAATCAAATGCTTGAGAACACACTCAGACTCAGCTCAAACGCTGTATTACCCTGGACCCTGAAATGACAGATAAATCTTTATTGAGTTTTTCTCCATGAAACATTTATGGATGAAGTAACAGGTCAGGTCAGGCAGCAGTGATCGATCTAAAGCACTAGGGTCAGTTTTGTCTCTTTTCACCAAAACAATTTTACCAGGTAAAAAACCATGCCCTCTTTTTTTCGTAAATTATTTCGTATACAGTGATTCATACCAACAACGATTCCTTTCTTACAATTATGTTCGCCGCTGATGTCAAAACAAGACAATTACATTGCATGTCTAAATCTTTCTCTGCTGCAGTGTTTCTCAAAGTCACATATTGGGCATTTTGACAGAAAAGAACACAATGACGAGTGACAAGCAGCGTTACGCGGCGTCTGATCTTAATTTATTCTGTTTGCAAATGTAAGCCAATGTCCCTCCCTATAACAACTCCCCCCCCGAACAACACACATACTATTTGTCTCTTATCGGGTGTTGTTGTGGAGGGGAACACTATTTTAACACATATTGTCAATCATGAATCCTTACCCCCAAATTGAGATATACATTTTACAAAATCGTTTAAGTAGCGTTTCTCAATGTGTTGTTCTTTTAAAGCAAACTTACCGGTGCAATTGATTTTTGAAATGTGCGTTTTCTTTTTTACTAAAATGACAATTGTAAGTTGCTCAATCACTTGGGCTCTCTTGATTGGTTAGAATGGAGGCTAGTTCAGGCTGTTTGGGCAACAGAATCACAGAACTTTAACTAACTCATTGCCCATTATAGGATACACATTCACTTAATAAATGTACATGTACTGCCATACATATAGCATGGCCAAAAATAAAATGACCGGGTGCAATATTGACCTCCATTTTTGACACGGGGATGCATGTCTTACTTGCAATCTACCCTAGGCAGCCGCCGGACACACTTAAACTAAGCTGGGAGGGAAACGATTAACAAACCTTTGGTCTTTGGTCTTATGGATAACATAACCCATTATCCCATAAATACGCATTTTAACGCCTTTTATTTATTCCCCAACTAAAGAAAATAGTTCCAGTTTACTCGTATACAAGCATGGATATGTATCGTAAGAAATATTTTCTATATTGTAGCAGATGTTATCTTATAGCAGGCTGTCAGTAAAGCACAATGTGCCTTACGGAACAGTCTGCTTTACTTTTGACCTGCTTTCAGTTGACACCTGTCTTCAAATCCAGAAACATGCTATGGCGTAATGGATTAACTCTGTACCTAACGGCAAAACCCGGTTACCTTTGCAAATAGTTTCGATCCAGATGACTCTCTGATTCAATTTTGATAAGAAAATTTAGAAAATTCAATTGTGTTACGGAAGCTGAAGACAATCGTTGCAGACGAAACACCACTTATTGTTCAAAGAGTTAAATCAATCTCGACAATAGGTGCAACCTAGTCACTTCGCAGTATTTAACCCATTTATGCCCAGTGTTTTCTTCCATGTTTATATAATGGATTAGTCCATTTTTATCAAAGGGATGCTTTGTCAAATTTTTCATTTGCATTTTGTTTTATATTGAAATTCCTATCAGCAAACAGTGCAGACTCTGATCAGATGCCGCATAATGCGGCGTCTGATCTGAGTCTACACTGTTTGCCTATGTCCCATATATGGGATCGTGGGCACAAATGGGTTAACTAGATACTATTACCTCGCTCATAATTAGAACATGTGTGTGATCGTCTCCATCAATTAGCATCGACCATGTTAAACAATGCATTGGACATCTACTATTCGCATTATCAGGAAATTAAATTCTGTAGATTTAATTACACAACTGCATTTGGTACGTGATGTTGCATATTTGCATGCCCACGACTGTCAGTTACATCCGTGTGTATTGACAACATAGGGGTATCTCTGTGCATCTTTGTGCATGTACAACTGTGTAGTTTAAACTTTAATATTTACATTCGTCCTATCTCTCTCCATTGTAAAAGTCGGTGTTCATTTCATATAGACACTCAAACCTAAGAAGGCGGAGCCTAGGGTTAAGTCGCTGCGCATTAATCTTCACTACTATAAAATTAGAAATCCACGTTGTATTTGACCTAGATTGAATCTAGTTTATTTCCCAATCTTTTTTTTAAACACTTAATACCAATATATATAGATTTTATATTCATATTGATATAAACTATTTACACTCATTGTGAAAAAAATGCAGTAGGAAGCGCTCCGAAACTTTGTCCGTCTGCTACGATTTTTATACCCCCGCAAACAATGTAACCGGGTGTTCTTTATAAAGAAACACCCGAGCCGACCCAGGTTTGAACCCGGGTCGCCAGGTTCGCAGTCATGCACTCTACCACGTCGCCTTAAAAGCGCACTTGTACAGTAAGGCCGTTCAAGTCATGATAAAACTACACACTATTAGTTACACGGTATTTCGGCAGGGTGTACGGGCTTGTATGACGGTTTTGGATTCCGTATTTCCTGAGTCTTGATCCAATACAAGAAAGAAAACATGCATAATCTGACAAAGTTTTACTGTCTTTACCCTAAAGTTGACACTTGAAATTGACATTGATAAGTACATTTCAAACTCACGCGCTATTCGATGGTTGAGTACAATACAACTTCGACGACATTAGAAACTTGCATAAGTAGAATTTATCTGAATTCCTACAGTTTAATGCAATAATTTCTAAACCGCAGTATGTCGAACATTTCCGTATTTCAAGTTTTAAAGGTGGCAGAGCCACCATTTGACTCTGGATTACGGATATGCTCGACTGAAATAAAATCAAGATATACCATATCGATGATCGACTGTACCTAACATGGTTACGTCATCACATTGGAATGTGAACATCCTTAAAATGTTCATTACCAGGGTATTTTGAACGGATGGTTCTCGGAGGACAATTACGTTTTATGAAACACTGTAACGATTAATTATAACAAATGAACGGTAATAATCAGGAACGAACAAATTAACACGTAGGTCAGTGGCTAGCAGAGACATATATACTAAGACATACTCCCCCGACAACTTCAGCGAAACTTGTGCACAGTGCGTCGATGCTCCAGAGGGGCCCTGCACTTAATGGGAAGAAGAAGAAAAAGAGAAACTTTACAGAATAATAACTGAAATTACTGGTAAATAGCGCTAATGATAGAAAAAAATCACAAAACACTAGTAATCCTCAGCTCCTGTCCGGTTCCAACTTAGGCTCCGAGTATTGGCTCCAAAACCATAAATACCCCATATTGTGCCTCTCAGCTTCGGATTTCTATACGGTCCCCGCCCGTTAAAAATACGGTATTAGCGTTCACACTTGACGATTGCTTGCACCGTTGCATGAATTAAAAACCCGATTGAGGATAAGAAAACGTACTTGGATGTACTTAAAAGTATTTTTCCCTAGTAAAAACCTGAAGTGAATTTGAGAACTACTATCCGTGCAGTATAGATCTAGCTATGTTATTTGGTTACAGGGGGCGGAGTTAACTTCGTTAAACGCTGTTCATTCAAGTTTATTTCTTCGACGTACTTTTCTCTTTTTAAACCCAATTTCTCCTTTAATAACTGGAAGTTTGAATTTTTTTCATAACAAATATAAAGATAAAATAATGTAAATATAAGAAATGAACAGATTTTTTCGGTGTTCAAGCCAAATGAACGACAGAAAATTATCGGCAAGTTAGCGATTCATGATAAATTTGCCGATAATTTTCTGTCGTTCATTTGGCTTGAACACCGAAAAAAATCAATTCATTTCTTAACATAATACAATAATAGTACATGTTTCAAAATGGTCTCTTTGGTGATTTAATAATTAAATGGTCCAGCATGGAATCAATCATTTACCTAATTCTCAATAACCCATTATTCCATAGATTTTCATTTGTACGCCTTTAATTTTTTGCACCACTGAAGAAAATAGTTCCACTTTACAGTCATAAATATGTATCGTAAGATGTATTTGTTATATCCTAGCAGATGGAAGCTTTAATCAGACTGAAAGTAAAGCAGAATGCGCGGTTGTCTGTTTCACTTTTAGCCTCCTTTCAGCGGCTACATACATGTATTTTCAAAACTAGAAAGAGGCCATGGGCTAAAGGGTTAAACTGCTTTGTCTTGATGTAAAACCAGGGAACACTTTTACAGAATTTTGACAGTCGACATACTTAATCAGGTTTAGTCCCTTTAAGTAGGAATATTGTCCAAAAACAGTCTACACTGTTTGCTGATAGGAATTTCAATATAAAACAAAATGAAAATGAAAAAATTACACCAGACACCCCTGATATAGAAAATGGAATAATCCAATACTATAAGCAAGGAAGAAACCACTAGGCACAAAAGGTTTAAATGATAATGAAGGGGTAAAATGAATTTTTTTAAACAACTTTGTTACAGTGGAGAATGTGTTATTCTTTCCCAATAAACGCGTTTAAGCTAAAACTATTATTTGCAGTACAAACAGTTTGGTGCCAGATCAGACGCCGGGTAACCCGGCGTCTGATTAGTCTCCAAACTGTTTGCCACCAAGATAAACATGAAATATCAGAATTGTCCAAAAGTTGTTCTTTTTTACGTTTTAGCGCTTTGCGTATGCGAACGTTTGCGTTTAAACGGGAAAGAATAACAGATTCTCCACTGTATATATGGCTCATGTATGAGACTTAATAAACGTACTGCAACAGCATGGCGTGAATACAGTTTGAACGAGTATCTTGA
Organism: Gari tellinella; assembly: GCA_922989275.2. Lineage (NCBI taxonomy): Eukaryota > Metazoa > Mollusca > Bivalvia > Cardiida > Psammobiidae > Gari > Gari tellinella. The sequence continues at coordinate 63,701,733 of OV277860.1, read as the reverse complement.
TCACTAAAGCTATGACATTGTTTTCTTTAGGAGCTGCCTGCATTACTGCTGTTCTGCTTAGCCTTGTAGGGTAACTCATAGTCAGTACATTCAACACATTACATGTATACCGCAAAACTAGTGTTAACATATTGAACCCTAGCGACAAGTATACTCGTTTTTTAAAAGTAGAGTACTCATAGAGAGTGTTCTTGTCCTATGAAAACAGTGTAGACCCTGGATAATACCAAAGCAACCCTTCTAATCATGAATGTCTGCACTGTTTTTTATTAACCAGTGCATTGTAAAAACAGTTTTAAAACATCCATAACAGTCAAAAATAGACTTCATTGGAAATTGGAGTTGTCCATTTACAGTTTGAGGGATGGATGAGTTAGCCCATTCCCCAATAATCCCCCACTCCCTCCTTTTTACACCTTTATATTATTCCTCCACTGTAGAAAATAGTCATGAATAGGTATCATGAGAAATATTTTCTATATCCTAACAGATGGTAGCTTAAAGCAGGCTGAAAGTGAAGCGAATGTGCCTTTTAAAGCACATTCTGCTTTACTTTCAACCTGCTTTAAGTAGTCATGTATCTTAAATACCAGAAACAGGCTATAGGGTAAAGGGTTAAGCGAACACTTACTAAAGAAGGATTAACATCTCGTAAGAAAAATGACTGTACATGCTGATATTATAAAAACAAAAAAGTAATAAAAAGTAATATACCAAGTTAAAGTCTACTTTCAGTCCGAATGACCGCTCAGCCGACTGTACATATACTCCCCTGATCATCGAGCCATCTTGCCTATGAGCACTGCTAACATATGGCGCAGTCAAATGCAGCCGCAGTACCGACTCAGACCCTTCACAGGTACCCATTTTAACCCCTGGGTGGAGAGGAGCAATTCGCGGTACATGTCTTGCTCAAGAACATTCCTGTACATCATAGGGGATTCAGAAAAATCCCCCAGTCAGACCGCTGGTCCGGCGGGGGATCGAACTCACGACCCCTGGTATCGTAGTCCAAGGTGTTAACCATTGGGCCACTACCGCCGGTAAAAAAAAACCAAAAAAACTTATATACACTTTCTGTATGTTTGCTAGCCTCCATTAAAGAAACGCTTATTTCAAGACATTCAATGGATCAACTATCGAATGATCGCCTAATATTAGTTTGACCATGGTACAGTGGAGAAAACGTTATTCTTTCCCAATAAACGCGTTTACGCTTAAACTATTTTTTCCATTGCAAACAGTTTGGAGCCAGATCAGACGCCGGGTAACCCGGCGTCTGATCAGGCTCCAAACTGCTTGCCACTCAGATCAACATGAATAGTCAAAATCGTCGAAAAGTTGTCCTTTTCTATGTTTTAGTGCAATGCGTTTGCGTACGTTTGCGTTTAAACGGGAAAGAACTGTACATACCACGTGGTTAGGGTCCATGTCTCTTATAAATGTACCATTGCCCTTAACTATTCAAAATACTATTTTATATGTCAATCTTATCTTTAAATCCTTCATGCTTAATAATCATCTTCTAAAATTGTCTCGGTATTTGATTTGGATCCAACCTGTATTACAATTGTTTAGCAAAGTCTAGCTCAGCATGTCAACTCATAACCCCATAGCCTGTTTGTAGTTTTGAACACAGGTAACCACTTAAAGCAGGTTGAAAATAAAGCAGAATGTGTCTTAAGGCGCATTCTGCTTAACTTTCAACCTGGTTAAAGCTGACATCTGCCAGGATATAGGAAATGTTTTTATGGTACATGATTATTACTGTATAAATTGAAGCAATTTTCTTTCACGGCAGAATAAATTAAATGCCCTATTTTTAAAAGGTTATTCTACAAGGGAAGTGATTAACTCGTTGTATATTTAATGTCATTGTTCTATTGTATGATAATACAGCCAATAACACATTATGTCTATAAACATACCTGCCAATAATTCCAACTTTTTGACGTGAAGCCATATCCGAATTTAGAGTAAGTCGTATGTTCACAGTATTCCAGTTAAGACCCCGTGTACCGTAGTCGCGTGGAATATTTGAACTATCACAAAGTTCAGACGTCGAGTTGCCTTATCTATGATATTATCGTATGCATTAAGGTTTGTACATGTATAATATACATATACACACTTAAACTAAAATCCCAGTAACGCAACTCAATGGAATACTTATTGCTGGTGCTAAACCAGTAAACTGCTTAAAGCAAATGAAAGTAATTTATAAAGTTACATTTGGTGCTTTCTAGCGTTGTGATCCACAGTTATGCATAAACTTGCCCTTCAACAAAGCAAGTATGAATTGATATTATTGGTACGTATATTTAGATTCCACTGGTTATCAGCGACAGGTCAGGCCAGTCTTGGGTTTATGTCACATTTTAGTCGTAGATACATAGATAAAAAGGGAAACAGACGTGTCTTACTTTAAACATATTTTATAAATATAAACATACAAAACATATAAATACATTTTATAAACAAAAGGATTGGGTCGGAAGAATAATGCTTATAGAGGCCCTCTCATCAACACTGATATATTACCACAGACGAACAAATGTTGTACAGTATCACGATCACCCAAAATTTACCATTGGGTGGTTACAAAGACAGCAAACGTCTCAGAGCAAAATGAGAGCAAAGCGGAAAACTTTATTTTCATTATGTCTCAAGCATCCACCTGACCCAAACAATGGTAGCATAACCTCATTGCAGTGGTCGCAACAGAGAGGTGCCACTGTTTAGTCTGAATATTAATGTGAATTCTTAGCCCTTCAATAGTCAAATCGGGTTGTTTGCATAAATAAAAGATTGCACTGCATTAAACACGATTTTGTTGGATTCAATATCTAGTAAGGCATCGCCATAAAGAAAAAGTTCAGCTGCTGAGAACCGCATTGGATTTACAATACTGAAAAGTTTTTGTTCGAATGGGTGAATACCTGGGACAGGTGAAAAGGAGTGTTGAGCATTTTCTATTTCATTTGCTCCGTAGTAACAAAGTGATGAAACAACACTTTTTTAAAAAATGTAAGATTTAGCTACTTGAATTTGTTCGAAGTCGATAATGATGTATTTGAGTTTCTCGGTTTCCAAAATAATAATATGGCATATTAGTGGAAACAGTGTTATTACTTATTGATCTCTTGAAAAATGATAAATGATAACAACTTTTTCCCCATCAAAGATGTGATCGGACAGGGTCCATCCACCACCGCACCTTACAAGAAATGTTTATAATGTAAATATATTCAATAAGTATTTATACTATTAATAGGTAATACAAACATGTGTTTTCATTGTCTGGATATTTCGTAGTTTTCCATTTATTTGTAAAATTGTATATATGCAATTATGTACAACATTCCTTTCTCAACAATAATATTAATTTGGCCTCGATAGATATAAAATGACAATACAGTATCAATGTGAACAAAAGTGCGTGTTATCTGTAGATTATAATTAGTAAAAATGCTTCAGTTAATGATTTGTATACATGACAATGTATCCAGGTGCCACCATTATTCGAACATCTAAGCATCTTCCAGTCAATTACAAATTTCTATGTGAATAAAAGTTATTTTTTACATAGGTACTGGATAAACTTGTTATTTTCAACTTATAATACGATGGGTAAGTTATTGCAACTAAAATCGGTTCTCTAACAATGTAAATAAAGCAAAGTGGCCCGCTTACCTCATTCTCAGTGGAATGCCAACCTAAATTCGAACAGCAGGTTTGACACCACAAAATTTTTACTATATGTAGCCCAGGGTAAGTGTTTGTTCATAAAATGTCAGATAAAACATAAAACAAGTGTCTGTAACCTCATAAAAAGTAAATGTCAACTTTTTTACAAGTAATTTACAGTAGTTTAGACATAAGGTATCAATTGTTAATGGCTACAGACAGGGCATTTATGATGATTAGAAGGGTCTCCCTTTTGATGTGAAATGCATCTAAAACAAAGAAGAAATTTCTTAAAAGTTGTTGAACATATTTTTCTAAAATAAAACTAGTGTACTGGAACCTGTTAGATAAACAAATATTTTGTTTATTCCCTGTTATTTCTTATATGAAACACAATTAGGAAATAAAAAAGTGAAAAAAGTGATAAGGACCCCTAGTTTGAGATTTGATCAAATTTAGTGGTCTGAACCCTCAATATTATTTATCCGGATCATTAGGAATGAGGTAAATGTAAAAGTTTTGCAGCCGATACACCACTGGTCATTTTTGATAACAGAAAATGTAGTTTGTGGCTAAATTATGCATTGGGAAATTTGGGATTAGATGTAAATACAATATTTATAGTCAGATAAGTTCAACAAATGCCCTTTCACTTATTTACTGATCTTTTTTGCCGATTTTGTGTTCTTGACATTTCTACCGGTGTTACTGTCAAAATGTCACGCGCGGTTATGCAAATTTGTTTGTAACCATAGATGTCACGCGAAATGATTCAGGTGTTCGATTTTTGGTTGTGTTCGAATAACGGTTGTAAAGGGATATAGCCAATGTGTAATCAATGTACATGTATTAATTAACTACATGTATATCTAATAAATGGAGTCATTAGCAGGCGTGCAATACCTGACCTAACTACATGTACACGTGGCTTATGACACGAGTCTACAGTCAAACATATATCAGTCGACCATTAGGTATGAAAATGTAGTACCGGTAACTGCGCCGAGTGGTCACCTTTATAACATCCCTATTTCATTTCAGCTGTATGGTCGCTTAACCCATTTGTGCCCACGATCCCATATATGGGACATAGGCAATCAGTGTAGACTTTGATCAGACGCCGCATTATGCGGCGTCTGATCAGAGTCTACACTGTTTGCTGATGGGAATTTCAGTATAAAATTAGATGAAAATGAAAATTTTGACCAGGCATCCCTTTGATGAAAAAATGGATTAATCCAATATATAAACATGGAAGAATCCACTGGGTATAAATGGGTTAAAACATGTTTGACTGCACCTTGTCTACATATTACTGAACATACGTGTTTGTAGAGGCAGTTGATTCATATAAAGGCTCTTAACCCCTTCCTCCATAAGCAGTAGTATGAATCACCGAAACCAACCTGTATTAAGAGCAGGTAACTGCTTAACACATTCCATCCTAGCGACGAGTATACTCGTCATTAAAACAACCCACTATACACATGTCCAATGTAAATAGTGTAGAACTTGATCAGATGGCTCAGATGTGCCATTATGCCTGTATCATTATAGATATTTAAGATTTTTTGATGAGAAAAATTCTTAGTGTGGCATTCATTACTATGCAATGTTAGAGTCATGCAGTTACACCAGCAAAGTTGTATCTGATAAGATTATAGGAAATATTCCTTATGGTGAATGTTCATGGTTGTAAAAAAGAAAAAAGTAATTCTTTAGTGGTGGAATAAAATAAAAGTGTAAAATTGTGTACTTATGTAGCAATAGGTTAATATACATGTGCACCCTAACAGAGTATGTTAAATTCTTATTTTCAGTCACTCAGATCTTTTATCCATTTGATGAGGCAGAATGTATAGGGAAAGGATCCATCTATGTAAACAGCTTGCTTCACCATCATTTCCAGCACAATTGGTTTGGGGAGCACCATGTGCAGTTGCAGATGTGTAATGGCTTAAGGACAGAACAAGAACAACATCATGCTTTGGTATGAAACTTTTTTTAACTTATCAGCAGACATATTCAATCATTGAGTCTAGTTTATCAGGGATAGATCTCAGCTTCTGCTCAAATTAAAAGACATCTAGAAGTGTTTTCAGTCAAACCTGTACAAGCAGTCACCTCTACTGAGCATACAGCCTACGTTAGGAAGCAATTCAGGGAATTTATCAAATTAGCATTTCTATACTAGTATATAAATATACACATATAATTGTGTTAGACAGCCACCTGTCTTCAGAAACCATTGGTTTATATATGGTTTTCTTTGAGTGGCAGCTGAAAACAGATCTGACTGTATAGTAAAACATGTCAATAAAGACCATAATTATTAAAATTATTCAGACTTGTACCTAAAAGACCTGTGTGCACTTAATGCAGGCTAAAAACATTGTTTAGAAAATTGTATTAGTCAGCCACCTGCCTTCAGAAGTCATTTAACCTTTTGGTTCCTTCAAATGGCTGTTGAAGACAGGTTTGGCTGTGCAGTATGTTGGTTTCCCCAAAATACACTGCATCAAACATATACTGTGACTTTTTTTAACTATATAATTTGCAGTTCTTATGTATTGCTGTCAGTTGCTATGACGGGTATGTGTGTCAGTGAGTAAAAAACAGCATATTTAAAACAGAACAGATCCAGATCAGAAGCCATCTGACCAATTTCAATAATGTATATCATGCCTAACAGAATTTAGGAAACACCCCTTAAAAGACCATGTAAACTGGTTTTCTTTAAATATCTTCTCACTTCTTTCATTTCTACAGTTATGGTACTATGAAGGAACTTCACCAGATGGTTGAATTCTCTCTGATGGAAGCCGGGCATACCAAGTTTATTCCAGATTGGCATTTTTGGGTGTTCAAGTTCAAATGGAGGCACTGTTCTGTAGTAACACTAGACCAGATTGGTGAATGTGTTCTGTTAACAGGCATTTATAAGCTCCCTCAGCTTGTAAATGACAGTGGAAAATCAGTTATATTCTGTTTAGGACATGTAAATACATTTTTTCAGCAGTGTTGATCAAGACAAGAGTCTGATTTCCTGTTTAGGACCCCTCTAATTAATTAGGGAAGAATGCTTTGTACAATAAAGCCTATCTTATATTAATATTGTGTTGAGTATTAGGTGTTTAAGACAGATGGCTGCTTAAAGCAATTTGATTGTAAAGCAGAAATCTTCTAAAGGAGCTTTCTGTTTAACCGTCACCTTGCTTTAAGCTGCCATTTGTTTTATACAATCGATTAACTCTAATGTTCGTAATAAAGAGTTTTTTACTGTATTTGTAAGGTTGAAAACTGTCGAGAATATAGCGCGACGTTCTACAACGTCATTTACTGCTAGCATACGTCACGTCTGTACCTAACGACGTCATTGTTTGTAAACAAATATGATAAAAGTACAGTGGACACAACACTTTTTCACCCGTCTTCCATCTTCTTTATTCGTCCTGTTATTGATCAAAATTCAACTGTACTTAACAGTCTTTCAATAAAGAGGTTGTACTTATGCCATACAGTTAAGATATCTCGACTATGTAATTTTTGTCAATCCCGTTACCATGGTAACCCTTTTTTCACAAATAATTAGCAAATACATGCACTTAGAAACATCAGCACAATATTTGACTAGATATAAAACTACTGCATGAAAAATGAAAACACAGTTTAATGTGATGTCATTTCATATAAGTTGTGTGCTGTTATTGGCCAAAAATGTGATTCTTATGAAAACGGTGGTTTTAGAAAAAATGCGATTTCTCCAAAAATATAGCAGCCACAGCAAAAATATTTCGTCAGTGTTTCAAGGAAACACTGTTGCATAATAAAACACCAAAATCTGAATTTGACCAAAAAACTTCAATAAGCCCCTTTTTCCCATGGCTTGTCACATTTTTTGCAATATAATGTTAAAACAAACACCTATAGTTGGCATCTGTACTTAACGCCGAACATTAATATTCATTTTTGGCACATATGTTGAACTTCGGAGTATCTAAAGGCGGCCTTAAAGGCGGAACGTCAACCAGAAATATCCGATGTGTTATTTCTACTTTACTATCTCCTCGATTGAAACAACCAACTTCTTTTAGCAAAATATCCCCAACGGAACAGTATTGTATATGTGAAACATGGTGAAAAAAATATGCATCCAGACGAGCCTCGAGCCCGGGACCTCTCGCTCACAAAAAACGAGTGCACTACCCACTGTGCAACTCAGACCGATTGCAAAAAATTCTCACCATTTAACCATAAGTCAATTCAAGTCAAAAAGATTGTATTCAGCATAACACGATACAATGTCTGTTGTCTAACATTAGGCGGTTGATTCACATGGAAAAAAGCATTAAGAAGATTGAATATTTTTTTAAATACACAGGGATATTATTACTATTAATAAACAATGTGTCTAAATAAACTCAACCCGGTTACATTTAACTCTATTTGTCTTGCTCATCCAGTTGGCGCTGTAGCTGGGCCAGGCTCGCTAGTCGCTTGTCTCTCCATTGTCTTCTCTCTTGCAGCTTGTCCATAGGAACCAGCTCCTCCATTTCTGTTTGTATCTGGTCTAGAACGGGACCAGAAAACTTATCTGGTTCCCGAAATGTGGACATAACACCATCGATCCTTTCAGCATAGCGGTCGGCGTAGCTGTACATTCCTGCAAATTAGAAATACAACAAAGATATTGACGCTGGCAATGTAAAAATACGGTCAAGAAATATTGACAAAGTACAAAAACACTGTAGATAAAATGTCGAGCTATTAATTAAGAAACTGTTATCGGATATGTTTACATTTATGTGAAAACAATACCGACTTGAAATACCGCTTTAAAACCCTTTCCCTTTAATAGTGTTTACATACTAATGTCTATAAATATGCTTGGATTTTGATAAAAAAAATCTTAAAACTATGTTTGGCTATTAGTTTTCAAATAATTGTTATTTTTTTTTAAACGGAAAAACTAGTCAACAGTTATCTGCCCTTGATGAGTCGAAAAACCCATATTTAACAGTTTTTACCATGTAGAAACTACAGTCTTTAATGGATTTTGATTTAACTTACACACGATGTATATAGATATAAGTTCTTGAAGGGGTGCAATTATTGTCAAAAAGGGATACTTTGTGGCAAGAGGTATCTGCCTTTTATGTACATGTACTAAGTAATGCTAGACAAGGCTTTATTGTTTACATGCTAGTGTACAAATGTGAATGGATTGTGAAGAAAAAAATTGAATTATATGGCTATTATTTATAGAATGAGTTCAATTATTGTCCAAAATGTGCAAATTAGTCAAAGGTAGTCTGCCCTTGATGAGTTGAAAATGTCATATTTAACAGTGTTTACCGTCTAGTAACTCCCGTTTTAAACAGATTTTGTATTAATACTTGCATAGAATGTATATAATAAGTATGATTTCGTGAAAGGATGGAATTATTGTCAAAACAAGATACGTGTGGCAAGAGTTATCTTCCCTGTGTGTACACATGAACTTCGAAATGCTAGAAAAGGCTTTTTTAGTACAGTTTACGCGCTAGTATGTACAAAATGTGAATAAATTTTTATAAAAACTTTATTATAGATCTACTATAAAGTATAAATACATAGTCATTTGTTTTCAAATGAGTTCATTTATTGTTGAAAACAGACAGAAATATCATTAAGGAGTATTGTGCTTTACTCTCAGTCTGCTTTAAGCTACTATCTGCTAGGATATAGCAAATATCCCTTACTGTGGACATGTATATTTATGAATGCCTAAAGTGGACCTAGAAAACCATAAAAAGGCGTTTTGACTGAGTAATTGGTTACTTTAATATTTCTTTTAAATAATATAGCTTCGATTGTCTACACATGATTAGAATATGAATACTAATGATTGTATCACCCACCGTCTGCATTGAGGTAGGCAGTTTCTATAGGCCCCATGAAGGCGTATCTCCTGCCTAGGCCAGCACTCATAACTTTGTCCAAACCTTCCACGCTTATGACACCGTCCTATGAAAAAAAGAAACATTGCAGATCTTCAAGGCTGTTCGTATGAATCCTTTAAATAAATATTGCTTTGCAGTTCATAATGCAGGTATCTGCATGAGCTTAAAGCAAGATATAAATGTCTGTTATATTTTCAAGCTACTTTAAGCAGTACCCTTGTTTTGATATTAAAAAGGGTGTTGTGCATTAACCCCTCATTTGCTGGGCGCGACAATATTAAGATTTGCAAACAGTTTGAATCCAGATCAGACGCCGTGTTGCACGGAGTCGGATTAGGTTCCAAAACTGTTTGACACTTATTATCTTTAGAATGAAAGCAGACGATAATATTTGCAAGCATGATAGTATTCCAGTGAATGTGTTCACGTCTAGCAACATAATGTTCTGAAATAATATTACAGTGAAACTCGCTTATAACGAATGTGGATATAACGAACTATTGGATACAGTGAAGCCCCTTTAAACAGGAACCTCTAAATACCGGAAGCCTCTCTAGACCGGACAAAAACTCTGGTCCCATCTTCAACTCTTCTTTATTTTAACCAATTACACCATAAATATGCATGTTTACGCCTTCAGTTTATTCCTTCACTGAAGAAAATATATTTATGAATATGTATCATCAGATATATTTTTTATATTCTAGCAGATGATAGCTTAAAGCAGGTTGCAAGTAAAGCATAATGCGCCTTACTTTCAACCTGCTTTAAGTGATCAGCTATTTTTTCCATACTAGAAAAAAGCTATGGGTTAAATCCCCTCTAAACCGGAAACCCCTCTTAACCGGAATTTATGTTGTCCCCATATCTGTCCAGTTTAGAGGGGCTTCACTGTACTGCAAAACAAAAATTATTCACAATCTCCAAATAAAATTATAGTTGATATAACGAAATTTAGGGTTAAGGTTAGACACAACGATAGCAATTTCCGTCGGTCCCGAGGACTTCATTATAAGTGAGTCTTCTCTGCAGACCTTAACTCATTATCCCCTGAAACTTCCAATGGACAATTCTAGTTTGCAATAAAGGTTGGTCCATTTTAGACCATTTAGGGTTGTTGTTTTTGTAATAAATTTCAAAACTACAAACAGTGAAGTCCCTGATCAGAGGGCTCCTGCAGGAGCCCTCTGATCAGAGACTTCACTGTTTGCATAGGACAAGTGTACTCTTCACAGGTACACATTTGGTAAAGGACGCATATATACCTCACTATGGCTAAATGAGTTAACTGACCTTTATCAGTCTCCAACTCTCTTTTAATATTGCACATTGTAACGTGTTCAAAACAAATCCGTCGATTTCTTTCTTCAGCACCACTGGTACCTGGCCTAATTTTTTCATAATAGCCTTGGTATTTTCTATCAAATCTTTGTCAGCCCAGTGACTTGGAACCAGTTCGACCAATGGGGCATAAAATGGCGGATTAGTCTGAAGAAAATTTGAATGTTAAATGGTGTTTTAACACTTTAATATTTTATCTTGTAACCCTTATCACGCTGAGATCGACTTTCTAAATATTTGCAAACAGCTTGGATCCGGATAAGACGACGCCGTGTAACGATGTGTCTGATCTGGATCCAAACTGTTTGATACTCCTATTTAACTTGTCTTCTGTTTAAAAATATAACTAATTGATTGATTGATTAATTTTTTAATACTACATTGTAATTGAATTTTAATGGTTTTAGCAGACTATGTATTTGATGCAGACGACAAACAATGAAAAATACCCAACTAAACAAAAAAAAAAAAACAGGCAATAACCAAAACACAAACAAGCAAAGGAGAATAACCAAATAAGCCTTTGCTTTCGTTCTCATCCTAATGTATATCCATGTTTTGTTCATAAAAGTTGTATATATTATGAAATAAAATATGTTTAAACTAAACAAGCAAAGCGTTCGTCTTCAAATCGTTTATTTTCGGTTTTAGTAAGTGTCTATTAAGTGCCGGAGTGCAACGAGCGTTAGGGAGGAAAAGGTGGATTGAAAATTATTTATATAATATATGTATCACTTACAGGATGTGTTACAATGAATCTCCCCCTGTGTTTGAGACTCTGTGATAACCGTGAGGGTAGAAACGTGCTAGTTGAGGAGGCAAGAATACAGGCGTCATCCATGAGTCTCTCAGCTTTCTCATATATCGCTATCTTTACGGCAATTCTTTCGGGCACACATTCCTGTGCAATGGAAACAAACTAAACGCAAAGCAATGATATGTAGAAAAATCGTAGATAATTTAATACATTCACCTCTGAAACTGTTAATGGACAATTCCAATTTCAAAATACATCTAGTCCATTTTGACTATTTAGGGTTGATTTTAACAAAATATTTAAAAAACGACAGTGTAGACCCTGATCAGCGGGCTCCTAAAGAAGCCCTCTTACCATGATCTACACTGTTTGCATAGGACACGTGTAATTCTCACATGTACACTGTTTGTTAATGACGAATATACTCGTCACTTGGGTTGAATGTGTTAAAGTGTTGACCAGTTATCAAAATCTGAATGGAAAACTGTCTAGAGCCTGATCAGACACCGCGTAACTCAAAACTGTTTGCATGGTTGGGTGAGAAAAACATTTCCTCAACAGTATTTGTAAATCAAATTGAGTTACTATATTAACCATTTCACCCGTCATAACTGCGTCTATTGAAAGAGTGTACGTAGTCTACAGTCTCTCAAATTAAAATCTTAGCCAGCTTGATTGAAGAACCCACGCCAAGTAATGTTAAAAAAGAGTTGGTCCAATTAAACCGTGGGTGATTGCTCGTTTGATCGCGATCAAAACTGTTTTCATATGAAAGCTTAAGAGTCTCACACTGATTAATTTATTAGTCTATAGAAATTTCAAAAAGTATTCCAGTATTCCAGCATTCTACTTTACTTCCAGTCTGCTTTAAGCTTCAATCTGTAGGATACAAAATCTGAAGATGTTGGAAAATTTCGGAGAAATGACAGCCCTGGTATTCCAAAAACCGAACGTTTCTTATATCGTCTTACAGTGGATAATGCGCTATTCTTTCCCGTTTTTAAAAACGTTAACGGAACGCAAACGAAATGCAGTGAAATATGGACATATAATACATTTTTCAATAAAACATGTAAATAAAATTCTTATGATTTTATTTTAATTCGTTGGTGCGGCATTGTCGTCTGAACTATGCGACATTCTTAAATTGCTATGCGACATTCTTTGGAATGTCACATAGGGACAAATTACTCTTATGTCTTGATCTCTGTCATCATATGCCATTGCTGTCTGAGCTATGCAACATTATGTTTCTTTGTGGTATTCTTTGTGATATTCTTTGGAATGTCACATAGGGACAAGTTATTCGTATGTCTTGATCTCTGTCATCATATGCCATTGTTGTCTGAGCTATGCGACATTCTTTTGTTATGTGACATTCTTTGGAATGTCACATACGGGCAAGTAACTCTAAAGCTTCTTGATTTTTATTTCTGTATCTTAAGAGAGCTTTGCGTCGTGTTTTATAAAACATGAATGAGACGATTCAAAGGCAGGTTTGACAATTTGAATGACACACAAACTGCCATCTAATAATTAAATATTGTCATAAAACAATAAAGAAATCATTACCTGGATGTAGAAAGCATTCTTCACACATTCTTCAAACACACTCGTATTGCTGATGTTGGCATACTGCTGACTAGCTGACAGATCTCCACGCAGCAAACCAAGCCTTTCTAGATTGCCAAGACCTTTTTTCACTTCCTCCATGGCGTTAGTTAACTGGACCTCGTCAATGTCATACATCATGACGTCATAGTCAGCTGCTGCAAACAGCATCGACCAGCTGCGCCCGATAAGGCCGCTGAATCCATGAAAAGAAACGTATATCGTCTTTTTTTCTTCATTTTTACCCCTTTTATGATCCATTTAAAGTGAGATTTTACCCCTTTACCACCATATTGGCATCTGCTTCAATATTACTGTTTGCAATATCGTTTCAAAGTTGAATTTAAGGCAGTAGATCTATGGCTGAAGAAATTTCAAAATGAGACTCAAACAAATTGGATCAGGACCTAAACTGTTTACAAACGCATCGTTTGGCTTCATTGATAGTGAAAGTATTACGCAGCGTCTGATAAGGATCAACCTGTTTGCCAATCATACCCTTTCTCTTTTAATGATGCCAAAAAGCGCGGTTGCAAACATTTAGGATCCTGATCAGACGCCGCGTCATGCGACGTCAGATCAGGATCCAAACTATTTTACATTCTTTTTTAAATGTCTTCAGTCATACTGCCTTAAATTCAACTTTGAAACGAGATTGCAGACAACAATAGAAAAACAGACGAGAATGAAACGGTGAAGGGGTAAAATCTCACGATAAATTTGGCAGCGAAAGAATTAATGGCTAAGAGATCTACAGGGCTCCCTCCCTACAACAGCACTCCGAACAAAAATTCCCTCCTTACAACGACGCTCCCCAAACAAGACAAGTTTGTCCAACCTTTCCACTTCTGCATTATCGTCTGCTTAAATTGTCGTCTGCTGTTTTTTCTAAAAGTTACATATTTGACCATTTCAGAGTAAAAAACTTACTGACGAGTGACAAACAGCTTGAACCCAGATCAGACGCCGCGTTAAGCGGCGTTTAATCTGGATTCAAGTTGTTTGAATGTAAGCCAATTTTCCTCCATATAACGACTCCCTCCCAACAACGAACGCAATTTTTGATACCCATTCGGTGTCGATGTAGAGAGGGAGTGCTGTATATTTATTCTTTTGATCTATTATTCACGTTCATTTAATCATGTATGCGCATAAAACTTTAAAATAATTAGAGTCAAAAGTGTACTTGTTATCGACCATCGAATAGAAGATTCATTAGTAGTATTTTGTTCTGAAAGCAATTTAACTCATTCACCCCTGAAACTTTTGATGGACAATAAAGAATATTTTGTTTATCAAGCACAACTTAATGCCTTGATGAAAAAGATAGTCTTTATTATGGATTTACCAAACCAATGAACACTTTCAAGAACTTTGATGGACAATTCCAATTTCCAGTTAAATATAGATTAGAGGGCTAGTCAGCGTCTTCGCTGTTTGCATTGGACAAGTGAACTATGCACTGTTTTAATGACGAGTATACTCGTCGCTAGGGTTGCATGTGCTAAACCTTTATCATGTTGAATTGTTATCATCGTCAAATATATTATCTATAAAACAATTTAAAATCAATTTTAAAAGGAAAAAAAATGAATACGAATGCTAAACAGTCTGAATCATTAGATCAGATGTCACGTCATGTGACGTCTAATCTGAATCCAAACTGTTTGCAAATGTTCGCTTAGTTGCGATTAGCAGGGTAAGGGATAATGCAAGAAAACTAGAAGATCTACGACAGAAATATTTCAAATCTATGTCAATGTTTCTTTTTGTTTCAAAATGTCAAAAATATAAACATGTAAAAAAGAATGCAGACGACAAAATTTAGCAAGACTTTGATATGACAGTTAAATTGTTAACCCGCATCATGCCAATAATAACTTGGCTAACATTTGCAAGCAGTTTTGGTGAAGATCAGATGCCGCGTCACGCGGCATCTGATCTTGATCCAAACTGCTTGCCACTTATATTCAACTTTTCCTTAGTTTAGAAAGCATCAGCATTGATTTTTCCGCAGACGGTGTAGTTGCAGCAGACGACAATTCAGCATGATAAGGGTTGAAGGCCCAAACTAGCCCTTTCATCGCCATAGGTGTCCATAGGCGACTTGAAAAATTATTTGGATTCAAATTGTTTGACACTCATATCGAGATTTTGTTCACTTAGCCCTTTACCTGATAGCCTATTTTTAGTATTGAAGATAGTTGACCACTTAAAGCAGGTTGAAAGTAAAGCAGAATGCGCCTTAAGGCGCATTCTGCTTTACTTTCAGCCAGCTTTAAGCTTCCATGCGCTAAAATATAGAAAATATTTAAAGAGTGTGTGAGTTGTTCGGAGGGAGTTTATATAGGGAGGAAAATAATTAACCTTGAAATACATTTGCAAACAGTTTGAACCCAGATCAGACGCCGCGTAACGCGGCGTCTGATCTGGGTTAAGACTGTTTGTCACTCGTCTTTATCATGTTTTTTTCTCTCAAAATTTCAAATACGTAAAATGGCCGACGACAGTTTTAAGCAGACGACATTTCAGCAGTGAAAGGGTGAGAATAATGATCGTGTTTGGGGAACAGCGGCAAGCGTCTTTGTAAAGAGGTAATTGTTTTTCGGAGGGCCGTTGTAGGGAGGGGGCAGTTTATATTACAGACACTTAACAGCAGACGATAAAAGTTGGCGGTATATTTTCGTACAATATAGTAGCGAAACTAAAACTGAAACTCTTTCACTTCGAAGCCTTTTAGATAAAAGTCATGTAAGTGCCTTTTTGAATAATTATTATAATAAGGGTCAACTGATACTAAAATAATTTTACCTGCCAATGATGCCAACTTTTTGACGAGCAGACATATCCAATTAGACAAACAAAACCTTTTACGAGCAATCCTCTATCTAGTGACGGTTAGCTGACCGTGCTAAATGAAGGCTTAATTAATATTACAGCTCAGAAGGAACATCATTTAAAGCATCTTCGGCGACTAAAATGTCTTCTCATAATACCGTCTGCTAATAGTTGTTGTATGGAAAAATAAGATGTACAACGACATAAAGAAACGTTAGATAATGTTGACTTTTGAGGTTCTTAACAATTGTCTGATCTTGATATCCAATAGTTGTGCAGTTTGTTTTCAACTCTCATGTTAACAAAAGGCCAAGCGGACAATGTTCTGGCGGACGTGAGGATGGGTGGTCTTTTCACTACGATTGTACAGTGGAGAATACGGTAGCATTGCAAACAGTTTTGGAGTCAGCCTCACACGCTGGATCGTCCGACGTCTAATCAGGCTCCAAACTTTACCACTCAGAATAAAAAATCAAAAAGTGCTACATTTCAGTATATCGATTTATATTTCGTTTCAGTGGTAAGGAATATATATTACAATGTATGTTTTTTCCACTGTATCATCGGCTTCCAGATTGACGTTGGTTTTCTTTTAATGTGTTTCTTAGTGGTGTTTCCTTTATTTTCCCTAAATGGGTGTAAAACTAGTTTTAACTCATACCATTCTAGCGGTGGATATGACTGCCACAGTGATTACCTTTGCAAAAATTTTGAAACAAGGAACCAAACTGTTTGACACCCTGTTTTGAAATGTCTATTTGAAGAAAGGTAGATCTACTACTCACTCACTGATCTAGCAGACGACAATTGTTGCTGACGAAACAATTACCCGGCATGCAAAGAGTTACATGTTCGCAACTCTTAAGGGTTTACGACTGTCCATGCAATATCACAGGGATTAACTGAAACCTCGGTACCAACAAGGGATATGGACAAATGTCAAAATCTTAAGCAAACCAAATAAATTCTGCGCAAAGTGCCCATACACTGTGAGGCTAACAGTTAACGTGACGTTGTATACAAGTGGCATTTGAAAAGTGGTTGGAGTGAACATTTTCTGAAAGATACAAACTTCCTCTAACGAAAACAAAACATGACAGTATTATCGGAGACTTTAATATTCACCTACATGTATATGCCATTATACATGTAGGTATATTACACATTGGACTGTCCTCAAAATGAGTCATAATACCACTCGAAAGGGATAACAGTAAAGATAATAATTCAATCCGATGAGTTTTTAATTTACAAACATCATGTATTATGTACCTGTGTATCACATGGTAAAAGAGTATTTTTGTTGCGAAAGTTTAAATTACTTATGTTGTACATAGCATAAATATTATTCAAATCTAGAAAAATTTACTTGTTTGGAGTAGCTGATAGTCCAAATAGATATTGTATGTCTAGAATAATATCAAATTTAGTTCAATCAGCATGAGCGATACTTGAAAAAGTGCGTTCTGAAATACACACTCTTCCAATACAACTCAACCTCTCGCATTCAAGAGGGATTTCAGTCAATACCTAACGACATGTCTTGTTTAAAGAAAACAGAAGATCTCGAATTTAAAATAACACATTTACTAAGAATGTCTCGCTGAAAGGTTTGGTATTTCTGTCTTTTTATAAAATCATAGCAACAAATGTAAATTTATCGCAATTATTGTCGTCTGTTTAACACAGTTTTATTTTTCAAGTTTAACTTTGATAACGGTAATATCATAATGAGTGTCGAATAGTTTGGAGCCTGATCAGACGCCGCCTGATTAGGTTCCAAATTGTTTGCAAATAACAATTGTACTCGGAGTAAGCAGTGAATGCGCCGAGAGTAGTATATATAGACCCTTAAACCCCTTTCGATGTTAAGCTGTTAAGCCAAATCTAAAAATAGGTATGACGCAACATCCCGAATCTCGGACAGCATAATTAGCGTCATTCATCGCGCTTATCTGTTGTTCTTTGACAGTACGTTAAATTGTGCGAAGCTCGTGCAATGGCGGGGTTGGCTCCTCATCTTAATCAAAGGACCGACAAACGAACTGACAGAGAGGCAGTCCGACAAAACCTCTACAGTATAGCATAAACTGTTTTAGAGCGATAAACGCCACTTGTAGAAAACAAGTAAAACATGTATTTAGCCACATGGGTTTAACGGTTTTAAATTCGCCGCTAAAAGTTTATAATGTTAAACACGGTTAAAGTAACGACAGTTAGACCCGTATTCTTACGTGACATGTATAAAGGCCAAACGTCTATCAACTTCTCGTTCACTATAAAACTTAACCCCTCATGTAAAGGAAGGCGACTCTTACTCGCGGAGAAGCTTTTAGTATAATCTAAAGATGGAACTCATATGTATATACCATTAAGAGTAACAATAGAATTGGTAAAGTTTGTGTGAAGGATTCACTGTTTGTCGATTACCCGATGTATAACTCTTGTTATT
The DNA here is from genome assembly GCA_922989275.2 of Gari tellinella. Lineage (NCBI taxonomy): Eukaryota > Metazoa > Mollusca > Bivalvia > Cardiida > Psammobiidae > Gari > Gari tellinella. The sequence goes on along the minus strand of OV277860.1, from coordinate 63,683,105 downwards.
TACTGTATCTATATATGTGTGTTTTGAAGCGTTAAATTCGATTAACACACCGCATTCCTCCAAGTGTAGGGAGCAATGTTACTACAAAGTGTCGCCTGCTTCATTTATCGTTGAAAGAATGTACGGGTTTGAAAAGCCGAGACTACTCGGCGTCGACTGTCTGTGCCAAGAGGGAGGTAAATACGACTTGGTAACACAAAAGTTACGAAAGCTCACATAGACAGACTAGTCCTCGGAACTCTGCTCTAATCCGTTTAAACTATCTACAAGAGGGTAGACTTATAATTTGTTTTGAATGTAGGCTGAAATCTTGTACTGATCAGGTTGTCCCGTTAGGGAAATGTAACGTCGCTTGAATTTATCTCCCTGATTTCCCCGTTTTATAGGGGCCAAAGGAGTGTGTCTACTTATAGGGACATTGTCTAGTTAACTACGTCTGTCCGCAACGCCTAAAGGGAGGCGACGAGAAGGCACGGGAGGGGGAAAGAGGAGGCACGGAGGAGTGAAGAGGAGGCTGGGAGGAGTATAGTAGTACTGTACATTGAGGTCAAGATTTGCCTGTGGTAAGAGATAGCCCATTTAGATATTGATGAGGAGACCGATAGGCAACACCATCAAATCTTGACCTCAATGTACAGTACTACTATACTCCTCTTGAGCAGCTCTCAAAATATACGTATCATACCCCTGAGATATTGTATGGACAACTCCAGTTACTCATAAAGTCTTGTCCATTTTTTCTAGTTACCAGTATTTAGGGTTATTTGTTTATTTGTTTGCTTTAACCCAAATACCCCATAGCCTGTTTCTAGTTTTGAAGACATGATAACTTAAAGCAGGCCCTCTTTTCACTCCTCCTTACCTCCTCTTCACTCCTCCCTTCCTCTTCTTCGCCTCCATTTACGAGTTGCAGACAGACACACTGCCCAATGCGCCGTCTGATCTGGATTCAAGCTGTTTGACACTCGTCGTTATGGGTTTTTTTCTGTCAAAATGTCCAATATGCGACTTTGAGAAAAACAACAGATGGCAATTTTAAGCAGACGAAATTAGGTTGGACATAACTGTCTTATTAAGGGGGGGGAGGGTTCAGCAAGTGTTGTTGTAAGGAGGGAATCATTGTAGAGAAGGCCGTTGTAGGGGGAGCACTGTAAAGCTAATGAGTTTGGACACCAAGGCCAAGTTAGACGGACTGAGAGCATGTATAAGGTTAAATGAATAAATATAAATATAGCTTTGTATTGTACCTACAAACATAGATCTTTTATTTCCTTCTGTATGAATAACATACATGTATAAATCATGAGGAAAATGTAAACTAGATTATAAGTTAGATTTAATTTAGATTTTACATGAGGATTCAAATAGTAATGATGAGGTATACCATAGCAACTTTAACAACAAGAGGGCCATGACCCTAAATTCGCTCACCTGAGGACATTGTACCTAAGTTGACTGGGCAAGACAACATTTTAATATAACTATAAACGGAGTTATCTGCCGGACAAGAAAATAAGACAAAAAGGAATGTTGTTGTCAAGCTCATTACCCTTATCCATGACACATCCTCTTATCAAGCTATTTCCATTGTATGATATTTACAAATAAATATCATATAATGGAAAAATAAATTTAGAAAATGTAAAGTATGTAAATGAGTGGCAAATAGTTTGGATCCAGATTAGATGCAGCATAATGTGAGTCTGATCTGGATCCAAACTGTTTGCAGTTATTGGCCATTTGCCCTTATTATTATTAGGGCTTTTGTGCCAGCTATATACCTCAGAATCAGTGCACTTGTATAAAAACCTTATAAAGTGGCACTTGGAAAATCCCTTTGGTGGGGTCAATTTTGACCCTAGGGCTTTGATTTGAAAAAACTTGAGAGGGATCCACCAGGAGATACTATTGACCAAATATCAAAGCTGAGGGCCAAGCATTTTTTGACAAGATGTTTGAAGCTTTTCGCTTTTTTTTGCTGCGGCAAGCAGACTTTGCACTTTTTCCATTTCATTTGAACAATTTCTATAGAGAAGCATCCAAGGAACATCCTGAGCAAATTAACATCTCACTCTATGTCTCAGTTTCAGAGGAGATATCATTTGAAGTAAATAAGAAAGGACGGATGACGGACGGTGAGCGGTCACAATAGCTCCACTTGAACCTTCGGCTCAGGTGAGCTAAAAAGCAAAACCTGATTTTAAGCAAACAAAATCAACTCCTAATTTAATGCAAATACAACCAATGCCCTCTTTTAAGAAAACAAATAAAACAAGAGTACTGCAAACGGTACATAAAACGCCTGCAGGCAAACACGAACATTTGAACATATTTTAGTAAATAATAATGGCAGATTACTTACAACATAATGGTCTGATTTTACCAAAATTTTATATCATCTAAAAATATCTACACTCATACACATTGTACACTTAAGTAAAATCAAAATAAATTCAAAACTGTTACATGTCTGTAGTTGCTGGAGTATTAACGTTGTTAAACTTTTAAATATGTCATTTTCAACATATCAAGGCCAGTTAACTCTGGATCAATTAACCATAACTGACTTTATTCTATAAGTATGGCCATACACGTATATACTTTTACAAAGTTTTATCAAAATCCATTCCAATTTGTAGAAGGGCTGCCATAAGTTGACATGAAAAATCCTAAGATTTCCAAATTTGCATTTTTCACTTGCGACTTTACGAATCGTACCTTTAGCCCGTAGCCTTTTTCTTGTTTTGTTGACATGCGACTACTTAAAGCAGGCTGTAAGTAAAGAAGAATGCGCCTTAAGGCGCATTATGCTTTACTTTTAGCCTGCTTTAAGCTACCATGTACTGGAAAAATAATCCAAAGATTTAGGAAAAATGCGGAGAAATGGCAGCCCTGTTGTAGACACTAGAACATAAACAAAACTAAAAGCTTTTCTAGTATATCTGAGTACACCAACTTGTGACCAAGGGCAGATAACTCTTGACACAACCATCTGATTTCAACAATAATCAAACCCCATATTTACATTGTAGGCAAATAAAATTAAAATCCATTGAAAACTGAAGTTGCTTTATGGGTGCCAACACTGTTCAATATGCCTTTTATAGCATATCTGAGTACATCAAGGGAAGTTCAACTCTGTTTAACAAATTGAATGGCTCAGTTTCAGATCTTGATGCATGTAATATTTGTGTGAAAGTTCAATAACATATCCTGACAAAACTCCAGACAAACCGAATTTTGATGATGGACAGGGTGAGGCAGACAAACAACCACCTTTAGAGGTGGGCGTATAAATGTTCAGGTTTATAAAAAGAACACAATAAAATCAATGCCCAGTCTAAGCCTTCAACAGAAATGATAGAATGTTACAAATGGCAGTCACAGTAAATATAATTTCAATGCAATGTGTAAACAGTTTAGATTAATAACTCCTCAACCTCTGATTAAGATTAAATTGATACTCCTATGAAAATTTCTTTATTTATATATATAATTCTTATTCATTTTAACCCTTTACTACGTAGCTTGTGTCTAGTTTTGAAAACAGGAGACCACTTAACCCTTTGAACCCTAGTCCCGCATATTGGCGTCCTTTGCAAACAGTGTACATGTGAATATTACACATGTCCTATGCAAACAGTGAAGACCCAGATCAGAGGGCTCCTAAAGGAGCCCTCTGATCAGGGTCTTCACTGTTTGTCATAATGCCAAACATTGACAAAAACAACCCTTAAAAGTTGGAAATGGACTAGAATTACATAAAAACTGGAATTGTGCATTTAAAGTTTCAGGGAGGAAAGAGTTAAAGCAGGTTCAAAGTAAAGCAGAATACACCTTAAGGGTTAAATTTCATTTAATAAATCAATAGGATTTATTCATGCTATTATTACTGCTTCTATTAGCATATTGTGCAAGGACGTTTTAAAACTATGTAGACCAAGATTAGACAGCTGCTGAAAAAGCTGTCTGATCGACAAGGTCTGCACCATTTCCTTAAAGGGACTCGCAACCGGATGGTGAACTTGTCAAAATAAAATAAAATACTCAAATAAAAGCAAATTTGTGGCATTATTTGGCTTCTGACATTAAAAAAAAATGATCAGTCCAAAAAAAGTCTCAAGAATTGTCTCCGAAGCTTAGTTTTTTTTTAGATATTTTCCATCGTTTTTCTATAGCATCAGCTGACGTTATAGTTGTTGTTGTTGCTTCTCTACACGGGCTCAGACATAAACCCGAGCCGAATAATGTATATCAATCGCTACCAGTGAAGTACGTTAATTCGCTACCATATAGATAGAGAGCGACAGTAGCCGCGTGGATAAAGGCGCTTCCTTTTTTGTCATGTTTATCTCCGCATGGAGGGTCACGATTTCGAATCCGACCAGAGCTTCTTCTTTTTTTTAAATGCATTTTTTAACAGAATTTATTATTCTAAACTAAATCTTACCCATTTATATAAGCATTTGACATATATTTACAAACTACTTTAAATGCTAAATCCGGTTGCGAGCCCCTTTAAAAGGATATGTCTGACAAGAGTCTGTACTCTTTCCTTGGAGAAAAGTTTCCTTATTTATTAATCTAGCCAATTCTTTAGCTCTGATGATAGGTTATGTTAGTAGGCAGAGTTCTATAAACATGTATAATCTTCAAAAGGCAGAAGGGTTATTAGGTGAGATAGCAACAATATATTAAGAAAAATTAAAAACACATTACAAAATAAATATCATGTACTTAACATAATTACAATGTCTTCAGCAAAAGAACTAATAAAAGCATAGGATTTTGACTAGGTTACCAAACTTAGGTAGATTCAAATTTCAAAACACTATTTCAGATATTTAAATTATACAAAAGTAAACAGATCAAACATAAATTTGCAAAAAACACCAAAAATCTAACCCCATCCAGAAGCAGCTAATATTCAGGGCTGCCATTAGTTGACATGAAAAATCCTAAGATTTCCAAATTTGCATTTTTCAAGTGCGATTTTACGAATCCTACCTTTACCCCGTAGCCTTTTTCTTGTTTTGTTGACATGCGACTACTTAAAGCGACTCGCAACCGGATGGTGTACTTGTCAAAATAAAATAAAATACTCAAATAAAAGCAAATTTGTGGCATTATTTGGCTTCTGACATTAAAAAAATATGATCAGTCCAAAAAAAGTCTCAAGAATCGTCACCGAATCTTAGATTTTTAGATATTTTCCATCGTTTTTCTATACCGACTAGTAGACGGTATAGTTGTTGCTGTTGCTTCTCTACACGGGCTCAGACATAAACACGAGCCGAATTACGAAGTTGTATGCACTTTCGACCGCAACACATTGAAATACGTTAAATCGATCCGAGATAAACGGATAGTTCCGTGGTCCATTGGTCTAAGCGGTTTCCCCTATTTTGCCTTCTGTCCGCCAATGCCGGGCCATGGGTTCGAATCCCACCAGAGACCAATATTTTTTTTTATTGAAATTCATTTTTTTTAAACAGAATTTCTTATCCTAAACTAATTCTTTACCATTTATATAAGCGTTTGACACATATTTACAAATTACTATTTTTAATGCACCATCTGGGTGCGAGTCGCTTTAAAGCAGGCTGTAAGCTACCATGAACTTGGAAAATATCCGGAGATTTAGGAAAAATCCGGAGAAATGGCAGCCCTGAATATTTCAGTTTTGAGAGGTTTCTACATTTCTATTAACTTTTTGCCGGCTGGGTAATTTTTTCATCTGCAAACAATTGTCGTCTGCTACTGTTCTAAAAATTGAATATTCTATCTTTTCAAAACTAGGCCAGTGTCAAACAATTTTGATTCTGACGAGATGCAGCTGTATCATATGCGTCTCATCAGGATCCAAACTGTTGGCACAGATAATTACAATCCCACTGTTAGCATGCAAAAAGTTAACCCATTACCCCATAAATACGGCTTTAATTTATCCTCCAAGAAAAAAAGATCACTTTTTACAATCATAAATTTAATGTATCAAAAGAAATATTTTCTATATCCTAGCTGATGCCAGCTTCAGGCAGGTTAAAAGTAAAGCAGAATGCGACTTCTGCTTTTCTTCCAACCTGTTTTACTATAGGGTAAAGGGTTATGAAAGTTTTGCAGGCATTCAAGAGGAAAATTTGCAATCCCAATGCCCACAGAAAAAACAAAAACATTGAAAACACTAATCTATTCTTCATGTAAACCAATATCAGATCAATTAAATATTCAGACTAAACGTAATTGGCAGTACACTATAACCCATATCATAGACAAACCAGGGCTCCAGATAGGGGGGGAGTAAACTGAACAATTCCAACATTTTCTCGCTAATTTCAGCACCAAATCCTATGGAGTTACTACTCATTAGAATCGTCTCTTCGAGACGATTCTAATGAGTAGTGACACCATAGGGTTTAATGCAGAAATAAAAGTTTTAGTTTTTGAAATACTCCCCTTATCTGGAGCCCTGACAAACATAATCTCTAAGATAATCTAAAGTAAACAGTATAGCAACAGGAGTTTTTAACCCATTACTCCATAAATATGCCTTTTTACTCTTTAAAGTATTACTTCATTGAAGAAAATTTGTTCCACTTTAAACTTATGAATATAAACAGTAAGAAATATTTTCAATACCATAGCAGAAGGAGGCTTAAAACAGGCTAAAAGTAAAGCAGGATGTGCCTTATTGCACATTCTGCTTTACTTTCAAGCTGCTTTATTCAAGTGGTCACATTTCGTCTAAATCATTAACTGGATACGGAGTAATGGGTTAACTCTTTCCTCCCTGAAATTTTAAATAGACAATGCCAGCTTCAATTTTAGTCTAGTCCATTTCTGGCTTTTAATGGTTGTTTTTGTCCATGTTTGGCCTTATGACAAACAGTGAAGACCCTGATCAGAGGGCTCCTTTCGGAGCCCTCTGATCTGGGTCTTCACTGTTTGCACAGGACAAGTGTTCTATTCACATGTACACTGTTTGAAAAGGACGCCTATATGCGGGACTAGGGTGCAAAGGGTTAAAGCAGCTGACCACTGAAAACAGCTGTGTGCCTGTGAGTAGTTAAAAGTCCTCACTGTAGAAGGCAGTATATTTGTAGCAAGATCTGCTCCTGTATTGGACAAAGCATGTTTTTGTTTGAAGCAATATCTGACAAAATGACATTGACTTAGATGAGGAATGTATACTGCATAACCAGGGCTACCATAAATTGATAAAAAAAATCCTAAGATTTCAAAATGTTCAATTTTTCCACCGCGATCTTCCGAATTATACCTTTTACCCATAGTCGGTTTTTAGTTTTTTAGACACATGATGCTTAAAGCAGGTTGAAAGTAAAGCAGAATGCGCCTTAAGGCACATTCTGCTTTACTTTCAGCCTGCCTTTAAGCTACCATGTACTGGAAAAAAAATCCGAAGATTTAGGAAAAATCCGGAAAAATGGCAGCACTTAGATGAGGAATGTATACTGCCTAACTCTGATCTAGATCAGCAATGTTTCCAAATACAGTGAAACCCCTCTAAACCGGAACCTCTAAAAACCGGAATTCTCTCTAAACCGGACAAAACGTTGGTCCCCTTTCAAACCATTCTTTACTGTTACCAATTATACCATAAATATGTCGTTTTACGCCTTTGATTTATTCCTACACTGAAGAAAATGTATTCATGAATATGTATCATCAGAAATATCAGATGCTAGATTAAAGCAGGTTGAAAGTAAAGCAGAATGCGCCTTAAGGCACATTCTGCTTTACTTTTAACCTGCAATAATGGAATCAGCTATCTTCCATACTAGAACAAAGCTTTGGTTAAAACCCCTCTAAAGCGGACATTTATTTTGTTCCCACACATGTCCGGTTTAGAGGGGTTTCACTGTACTGACTCTCTTTCCAAAGATGCTGTTCATATAATGACACTGTCCACTTTATGATTACTTTGGTATTAAACTCATAAAGCCAAGACTAGTTTTATCAGAGCTCCAGATAAGTGGAGTACATGTATTTCAAAAACTAAAATCTTTATTTCTGCAGTAAATCCTATGATGTCACTACTCATTAGAATTGTCTCTAAGAGACAATTCTAATGAGTAGTAACACCATAGGATTTGGAGCTGACATGGCTGACAAAATGTTGGATTTGTTCATTTTACTCTCTCTTATCTGGAGCCCTGAAATACTAGTGTTATTAAAAAAAATTGAAATCTTCTGATATGTTTTACAGTACTGAACCTTATTAAATTAAATTGAGAATCGCAAGCGAATTGCCATCGAATCGGGCGCTTCAAAAAACAAATCCTACTTTTAAATATATTTACGCGAATTTTCCGAAGCGGTTGTGACAAAAATGGAATCAAAAAATTTAACGAAGGCATATTTGCGAATATTTGCGAGATACACCATTCAAGAAAAATTATCCGAGGGTATAGTTACTATTTTGAATCGCAAGCGAATTGCCATCGAATTGCAAAAATTGTTAATTTAATAAGGTTCAGTACTGTAGCAATTCACCTCAGATAAGGACTTGTAAGCATATCAAATGTTTGCACCAAACTCTGTTTTGCCTTGTCCTTTACAAACAGTGCACCTGTCAACAGACACTTGTCTTATGCAAAAAGTGTAGCTCAGATCAAATGTGCTTTGAAACATTACATCCCCTGAAGTGACCATGACCTCTAAATCACATTGACCTTTGTAAGATATTACCAAACTTGTACTGACCTAATAGCTTCTGGAGTTGAGGACACATGCCAAATATGAAGACAAAATAATATGAATCCAGCTTAGTTGTGAGGGGGTATAAAAATTGACTAGACAAAATTATAAACTGGAATTGTCAACTTGAAGTTTCAGTGGTGAATGACATAAAGGAGAAGGTGATGTCAATAATCAGTTCAGTGCCCTTATCTGAAACCCTGGTGAATCAGGCATTTGAAGATAAGGTAGACCTAGAAAGATGTATGTATCATTATGTGTGTAGATAAGATTCTGTGAAATGCCTTCATCAAGGACTGCCTGCACAAACCCCAGAGCTCAAAATATGAGGAGTATTTCAAAAACTAAAATCCTTATGCCTCCAACAAACTCTGTGTTGTCACTTCTCATTAGAAACGCAGCAAAGGGATGGGTCATAAGGTTTGATGGAAGCATAATGACCAAAATGTTGCAAATAACTGACCTGTTTATGCATTCTTATCTTGAGCCTATATCTTTCCAAAGAGTTTACTTGAAATAGTTATAACCACACAAAATGTGCAAAATGTTGAAAATGTTTATAGTTTATTCTCTCATCATTTGGAGTGCTGTATATTACCCATTTACTATACAAACTATATTTTAGCATTATTAACCCATTACCCCATAGCCTGTTTATAATTTTAACGACAAGTGACTACTTAAATCAGGTGAAAAAGTAAAGCAGAATGCACCTTATGGTGCATTCTGCTTTACTTTCAACTTGTTTTAAGCTACCATCTGCTAGGATAGAGAAACTCTTTCTATATAGGGTGCATATTCATGACTGTATACAATGAAACTATTTCTTCAGGAGAATAAATTAAAGGTGTAAAAAGGCGTATCTATGAAATAATGGGTCAATGTCAAATCCTGACTAATGCCCTAATGTCAACAACCGCTAGTCAACCCTTCGGTTACTGGACGTTTCGCTACCCTGTTGCGTTCGGGCCTGTCATTTCGCTACCCAGTGTGTTTTTACCCTGGACGTTTCGCTACCCGTACATTTACGCTACCCCCATTTTTTATTACCGAACTAGAATATAACTTTTTGTTGATGACTTATCATAGTTTATTTACCCTTAGTACTTTAAATTTAGCGTAATATACGTAGGCATTTATAATGATTAAATTAAAAAAGTTTAATGATCTGAAAGTTACAGTTGAACATGAAATTAGCAGAAACTGTTGTCAATTTTGAAAGGCGCTTCCAAATTTTAATTTCATGTTATTACATTTCTTTGTGTGATTCAGATCAACTTCCGCAAAAATCCAATCAGTAAATCATTGTCCGCATTGAGAAGAGTAAATAAATAAAATTCTCTTTGATTGAGATTCCATTGGTTTGGAACCAGATTAATAGATATAAATCTCTCATGTTGATGCGTGGCATCTGCACACATATTTCGTCAAAATTATAATTATATCTGTCATGGTTAGTTTGGATCCAGATTAGTATATAAACTATCACCTATTTATGTCCGGTAGTTGGGATCCAGATTGATGTAAATACCCCTCTTATGTTACGTTAATTTGGATCCAGTTTATTAAACAAGGGCCACTATGGCCCTAAATCGCTCACCTGGTAACTATGTAACCATGTACACCGTGTGACCTAGTTTTTGACCGGGCATGACCCTCATTCTAACTTGTCCTCGATTTCAATGAGACAAACATTTTGTTCAAGTTTCATGATATACATTCAATGAATTTTGTAGTCTCTAGAGTGTTAACGAGGTTTTTGGATGATTCGACCTAGTGACCTAGTTTTTGACAAGACATAAGCCACATTTGAACTTGACCTATATTTCATTGAGGCAAACCTTTTCATCAAGTTTTATGAAGATCAAATGAAATTTGTAGTCTCTAGAGTGTAAACAAGGTTTTTCGAAGATTTGACCTAGTGACCTAGTTTTCGACCGGACATGACCCACATTCGAACTTGGCCTATATTTCATTGAGGCAATCATATTGATGAAGTTTTATGAAGATCCAATGAAATTTGTAGCCTCTAGAGTGTTAACAAGGTTTTTCGATAATTTGACCCAGTGACCTAGTTTTTGACCGGACATGACCCACATTCGAACTTGGCCTAGATTTTATTAAGGCAAACATTTTGATGAAGTTTCATGAAGATCCAATGAAATTTGTAGTCTCTAGAGTGTTAACAAGGTTTTTCGAAGATTTGACCTAGTGACCTAGTTTTCGACCGGACATGACCCACATTCAAATGTGGCCTAGATTTCATTGAGGCGATCATATTGATGAAGTTTCATGAAGATCCAATGACATTTGTAGCCTCTAGAGTGTTAACAAGGTTTTTCGATAATTTGACCTAGTGACCTAGTTTTTGACCGGACATGACCCACATTCGAACTTGACCTAGATTTCATTAAGGCAAACATTTTGATGAAGTTTCATGAAGATCGAATGAAATTTGTAGTCTCTAGAGTGTTAACAAGGTTTTTCGAAGATTTGACCTAGTGACCTAGTTTTTGACCGGACATGACCCACATTCGAACTTGACCTAGATTTCATTGAGGCAAACATTCTGACCAAGTTTCATCAAGATCCAATGAGATTTGAACCTGCTAGAGTGTTAACGAATAATTGTGAACGGACGGACGGACGGACGGACAGACAGACAGACGACGGACATCCAGCGATCCTAAAAGCTCACCTTGGCACTACGTGCCAGGTGAGCTAATAAAAACCTATTATATTGAGCTAGCATTGGTTTGGATCCAGATTAGTGAATAAAAATATATGATGTGGACCCGTGGCGTCTGCTCAAATGTTTCGCCAAAATTGTAATTATGTCTGTCCGTAGGTTGGATCCAGAATATTAACTTAAATCACTTATATGGTGATCCATTGGCTTGGATCCAGATTAAGGAATAAAAATGTCTGATGTGAACGCGTGGAGTCTGTGCAAAATTTGACGAAATATTAATTGCACTGTGCAATTAATATTTCGTCAAAAGTGAAATGATTTCTGTCCATTAGCTTTGATCCAGATTAATAAAAAAACCTCTTTTAAGTATGATGATTCCATAGGTTTGGATCCAGATTAATAAATCAAAATTTCGTATGTGGACGCGTGGCGTCTGTGCAAATATTTTGTCAAAATGTGTTTTTATTTCTGTCCGTTAGTATGGATCCAGATTAGTAAATAAAACCTCTTCCATTTCTTTTCGTTAGTTCGGATCCAGATCAGTAAATAAAAATCCATTATGCGGGCGCACTGCGCCTGCATATTAGTCAATAGGAGGTGTGAAAAATAAAACTGGGTAGCGAAAAAGTCTAGGTAGCGAAAAGACCAGCCGCGAAAGCCACAAGGTAGCGAACATGCTAGGGTAGCGAAAATCCAGGGAGCGAAACGTCCTGAAATCAACCCTTCAACCATCATCACCAAACTATTTCCACATGTTGTTCAAATTTTCTTGGATTACAAAGCTTTCTTTAATGCCGATTGAAATGTAGTTACCGACTATCTCCGGGTTGTTCTGTTGGCTCTTTCTACCGAGAAAGCTTTTGACCAGAACTGGTATTTGAACAAACAATCTGCAGTCACCTGGATGAAACACAATGTAACCCAGCTGTTCTTTCTGTGAGGAGTTACAATTATTCGATACTTCTTCAAATAATTCCGGAGTGATGATCCAAAATCGATCAAAGAGACTTTTACCAAGGTTGTTGTTACTATGCATTAACTTTGCTAATAACAGACCAGTTTTCTCCATATTTAAACCCTGCAATATTGCTTTACAGGACATTATTACAATGGCTTGGATGCTCTTTACTTGTTTTGACTTGTTTCTCAGAGTGTAACACGCTTCCATTCCATTACTTCTCCCTGGATTAAAAGTTGCTGTGTATGTTCTAAAACCAGATTTTTCAAAACTATTTGGAAATCTATTTGATATGTTAATATTCATGTTTTCTGGCAATGATTGGCCAACTTTATATTCCGAATCAATTGCATGATCATTGTTGACTTTTGCCACTTGATTAAAATCAGTTTCTAATTGATGTACACGTATATATTTTCCTGATAGATCCTCATTATCATCATCATCAACAGGTATTTGATGTAGATCTATAGCCTTTTTTAATAGATCATCATGAACAGATAGATGATACATATCGTTTGTTAAAAGAACATCATCAACAGATTTTTTATGTATATCCTTTTCCAATAGACCATCATCATCATATTTTTTATAAATTTGAAGATGTTTATCCTCTTCTTGTATATTCTGGTTTTGGTTCTTTACGTTACACATCTTCAAGCTGAAAAAGAAAGTCATAAAACAATAAGTACAATCAAACTTGTCAAAATGGAAATGTCTTAACCCATTCCCCCATAAACACACCTTTTTACGCCTTTAATTTATTCCTCCCCTGAAGAAAATAGTTTTAATATATACAGGGATACAGCCATGAATATCGCGAATGTAAGTTGTTCTTCATTTGTGTGAATACAGGGGCGTAGCTAGACCAATTAGGAAGTGTACGCACTGGTATACTAGGGGGGTCCGGGGGCATGCTCCCCCGGGAAATTTTTATTCCTAGATGGTCTCAGGTGCGTTCTGAGGGCATTTCCTGCATTCAAAACAGGTGATAAAATAACATCAGTCTGTGCAAATTTGAATAAAAAAACCCAAAAACGACATTGACGACAAAATCATCAGGAACGTATATACATGTAGATCTAATGTACGTTCCTGAAATCATGGATTATAATTTTTAACCGACAATCAGTAACATTCAGATCTGCAACATTGCCATTTGCATTTACGATCCGTTTTGATAACATGATAAAGCAGGCCCGTAGGAAGCCAACTGTGATTTGAGGGGGCACACGTCGACGTCAGGGACAAAAGCTATTTCAATTGGCGAACGCACTCTTACTGGGAATGCGGAAGGCTCCTCCGGAAATAATATTCCTATATGGGGCTTTGGTGAGTTCTAAGGGCATTTCGAGCAATCAGAACGGGTTAAACAGAAAAATACCAACCTCATTTTTTAATCTATATGTAAAATTCGACTCCCAATTAACATAATCTTACCCCCTCTGATTGGTTTAAACACTCTTATTCTAGAGGGGTCCGGGGGCATGCTCCCCCGGAATTTTTTTAATCCTAGATGATCTCTGGTGCGTTCTGACGGTGTTTCCCGCATTCAAAGACTATATAAAAAATTGACTGAGAATATCAAATTATTGATTCTAGGATAATGGTGGGGTTTTTTTTCTGACAGCTTTTCTTCCAGGCTTTGATCTCTACCCCCTACCCCCTACGATTTTTATTGCATTTTTGGACTTTTAAATTTTTCTATTTTTGAGGACAATGTGTACGCAGTTGCGTTTTTTGCGTACAGGTAGCTACGCGCCTGGAATATGTGTATAATTCCGTGTGTATTGTAAGATTTTTTTTATATATATTTTAGCAGATAAAGCAGAGTGTGCCTCAAGGCCCATAAGTCAAGTAGTTCACTGTTGGCAACTACTAAAATCAGTTTGACGAAATGGTCTGTAGACCGTTTCGGAGTCAAACGAAAGATTTACGAACACTATTTTGACATAATGGCAATTTGACGAAACGACCGGTCATTATACTGAAAGACGAACATTATGGTTTACAGTATAACTTACTAAATTAAATCTATTAATAATACGGCCAAAACAAAAAGCTGGCCGTAGGCCAGCTTTTTGCGCTGGTCGCCTTTAGACAATGTGTACGCGTTGCGTGAATAAAACAAGAAATAAAGAAAAATAATTCCTGATCCTATGATCCCAAAATATTATCGCACAGTTTATGGGCGCCGCCATTGTTATTTGACATTGACGTCACTTCCGGAAAGCAGGCAATGCCTAAATCACCAACCAACAGAGCGTGCGGTTATTTCCGTATGTTTTTCTATAGAGTAGAACCTGATACGCCGCCGCTAAACGCTTATCAGGCTCTACTCTTAAGAAATAAAACAGCAATTTTAATTATCATTTTTATTTTCTATTTCCATTTCCAAACAACTTCATATTGGCAAAATCGATCTTTTACGGAAACGTCGGACGGCTGGACGTTTTACAAGTAGTCCGGCTGGCGATTCCAAAATGGCCGCCAGTATTGTTCTCGCGGCAACGGGCCATTTCGTACCCTCGCCTTTTCGCACCCTATTTTTTGTCATTTCGTACCCTCGAAAAATTAAATAACCTTATTTCCTATACTTTGTAGAAACAAGTTTTGGCCGTATATAGGTTTTACCTATAGTTATATTAAACAATGTGTATAAAATATGGAGAAAACGTTAAAGGTAAAACAACTCACGATAAACTGAAGGTAGAACAGACCGTTTGAAACTTTCGCACTTCGATCGAGAACTACGCAACAGTTATTAGGACATTTTTCTACTTTCCGTTTAGTCAGGTCCCCGGATGTTTGATTATTTCATCGGCGATATTAGAGGAGACAGGAAACCAGACTACATTCCGTTCCGAGGCATTATATCCACATTATCGTATGAATGACCATAATATTCCTGAATATCCAAAAACTTTCCGCCCCTATATTTGTTTAGTGTATTAATTCAACAAAATATATCTTTAAAAAAGATATTCAGCGGAATGGGTGGTGGAATTCATGCTGTAGATGGGTGTGCAAAATTGTATGAAATTGGGTTTTTTCAAAGAATTGTAATATCTTGGATTGAAAAGCAAAAAATACACATTCAAGGATAACTATATCTCTGACTAAAAAACTATAAATGTACAGAAATGCAAAACAATAATATAACCCATATCCTAGCTACTGGTAGGAGATCCTCAGATTAAACTACTGTTCTATATGTAGCGTTTTTGGCCGGTTAACAGTGGCTTCAACTCTTTCCAAAGTATTAAGATATATATATATAACCTCAAAGAGGTCGATTTTCCTTGGGGACTGTCTGTCCTTTGATTCAAACTAACTAAATTAACAGTTAAAGTATGTACATATATGTAATATTTCAAAAGACTTCTTGTCAGCTATTTGAGCACTTTGATTCCACAAATAATTAAGAAGTATGGTAGCGAACAAATTAACTTATAATCACTTTAAATATAAACAAGAATTACAAAGACTTTCCTAGTCTATACAACAAGCGTCAATGACGCTGCTTCTTTGAGGCAATGCCTCAATGAAGCTATTCTACTACGGCTTCACAGTGCCGTCTTTTTGAGGCTATCTACTATTGCTTCAATGACGCTGTCTTTTTGAAGCACTATAATGACTCTATAAAGCCTTCCTAATGGGGCATCAAAATGCCGTCTTCAATGACTCTGTCTTTTTGAAGCAATCTGTTGCTTCAATGAAGCCGTCCTATGAGGCTTCCCAGTGCCTTTCTCTACAATTGAAGCTATAAGCTTCAATAAGGCTTCACCAACTCCTAAACACTCCACTACGACCCGGGATGCACGACACCGGTCTTTATTCTGACCTCTCAATAAAGCGGGGCTTCCTCGAGAAGGAAAGAACTTACTGGTGCCTAAATACCCAAAGCCCTAGAAGATTAGTTATGTTCAGTGGTGTTATCGTTAGCGTCTACTGATGTGAGCTGTAGAGCGTAAACCGACAGAATGACAATTATCGCGGAATCACGGGCTTATATAGGCTCTGCTCTACCATGCTGCCCCCTAGCGGATTCCGACAAGTAACGGCTTAGTCCGAACAAATCCGATGTCAATTATACGCATCTTAATGAGCGTCCGCTTATTGTATTCAATCACAAACATTCAAGTGATACAGATAGGTTAAATAAAACTATATACCCTACGAAAACAGTAGAAATGAATTATAAACGTATTCCCAATGATTATAAATATCTCAGATCATGAAATAATTAAACAATTACCAACCTTTTGATTCCTTGCAGTTTCTTTGATTTGTTTGCAAATGATTACAATGTTACAAAGGGGAATAACCTATTGAAAATTATAACAACTATATCTGATTTCATCACACTACCCACGCCTCCGATTTCCATGCGTCCCGCATGCCATACAAAATAGGAGTGGGCTTCAAAATAACTAAACAAAGCGAAGTCTTCTTGACTTTATAAAACTAACACCTTAACAGGCAAACATCATAAAAAAAACTGACAAATGACTATATCAATAGTCCAGAAGAAGCAACGTGCTTCTCTATAGCTTCCTAAGCATACTTCATGCTCACTGTCATTGTCCCATCTGAACCAAGCTTCAGCACAATGCTCTTTGAGTCAATAGGTCCTTCTGGAAGTATTTCTCCTAGTGCATGTTCCACATTTCTCTGCACTGTAGTACGATACGATGTACTTGAAGCAAACAGTTCACCCTGTGCACTATCCTCAACATCCACTTTCTGCCTCACCATGTCTCCATCCTTATCAACCCTACACACAACTTTTACCTCGTGACTAGCGATTTCCTGTTGATGCGCACTTCTCTGAGAACTTTCTGAGCTTGACACAGTTTCAGCAATCTTTCGTTTCCTTGGAGCAGGAACTGGCATAGGTGAGGTTCTTTTGCTGTGAGTTCGACCTTCCAACAACTCTGTATACAACGTATCTACAGCCTTTTCCTTGTCTCCTTCTTCCATCAGCTCGCACCCTGACTGTCTCTCACAGTCACCATTATCTGCTTTGTCTTCATAACTCTTTCTTTTAGTGACTTTGTTCTTCGCCATTTCAATGTCTGATTCCCCGAAAAGAGAAAGAACATAATCTTGCATCCAAGCTGGTTTATGCCTTTCTCGCTTTTCTGGTCTGAAGCTTACCTCATATTCTGAATTCACTGGGTAAGGCTCTGTGTCTGTCTCTTTGACAGGTGTGCTTGAATCTTCTCCAACTAAAATCTGCGACTTGCACTTGCGAATACGATCGCAGTGAACAACTTGAATGTTCCCAGCTCGGCCGCAATTGACTTTGTAAAGCACATCAGAGATTCTTTCTTTGACTTCATATGGCCCTCGCCAATAGGATGTTAGCTTCGAGGAACATCCTACTTTCTTCACAGGGAAAAACACATATACTTTTCACTTGCCTCAAATGTCTCGAAGGATATTTTTCTGTCATAATATCTCTTCTGCCTCTTCATTGCTGTATCTGTATTGGTTCTAACTAGTCTATGAGCTGACTCTAGTTTTTCCTGTAACTCCCAAACCCATTGGTTTGCAGGAATCCGTTTGATAGAAGATGGCATTTCGTACATAAGGTCTAAGGGACACGTAGTCTCTCGCCCTAACATGCACAAGTTCGGTGTGAACCCTGTGGTTTCGTGCCCTGCTGATCTGTAAGCCATCATCACCAATTGCAGATGTTCATCCCAGTCAGTATGGTTTGAGTTTGCAAAAGCACTGAGCATAGCTACAAGTGTTTTGTTAAAGCGCTCAACCATACCATCAGACATGGCATGATATGGAGTGGTTCTTGTTTTCTCTATTTGAAGGAGGCTACACATCTCAGCGAACAAGTGGCTTTCAAATTGACGTCCCTGGTCCGAGTGTATGCGTCCTGGAACGCCAAATCTCGTAATGACTTGTTCTATCAAGATGGTGGCTATAGTTCTGGTCTCCATATTTGGCATGGCATGGCATTCTGTCCATTTTGTAAAGTAGTCTCCTATCACCAGTATGTATCTATTACCTCTCTCAGTTTGGGGAAAGTCACCCAAAATGTCTATTGCAATTCGTTCCATAGGATAACCACTTCTCACTATCTCCATTGGTGCTCTTTTGGTCTTTGTGGGGTCTTTGCGCTTTGTGCAAGCCTCACACCCACTTATATAGGTTTTGACGTCATTCTGCATTCCAGGCCAATAGAAGCTTTGCCGAATGCGACTCAGGGTCTTTTTGACGCCTAGATGACCTGATGCTTTGATGTCATGTGAAACCTTCAAAACCTCTTTTCTTCTGGACATAGGAACAATCCCTTGCCACTGAACTATGTTTGTTCCTTGCAATTCCCAGCGCCGCATTACTATCCCTTCTATTACTTCAAGTCTATCCCATTGGCACAGAAGTGCTTTCAAAAAGTAACTTTCGCAACCACTGACCTTCCGGTCAGGTTTCTCTTTCGCTTCAAGCCACTGGCGAAGTTTCTCTAACGCCTGATCATTTTTCTGTGCTTCTTTGAGGTCAAGTGTCTCTACATTCGACGAAACGTCGACTTGGCGTACTTGATGTCCTTCTGTTGAATTGGACTCAATTCGTCCACATTGCTTACAAGGTTTTCTACTCATCCCATCAGCATTCCCGTGCCTACGCCCAGGGCGATGCTGTATGGTCATGTCATATGTTGCCAATACTTCCAGCCATCGGGCTAATTGTCCCTCAGGATTCTTAAACTGCATTAGCCAACGCAGTGATCCATGGTCTGTTCTTACTGTGAATGCTTTACCGTAAAGGTAATGCCGAAAGTATTTCACAAAATGTACAAGAGCATAGAGCTCTTTTCTTGTGACACAGTATCTCCTTTCAGCTTTTGTCAAGGTCTTACTGGCAAAAGCAATTACTCTCTCTTGACCATCTATGATCTGGGATAAAACTGCACCAATGCCAAAATCACTGGCGTCAGTATCCAAAATGAACTCTTTGGTGAAGTCTGGATGAGCAAGGATAGGTGCCTCACATAAACTTTGTTTAAGTTTAGTAAAGGCCTCTTGGCACTCTTCGGTCCATTCAAATTTGAATCCTTTTTGTGTCAGCCTGTGTAATGGTTTTGCAATATTTGCAAACCCACACACGAACCTTCGGTAGTAGCCACACAACCCTAAGAAAGACCTTACTTCTGTCACATTCTTAGGTTCAGTCCAATCACGCACAGCTTCTGTCTTTTGTGGATCTGTCATGATTCCTTTCTCGGTCACTATATGTCCTAGATACACAACCTCTTTGCAAAACAACTGGCACTTTCTTGGCTTTAACTTGAGGCCTGCTTCTTGAAGCCTACCAAGAACTTTATCCAAATTGGATACCATGTCTTCAAAAGACCGCCCATGAACGATGATATCATCAAGATATATCATGCACACTTGCCAATTCAAACCCGCTAATACAGTTTCCATCAACCTCTCAAAGGTTGCCGGGGCATTGCAAAGCCCAAAGGGCATGACCCTAAACTCAAAAAGTCCACGCCTGGAGTTAAATGCTGTCTTAGGTCTATCACCTTCATCTAACTCAACTTGCCAATAGCCGGAGTTTAAATCTTAGCAAGAAAACCACTGGGCACCTGCCAGTTGCTCCAAAGAGTCATCTATTCTCGGTAGTGGATACGAGTCTTTTATTGTGACGTCATTGAGCTTCCGATAGTCCACACAGAAACGTTTTGAGCCATCTTTCTTGGTGACCAATACAATGCCACTGCTCCATGGACTTGTAGAGGGCTGAAGCACATTTTTGCGAAGCATATCATCAATCTGCTGGTCAACTTCTGGATTCATGTGCACTGGAGTTCTTCTCATAGGCTGTTTTATCGGGTGGGCATTGCCCGTGTCTATTTTGTGCCTAACTATGCCTGTTCTCCCGAGATCGTCATCTGACTTTGAAAAGACAGACGCATATTTAAGAAGAAGCTTCTTTACGTCTTCACATTGGTCCTTCATCATGCCTGCTACTGTTCTCTCGTACAGATCTTTCAAGTGGTCAGGTAGGCCTTTTGAAGCTGAACAATGAGGCCTGTCTTTGACTACTGACACAGGAGCAAGTTGGTCAACATTTGTTCCTTTATGTAACGTTTGGTCCTCGTCAGAAACATTCATGACTCTTAATGGAACTTTAGGTCCACCATTTACCAACGTCTTTGCCAACAACCCTTCTCCTGACTTCAATATTCTCTCTGAAGGTTCAACCAAATACATATCACTGCTTTTCTTCGTAAAGCCTGGCACAGTTCCCTCTATAATCATTTCCGATCTTGCTGGAATTACAATGTCTTCTGATGTAGAGACTCTATAACACCCTATTGAGCCTTTGCAGTTTAGGTCCATTTTCTTGTTCTGTATTGTTATTGCCCTCTTTGCAATGTCGATAGTGCAGCAATACTTCTTCATAAAGTCTAGACCCATCATGAGGTCACTGTCCACATTTGCAACTACTACGTCAGCTTCAAAGCTGGTGTCATTGATACCTATTGTAATGTGCACTTTTCCTCTGATTTCAAGTGGCTCTCCTGAAGCCGATATCAAGGTCCGCTCATATGGTTTAAGCTGGCCATGTTTACTCATGTCTGAGTTCTCCCATACACGTGTCGATAAGACAGTCAGTGTTGCACCAGTATCCACCAGGCAATCTAAAGTCTGGTCACCAAATTTGACGGGTATGAAAAGACCTGAACCCAATGCGTTGGCATTTGAAATACCGTGTTTGTCTTTGTCTTTTTCTACCTCTTGTTTCTTGTCTTTTTGATGCCAACTTTTATGAACTTGAGTATTTCCTTCCAGTTTTGGACATCTTGCTCGAAGGTGAAATTTAGAGCCACAATTGAAACACTTCTTTGTGCTACTTCTGTAAGAAGTTCTATAGTCAGACGTTTGAGTTCTACCTTGCGTTCTGGTACCTTTGAGGCTTTTCAGTTCCTTTTCAAGCCTGTCTACATTGTCCTGCAAGCGCTTCATTGAAGCTGCAGTGGTATTCATTTCAGCAGATTTGTCACCAAGTGAACACGTAGAGTTAAGTATTCCTTGGGTCTCTAGCCTAGTTTTCTCTGCCTTATGGAATGCTTCTAATTCGACAGCATGTTGAACAGCGTCATTGAGGCTAACTGGTCGTGACTGTTTGATTCTCAAACGCATATCTACGCTGATAAGAGCGTCAATAAATTGGTCTTTGGCCAACGTTTCTTTGAGGTCTGCTGAGGCTGAAGGATATGCAAGATTAGTCAAACGTCTTACATCCTGACCTAACTCTGATAGTGTTTCTGAGGCTTTCTGACGCCTTTCTCTCAACTGGGCTCTGTAAAGTTCTGTCTGATTTGGAGGAGCGAAACGCTCTTCCAAAGCTTTCACAAGGGCATCATAATTCCTAGCATTTGATGATAAATTGCCGAAAACACCCTGTGCTTGGCCACGCAAAGACACTGCTAAATATTGCCCCTTCTCCGTGGCATTCCAGCCATTTATATCTGCACAAGTCTCGAAGTGAGCCTTGTAATCTAACCAAGAACTGGTCCCATCGTAGGTTGCAGCTTTCACCATAGTTCTGTTTTTGCCCCGAAGCTCTCTTATTGTGTCATTGGCTTCATTGAGGGGCATTGACTCTATTGGCACCCTGTCTGTTACAGGTTTCACAAGAGGGGTGCTACTGAAAGGACCTTGCTTTTCGTTTCTCGAAAGCACTCGAGTTCTATCTAGACCTAATTCTGTTCGTCTAGGGGTCTGTGAATCAGCAGCACGAAGCTGCTGTTCAGTCTCTGTAATTTCAGATTGAAGCTTCAAATAGGCATTTTCGTGCTCAAGCCTTTCAATGCGCTCCAAAAGGGCATCAACTGAAATAGTTGAAGCCATAGCGGTTTATTGGGTCTGACAATGGGGGTTTTGTCAATGTATCCCACCGCTGCCACCAGTTGTAGCGTTTTTGGCCGGTTAACAGTGGCTTCAACTCTTTCCAAAGTATTAAGATATATATATATAACCTCAAAGAGGTCGATTTTCCTTGGGGACTGTCTGTCCTTTGATTCAAACTAACTAAATTAACAGTTAAAGTATGTACATATATGTAATATTTCAAAAGACTTCTTGTCAGCTATTTGAGCACTTTGATTCCACAAATAATTAAGAAGTATGGTAGCGAACAAATTAACTTATAATCACTTTAAATATAAACAAGAATTACAAAGACTTTCCTAGTCTATACAACAAGCGTCAATGACGCTGCTTCTTTGAGGCAATGCCTCAATGAAGCTATTCTACTACGGCTTCACAGTGCCGTCTTTTTGAGGCTATCTACTATTGCTTCAATGACGCTGTCTTTTTGAAGCACTATAATGACTCTATAAAGCCTTCCTAATGGGGCATCAAAATGCCGTCTTCAATGACTCTGTCTTTTTGAAGCAATCTGTTGCTTCAATGAAGCCGTCCTATGAGGCTTCCCAGTGCCTTTCTCTACAATTGAAGCTATAAGCTTCAATAAGGCTTCACCAACTCCTAAACACTCCACTACGACCCGGGATGCACGACACCGGTCTTTATTCTGACCTCTCAATAAAGCGGGGCTTCCTCGAGAAGGAAAGAACTTACTGGTGCCTAAATACCCAAAGCCCTAGAAGATTAGTTATGTTCAGTGGTGTTATCGTTAGCGTCTACTGATGTGAGCTGTAGAGCGTAAACCGACAGAATGACAATTATCGCGGAATCACGGGCTTATATAGGCTCTGCTCTACCATGCTGCCCCCTAGCGGATTCCGACAAGTAACGGCTTAGTCCGAACAAATCCGATGTCAATTATACGCATCTTAATGAGCGTCCGCTTATTGTATTCAATCACAAACATTCAAGTGATACAGATAGGTTAAATAAAACTATATACCCTACGAAAACAGTAGAAATGAATTATAAACGTATTCCCAATGATTATAAATATCTCAGATCATGAAATAATTAAACAATTACCAACCTTTTGATTCCTTGCAGTTTCTTTGATTTGTTTGCAAATGATTACAATGTTACAAAGGGGAATAACCTATTGAAAATTATAACAACTATATCTGATTTCATCACATATATATCAAACTTCATTCATGGGGAGTTTCTTGAAACAAACTATAACCACGAATGAATTATAATGAATTAACTGTGCATGCCCTTACAGAACAACAGTTCTATAACACCTCACTCTTGTGAATAAATGATGAAACAACACAATTGTGTTTAACTCACTCGAGGCCATTTATAATATTGCTATCAATGTATGGTAAATTTGTACAAATAGTTAACAATTAAATAAATTGGTAGTAAACCGTAACAAAACACCTTAGAGGTACCACTGTCTATCTATAGAAAGACAAATTGTCATAATCTTAAAATAGAAGCATGATGTCATCAGCTCAGTATTAGTAAACACTGCACTGTGTCTCACAATTAGACCAGTAGCACTGGCTACAGTTTATCAGGGCTCCAGATAAGAGGGAGTAAACTGAACAAATCTAACATTTTCTCACTCATTTCATCACCAAACCCTATGGTGTTACCACTCATTTTTATCGTCTCGAAGAGACACTTCAAATGAGTAGGACACCATAGAGATTAATGCACAAATAAAGTTTTTAAGTTTTGAAATAATTCTCTTATCTGGAGCCCTGGCTTCTATCCAATCAGACAATTCAGTTTCAACAGATGCTCTTAATTCTAAATTTCTGATCAAATATGATTGGTTGAAATGTTTGTCTAAATGAAAATGTAGGTCTAAATAGATAATAGGCAGCTCCGCTGAAAAAACGAATTAAAACGGTAAGATTTGTGTTTTTATGTGGAATCTTCTTCTTCTATATTAATGGCTAACATTCAATACTGAATATGATGGCCATGCGTGGGTGGTTAAAAGAAAGAAATGCTGGGTAGTCATGAGCTACTCAATCCACCCAATAACATACGATGTACATACGCTTTCCCTATGTGAGTATTATCCTCCGTAAGGCGGGGTTGTTTTTAATCCTCTTATAGCATCGCATTAATTTTCGTATTTCGTAGAAGATAAGTTTCCTTTCGCTAATGCCACACCCAAGTAGCTACCCTTTTCACTATGTATATGTTTTATGTCTACGATTACACTCTTTGAAATGTCGGCATACATGAAAGGGAAAAGTTGCAGACGAGAGGCGTAACACATACACGTGTCAAGTCTAATATGCCACTGTGCATCGGCACGCTTTGATAAATCGTTCAATGTTTGCGACTTTCTGAACTTTTCTTAACTTTTTTAAATGTCTCATTGATTCACACAGAAACCAACTTCCAACTTGTTTCATTTATTTAGCAAACGTTCAATTTCCAATTCGAAATTGCCATTAAAAAAAAAAAGATATTGATATCACAATAGATCATAATTAGTCAGCAAATTATTGGTTTACATATGATACTTGAATGAAATTAACGATTTACCTTATATAATTATACTCCTATGAAAAGTGTTTTGTTTTCGCCAAGTTTATTTTGTTTTATCTTCAGCATTTTTCGTAAAATTCCAGAAAATCATTCACAGATCACTGCGTGTAAACTCATTACATACACACGAACATCGTAATTCGCAGATTTAGAAACATTATCCATTTGTTAATTTCACATCTGGGCCCTAATAGGAAAGTTTCATGCTCCCAAAAGGTGTATTTCAATTGGATAATTATTAGTAAAATCCACTGTCAATCACTTTTAGAAAATAACAAACTCTACTTGTGAGTTGAATATGTTGAGCGGGGAAGCGAAGTCGGCTAACTTTGAAGATTTGATCAAAGAGTTTTTAACGTTTTCATGCTGAATTGTCGTCTTTTTGAAACATATTGTCTGATAAGCTGAAAATTACTTTTCATGCATTTGAAAAAGAAGAAAAGTTGAAATGAGTGACAAATAGTTTGGATTCAGATCTGGATACAACCTGTTTGCAATTATTAGACAAGTCGCACTTAACATGATGAGGGTTAAATATTTTACCCGTAAACCAACTTAAAGGCAACAACTGTATAAGTATCTAGGGGTTTGATGCTGGAGGAAACGGTAAAGTCAACGGACGGACACACGGACAGGACAACGCTATACGCATCCGCATCTATAGATGTCGGGGGCATAAAATAGTGCAGATCCTGATCAAAGAACTCGTGATGGATCCATCTGAGCAGTGTCTACACTTTTTGCTTACATGTAACAAAATAGATATAGTTAAATGGCCTGGGTACATCGGTAGTTTAATATGCCAGGTTTGCATGGGTGCATAACTATTACAATTTTTGTTAAAATAACATTTAAACCACAGAATTATACACTTGTATAATTCCGTGTATAAACAGTGTGTTCTGATAATTTGACTGGTGATACTTCTCATCAGGTGGTCCCTTTTTAAAAACAAAAAATATCGCTCTCTGCGAGCCAACATCAAAGACTATGATGTGGAGCCGACTGCCGAAAATAAAGTCTGCAGAAACAGATGAAACAGTACATGTCATCAGGAAGCGATTAACCTGTAAGAAGCTGTGTCGATTAACTTCAAAAGACATGGTCCTGTCAATCACCCGTCCTTTACGTGTTTGTGTGTATGAGTCGAATCAGACTTTAAGTAGTGGTTGAAATTATTTTTTGACCAATGAGAGTTGAGTATTTTTGAAAATTTTCGAGGATTAATTTTTGTAAGTCAGTACTATCAAACACTAAACAACGACTAAAACATTTAATCCTGCGCATGCGTATTTGGGTTGATTCGCAGGTGTGTCGGTAAGCCTCAAAGAACCTCAAAGAGCCTTTGATTAGCAGGGCTGCCATAAGTTGACATGAAAAATCCTAAGATTTCCTAATTTGCATTTTTCAATTGCAATTTTACAAATCGCACCTTTACCCAAACGCCTGCTTCTACTTTTGTTGACGCGTGACTACTTAAAGCAGGCTGGAAGTAAAGCAATATGCGCCTGAAGGCGCATTCTGCTTAACATTCAGCCTGCTTTAAGCTACCATGTACAAGAAAAAAATCCTAACATTTAGGAAAAATCCGGAGAAATGGCAGATTTCCAGTGCAATGTTGGGTTTGGGGAATCTACAATAAACATAAAAACCCTGAAAAAACCCCAACATTTTTAGTGATAGTGAATGTAGATATTTAATTATACAAAACTAGAAAATGATTGTCTTAACAGTAAACTAGCACAGTGCTACTTCTCTTAACCCCTTACTCCATAGATACACATTTTAACGTATTTCATTTGTTCCTCCTCCATTTTATACAGTCAAGTATATGGACCATGAGAAATTTACCTATATCATAGCAGATAGTATCTTAAAGCAGGCTGAAAATAATGCAGACAATTCCTACTTTCAGCCTATCTTAAGCAACCATCTGTCTTCGATACTGAAAACAGGCTATGGAATAAAGGGTTAAGCAATAATCAATGGTAATTCGCCGTTTTAACTAATACAAATCAGGGCTCCAGATAAGAGGGAGTAAACTGCACAAATCAAACATTTTCTCACTTATTTTAGCATCAAATCCTATGGTGTTACTACTCATTAGAATCGTCTCTTCGAGACGATTCTAATGAGTAGTGACATCATAGGGTTTAAATCAGAAACAAAGATTTTAGTTTTTGAAATACTCCCCTTATCTGGAGCCCTGCAAATGCAAGAACTATGCAATTAAAATTAGAAAAGTATGTACAGCAAAACCTTTCTATTACGACCACTAACAGGTAGAATAATTGATTGTATGAAAGACTGGTGGCAGCCTAAAGCAAGGTGAAAGTAAAACAGAAAGCCCCT
The DNA here is from genome assembly GCA_922989275.2 of Gari tellinella. NCBI lineage: Eukaryota > Metazoa > Mollusca > Bivalvia > Cardiida > Psammobiidae > Gari > Gari tellinella. The sequence continues at coordinate 63,655,906 of OV277860.1, read as the reverse complement.
AATGATTTTTGTTTGACTTTCACCTTGCGTTAGTGTCTATTAGTCTATTTTAACAAAAGATTAAAAGTCGCTCGGGTGCCCCTCGCTTCACTTTTAATTTTTGTTAAAATCGACTATAGACACTAACCTATACTTAGCCACCTTCCTCACACATTATGCTTGCACCTGGAGCATATCCGTCCAGCTGAGAAATGAAACGCATATTGTCATTTCGGCGCAAACCATTCTAATTTGGAAAGGATATAAATGAACTGATTTTTGTTTCTAATTAAAGGTATGTCCATTTCCTCTGACATCTCTTTGTCGGTACTATTTAAAAAGGGTGTTTCGGGAAGTACAAACGTTTTGTTACTTCCAATTGACGGTATAGCTCTTTGTCGGTACCAAAAAAATAATTTCAACCACTCTATTAGTCTATTTTAACAAAAGATTAAAAGTCGCTCGGGTGCCCCTCGCTTGACTTTTAATTTTTGTTAAAATCGACTAATAGACACTTACCTATACATATTGACTGGACTATTGATTCGTTAGGTAATTATAGTGGAGAACACATTATTCTTTCCAAATAAACGCATTTTTGCTAAAACTATTATTGACAACATTGCAAACATTTTGGAGAGTAACCCGGCGTCTGATCAGGCTCCTTAATGTTTGCCACTCAGATTAAAATAAATATTCAGAATTGACCACTAGTTGTCATTTCCTACATTTTATTGCAAATGCATTTCGTTTGCGTTTAAACGTGAAAGAATAACGTCTTCTTCACTGTATGTGTAAGTTTTACTGATATTACGATTTCTTTGAAATTACATGTGCTTTCGACTAATTTCAGTCAAGTTTAAAAAAGATGCCTTTGGTGACTGTTAAAATCGGTGTCAATATAAAAGTACCAAGTTAAATTTAATAAATGAGATTTTTCGAATTTAACGGTAGTTGACAATTTTTTAAGTGTAGCCGCATTTAATCCAATAAAAGTATCATTTTGTTGGGATTTTTGTTTAAACACCAATTTGTAGGTCTCTTAACCCTTTCCCTAATGAATACGCCTTTTAACGCCTCTGCAAACAGAGTAGACATAGATCAGAGCCTACTATGTTTGTCTATAGAGTTATCATAGATCAGAGTTGTCACAACTGTTTAGCAAAAACGATTGTTAATTATAACAGAGTGGAAATTTAGTTCATTATTCATAGTGGATGGAGTCTGGCAAGAATATTCATAAGGGAACGAGCTAATATTATGTACATATTAAATGAATTTCGGCTTTTGTTTTCGTGTGTCAGGGATACTCGGCACTTTTATATGGTCGCCAATTTTCGACCATGAGTTCATACTATAAATTTTAATTGATATAAGAAGTTTCAAGACTATATCTTAACCCCATTTTAAATGTTGTATTCGGCATTTCAATGTGTCTTTGAACGTCATGGCCGGAGTGTCGAAAAAAGTCCAAAAAAAGAATTAATGCATGATCCCTATTTTAAATGGGGAACTCGGGGCGTTGTCGTAGGTTTATACATTCAGCCCTAACGACGAGTATACTCCTCTTCACTCCTCTTCACTCCTCCTTACCTCCTCTTCACTCCTCCTTACCTCCACTTCTGCTACTTGAAAACAGTAAAAATATATTAGATATAGTGTCTCTGATCAAATTAAGAGTAACGCTTGTTCTTTACTAGATGTTAGAATAGCGTATGATGAGGAGGTTTGTTGATCTATCTTTTTTATACACCTGCCTCTGTGTAACACTTCATTTTTGCTGACACATTGAACCGCGGATGGCCCGTCTAATTGGTTATCCCCCGTTTGTCTCGTAAATTTAAGAATAATAGAAACCGATGGTATCACCCCGAGCTAAATATATCAAACAATAGGGTTACCCGTGTTGAACCCTCCCTCTTTGTCTAATGAGGCTGCCGCCTTTGTTCTCGGCTGGGTATTGCCCTTTACATCACCCGCTCAGTGGGTGAACTCGAGGTTAGAGGGGGTCAGTGATTGCCGCCTTTGTTCTCGGATGGGTATTGCCCTTTACATCACCCTCTAGGGGATTGACCTTAAAATCAGAAGGGATCATTGAACTGTCATTGAACTCCTCCGAGGTCAAAGGTTGTGTGTGTGTGTGTCTGTGTGTGTGTGTGTGTGTGTGTGGGGGGGGGGGGGGTCAGAGGTCAAGATCAAGATCATGATCATAGACATCGAGCTAGCCAGCGTACCCTACTACTCCCGATGACGTCAAAACGCAGTTATTAATAGTGACGTTATGGTGACGTCATCAAATTGATCTCACACATGTTGGAGATAAGGATATTCGTCATCGTTGTTTGCTATAGAAAACGGGGGTAGTTATGTGAGAAAATGTGCCTTTGATATATTCCTCCACTGAAGAAATTGGTTCCAATTTATAGTCTTGAATATATATTATAAGCAATATTTTCTATATTCTAGAAGATGATAGTTTAAAGCAGGTTGAAAGAAGAGCAGAATGCGCCTTTTACTTTTTTACTGTTTTACTTTTAGCCTGCTTTAAGGGGTCACCTATTTTTATGCCCCCAGAATCTACGATTCGGGGGCATATAGTTTTTGTCATGTCTGTTGGTTTGTCCGTCCGTCCGTCCGTCTGTCCGTCTGTCTGTGCCCAAAACCTTAACCTTGGCTATAACTCTTGCATTTTTGTACCTGGACCTTTTATACTTGGCACGTGTCTTCCCTGTATCAAGACCTTTCCATCCATACAAACCTTTTTGACCTTGTGACCTTGACCTTGACATTTGACCTACTTTTGTAAAAAATCTTTAAATGGCTATAACATTTGCACCAGTAGGCCCAGGGCTTTCATATTTTGTATGTATATTTCTTTTGTCAAGACCTTTCCAACCATACCAACATCTTTGACCATGTGACCATGACCTTGACCTTTGACCTATTTAATCAAACTTTAACCAAAAACCTTAACCTTGGCTATAACTTTTGCATTTTTGTACCTGAACCTTTTATACTTGGCATGTGTATTCCTCATGGCAAGACCTTTCCAACCATATAAAACTTTTTGACCTTGTGACCTTGACATTTGACCTACTTTTGTTAAAATCTTTAAATGGCTATAACATTTGCACCAGTTGGCCCAGGGCTTTAATATTTTGTATGTATATTTCTTGTGTCAAGACCTTTCCAACCATACCAACATCTTTGACCATGTGACCTTGACCTCGATCTTTGACCTATTTAATCAAACTTTAACCAAAAACCTTAACCTTGGATATAACTTTTACATTTTTGCACCTTGGCCTTTTATACTTGACATGTGTTTTCCCTTTCTAACCATACAAAACTTTTTGACCTTGTGACCTTGACATTTGACCTACTTTTGTTGAAATCTTTAAATGGCTATAACATTTGCACCAGTAGGCCTACGGCTTTCATATTTTGTTTATATATTTCTTGTGTCAAGACCTTTCCAACCATACCTACGTTTTTGCCCTTGTGACCTTGACCTTTGACCTTTATTTGTATAAATCTTTATACGCCTATAACATTTGAACCAGTAGGCCTAGAGCTTCCATACTTTATATGTTTCTTGTGTTAAGACTTCTCCAACCATGCCAATGTTTCATTTACCCTACGACCATGACTTTTGACCTACTTTTGCAAATAAGCATTACATTACAGAACATGATGCTGGCTGGGGGCATTTGTGTTTCACAAACACATTGCTTTTCATCTGATCATCACCAAACTTTCTGAAAATGTTTGTTGACATAAAATGGAGACCAATTTGGATAACCAGCGGCACCAATTTATGCTAGGCCCTTTGGAGTAATGGCCCTTGAAGTCCTCAAAATGGCGCTCCACTACAGTTTCAGCTCTCTAACTTTTACGTTTGATAGTCTGGATTCCCCTCCCTGTATCATCGGGGGCATTCGTGTAACTGGGACACGCTCTTGTTAAAACTAGAAACAGGCTATTTGTTTATGGGTTAAATATACATGGGCTGTGTCACATGAAAACAAGATTTATTGCATACAAAGGACAGTGTAGACCAAACAAAGCTGTCTGATCAATGTTAATGGTGGTCACCTGTCTTCAAAAACTAGAAACAGGCTATGTGGTAATTGGTTAATTAAAATCAAAGTCTAATCACAATCATATCACTCTTATGGTTTCAATTTGATGCTAAAATCTTATCATTTCATGTATTTAAGTTCATGAAAATCCAATAATGCAATTTAATTTTATTTTTTTATCCAATTCTGATAAAAGGGTATGCAAAGACAAAAATAAAACAATTGATCAAACTCAATGTTTTTTATTTTCATTTACAGCACTTCTCATTCACAACTCATTCACCTCTGAAACTTTCAATGGACAATTCCAATTTCAAAATAAGTCCAGTCCATTTTTGACTATTTAGAGTTGATTTTAACAACATATTTCAAAATGACAAAACAGTGTAGACCCTGATCAGATGGCTCCTGAAGGATCCCTCTGATCAGGGTCTACACTGTTTGCATAGGACAAATGTGATCATCACAGGTACACTGTTTGTAAATGATGAGTATACTCGTCGCTAGGGTTGAATGTGATAACAGACAAAACTTGGGTTGTTGTCATTTTAACCCATTTCTCCAAAGATACACCTTTAATTTATTCCTCCATTAAAAAAAGGAGTTCAACTTCATGCAGTCATGAATATCCACCATCAGAAATAGTTTGTATATCCTAGCAGATGGTAGCTTACAGCAGGCTGGAAGTAAAGTTGAATGCATTGTTTGGTACATTCTGCTTTACTTTCAATTTGCTTTAAGAGGTCATTTGTCTTTGAAACTAGAAACAGGCTATGGGTTAAACAAATTTCTTCATAGTTCCACCTTATGCTTTTACCTATGCCTTTTAACTCTTTGCATGCTGGTTTCTTTTGTGCCTTTTGTGCCTAAATAAAAGAAAGTTATTTACAGTCTCTCAAAAGGACGCAAATAAAATATATAATACGATTCCTTTGCCGCACTTCTGTCTAGTAGTGTCAGGAGTTTAAAGACTGTATACATACTTCACCTCACGATAGTTTGTGTCACTGATACTAACTGGTATAGTGTATTCCATTGCATTTTAACCACCAATCCCGCAAAGATCGATTTATTAACGAGTATTTCGCAGCTGATGGTTTATTCCACTCAACAGGTGCTCGCCTTCCTCCAAGCAATTCATTTGAGATTTTGTGCCAAGGAAGGACTTCGGGTGGACCGGAATGGTCACAGGCAGGCGAGATCTGTTTGGATGGTGTATGACTAAAGTCAAACAGTTTTGCATAGCTCTATCAAATACCTCAGGGGGTACCGGTATGATTCTGTCTCGAAGTCTCTTCCTCACTTCGTGGTACTTGTTGTCAGCAGAACATATTTTTTCCAAGATGTCTAAAAGTATGTTGAATTGTTTGTTATCGTCCGACCTGTAAAATATTTTTTCTAATTTAAAATGATGTTACAATTAAACAACACAGCAGACCTCATGATAAGGTTATTTGTTTAAAAACGTATTTATGTTCTTCATAACTCTAAGTTATGACTATTCACTAGACTTGTCCAAAGAGACGATTGAAATTTGTGGTCACAGCTCAAGATTCGGAAAAGTCATAAAGGAGAACATACCGGTTTTGAAAATCATCAGTTTAACCACTTTTATCTAAAGGCCTGCCAAATTATGACTGTTACAGTTTCGGGTGTAAATATGGTACCATAATACATCTTTAGTAAGGCATATGTTCTTTATTTCAAATAATTACAATTTTGAAAGCTGTTAACACAAATGATTTTTTTGCAGCCAATAGTTTTGGTATGGATCCCTGCGGAATATCATGAACTGTTTTAGGATATTTTTTTTGTATGTATTCAGTTTCGAAAACACATATTATTTAAGGCTTCGTTGAAAGGTGACACTAACGTATAAGTTTTGTACTCCGCCCCTTACAAATAACACAATTACAGTAATGCACATGTACTTTATTTAACCCTTTCACCGCCAAATAATTTTTGGGTTTTTTACCCCTACACCGTTATTGTGTCGTCTGCTTCAATATAACAGTCTGCAATATCATTTCAAAGTTAGAATTTAGAGAGATTGACATAAGAAATATGGAAACGGGTGTCAAACAGTTTTGATCCTGATCAGACGCCGCGTTACGCGGCGTCTGATCAGGATCAAAACTGTTTGCAAATTCGACTTTAGGCGATTCTGGCGGTGAAAGGGTTAAATAGTTACACGTTTGAGAGCTGTTTAACACGACGAAAAAACTTTTGTGGCAAATAGGTTTGGTCTGAACCCCTGCGGAATGTCGTGACATGTTTTGAGGAGAGTCAAAACTATTTTGTAAATATTCGGTTTCCAGAAGTTTAGACTATTTAAGCATTGTTGATTTCCACTTTAGGAGTCAATGTTGCATTACGCGACCACTCGTATGACATAGAAACCTCTAAAAAGAGTTGACAGGTTAACCCCGTCGCTGTCTTACCCCGAGTATAGTAGTTATTTGCAAACAGTTTGGATCCTGATCAGACGCCGCGTATCGCGGCATCTGATCAGGATCAAAACTGTTTGACACTCGTTTCAATATTTCTTAAGTCAAAAACCCTAAAAATTGATTTTTAGAAATAGAAGCAGACGACAAGTGTTTAAATTTGATGACGTCATGGCAGTGAAGGGGTTAATACAGAATGAAAACAATATGGACAACTTCAATAGGAGCTTTTGGCATTATTTGTATTCTTCATTTAGTAGCCACTTGTATCAAATTCATGTGTATTCAAAGCATGTGCAAGATGTTGAAAAAAACAAAACAAGTTTATCTCTATTGAGTATACATTTATGATAACTTTCCCAAACTATTCAAGTGTTTGTATATTTTTATGTTTAACATTTCACTGCCAATGCCGACAACACTGACATTTCTGAAATGTTTGGAGCCTGATCAGACATCGCGGTGTGTTGAGTACACTCAAACCAACTTTTTCTGAGTCAACAAGGCATAAAATCATACATTTAAAAGAAGAAAAAGCAGACGAAAATTATAAGCAGACGATATTACGTCAGTGACTGACTGTGCTAGACGGGAATCTCAGTCATAATGGCAGTTAAGGGTTAACATTAACAAAGTGAGAGGTTTTCGTATACTTTACCCTTGAATTGAATCTTCATCCATTGCATCTATCACCTGACAAAAATATAGATAGTATTACAATACAGTACTGCCTCTCTAACTCAATCAAAATATCTAAATACATTCAATGCAACGAACACTTGTGCAGAAACTCATTTAGGTGGGGGTTTTTGGTATCCGATTTGTCCTTTATGAAGATTTCCAACTATTCTATAGACCGGTGTAATGAAGAATATGTTTTCCCCTAAAAGATAAACTCCCATATTTAAAATACCGTAGAATATTTACTCCTCGGGCCATATTCTAAACGGAATATGGACTTCCCTATCGTAGTTAATAGTGCCAAAGAATACGTACTCCTCTTACAAGGAACTTTCTACAATTCTTTATTTTTCGTAAACTGTAAATTATCCTCTTCTAATAGTAGTTAAAAGTGAGTAACACCGTTATTTACTCATCACATTTTTCAAGCTTTTTTCGAACCAGTCATCAAAGTAACAACCAACTTTTCTAGAACACGATCGGTCACTGAGGGATAACGTTCACAGTAAATAGACTGGAACCCTGCATTGATTTATAGTTTTTGTTCAATGATGCACACCGAGAGCGGTGCTTTAGACGAATTCGCGTTTACTATCCCAGGCTACTTTGTTAAGATTTCCTTATTTAACACTTCTGTTGCCATGGCAACCAGAGTTATGCAATGTTTCCAATTTTTTTAACATTTTTGAAAGAGCTTGACCCAAGGAACATTCCTGTAAAGATAGGTTAACATCAGTCATGTGGTTTTGAAGAAAAAGTTGTTTAAAGAAATTGTTGACAAATTACGCACGACGCACGACGACGGACGCCGGACACTGACCGACCACAAAAGCTCACATTGGGCACCGTTTTACTAAAATTACGTAAGTTTGTACATCGGCTAAATAGTCCAACATTCAAGAGGTATGTTACATAAGCCGACTTTACATCACACAGACCTCATCAAGGTCTCTATATTGTTGGCAGAAAAACAGGAAATTTTACTATAGATGTAATAATAAGGCTGATTTTAACATATATGTAATAAGAATTATGCGTTTTGCATGAAATGTATACATGTATAATACTTCATTTGCGACTAACTACTTGAAAACGTGTGTTCCAAAGAATAATAATAACAAAATCAGATTGACAATGAAATTATTAATAACATCATCGACATATGACATATTTTGTGTCGCAGTGCCGTAAAACTAATCCACCCATCCATATTAACATGTTAGAATATGATAATGTTTGTACGATGGTCTTACAAAGAAAACATCTTCACGTGGAATACAATGCATCCCTGTCTCTGGATTGAAGTACATGTGTGCGGAATCACACCCAAGGAAGAAGTGTCTGGTGGAATTCTGTGGTGCAAGAATATGTTATAATATTATAAAACCATAGGTGTAACAAATGCCAGTTTATAAAAATTACATAGACATCAATTCTCCTATAAAAAATATATTGTAATTCCGTATTTACTCCAGACTGTTAATGAAGTTATTAGTCAAAAACATGTTCATGGTTTATCTAATACCTATACAAAATTGCATACAATAAATGTAATTCATGTTCGTGTCAATTTCATTTTATTATTTTACAGATGGCGGCGGTGGAGATTTGACCCCGGGGTAATGATACAAGTGGGCCTGAGGAACTGTTGTGTTATACTGAAAGCAAATTGAAGTTTGTTATTGCGTTAATGTGGACTGTTGTTGGATGTAGACACCCACCACCCCAACACCAACCAAACGGGTTCCCTATGTATGTGATTGTCTATGTACATCTGATAAGACCCGGGCGGGACCTTTTTGGACCGGGGGGGGGGGGGGGGGGGGGAGGGGGCAAACAGTCTTGGTAGAGGACCATAAGGCAAAGCTAACTGTCAAATATTTAAGGTCTGTGCTTTACGGCCTCAGAGAAAGATGGTTTTAAAGGCTTTCCTATTCTGTAAAACTGATAAAACCCGGTGGTCATAGTTTGAACTTTTTACTTTTGGTAAAAGTTAACAACATGATGATACATAAGAAATTTGGTTGTTCTTTTTGCAGATTAAGTTACTTTTAAAAAGTTTGAAAGTCTATCAGAGTTTTGGTAAAACCAAATTGAAATGGGACCAGTCGTTCTTGAGAATAATTTGTGTTTCTTTCTCACTATTTGCTTTGTTGCCAACTTTCTTGTATGTAGCAGAATAAGTCTGGTAACAATAGGGCAATTAGTTTCAGAGTAAATTGAAATAAATTGTGAGCCGACGATACTAACAGCGACAATAACGTACGACGGATGGTGGCCGATCAAGCTCACCTCGCACATCTTGCCTATGTGAGCTTAATACGCAACGTTTGATAAAACGATCTAACAATATCGATCATAATCAAATGTAGAGCTACTCTATCTCTGAATGTATTCAACCGACAATGTGATTGCGAAAAGCAGTGTACGAGTTAAAGTAGAAATTTACAGTCAGGTCAAACTAACCATACAAATATAATTGAAATAAAAGGTTTACCATACAGGAATTCAAGGAAAAATGGTGTAAAAAGTAAACATCCGTATTTCAATTATAAAATTTGGCTAAGTCACGTTTACAATATTAACCCTTTCACTGGGAATGACGTCAAAAAGCGCATTGTCAAACAGACTGCAGCCTGGTGAAGTGCGGCATAACAAAAATCGATTAATCTTGATCCGAACTGATTATTACGTCATTGGATGGATACTGAAACTTGAAATCAGAGTTAACTTTGATCAGTAATTCAAAAACGTTCACTTATTTATATTAGGTGTTTGCCTATGTTTCGTATTTTATAGTATGCATGAAACAACATGGCTTACCTCTTCGTTCGAACGTGTTGCAATAACTAGCATTTGGGCAAATTTCTGCAGACATGGTACAGAGTGGATCTGAAACTATTAATAACGTTTCAATTATTGCTGACGTATACGAAACATAACTGTTAAATTGAGAAATTAAAATACTTACTGTTAACATGTAAACAAAACAAAATAAAAACTGATAAAGGAAAATACAAAGTGATTTAGTAGTACATGCCCAATTTCAGTATCTCTAACTCTTTTAATTCAAAGTAACTTGTATTTCTAGGGATTAATTTCATTATTTTGAACTGCCTTTAGTCGAACATAACCGTATATCAAATTCCAAACGAAGCTTAGCCACGTTTGGACATTGATACACTGTCATGTTCAAAATTTAACAGCGAGTTAGCATATAGCGACTATCGACATGTAGTTTTAAACATGGTATGTGTACTATTAGTACAGTTCAATCTCAAAAGCCGAAAATGACATGGCCATGGAGAGGACTCACAGGCTTTGCCAGTTGTCCACCCTCTGTTTCAACAACATATTGCTGAAACTAATAGTTGGAACTGGCTTGAGTCGAGCTTGTCCGTATTTCAAAGTCACGTTTTAACTTTAAAATTACACGTAGATCTAAGTTTAAAGTTTTACTGAGCAAACTCAAGTTATTAAAATAAATTGAAGACACGTGTGTTAGTTCGAGTAATGTAATATGTTTGACATAAAAATGAGTAAGTGGCATATTCTTTATCCTTGTATCACTTGTTGTGTAAAACTCGCACGAATTTCGAAAGAGCAACAATCTTTATTCTTATCGCACACTATGGTATTGTGCAGCTTATTCAGAAACTATCGCCAGGATGTCAAAACAAATGAATCAAGATGAGACGCCGATTGGAATAGTAACACCATGGGGTTGGCTGAGAAACAATCATTCTTGTATTTGAAATACATATCTTTTCCGGACCGGAGCTGTGGTGAATCACGGAAAAACAAGTCTTACCAAAGTCGAGTGTTCGCGTGGAATACGATACATTCCCGTCTCTTCATCGTAATACCCTGACCTACGTCTTCCAAAGTTGTGGAGTTTGATAGAATTTGAAGTTACGGCACCACGAAACATAAAATCGACACGTGGCGCCAAAGGAGATTCCTGGAAATCAAACAAGAAGAAACTTTTAGTTATCGTTTAACCACGGTCTAACTTTGAGATCTTGGCATGTTTACATAAAGCGAGCTTTAGTTACCTTAATTCGAGTGTACATGTATATAAGAATTCGTATAATTGCAATTCGTAAAATTCTAAGGTCATATTTCTTTAGAGTTCTAGTATGACCATGCTTAATTTGGTGCTTATGTATATGGCCTTGTTGTTGGGTATGTGTGTTAGTGTGCGACGCGATGATGTGAGAGTCTTATCGGGATGCTGCAATTGTTTTCCCTTTTAGAGCTACATTGCCAATGCTTGACGACAATATGTTCTTCTCTTGACTTGTAATATAAACATCTGTACTATAATCAATCGCTGCCAATTACATTTTAATACGGGTACAACTAAACGAACACGGACAAGAACAATAATATCAAAGACACATTCAATATTATTAAACGATTCTGTTGCATGAGAGAGGCATATTGTAGCAGCTGTATTTAGTTAACTAATATTATCATATATCGAGCGCTTCTACTTTCTGGTTATAGATATATCCATGGTATATTTTATTGTCGTACTATATACTTTGTGAACATGTATACATGTACGTTTGTATTTATCTACTGTGTAGATCCTGATTGCTGCTGACCATGTATGATAAATATGTTTTCTTGTATGTGGTGTGATAGGCAGATTGCCTTATTTCCGAAAAAAAGATATATATATATTTCCATTCTACGAATCTGTTTTCGATGTTTATATATTTATAGCATAAGTTACTATCGGTGATCAAAGGCTAACTAGGGGAACTTTTTCCAAAGTGCGATAGATCCTTATTAAACTAGTAAGGAATGTTTAACGTACAGTTTGACATATCAGCCATTGAAAAGATGTCCCTTGGTTATCTTCCGAAAAATATTATTTTTTCAGTATTACTACGACGGAATCTATCCACTACATTATCTCATTGAATTCTTGTGACGAGTATACACGTCCTTTACCAACAATGTACCCTGCTAAATATGAGAGGTAATTATCTAAATGTTTTCAATATACAGTAGAACCTCTCTATTACGACCACGCAAAAGAAGGCTAATTGTCTGTATAAAAGACAGGTGACAGTTTAAAGCAATGTGAAAGTGAAACAGAAAGCTCCTGTAGGAGCTTTCTGTTTCCATTTCACATTGCTTTAAGCATTCACATGTCTTAGACGACTAATAATTAACAAAATTTAGTGGTCGTAATAGAGAGGTGCTACTGTTATATCAGTTAATATTTCACTTAGCACAATGAAATTACTTATATCACTCTTCAATTCTAATGAGTAGTTAATAATGGAGAAATAAGGATAGAGGTATTTGAAATGCAACTGTTCTTGGGCTCTGCGTTAAACCTTTTATTTTGGCACTTGTTTTATATGCATGGTATTATAGAAATTTACAAGCAATATTCTCATCGAACACCTTCTGCAAATCCAGCATTCACATTTCAGTCAAATTAATTACTGTCGCTAATGACATAAGAAAAAATTCAAAATACATAAACATGTAGATTTTCGCATTGGAATATACGTATATAACTATTATCATCTGATATGTTATGCTTATAAACATAATTATACATAACGTGAGTAATCATTCAAATTTTTTTGTTTCATTAATCAATGCGAAATGAATGATACGAGAGCATGAACATTAGATTTATGATTGATTGAGTTGGGTTTTACGCCACCGCCACACATGAAATGGTCATATGGCGCCGAGTGAACAGTAGAATATGCTTTACAAGATGACATTCCCTTTAACATTAAATTATATCAACATTAACCCACTTCACAACCTTACCCCAAATATAGGTTATGCATAACGAATACATAATGATTTACAATACGTGTTCTTTTTTATATCAACAAACCAAAATGAAACACAAAGGAAAAAGACCACCAGAAGAAGTTCAGAGGCTTGACATGAAGACACTCCTGGGTTGGTTTTTTTTTATTTTTATTTTTATTCAAGACACTCCTGTTGATATCAAGATGTTACATCATCAAAATGAATCAAGACTCCAAGTAAGAATGAGTACACTGAATTTTTTATAATACTAGTATGTTTTATCCGTTATGTCTCAACGTGAACATTATAATTAGAAACACTATGGGATAAGATTGATAAACAAGGATTCTTGTATTTAAAATACCCATCTCACACGGTGCTCTGGGTCCAATGTTATAAAGCTTGTTTGGTTGAGTCTGAGTTAAATACCAAGCATTTGGCCGGCCAGAGTTGAGATTTTGTTAAAATCTGCCCAATCAAATGATTGAAAACGAAGTCAGATTTATCTCAGAGGCTTAGTTGCCTTGAGCCCGGTAGAATAAATTATATAACAACAAGTCTTACCAGAGTACGTCGATTGCAATTTATTTCCGTCTTTTTAAGAATGTAACATTCTGGCTCAAGTGGCGAAATAACCTGAAAAACAAGGAAAAAGAGGCTGTATCTACAGTGCTCCCTCCCTACAACGGCCCTCCCAAGAACGTCTCCCTCTCCACAACGACGCTTGTCGCTGTTTCCCAAACATTCATGGCTGCAATACTGTCTGCTGTTTTTCTCTCAGTTACATAATGGTCATTTTAACAGATTTTTTTTATAACAAGTCACAAACAGCTTGCATCCAGATCAGACACCGCGTTACACGGCGTCTGATCTGGATTCAAACTGTTTGCAAATGTAAGCCAATTTCCCTCCATAAAGTGACTCCCTCCGAACAACGCAAATAATTTTTGTCTCCCATTGGATGTCGTTGTAGAGATGGAGCGCTGTAGTTCTAACTTTACAAAACTAACCGCATTTGGGCAATAGCTATTACTTATCTCAACAGATCTATATATAATAATATCAACCGTAGTAAAGATTACTAACTCACACCGCTGTAGCACGCCCTCCAACCAGTTGCTACTTCTCCGAAAAGAGAAGCAAAGCAACTGAGCGCTTGGTACCTCCGATAAGTAGCGCGAGTACATAAATATTGACAACAAATGGAAAACGGTTAGTGGTGTTGACCTATTTTCACTATTAAACTAACTTTAACCCCAAAAATAAAAATAGTAAAAAGGTCATGCTTCGGGAAATTCTTTTTACTGTTCGATTTCCACATAAAAACTGTTTTTGTAAGCTTGAGAGAGTTTGTCCCGTTGGACAGTGATCCGAGAAACAAGGGTTCAGGCATGGTTTTGCCTTCTAAACAACCAAATAGTAGCTTATGTGCCATTATTCGTACTACCGACGCCCCACCACACCCAGTTCGTCTAAAACACCAATTTTTAATAAAATTGAACAAGAAACAAGTGATTTATTACCAAATTTCATTCCGAGAAGTAGCTGCCGTCCAGGAGCAGTAGCGCACGACAGGAGAAGTAGCTATTTATTTGAATGTATTCATCCCATTTGACAGGTGTTATAATTAAAGATAAAAGTAATACAGTCAAGCTTATATAAAACGCATATTAATGCTACAGAATAACATAGTTTTATTTCAGTTGATATGTTTTTGACCTACTAACACCCTCCATTGATGATAAACTAACTAAAATTAAGAATGTAGTGTCAGTTTGAAACTTATTTTAAGGTTTTTCTTCGCCATTGGTTAGTTTTCAGTAGCAGACGTCCAATGTATTTTAGCCAGTTACACAATACATAAAAATTTATGAAAAGTAAGTGCCCAGAAAACGATTTCCCACTACCTTTTACCTTTCAAACTAAATTGTCTGTGAATAACGACAGGGCTGGATAAGGCTTTGCAATTTAGACTTTATGTTAAATTTATACACTTAATTGATGACAGCAATGTATGTGCCAATGAAATGCAGTTTATCCATCGAAACATAATATTGTATCGTCATGTTCAATGTCGTAAAAACCATATATTCGTATATGGAACGGCATTGGCCGTATACGTACCATGCTATGATTGCGGTATTAAACTGGTTTAAGATAATATTAAACTGATCAATCCAGTTTAATGGAAACCTTTTTACGATCCATGTGTACCTAATACACTTACCTAAACGCGACAAAAACTTAGAATTTATTAAACTTCGTTACTTTTTGAATCCGTGTATGGTTAAGGCGATATTGTCGACAAATAATTGTTTGGGGTGTTGCTCTCCGAGTAATATTGCGATTATCTAAATAAGAAATGTAAAAAAAAAAAAAAATGTGTTACAGAAAATGCCCTTCCTGGGGAAAAGACGACGGAACCATTTTCTCGTCCTAGGCAGGAAACGGCGTGTGATTTTTAATCCGTCATCCACTAGTGCATCCTCTAAGAACACCTACCTAGTAAGAACGCCAGGGAAACCTCCAGCGCACAAGAGAACGTGTTTATGGTCGCCAGGTTCGAGAAAGCCGACACCAACTGTCTGAGATAACTTGGACTATGACACACAGGGTGAACATGAAGCTATATTCAGATTGTGACCAATCCTTAAAATTTTACAAAAGTGACAAAAGTGCTCAAAATGAAGTCTTGTCAGAAGAAAAGACTATGTATGAACTAATTGATGAGGTGATCAAAGTGTTAGGATCAAGAGGACTTCAAGGAGATTTTACTACATTTCTCAAACTTGTGACGGATGGAAAATTTCCGTTAAACAATGTAGCGTTTATGCTTGTTTATTTTTGTATTTCCTTTCAATTTCAATGGACATATGACTAGGCTAAGGGAAACAACTATTGGCTCTACAAATCTATATCTGAACATAAGCTATGTCTAAACAGCTGACTTATCCGAATAATAGGTATACACTTTCAGTCACCCAGTATTTCAATAATTCAAAAGTACCGATAACTCTCTAATAAACGCTCTTTAATATACCTCAATTTTTTAGAATAGAATAATATTGTATTTCATGTTAGAATTGTAGAGAGATTTGCCTTAAATGCGCTTAAGTATGAAAGGGCGTAGGTATTATAAGCAAAAAAATCCCAAGTTTTGACTTCTTTTTAACGCCATCCCCCTTTGAGATTGTAACGCTGATTTAGAGTGCAATGCAAAAGCAGAGTTGTGTTTTGTTGAAAACATCATCATTTCAATACGAAACTTCAAAATGTTAATGTTAGTTAAGTTTGAAACACCCTGACAATTTAAACATTTAAGGCACACGCTACTTCTCCTGTCGTCCGCTACTACTCCTGGACGGCAGCTACTTCTCGGAATGAAAATTGGTAATAAATCACTCGTTTCTTGTTCAATATTATTGAGAATTGGTATTTTAGACGAACTGTGTTTGGTTTGGCGCCGGTAGTACGAATAATGGCACATTAGCTACTATTTGATTGCTTAGAAGGCAAAACCATGCCTGAACCCTTGTTTCTTGGATCACTGTCCAAGCTTACAGTTTTTATGTGGAAATACCATGTTCGATGAATAGTAAAAAGAATTCCCCGAAGCATGACATTCTTACTTTTTTGAGTTTTGGGGTTAAAATTAGTTTAAAAGTGAAAATAGGTAAACACTACTCACCGTTTTCCAATTACAGTCGAATACCGTTACCTCGATATTCGATACGTCGATACTCCGCTTACGTCGATATTTTTCACCGGTCCCGGCAAATTCCTTCTTTATCTATATAGTAAATCCCTCATTTGCTCGATATTGTTTCCTCGATATTATCGGTTACGTCGATTTAATTTTTCAGAACCAGAGAATTTTTCTCACCCTTACGTCGATCTCTGCTTCACCGTGACCGCATATCGCACATTCGGCAAACATTGGATGGAGGTGCGAAAAATGGCTCTCGGCCACCGTGACTGATTGTAGCACCAAATGAGTGAACATGTCCGAATACCGTTACCTCGATATTCGATACGTCGATACTCCGCTTACGTCGATATTTTTCACTAAGCTTATAGTCAAATGGGGGCTATATCAAGATGAGGCAATTATTTTCCGAATAAAACATTTCTCCAAACCGAGTAACAGAGTTTAAAGGTAGCCAGTGCGCTAAATGTGTTGGGTTAATAAATACATGTTGTTTTATCGTAAGCTCTTATTCAGATTATAATTATCAGTGTATCAATGATGACATTCAAAATATATGTACGAAGTTGCGATTTTCAATTTGGACATACGATCTCACAGTTGATGTTTTATATGTGTTTGAGCGAGTCGCTATTTAACGGCTGTTGGTATTGTTTAATCATTAAAGAGACTGAAATCCAAAGGCGTATTTGAACAAATAAAAGAAAATACTCACATAAAAGCAATTCGCGGCATTATCGTGCATTTGGCATTCAAGACATATGATCGGTATAAAAACATCGTCAAGAACAAAAATCACTGAATGTTTGTCATCGCTTTCTCTACTCCGACCTACGGCGACGTAGATGAGAATGGTCCAAAGCAACAACTGTGTAAATATCCAAGCATTTGAGTTAGCGGCATTAATGCTAGACGGAACGGTAAAATCTAGTTAACCTTGTTACGGACGAACGAACGGACGGGCGGACATGGCAATCACCATATGCCGTGCACCTACAGATGCCGGGAGCATTTATAAAACGAAATTAAACCCGTATATAACTGAAAAGCAAATGTTTCAAATGCACGTGTTTAGCTATTCTTTTCGACGACCATGCCATGTACACTGTACAAGCATGGACACATCTGTATGCTTCACGCCGGACAAATACATCATTGTACACTCAAAAAAGTACCAACATACTATCTTCCTCATAAAAGTATACTACACATCGGTCTTTTATTAAGTACCGCTACCTTCTGTGTGCAAAGAATGCAATATGATTAATGTGGTTCATTAAAGTTATTTTCCCATGTACACAACGAAGAGAAAAATCGCAGTGCTGCTGTAACGTGCAAACCGAGAGACCCAGCAACAACAAACCCCGTCGATGCAAAGCTTAAGCTCACACCAAGAGATGTTTGTTTCGCTATATAATTGACTCTAATTTCCAACATACAGCGGTTTGGGAAGCCTCATTTGCATATACCAATGTACCACGTACGTTACATAACTCTCCCCTCCGAGAAGTCTCGTCCCGAGACTTGGACCCTGGGAGACCCGTGGGTAAGGCAACTCCGGTCTGGCAGTTGTCATTATCCCACCGCTGCCACCATTTGTAACGTGCAAACCGAGAGACCCAGCAACAACAAACCCCGTCGATGCAAAGCTTAAGCTCACACCAAGAGATGTTTGTTGCGCTATATAATTGACTCTAATTCCCAACATACAACGGTTTGGGAAGCCTCATTTGCATATACCAATGTACCACGTACATTTCACTGCCATAAGTTGATCTTTAAAAAAATCCTAAGATTTCCAAATGTTCTCTTTTTCAAGCGTGATCACTTAAAGCAGGTTGAAAGTAAAGCAGAATGCACTTTCAGATGCATTTTGCTTTACTTTCAGCCTGCATTAAGCTACCATCTGTTAGGATAGATATATGAGCATTTCGGAAAAATCCGTAGAAATGGTAGCCCTGAAATCGGAATGAGAAAATACTTACCGATGTCTCTGTAGTGTTTACTTTTTGGCTGGGTGTCGAGTTGTCTTTATGTAGAGAGTAACTATTCTGGAGGTCGTCATATAACTGGTGAATCGTAGACGAGCTCTTGTGCTTGAGATTAGACTGTTTGTAAATAAGTCATAAATATATGCATTAACCCTTTCATAATCAAATTTATCGTGAGGTTTTTTACCCCATTCGCTGTCATATTGTCGTCTGCTTCAATATTGTTGTCTGCAACATCGTTTCAAAGTTAGATTTAATGCAGTATAACTGACGTTAATATTTTTTAAAAAAAAGGCAAACGGTTATGATCCTGATCTAACGCCGCGTCACGCGTCGTCTGATCAGGATAAAAAATGTTTGCAACTGCACTTCATGGCGTCATTGAAAGTGAAAGGGTTGAAGGCTACTATATATAGACAAATTACTACATAAATCCCTAATGACGTGTATATACAAGCGTTTTTTTAAAGCACACGTCCTCTGAACATGGTCTACAACCCTATATAGTCAACTATGGATAATGCATATTAGGACCTAGCCAACTGTTATAGCAGAGACGAGCGTAGACCCAATGCAGATAGATGGCAAAAAATTAATTCTGAGTGATGAATGCTGCCTGATGTCAATCATAATTAACTTAAAACCAGAATTTAACCAATTAACGCCCAGTAGATTCTTCCGCGTGTTTATAATTATATTGGTTTAGTCTATTTTTTTATCAAAGGGATGCCTATACTATAGTCATATTTTCATTTTGTTTTATATTGAAATTCCTATATGCAAACAGTGTAGACTCTGATAAGACGCCGCAATATCATCAAAGAGTTTTCTTTTCATTTTGCTGTAGGATATCCCTGGAAGTGCAGCAGAAATTACCTATAAATCAAAACTCTTTCTGATATTTCCGATCTTTATTCAAAGTTGAGCACAAAATGTTAATACATATTCTTCATTTGTCGATAAAAAATGATATTGTGTTAAAATTGAACTTTAATTACAAGTGGGAAATTATATTATTAGACGGAAATAGAAAGGCTACATAATTGTATCAAGTTTATCCTTCATTGATCAAGTTGCTCTTATAGTGCGCTCACATTTGCCCTACGGCGGCCGTAGAATCGGAAAATCGGTAGTTTCCCACGGCCGCCGTAGAAATGCTACGGCGGCCGTACGGCGTATACCCATATTTCACAGGCCGTAGAGGTCGCCGTAGAATTATAACGCGGAGTTATAACATTTTTTAATTCCTACGGCGGCCGTAGAAAACACTCGCCGCAGAGTGGTTCTACGGCTGCCGTACGGTGGCCGTACGGCCGCCGGAACTCAATTGTCACATTTCTTATTGTGTTGTACTTTTGTCCATACATGTAAAACATGTGTATTATTAAAAATGGATTTAGATGTTCTTAAGTGCTGTCCTAATGTGTCCATTGAGTTCACGGTGTAGTTGGACTGATATGAGTCGTGTGAACATGTAGCAAAACCAAGTTATGTAGCAGGAGCAGCATTTTGATTGCAGAGAATCTGGTGGAGTTTCCACGGCTGCCGTACGGTGGCCGTACGGCGGCCGCTGGTTATTAACCTAAAAAAATAGAAACTCGCCGTGCGGCAGTCGTAGCAAATGTGAGCGCAACACACGGCGGCCGTAGGAATTCTGCGGCGGCCGGGGAATTGCTACTCGCCGTAGAAATAACAAGCCGTGCGGCATCCGTACGGCAGCCGCAGCAAATGTGAGCGAGGCATTACGAAAACCTGTGATATATTGGTGAATTGTCAAATATTTATTAACACATAATACATACATACGCACGCGACTCAGGTTGAAATACATGTAGTATGAATAAAATATTGTGAAAACCATGCTCGTAAATGAAAACAGTGTACATGTAGATCTAAATAAACGTTTGAACTTCTACAACTGTGAACAGAATCTAACTAGGGTGTAACTGACTGTAATTGTCATCGTTTTCTTTATTGTTAAAGTTGTCAGTGTATCTACCGCTTGACCTATTTTCACAATATGTCGAGTTTGTGAAACCTGTTGTAAACAGTTTGGACCGAGCTGTGTCGCCAAGTTACTCGGCTACTCATCCTGTTCAAAACTATTTGAAACTCCGAACAAAATGCAAATAAATATGCAATAATGCAGACTAAAACTTTTAAAGGACAGTACATGGAGTGCTTGATGATAAAGAGTGTCGACTCTAATCTGAAGGCATGCTTCCTTGCGAGACGACGTCGACATCCAAATTATTATTGTATCACTGTTAACATAATTATATCAGTAATAAAGACGGAATAAAGTGCCTATAGTAAATCAGTTACCAAGACATCAAAATATAATACTTACTATTCCTAAGCATAGAATGCTATCTATAAATTGATTACATTCATAGATTAGTTCCCTTTCCTTTTCGTTTTTTTTGACGGCGTCAGATTCGCTCCCTGTAAAACCTAGAAACTATGGAAACAAACAAGTACTAAATAATGTAACATTAACTGGCAGGCTCATACATTTTAAAATGAAATATACAGACTGAAAAATGTTGTAAACAGACATAAACAATAGTTTATCACAATTGCTGGCTTTAGACGCATGTAGTCAATCGGTTTGTGTGTCCGTCGTCCGTGTTCCTATACCACGATAGCTAGGTACTAGTATACAAAAGTTGGTGTTAAGTAATTTTTAAATGTAAAGTTACATTTATCTGAAGAAAGTCAGAGTCTTATAAAATATAATACCGATCAATGATTATGCTAAGTTCACGATTTTTAATGATTGGTTTCGGATCATGTTCTTTTCCTTAAATATAAAAGTTGCATTAGATACTGCAAGTCAACCGTGTCTTACTAGTCCATTGTAAGAACAGAGTAGCGACACACCTGTGTCTAAAATGTTCAATTTATTAACTGCCATGACGCCATCAGTTTAAACAATTGTCGTCTGCTATTTTTCCTGAAACTTAATAATTAGGTACATGTAATGTGATTTTGGACATTGGAATAATTAATTGCCAAACAGTAAGAGTCCAGGTTACGCGATGTCAGCTCAGGAAAACATATACATGGTTAATGTATGTAATAATTATCAAACACGTGAGTTCTTACCGATGCGTTCTCTTCGATAGCCATCCTCGGGTGTTTTTTGTGTCTGAAAAACAATTGATTGATTGGAGTTGCTTTCACGGCACCGCGGCTAATGCAATGGTCATAATATATGGCGCTGAGAAAAACAAAAATTAAAACACCATTTGTAGAAATTTCTTCGAATAAAGTGAACAAGAGTTTAACGCACACTTATATACACGTTTACTTATCTACAAATGTCAAAGGCTTCTAATGGTCGTATTTAGGCGCAGCAAAGAATTCATACAATCTTTAAAAAGACGATCGTGACAGTTTATTTCTTCTTTTTTTGGTTTTGTGTGTTGCTAGTGTGTACCCATTTATGTGAAAATGTGAATTAACTGTAGAACGATCACTAAAGGTGATTTATACAGCGTTTCCTCTCTACAACGACACCCAATGGGAGACAACAATTGGGTGCGTTGTTCGGAGGGAAACGTTATACGGAAGGATATTGACTATAATTTGTAAACAGCTTGAATCTAGATCAGATGCCTCGTAACGCGGCGTCTGGTCTGGATTCAAGCTATTTGTAACTATCAAAATATACATTATGTAACTTTGAGGAAAACAGCAGACGACAAATTTAAGCAGACGACATTGCAGTCGTGAATAGGTTAGGCATACTTGTTTTGTATAGGGGAACTACGACAAGGGTCATTGTTGTTGGGAGGGAACACTGTACATACCACTTCCACTGTACATTAGATACATAGGTCATGGTGACATCCGGGGGCAAACACATATTGTTTTTCATCTGGCGCGTAGCTACAGCTAGATGTACCTATATACGTCGCTACGCCCGGGAATCAACATTTGCTAACAGTTTGTATCCAGATCAGACACCGCGTAATGCGGCGTATGATCTGGATACAAACTAATTGTCACTCATATTAAGTTTTTCATCAGTTTTCCTTTAAAAATTTAGAAAATTGACGTTTTTCGCAGACAATATATTTGAAGTAGAACTGAACTGAACTGAACTGAACTTATTGATGATGTAGTACATCTATCAAATACTGTTTTAAGTTGTGGATCTTGCGTTTTTATTTTTCTCGCACACAAATCTCTCTAAAATAAAAACAAGCAATCAACATGGCAGGGTCAATTTTCATCCGAGGACTATGATTTACACAAACGGGTCTAGAGATATGTTATGTGATACTATCCACAATGTTCCATATATCTAATCTACATACTTTTAATGCCATATGCTCGATAATGCCACAGAACAGTTAAGCTCAATCTGTCTGTGTGTATGTCTCTGTCGCTTTCACTCTATCTGTGATTTTCTTTTTGTCTCTGGCTACATGTATGTAGTATGTCTGTCTGTCTGTTTGTTTGTCTGTCTGTATGTCTGTCTCTGTCTATATTTCTTTGGTTTTCAGTCTTTTGGAGGCCTAAATCGGTGCAAGGTCGGTGATATTTACTCGGAAAGATATGCTTGCACACAAGTAGTTGTATAACACACCTATATACAAGTTTTGATCTTGGTGTCCACTGCTGGGTTTACTAAGCTGACGTGAACTGTTGTCACCTACAAAGATAAGAACGTAACGTTTGTGATTTGTGGTTAGTGATTTATCTGCATTAACCCTTTCACTCAGTTTTAAACAATTGTCGCCTGCTTTTAGTTCTCAAATTAAAGATATAGGTATCTGAGTTAAACTTTACTGTTGAAATGGGCGTCAAACAGTTTGGATTCTGATCAGATGCCGCGTTAGGCGGCGACTGATTTGGATCCAATCTGTTTGCAAATATGTTAAACCATTGCACTCGGTAGAAGGCAGTGAAGGGTTAATGCGTCGTTGACTTTTGAGACTCGCGTGATTTGTAATTAATGTGTGTTTTAACCCATTCACTGCCTTACCCCGAGTACAGTAGTGTTTTGCAAACAGTTTGGATCCTGATCAGACGCCGTGATCCAAACTGTTTGACACTCGTTTCAATATATCTTAAGTCAAAATACCTAAAAATTGTTTTTCAGAAATAGAAGCAGACGACAATTGTTTAAATTTGATGACGTCATGGCAGTGAAGGGGTTAATACAATTTAATATAATAGATATGGGCGTGCTTTACAGAGTAGAGCTTCGTGTGTATGCAAAATACGAACCATTGTTTTAACCCATTTATACCGTATATGAATATTTTGCAGAAGTTGTAGACCCTGATCAGAGCCCTCCATTCAGCATCTGCCCTTGTACTTTTACTTTGGTTTTTTTAAAAACTGTCCTAACATCGACATTAAAATCACTTTATTCAGAAATGGAATACTAGTAATCCATATAAAAAGCATAACCAGAGACAGTGTATACCCTGCATGTCTCTGGCATAACATAAAAGGGTTAAAAATTAATAGATCTGATATCATTATTACTACATTGTTTTTCACCTACATGTATATAGTGATTGAAATCAGCATTTGTTGTCGTTTAATATGAATAAAATGTATGAAACAAATATACAAGCTACATATTTAACTTAAGTGGTCATATGTAACATAGCATGCAAGCAAATATCAGTATTTCGAAAACGAAAGTAAAAATTATAATAAGACAACAGTTTGTTTAGACATGTACGTTAACTGAATGCATTAACAAATATTTAGGTCTCAGCCGAATCCTATGTTTTGGCCACTCGATAAAATCGTATTAGAGGGACGATTTTAATTAGTAGTACCACTTTTGAGTTCTTTGGAGGCCCAAAGAGGAATATTTTGCTTCCAAATGTTCCAACTCTTATGTTACGAAGCCCTGGCAAATTTAGTAAATATAAATATCAAAGCGGTTTAACTATTTAAAGCAATAAACTAATAAACATTGTTTAAAACCTTGTTTAAATACCTCAGGTGTTGGTAGTTACGGTGTCTCAGTCAGCCATTGGAATTGCAAAAATAATTCCCATAAACGTTTGTAAATTGACACTGAACGAACAACGAGCCAATTTATTTAACTTCCTGTTCAGGGTCATGTGGCATGATAAGTAGTTAACGATATTGTACGACACAATGGGGGCGCTTAACCCATTACCCCATAGCCTGATTCTAATATTAAGGACAGATGACAACTTAAAGCAGATTGAAAGTAAAGCAGAATGCGCCTGAAGGCGCATTCTGCTTTACTTTCAGCCTGCTTTAAGCTACAACTTGCTAAGGTATAGAAACTATTTCTTATGGTACATTTTTAAGACTCTATAAATTGGATCTATGGGGGATATATTAAATTAAAGGTGTAAAAAGGCGTATTTATGGGGTAATGGGTTTATGCAGACGAAATCAATACTGGGAGTTCCTGTAGTAATGCATTAATGTTCAACCATTTTGAAGACAAACAGTGATACTTTTGTTGCGTTTGAGTGGTTTGATATATCGAGTAGTTGGTATGTGCTATGTATGTCGTAGTTTTAACAGAGCTCGATACAATGCTCCCTCTCTACAATGACACCCAATGGGAGACACACACTGTGGGTTGTTTGGAGGAAGTGGTTATAGGGAAAATTAAGACTGCTTACATTTGCAAACAGTTTGAATCCAGATCTGACGCCGCGTAACGCGGCGTCTGATCTAGATTTAAGCTGTTTGTCACTCGTCATTATATATACTCTATCAAAATGTCAACTTATATGTTACTTTGAGAGAAAAAAATAAAGCAGATGTCAATTTTAAGCAGACGATATTGCAGCAGTAAAGGCGTTAGGCATAATTACCCTGTTTAGGGAAATGTGGCAGCGACAATGGTCGTTGTAAAGAGGGAGTCTTTACTGTTACGTCACTTGTAGGGAGGGAACACTGCATATCTTTTGTACTCCAAACTGTTTCATAATAACATACAATATATGCAAAAAATATGTTGTAGCTACATGCACATGTAGTACATTGTACATACAGTAAAACCTCGCTATTACGACCACTAAAACGAATGCTAATTGATTGAATACAAGGCAGGTGACAGCTTAAAGCAAGGTGACAGTAAAACAGAAAGCTCCTGTAGGAGCTTTCTGTTTTACTGTCACCTTGCTTTAAGCAGTCACCTGTCGTAAAACCGTAAAATATAACACAATTTAGTGGTCGTAATAGAGAGGTTTTACTGTACATCAAATCTGACAAGATAACACAGGGAAATGACTTAACAGGCAAAGAGTTTATGACCCGTAAAATGTATCTATTTCGCTTTTATTCTTTTGAAGACAAAATGTCTTTTGTTTCTATTTTAAGCAATGATCTATGACACCTTCCTTGTACACACTTCAGGGAATTCAATTCGAGTGCCAAAATATTCTGCGTTTCACTTGTCGAATCATTTATCTTCAACTGTGTCTTACCCTTCCATTGCGAACTTTATCGTAAGGAGTTTACCACTTCACCGCCATATTGTTGTCTGCAATTTGGATCCTGATCAGACGTCGCTTTTCACGGTGTCTGGTCCTGATCAGAAGCCAAACTGTTTGCAAATGGCCATTTGGCGTCATTGATAGTGAAAGGGGTTAAGACGGGCGACAGTGAAAAGGAAGATGGGCGTGTCTAAATAAGGCAGAAAGCTCCTGTAATCTGACTTCTTGTTGTGTCGTGTTGTCGCGCGTTGTATCTTTGTCATATCATAAGGTCATGAATCTTACCATGTCGCTTTGTGTGTCGTGCTTCGACCTCAAAGCACATATGTTTAAAAATGACAATTAACAAGAATCCCATTTCTTCCGATTTTTCCGAAATCTTAAGATTTTTATCCTAGCAGATGGTAGCTGAAAACAGACTGATGTAGTAAAGAAGAATGCGCTTTAAGGCACAATCTGCTTTATTTTCAACATGTTTAAAGTAATCGTGCTTGAAAAATAGAGAAATTGGAAATCTTAAGATTTTTCAAAACCAACTTATGGTTCGGCGATGACCATTTCACGTGTCGCGATACCGTAAAACCTAACCCAATCAGTATCAAATGGAGAAGATCTATATCTAGAACCTAAGTGTTTGCCATTTGCAGTACATGTATTAATCTCCGAGCTTTAGAATTTCTAAATAGCTTAGTGTCTGTTGTTTTGGTGGGTTTATTTTTATGCCCCCAGGATCTATGGTTCGGTGGCATATAGTTTCTGTCCTGTTTGTTGGTTTGTCCGTCCGTCCAAAAACCTTATCATTGGCTATAACTTTTGCATTTTTTTGCACCTGGGCCTTTTATACTTGGCATGTGTATGATCCTCGTGTCAAAACCTTTCCAACCGTACAAACCTTTTTGACCTTGTGACCTTGACCTCTACATTTAACCTACTTGTGTAAAAATCTTTATTGGCTATAATATTTCCACCAGTAGGCCCAGGGCTTTCATATGCTGTATGAATAATTGTTGTAGCAAGACCTTTCCAAACATACCAACTTCTATAAACATGTGACCTTGGCCTTTAACCTATTTAATCAAACTTTAACCAAAAACCTTAACCTTGGCTATAACTTTTGCATTTTTGCACCTGGGCTTTTTATACCTGACACGTGTCTTCCTCATGTTAAGACCTTTCCAGCCATATAAACCGTTTTGACCTTGTGACCTTGACCTTGACATTTGACCTACTTGTGTAAAAATTTAAATGGCTATAACAGTTCCACCAGTAGGCCCAGGGTTTTCATATTCTGTATGTATATTTCTTGTGTCAAGACCTTTCCAACGTCTATGACCATGTGACCTTGACCTTGACATTTGGCCTATTAACTTTGGCTATAACTTGTGCATTTTTGCACCTTGGACTTTTATACTTCCCATGTGTCTTCCTGGTGTCAAGACCTTTCCAACCATACAAAACCTTTTTGACCTTGTGACCTTGACCTTGACATTTCATTACCAAACATGATGATGGCATGGTGCATTTGTGTTTGACAAACACATTGCTTTTCTTCTGATCTTCACCAAACTTTCTGAAAATGTTTGTTGACATAAAATGGAGACCACGTGTAACTTGGACATTTCATGATTTATATTTTCTTTATTTCATAACTCTAATGGGTATAAAAGATACCCCCTGTTCATAAAATGATATTTTGAAGAAAAGAAAACCGATATTATGAAACAAATTAAATACAATTTCTAACAGTGCTTTCAAAGCCGTCCTAAGTTGAACTTTGTTTAAACTTTACTAAAAAACACTTAAGTAAAATATCCAGGGATGCCTCGTGATTTCAAAATACGTCTTTAAACTATGGTTATGTAACATTAATTTAAAGTAGTTATTTTGCCATTTGAAGTCGATATTACATTATGCAGCGCTTTGTTTTCGACAGTTGGAACAATTTATTAAAATATCGATCCCTCGAAAAGATCACATCATCCGCTTTAAATCTGTGAAAATCCACATCCAGCTGTGAAAGTTATGCATATTAAAAAATATCGGTTTTATTTTAAATAAAGAGATGCCGAGACTGTTTGACGGGTCATTTAATTTTTGACTGCCCGATTAATTATGACCCCACCGGTGTTCGTGGTTCATGTTCCATGGTTTACCCAATCGCATATATCCTCCCTTTGCTAAAGTGGTTCGAAATGAGCGAACATCCAATGATCGTGCCCACCTTTATCGCGGATTAAATACGGTGTTTTTGCTAGATCGGTGGAAAACTGGCTGGAGAGAGCGCAAGACGAAGGGCTACTGTGTTCAGCGAAACCAATTTCTCGGTAAAAATCAAGGTTTGCGTATCTGTTAAGGTACATTGCCAGTAAAATGAGCAGTTAAATGGAGATATAATCGAATTGTATGCAACTGGTTCTGGAAAACGCAATAGAAATAGGGAAAAATCAAAGATTTGCGGGAAAGCTACCTCGGGAAGAGAAATCGAGCAAGGCTACTTTGGGAAGCGGATTCGAGGGGCAAATTGACGATCGTTTTATGCCTATTAAAATATTGGTTTTTTTGTCTCCTGAATTATTATTCAAATACTTAAGTACCTACAAAAAGATCTTGGACAAACACATTTTGCTTGATACACACTTGTATATATTGTACCGCAATGCCTATGTGAACAATCTGGATTGGCACAAGATGCGGGGTCTGATCCTAGATCCAAACTGTTTTAAACTCGTATAGCCTGACTGGTTACATGGCGCATATTGAACTATCGAATGTGATATATTGGACGATTTACCGCAGTAGAACATCGATTATTTCGGTTTTACCATGAACTAGTTGATATGTCACCGATCTTGACAAATTGATGGACATAGTTCAAGAAATGCCCCAA
Source organism: Gari tellinella (assembly GCA_922989275.2). NCBI lineage: Eukaryota > Metazoa > Mollusca > Bivalvia > Cardiida > Psammobiidae > Gari > Gari tellinella. The sequence continues at coordinate 63,626,883 of OV277860.1, read as the reverse complement.
TACGTCATTTACCATTATATTTTATAACGTAACATAACAACCGTGGTATATCTTATTATATACCACGGTCAGATTGCTATGTTTTTATGGTGACGAAATAACGTGTCAAGATAGAATTGATGATATTGTCAATTTTCCCTTTGCTCATGAAAAGTAAAAATATCTTAATTTCTCCATATAACTTCATGTGTGAAATGGTGGCTTATTGAGGGACAACTATGTAATCCCTGATTAGGACCACACGCGTAATGCGCTGTGTTTGATCAGGGTTTTAGATATTGTCTCTCATTAGCATCATAAACGTATTTTCCATTATTCCAGTCAGAACCCCCGCTCCTTTCTATAAGTTTTTCCTTTCTGTACTCTTTCTTTTTTCGTAAACCTCTAGCATGTATGACATTCAAAGATGTTTTCTGTAGTTACTCTTTGAGTACTTTTGTAATAGTGTGTCGGTCTCCTTCACGTAATTCTGATATGTTTACTGTGAACTTGTTCAATTATTTCACAAATCGGTTGCTTGACTTTGTTTAGTTGGTCTCTCCTATCTTGTAGTTTCGGTCCTGTCTCAAAGCGAAGCATGTCTACGTCTCCTGATGACTCGGTGAGGCCACGTTTAAGCTTTTTACCGTCATATGTCACACAGTAGGAAATTTCTGATTGGGTTGTTGCAATCTGTTCCATCAGGCCTGTTAGAATACCTGGTCTCGTGGCTGACGTTGTCAAATAACCTGAACTAAACGGTGTGAAGGAACTTAAGATTTGTTTTCCGGGAACTGCAAAGTTTACCGTTGACTGTGATGGCGGGTATAGTCCTTTCTCTGTCGTCTCTAAAACAACAGAGTTGCTGCTTTTCGGTCCCGACATGAAACATAGAAACTGCCCGCCGAACAGCCTATATCCTAATTTCCAAAATTTCTTCGTGCTTTCAGAATATCTCATTTCTGTTGCATTGTCACATCCAAACCACTTTACCACTTCTAACCATAGTTGGAGTGAAATGATCTGTAGTGGAAATTTGTCTTCATTTGTCAGTTGAAAGAATCGAAGCATGTTCTTTGCATGGCCCTCTTTTGACAGATATTCCATGACCGATGGAACTAAGTCAATCATTTGATCAATGTACTGTTGTAATTCGTCACCTTCCGTGATGGGAACATCACCAAGCAAGTCATTGATCACATCACAGCTGTCACTGGCATCGTTGTTGAGACTTTTGATATTTTCTTTGTTCTGGTCTTGTCCGGATGAAAAAATGGCTCAACGAAATTTCTTGGATGATGGCGATTTGGAAGGAGTTGATAAATTTCTTTTGGTCATGGCAGTTTTCATTCTTTTAAGGGGGCTCTTGAATCTTGGAGTTTGTGGCTTGCCTGGTGATTTTCCGGTTGTATCGTTATCGCAGATGTTCAAGTAATTTACTTTGCATTTGTTGAAGGCTATAAATGACGCCTGAAATGTGGACCGTTTCTGTTTTCTCCGGCTTTTCTCTGTCTTCAGTGTCTTTCGGCCGATTGTTAGAGCTCTCATTGTTCTGAAAATAAAACAAACATGCATTAAGTTTTTATAATGTTTTTAATATCTTACATCATCTGGGAAAAGGTGGCACACTGCGGAACACACAGTGTCAACCTAGGTAAGCTATATTCGCACGTTTATGATGGTATTTATGTTGAACACTGCACAGGGATATGTAGATGCTAATGAGAGACAATATCTAAAACTCTGATCAAACGCAGCGCATTACGCGTGTGGTCCTAATCAGGGATTACATAGTTGTCCCTCAATAAGCCACCATTTCACACATGAAGTTATATGTAGAAATTAAGATATTTTTACTTTTCATGAGCAAAGGGAAAATTGACAATAATATCAATTTTATCTATACACGTTATTTCGTCACCATAACAACAGAGCAATCTGACCGTGGTATATAATAAGATATACAACGGTTGTTATGTTACGTTATAAAATATAATGGTAAATGACGTATTGGGGCATTTCTTGAACTATGCCCATCAATTTGTCAAGATCGGTGACATATTAACTAGTTCATGGTAAAACCGAAATAATCGATGTTCTACTGTGGTAAATCGTCCGATATATCACATTCGATAATTCAATATGCGCCATGTAACCAGTCAGGCTATACGAGTTTAAAACAGTTTGGATCTAGGATCAGACCCCGCATCTTGTGCCAATCCAGATTGTTCACATAGGCATTGCGGTACAATATATACAAGTGTGTATCAAGCAAAATGTGTTTGTCCAAGATCTTTTTGTAGGTACTTAAGTATTTGAATAATAATTCAGGAGACAAAAAAACCAATATTTTAATAGGCATAAAACGATCGTCAATTTGCCCCTCGAATCCGCTTCCCAAAGTAGCCTTGCTCGATTTCTCTTCCCGAGGTAGCTTTCCCGCAAATCTTTGATTTTTCCCTATTTCTATTGCGTTTTCCAGAACCAGTTGCATACAATTCGATTATATCTCCATTTAACTGCTCATTTTACTGGCAATGTACCTTAACAGATACGCAAACCTTGAATTTTACCGAGAAATTGGTTTCGCTGAACACAGTAGCCATTCGTCTTGCGCTCTCTCCAGCCAGTTTTCCACCGATCTAGCAAAAACACCATATTTAATCCGCGATAAAGGTGGGCACGATCAAAGCTTACTACTTTCTCGCTCGAATTGGCCGGGTCTCGTCACATTTGCATGGCAAATAAAATACTTGCAGCTTTTTTAAAAGTCGAATCGAAGGTAAACACGTCTTGGCACAGTAGCTTTTATGACGTCAAAGTCACGTGGTATTACCACACTGAATGCTGGATGATCTTGAGTTTCTCCATCCACGGAATTATACAAAATCAGTGTATAATTCTGTGCTCCATCATTCCAGGCGTTGTCCTCCATGTGCTAGTGAAAGTACAAAACCTAACACCCAACGAACGACCTTAAAATAGCATATTCTATATTATGTACATGGGTTTGTTGTGCGTAGGATAAAGAGTGTTACAAAAACTAGTGGTGGTTAAAAGGAAAGCGTGTGTGGCCTACGGAACAGTCCGTGTGGTCAGTGCTGACCTGAAACTTGAAACGGAGTCAGCACTGACCACATGTCGTGGAAGAGAGTTCCACAACACTACTGTACGTGGGAAATGTTGAAATTTAAATACGTCACTGGAAGATTGTACTAGCTGAAATGACTGCTGGTGAAAGTGTCTTGATTGTCTTGTTTGCGGTTGTATTGAAGCAATGATTTATATTAGCTATGGTATGTATACATATAATAGTATCTGGTTGAAGGTAAAGATTGATGTTTAGATCTACCAGTCTTCGACACCCATTCTACCAATAATGAGTTAAGCATGGAAAAGCCATAAAACAGCGGACAACATTTCAGGAAAACGTCTCTTTATAGTCACGGGATTGCTAAATGAGGTTTGATTTCTTGGTTAAATCAGGAAAGCATATTAGTAGTCTCATCAATGAACCCCTGTTACGGCATGCTAAATTTTGTGACAGGTTCCGTCCTATGGGACGGCGCAAGGTCGAAAATTAGCCCGTCGTTTCCTTAATGTACAGTATACACAGAGGTGGACAAGTATAATTAGATACACGTTATCCAGTTATTTGATTTGATCAGGAACAACTGGATAACGCGATTGTTTTTGTGACCCTTGCACGAAGGGGTATAAAAGCCGGTACCGGCCCGAGCTTTGCCGAACCGAAACGTAAATTGCCGTACCGAACATATTTTGGGAGTTTGAATACAAGCAAAAAAAATCTTAAACTTGAAAATTCTGGTACGTATTGGTTCTAAAACATATTATTTACATTCTGAATAAATATTGTAACCGCCAGAAGGCTGGACGTTGAGAAAAAGGTGATTCAGTAATTTCAGGGGGTATAAAAGCCGGTCCCTTATAGATTCTATTTATCCTGTTTTTTTCTTTAATTACAGAATAATGTTATTATGTCTGTTGATAGATTTTATCAAAGTGTGTATCTTTATTGCATATACCAAAAAATATTTATATATGGTGGAGTATAACTCTTAAAATCACATTTGAAGTGATTTTATAAAAGCCGTACCTGAATATATCGGTCTCCCGTAATATTTACCTTTCCGTAAGAGTTTAACAATCTGTATTTTCAGTCGGTTGTTTCAGGGTGTACACTAGCTGTTTGTCATTTTGTAAAAAATATGCTTCAAATCCACCCTAATTATTCAAAAATGGACTAGTTGTATTGTAAATTGGAATTGTCCATTTAAAGTTTCAGGGGTGAATGAGTTAACATATAGATCTATGTGTTCTTACTTCTCACCTATTAACCCTAGCGACGACAATACTCGTCCGTATCAATTAGTGTATGTCTATTGGAAAAACTCTATTAACATCTGCAAACAGTGTAGACCCAGATCAGATGTTCCTAAAGGATCTTGTTACTGGTGGGCGTGTTAGATAAGTAGGGATTATAGTGTACACCCTGATCAAAGGTTTCCTTAAGGATATCTCTGATCAGGGTCTACACTGTTTGCATAGGACAAGTGTATTCTTGAAAGATATATGATTTGTTTATGACGAGTATACTCGTCACTATGGTTGAATGTGTTAACATTGATAAGGGGAGATCACTGCCTTTTACTACACATCCTCTAGACGGTGAGTAAGTAAGTGTCATGTGTCGTGTCGCGTTGTCATGCGTCGCTTGATATGTCGAGTGTCGTGGTCAAAACTGCAGCGCGACACATGACAATTGCGCGACATAATATCAATTGTCGCTTCATGTGTCGTGCATCGTATCGTGCGTCGGATGAATTGTCATGCGTCGTGTCGTGCGTCGCATGTCGTGGTTTGAAGCCAGGGATGATTAGCCAGGGGAGAGCGACGGAGCACAATGTTAGTGTTCAAATGTTGTGCGTCGTATCGCATTGTCGTGCGTCGTGTCGTGCGTCGGATGAATTGTCATGCGTCGTGTCGTGCGTCGGATGAATTGTCATGCGTCGTATCGTGTATCGTGTGTCGTGCGTCGACCTTAAAAAAAACGACATACGACAATTCAAATGGCACTAACGGAATTCCGTAGTTAAAGGCACACTTTGAAATCACTTTTATGCTTTGAAATATTTAAGTAATTAACAGTTATGGTACGAACAATCTTCATAATTCACACTTATAGTAGCTTCATTAAAGTATGCCGCTGAACTGAAACTCACCAAATTACCCCAATTATTGACACTTCTTTAATAGTTCCAAACAACAAACAACAGGCATTTATGTCCTATATAAACATGTGGGTAAAAAATAGTCTTCACACACAAATACTATTTGTATTTAACCGCATGATTGAAATTCAAAAACCTACTGGGACGATGTCAGCCTTGATTCTGTTTAATCTTTAAAAAAAAAGAAAGAGGAAACATAACTATATAGATATGAATCTCTCGCCCTGCCTTCTCTATGATAACATCTGATTCTAAGCCTAATGCTCATATAAAATAGGCATGATTATACAGGTTGTGTAATTCTTACGAAACTGAATATATTACGGGGAACCGTTATAATCTGTTATATTCAGGTTCGGCAATCAGTGCAACGGTAAATTTAAGCGCTATTTTGATATTACATGTCTTATTTTTCAAGAACATACCAAAAAACATATTTTGATAAAGTTTATCATCAAGTAACATAATAAAATTCGGTAATTAAGGAAACAAACAGGATAAACTGAAATCTATACGGGACCGGCTTTTATACCCCCTGAAATTACAAAATCACCTTTTTCTCAACGCCCATGCTTCTGATGGTTATAATATTTATTCAGGATATAAATAATATGTATAAGAACTAATCCGTACCAGAATTTTCAAATTTAAGAATTGTTTATGCTTGTATTCAAACTCCCAAAAAATGTTCGGTACGGCAATTTACGTTTAGGTTCGGCAAAGTTCGGGCCGGTACCGGCTTTTATACCCCTTCCCCTTGCACGTATATAGAGATAGCCTGTCTAATCTATATACGTTCCTGTTGTTATGAAGAGTTTGTAAAAGTGTAGATCAGACTTATAGCTATTTGAATTTGCAAAAGAATGAAAATATTTTTTTGCATTTCAGATGGTAAAACGACATTAAAGCGACTCGCAACCAGATGGTGCATTAAAAATAGTAATTTGTAAATATGTGTCAAACGCTTTATATAAATGGTAAAGAATTAGTTTAGGATAATAAATTCTGTTTAAAAAAAAGGTATTTCAATAAAAAAAAATACTGGTCTCTGGTGGGATTCGAACCCGGGGCCCGGCATTGGCGGACAGAAGGCAAACTAGGGGAAACAGTTTAGACCAATGGACCACGGAACTATCCGTTTATCTCGGATCGATTTAACGTATTTCAATGTGTAGCGATCGAAAGTGCATACAACTTCGTAATTCGGCTCGGGTTTATGTCTGAGCCCGTGTAGAGAAGCAACAACAACAACTATACCGTTAGCTAACGCTATGGAAAAACGATGGAAAATATCTAAAAAACTAAGATTCGGTGACGATTCTTGAGACGTTTTTTGGACTGATCATATTTTTTTAATGTCAGAAGCCAAATAATGCCACAAATTTGCTTTTATTTGAGTATTTTATTTTATTTTGACAAGTACACCATCCGGTTGCGAGTCCCTTTAAAAGCGAATTACGATGGTGCGATTATCACAATGATTAGAATTTCACGATGGGCCGTTAATTTTGCCGGGCAATTCGTAATAAGAATCAATTAAATTAAATATAAATTGAGTGTAAAACTTTAATCAGTGTCATTTGGAGGATCTTGTGACTTGAAAATATTCACAATAGCTTCTTAAACAGGTAAAAGAATGGTTAAATTTGTTACTGCATTCAATCATGACTAATTACAGCTCTTGTGCAACACTGTCAGTTCACGATAGGCTGTTTCGCACCCTGTCTTTGTCGCCTACTACAGTTTCCAAAACCCGACATTTTTAGCCTACCACCATTTTAGCTCGACTTTTTCGAAAAGTTGTCGTCACCCTGTCGTCTGCGTTTGTTAAGTTTTTAGATTAAGGTTTTGTAAGAGTTCATTCTGTTTTCCAGTCATCCGGGTATTTAATGTGAATACGGGTCAACTCGGCCTAAAACCAACTCGGCCTGGTCCAACTCGGCCAGATATTACGGTCCAACTCGGCCAGAAAAAAATTTATTTCAATAAATTTCTATGGGAAAGTTAGTGATTTGAATAAAGTTTATCAAGCTTTTTATCAATACTAATAAGCTAATTTTCACTAAATATAAGCTTGTTGTTATGTCTCCATGTTGAAATACGAAAAATTGAGTCATAGTAGCTCTACTGTAATAGTAGTTGTAGCTTATGTATTGTAGTATTAGAACTAGAACTTATTGTAGATAGGTCTAATTTTATAATTGTTTATTAAAACAAATGAGCATTATGTATACAACTTGATCATTATTTATATGTTGTTGTTTGATTAAACTGTTTAAACATTCCATTATTGCCAGATTCACATATATTTGAAAAAAATACTTGAATGTGTTAATGTGATGACAGTTTGTACTCATTTCAAACGTAAGTGTAAAAGCAATAAGCGAACGTTCCAGGTCAATGAAGAATGTCCACGGTACCATCAAACAGGTGTTAATTTGCGTTGTTATTTTGCATAAATTACATGTCGGTGAAATAATTACAGAAATTATCAAATAAAAGCGGGTGGTGCACGTACAGCACGTGCATGTAGACTTGTGGGTAAGATGTCTAGAAGTTATGAAGTAATGTGAGTCGTATATAATATTTACACGAAAAGTATTTGTATAAGTCCTTCACTTTTTTATCCAAATTACAATTAATATTGGCAAATAGGTTTGACTATGATCAGATGCAGAGTTACTCGGCGTATGATCAGGATCAAAACTATTTGACAAAACTTTATTCTATTCACTGTACTGAAAAGTTATATGAATAGTATATCACTCATTATTAAGACAGAAGTATCGGCGAAGAATACGTAAATTAGATGTCAGTGAAATAATTACAGAAATTATCAATTTCAATCGCATGGTGCACGTACAGGGTTCGAATTTAAGCTCGCATACTCGCAAAATGCGAGTGGAGTTTGTAAATTGCGAGTGATTTTTCAACAAACTCGCAAAAAAATGCGAGTACGGTTTTTCGGACAGCTAAACACAGTATAGCGTCTGTAAGGCTATGCTCGGTTTATTCCGTAGCATTTCGAGTGGCGGAAATGGACGAGAAGACAAGCGAATACTTTTCGTAAGCCAATCATAGCTTCTCGGGCAGTTTCAACCTCTTTTTTGTCTGTAAGAATGACGTAATGACGGACTTTCCCAATTCTCATTGGCTAATGAAACGCGCACTTTGCTACTTAGGAGTTCCGATGTGTAAACAATTCTTATCACAGAGTCTGAGACTCAACAACCGAAACCGTTCTCCAAAGACGAGGCCATTTAAAAGACTCGCGCGAGTACAAGTATACTTCTAATTCTACTGTGACATACTGTTTATTAACCACAGCCCTGAAATATACGACCAGTGAAAAAACGTTTGTATGGTAGACGGATTGGCAATCTAAACCTGACCTAATTTTCGAGTAATGCAATCGTGTGCGGTCTGCCTAGTGCATACAGCATGCATTCTCCCCAATATTATAAAATGTAAGAAAAATACTCCTTTGGTATGTACACATAGATATGAAAATCAAGATCTTATCCCTTGTCAGCTGTAACCACAAATGTACAACTATGAAATACACGAAGTGTAGGTAGATCGTATTTGATTACTACATGTCTGTGTCGGGTTAAAAGTTAAAACATATACATGTATGTTCAGAATGACAGTTTAACTTTCGCGAGTAGTTTTTGCATTTTGCGAGTAAGTTTAAAAGTCACTCGCAAAAAAATGCAAGTGTAATTTTTAGCTAATTTTTAACCCTGACGTACAGCACGTGCATGTAGACTTGTGGGTAAGATGTCTAGAAGTTATTAAGTAATGTTAGTCGGATATAATATCTAGGTTGGCGCCAGCCAAAAAATTTTAGTAGCCAAAATTTGTTGGGGAAAATATTGAGTGCCGAAGGCACGAGGGGGGAGAGTATGAGAGGGGGTATCCCCCTCTCATCGGTGGGGGTACGGGGGGCCTCCCCCGGAAAAATTTAAAATCTACATTGCAGGAGGTGGCTTCTGAGGCATTTCTGGGATTATTTTTAGGTAATTTTTTCTGAATATTTTTTATCTAAATTAGCCTCAATTTGAATTTACCAGACTTTTTTGTAACTTGTCCCTATAAAATTCATAAACTAGATCTATGTTGTCATTTGAAAGCAAATTAAGTTAAACAAAACACAGTTACAACAATGACAGAGAAATAAAGAAAATTACTTTACCAACATTTCCAACAACTCCTTTTATCTATAGCTCAGCCAGCCAAAAATTTTTAGTAGCCAAATTTTTTGCATCGCTAACATTATATACATAAAATGGGAGAGGGGGCTACATGAAAATTTGGCGAATATGACAAAAAAGAAATCCTTGCCATTTTTAAGCTGCAGATAAAAGAAGTACTGATATGTATAGTTCTTATATCTCAAACACTGAAATAGATATAATACATTACAGGGTGTGACAGAAATAAAGAAAATTATTTAACCTGCATAATACACATTTCCAACAACTCCTCTTATATAGCTCTGCATATAGCATTATCATTTTATCAGAATTTGAAAAAGAAAATTGCAAACAGTGCAGTACTAGACCAGATGGCTTTTATAAGAGCTCTCAAATCTGGGTCTGCATTGTTTTACTATGTCCCTAACTCCCTTTATGTAGATACTTTTTGTACAGAAATGCTGAATGTCATTTGTATTTCCTCTTAAATCTTTTGATTAGATCTATATCTTTTATTTCTGTCTGCTAGATGAAGATCTATAATAATTTAGAGAAAACTATGTTTTGCCCAATCACGGATGTACAACGTGACTAAAATGTTTAAATAAACCATAAAATCGGATTATCATTATTATTTCTTCTGCTATACATTTAAACTTTAAGTAGAATATTATTTCTATTGAAAAATGCTGCTATCGTTAATTCGCGAAAACTGATGACAAAATGTACGTACACGATTGAAGGAAACGGATGACAAGGTAACAAAAACATTCACGCTAACTTTGAAGTTACCAACACAGCGATATTTCGGGAAAATATATAACACTCGTATTTCAAACAAATAGATGTACGTGATAATTGTACGTGAAATAGGTTTGATCGAATTTGATTTCATTTGATTTCATAAGGCACAGAACCCATTTTTAATTGTGGGCGTGTCATTTTCATTGCTACAAACAATAACCGTCAACTCGCATGTTGAGTACGGAAATTCACGATATAGTGGAAGCTTTGTTTGATAATAATCGTCACTTACCGGCAAATGCCGACAACCTCCGAGTATAAATTATGAATTACGTAAAGCTGCGAGAGGCTATGATAGGTTATCGTAATTGCTTGGCTTATTCATAAGGATAATAGGCAAGGTGTTCCGATTGTATTGACACCGTTGTAAAATGGCTGTCAGTTGACATGTGACGGTATTGTAATCCCTGCCTCAGGGGCACAGCGTAATCAGAGGTACGCAGATCACTGTCCCCTGCTGAGAGGCACCCAATTACCCCACGGATTAATTAGCAAACTGATAAGAATAGTGTTACTAACCGCTAGCGTCTTGGATAATCGCAATGACTGGCGAGTGGCGACTAAATTTACCGATTTTCATTTTTTTGACTGTCCAAAATTTTCAATCGCCAAAATTGATGAAATGAATTTTTTAGTCGCCGACGGTAAAAAGTAATCGCCAATGGCGATTTTGGCGACCGGTAACGCTAACCTAGAATTATATTTACAATTACTCTTTTTTAACATGTTACGGCTTACACACTTCGAATAAAGAGTATATAATTTATATACATCATGTATATAAATTATTAGTCCAAATTATTTAGACGTTTCGCTTGCTCTTTTTCATCATTCCTTTTTTGTAAGCTTCAACGTCTAAAAGTTATTGGCTAATTCCCTAACGCATTTTCTACCTGAATCGATTTTCGTCATTTATCTTAGTTCATAGAGAATATGGGTTTCATTTGATACATTAAACAGTTTTATATTGTATACTGCCTAAAATCCATGTCACTCACCTACCTATAGGTCAATAACGCTTACAGTAATATTCCCAGTCGAAAAATGTTCAAACAGTCCGCCATGCTTGTGATGACGTCATACGGTTACACAATTGTATAATTCATTTGAACGAAATAGCTTAAGAATGGAGGGGGAATTGTAATGGTGGATTTCGTTTAAATAATTAGTTTGTGAACCAACTTCCGGTTTACCTCATATGCAAATCAAGGGAATTCCCTATACTGATACTAATAATAGACATGGGTTACTAATGAAATGTGTAGGAGTGATTCAAATCAGATAAATAAACACAAAATGTGAGTACTGTAAACTATTTTGTGGCAAAATATGTTTGAAAAACAGTCATTTTACAGGACTGAAGTGAATTACGAGCTCAAACACACCTAATTTGCTCAATATGTCTCTTGAATAGTTCCTCCGTGGTTTTCCGTGGGAACGTTGCGCCGAGTTTTCATTGAAAAAGTGAAAGACGTTGCATATGCCAGAAACTGAAAACTGTTAAATATCACAAAAAATGATGGGAAATGTTGATATTAGCATATGCAACGGCTTTCTATGAAGGACTAATAAATTATATACTCTTTATTCAAAGTGTGTAAGCCTAAGATTTACATATATTATTCACCCATATTAATTTATATTCAGAAATAAAAAATATAAAAATTGGCCGAGTTGGTCCAGGTTTTTGGCCGAGTTGGACCAGGCCGAGTTGGTTTTTGGCCGAGTTGGACCGCGGCCGAGTTGGTTTTTGGCTGAGTTGACCCGATACCATTTAATGTCATACGCATACTCTCAGTCCTTCATTCGTATTTCGACGGTCTTATTCGGAGAAAAAAATAATTCTAATTTTCGGTAAAATCACGCTTTTGCAACTTATGTAAGACCTTCGTACTATTCAGATAATAATGAGTAAAAAAGAATGAGATTAAACGCCCTGTTGCACAAACTTATGTAGATTTCGGGTTTGTTGTCCCCGAGTGCGCGTGCTCGCTAAGTGTAAATAAAGGGGGTATGACGTCACACTGGAAAAGAGAATTTCTCAATAACTATCAAAGCCAAAGGTATCCATTTGAAACTTGGAATACTTGTTCAGTATCAAAAGGGCAACACATTACAACAAGGCAGTCAACCCTGGGATTTGTCATTTAAGAGTTATTGCCCTTGTTTTAATTACTTCAAAATTGTAAAATAACATATCTAAATGTCTATGAAGGGTCCGAAGGGCAACTCCTTTCAACAAGGTAGGTAACTCTGTGATTTGTGATTCCAGAGTTATTGCCCTTGTTTTATTTACTTCAAAATTGTAAATTAACATATCTAAATGACTTAGACTATGAAAGATATTAACTTGAAACTTTGAATAGTATCAAAAGGGCAACTCATTACAACAAGACAGGTAACCCTGAGATTTGTAAATCCAGAGACTCTCTGAGTTATCGACCTTGTTTTATTTACTTAAAAGTGGGAAATTAACATATCTAAATAACTTTGAAAGATGTTAACCTGAAACTTTGAATATAATGTGTTAAGTATCAAAAGGGCAACTCATTTCAACAAGGTGGGTAACTCTGTGATTTGTAATTCCAGAGTAATTGCCCTTGTTTTATTTACTTAAAACTATCTTAATAACTGTCAAAGGTATTAACTTGAAACTTTAAATACTTGTGTTATATCAAAAGGGCAACCCATTCAAACAAAAAAGTTGACCAGGGATGTGCCATTCCAGAGTTATTGCCCTTGTTTTTATTTACATATGATAAAACTTGTAAATTGAAATTTCTCAATAACTACTAGGTATTTTCTTGAAAATTTTAAATACTTGTTTAGTATCAAAAGGACAACTCATTACAAGAAGGCAGGTAACCCTGGGTTTTTGTTTTTCCAGAGTTATTGCCCTTGTTTTGACTTTTTAGAATTTAATTAGATTTCTCAATAACTACCATAAGTATGGTTTAAACAATATTTTATTCAAATAATGAAATGGATTGGACAACAGGCATTGCCTATGTAAGTCCTCTCCAGTGGCACAAGGTAGTTACATAACATAACAAAATACATGATTATTCAATAGCTGAAAAAGAAAGTTTTACTTTAGATACATGAATACGGTTGTTATTATCAACACAGCACTAAGTATTGTTTGAATGTAAATAACCTTTGAGTAATTCAATGTTAACCAAGTAAAAGGAAGAAAGAAAAAACAAACAAACGAAAATAAGCTTCATCAATGATCAATCAATCAATCATAAGTATCCCGGTACCACCATTATTCGAACACCTAAGCATCTTCGAGTCAATTACAAATTTCTATGTGAATAAAAGTTATTTTTTACATAGATACTGGATAAATTGGTTATTTTCAACTTATAATACAATGGGTAAGTTATTGCAACTAAAATCGGTTCTCTAACAATGTAAACAAAGCCAAGTGGCCCGCTTACCTCATTCTCAGTGGAATGCCAACCTAAATTCGAACAGCAGGTTTGACACCACAAAATTTTTACTATTATGTAGCCCAGGGTAAGTATTTGTTCATAAAATGTCAGATAAAACATAAAACAAGAGTCTGTAACCTCATAAAAAAGTAAATGTCAACTTTTTTACATGTAATTTACAGTAGTTTAGACATAAAGGTATCAATTGTTAATGGCTACAGACAGGGAATTAGAAGGGTCTCCCTTTTGATGTAAAATGCATCTAAAACAAAGAAGAAATTTCTTAAAAGTTGTTGAACATATTTTTCTAAAATAAAACTAAATAAAACCGACATACACTGTACCTAAATAAGAGTCAAGCAGAAACAGACTCAAGCTACAAAGAAGATTACAGTCCCGGGCAAACAATTTGAATTACAGCTCAAACATAAATCCAGCTAAAAACTGACACCATCTGTTATTGATTCAACCTAACTGCACTAAGTTATTAGAATTTAGGATAAAAGGCTCAGCAGCAACAAGATATGGGGAAGTCCATTTGAGAATATTAAGGAGTGAAGACCAACAACTAATCAAAAAGAGTGCAAAAACAGCCTCACAGTGTTCAATAACAAAACAGATAGAAACAAGCAGAAACATATTAATATCCAATTACACTGAAGAATATACAGACCCTTTCCAACCAATAGAACCACAGATATACCAAACATCCATCAATGAACCATTGACAACCAACTCCAGATGAAGATCTCTATCCACCCAATACCAGATCACCAAATCCTGAGAGAAACCAAGTCAGCCAGACAAGAACCACAAACAGACAGGCTACACAACAGAGAGAAAGTGTCTTTCTCCGACTAGCCACAGACAGTTCTTGTATGAATGCCTCCACACATTTACATTTACAGAACAGAAGGGACACCTATTTCAATATTGTAGCAAAATGTGACACAAAATCAGCCAATTACTGTCTATGTACTTTCTGAGAACTATTTACTTATCTCTATTGTACAAATTCAACAAATTACCAAGAATCAATATGACAATATCTTGATTTTCATTTTAAAATATGCTTTTTATGTTTTCAAAGACCATAATATTGATTTACACTTCTAAATAGTGTTTAAAAGAAGTATAATTATAAACAAGATCCTGGATAGATTAATAGCACACTTTACTAATATTTAGAGACTCATTTTCTATTCTTAATGAAAACTAGTGTTAAAAGGCTCTTTAAAACTGAAAATAGACTATCTTTTATAACCTCATCACCATGGAACTATACTGATGTCATCTTAGTCATCATGATGTCATTATGACGTCATTGTCATGACTACTCTTTGTTTTAGTAATGAGGGCTGATCTATCTTTATAAAAGGTCACATGACAAAAGTACCTAAAAACCTGCACTTCAGGGACAAGATTTTTGTATAAATTGTGTTTCAATTTTTGTACCACCCTGATGAAGGCCTTTGTAAGGCCGAAACGTTGGTGAATAAAAAACAGTCAACACAATACTGCTTGATCGTGTCTTCTACTCCTTTGGTGTTTTTGATTAAAATAAAACTAGTGTACTGGAACCTGTAAGATAAACAAATATTTTGTTTATTCCCTGTTATTTCTTATATGAAACACAATTAGGGAATAAAAAAAGTGATAAGGACCCCTAGTTTGAGATTTGATAAAATTTAGTGGTCTGAACCCTCAATATTATTTATCCGGACCATTAGGAATGAGGTAAAAATAAAAGTTTTGCAGCCGATACACCACTGGTCATTTTTGATAACAGAAAATGTAGTTTGTGGCCAAATTATGCATTGGGAAATTTGGGATTAGATGTAAATACAATATTTATAATAATTTTTTCAATATTCCAGATAGGGAATTAAATTAATATTAATATATATACTGCTCTTTTCTAATATTTCGACCTCTAAGGGCCTTTTTCAAAGAAAATCACGTCAAAACACACGTCACATTTTTGTTACATGCATTCAGCCATAAAATCAAAGAGAATAATGTTAACAACATTGTTTGTTATTGCCGTTGTCATGACGTCGTTATGACGTCATCTTCATGACGTCATGTGTGCAATGGCGTCATGCATGCATTAGCGCATTATCCTCCTTGACATTACAGCCAAATGGTCTGTACGTTCTTAGCTTCCAAATCCAATCGGTTTCATAGATCTGTCTTTCAATTCTACTTCCATTAAACATTCTCTTCAAAATGACAAACCTAACATCTTCACTACTATGTCCTCCAACTCCAAAATGCCTATTAATTGGCTTCTCTCTCTCATGCCTTATATCACTCAAATGTTCTTTCATTCTCTCTCTGATTTCTCTCTCAGTCTCGCCTACATACACCATCCTATCACATTTACTACATCTTATTCCATACACGACATTTCTCTCCCTACAGTTAATATTAGTACACACCTTGAAAATTGATTGTTCATATGTGTCTTTAACACTTGACATTTCAAGAATACTACAAGTAGTACATTCTTGTGAACAAACCACATTGTTAGGTTTAACAATGCGGTTAGTCTTAGAATGTACCAGTGTGTCACAGAGATTTTTATCACGCCTGAATGCTACAATTGGTAATTCCTGAAATACATCTTTCAGCCTCTCAGATTTGTGTAAAACTTTTGAGTGCTTTTTTACAATGTCGTGTATGTTTGGCAGTAGGTTTGAATAAGTCAAAACTAAAGGAACCCTATTCAATTTCCTATTATCTGATTGTTTCTTGAGAAGAGTATCTGATCTATTAAGCTTATCAACCCGTACTAATTGACTTTCTATCATCCTACCGCTATACCCTCTCCTTCTCAACTGACCCTTAAGTTTACTTCTTTCCCTAATGTAGTCTGACTCTCTTTCACATATACGTTTAATTCTTAAACCCAAACCATACGCTATGCCTTTCTTTGTATTGGGAGGATGACAAGAAGAATTATTAAGGTACAGTTGTTTATCTGTAGGCTTAACATAAAGATCTGTATATATCTGACCATTGTCCATCTTCACTAAAGTGTCCAAAAACTCTATTTTATCCAAACCATATCTAAGTTCTATCTTGATATTTTGGTGGATACTGTTTGCATGTTTGGTAAAATCTTCTAATTCTTGCACTGTACCATTCCAAATCCCAAAACCGTCATCTATGAATCGTTTATAAAACAATGGCACTTTTTTGTGTGCCATTAATTTTTCATCCCATTTCCTCATGTATGTACAAGCAAAATTTTTTCCTAGTTTTGAGCCAATTGCTATACCATCCTTTTGTATGAATGTACTATCACCAAAACAAAATGTGTTGTTGTCTAAAACTGTTTGAATCATCTTCAGAACATGTTCAGTTCCTATTAATGGATCCCTCCTGCTTGCAAGGGCTTCCCTACATGCATCTAGTCCCTCTTTTTTAGGAACTGACGGATACAACTTAGCCACATCAAAACAGAACAAAATGCAATCATCTGAAAACGGACCTTTTAATTCTTTTAATTTATTAATAAAATCAGTAGTATCCCTAATGTAGCTTGGTGATGTTTCGACAAATTCGCTTAGTTCATGTTCAGCAACCTCAGCTAACTTTTCAGTAGCAGTACCTATGCCGCTAACTATCGTTCTAAAAGGAGCAGTTGGTTTATGGATCTTGGGGTTACCTTTCAATTTACCTGGTCTAGAGTACTTTGGGATAAGATACTGTTTCATGTCTTTTGATATAGCATCTTCCCTAAACATTTTATTAACTAGTTTTTTAACTTCCTTCAGACCTGACTCAGTGCGATCACGAGTAGTTTCCTCATATGAATCACTTGTTAAAATCTCATTCTTTATTGATTGTATATACTTTTCTTTATCTATGATAACTATACCTGAGCCCTTGTCTGCTGGTCTAATCACTATATTTTCATTGTGCAAAAGTTCATGAAATGCCTCTTTTTCATCTTTAGAAATATTCAGCTGACACTTCTTTTTCAAACTATTGACTATATCATTCTTAACTAATTCTATGTACAGATCAAGATGCCTGTCTCTACCTGAATTCGGTGTAAACCCCTTATCTTTCTTTAACTTAAATTTATCACTCTTGTTTTCATTATCTTCATATATATAGTCAGATAAGTTCAACAAATGCCCTTTCACTTATTTACTGATCTTTTTTGCCGATTTTGTGTTCTTGACATTTCTACCGGTGTTACTGTCAAAATGTCACGCACGGTTATGCTTTGTTTGTAACTATAGATGTCACGCGAAATGATTCAGGTGTTCGATTTTTGGTTGTGTTCGAATAAGGGTTGTAAAGGGATATTTACTTGAAACTTTGAATACTATTACTTGTTCAGTTTCAAAAGGGTGTCACCTTTCAACAAGGCAGATAACCATGAGATTTGTCATTGCAGAGTTATTGCCTTTGTTTGACTAAGAATTTGTATATGAAATTATTCAGTAACTGTAGATAGTTATTATACCCCCACCACTAGTTTATACCGCTACCACTAGTGGTGGGGGCTATATAGGAAACGGCTTGTCCATCCGTATGTTGGTCCTTCGCTCCGTCGCGTTTTTCCGGGACATTTGCCTTTTTTATACGCCCGTCTTCAAACGGGACATATTATGTGGTGGCGCTGTCCGTCTGTCTGTCTGTCCGCGCCACTAAAGTGGGTTAGAGGGCCAGATAACGGTAAACATAACAAAAGAAGACAATGGAATTCATTCCGTAACAATACACTAAGGGGCCGTGGCCCGTTATTCGAACAAAAGAAAAGGCCCTCTAACCAAATTCGCTGGCACGTCCGTCCGTCCGTGCCTACGCTAGGATACTTATGTGGCTAAAATTCTTAGCCCCATAATAGAAAAACATTAACCTGGCCGTCTCTTGTGACATTAACCTGGCCATTTCTTGTGACATTAACCTGGCCAGTTGTGGGACATAGGGGTAGGGTTAGCCTCCAGACCATTCTATTCCAAGTTAGAGCAAAAAGAAATTGTCTCTTGTGTGGCTAGCCACGCAAGAGAAAACAATAGAAAATAGCCACATAAGTATCGTAGCGTAAGAACGTCCGTCTGTCCGTCCGTTAACTTTCTCATGTCCGCTCTCTAACTCAAACAAATTTAGTCCAATCCTTATGAAACTTGGTCAGAACGTGTATGACCATAATATCTCGGTCAAGTTCGATAACCAGCAAGATTGACTTAGACATTCAAGAGTTGTGCCCCTTTTTCGTAAAAAACGGGCATTTTAGTTTGTCCGCTCTCTAACTCAAACAAATTTATTTTAATCCTTTTGAAACTTTGTCAGCATGTGAAGGACCAAAATATATCAATCAAGTTCGATAACCAGCAGGATTGCACCAGACATTCATGAGTTATGCCCCTTTTTTCGTCAAAAACGGGCATATTTTAGTTTGTCCGCTCTCTAACTCAAATAAATTTATTTTAATCCTTTTGAAACTTTGTCAGCATGTGTATGACCATAATATCTCGGTCAAGTTCGATAACCAGCAGGATTACACCAGACATTCAAGAGTTATGCCCCTTTTTTCGTAAAAAACGGGCATATTTTAGTTTGTCCGCTCTCTAACTCAAACTAATTTATTTAGATCCTTTTGAAACTTTATCAGCATGTGTATGACCATAATGTCTGGGTCAAGTTCAATAACCAGCAGGATTGCACCAGGCATTCAAGAGTTATGCCCCTTTTTCGTAAAAAACGGGCATATTTTAGTTTGTCCGCGCATTTACTCAAACAAATTTATTCAAATTTTTTTGAAACTTGGTCAGCATGTGTATGACCATTATGTCTCGGTTATGTTTCATAACCAGCAGGATTGCCCCAGACATTCAAGAGTTATGCCCCTTATTTTGTCAAAAATGGGCATTTTTTAGTTTGTCCGCTCTCTAACTCAGATAAGATTATTCCAATCCTTTTGAAACTTTGTCAGCATGTGTATGATCATAATATCTCGGTCAAGTTTGATAACCAGCAAGATTGCCCCTGACATTCAAGAGTTATGCCCCTTTTATCGTCAAAAACGGGCATTTTTTTGTTTGTCCGCTCTCTTTCTCAAACAAATTTATTCCAATCCTTTTGAAACTTGGTCAGCATATGACCCCTGACTTTCAGGGTTCTCCCCCTTTTGTTCACTTTACCTTGATAGGGTTTTGGACTACATTCTAAGATTGATTTGACGGGCGTATAATGTGCCCGGCTTACGGTGCTCTTGTCTTGAAAACTGTTTATGATACCATCTTCAAACTTGGTATACATTATCAATGTTATTTGGGGACACTCATTGACAGGTTTCATAACTCTGGCACCAAATTTGACAGAATTATGCCCCTTTTTAACTTTATTTTTTTTGTCTCTTAATTGAGAATTTTTTCTTTGAACATGCCATTTTCTTAAAAACTATTCATGATATTGTCTTCAAACTTAATACACATTATAAGTGTTGTCTTGTGAGACTTTTCATTAAGTTTGACAACTCTTGCACAATTTGACAGAATTATGCCCCTTTATAACTTGAAATTTGTTCCTTAATATGCATTTATTCTTTAGACATGTCATTTTCTTTAAAACTATTAATGACATTGTCTTCAAACTTGGTACACATTATAAGTGTGATGTTTGCAGACTCTACTTGAAGTTACATAACTCTTGCCAACAAATGACAGAATTATGCCCCTTTTTAACTTGAAATTTTGTTCTACTTTCTTGGAACATGCCATTTTCTTGAAAACTATTCATGATATTGTCTTCAAACGTGGTAAAAATTATTAGTATTGTATTGTGAAACTTTTCTTCAAGTGTGACAACTCTTGCATAAAATTTGACAGAATTATGCCCCTTTTCAACTTGAAATTTAGTTCCTTAATATGCATGCATTATTCTTTCTACATGTCAGTGTGCTGTTTGTGACAGATCAATTTGCAGTGGGGGTATCAATCACCTTTAGTGATAGCTCTAGTTAATTTCAAACTTCCAATATATTTGAATACTTGTTTAGTTTCAAAAGGGCAACTCATTTCAACAAGGCAGGTAAAGCAGGCAAATATATTGTCCTTGTTTTGACTTATAGTTTTCTTTAAATGGAATGTAGACTGAGTTGTTGTTGCTTACAAACTTCTTTGATAAATAGGGCATTAAACATCCATTATGATCCATACACATTCTTTAAGTTTGAAAAATGTAGCCGTCTCAAGTGTATGAAAGTCGAGCGTCCAGCACCCGTTTGCGGTGCTCTCGTTTTAACAGAATGTGGGTCATGTGGGGTCAAAAACTAGGTCAATAGGCCAAATCATAGAAAAACCTTGTGAACACTCTAGAGGCTACAAATTTCATTTGATATTAATAAAACTTGGTCAAAATGTTTTCCTAATTGATATCTAGGACTAGGTTGAATGTGGGTCATGTCCTGTCAAAAACTAGGTCACTAGGTCATAGCATAGAAAAACCTTGTAAACACTAGAGGCTACAAATCTCATTGGATTTTTATGCAACTTAGTCAGAATGTTTGCCTTAATGATATCTAGGTTAAGTTCCAATATGATTCATGTCGGGTCAAAAACTAGGCCACTTGGTCAAATCAAAGAAAAACACTGTTAACCATTACGACTGGTTCGTGGGTGTCAGGATAAAGTGACCGGCCGGGTACAGTCCCAATGGTGCACCTAAAAAGTGCCCCTTCTCATAATCATTAGAATTGAAGGCGTAGAAGTAATAAATAGAAAACCCTCTAGAGGATTCAAATCTCATATGAAATATTGTCAGAATGTTGGCCTACATCAAATCTAGGTCAAAATCAAACATGTATTGTGTCTGGTCAAATCTAGGTCACTAGGTCAAATCATAGAAAAATCTTGAGGTTGATTGTGGGTCATGTCCAGTCCTAATCTAGATGACTATTGGTCAAGTTTTACATGGTGTACCAGATGAGTGATTTAGGGCCATGTAGGCCCTTGTTTTCATAAGTATCTGATATATTAAAGACAAAGTTTTATGAGAATGAATGTGCAACTTTTAAGTTATTTTTGTTTTTGTTTCATCAATCAGGCTTATAAATAACAATAGTGAATAATGTACATTAACATACAAATTGGTTCTACCGGTAGTAAAATGTACCTTACTTCTTGACAGAATAAATTCTCCCCTGGATTAACCCTTTACCCCATAACCTGTTTGTAGTATTGAAAATAGTTGACTGCTTAAAGCAGGTTGAAAGTAAAGCAGAATGCGCCATAAGGCGCATTCTGCTTTACTTTCAGCCTGCTTTAAGGTACCACCTGCTAGAAATAAGAAAATATTCCTTCTGATACATATTCATGACTGTATATATTGGAATTATTTTCTTTCGCGGAGGATTAAACGGAGTGCACTAAAAAGCGCTTTTATAAGGTAAAGGGTTAAGAGACGGGACCACCTGTATTAAGAGACCGCTTTGTGCCCCAGAAATTCCTTTTAATTTCATTTCTCTTAAAAAAGCACCCCAACTCTGTAATACAGTACTTATTGTGTGTTTAGATCACCAGAGCAAAAGTGCTCAAGGTGAGCTATTGTGATACTGCTCTGTCCATCGTCCGTCCATCATCATGATCAATTGCATACGACTTCTTCTCTGAAACCAATAGCAAACTTTAACTTGGTCAACATGCTGTTAGTTTGAGCTTCAAAAGTTGTTCAAAAGAAGTGGGTGGAGCAAATAGTCTTGTTGCCATGGCAACCATGCACAAAATTTAGAAAAGCATTCCCTCACCAAAATGTTTCTCAATGGTTAACTTTATCTAAACTTTAAATGTTATTCAAAGAACTTGATCCGTCAAAAAATAAACTCGGCCCCAGAGGGCATGGTCATTTTTCGTGTTCGGAAATATCGAATTAAAAGTTAAAAACCTTCTAGAAGTCATATATTTGGGTATATCATAATGAGATTCTGTCAGTGTTATATCCTGTCATACTTCAATATAGGTCAGGTCATAAAGTAAATCAGTAGGTCAAATTGGAAAAAAAGCTATTTGCCACTCTAGGGGCCATATTTGTAGCCAAATCTTCTTGAAACTTACTTAGAATGATTATCTTGATAAATGCTAGACGCTGTGTGAATATGTGTTACATAAGATTTAAATGTAGGTCAAAACATAGAAAAAAACTTCTAAACACTGTATGAGTAATATTTTTAGCCATAATTTCACACAACTTGTAAGAATTATCAACTTGCCAAAATTTAGGCAATGTACTAATATTTATCACTTGAGGTCATAAAGTGGGTCAGTAGGTCAAATCATAGGAAAAGCTTCAAAGTACTCTAGGGCCCACATCTTTCGCCCTAACTTCATGAAACTAGCTCAGAACAGTTACCATGATAAAATCTATGTAAATTGTGAGTATGGATTATGTCAGAAAAAAAGTAGGTCAGATGGTCAAATCATAAAAAAGGTTTCTGAACATGTTTTAGCCCCAAATTCATGACATGCATGATGCTGAAAATAATCACAAATTCTAGGCAATGTATGAATGTGAGTTATTTCAGGTCAAAAGGTAGGTCATTCATTCAAATCATAGGAAAGGCTTCTGACCCCTCTAGTTCATATGGAGTACACACATCAACATTATCCTGACACTTTTGCTTCTTGTGACATTAGGGGCTAGTGGGGATATTAATCATCTTTAGTGATAAAGTCTAGTAAGCTATAGTATAAAAGCTATAGTATAATCTTTGAACGTTGTACTCTGGTGAGCACCTTAGAGCCCACAGTTGAGATGTTAATGTACCCAGAGGCGTATACATATTGGGATTACCATGTGTTGGGTACCAGTTTCAAGTCAATTGGACCTGTGACATTGATAATTGAAAAATATTGTCAACAGAAAAATTCCTATACCATACCATCTATGATTACTAAACCTGGTGTATGCATACAAAAAATGGAAAAGTGTCACATATCACTTTCAGACCCTTTTGACCTTGACCTCTGGCTTTGATAATTGAAAACCCTTGTGCAAACCATAACTCTTATACTTTGCTATCTACCATTACCAAACATCTTAGGATTTCTGAGTGCCACATACCATTTTCAGGTCAATCTGACATTGAAATTTGACCTTGATCATTGAAAAAATCATTGTCCTGAGTATATAGTATACAGTAATGAGTATCGTCTAGGATTAATTAAACATGATGTGACCTTCACCTTGAACTTAAGTTCAGCTTTAAAGTTTCGAAATTTGCGTTAAGTATTGAAAAATGCTTATAACTCTCATGTCCCTTGAGATTATTGCTTTCATATCTGGTATGTATGTGTATATGGACAAGACCTTACCATGCACACAAATATTTTTGACATTGACCTTGAAATTAGGGTCCTTGTTAAGGTTTCAAAATCTATGTTTAGGTTTGTCAAAATGCCTATAACTCCTATGTTCATTGAGATATATATTCCTTTAATATTCAATATGTATATGTACAAGTCCTTTCCTTGCATGCAAAAAGTTTGACCCCAATGACCTTGACCTTGAGGTTAAGGCCCACATTTAGTTTTCAAAATCTATGTTTAGGTTTTGAAAAAAAATATATAATTCCTATGTCCCTTGAGGTATTACTTTCATATTTGGTTTGCATAGTTATGTATATGGACAAGACATTTCCATGCACACAAAAAATTGACCTCTGACCTTGACCTCAGAGTCTGCTTTTAAGTTTCTAAATGTGCGGAAGGCCAGCTTTTTTTGCCTCTTTGACAACTCTCGTCTGAATAGATTTTTCTTGAAAGTGGCATGCACCATAAGTAATTATGCTTGAATGATGTAGCTAATTTCATTCATTCTCTTTCATTGTTCAACCCATAAGTCCATAAATACTTACTTACACACCTTTGATTTATTTCTCCGCTAAAGAAAATAGCTCCACCTTTATTCAGTTAGGAATATGCACTGCAATAAATATTTTCTGTATCCTAGCAGATGTCAGCTTAAAGCAGGCTGAAAGTGAAGCTGAATGTGCCATAATAGGGTTCATTCTTCTTTACTTTCAATCTGCTTTCACCAATTTTATGCGTGATACACTTTTAGGTGTACCTCAAGGCAAACAGTTTTGATCTCAGATCAGGCCCCACATTGTGGGGCCTGATCTGAGATCAAAACTATTTGCAGCTAAGTCAATATTCTATCAGAAACTGCTAAATGTTTTTGCAAATATTTGAGTTATACCTGCTGCAGACAACATTTTAAAATTGCCGCCAAATATTACACAGCATACAATGGGCTAAATGGTTACCAGTAAGTCTTACCACTCTTCTAAACTTAGAATCAGGTTATGCAGTTATGGGTTGTGTTATATCATTTATGTATAAAAATCATTGATATTTTCATTTCTTTTTTTCCATAGGCAATTTTCCTGTAAAATGGAATGACTTCAGAGAAGTTTGGGACTTTTCAACAATCTGAAAAAGCTTATAATATCAATACCATGGCAACACAAGACTCAAAAAGTCCAAAGATTGTGAAATTCTGTAAATCAGAGTTAGAGCAAGCCCAGAAAAGGCTTGAAGCGACTAAAGAGGAAGGTGAACTGACAAGTACAGATATTTCAAGTAATGAGTGGAGCTTTGTGTCTTCTACTGATGGCTTGTTAGAGGACACTGTTGTAGCAGCACCTAGAAAGTCTGGACATGTTGCTGAATATATACGTAATAAATTAGGGAGAAGTAGGGAAGAGGGAGAAATAACAGACTCTGACACTTCAGCTGTTCAGTTCAGTGAAGCTGGGCAAATTAGTTCAATTTTATGCAGTAAGGATGGAGTACAAGACATAAAAGATGACCATGGAGGATTAAATATACAGGAAGAGAAGCATGGAGGACTAAATATAAAAGATGAAAGCACCGTAGCTTCCACTGATTTGTCAAGTTTTTCAAGTGATATTAATGAAACTGTAGTGTCCGTAAGCACTGATGTAAGTGATGGGAAGGGAAAACGGTCTTGGCTGAAGGAGAGAGTGGACCGAGACAAGATGTTCATCACCAAGGATCAGACAGGGTTGGTGGATGGAAATGCAAACCTGATAGCCTCTAGTGAGTCAGCATATGATAGAAAGGATAGTGTTAGTACTAGAACTGAGGATGAAACAACCAATACAGAAGGTAACAGTCAAGTGTACTCACTTGCTAAGAAGAGAAAACGTAATCTTTCTGATCTTGGAGATTTTACCCCCAAAAGACTTAATACTCCACTCTATTTAAATGATGAAACTATTTCACCCATAGAGTTTGCATTTAGTACTGAAAAACGCAAAATGTGTGTTTCTAAGCAGGAACAAACTCCAATTATTCAGACAAAGTTTGACTTTTCTTTTCTGAAAGGAAGCCAGATATTAAACAGCACTCCCATATGTGGAGGAGAGAAGGTAAAAGTTAGAAAATCTATATTTGGAGAAAATGGATCAGATAGTGAGGCAGTTGGGGCAAAGCCTATAGATAATAAGAAACCAGGGTCTTGTGTAAAATCTATAAAGCTTGGAGTCAATGCTGGTTCTACAGAGAAGAAAAGAGTTGCAGAGCTTTTCAGTCCAAGCTATTTCTGCAGAAAAGGGAGATTTAAAAATGTTGAAGCAAATGTTTCAAAAATGGATGTGGCAGATGAAGAAATGACAGTGGACATTTTAGGACTAGAGAAAACTTTATTGGAAACTGATGATTGGGAGTCTGACAGTGAAGAGACCTTGATAGCAGATAAGACTTTTGAAGAAGATAAAGAAAACCTGTCAAAGCTAGATATAACAGTTGAACAGATTGCTGCAGACATTTTAAGAAATGACAACAGTGAATGCGCTGATACAGAATCCATCAATGATAAGACCTTTATAGCAATGAGTAGTGTTGTAGAGGAAGATAGCAAACACATGTCAAAAATAGATGTAACAGTTGAACAGATTGCTGCAGACATTTTAAGTAAAGATAATTATGAATTGAGTAATGTTGCAGAGGAAAACCTTGTAATGCTTGAAAAAAAAAATGACACAGGAAAGGAAAAGGTTCCAGTCACAGTCGAAGTGAAGTTGGATATAAAAGACAATATGATAGGAGCAACTGTTAAGAATTCACAGCAGAGTGTAAAGTCTCCTGTGTCAAATAAATTGGATAGTAGACAGCTCCCTGATCTGGGTTTATTAGATACGTCTCTATTGAGAAAAGAGGATAACCATGTGAATCTTAAAAAACAAGATGACACAAGCAAGAAGAATGTTCCCGTCACAGTT
This sequence comes from Gari tellinella, assembly GCA_922989275.2. Classification (NCBI taxonomy): domain Eukaryota; kingdom Metazoa; phylum Mollusca; class Bivalvia; order Cardiida; family Psammobiidae; genus Gari; species Gari tellinella. Next base: position 63,599,951 of record OV277860.1, on the reverse strand, counting down.
GAAGTGAAGTTGGATATAAAGGACAACATGATAGGAAGTACATCTAATGTGAACTCAATGGTCAGGAACAGTGATGATTTCATGACGATGTATACAGATACAATGGCAAATGAATTAGCTGGGATAGGAGATTCCAACATTTTAGGAACAACTGTAAAGGGTTTAGAAAAGTCAAAGAAGAGCGTTAAGTCTACTGAGTCAAATAAATCAGATAGTAAGAAGCGCTCTGATCTGGGACTATTTGATAGAAAGAAGCACTCTGATCTGGGACTATTGGATAGTAATAAGTGCTCAGATCTTGGACTATTAGATACGTCTCTAATGAGAGAAGAGGACATTAATAACATTATGACATTGGTGAGGAGGCGCTGGGAATCATCCGGTACTCCATTAGAGGATACCAATCTAACAACTGCTACCACATATAGACTGAGAACTGCAGCAAAAGGACTGAAATGCTCGGACGGTTATCTTGAAGGGGAGAAATTGTGCTCCCTTAATTTAAGAGACAGTGAAATAAACAGTACATGTAGCCGGACTAAGGATCTACGTTCGACAGACTATGACAGAAGATTGAAGGATTTTCACCAGAGCCATGTTGAAGTGATGCATGACCTATATCACAGGTAATCATAGAAGACATGGCTTCAAATAAAGGGGCTATTCTCAGGGCTCCAGATAAGAGGAGTTTAAATTGAACAAATCCAGATTCAAACTCACTTCATCACAAAATCCTATGGTGTAACTACTCATTAGAATTGTCTCGAAGAGTTGTGACACCATAGGGTTTAATTTTAGTTTTTGAAATATTCCCCTTATCTGCATGGGGTAAACCCATTACCATATGGCCTGTTTTTAGAGTTAAAGAAAGATGATCACTTAAAGTAGGTTGAAAGTAAAGCAGAATGTGCCTTAAGGCTCATTCTGCTTTACATTCAGCCTGATTTAAAGTTTAAGATAAAATCTTCTAGGATATAGAAAATATTTCTTATGATACATTTTCATGGCTGTATGAAAGGGAACACTTTTCTTCACTGGAGTAATGATTATAGACGTAAAAGGGTGTATTTATGGGGGAGTGGGTTAAAGCAATGTGAAAGTAAAGCAGAATGCTTTAAGCTACTGTCTATTAGAAAATAGAAATATTTCTTATGATACATATTCATGACTGTATAAATTTGGAACTATTTTCTTAAATGGAGGAATATATTTTAAATGCGTATAAATGCATATCTATTGGGTAAATGGTTAAATTATATGATGTGGCTGTTTATTAGAAGGAACCATTCTAATGAGTGGTCAAAACATATGCTTTATCCGAGACATAAAAAGAAAAGTTTGAAATATCTTTAGTCAGCTTCCTGGTATATTGAGAGTCCTGTGCAGTGCTGTAAATTTAACTGATCAGTAACATTAGATTATTCAGGGCTCCAGATAATGGGAATATTTCAAAAACTAAAATATTTATTTCTTAATTAAACCCTATGGTGTTACTTACTACTCATTAGATCGTCTTCAAAGAGACTATTCTAATGAGTATTTATTTACACCATAGGATTTTGTGCTGAAATGAGTGAGAAAATATTAAAGTTGTTCAGTTTACTCATTCTTATCTGGAGCCCTGAATACTTGATTAATAAAATTACATGCAAGCTGTGAACAACAATGATAAAAATATAATTTGAGTTTGTTATTTGATACTGGCAGTCAAACTTGGGTATCTAAAAATCAAACTTTAATGCTCACAATTATATTTCTTCAGTTTTAAACTTTGATTGTAATATTTTAAGCTTAGCCACTTTAAACTTTGAATTACAGATATATGTTTGACTGAAAGTAATAAATTCAAAGCCAGTTTGAGATATCAAAGTTTGACTGTATTTAAGATTTGAACCCATTACCCCATAGCATTTTTCTAGTATTGAAGATAGGTGACCACTTAAAGTAAGTTGAAAGTAAAGCAGAATGCACCTTTGGGTGCATTCTGCTTTACTTTCAGCCTGCTTAAGCTACCATCTGCTAGGATACAAAGTATATTTATTCTTCACTGAATTTATTGGAACTATTTTCTTCAGTGAAGGAATAAATTTGAGGCGTAAAAATATGTATTTATGGGGTAATGGGTTAAAGTGGGATAATGGTTACAAGAGAGATAGGTACTAACAGGGCTTCAACAAAGAGCGCTTGGCTGAATTAGTCATCTGTTAATGCATTGATCAACTTTTGAATATTTATAATCAATGCAGTACCCAATAGCCAGTTTCTAGTATTAGAAGGTAGTTGACCACTTACAGCAGGTTAAAAGTAAAGCCGAATGCACTTTTAGGCACATTCTGCTTTACTTTCAGCCTGCTTTTTAAGGGCTGGTTTTATTTTGAAAATATTTAACAGTGCAAATCCAGATCAGGATCTTTAAGGTATGTGCAAAGTATGCTTACTGGTACATTGTATTTGGATCCAGCACAGAATGGGTTAACCCTTTCCTCCCTGAAATCTCAAATGGACAATTCTAATTTTCTACTAAGTCTAGTCCATTTTTAGCTCACCTGGCACGTAGTGCCAAGGTGAGCTATTTTGATCGTCCTCTGTCCTCTGTCCGTCGTCGTTTGTTCGTTTGTTCGTGCGTCGTTCGTCGTCAACAATTTCTTTAAACAACATCTCCTCCGAAACTACTAGATAGATTTTTACCAAACTTGGCCTGAATTATCCTTATATGGTCCTCTTTCAAAGTTGTTCAAGCATTTCCGGTCCTTTGTATATCTAGGTCACAGGAGCTAAAAATAGATTTTTTCAAAGAAAACTTAAAAAATCTTCTAGTCTGAAACCACAGTACCCTGAGCTTAGATATTTGGCGCAAAGCATCACCTTCAGGTCCTCTATCAAGATAGTACAAATTATGTCCCTGGGGTAAAAAATGACCCCGCCCCGGGGGTCGTAATTTTACATAGAGTTATATTGTGAAATCTTAACATCTTTTTCTCTAAAACTTATATGGCCAGAGCTTTGATATTTGGCTTGATGACATTTCTAGAAGCCCTTAACCAATATTGTAAATATGGTTCAGGTCCGTTGCATATCTAGGTCACAGGAGCTAAAAATAGATATTTTCAATGAAAACTTAAAAAATCTTCTTGTCTGAAACCACAGGACCCTGAGCTTACATATTTGGCACAAAGCATTGTCTTCAGCTCCTCTATCAAGATTGTTCAAATTATGTCCCATGGGTAAAAAATGACCCCGCCCCTGGGGGGGTCGTAATTTTACATAGAGTTATATAGTGAAATATTCTTCTCTGAAACTACTATGGCATGAGCTTTGATATTTAGCATAGTGACACTTTTAGTTTTAGATGTTCTTTATCAATCATTGCTGAAATGGTTCAGATCTGTTGCATATCTTGGTCATATTAGCTAAAAATAGATTTTTTTCAATGAAAAGTCTTTCTGTCTGAAACCATCCATGTACAAAATATTTGACAGCACATTTAATTTTCAAGTTCATCAGTAAGATTTTTGAAATTATGTCTCTGGGGACGGGTAAAAAATGATCCCACCCCAGGGGTATTGTGACCCTTGTGTTGGTTTTTCCAGGTGAGCGATATTTAGGCCCGCATGGGCCTCTTGTTTACTTTTTTGGGTTGATTTTTACAATATTTGTCAAAATGACAGTGTAGACACTGATCAGAGGGCTCCTTAAGGAGTCCTCTGATCAGGGTCTACACTGTTTGCATAGGACAAGACAGTGTACTCATCACTGGTACGCTGTTTGCAAATGACGCATAAATGCGTGACTAGGGTTCAAAGAGTTAACAGCTATTTTGTCTCATTTTACAGACAGAATGTAGAGTATCAAAAGTTGAGGTCGAGTCGTCACCTGTTACCAATGGTGAAACAAAACAGGTTAATGCAGATGAGCCACGATCACAAAAGGTCCAGGACTCGACTGCTGAGGGAACAACGTCATGAATACGAGGCTTATAAGGCTAGCCTATGTGACACTAAGTCACAGGGTAATCCAGTGCATTTACAAGGATACCTGAACCAAAAAGCCAGAGACATAGAACAGGGAAAGTATGGCCCTGTTAAGAGGGTGACTCTGAGGAAAGCTGCGGTTAAAGAAACAAATCACAGAAAGACTGTAGTAAATGTGTTCCTGCCTGAGGTTATTGGCAAGGCAATAACTCTTGAGGATGATATATTTGATAAGTTTTACCCATATTGACTCTTTCCTCCCCATATGGACCATAGGATGCCTTCACCCCAGGGCTCCGAGGTTATAAAGCATTTGAGTTGAGTCTTTCTCAAGCATGTGATTGGTCAGATTTGAGCTTAGACTCAAATCTGACCAATAAATGGTCGAGAACACAATCAGACTCAGCTTAAAAGCTTTATAACCTAGGAGCCAGGGCTCCAGATAAGAGGGTATACATATCGAACAAACCCAACATTTTCTCCTTCTTGTCATCAATTCTTTGAATCCTATGATGTAACTCAAATAGGCAATTCTCTTGAGTAGTCGCACCATAGAGTTTAACTCATTACCCCAGTCTGTTTCTAGATTTTGAAGACAGGTGACCACTTAAAGCAGGTTGAAAGTAAAGCAGAATGGGCCTAAAGGCCCATTCTGCTTTACTTTCAGCCTGCTTTCAGTCACCATCTACTACGTAGGATATAGAAAACATTTCTTATGATGCACATAATGGCCTAAGGCCTTCATTGCTACATTTGTATATCAATTATTTTTTCAACAATTTTCTTCAGTGGAGGAATAAATTTAAGGTGTAAAAAGGCCTATTTATGGGGAAATGGCTTCAAGCAGTTTATGCAGATTTTAGCTTGTGAAGTACTTCCCTTATCTGGAGCCCTGTTTCACCGCTGCCTTCACCATTGGACGTCGCTAACCTGTGCTGATGAAGATTAATTCTCAAATAAGAATTTACAGAAATCTGATTGTTTCACATTGAGTTGTGTCAGAAAGTGAATCTTAATTCTAGTAAAAAGTAAGGCAGATTCAGAAAGCTGTTGTTTTACTGTTATCTTGCTAAATAACCCATTACCCCATAAATACACCTTAGTATGCCTTTAATTTATTCCTCCACTGAAATAAATAGTTCAACATTATACAGTTTTTGATATACACTAACACAATTCTTTTTATATCTACTTTGATATATACAGTCTGAGTCGGGCGCATTCTGCTTTACTTTCAACCATGCTGTAAGTGGTCACCTATTGTCAATACTAGAAATAGGCGACGGAAAAAAGTGTTTGAAGCAGGTTTAAAGTAAAGAAGAATGCCCATATTCTGCTTAACTTTCAGCCTGCTTTAAGCTACGATCAGCTAGTTTATAGAAAATATTACTTACATTTTACAATACATATCCGTGAATGTATAACAAGGAACTATTTTCTTCAGTGGAAGAATAATTCAAATGTGTTAAAATGTGGATCTATAAAGGGAATAAAGAGTTAATATAACCCTTAGTGCATTCTCTTGCTTCTATAACCCATTACCCCATAAAAATGCCTTTTTATGCCTTTATTTTATTTTTTCACTAAAGAAAATGGTTCCAATTTATACAGTTATGAATATGTATGATAAGAACTATTCTCTATATGCTAGTAGATGGTAGCTTAAAGCAGGCTGAAAGTAAAGCAGAATGTGCCTAAGGTGCATTTTGCTTTACTTTCAACCTGCTTTAAGCGGTCAGTTATTTTCAAAAATAGAAACTACATATTGGGTAATTGGTTAAATAAATCTGTTGGGTTGCCTATATTAGCTCGGATACACTATTAGCCATTCATGAGAAAACCAGACATGTTGCAATGAAAAACATATAGACCACGGGTGGACTGATGTCTAGTGCATTAGACTGTTAATCCAAGGGTGATGAGTTTGATGCCCGACCAATGCCTTTGGATTAGACTTTAAAAAATCGAAGTCCCATGTATCAGTGCTGTACACAAAGCTTGTAAAGAACCAAAGAGCTCTCTTGAAAGGAAGTAGCCACTCAGTTTGGTCTGAAGACTGAAGCTTGGTCTAAACTGTTTTAAAATGCAACAAGTCTTGTTTGCTCATTACAGTTTTATGTTGCCTAACTAAATGTAAGACTGCAGACCTTGATCAGGGGCCCGTTTCATAAAACTTTGTACAAAAAAGGTTGTTGTAAGTCAGATTATTAAAGTCTCATTTATTATTTATTTATTTCTCCATCTAATCCTGTCTTGTGACATCTCTTTGGAATCGTCTTGAATAGATTAGATGGAGAAATCAGAAATTTAATGTATTTTAAAGTTTTGACTTACAAGCGATTTTGTGTTAAGAAGTTTTGTGAAACAGGCCCTTGACACCAAGCTTGAGATGAAGACTAAGCTTGGTCTAAACTTGTTTGGAGATGCAGTATGTCTGGTTTTCTCATGACATGGTCAGATCTTGTTTATTCCCATTTACCAGACTATATTTTGTGTTCTCTGGATCCTTGGTACATGATTACCCTCTAGACTTTATAGGTTTTGAAGACAGATGACTTCTTAAAGCAGGTTGAAAGTAAAGCAGAATGCCTCTTTAGGCACATTCTGCTTTAATTTCAGCTTGCTTTAAGCTAACATCGGCTAAGATATGCATGTACTAAACATTTCAGATTTATTTCTTATCTTATATATTCATGGATTATTTTTTCTTCAATTGTAAAATAAATTGAAGGCGTAAAAAGGATTTTTTAAAGGGTAATGGTAAAGTTGTTTTGTATGAAAATAAGCAGCTAGTTGAAACCCCATTATACTTTCACATGCTTTGGGCGAATTTGTGATCCACTTGACCAATAGCTTGGATCCAAATAAGAACTTTGCATCTTTATAATCTGGGCACAAACTATTGACACTAATTGATGATTAATCCTAACAGAATGGGAAAACAAAATAACTATCATCAATCTTTACGGCTTTGAATCTGTGAATATAAACACAAAAATCTGAAATTAAAATATTAACACGACCATGGTATGAAATAAGTTTTTGTTTTCTTGTGCCAGAACAAACTGATGTATGTTTGTTGATAGCTAAAGGTACAATTTTGAATTGCATTCAAATCTAAATATCTCCAATTTTGTTCTCTTAAATTTTGACAATTCAATCAAGCCCACTAAAGTCGAACATACCCATATTTCTAAGCCACATTTTATATTTGAAATATGGGTGAGTTCGACTAAATTGAGCTCAAGATAAAGAGGTTTGATTATGTTTCATCAGGATCCAGGATCCAACTTGGATCCAACTTGTTTGCAAATGTTAGTGTTTGGCTTGGCGATGAAGGGTTTAAGATGCATTTTGCAATTTATGTCAAACAGTTTGGCACCAGATCTGAGACATTTTGTGTCTAGTTCTAATCAGTATCAACTTTTTATGCCCCCGCGACAATCAATCAGGGGCCTACTGTTTTATCCCTGTCCGCCCGTTTGTTAGTCGGTTTGTACGTCTGTCCCACATACAGTACATACTTTGTCCGGCTAACTTCTCCTACAATTTTCAAGCTTCAACCTAATAAGTTGGCAGAGTGTTTGCACATATACCATAGATGTCCATGTGAACAGGATTTTGATCTGCTTTAATGTTTCAAAATATTACAGTCAGTTGAACTTAGTCAAATTTTTGCTAACGGGGTCATCTCTCTTGTTTGACATACAAAATGTATATTATGTGTTTATAGATTAGACAAACATGACATTTAGGAAACATGACAGGTGTAAAGCAGACTGGGTTTATCCACAGGTACTTCACACATACTTTATTATCTATTATCACCACCCCCCTTTTAAAAAAAAAAAAAAAAAAAAAAATTTTTTAAAGGGGGGGAGGGGGTTCATAGATAATAAAGTATGTGTCAAGTACCTGTGGGTTTATCAAGCAGACTACAGAAAAATCTCTCAATTAGGACCACTAAAAAGAAAGCTAATTGATTGAATAACAGACAGGTGACAGCTTAACCCATTACCCCATAAATACACCTTTAATTTATTCCTCCACTGAAGTGAATAAGTCCACCTCATACAGTTATCATAAGAAAGATTTTTTATATTTGAGCAGATGGTAGCTTAAAGCAGTCTGAAAATAAAGCAGAATGTGCCTTGAGGCACATTCTGCTTTACTTTCAACCTGCTTTACGTAATCACGTCTTCAAAACTAGAACGGGCTATATTATTGGGTAATGGGTTAAAGCAAGGAGTTTACTGTTTTACTGTAACCTTGCTTTAAGCAATCACCTCAAGTCTTTAGTTTGAACAATATTTTATTCAGAAGAAAAGGATTGGACAACAGGCAAAGCCTATGTGAGTCCTTTCCAATTTTTTTTTCTTTTAGTTTAAACAATAAGTCAAGTCTTTAACACCTAAACATTTACATAATTAAGTGGTTGTAAAAGAGGAGTTTTACTGTACATAATATTATGTATATTGTTCTAATGTACATATATACATGTACAAGTTGTTTGTAAATGAGCTAAGTGAAATAAAGTATTTGTATGAACCAACAACAGGTTTATTTTTTCTTTCCCCCCCTGTTGTTTGATTCCTAAATAGATGTTTTCAATTATCTAAAAAAGGCTAGCATAATTATAAGGACTGGCAAAAAGTACTTGAAAGGGTTTAAACATATCTTCCAATACTTTTGTTGTATTACAAGTAGAACCATTCAGTGTCCCAAGTGGCTATTTGACATGTACATACATGTACTTTGAAGTTGGATAATGGCTTATTTGTCTGATGATAAACATTTGAGGAAATATAAAACTTAAAAACAAGGAAACTATTAGACCATGTGCGGATATAAAGCAGGGACCGGGGGATCCAGGTTCACACCTTCCTCCAAACATGTTGCAGCTCCTATAGGAGTTTTCTGTTTTACTTTCATTTTGCTGTAACAAACAGTACCAGTGAGTATTTACATTCACCCCATTCAATTCCATTGAACAAAATGACGATTAATTTGTATAAAAGCAATTTATCTAGGGATGGGACTTTTGGATACCTGTCACAGAGGAGGTGGGTTTATGGATCTGCTCTCTGCGAATCATTTTGTTAAAATGAACTGATTTTTATCGGCGTTTAAGCGAAATAAAAAGCAGAAAATGATCGGCAAATTTACCATGAATGGCTAGCGTGATTCATGGAATTTGCTGTTCAATTTTAGTACCTATATTAATATGTTGATGTAGATGCACACTTAAAGATGTTATTGCAAAGAAGACACACACCACCAAACATCAAATATTGTACCTGGTAAGAATATACTTGCCCAATGCAAACAGTGTAGACCCAAATCAGAGGGTTTCTAAAAGAGCAATATATGGCAAAATCAACCCTAAATAGTAAACAAGAGGGCCATGGCCCTTAATTCGCTCACCTGAGGTCATTGTGCCTTAGCTTAATAGGCAAGACAACATTTTAATATAGCTGTAAATGGAATTATCTTGCAGACAAAAAAAACCATGACAAATTGGAATAACTTAAAAAAACATTGTTGGCAGAGTTATGGACCTTATCCATGACACTTCTTCTTATCAAGCTACATGTATTTCCATATGATTATTTATTGCGCACTGCTTTACTTTCAACCTGCTTTAAGTTATCATCTACTAAGATATAGATACTATTTCTTATATCTTACATGTTTATGACTGTATAAAGTGGAATTATTTTCTGTAGAGGAGGAATAAATTAAAGGCGTAAAAAGGCATATGTATGGGGTAATGGGTTAACATCAGTAGAACTGGAGTTATCTCAAAGACAAGAAAATATGACACTGGGAAATATCTCAAAAATGACATTGACCTTTGTAGGGCATGACCCAAGTTATAAAGTTTCTAACTTTAACAAAGTTATGGCTAAGATTAAAGTTGTGGACTGACAGACAAACAAATGGACAAACAGACAAAAAAGCAGACAGACAAAAACAATATGCCCCCAACTGCAGGGCATAAAACTATAGCAGACACCATATGCTGCTGTTTACAGTGAACCTCATCAGCTGACCAGCTGACCTGAGTTCAGTTATGTAACTCTGCCAGTAGGAAATTTGACTAGGGTCTAACTCTTATAATGCTGAATTGCTGTCTGCTATACATATTTTGAATGTGAATTATGACCTAGATATTTAACCGACCAGAACCATTTGAACAAACTAGGTAAAGGACATTTAGAAGTGTCACCATGCCAAATATCAAAGCTCTGGCCATATTAGTTTCAGTGGAGAAGACGTTTGAAATTTTCACTATATAACTCTATGTAAAACTGTGACCCCCGGGGCGGGGCCAATTTTGACCCCAGGGGCATAATTTGAACAAACTTTATAGAGGACCTGTAGATAATGTTATGTGCCAAATATCTAAGCTCTGGCCCTTGTAGTTTCAGACAAGAAGATTTTTTAAGATTTCCTTTTTTTTTCACTTTGGTTGCCATAGCAACCAGAGTTCTATATTGTTTTCAATTCTTTGAACAAATTTGAAAGAGCTTGACCCAAGGAACATTCCTGTAAAGTTTGGTTGAAATCTGTTCAGCCGTTTAGGAGAAGATGTCATTTGAAGCAATTGTTAACGACGACGCACGACGGACGACGACGGACACAGGGCCATCCCAATAGCTCACCTTGAGCCTTTGGCTCAGGTGAGCTAAAAATGTACGAAATATAATAGAAATTGGAAAAAACAAATGCCATTGAACATTTTAGGTTTTAATGTCTTAAAAAGAGGACAGAATAGTAGGCCATCAATTCTGTTTAACTCATTATCCCCTGAAAATTCCAATGCACAAATCAAGTTTGCAACAAAGGCTGGTCCATTTTAGACTATTTTTTTTTTTTATATAATAATTATATATACATGTAATATATTGCAAAATGACAAAGAGTGAAGGCCCTGAATAGAGGGCTCCTGCGTTTGCATTAGACAAATGTACCCTTCACAGGTATACTTTTGGTAAAGGACGCATATATGCGTCACTAGGGCCAATTGAGTTGAGGAGAAATGGAAACAAAAACTGTATGGTTTTAACCCATAAATATACATTTTTACGCCTTTAATTCACTCCTCCTCCATAGAAAATAATTACACTTTATACAGTCGTAAAATAAGAAACATTTTCTATATTATAGTTGGTAGTAGCTTAAGGCCCATTCTGCATTACTTTCAACCTGCTTTAAACTAGAAACAGGCTATGATGTAAGGGGTTTAACTATCTGAGCATTTGTTTCAGTTATTTTGAGTAAAAAAAACAACAATCAAACACAACTTAAATGGTTACTATATTTAAGTGTGTTATTCAAACAGGAAAAAGATCCTTCAAGACGTTTTGGGTTTAATTTCTTCCCGCTCTTGATAGAAAAATGATTTAACAAGGAAGAAGCATGAAAGGACTCTTTCCTCCCGGAAACTTCAAATAGACAGGTCCAGTTTCCAGTTTAGTATAATCCATTTTTGGCTCACCTGGGCCACCCTTCGTCTGGTATCCGTCATAGGTCGTCCGTTTCACATTTTCAAACACCATCTCCTCTAAAACCACTGACCCGATTTCAACCAAACAGAAGCATCAGTGACAAGGGGGAACGAAATGTTGTTCAAAGATTCTTGCTAGAGTTATTCCCCCTGCTTAGGGGCTAGTTTTTCTAACTTGACCGTATAGACAACATTTAATGCATAAAAGCTTTAAAAATCATCTTCTCAGAAACTAATATAGCTATGATCCAAGGTACATATTTATAATTGTGTAAGTTTGAACTATATTCCTCAATAGGTGAATAAACTAGAGGTGTAAAAAGGTGTTTTTATGGGGTCATGGGTTAAGTAAGCATTAAAAAGATTGGTTGTACAATAGCGCTCTTCAAAAAATAATTTTGTCATTCAATTGGCCAAATAAATTGGTCACTTGATAGATATATTTTCGGGATATGTGCATCTGCAATATACAGATAGAAACATGCTTGTTTTTAAGCCTCCAAAAGGGTTACTAAGTTTAATGGGCTCAGGGCAGTGGACTTGTGCAAGTCAGCATGTGTACATTTTGTCCAGAGCATATTTCCTTTACAACATCAGCTAGGGATACCAACTTTTGTTTGTGAGAATATCTTGGCCTTCTTGGGTTGTCGAAGTGTCCTGTAACATTTTCAGGTCAATGATAGAAAAAATGTCCAAGTGTATTTCCTGTAAGTATGTACATGTATATCAGCTAGGAATACCAAATGTACACATCATTTTTGTGGGAAATTGGTTTTCCAGAACAAATTATATACTATGAATGACATTTATAAGTTTATTCAGTAGTCTTGTGAAGCATCTGAGCATAAATATATTAATATGTACATGCATATACATGAATGTCATAAAACAATATCAAGACTATAAAGACAAAGAAAACTAAATTTCTAGTATGTAATTTATTAAAACTCAAACACCATATTCAATGATACCAAAAGAAAGAATATAAATATGAGCCATGTCAAACAGATCTCTAGACAATGCAAATACTGTAAAACCTCCGTATTATGACCACTAAATTAAATGAATTATATGGTGTTTAAAACGGGTGGCTGCTTAAAGGAAGGTGACAGTAAAACAGAATGCTCCTTTAGGAGCTTTCTGTTTTACTATCACCTTGCTTAAGCTTTCACTTGTCCTTTATACAATCCTCATTCGTTTTTCATGGTCCTAATATAGAGGTTTTACTGTAGTATCAATCCAATGAATATCACCTACAATATTGGTAGTAAGGAATCTGATCAGGGTCTACCTTGTATGTCAACCATAATGGTTAACAGTGATTAGTTCTCTAGCACTGTAAATATAAAAAAGGCCTGTCTAGACAATGTGTTCCCAAATTCTGCAGCAGATAAGGTTTTATACTGTCTGAAGGCCTGTATTCTCACTTAAACCCATAGCCTATATCTAGTTTTAAATACAGATGACCACTTAAAATAGGTTGAAAGTATTAATTTCGATAAGCCTAAGTCAAACATTCCTGTATTTCAAAGTTAAAATATGGCTAAGCCACCTTTAACTTTGAAATATGGGTATGTTCCAACTAATGCGAGTCCAAAGTATCGAGTTTGACTGTACTAGAAACACACATAGGATGCATAAGTAGTATGGAACACACTGTGGAAGTATGGCACCCATTCATAATCCTTACGTTCCTCTCATTTTCAACGCTTGTGCTAAGAATGTGGCCGTCATGTCGAGATAACTTGTATCCTTCTTGCAACAACTTGTGTCTTGGACCAATCATTTTTTTCCCTGCATTAACCCTTAGCCTGCCACTCACGACTATAGCTCCATATGCAAATAGCTTGGATCCGGATGAGACGCCGAGTAACTCGGCGCGTCTCATCCGGATCCAAGCTGTTTGACACTCGGACAACCTTTTCCGCAATTTTGAGCAACTTTGAAGCTCTTTGAAACTTGAAGCAGACGAGAAATATAGCAGACGAGAATTTATTTGGCGGGCTAAGGGTTAATAAACAGTCATTTCTGACTTGTGAATAGATCTACCTTGTATTGGGAGTAGGGCACACTTTCCTATTTGCATTTCTTGGGAAATCATAGAGTTTGTTGCACATGATAAACATTCTTTAGGTATTAGGGGTGTCCTGCAGTCTTGAAATTTTCTTGCAAAGAATGTTTGTTGACCACGTGTTTTGTTTTGCCACAGACAGCCTGTAGAGTGATGGAATAGCTAGTTGTGATCATTGTTTAATTTGTTACCTTATAAATATGCCTTTTTATGTGCATTCTGCTTTACTTTCAACCTACTTTTAGTGGTCAACTGTCTTTAATACTAGATAAGGCTATGGGGTAATGGTTTAAGATAGACAGTTGCTTGAAACAGACTGAAAGTAAAATAGAAATTTCGCTCAGAGGTCGTGCTTTACCTCTAGCCAGAGTTGTCAGATAGACACTAAAGCTTGCCGGAGGCACATTTCGCAACTGAAAGGTAGGGGCTGGGGGTCAAGGTCTCACATTTTAAACATGGATGGAAAGGTCTTGTCCATATACACATGCATACCATAATATTATATAAAATCATATGAGTTACAAGCATTTTTCGAAACCTAAACACAGATTTGGAAACCTCGTAAGCCTAATTTTCAAGGTAGTTAAAGGTCACTGTAGTCAAACCTTTTGCTTGCATGGAAAGGTCTTGTCCATAAACATATGCAACTACCAAATATGAAAGCAATACCTCAAGACACACAGATTTCGAAACCTAAATGCAGGTGGTAAGTTTACTAGGGTTACATGTGCACATATCATTATGGAAAGGTATTTTCCATATAAGGAGCATACCAAATATGAAAGCAATATCTCAACAGACATTGAAGTTATCAGTATTTTCTTAAAACCGTTTATGCCATTCATGCTGCCGTGTCAACAAGGACGACTACACAAGGATAATGACAAAAGATCGGATTGTACTTGGTACAGGCAAGCTAAAACTCCAATGTATATGCAGATATTTATACTAATCAAGTGTACAATCTGAATTGCATTCACAACTTAACAAGTTTGACTGTAGAAATTTTGGATTGTTACTGCCTTCATGTAAAGTACACACTAACATATCAGACAATACTATTGTATGTAGCTTTCATGTAAAGTACAAACTAAAATATCATACAATACTATTGTATGTAGCTTTCATGTAAAGTACAAACTAAAATATACAATACTTTTGTATGTAATTTCATGTAAAGTACATACTAACATATCAGACAATACTATTGTATGTAGCTTTCATGTAAAGTACAAACTAAAATATCATACACTACTATTGTATGCAGCTTTCATGTAAAGTACAAACTAAAATATACAATACTTTTGTATGTAATTTCATGTAAAGTACATACTAACATATCAGACAATACTATTGTATGTAGCTTTCATGTAAAGTACAAACTAAAATATATGACAATACTAATCTCAATACATTATGTACTTGGCAGCGACAGCGAGTTTCAAACTCGGGCTACACTGAATAAATACAAATACAGTCGAACTTCGCTATCTCAAACTCAGTTATGTCAAACATACTTGTATTTCAAAGCTTAAACGTGGCTAAGTCACGTTTTAACTTTGAAATACCGGTATGTTCTACTTAACCGTGCATGAAATAATGTAGTTCATTATGTCGACATGGGATAGTTCAAGTTAAGCGAGTTCGAGATATGGAAGTTCGACTGTATCAACATCTTATACAATAATACCTTACCTCATTTTAAAAATTTAACTCATTGAAACCTAGTGATGAGTATACAGTAAAACCTGCCTATTAAGACCACTGAACTGTGATAAGTATGTTTTAGCTCTACACCTGAGCTAGCTCAGGGTGAGCTTTTGCAATCCTTGAATGTCCGGTGTACGTCGTCAACAATTTTAGTGTTAACACCCTAATGATCACAATATTTATCCAATCTTTCTCAACCTTGCTTAGATTGTTTTTTACCATAAGAGTTCAGATGAGTTTGATTATGGTTGAAATCAAACCAATAGATCAAGAGCTATCTACCTTTGAACTGCTGAAAATGCCATATTTAACAGTTTTAAAATGCTAGAGCAGGTCACAATTTTTATCCAATCTATCTCAAACTTGCGTAGATTGTATATGACTATAAGGGTTCAGATGAGTTTGATTATGGTAGAAATGAGACTAATAGATCGAGAGTTATATCTACCTAAATGAATTGCTGAAAATGCCATATTCAAGGGTGTTTACACGCTAGAGTCCACAATTTTTATCCAGTCTTTTTCAAAAGTGCTCATATTGTATATGACCATGAGAGTTCAAATAAGTGTGTTTATGGTTTAAAACGGAACAATAAAGTAAGAGTTATCTGCCCTTGAATTGCTGAAAATGACATATTTTACAGCGTTTACACTCTTGCAACTAGTTTTCAATGGATTTTGATAATACTTGTACACAAAATATATATATAAGTTTTTGAAGGGGTGCAATTATTGTTGAAATCTAATCATTGTTGCAATAGTTATCTGCCCTTGATATTCTTTGAAATGCTAGAAAAGGCTTCATTTCAGTATTGTATAGGCTCTAGCTATCTGCCCTTGATGTACATACTCTACTATACTAGAATTATGAGGTTGTATTCCAAAATTGTTTACATGCTTTACTACAAATTTGAATTGATTTAGATTAAAACGGGTGAAACTCAAAGGTAAAGCTATCAGGCTTCATTACAACAGGTGAACGATATCAGGGCCTATAAGGCCCTCTTTTTAAGGCAGATGACTGTTTAAAGCAAGGTGAAAGTAAAACAAAGCTCCTTTCTGTTTTACTTTCATCTTGCTTAAAGCTGTCACCTGTCTTTCATGCAATCAATTAGCCTTCTTCTAAGTGGGTCGTAATAAAGAGGTTTTACTGTACAATGAATACTGATTGAAGCTGAGTTACACAAGGATGTATATTCTAACCAATATTTTAGTGTTTTAGAATTGCAGCTGATTACATTTTATGAAGCAAGTTATTTTCATCTTTTATTCAAAGAGTTCAATGAAATATAAAATACCCTGTCCCATAACATAGTAAGCCTAAACATGCTGAATTTATTTCACCGACTACGAGCGTTATCTACAAACATTCTAAGTTGGGTATAATTACAGTAAAACCTCTCTATTACCACCACTAAATTTTAATTATTATTAGGTGTTTATCAGAGGTGGTTGTTAAAGCAAGGTGAAAGTGAAACAGAAAGCTCCTTTTGGAGCTTTCTGTTTTACTTTCATCTTGCTTTAAGCTTTCACCTGTCACTTAAACAATCAAATAGACTTCTTAGTGGCCATAATAGAGAGGGTTTACTGTATGCAGAAACATATCAGTAATCAAGTGAATCATGTGACACATAGAATAAATACTGACCATGCCAAATATTTTGCATGGACACTCTTGATATAAATATTTTGTAAATACATGTATCTTGAATACTTTTCTCTGCATTCAACAGAACTATGTAGCTCCCTCTCTACAACATAGGAGACACAGATTGTTCGGAGGATTGTTACAGGGAGAGAAAATTAATAATCTCAAGAGTGCTGAGCATGACTTGGAATACTTTTGTAAATAGTTTGAATCCATCTCAGACACCACGTTTCTCTGAGTCAGATCTCGATTCAAACTGTTTGTCACTCGTATTTTTGTTTCTGCTTGCAAATCAATTTTAAAAGATGCAGAAAAAATACACTTATTTGTAAAAGTGCAGAAAAAATACACTTTTTATAAAAAATGCAGGAAAATGCGCATTTAAAGTGTACTTTGGTAAAAAGTGAATTTTTCTCGAGAAAGGAATCCAACATGTAACTTTGAGAAAAAGCAGCAGGTAACAATTTTAAGCACTGTATACATTAACAGCATTGTGAAAGTACAGCTAGTCTTGTATTGAGTGACCATTCAATAGCAGACCAATGGGGAGTCTTTGATACAGGTGGTTGCTTAATGCAGGATATTGTATATGAAACAAAAAGCTGCTATAGGAGATTTCTGCATGATTTTAATCCTGCATTAGGCAGTCACCTGTTTCGGAATATCATTATTTCTTCATTGATCGGCCAGTTGATGTAAGTCTGAATCTATTAATAAGTCAATTTATCACATAAACATGTAAAATATACATTGCAATATAAATTGTATGGCACAGTGTGCATATAATATATTAGTTTACGAAACACTGTATTACTACTTTGACTTTAACAAAAGTTTAGTTCAACAAACTTGGAAGGCCACAGGTCAACAAAACAGTTTCAAGTTTCCTTTAGGGTTTATATACATATGCATGTAATTTCTTTCTCCCAAGCAACCCAAAACAAAATGTTTCACATTATTAACACATTCAACCCTAGCGACAAGTATATTCATCATTTACAAACAGTTTAACTGTGAAAATTACACTTGTACTATACAAACAGTGTAGACCCTGATCAGGGTCTACACTGTTTGTCATTTGAAATATATAGTTAAATCCAACCCTAAAAAGTCAAAAATGAACTTGAATTATTTTGAAAATGGAATTTTCCATTAAAAATTTCAGAGGAGAATGAGTTAACAGTGACTCAGGATAAGACAGATGAAGCAGCTTGTAGCATGAGCAAATCCATTTTTTAAATTTTGATTGTTACGTCATATTGACGTCATGCCATCATAATGATGTAATTCTGTAAATGAAACTGAGTACAGTCCAACTTTGATATCTCGAACTCAGTTAAGTAGAACATACCCGTATTTCAAAGTTAAAACCTGGCTAAGCCACGTTTTAACTTTAAAATATGGGTATGTTCGACTGAAACGAGCATGAAATAATGCAGTTCATGTGTCAAACTATCGGAAAGTTCGAGTTAATTGAGTTCAACTTAATCAAGTTCGAGATATCGAAGTTTGACTGTATCAAATAATCATTTCAGTCAATAAGAAGCGATATTTAGATTTAATTGTAAATGAAAAATTGAATATATAGGCTTTACACAACATATGCTGACATGTTGTTTTTCTTTATAAATTTTGTTTTGATACTGTTTATGGATGAATGAAACCGAAAAACAGCGATAACAAATCATTTTCTTAATAGCTGAGACAAAACAGATCACTTATTTTGGCATAATCCTTAAAAGTGCATATGGAGTAGCTTGTGAAGCTTGTCATCCATTATAGAATCATGATATTTGTAAAGGCACATGAATGATGCCTAGCACACAACAAACTTTGGTCCCATAAGAGCTTTTTACATTTTTTTGTCTGCCTGTATCAGCCATATGTAGTAACATAATAAAATATCTATGTAAAGGCATGTACAGTGCTCCCTCTCAACAACAACGGCCATTAGGAGGCAACGATTGTGTGTGTTGGTCGGAGGGAGTTCTTATAGGGAGGGAAAATTAGTCATAACTGTCATATTTGGGAATGGTGATGGGCATTGTTGTACGGGGGAATCGTTACAACTCTTGGAGGGCTGTTGTTGGGAGAGAGCACTGAACGTAATATCAATGTAATTCTTTCCTATACATCTATTTGCAGAACTCCAGATAAGGGTTGTATTTCAAAAACTAAAAACTTAATTTTTTTATCGTCTCTGCATGAAAGCCTATGGTGTCGCTACTCATTAGAATTGTCTCAAATGAGTAGTAACACCATATGATTTGATGCTGAAATGAGTGAGAAAATGTTTATTCCCTCTTATCTGTAGCCTGGCCTGTATTTGGGCTATACACTTTAACCAGAAATGAGCATTAACGAGAGCACCGCAAACGGGTGCTGGACGCTCGACTTTCATAATACTTGAGACGGCTACATTTTTCAAACTTAAAGAATGTGTATGGGTGTTTAATGCCCTATTGATCATAGAAATTTGTAAGCAACAACAACTCAAACATACTTGGACAGTCTACATTCCATTTAAAGTAAACTATAAGTCAAAACAAGGAAAATAACTCCGGAATGGCACATCCCCGGTCACCTTTCTTGTTTGAATGAGTTGCCCTTTTGATATAACACAAGTATTTAAAGTTTCAAGTTAATACCTTTGACAGTTATTAAGATATTTCAATTTCGATTTCTAAGTAAAAAAATCAAGGGCAATTACTCTGGAATTACAAATCACAGAGTAATCTACCTTGTTGTAATGAGTTGTCCTTTTGATACTTAACAAGTATTCAAAGTTTCAAGTTAATATCTTTCATAGTTATTTAGATATGATAATTTATAACTTTTAAGTAGATAAAACAGGGGCAATAACTCTGGATACACAAAATTCAGGGTTACCGGTCTTATTGCAATGAGTTGCCATTTTGATACTGAATAACTATTCAAAGTTTCAAGTTAATATCTTTCATAGTTATTTAGATATGTTAATTTACAATTTTGAAGTAAATAAAAAGGGCAATAACTCTGGAATTACAACTCCCAGAGCTAACTGCCTTGTTGTAATTAGTTGCCCTTTTGATACTGAATAACTATTACAAGTTTCAAGTAAATATCTTTCATAGTTATTTAGATATGTTAATTTACAATTTTTAAGTAAATAAAACAAGGGCAATAACTCTGAAATGACAAATTCAAGGGTTACCTGCGTTGTTGTAATGAGTTGCCCTTTTGATACTGAACAAGTATTCAAAGTTTTAATTGGATACCTTTGATGGTTATTGAGATATGTTTATTCATAATTTTTAAGTAAATAAAACAAGGGCAATAACTCTGAAATGACATATCCCAGGGTTACTTGCCTTGTTGTAATGAGTTGCCTTTTTGATACTGAACAACTGTTCCAAGTTTCAATGGATACCTTTGCTAGTTATTGAGATATCATGATATGTTAATTTATCAATTTTTAAGTAAATAAAACAAGGGCAATAACTCTGAAATGACAAATCCAAGGGTTACCTGCCTTATTGTAATGAGTTGCCCTTTTGATACTAAACAACCATTTCAAGTTTCAAATGGATACCTTTGATAGTTATTGAGAAATCAACTCTTACAAAAACCTTAAGCAAAAAACTTAACCGACGCAGACGCAGATGACAGGGTGACGACAATAGCTCGACTTTTCGAAAAGGTCCAGCTAAAAAAGCCACAGTAATTACATAATATCATAAAATTATGCACAATCTAAGTCCCATATAAATTAAACATTATACACATTATAATTTACAAATAAATAATAATAGATAAACATAATATTTGAACTGTGCCAGAAGACAAAATGCTTTGTGACACTATCGACTGGTGAAAATTAAACATTCTCTTCCTGAAAGCATCCCTCCCCAACATCTCATCTCATCTTTCATCTCTATATGACCTATTGAGTGTTGCAGTGCCTTAACCCATTTCCCCATAGCCTGTTTCTAATTTTGAAGATATGTGACCACTTAAAGCAGGTTGAAAGTAAAGCAGAATGTGCCTTAAGGCGCATTCTGCTTCACTTTCAGCCTGCTTTAAGCTATTATCTGATAGAATATAGAAACTAGTTCTTATGATTTTTATTTGTGACAGTATAAATTGTAACTATTTTCTTCAGTAGAGGAATATATTTAAGGCGCCAAAAGGCGTATTTATCGGGTAATGGGTTAAATCCAACTCATCCATTCCATCTTTCAACACTGAGTTACTGTTGTCTACTTAAACTGTTGTCTGTTTAACCCTTTACTCCATAGCCTGTTTCTAGTTTTGAAGTTTTGAACTTACATGTGTTTAAAGTTAAGCAGGTTGAAAGTAAAGTAGAATATAGAAGATAGATGGTTACTTAACCCATTACCTCTTAACCTATTTCTAGCTTTAAAAACAGGTGACCACTTAAAGCAGGTTGAAAGTAAAGCAGAATGTGCCTTAAGGCACATTCTGCTTTACTTTCAGCCTGCTTTAAGCTACCATCTTCTAGGATACGGAAAATATTTCTTCTGGAACATATTCTTGGCTGTATAAACTGGAACTTTTTTCTTCAGTGGAGGAATAAATGAGAGGTGTAAAAAGGCGTTTTTAAGGGGTAATGGGTTAAACCATTATTCCATAATATGCCTTTTTGCACCTTTAACTAGTTCTTACATTGTAGAAAATAGTTAGACTTTATACAGTCATGAATATACACCATAAGAAATAGATTCTATATCCTATCAGATGGTAACTTAAAGAAAGCTGAAAATAAACCAGAGTGTGCCCTAAAGTGCATTCTGCTTTACTTTCAACCTGTTTTAAGCAGTGACCTGTCTTCATAACTACAAACAGTCTCTGGGGTAAGGTTTCTATTCCAGAATAATTTCTATCCAAATAAATTTAAATACCATATACTAGGATATTTATACCATTTTCCATGCACTTCTGTAGAAGTTAAAGGACAGTGTTGAAAAGACATTTAAGTCAACCAGGGCTGCCATAAGTTGACATGAAAAATCCGAATATTTCGAAATTTGCATTTTTCAAGTGCAATTTTACGAATCATACCTTTACCCCATCGCCTGTTCATAGTTTCATTGACACGTGACTACTTAAAGCAAGCTGGAAATAAAGCATTCTCCTTACTTTCAGCCTGCTTTAATCTATCATGTATTAGAAAAAAATCTGAAGATTCAGGAAAAATCCGAAGAAATGGCAGCCCTGGTCAACTGTGAGAGGAACAATTTCTAACTTTAGCTTAATTCAACCCTTTACTCAATACTTGTTTCTAGTTTTGAAGGCATGTAATCACTTAAAGCAGGTTGAAAGTACAGTAGAATGCACCTGAATGCGCATTCTACCTTCCTTTCAGTCTGCTTTAAGCTACCATCTTCTAGGATATAGCAAATGAGACAAAATCTAATACCAATCATTATTTACCAAACAAACATTTAAATGTAAGCATTGCACTAACATTGTTTACCATACAGAGTAACGTCTTTGGAATGTTATATGTTGATGGTTCATGTATTTGTTCAACAAATGGAATACAGTAAAAACCTCTCTATTACGACAACTAAAACGAAAGCTAATTAACTGCATAACAGACAGGTGACTGCTTAAAGCAAGGTGGAAGTAAACACCTTGCTTTAAGCAGTCACCTGTCAAAAACACCTAATAATTAACACAACTCTGTGGTCATAATAGAGAGATTTTACTGTCCTATGTAACCCTACAGACTCCTCAAAAATAAATTTCTCTCAAATCTAAAAAATAGATCAGTTCTAAATACATATTCAACCCATAACCCCATAAATACACTTTTTGAGTCATTAATTTATACCTTCAGTTCACTGTAGAAAATAGTCCCCCTTTATATAGTCATAAATATATACTATAAGAAATATTTTCTATTTTCTAGCAGATGGTAGCTTAAAGCAGGCTAAAGGCATATTCTGTTATACTTTCAACTTGGCAACAGTCGTAATCTAGTTTCATAAAGAAAGATGTTATGGGGTAATGGGTTAAATTGCTTACAAAACAGTCTTTCTTGTTTATGTAAACCTGAGATCACAGCTTGCAAGCACGAATACAGGGTGATAACAAATTAAAGATTTAAAATAAAACGACCTTTACCATGAGAAAACTAGCCTAACTGCATACAATGCAGATGCAACCTGGCTGCCACATCAGAGCCCCGTTTCATAAAACATCTTACGACAAATGTTGTAAGTCAAAACTTTAAAATACATTTAATCTCTGATTCCTTTATCGAATCCTGTCTTGTGACATCTTTTTGGAATTGTCTTTTCAAGATGATTCCAAAACGATATCACAAGACAGGATTAGATGGAGAAATTAATAATAATTGAAAGTTTTATAATCTGACTTACGACAACATTTGTCGTACAAACTTTTATGAAACGGGCCCAGCTGAGGAACACAGAGTTTTATATTGGTTCAATTTTGACTCTCACTAGCATCTACAGTTATTTATTACTTCACTTGTCAATGTATATCTTGATCAGACACCATTGGTCCTAAGGTTAAACGGTCATAAAGTATTTGAGTTGAGTCTGAGATTGTTCTCTGATTGGTTAGTTTTTAGCTCAGACTCATCTCAAATTCTTTATAACCTTGGACCTAGGCCAGAAATAGCCACTGGGCTTGGTCTACACTGTTTTTCAATGCGTTAAGTCTAATTTTCTCATGGCAAGACTCATTATACAGTCAAACTGTATCAAGCGACAATTCAATGCAATGCCCATGGCCAGTCTCTTATACAGGTTGTTGCTAAATGCAGGATAACAATAATACAGAGAGCTCAAGCAGGAGCTTTCTGTATTATTTTAACTCTTTACCCAATAACCCATTTATAACATTAAATACAGTTGATCACTTAAAGCAGGTTGAAAGTAAAGCAGAATGTGCCTTAAGGCACATTCTGCTTTACTTTCAGCCTGCTTTCAACTACCATCTGCTAGGCTATATAAAATATTTGTTCTGGAAATTGTTCATGAGGGTATAAACTGGAACTATTTTCTTCAGCGGAGGAATAAATTAAATGCGCTAAAAGTCGCTTCGATGGGGAAAAGGGTTAATCCTGCATTTAGCATTCACCAGTCTTTAATTATCTGTATGCCTCTTCAAAGAAAGGTCGATTAATACATGTACAGGTTTGCCTGTAAGCACTAAAAAGAAGGCTAAAATTCCTCATCGTCTTCACTCTCCAGCAGATGATGTGATGTCCTTTCACTGTTTCTGTTCCTATTGGTAGTTAAGAGCAGTCTTCGTGGGGCCTTCCTGGCATTAAGACAGGCACAGATGGCAAATATCCCAGCAATGGTCACACTGATACCCACCACAAGTACAACTGAATATAGAAAGAAAACAAGTTGTGTTTGTGAAACACTTTGTGCCCCTGATGTGACCATGAACTCTACATGCTTATAACCTTTGTCTGACATGATCCAAATTTGTACTAAGCTCAAGCATTTCTTGAGTTGAGGACACATGCCAAACATGAAATTTCTATCACATGTAGTTCCAAAGTTATGGCCTATTTTAAATTCAGGCTATTTGACCTCTAAATGAACTTGACCTTTGTCGACATGACCAAATTTGTACTGAGCTCATCAGCTGTATCAGTTGAGTACACATGCCAAATAAGAAGTCTCTCACATAATGAAGATCCAAAGTTATGGCCAATATAAAGTTCAATGGAGCAATTTTTTACAATTAGTCCGCCACCAAAAATGTCATTTTATGGTCAGGTTAATGTCACAAGAAATGGCCTGATTAATGTTACAATAAATGGCCAGGTTAATGTCACAAGAGATGGCCGGTTAATTTCTACGAAAATACCAAAAGAGACATGCGGACAGGTTTTAAAGTTTACCCTAACCCTAAGTTCCTAACCAAATGTTTTGGTGGCGGACTAATTATTGTAAACCCTAGCCAGTTCAATTTACATGAATTTGACTTTAAATAACGTTGACCTTTGTTGCACATGATCCAACTTAAGCTGAGCTTAAGAGCTCCTTCAGTTGAGAACACATGCCAAATATGAAGTCTCTATCACATGTAAGTTTCAAGGTTAATAATGGCCAATGTAAAACTCAGTCATGATTGGACATGACCAAACTTCAACTAAACTCAAGAACTTCTTGAGTTGAGTACACATGCAAAATATGAAGTCTCTTTTACATGCAGCTCCATGGCTATGGCCAGGGTTAAAGTTATGTACAGACAGACAGATGTAATGCCCCGACTAAGTCATTGGGGTTGGGGAGGCTGTATAATAAAGCAAAATGTAAAGTTTATTCATTCATCCCTGAAATTTACGTTAATTCATTCACCCCTGAAATGTTTAAGAAAATATTCCAGTTATTAAATCTCGTCACATGTGACTATTTAGGGTAACCGGTTGATCTCTGCAAGATTGTAAAATGACAAAAAGTACTATTCCAGATCAGAGGACTGAGTCCTGCAGGAATCCTCTGATCAGTGACTGTGAGGGAGTAAGCACAGTGTTTGCACAGGACAAGTGTACTCTCTACAGGTACACTGTTTGTAAATGACAAGTATACTTGGCGCTTTGGTTCAATATATTGACTCACTCTCATCTGGAGCCCTGGGTTTTACTGTAATTACTGTAAGTGTGATTCATATCACCATCTGTTACCATCCATGCAACTTCTGAATTACATTGTACAGTAAACATTCTCTATTACAACAACTAAGGTGTGCTAATTTTTAGGTGTTTGAGGCAGAAGGCTGCTTGAAGCAAGGTGACAGTAAAACAGAAAGCTCCTTTAGGAGCTTTCTGTTTCACTTTCACCTTGCTTTAAGCTAGCCCCTATCACCCATACAGTCAATAAGCCTTCTTTTCAGTGGTCACAATAGAGAGGTTTTACTGTATTTTTCATTTACCTTTGGCATACTATGTTATTGAGGGCTGTAAAATTTGTCATTTAAAAATAAATTATTTTATTTCAGGAAATATTATCAGAGTGTCAACCAGCTTGAATTCAAATGAGATGCCATGTAACTCTGCGTCTCCTCTGGATCCAACGTGTTTGCAGCAGTTATCAAGAATGTGCCGCCTGTAGTGTGCAGAAGGTTATGAATGAAACTCTAACAATCTAATGACATATTGATTGTTACCTGCAGGTCTCAAGGTAATTAAGATTGTCAAGCATGTAATATGGTATTAAACCTTTACTTCATAGATACACATTTTTAGGCATTTAATTTCTTCCTCCCCTGAAAAAAATAGTTCCAATTAATATATTACATAAGAAATATTTTCTATATTCTAGCATAATTATGGTAGCTTCAATCTGCTTTAAATGGACACCTATCTTCAAGACTAGAATCAGGCTATCAAGTGAAGGGTTAAGCTACCCTTCTTTGATAAGAAACCAGAGATAAACATATACATATATGTGTATAAACAAACACCATTCCTGAAGCCTTACATGAAACTGCTGTTATGGTGAACATGCTCATCTCTGCTTTAGGTTGTACTGCAAGCATGTCTTGAACATTTTCTAGTGAACCATTATTAGGGGCTGGGGTGATTCCAAGTATATGACACATCAGTGGGTACACATCAACATTCTTAAACCCCTTTGCTGCATATCCCTTTTTGAATGCTGGTCCCATTGCCAGGAAAAAGGGCCGCATATCAGGAAAATCAGGTCTGTATCCATGCATTCCCTCTGAAATAGGTTATAGATTATCAACTTACTCATATACTTAACTCATTCATCCCTGAAACTTTTAATGGATAATTCCAATTTCAAAATAAGTCTAGCCAATTCTTGACTATTTAGGGTTGATTTTAACAACTGATGTATCAGTATTTGAAATTACAAACAATGTAGACCCTGATCAGAGGGCTCCTCTGATCAGGGTCTACATTGTTTGTATTGGACTTGTGTAATTCTCACCAGTACACTGTTTGTAAATAACAAGTATACTCGTCGCTAGCGCTGAATTTGTTAATTGACAGTTCCTGTTTCTAATCAAGTCTAATCTAGTTTACATATTTAGTGTTGATTTTAAGTTTTTAATATATAATATTACAAAATAACAACCAGTGCAGACCTTGATCAGAGGGACTCCTACTTTTGATCAGCGTCTACACACTTTGCATAAGACAAGCGTACTATCCCCAGGTACAGTGTAAATGCCATGTATGCTTGTTGCTGGGGTTGAACGTGTTAAAACATGAACATCCTAATGTCTGAACAAAATCCTATAATATGACCAGAGCCCCAGATACGGGAGTATTTCAAATTCTAAAATCTTAACTAATGCATGAAACCCTATGGTGTCACTACTCATTAGAATCGTCTCAAAGAGACGATTCTAATGAGTAGTAACACAATAGGATTTGGTGCTGAAGTTGACTCATCTCTAATGCTTAATAAGTATGGTATGAGGAATAAAATTTATGTTGGAAATATTCTGTTTTTCCACTCTTCTCTGGATCTCATAACTTAAAACTTGAAAATAATCATTTACACTAGAGACGGGGTTGGTCAGTTTGGGTTTAGATCTAGTTAATACTCTAAGAGATGTGTGTACATGTATATATATATTTACTATTATTTGTTTCTGTTGTAACTTGTTCTGTTTATAGATCTATAGATGATATATGATTATTACACCTCGCTTTGAGTTACAATGTTAAATTCCCATAGACCTAGTTAACATTTTGCATGTCTTTTACATCTATCTAAAATATACTGTCACTCTTTATGATATTCTTTTTGTGACGTCACTCTAAAGGACATTACTTTTTTACTCCATCCGAAAACGTACTGTCAGCATTGACATGACTTTCGCTATTGGATACATTGGAACGTTTTAAAGAGTGGTAACTTCTAATCAACTTTTGGCATTTTCTGTACAAGTTGCTTCCTTTTGTCCATTCCTTAACGGTTTGCCACCATTTCGGAAGAGGATATTTGCCACCTAGACAATGTAAAGACGCAGTTTCTTCAATTTACTTATCATAACATTCTTCTTTGTTTCTTGTAATATAATTATAAACAATGTGACGTCGTAAGACGGCGACGTCATTTCCCGCGTTATGTACATGTCCGCGCTAAATTGGTATTCACAACACATTTTATAAAAGACGAATAAAACGATTCCAAAGCCAGGGTTGATAAGCTCGGTGTAATAAAATAAATATTAGATATCAGTTTGCGTGACATTCAAATTGTCAACCCTCGAAAACAAGAATGTCACCCTCGGCTACGCCTCGGGTGACATGCTGTTTCTCGGGTTGACAATTTGAATGTCATGCAAACTGCCATCTAATATTTATATAATGTAAAACATTTATGGAGGGCCTAATGGGAGATTAGTCGTTTGACTAAATGAGACACCCTCGTTAAATAAAGTAACTCAGTCATTCATTCATTCACAAACTGTACTGAATAAAATGTTCCATCTCTGGTATAAAATGACCACTTAATGAAAACAAGAGCCCAATGGGGCATATTTCGATCACCTGAGAAAATATCTGAAAAAATGGCGATAATAATTTAGGTCCAGGACTGACCTAGATATGCAACAGACCAGAACAATTTGAACAAATTATGTAAAGTATATTTAAAAGTGTCACCATACCGAATATAAAAGCTCTGGCCATATTAGTGTCAGAGAAGAAGATGTTTGAAATTTTCTCTATATAACTCTATTTAAAACTGTGACCCCAGGGGCGGGGCCAATTTTGACCCCAGGTGCATAATTTGAACAAACTTGATAGAGGACCTGTAGGCGATGGTATGTGCCAAATATCTAAGCTCTGGCCCTTGTAGTTTCAGAAAAGAAGATTTTTTAAGTTTTCATTGGAAAATATCTATTTTTAGCTCCTGTGACCTAGTTATGCAGCCGACCAGAACCATTTGAACAATTTTGGTATAGGACATCTAGAAGTGTCACCATACCAAATATCAAAGCTCTGGCCATATTAGTTTCAGAGAAGAAGACGTTTGAAAATTTCACTATATAACTTTATGTAAAACTGTGACCCCCGGGGCGGGGCCAATTTCGACCCCAGGGGCATAATTTGAACAAACTAAATAGAGGACCTGTAGGCGATGGTATGTGCCAAATATCTAAGCTCTGGCCCTTGTAGTTTCAGACAAGAAGATTTTTTAAGTTTTCAATGAAAAAAATCTATTTTTAGCTCCTGTGACCTAGTTATGCAACCGACCAGAACCATTTGAACAATTTTGGTATAGGACATCTAGAAGTGTCACCATGCCAAATATCAATGCTCTGGCCACATTAGTTTCAGAGAAGAAGCCGTTTGAAAATTTCACTATATAACTCTATGTAAATCTGTGACCCCCGGGGCGGGGCCAATTTTGACCCCAGGGGCATAATTTGAACAAACTTGATAGAGGACCTGTAGATGATGCTATGTGCCAAATATGTAAGCTCTGGCCCTTCCAGTTTTTGACAAGAAGATTTTTTAAGATTTCCTTATTTTTTCACATTGGTTGCCATGGCAACCAGAGTTCTGCATTGTTTTTAATTCTTTGAACAAATTTGAAAGAGCTTGACCCAAGGAACATTTCTGTAAAGTTTGGTTGAATTCTGTCAAGCGGTATAGGAGGAGATGTCATTTGAAGCAATTGTTAACGACGACGCACATACGCACGACGCACATACGCACGACGACGGACGCCAGACACAGGGCCATCCCAATAGCTCACCTTGAGCCTTTGGCTCAGGTGAGCTAATAAGACAAACCATAGTGAGCCGTTATCATTCCATGTATCAATATGTATGACAATACTAGCCTAATAAATAGTAAAAACTGCATCAAGCTGCCACTCATTGTAAGAAAAAAAACACAACTGAATAAATCTTCAAAGACAAGCTATTGCTTAATGCACAACAAAAATAATGCAGAAAGCTCCTATTACTTTAGTCCAGTATTAGGCTGTTATTCTTATAAGAGCCTACCAAATAATCACGCTTTCAGTGGCCTGCCATTTAACACAGGTTTTACTATAACTATATTTTAGTACACAAATAAGGCCCTTAGTTACCACAATAGATCGAGCTACGTCACCAAAAACAGTGGATGACGGAGACAAAATCTGCGCAAACATGCGTAATTTGTCATAAAAAAATGCGTAAAACGTGTCAAAAACGTAATCAAAGATATCACGTGATACAATCCCAAGGGTATAAATTAACGAAGTTTCAATCCGAAATTTCATACGTTCTGATGAGTTCCAATCTGGAACGAAACTAGTAAACGAAAATTACCTACTCTGCCGGAGTTTCTACAAGAAGCAAACTTTCTTTTTGACTGTTTTATATTTTAGTATTCAGATATGAGATCAAGTACCAAGGTTCTCCTCATCCCTCCAAGAAACAGAATTTTGATTATAAGTATTTAATAAATCTACAGTTAATGTATACTTACTTGCAGGGAATGTTGCTTTTTCAGTCATATTCTTTAAAATAACAACTCCTTCTTTGCCAGTCAAAACTATCGGAGCAATCCTTTCATTGTTATTATAGTGCAGATCTATAAGCTCTGTTCCTCCTTTTCTGTATACGAAAATATCAGAGACATTCTGCAGGGCCTTATATATTTTCTCCTCATAGCCTGTAAATATATAATGAGAATCATCCTCTTTTATTTCATGGCTGAATGCATTTAGCAAAAATGTGATGTATATTTGAACAGGGTCATCTTTTATTTATGAAAATAGTTCAAATTTGTGGTCATGTACCTATACCATAAGAAATAATATATTTTATCACATAACTTGCGACCTGGGAGTGGAATACCTTAATTCTATTCAACGAGTTTATCATTTTGAATAAAATTAAGGTATTCCTATTCCAACACTGTAAATTGAGCTGTCATTATTTGTATTTTTAGAGTATAGTTCCTTGAAAGAATAAGTACACGGAAAATGTTGAGATAACACGGAAAATGCCTATACAAGACAAGACAAAACAAGAGGGCCAGAATGGCCCTTGATCGCTTACCTGACAATGGTGACACTAGGATGGGTCACGTGATTTCAGAAAAGAAGATTTGTAAAAGGTGACCCCCAGGGCGGGGCCAATTTTGACCCCAGGGGCAAAATTTGAACATCTAAGATAGAGGACCTGTAAACGATGATATGTGCAAAATATCTAAACTCAGTGTACTATGGTTTCAGACAAGAAGATTTTTGAAGATTTCATTGAAAAAATCTATTTTTAGCTCCGGTGACCCAGATATGCAACAGACCAGAACCGATTCATCCATATATGTGAAGGACCTCTAAAAGTTACATCATGCCAAATATCAAAGCTCTGGTCATATTGGTTCCAGAGAAAAAGATGTTTGAACATTTCACTATATAACTCTATGTAAAACTGTGATCCCGGGGGCGGGGCCAATTTTGACCCCAGGGACAAAATTTGAATAACTTTGATAGAGGATCTGTTGACGATGCTATTGCAAAATATCTAAGCTCAGTGTACTATGGTTTCAGACAAGAAGATTTTTTAAGTTCTCATGGGAAAAAGATCTATTTTTAGCTTCTGTGACCCAGATATGCAACGGACCGGAACAGATTCAACAATATAAGTCAAATACCTCTAGAAGTAATACCATGCTAAATATCAAAGCTCTGGACATATTGGTTTCAGAGAAAAAGATGTTTGAACATTTCACTATATAACTCTATGTAAAACGTTGACCCCCGGGGCGGGGCCAATTTTGACCCCAGGGGCAAAATTTGAACAACTTTGATAGAGGACCTATAGGTAATGACATGTGCCAAATATCTAAGCTCTGGATCTTGTGGTTTGTGACAAGATTTTTTAAGATTTCCTTATTTTTTCACTTTGGTTGCCATAGCAACCAGAGTTCTGCATGGTTTCAAATTCTTTGAACAACTTTGAAAGAGCTTGACCCAAGGAACATTCCTGTGAAGATTGGTTGCAATCAAGCAAGTGGTTTTGGAGAAGAAGATGTTTGAAGAAATTGTTGACGCACAACGCACGACGACGGACATTGACTGACCACAAAAGCTCACCTTGAGCACTTTGTGCTCAGGTGAGCTAAAAATCCATTTTTAATAAACAGGTACAGTATAGTACATATCATATAGTAACCCAAGATTTATAGGATCTGTTGTAGAATTAAACCAGGATATATAATAGTATCAATGCATTCATGTATTGTAAAGTTTGAAAAGACATTTGCATGATTTGTAGCTTTATAAGCCAATGTTATAGTTCAGATGGTTGATGTTCATAGATGGCACAGTTTATTATATTTGAAGTATGAAAAGGTTTATTAAGCAGACTGGAAGTTGCTTACAGTACATTCTGCTTTTCTTTCAATCTACATGTCTTTTTAACTAGAAATGGTTATGGGGTAATGGGTTAAGATTGGTGGCAGCTACATCCTTAATTTCATAGAAAACGCATTTAGCAGTAACCTGTTTTCCTCATAGAAATTCATGCCTGTCCATGTTTCTGGTCAGTCTCAATAAAAAAGAGCTGTGGGTATTGGTTAAAAATCCCTCCATAGCTACAAATGGGAATTCTACTTCCTAAGTAATGTTGCATACATCCTGACAGGTTGCCTACCATCTTAACCCTTTTCTCAAGAGAACCTCCTTAATACTTTAACACATTACCCCCATAGGTATGCCTTTTTATATCATTAAATTATTCCTCCACTGAAGAAAATAGTTCCAATTTATACAGTCATGAATATGTATCATTTATAACAAATATTTTCTATATCCTAGAAGATGTTAGCTTAAAGCAGGCTCAAAGTAAAGCAGAACACACTTGAAGGTACATTATGCTTTACTTTCAATGTGCTTTATACAGTGGAACTGGCAGTTGGGTAATGGGTTAAGGACCAAAGGTTAAAAAGTGATATAATGTAACAAATAATCGGGTTTCAGGCTTCAACATTGTTATCAAAAATTGATTGGATTTGACTCTGTCCAATTTGAGTCTGTGTCTGATTTGATTTTAGACTGATTTGACCTGTCATAGACCTCAGACCTTTTTCTGGTATATCCAGGGGTTTGGTAAAAGGACCCATTCCAAAGGGGCCATCGTAAAAAACATTCCTAATTTTATTTTTTTCCCTCCCAATTTCTTTTTTTTTTTCTTGATGCAAATTTATTTTGATACAAGTTGTTCCAGATAAGTCAAATTCACATCAAAAATAATAAAACGAGGGGAATATGCTACCAAATGCCCTTTTTCTGGTCATTTAGCTTCAAGATGTGAAATCAATTATAAAAATTCTTCCCCAATCATTTGATTTTTCGCGCTAAAAAATGGGTATGACTAAACAGCGAAAGGAAGGTTCCTTCCGTGGAAGGAAGATTTTCAAACAAAAGGAAGATATTATTTCTCTGCGTGTACCCTTTTTAACGAACAAAACATTATTTTGAATAAAATTATATTACTAATTGCTATATTATATGAATACACAATATTAAAATGATAAAATAAGATGTTTAAACGTTCCTTTCGCTGAAAGAAGATTCCTTTCCGTGGAAGGAAGATTTTTAAACAAAAGGAAGATTTAATTTCTCCCTATGTACACATATGAACGAACAAAACATTATTTTGAATAAAATTATGTTATTCATTGCTATTTTATATGAATATACGATATTAAAATGATAAAATCAGATGTAAAAATGTTCCTTCCGCGGAAAGAAGGTTCCTTTCTGCGGAAGTAAGATTTTTCAAACAAAAGGAAATTTTTATTTCTCCGTGTGTACACATATGAACGAAAATAAACCAATTATTTTGAAAAAAATCATGTTATTAATTGCTATGTTATATGGATTTATACACGATATTAAAATGATAATAACAGATGTTAAACCGTTCCTTGCGCGGAAGGAAGATTTTCCTACAAAAGGAAATGTGACTACATATATGAACGAAAAAAACTATATTTTTAATGAAATGATGTTATTAATGTATATATTATATGAATTCACAATATCAAAATGATAAAATCAGATGTTAAAACGAATATATCTGAATAAATGTATAGCCAGAATGCATTTAGATACCCAGCTTAATATCGTTGTTATCATAAGCAAAAGGAAGATTTCCATTCAAAAGAGAGATTTTGTTGTTGTTTATAGTGTCATCTCCTGCTTTTATGATATAATTATAAAATAATATACAATATCTAAAGTGTTGATACTCTCGGCCTCGAAAAGAAGATATTCATTATGTGGAAGAAAAGTACAACAGAATTCCCCATCAGGAACATTCTGCATTACTTTTAGCCTCCGTTAAGTAGCCATCCGTATTACGTACTGACAGCTAGCTATAATAATGGGAAAATGGTTAAACCCACAACATCTATATAACAGTTAACCATGAAGTGACAGCTTAAAGGAGCAATATGCTTTACTTTCAGTCTGCTCTAAGCTGACGCCTGTCATGAACCAATATGATATACTTGTATATTATAGTTAAAAGCAAGAAACTTCTGTAAACAGGCAGAAAGTGGAGCAGAATGCTCCCTGCTATAAGCCGTTGCCTGATGGAGTACAGTAGGCTGAAAGTAAAGTATAATACGCCTTAAGGAGCATTCTACATTACTTTTAGCCTTCTTTTAGCAGCTTTCTGTATTACATACTGGCAGCTATCTATCGGAGTTTAACACACAACATCTAATGTAACAGATGACATGAATATAATAATTATTTACTATATCCTAACCGATAGTAGTTTACAGTGAGCTGGAAGTAAAGCAAAATGCGCATTAAGGACCATTCTGCATTACTTTTAACCTCCTATAAGAAGCTATCTGTATTACGTCTTGGCAGCAATCTATGGGGAAAGTAGGGGTTTAATTTAGAGACAAAATTCTGATCAGACGCGGTGGCTGGTCTGGGTCTATTATGTTTGCAATACAATAAGTCTGGTGTCCTCATGGAACGGCAAAGTCATATGTATGTAACGCGATAAAATCAAATCAGATTTTGCTTACCTGCTTATATTTATGTTTAAAAAGTGACAGCTTACACGTTTTAACTTTTAACCCTTCTCCTACCAAACTTAATTAGTTGATTTCGAGCAATCAATTAAATTTAATTCATTTTGCATAAAACATACACTCTACTATGAATCCTTAACAAATGATAAGATAAAATAGAAAGTTATTTTCGTTAATTTTCCTATTAATTCTATTTGAAATTCTAAGTTGGAAAATTGACTTTTAAACAAGAGGCCCATGTGGGCCTAAATATCGCTCACCTGAAAAAACCAACACAAGGGTCACATGACCCCTGGGGTGGGATCATTTTTTACCCAAGAGACATAATTTCAAAAATCTTTCTGATGAACTTGAAAATTAAGTGTTCTGTCAAATATTTTGTACATGGATGGTTTCAGACAGGAAGACTTTTCAATGAAAAAATTTTTTTTTTAGCTAATGTGACCCAGATATGCAACAGACCTGAACCATTTCAGCAATATTGGTAAAGATCATCTAAAAGTGTCACTATGCTAAATATCAAAACTCTGGCCATAATAGTTTCAGAGAAGACGATTTCATTATATAACTCTACGTAAATCTGCGACCCCTAGGGCCTTGGCAGTTTTGACCCAAGGGGCATAATTGATCTGTAGATGATGCTTTATGCCAAATATCTAAGCTCAGGGTACTGTGGTTTCAGACAAGAAGATTTTTTAAGTTTTCATTGAAAAAATCTATTTTTAGCTCCTGTGACCTAGATATGCAACGGACGGGAACCATATAAACAGTATTGGTTAAGGGCATTTAGAAATGTCACCATGCTAAATATCAAAGCTCTGGCCATATTACCTGGCTGTACTTTTTCCTAAGTTTTATGAAAAAAAAACATGGAAAAAACCACGGAGTATTCGGACGGTCATATTACAAAAACCTTGGAAAAAAGACGAGAAAACCTTAGAAAATACAAGACCTTGGTTTTTACATGGTTTGACAAAATACCTCGGAAAAGTTTACGAGGAATCCTTGTAAAATATTTAATTTCCAAGGTTTTCTCCAAAAAACCACGGAAACAAAAAATCCTCGGAAAAGTTTACGAGGAATCCTTGTAAAATATTTAGGAAAAAACCATGGAAATATTAGAACCATTTTACGTGGTTTCGACAAAATACCATGGAAAAGTATATACATACGAGGAATAGTTAACTACTAGTGGGTGGGGTACCACATGCTTTTGTTTGTATCATGTAAATATCCAAAATATATTATGATCATGATAAAATTGTATTTATGTAAGTTATGTAACTTACCATGAATCTTTTGTCAGGAGTCTGAACTGGTTTGGAGTCTTTAATTTTTGCCACATTCACATTTTAAAGTATAGATAAACAGACAACTTAAATCTCTGACCTCTGATTGTTGTGAGCTGGTGTCCTGGGTGTGTATAATATTCACTGTTTTGTGAAACTTACAATTGTAGCAAATATTACTTATATTTATAATTCACTAAGTTGTACTTCCAAGGTTTTTCCGTGCTGGAAAATGTCTAAGTACAATTTTTACAAGGTGCAAATTGTTTAAGTTATTATTTTACAAGGATTTTCCGTGCTAAAAAATGGTTAAGTTCTTATTTCCGAGATTGTTCAGTGTTTATTTTTGCCAAAGTCCAATTTTTCCGAGCTTTTGCCAAGGTTTTAAGAGTTTCCAAGGTTTTTTCTTGATATTTACGTGGTTTTTTTGTTCATAAGCATGCATAAACCATGGAAATTTTGGTGACTAAACAAAAACCTTGGAAATTGTTACGAATAACCATGGAACTTTTAGAATTCCATGTACATTCCACGTAAATTATTCATATTCCATGGAAATTTTACACTGAACCTTGGAAAAAGTACAGCCGGGTTAGTTTCAGAGAAAAACATGTTCCAAGATTTCACTATATAACTCTATGTAAAATTGCGACCCGAGGGGCGGGGTCATTTTTTACCCCAGGGACATAATTTGAACAATCTTGATAGAGGACCTGAAGATGAGGCTTTGTGCCATATATCTAAGCTCAGGGTACTGTGGTTTCAGACAAGAAGATTTTTTAAGTTTTCATTGAAAAAATCTATTTTTAGCTCCTGTGACCTAGATATGCAACAGACCGGAACCATATTTACAATATTGGTTCATGGCTTCTAGAAGTGTCACCATGCCAAATATCAAAGCTCTGGCCATATTAGTTTCAGAGATAAAGATGTTTAAAGATTTTACTATATAATTCTACGTAAAATTACGACCCCCCTGGGCCGGGGTCATTTTTTACCCCAGGGACATAATTTGAACAATGTTGATAGAGGACCTTAGGATAATGCTTTGTGCCAAATATCTAAGCTCAGGGTACAGTGGTTTCAGACAAGAATATTTTTTAAGTTTTTATTGAAAAAACCTATTTTTAGCTCCTGTGACCTAGATATGCAACGGACCGGTAATGTTTGAACAACTTTGAAAGAGGACCATATAAGGATCATTCAGGCCAAGTTTGGTAAAAATCTATTTAGTAGTTTCGGAGGAGATGTCGTTTAAAGAAATTGTTGACGACGAACGAACGGACGAACAGACGCACGACGACGGACAGAGGACGATCAAAATAGCTCACCTTGGCACTACGTGCCAGGTGAGCTAAAAATAATGTTCTTTAATTCAAATTATTAAATGTTGAATATTGTGGATAAATACATATACAATGCAGTTATATATTTTTGCTTCAAAAGTATGAAGTTATACTCGTTCATAATTTGATGATTTGAACACTTCTCTAGAAGTTATACATAGGAAACCGTCTAAATTCTCCGTATAATGTCTTTATGTTTGTATATATTGTTTTACGCCAAATATTTTGCAACAACATTTTGAATCAATTTATTCTACGTTTGGTGCTGTATTATGTTATCAGTGCCGTTCCATGCAATGTTTTGAAATACAGTTCTTACCTCTATCAAAACAATTAATTACAGCTATTTCTTTTCCAAAGATGCCAAATTCTGCAATAATTACTGGGCGTAAGTTGGCCGAAATCTCCCCGCTACTAGCCAATAGCATGGCGCGAAGCAGAGGTCACCGATACGCCTATGGACAATTACATTGTGGGCGGAGCTATAGAGTAGCGGCTCCATGCTGATTTGTCTACGCGGGATAAGGTAAAATATGAATATTCGTTAGGTGGTATTTTACTTTTAAAATTTATGTATTAATGTATCGGGAAAACGTAATATAGATCAATCCACTATACTACTGTTATAATTTATGATTGTTTATTCTCCCACCGGTGTGGTATACCGGAGCATACACCTTTAATTAATATAATTTACCGTTTTACCGAAAACGCCTCGACCATTCACTATTTAAATTATTTATTTATACATGTATATATCTAATTATCTTTTAATTCATTTGCCTACACTTGAAGTCATTTAAAATTTAAAAAAAAAAAGAATCAGCTTACTGCGGAACGGGAGAAATGCAGAAAGCTCGAAAAGGGGTATTTTAGGAAGGTGTGACGTCAGCTTAAAGCAGGCTGAAAGTAAAGCAGAATGCGACTTAAGGCACATTCTGCTTTACTTTTAACCTACTTTAATAGAAACTTGTCTTCAAACCTAGAAACAGGCTATGGGGTATATGGGTGAATTGAATAAAAGCTTCCTTTCGTGGGAAAATCTTCCTTTTGCTTAAACGACAACACGTGAAGCTTTCCGAGTTGTTCATCTTCTTTTTTAACATGTTATTTTATCATTTTGATATCGTGGAATTGTATAATATATCAAGCTGGGTATTGACGTTCCGGCTATACATCTAATCCGGTATATTCGTTTTAACATCTGATTTTATCATTTTGATCTCGTGCATTCATATAATATAGCAATTAATAACATACTTTCAGTCAACATAATATTTTTTTCGTTCATATATGTACACATGGAGAAATTAAATCTTCCTTTTGTTGGAAAAACTTCCATCTGCGGAAGGAAAGTTCCTTCCTAAAAATGAAAATTTTCTTTTCGAGACCGAGAGTATCAACACTTTTTAACGTTATATACATGTATATATATCATAAAAGCAGGAGATGACACTATAAACAACAAGAGGGCCAGAATGGCCCTTAATCGCTCACCTGTACATGGTGATGGGTCAGTGATTTCAGAAAAGAAGATTTGTGAAACTTTTACCCACGGGCGGGGTCACTTTTGACCCCAGGGACATAATATGAATGCTCTTGATACAGGACCTGTAGACGATGCTATGTGCCAAAAATCTAAGCTCAGTGTACTATGATTTCAGACAAGAAGATTTTTAGTTTTCATTGAAAAAAATCTATGTTTAGCTCTGGTGACCCAGATATGCAACAGACCGGAACCAATTCATCAACATATGTGAAAGACCTCTAGACATTACATCATGCAAAATATCTAAGCTCTAGCCATATTGATTTCAAAGAAAAACGTGTTTGAAAATTTCACTATATAACTCCATGTAAAATGGCGACACCTGGGCTTGGGCCAAATTTGACCCCAGTGGCAAAATTTGAACAAATTTGATAGAAGACCTGTAGACGATGCTATGTGCAAAATATCTAAGCTAAGTGTATTTTGGTTTCAGACAAGATTTTTAAAGTTTTTTGAAAAAATCTATTTTTAGCTCCAGTGACCCAGATATTCAACACACCGGAACCAATTCGACAACATATGTGAAGGACCTCTAGACGTTACACCATGCTAAATATCAAAGCTCTGGACAAAATGGTTTCAGAGAAAAATGTGTTTGAACATTTCACTATAACTCTACGTAAAACAGCGACCCCCGGGGCGGGGCCAATTTTGGTCCCAGGAACAAAATTTGAACAACTTTAATAGAGAACCTGTAGACAATGCTATGTGCAAAATATCTAAGCTCAGTGTATTTTGGTTTCAGACAAGAAGATTTTTTTAAAGTTTTCATTGAAAAAATCTATTTTTAGCTCCAGTGACCCAGATATTCAACAGACCGGAACCAATTCGTCAACATATGTGAAGGACCTTTAGACATTACACATTGCCAAATATAAAAGATCTCGCCATAATGGTTTCAGAGAAAAATGTTTGAACATTTCACTATATAACTCTATGTAAAATGGTGACCCCCGGGGCGGGGCCAATTTTGACCCCAGGATCAAACTTTGAACAGTCTTGATAGAGGACCTATAGATGATGCCATGTGCCAAATATCTAAGCTCTGGCCCTTGTGGTTTTTGACAAGAAGATTTTTTAAGATTTCCTTATTTTTTCACTTTGGTTGCCATAGCAACCAGACTTCTGCATTGTTTCAAATACTTTGAACATCTTTGAAAGAGCTTGACCCAAGGAACATTCCTGTGAAGTTTGGTTGCAATCAGGCATGTGGTTTTGAACAAGAAGATATTTGAACAATTCACAATATATCTCTATGTAAAACGGTGACCCCTGGGGCGGGGCCAATTTTTTCCCCAGGGTCAAACTTTGAACAATCTTGATAGAGGACCTATAGATGATACTATGTGCCAAATATCTAAGCTCTAGCCTTTGTGGTTTTTGACAAGAAGATTTTTTAAGATTTCCTTATTTTTTCACTTTGGTTGCCATGGCAACCAGAGTTCTGCATTGTTTCAAATTCTTTGAACAACTTTGAAAGAGCTTGACCCAAGGAACATTCATGTGAAGTTTGGTTGCAATCAGAAATGTGGTTTTGAAGAAGAAGATGTTTGAACATTTCACTATATAACTCTATGTAAAACGGTGACCCCCGGGGCGGGGCCAATTTTGACCCCAGGGTCAAACTTTGAACAATCTTGATAGAGGACCTATAGATGATACTATGTGCCAAATATCTAAGCTCTAGCCTTTGTGGTTTTTGACAAGAAGATTTTTTAAGATTTCCTTATTTTTTCACTTTGGTTGCCATTGCAACCAGAGTTCTGCATTGTTCAAATTCTTTTAACAACTTTGAAAGAGCTTGACCCAAGGAACATTCCTGTGAAGTTTGGTTGCAATCAGGCAAGCGGTTTTGAAGAAGAAGATGTTTGAAGAAATTGTTGACGCACAACGCACGACGCACGCCGGACAAAGACCGACCACAAAAGCTCACCTTGAGCACTTTGTGCTCAGGTGAGCTAAAAACAAATTCTCTCTTTTGAATGGAAATCTTCCTTTTGCTTTTGAAAACAGCGATATTAACGAAGCCGGGTATATAACGGTTAATACATCTATTCCGGTATACATGCATGTATTCCTTTTAGCATCTTATTACCATTTTGATATCGTGTTTTCATATAATATATTATTGTTTACATAATTTATTTATGCTTTCCGGTGAACTACTAGGCAATAGCAGTGACTATTAAACTGTGTATTGAAATTCGGGCTATACATCCCTTGCGGCATATTCCGTTTAACACCGGAGGACTGAGACCCACTGATTTTATCATTTTAATATCGTGCATTCATATAATATAGCAATTAATAACATATTTTTATTCAAAATAATGTTTTTATCGTTCATGTGTGTACACAGGGAGAAATAAAATCTTCATTTTGTTTGAAAATCTTCCTTCCGCGTTTATTCATCTGATTTTATCATTTTAATATCGTGTATTCATAATATATAGCAATTAATAACATAATTCTATCAGTCAAAATAATGTTTTGTTCGTTCATATACTAGGTACACAGTGACACAGAGAAAAAAAATCTTCCTTTTGTTTGAAAATCTTCCTTTCACCGAAAAGAACCTTCTTCTGCGGAATGGACGTTTGTACATCTGATTTTATCATTTTAATATCAGGTATTCATATAATATAGCAATTAATAACATAATTTTATTCACAATAATGTTTTGTTCGTTCATATGTGTACACATGGAGCAATAAAATATTCCTTTTGATTGAAAATCTTACTTTCGCGGAAAAAAACCTTCTTTCCGCGGAAGGAACGCTTAACATCCGATTTTATCATGTTAATATCGCATATTCATATAATATAGCAGTGAATAACATAATTTTATTCAAAATAATGTTTTGTTCCTTCATATGGGTACACACGAAGAAATAAAATCTTCCTTTTCTTTGAGAATCTTCCTTCCGCGGAAGGAACCTTCCTTCCGCGGAAGGAACCTTCCTTTCGCTGTTTAGTCATACCGCTAAAAAATCCCAAATCAGACATCACAACTTTCCCAAAATAGCAAGTGTCTTGCTTTGCTAGTTGAATTGTGTGGCTTGATAGCTCAGTGGTTAGATCATGGGAATGGTATACCAGAGACCCATGGTTCAAGCCAGGTCTTGTAACTTCTTTATTTGAATTACATTTAAGTTTCTTAGGCTTGTCTTAAAAACAAAATAAGATTTACCATCTTTTGGAAATATCTGGACTGTTATATGGTTGACAAAATTGCCATCAACACTGGAGCCTGCTGTATACCATGATGAGTCTATGTAATCATCAAGAGCTACAAATTTTGAAACCTCAGCAAATCCATGATCGGCAGTGAGTAGAATGTTCATATTTTCAAATAAATTATTCTTTTTAAGTTCACTGTATAAATATCCCAAAGCATTATTCAGTTCCCCTTTGATGAAGTTATTAACTTCTGTAGAGTTTGGTCCATATTTATGTGCTATTTCGTCAGGCTCTA
Organism: Gari tellinella; assembly: GCA_922989275.2. NCBI lineage: Eukaryota > Metazoa > Mollusca > Bivalvia > Cardiida > Psammobiidae > Gari > Gari tellinella. The sequence continues at coordinate 63,557,352 of OV277860.1, read as the reverse complement.
GAAAATATAGTAACCCAAGGTTTATAGGATCCGTTGTTGAATTGAACCAGGATATAATAGCATCAATGCGTTCATGTATGGTAAAGTTTGAAAATGAATTTGCATAATTTGGAGCTACTTTTGTTGGAGCTACACACTTCACTTTCCCAATTCCCGTAGGCCAGACGAAAGAGCCACTCCTTCGGTCATCTCCAGCATTTTGATTGGTAACATATATTGGTTCAGCACCAACATCATACCAAAGTGGATCTATATTTTCTGCAATGGTGTCATAAACAAATTGCTTTTCAAGCTGGTGATCATAAAATCTGTTGTGAACAACTCCATGACTTTCCGGATAGAGACCAGTAATCAAGGTGTAATGATTGGGGTATGTGACAGTTGGAAAAACACTTTCCATGTATTCTGCTTTAACTCCATGATTTATGAACTTGTAGAAATGTTCGACTTCGCTTTCTTTAAACCTGTCTAAGTAGTCGTGTCTAAAGCCATCCATTGATATAAGAAGCAGTTTTGGTATCGAAGTGCAGCAGGCCGAATGCATGGAAAGCCACAATGCAAGAAAAGAGAATATTAAACTTCTCATTGTTATGTATGAACTGATTCTGTTTAAATGTCTTGCAAGAAAGACAAGGAACTGTCAGACAGAAGTGGCGTTCACGTTATCTCGTAAATGTTAGATCCACATCCGTCTTTTTTTCGGCAAACATGTAAAAAACTTTGTTTACGGAAGTGACGTTTTGTGTGTATAAAAAGTCGGATTTGCTGGGATTTGCCGGAGTTTACCGAATATATTTTTACGTTTCTTTCAGTGTAAATTTATGAGTAAACCGATTTGAAAATATTGTTACGGATAATTCATAATTTAGTAAAATATCATAGTTTATTTTCATATAAACAGACATTTATCTACAGATTTATCCATTTCGACGTTACGGAAATTGCCGAACTTCCTTAGCTACCAAACAAATATGGCTGACGCTGGCCAAGCTGTAAGTTATTCTATCAAGAAATGTCTATAACAGTTAATAAAATACATATATAATAATAATTAAACTTCTACGAGGAATTTTTGAAAACTTAGTTTTCTTGCAGTATGCGTTTTTGATGTTTGTCACCAGTTTATTCCATAAGAATTTAAAATACCCACGTACAGCAGCAGCACGTTTACTTTCTGTACAGTACAGTATGATGATTCTGTGACACAGACTGTGTGGTATTTTCAATGCTTTTCCTCATTTTTGTGTATTCAAACTTGTATATTGTGTGGCTGTTTGATGAACTGTCTCTGGCTCTACATTTTCGCTTTACTGACTTTTACTGTGTTGAAAAGTTAAGACCTTCTTTCGTATATGTACAGAAACAACTTGTCATTGAATATTGTTGATGTTAGTTTGATGGGACATGCATTGTGAGTCATTTAGTATTCAGGAGCGCATTATAAGCTCTTAAAAGTGAAGGGAGAGGGGTGTACTGGCTCTATTGGTGGTGATCAACTGCCAGGTAGCTGTGTTGGCGTGTGTATCATTGTATGTTGTTTGTTTAATGTTATAATTTCTCCATCTAATCCTGTCATGTGACATCTCTTTGGAATCGTCTTGAAAAAACGATTCCAAAGAGATGTTACAATCACAGAATTATACACTCACGGGATTGCAACCTCGTGCTATATTGCAAATCTCGTGCGTCGTAAACGAGACTTCACTAGACTTGATAAGATATTAGAGAGGTTTCAATTTCTTACGTGTACGGGTACGGGTACGTGTGACCACAAGTTCCCGTTCACGACTAAAAGATTTGTAAAGAGGGTTTCGATTTCATTTAAGTGAACGTGTACGTGTGGTGAAAACGTGATTATTCCCCAATAAAAGCGTTTTAAACGCTAAAACTATTATTTCAACTGCAAACAGTTTAGAGCCAGATAAGACGCCGGGTAACCCGGCGTCCGATCAGGCTCCAAACTATTTACCACTCAGGCTCAATTGAGTCGTCAAAATTGTCAGAAAAATTGCCATTTTACCCATTTAATGCACTGCGTTTGCGTTTCGTTTGCATTTAAACGAGAAAGAATAACGTTTTCTTCACTGTACATATTATGTTTACACATATTTTCTAAATCGTGTTTCCAAATTGGACAACTTGTACAATCATGCATGATGTAGGTCTTAGTTTACTGTGTTATATTAATCCTTGATGTAGCCTATAGTGGAGAAACGTCATTCTTTCCAAATAAACGCGTTGACGTTAAAACTAGTATTTCCCCTGCAAACAGTTTGGAGCCATATCACACGCCGGGTAACCCGGCATCTGAATACGCTTCCAACATTTTTTTATCTCAGATGAAATTAATTTGTTATAAATTTCAAAAAATGTAATTTTCTGCATTTTAATGTATTGTCTTTGCGTTTCGTCTTCCATCGATGGGCATGTCTGCATCTCTTATTGCATCGGCGATACTTTCCCAGCGTTTTTTGTTTTTGATGGGTTTTTTGTGCTAACACCTCTCTCAACAGCTTGAGAACATCAAGCGTTGCGTTGAAAAGAACAATTTTTACGGGATGATGCCTTTTTTCTGTAAAATAATTCAGCTTTAATAGATGTATAGCGTTAGATTAGGTATCGATCTATATAGATCTATAGTAGATCTATATAGAAAAAAATCTGTTCTCAACTTAGAGAAACATGATAAAATTTATGTTAGATCCAAAAAGAGAGATATATATATAGAGAGAGTGGGAGAGAGAGGGGAAAAAAGAAATAGAGAGAAAGAAAGAAAGAAATAGAGAGGGTGACAGAGATATAGAGACAAACATACACAGCCAGAGAGACACATATAGAAAATGAGACAAAGAGAGACACGCACACAAAGAGATGCGAGGGTGAGAGATAGAGATGGAGCAAAATAGAGGAGTAAAACAAAGATATATATATATATATAGAGAGAGAGAGAGAACGAGAGAGAGAGAGAGAGAGTAATAGACATACAGGGACAAAGAGAAAGAGAAGGAAACAGAGAGACACACAAGGAGACAGAAAAACAGAGAGAGGGAGAGACAGCAGTTAGAGAAAAGGCGAGATATAGAGATAAAGAGAGAGAGAGGGAAAGAGAGACGAAGTGACTGATCGGACAGATAGGCAGACTCATAGACATGCGCAATCGGAGACAGACAGACAGAGACACAGAGTTAAAGAGAGAGACAAAGAGAGATAGACATACATACAAAGGCAGATAAAGACAGACACATGCACCTTGCACGCACATTGAACACACATACATGCACATATTTTCTATTGTTTTAGTACTCAGGGAAGGATTATGTATCATTTGAAAGGCTGATATCAAGTTTTGTCAGTCGTTTCAAGCGACCTTTTTGGCTAATCCGATATTTCACTCTTTAAACTCAAATCTCTGAAAAAATAAATACATACAAAATGAAGATAGGGGTTTGTACCAACATTCTATTAAATAAGATTTACATGAGCTATATAAATAATAGGAATAAAATGATGATGAAATTACACGTTTTACCCTAACGGGTAGACTGTATGCCACACATTATCAACTTGTAAATCAAAAGATAGGTGCGCATACCTTGATTACGTCACGATGGTATTCTGCACAAAAAGCAAGCTTCAGGTATACGTACACGTACAAGTAAGAAATCGAAACCTCTCTATTGTCTATTGGTAGTCAATATGATTAATGTCTGTTTTGAAGCATTGTTCATGGGTTTATAATCCTGTGAATTGATAGGAATGTCCGACAAGTCGTTTAAATCCACTAAAATGTCAATAAATACACTCTAAGTCGGTAATTTTTCATCCCAGAAATGGCGGACAACGAGGCAAAAAGTGAAGATGTTGTCACATGGCACATAATCTCACAAAATTCAACCGCCATGAGAGCTCAGATGCTCGCCTTTTCAACCTTGCTGAGTTGCGATTCCGTCTTGTATAATTCCGTGTTACATCATACAGGATTAGATTGAGATATCTGAAATTAAACGTATTATAAAGTTTTCACTTACGACTGTTTTTGTCGTATGAGTTTTTATGAAACGGACCCCTGGAGCCTAACTAACAGAACATATTTATTAATCTAGATCCCAGCTAACGGACATAAATAGATTTAGAAGATATATTTATGCCCCCGGCATCTGTAGATGCGGAGGCATATAGTAATCGTCCTGTCCATCCGTTCGTCCGTCCTTCCGTCCGTAACAAGGCTAAGTAGATTTTACCATTTCGTCTAGCATCATCACCGCCTACTCGCATGCTTGGATACTTATACAGTTGTTGCCTTGGACCATTCCCTATCCACCAATATCACCCAACCTTGATTTTGACCTTGACCTAATTTGGACTTAGAATATTTTAAATGGGCTATTTCTTGGTTAACTAGATTTTACCATTTCGTCTAGCATCAATAACGCTTACTCCAATGCTTGGATACTTATACAGTTGTTGCTTTGGACCATTCCCTATCCACCAATATCACCCAACTTTGATTTAGACCTTGACCATGACCTACTTTGGACTAAGAATATTTTGAATAGGCTATTTCTTGGTTAACTAGATTTTACCGTTTCATGTAGCATCAACACTTCTTTCTACAATGCTTCAATACTTATACAGTTATTGCCATGGACCATTACTGACCCATATTAACCAAGCTAAATTTGACCTTGACCTAATTTGGTCTTAGAAAAAATTCAGAGTATATAGTCAAGGATGCCACCGGGGGCATAAGTGTTTATTGAACGCCCAGTCTTGTTGCATACTAATCTGGATCCAAACTAACCACGGCAGATCAATATTATTATGATACTGATGATTCTGATGAATACTTGATTTACAGTAACAAAAATGTATTTCTTTCACATAAATTTGTAAACACATGTTCTTGAAGAAGTGCCTTTCAATGTTGACAGTTGCTAATTTCATTTTTAACTGCAAATTTCAGATCATTAATATCTATTATTTAATAGTTTTAAATGCTTGTATATTTAAAGTATATTTAATACCAAGCTTAACAAAAACGGTGATTAGTAATTGACAAATATAATTATATTTTTTACTTAATTAATTGGGAATAAAAACTTAGAGGGTAGGGAAAATGTATCGGTAGCCAAACGTCCAGGGTAATAAGACCCTGGGTAGCAAACTGACAGGCACAAATGCAACAGGGTAGCGAAACATCCTGAAATCATGGTGGAGACACCACCATCAGATGTTGTTATTGCAGTTTTGTGGGGGGTGCATTTATAGGATATAAATGGAATCCCACTGCTGGAGAAACCACTGGTTCTTTTACATGCCCAATGCATAGCACTGGGAGCTCGTTTTTTAAGCTGTCATCCTAAGGACCATCAGTTAATTCATTTGGTCCAACGGGGGCTCAAACCAGTGACCCCTGTGTTACTAACTAGTCAAGCATAGTTTGAAGGTTTAAGTCCTTGTTTGACATGTATATGTATATTTCCTGTATGCTTTCCTTTCATATATATAAATGATTTTTAACTTGCTCACTCTTAATACATTTCTCATATTTGTTTTAAGGACCCTGCAGGTCAGATTGACCAATCTGTTTTGGAATCTAAGGCTTCCCCACATGCAGCCCCAAGCATGGAAGCCGTTAGTGTAACAGATGTTTCACAGATGTCAGCAGATATGGAAGCTTTATTGAAAAGAATTGACTATGACCCATACAAAGATGATGAAGTAAGTGCATGTATTTCCTGCTTTGCCTCTTAACCCATCACCCCATAGCCTGATTCTAGTTTTCAAGATAGGTGACCACTTAAAGCAGGTTGAAAGTAAAGCAGAATGCGCATTAAGGCGCATTCTGCTTTACTTTCAGCCTGCTTTAAGCTACCACCTGCTAGAATATAGAAAATATAAATTTTCTTATGATACATATTCATAAATGTAAATTATTGAAACTATTTTCCTCAGTGGAGGAATAAATAAAAGGTGTAAAAAGGCGTATTTATGGGGTAATGGGTTAATTCAATTTTCCATCAATTTAATGTACATTGTACTAGCACTCAAAAATATATATTATGAGGTTATTTAACAGTGTTGAGTACAATACTGAATTCTATTGGACGAGTACACAGCAGTCATAACCATATTTGGACGAGGCGATAGCCGAGTCCAATATGGATTATGACTGCTGTGTTCGAGTCCAATTGAATTCAGTATTGTACTCTACACTGTTAAATTACCTCTTTATTTCACACCATAAAATTATAAAATGGCAAAAGAAACCATATGATTTTTTCCTATTCATTCTAGCCTAGCCATTGACTTCGAAATTACTGTGTTCCTTCCCTACACCGACCCTCCCCTTACAACCAGTAGATCTATTTCAAATCTATAAACGGCCACACGTATCATTTTGCATAATTTTCTGTTCTAGATCTAATTTTTAATAATTAACTCCATCACGATACTCTTTTTAAACACATAAAAGGTGTAAGAAGTCTAACAAAGGGCCGTTTTATAACGAACTTTATGAATTACCTCCCTTTAATAGTGAAGAAACACCTAATTTTATACCTCAAAAGCATTTTTATATTTTTTCTTTTGTTTGTTATCATTATAAAACTTACTAATGTTTAGAATTTCAGTCCAATAAGGCATGAATTATCTATATGCATTTTTAAAACTTACATTCGGATAAACAAAAATTATATTCATAAGTTGAAAAAAAACTTAAATGTCAAAAACGTTATTTACTGTATATGACGTTTGAACGTTAACACGCCAAAACGTCTACAGCATTTTGTTGATCGTTACATCATTAAATTATATAGATATTGCAAAGTCAATTCTTTTTTTTCCCTCCCTATAACGTCTCGCTCCAAGCAACACACACAGTATGTGTCTCCAATTGGGTGTCGTTGTAGAGATGGAACACTGTAGCAGACAAATGTGAAATACCAAGGGAAGTAACTCTTAACAGAGTGTTGGAAGAGTTGCTCAGTCCAATATGAAAATAATATGGATTTTCTGGATCCTAGTCCAATATGAGAAAAATGTGGCCTTCTGGGAAAGCCTTTTTTTACCTTCCGGTACAATATAGGTTTCTCTTGTACCGTCACATGGTATAGAAAGAGGGGCTTTCGATTGGTTTAATCGATGTAGGTGTGAAATAAATATATATATCTGGTATCATTTGAAGACTGTTTCTTAATATAACTTTGTTAATACTACTTCAGTTCTCAGCAAAACCACATGTTTGTAATACATGCCTAATGTAACAAAATGCAATCTGAGGGAGTGAACAAAAGATGTTTGTTGTACAACTTCTCCTATTTATTTTGAGAGGAATATTACAGAAACTTATATAATGATTCAACATATAAATTCATACACTTGAAGGAACTGTGAACTAGCAAATCAATGTGTCAACTTGTAAAAACTTCCGTGGGCAACCATTTTTAACAAGATAATCTTATTCATATGTCACAATGTAAGTTTTAACTTTATCATCACTTGTATGGCTTTGCTTTACAAACAAGCTTTCATGTCAGTATGATTGAATGCTTGACTATGAACCATTCGTCCTGGGTTCCATCGGGATGTTTATTTATAAGACCACCCGTTTTAATTTTGGCGCCCAAATGTGGTGTCCCTGATTGTATGTGCTCCGAGTTGGATCCCAGTTGTCTTATACCCATAGATATAGAAATTTGGAACAAAAAATTTGGAACAAATTTCAACTTGCTGATGGAGTAATACTAATGTCACTATGTAGGTTTATCATCACTTGTATGGTGATGCTGTACACAAATGCTTTTATGACAATGTGGTTGAGTGCTTGACTGCAAACATGGTGAACAGAGTTTGATTCTGGGTCTGAATGGGTATGTTTCTTTATAGAAACACCTGGTTTACACATGCGTTTATGACATATTGATTAATTGCTTAGAAACTTTATAAGTGAAGCTATGACAACAAAAATCAATTTAAAGTGCAAAAAGGTGAGTTTGAGTCAACTTTTAAAACATAACTCTCCACAGATATATATGCCCAGGGGGAGCTTTTATTTTACCGACTATATTTAACATCACAGTCACACATTTTACACATGCAAATAGGATAGCCTTAGAAGTAGTCTAAACTTCCACTCAATTATACAAAACTCAACTTTTGTTTATAAAATTTTCAGACAGAGCTGCGGTTTTTGCATTCCAAACCAACTTGCTTCGTTATTATTGGAAAACCTGGATCTGGTAAAACAACTCTTGCAAAGCGTCTAGCTATGGAATGGCACTGTGAACTTATCAATCGTAAGTATGAAAAGAAAGAATATCCTTTCCATAATGACTTCCAAAGAACAAGTTTAATAAGTCCTTCATCAGGGGATTTCTTTGTTAACTAGTATATTGTATAGTTTAGAATAGTAAACTATAATAATAATAATGATAATAATTATAATAATAATAATAATAATTATAATAAAGACTTTATTTCAAGAGGGTAACACAATTAGAACGCACGGTCAACTAAACTCCCTTGTGACCCTCAAAGTAATGTACAGATATTTAACATTGTCACATGCTAAGATACTTCCTGAATCAACACCTAGCTGCCACCGTTGGCATGTGTATGGTATATAGTAGTTATTTTGTACAGTTAAACTTCGATATCTTGAACTAGGTTAGGTCGAACATACCCATATTTCAAAGTTAAAACGTGGCTAAGCCAGGTTTTAACTTTAAAATATGGGTATGTTTGACTTAACCAAGGATGAAATAATGCAATTCATGTGTTGATAAATCAAATAGTTCGAATTTAGCGAGAAGAATTGAAGAAATACAGGATCACATGAGACATAGCAAATTTGTTGTTGTAATGTTTTGACGAAACATGTAATCAGGGCTTCAGATAAGGGGAGTATTTCAAAAATTAAAATCTTTTTTTCTGCTTAAAACCCTATGGTGTCACTACTCATTAGAATCGTCTCAATGAGACGATTCTGATGAGTAGTAACACCATAGGAATTGGTGCTGAAAGAAGTGAGAAATTGTTGGATTTGTTCAGTTTACTCCCTCTTTTCTGGAGCCCTGGTAATACAGTTAAGATATTGCTTTATAGTAATGTACAAATGTTGTATTTCTTCTCAGCCACTGTTCTGCTGCAACAGAATATTGACATGCAGACGGACTTTGGAGTGAAATGTACAGAACTGCTGCTGAAAGGAGAAGCAGTCTCAGAAGACATGATTGTGAAGATGATTGAAGACAAGGTCAACTCTCAAGAGGTGGCTCATCATGGTAAATAGTTATAATCCAGAATTATAGACAGGTTTTAACCTGTCCTCCATAGGCAAAAATACAAATAACCTATATCTTACTTTATTTAAGGTAGGATACTGCTGAACCCTAAACTTCATAGATACACATTTAATTAAATCCCCAAGGCCACCCAAGAAATAGTTCCATTTTATATAGTAAAGAACATGCAGTTACTCTAAGAAAATGTTTCCTGTATCCTTGCAGGCGGCAGCTTAAAGCAGGCTGAAAGTTAAGCAGAATGTGCCTTAAGGCACATTCTGCTTTACTTTCAACATGCTTTAAGTATTCACCTGTCTTTAAAACTAGATACAGGCTATGGGGTAAAGGTTTAAAGCAATATGAAAGTAAAGAAGAAAGCTATTTCATTAGCTATCTGCTTTACTTCCATCTAGTGTTCAGCTGTTAACTGTATCCAACACCATCCATAATTATCCAATTGTAAAACATATGTCGGAAGTAGGTAGAGGCATCCTATGGTGCTTATGCAGAGAAAAATGTTAAATGCAATTATGCATCTTTGGTTTAGTAGTTGTATTGTTATCAAGCCTGACTACTGTATACAATGTACTTGCATTAACTGTACCGTATTACCTACATGCATTACCCCATAGCCAGTTTCTAGTTTTGAATACAGTTAAAGACTTAAAGCAGATTGGAAGTTAAGCAGAATGCACCTAAATGTGCATTCTGCCTTACTTTCAGCCTGCTTAAAGCTTGCAAATGCTAGGAAAAGGAAATATTTATGGTGCATATTCATGACTATAGATTGGAACTATTTTTTGAAGCGGGGAAATAAATTAAAGGCATAAAAATGTGTATCTATGGAGTAATTATATAAGGCCTGTGTACTTTTCTTCTAATATGTTGTTTTATCACATAAAACCGACTCTGGGAGTGTTATAAACTATAGTGAAATATCAATATTTGGGCTCCGGCCCTACCTGTTCGTCCACGAGCGCTGCATGGCACTGGGCGCCAAATGACGTCATTTGCCATGGCGTTACTGTAAACAACGTCAAGTTTTGGCGGAAAATACATATGGCGGAGAGACAAAAAACTACGGATTCAGTTCACTTAAAAGGCTCGCGTCATATTGTTTTAGTCAACTCGTTTATTAAAAATGATAATTAATGAGCACTCATGTTAGATCCTCTATGTATCGTATAATTTACCTTCTTACTATGTACAAGTTCTTAAGTTATAAACTGTAAACTTAGAATTGTAGTTTGATAATAAGCAAGTTCTTTAAACTTGACAAAGATTCCTAATAGCTGAAGTTGTAGTCTTAGTTTTTATGCATCACTGTAGCAGAGTTTTTGTATAATACTTACTTGATCACATAGACTAAAACGGTAGTAAAACCACACATGTGCTCAGATTTGGCATTCTATCGTTGACATTCGTTGTTGATACTTTCTACAGTCAAACTTCGGTTTCTCAACTCGCCTCAGTTAATCTTACTTTCTACAGTTTAATTTCAATATTTGAACCTTGCTTAAGTCAAACATATAGATCTGTATTTGAAAGCCAAGTTTTAACTTTGAAATACGGATATGTTCCACTTATATTCGTTAACTTCTGTCCTTCACTTTTAATTCATATATTCACTCCATATGGATTCACTACAGTGTGTTTATGTATATACAGGTTATGTGTTGGATGATTTCCCTACATTGTCTGAAGCTACCATGCCTGTAAAGGACCAGCTAGAACTAATACGAAACTGGAAACTCAAGCCAGACTTCATCATCAACATAAAGGTATGAATGGTATACTACAAAATAAACCAACAACATTTTCTAGTTGTATACCTATCATATTTTGTCCAGAAATTGCATATCCATTGGTTCTGTTACTGGGTATTTTGCATAAAAGGGAGGTAACCAATCATTTTTAAAAGAGTTTTGTGTATGTCTGCACCAATTCAAATATAATTACTACCAACTAGATTGATCTTTTTAAGGCAATCTAGTTAGAAGTTATGACAGGTTTAAGAGAAGACATGAGGGTTTCAGTATATAAAAAACTCCCATTATCTAGATTTTTTTTAATATTGGAATTGACTCAGTCATGGCTGAAACTTATAATGGTTTATTCCAGTTTCCAAATATTAAGAGTCGTTTTCTGCAATGTTTTGCAAAATAATTAACATTACATACCCTAATCATAGGGCCCCTAAAGGAGCCCTCTGAATACGATAAAGGATGGGTATACTTGTTGCTAGGGTTAAGTGTGTTTAATTATTGATACATGTATTTTGTTTTTATATGAATAAAACTGTTGTCATAACAATGGTGCCAAAAAAGGGAGGGAAGAATAGTTGGACTATTTTAAACAGTAGAAACCAATATCAACCACCACTGTAGAACTATGTTCTGCTCTTCATGAAGCTTTAGTAAAACAAATGTTGTTGACCTTATTAAATACTTGAATAAGATAAACTTGATCTAAGGGAACAGCATGTACATTCTCCATTGAACCATTTTATTTTAACACAGCTCATATGCAATATATATATTTATAATTTATTGAAGATAGGTGACCACTAGCAGGTTGAAAGTCAAGCAGAATGTACCGTAATCCATTACCCTGTAGCCCTTTTCTTGTATTTGAGATATGTGACCACTTAAAGTAGGTTGAAAGGCACATTCACTTTTAAGTCTGCTTTAAGCTACTCATTGCTAGTAGATAGAAAATATATCTGATGATACATATTCATTTCTGTATCAAATGGAAATATTTTCTTGAGTTGAGTGGAGGAACAAACTAAATACGTCTCTATGGAGTAATGGGTTAAAATAGATTTTGATCATTCGGAAGGTTGCACACATTATGATCTCATATATGATAATACATGTATCTCAATATATTGTCGTGTTCTTGTAATCATTGATCACATATAAACACCAAATATATGATTGATGCATGCATAGTGCTGACAATGATTTCAGTTTTGATGCTTCAGTGTTTTATTTCTAGCAACCGTTAGTCTTGCATACTAAATCATTAATTATTTTGGTATTTGTAGATGCCAGACAAGGATCTAGAGAAGAGGCGTATTGGCCAGAAGATTGACCCGATCAATGGTGATATTTACATACAGGATGTGTACAACCCTGACAAACCACAGAAAGAGGTAAGTCCTAGTGATGGGCTAATTATTTTCGATAAACTATTTCCTCAAACCCTACATTAACTCAGTCACCCCTGACACTTTTAATGGACAATTCTAATTTCAAAATAAGTCAAGACCATTTTTGACAATTTAGGGATAATTTTTACAATATATTTCAAAATGACAAACAGTGTAGGCCCTGATCAGAGGGCTCCTTACGGAGCCCTCTGATCAGGGTCTACACTGTTTGCATAATTATGACAAGTGTAATCATCACAGTTACACTGTTTGTAAATGACGAGTGTACTCCTCGCTAGGGTTGAATGTGTTGTCTACTCAATTGAAGTGTTTTGAAGCTTAGCCACATTTTAACTTTGAAATGTAGTACGAATGGGTTTGATTCAGCCAGTTGGAGTTATCTAAGTTTGACTGTATTTAAACATAATGATTTTCTTGTTTCAGACAGGGATTAAACATAATATTTTCTTTCTTTCAGACAGAGAAAGATGGAGGTGAAGAAGAGGAGGAGGAAGAAGAGGAGGCCGAAGAGGAAGAAGCTGCAAATGATGTGAGAAACTTAGCATTAGGGTTAACTCATTGAACGGGGTTTACTACTTAGCCAAGGGCTCCGGATAGGTGTGGGTAAACTTTAAAAAAAAAAAAAAAAAAAAAATGTTCTCCTTTTTATCTCCTCTAAACCCTGTGTTGTAACGACTGGTGGAAGGGTTTTTAAAGACATCCTATTAATCCTATACCCCATAGCCTGTTTCTAGTTTTGAAGACATGTGACTACTTAAAGCAGGTTGAAAGTAAAGCAGAATGTGCCTTAAGGCACATTCTGCTTTACTTTCAGCCTGCTTGAAGTTACTATCTGCTGGGATATAGAAAACGTTTATGGTATTATTATGTCCCAATACCACCGGTGGTTGGGGGCTTTATAGGAATTTTATTCATGACTGTATGAATTGGAACTACAGTGCTCCCTCTCTACAACAACACCCAGTGGGAGACTGTGTACGTTGTTTGGAGGGAGTTCTTATAGGGAGGGAATATTAAGACTTGGCTTACATTTGCAAACAGTTTGAATCCAGATCAGACGCTGCGTAACCCGGCCTCTGCTCTGGATTCAAGCTGTTTGACACTCGTCATTATATTTATCATATCAAAATGTCCACGTATATGTAACTTTGAAGAAACAAAACAGACAACAACTTTAAGCAGATGGTATTGCAGCCATGAAAAGGTTGGACATACTTGTCTTGTTAGGGGAACAGCAGCAAGGGTCATTGTAAGGAGGGAGTCGTTGTTGGGGGGACGGTTGTAGAGAGGGAACACTGTATTTACTTCAGTGAAGGAATAAACTAAATGTGAAAATATGTGTATATCTATGGAGTAAAGGGTTAAACTGACATAGAGGACAGGGTGTTGAATAATAATAATTAATTTTTATGTGTATTATTTGTTTGTTGAACAGGATGAGGACATGGCTCCAGAGCTGCCTGCTGAGGTTTTAGAGAGGATTATAACCCGTCCTGAGGATCTGTCAGAAGAGGTGGAGAAAAACATACGCAAGTACAAAGTCAACATGCTCAGAGTATTGGAGGTAAGAGGCATAGAGTAGAGTGTGGCCTCCTTAAGAAACTTTCTGCTTTACTTTCATTCTACAAGTATACACATCCTTTACAAACAGTGTACCTGTGAAGAGTACATATGTCATATGCAAACAGTGTTGACCATGATCTGAGAGCTCTTACAGGAACCCTCTGATTAGTGTCTTCACTGTTTGTCATTTTGATATACATTATAACATTCTACCCTAAATTGTAAGAAATTGATAAGAATTTACGGGAAGCAGGAATTGTCCTTTTGAATTTTCAGGGGTCAATGATTTAAGTAGCTTAATAGAACATCAACTTACTTTTGGGTTGACATAATGTATTTACAAATATATTTGTACAATAGTCTGATATTTTTATTGTTTTTATGTCCCCGCACGACTTAGTCGGCATATTGTTTTTGGTCTGTCTGTCTGTTTGTCTTTACACACCTTTAACCCTGGCCATAGCATTTAAACAACATGGGATAGAGACTTTATATTTCAAGTGAATAGGAAGGGAGATAACTCATCCTAACTGGCCATAACTCTTTGATCATGTGATCATTTCTAAATTTATGACGTCATAATGCTATGGTGATGATGCATTTGAATAAGCTAGGAAAAGCTTGTTTATTTGTACATTTTCATCATCACAACAACAACAAGGAGTACAATTATAACCTGCTGTATGATTTTTCTTGAAAGCCAAATGAATACATGTACATTACAGTGACAAAACACCTCGGGGGCATTTGTCACTTTCTGTGACACCACTCTTGTTTATGGTTTGAACAGAATTCTCAGAAGTCCTAGAATATAATATTACATATCACTGAAACTTTAATAAATTACTAATACCCCCATCAACAACTAAGTATCCATGCAAAATGTATTTTTCATTTGTGACAAGAGATTGTTTGACACATGTCATTGCATAATATTTCTGTCAGAATGTCCTTGTCTGTTCTTTCCTTTAAATACTATCAGTTCACATGGCTTTATCCATGTTGCCTTCTCCAATCAATCTAAAAGAGTACATGTTGCTTAGATCTTTACATCATGGGTTATCTTTAGTGTAAAAGTCAGGTGATTGCTTAGAGCAGACATTGAGTGAAGGGAAATACCCCCTGGTAGTAGTTGCTGCTTCACTTTCAGCAGCCACACCTTGCTCTTTTAAAGGATGAGAAAAAATAATAAAATACTTTTCAGTAAGGGAAATGGTTAGCTCAGTGAAATTTGACTTTTCAAGTTTTATTCTCGATATTTCTTTCAGGAATACATGGCTGATCATGACCAGCAATTTCTTGTAGAGATGGATGGTAACCAGAATTCCAACAACCTGTTCAAGGTAAGCTTTGTTTGTTTGATGAATGACCTAGTGTAACTCTTTACCCCTTAACTCTTTCCTCCCTCAAACTTTAAATGGACAATTCAAGTTTCCATTCTTGTCTAGTCCATTTCAGACTTTTAAGGGTTGTTTTTGTTAATGTTTGTCATTATGACAAACAGTGAAGACCCTGATCTGAAGGCTCCTTTCGGAGCCCTCTGATCTGGGTCTTCACTTTTTTGCATAGGACAAGTGTACTATTCACATGTACACTGTTTGAAAAGGATGACTGGTTGAATGTGAAGCCTTAAGGATAATTCTGCTTTACTTTCAGGCTGCATTAAGCTACCATCTTCTAGGATAAAGAAAGTATTTATAATGGTGCATATTCATAACTTGATAAATTGGAAATATTTTTTTCTCAGTGGAATGCATAGAAATGCATATCTATGGAGTAATGTATTAAGTTGCCAGCATTTTAGCACCATCAGTGAATATTCATTTGATTGTCATCAGCACAAGCTAGAGGCGATTTTACTGTGGGGAGTAAATGATAGTTAATAGTCATTTCTGTAAGTGCGCTATCAACAAAATTTTAAAACATTCTTATACAGTCGAACTTGGATATCTTGAAGTTGGTTTTGTCGAACATACCCGTATTTCAAAGTTAAAACATGGCTAAGCCACGTTTTAACTTTGAAATATGGGTATGTTCGACATAACCAAGCATGAAAAAATGAAGTTCATATGTGGAACTGTCGGATAGTTCGAGTTAAACGAGTTCGAGATATCGAAGTTCGACTGTATATGAAAAAGTACAATAACCTTTCTTTCATCTTTCCAGCAACTCATGCAGCGCTTGAACTGTTTTGTGCTGCGCACAGCAGCTGTTCCAATGCGTCTTCATGACCCTGAAGAAGAAGAGATTCCAGATGAAATAGACACGGATGAGCTCATGAGGACCCTTGCCCCTAAACAAATGGTAGCCCCAAGATTTCGATGGAAGAGAAGTAGGTGGCTCAGAAATTGCCCAGTGGCACTGCAAGAGGGAAATGTTGTTCCAGGAAAACCAGACCTTGCAGTCAGGTAATCTTACTCTGTTCTTCAACAAACATTAAATTCTGACTTTTTTTAATGCCTGTCATGGTGTAACAGTAACACTCCTGCCCCTATTTCAACCACTGAATTGTGTTAATCAATAGGTGTTTAGGGCAGGTGGCTGCTTAAAGCAAGGGGAAAGCAAACTCCTGTAGGCATTTTCTGTTTTACTTTCACATTGCTTTAATGTCACCTTACAACCAATAAGCTTTCTTTTTAATGATCTTAACAGAGGGATTTTACTACATAGAGTTTTTCTTGTCCATCTGTCTATAAGTTCATATGTGGAACTGTCGGATCCATTGGTTGAGTTTTAGCTATAATTTCAGTTGTAAAGTGAATATTGAAGCTAATTTAGTACAAGTTCACATGCACCGTTGTCTAAATGAGTACAGTATGCATGTTGAATTACAGTTTGTTGACCTTTACCTTTGACCTTTACCTCTGTGACCTTAGTTAAGATTTTGCATTAGGTCAGTTATGAACGTATACCATATGTGCATTCATGGTCTAACATGCTGTTGGGTTTCCATGTTTTGCACAAACATTTCAAGTTTGATAGTAATGAAATGATATACTTAACTTTCCATACTGTGGCATCTTGTGACACATTATTTTTTTAATTTCAGCTTTCTTGATAAGATGTATGTTATGTCATCCCCTGAAGCCCTTGAGAAATTCCTGAAGAATCCAAGACCCTACCTACTGCCCCCTCAGCCCCGACCCCCATGTAAGATATCTGTTCTTGGTGCTCCCTTTTCTGGGAAAACAACGTTCAGCCACCTTCTAGCTCAGAAATATGGAGCCAAGGTATGTGAACTAGTTAATCTTTTATAATATATCATTTGGTTGTCTTAACCCATTA
The DNA here is from genome assembly GCA_922989275.2 of Gari tellinella. Taxonomy (NCBI): domain Eukaryota; kingdom Metazoa; phylum Mollusca; class Bivalvia; order Cardiida; family Psammobiidae; genus Gari; species Gari tellinella. The sequence goes on along the minus strand of OV277860.1, from coordinate 63,540,045 downwards.
CCCCATGTCCTGTTCCTAGTTTTGAAGGCAAATATCAACTTAAAGTAGGTTGAAAGTAAAAAAGAATGTGCCTTTAAGGGCGTTCTGCTTTACTTTTAGCCTGCTTTAAGCTACGATCTGCTAGGATATTGGAAATATTTGTTATGGACCATATTTATGACTGTATAAAGTGGAACTGTTCTTTTCAGTGGAGGAATAAATTAAAGGCATAAAATTGTGTATCTATGGCGTAAGGGGTTAAAGACATATTTATGGAGGACAAAGATAATGCTCAGAACTTGTGTGGCACCTTCTCTATTATGTTAGTATTGCGTAAAATAGCTAGCTGTAATATGAGATGTCATTGGATACAAGTTTGACTTTATAAAGCTACCTTTCTCTATGGGGGTCAATATCACTGTAATCAAATCAAATCAAATAAATTTTATTTTGAGTCGGCAAGACATAAATTTGACATCATTTACAGGTAGACTGATACAATTGTGAATGCTTTGCAGTATGATCAGGTCAATTATGCTGGGCACTTAAAATATGCTTGGATTTGAATATCTAAACCCATTACCCCATAGCCTGTTTCTAGTTTTGAAGACAGATGACCACTTAAAGCAGGTTGAAAGTAAAGCAGAATGTGCCTAAAGGCACATTCTGCTTTACTTTCAACCTGCTTTAAGCTACCATCTGCTAGAAAATAGAATAGATTTCTTTCTCAACATATTCATAACTGTATGAATTAAAACTATTTTCTTAAGTGGATGAATAAATTAAAGGCGTAAAAAGGAGTATTAATGGGGTAATGGGTTACCTTCACCATTAGACATTTCTTTGAGCAGTAGCTATGAACAAGTAGTTTAAGACATCGCCACTGTGGAGGTATACAGTCAATTTTGTGTTAAATAGTCCTTTTTTCAGAATTTTGGAAACTTCATACATGTACAATGTATTCCAGCCTAATGCAGGAAAAAGGTAAAGCACAAAGCTCTATTTGAAGCTTTGTGTTTTACTTCTTTCCTAGCTGCAATCTGTATTTGAGAGTGAGTCCTTATACATGATTTTATAGTGACTGCTCAACACAAGTTTGACTGTACTGGACTTTGTCTGGAGAATACTTGTCTCCTATAGAAGCTTGCTTAATAAGTCCTGCATTAAGATGTAATCTGTCGAGTTCACCGATGTTTCTGTATTCAGTGATTGCTGTACTAAGGTTTTGTTGTATACATAGGTTCTGGACATGGAGGAGCTGATTAAGCCAAGGCTAGATGCTGAAAAGATAAAAACTATTGAAAATGTGAGAAAGGAAGCTACTGAGGCAGCCATCAACCAGGTGAAACAGAAGATTAAAGAACAACTGGAGGCTGAGTTAGCTGCTAAGGAAGCAGCCGAAGGTATGCAATAAGTTTCTCTCAGTTACAGTTGGGATTGCCAATGTGACCTCAAGTCCTAAGGCTATAAAGTGTGTTTGATGAGTCTGAGATAATTCTCAAGCCTTTGATTGGTCAGATTTGAGCATCTGCTCAAATCTGACCAATCAAAATCTTAAGAATGATCCCAGACTCATCACCATTGAACCTTGTCAGGTTTGTTACAGTAATGCTGATGATAGGAATCATTTCATATAAAAGTCATTGATTTTAAACACCACTGTCAACATTACTCATAGTTTATTAAATATCTGTGCATGTAGTTAGTGTATACATATTAGGACCTCTGGATTATAGTTTACTAAAGTGTAATTTCAGCCCAGGCATTGTTTATGACCAACAAATGGAAAACAAACTCATAAATTGTATTTAAGTCAGGTGATAACTTAAGGCAGGTTTAAGGGTTTTTTGTGGGGTTTTTTCAAAACAGATTCTAGCTCAAAATTAAAAAAGCACAATTTAGTTTGCCTGCATTTTGAAATAGTATAGTCATAATTATAATATTTTCTATTGTCAGAGTTCATTAACAAAGCATACCTTGTTAAATGTTACAGCAATATTTGTTCAGTTTTGTTTCAGTATATAGTCAAACTTATGTTAAGTGTTTACTCAAGAGAATATAAACAACAGTATTTAAATAAAGGCGGCAGCTTACCCATTGAACCATAGACAGTGACGGGTATACTCTTGTTTTACAAATAGTGTACCTGTACAGAGTACACTTGCCCTATGCAAACAGCAAAGACCCAGAGCAGAGGGCTCCTAAAGGAGCCCTCTGATATGGGTCTGTACTGTTTGCCATTTTGCAATAAATTGAGAAAAAAACCACCCCTTAATTATCTAAGATAGACTAGACTTTTCTGGAAGCTGGAATTTTCCATTAGAAGTTACAGAGAGGAATGTGTTAATGCAAGATAAACGTTCATTCTGAAATCTCGTTTATCTCTTTGCCTTTCTGTCTGCATTTAGTAATGACCTGTTTAACCCTACCCCATAACTTGTTTCTAGTTTTGAAGACAGGTGATTACTTTAAGCAGGTTGAAAGTAAATCATTCAGGCATGTTCTGCTTTACTTTCAGTCTGCTTTAAGCTACCATCTACTAAGATATAGGAAATATTTCTTACAGTTCACAACTGGAACTATTTTATTTAGTAAATTAAATGCATAAATATGCATAAATATAGAATAATGGGTAAGAAAGGAGATAAGTGCTTGCTTAACACAAGTTTAATTGTGTGTTGGGGGTTTGTAGTCATTGTTTGTCATTGTTTGTCCTTTAACTCTTGTATGTGCGTTTATAGGGGCTTTTCAAGTGGCATGGACTGATCCTATTGAACCTGGTATTAATTGCTGATGTTTCATGAAGTTTTGAATTTGTTTGTTTCTGTTTAAATGAATTTAACAGTTCAAGTTCAGTTTAACATTAATCCATCAATGCCTGGCATCACCAATAAAGACATTGGCAAACTATGTACAGTAAAACCTCTCTATTACGACCACTAAATTATGTTAATTATTAGGATGTTTACGGTAGGTGACTGCTTAAAGCAAGGTGACAGTGAAACAGAAAGCTCCTTTAGGAGCTTTCTGTTTCACCATCACCTTGCTTTAAGCTGCCACCTCTCTATTATACAATCAATTAGCCTTCGTTTTAGTGGTCGTAATAGCGAGGTTTTACTGTAGTTCCATATAAGATGCTACAATACATGGTATCTTGTATGTTCCTCACATAGCTACCCACCCTTTGTTGTTATAATTCCTTAGAATTGCCATTTTAGAGACAATTCTAAGTAGTAGTCACAATATACAGTTAATAGGTGGCACAAAGATATGGAATTTTCAACGGCATGGATAAAAAATTTGTCTTTAATGCATAACTGTAATACAGATATTAAAAAATTCTGTTTTTTGTCATGTCATAGTAGAAATGATCTCTGAAGTATCTAGGCATAAATGGATTAATGCATAGTTACGTATGTTTGAAGTTAACATGGAATAAAGGGTTCTTGTTGGTCTTGATACTGTGTGCTTAAGTTTGTTGGATTACCTTGTGGCAACATACCAAGAAAATATATAGATTAGATATAGAAAGATTCAAGCCCACGGCATCATTGAAAAAGGAAAATCCTACAAGATTTGTAATTATCTGCCATGATAAACCAGTAGTGTCAAATATATGACTTGTTTGTAACATTTGATTTTTTAGCATATGAAGATGTTTATGTATTGTAGATTGTTAGAAACTGTTACTTAAGTCGCTAAGAGGTTAAGTTGTAAATACATTAAAAACCTGTGTGAAGAAGCCAGCCTTAAGAAAATGAATTTGCAGTATTATAGAAAGATATCGGCATATAATTGTTTGATCCTACCAATGGATATATATGCAGGGCTCAAGATAAACGGGAGTAAACTGCACTTTCTCACTCATTTTAGCACCAAATCCTATTGTGTATAATTCACTAAAATTGTTACCAGAAGACGATTTTAAAGAGTGGTGACACCATAGGGTTTAATGCAGAAATAAGATTTCAGTTCTTGAAAGACTGCCCTTATCTTGCACTCTGTATATGTTTATATTAGTCTAATTAACCTTTTTATTGCAGGAAATGAATTTCTAGATAGATCTATGTAAACATGTGTGATCTAGATCAGACACTTGAGTAATTGGTGTCTGAACAGAGTCCAAAATGTTTGTGTTTTGAATTGCATACAGTCAGTCTTGAGTTAATTAAGTGACCACTATTTGAAGAGACACAGAGACCTCTAAAGACAGGTGACTGCTTAATGCAGGATAAAATTATAGCAGAAAGCTCCTATAGGAGCTTTCTGTTAAAACTTTGTCCTGCATTAAGCTGCTGCTTAACACAAATTTGGTTGTATCTGCAAATATACATATGACATTGTCAATTTCTGTCTAAAAACAGACAAAATTGTGATAGAAAGCCATTTATCAAATTTTTCTATTACAAACAATGATTAAAACACTATTATGTTTACTAGCTACATGGTTTCTGTTATTACTTACGTGTATATGTATACTGAACAGCGGCTGCTAAGGAGCAAGCTGAACGTGAAGCTGCAGAAAGAGAAGGTACAGACGTTTGTTTCACCCTGTATAAAACCCACCTCTCTGGCTTTCTGGGCATGATACTTTTGTCTCACTCTGTATATATCCACCCTTTAAGTTCCATCTCAAAGGCATTTGAAATACAGTAAAAACCCTCTATAACAACCACTTAGGAGAAGACTAATAAACGCATTACCCCATTGACTGATTCTAGTTTTTAATATAGGTGACCACTTAAAGCAGGTTGAAAGTAAAGCAGAATGCGCCTGAAGGCGCATTCTGCTTTACTTTCAGCATGCTTTCGGCTACCATCAGCGATAATAAGGAAAATATTTCTAATGATACTTATTCTTAATTGTATAAATTCGAACAATTTTTCTCAATGGAAAAATAAAAGGCGTATTTATGGGGTATTGGGTTAAGGTTTTAAAAACATGATAGCTTAAATCAAGATGAAAATAACCAGCTGTCTGCTTCACTTTTATTTTGATTTAAGCAGTCACCAATCTAAAGCATTGAAAACTTTAATCTCATGTATAGGTCATAATAGAGAGGTTTGACTGTATTTGGCGATTCCTATTCTATAGACATTTCACTCAGAATTCATTAAAGAAATTATACTAAGCATTTAATGAGAACAAAAGCAGTTAATATGTCAACATTGTATCAGTCTTAAGATACCCCCATGCCTCTTTAACTGAATGGTCATATGAAATCTCTGTTTTCAATATTGGACCTATGGCATGGAGTTAACTCTTTGAACCCTAGTCACGCATATATGCGTCCTTTGCAAACAGTGTACAAGTGAAGAGTTTACTTGTCATATGCAAACAGTGTAGACCCTGATCAGAGGGCTCCTGCAGGAGCCCTCTGATCAGGGTCTTCACTGTTTGTGATATTGTAATACATTGACAAAAATAACACTAAATATTCAAAAATAAACAAGACTAAATTGGAAACTGGAATGTATATTTCAAGTTTCAGAGAGGAAAGGGTTATTTTCATCTTAGAAACAACAACAACTGGATTTCAAATCATATAAACCCTGATAATTTGGTGACTTAAAATAAAGCGTAAATTCTTAGATGTAACTGCAGACTCTGATCATAGAACTGCCACATTTCTTGTTTCGAGGATATGTGAGCACTTTAACCCTTTCCCTTATAGAAGCGACTTTTAGCACATTCATTTTATTCATCCGCTGAAGAAAATAGTTCCAAATTATACCGTAATGAATATGTGTCATACTTAATACTTTCCTTATTCTAGCAGTTAATAGCTTTGAGCAGAATGCGCCTTAGGGCGCATTCTGCTTTACTTTCAACCTGCTTTAAATAGTCACATATCTTCAATACTAGAAACAATGCTATCAGGTAATGGGTTAAGCTGGTTGAAAGTAAAGCAGAATACACCTTATGCTGCATTCTAGTTTACTTTCAGTCTGCTTTTAGCTACCATTTGCTAGATATAGGAAATATTTCTTATACTTCACTTTCACTACTGTATAAAATTTTGAACTATTTTCTTGGGTGGAGGAATAAATTAAATTTGTAATAACACATATGTATGAAGTAAAGGGTCAAATGGTTAACATGCATACCATTTTAACAATTCCCAACAATATTGTCATGGTGATGGAAATGGTATTTCTTCCTTAGACTTGTTCCTTTATTATTGTATCAACCCTTCTCCTGCAAGTTGTAAAGTGTCTAGCATTTGTAAACAGTTTGGATAGAGACAAAATGCCAAGTCGCTTGGTGTCTGATCAGGATTCAAACTATTTCATGCTTATATTTTATGTTTATGAAAATCATATTGGATTTTTCAAATGGACTGAGCTATTTTGGAGGAGACTGTATACTTGCAGAACAAGGGATTACTATGCCTGTGAATCGCCTGTAACCAGGGCTCCAGATCAGAGGGAGTAAACTGAACAAATCCAACATTTTCTCACTCATATTAGAACCAAATCCTATGGTTATACTACTCATTAGAATCGTCTCGAAGAGACAATTCTAATGAATAGTGACACCATAGGGTTTAATGCAGAAATAAAGATTTTAGTTTTTGAAATCCCCCTTATCTGGAGCCCTGTGTAACTCTCACTATTTTGTTTGTTCCTTTATTTGCTTCACCTTGTACTTGTGGTATGATTGTCGTGGTAGCAGCAACTTGTTAGAACCTCTTCTCATGCTGACAAACAGTGCAGACCCTGATCAAAGGGCTCCTTAAGGAGCCCTTTTATCAGGGTCTACATGTTTGCATAGGACAAGTGTATTCCTAACAGGTACACTGTTTACAAATGATGCATATATGCCTGACTAGGGTTCAAAGAGTTAAAGCGGTCTGAAAGTAAAGCAGATTATGCACCTTTACTTTCAATTTACTTTAAGTGATCATCTGTCTAACAGACTATTGGGTAAATTTTGGTAATGGGATTCAGGATTCAACAACCGTTAATTTAGATTTCCATTACATGTACAGCTCAGATATTATGATTATGGTTTTGGACAAAAATAATGGGGTGGGCCTCTGTTGGGGCATGGGTCTCTATTACAGCCAATACATTAATTTCTTAGTGCTTTACCTTAGATTGACTTTCTTCTTAATGCCATTGATCTAATTTCAGCCATTCTATTTTAATTTTTAACACATTGAGCCATAGTGACGCATATATGCCTCCTTGACCAAATGTGTACCTGTGAAGAGTACACTTGTCCTATGCAAACAGTGAAGTCCCTGATCAGAGGGCTCCTGCAGGAGCCCTCTGATCAGGGACTTGACTGTTTGTCATTTTGCAATTTATTACAAAAAACACTCCTATATAGTCTAATTGTCTGTTGAAAGATTCCGGGGATAATGAGTTAATAATACTAGCATATATATTATGTTATACTATTGTTTAGTTGTAACATGTTGTTGTTGGTCTTCAATATAAATGTAAGATAAATAAATACATTACAGGGGACCATGTCTTGTACACTGAGGTCTTTTAACTTACATGTATAGCATTAATGTAAAACTCGATAAGAATTAAAGTACATGTAGTGTTGCATATTTACTTTCACATGTGATTTTTTCTAACAATCAATTGGTGTTCATATCTACATACATGTATCAAATATCTCCTCCAATGACAAAGGCAAACCTTGTAGATCTATACTGATTAAGTGTATAAACTTTAAAGTTTAACATGGTGTAACCCTTTTCTCTGGAGTGCGTTAGGATTCCCCTAATTACTCTTCCACATGAGAACTAGTCTACAAATGAATACCAGTATTTACTAATGATGTTATAGATGGCGGTTTAATTCAAGGTGAAAGTAAAGCTTGCTTTAAAACCAATTGGATAATGATAATTCACACTTTTCATTATGGGGGAAATGTAAGGCAGTAATTCATTCACAATACAGCTCAACAACTACTGCTTCCTTAAAAAAAGAATTGGAAGTATTCATTGAAAATGACCAGTGACCAAGGTTATAAAGAGTTTGAGTTGAATCTGAGATTGTTCTCAAGCATTAGGTTGGTCAGATAATTAAGACTTTGTGGCTCAAATCTGACCAACCAAATGCTTGAGAATGATCTTAGACTCAACTCAAACGCTTTTTAAGTTTGGGACCCTGTACAAATTTATGAAAAATTTATGTTAATTATGATCCTGATTATATGAAGTTGTAAGGATAAGACAGGTTTAATTTAACCCATTACCACATAGCCTGTTTCTAGTATTGAAGATAGGTGACCACTTAAAGCAGGTTGAAAGTAAAGCAGAATGCGCCCTAATGCGCATTCTGCTTTACTTTCAGCCTGCTTTAAGCTATCATCTGTTAGGATATAGACAATATTTCTTATAATACATATTCATGACTATATAATTTGGAACTATATTCTTAAGTGGAGGAATAAATTAGAGGTGTTAAAAGGCGTATGTATGGGGTAATGGTTTAACTGTAGTCATGTAGCTTGTTATAATTCCAATTTGTAACTATGACAACAGCTAAAAGAGCTGAGGAAGAGGACGACGAGGAGGGAGAGGAAGGAGCCTCCTCAGAGAAGGAGGGGGACACCACTGAGGCCGACACAAAGGCTGAAGGTGAGGGAGACAACTCCCATATACCCTGCTCACAGTTAGGCTTGTAGTTACCTCCCTTCCTGCCACTAGTAACCTGTTTACCTACTGCTCTGTTCTTGAGTACTTCCTTTGTTTGTTGTACAGCTTTGTATATCTATCAATTAAATCTTTGCATGCTAGCGGCGGATATATCTGCCACAGTCATAACCTTTGCAAACAGTTTGGATCCAGATAAGACGCCGCATTATTTTTTTATGTTGAAAATTCTTATTTTAGAACAATAGCAGACGACAAATTTTTGCAGATGAAAAAATTTCCCAGCATGCAAAGAGTTAAATAGAAGTAGAACATTTGTATAGTTCTTTAGCTACTGTAGAACGCTAGACAAGGGTTTTCTTTTAAGCATGCTTTTAATCATTATAAGGTCTTCTTTCTCATTAAAGTAGGCTGAAAAATATGAACAAAACTTTTTGATATACCCGTAAATAATTTGTTTGAATAAACAAACACTTAAGAGATGGATAAAGACTGCTGTAATTCAAAATCACCTATAGTCACCTTCTTGTAAATTTGCATCATTCTAAATATCATTGTCTTTGTTGAGTAAGTTCCAATATTTCCAGCTTGTAATATGTTTATACCTTCTTTGAAGATGTGAAAAACTCATTGAAAATTTACTAATCTTATCTGAGATTAGAAGAGTTCAAGAAATCACTTGTTTTGTGTTTATTCTTACAGAGTATTTTGTCTTGAACCTATTATTCCATAACCTGTTTCTAGTTTTATAAGTAGGGGACTACTTAAGGCAGGTTGAAGTAAAGCAGAATGACTCATTGAGCCATATGGCACATTCTGCTTTACTTTCAACCTGCTTTTAGCTGCTATCTGCTAGAATCTGGAAAATAGTTCTTATCGAACATATTCATAACTGTATTGATTGGAACGATTTTCCTCAGTGAAGGAACGAATTAAAGGCTTTAAAAAGTGTATTTATGAGGTAATGGGTTAACCCTTTACCCAATAGAAGCGACTTTTAGCGTATTTAATTTATTCCTCCGCTGAAGAAAATAGTTCCAGTTTATACCCTCATGAACCATTACCATTACAAATATTTTATATAGCCTTGCAGATTTTAGCTTAAAGCAGGCTGAAAGTAAATCAGAATGTGCCTTAAGGCACATTCTACTTTACTTTCAACCTGCTTTAAGTGGTCATCTGTCTTCAAAACTAGAAACAGGCTATGGGGTAAAGGGTTAATGGGTTAATGTCTCCTTTGTTCAGTAACACTTGTACAGTAAAACTTCTGAAATTGAAACCATCCTTGACTGATAAAAATGTTTGGTTTAGAGAGATGTTCAGTTTAGGGAAGTTGAGTATCCATTTACAAGAAGTTGAATTTGCAGTCATGTAAACAACTGGTGGCTTAATGCATGACAACAGTAATATATAAAGTTTCTTTAGGGGTTTTCTGCATTTCTGTTATCCTGCATTCAACAGGGACCATCCTTAGAGTTCTGTATGAGTCCTGGCAGAATGGTTGGTGTCTGGTTATTGAAAGTAACACTGTATATGATTCACTTAACAGTTCTTCTACTTTGATAAATTATTTCACTGAACAAGCAGTGCTGTTTGTATATAGTTATCCTTTTAACCCGTAACCCCATAGTCTGTTTCTAGTTTTGAAGACAGATGGCCACTTAAAGCAGGTTGAAAGTAAAGCATAATATGCTTTAAGGTGCATTCTGCTGTATTTTAAGCCTGCTTTAAGGTACCATCTGCTAGGATATAGAAACTATTTCTTACGGTTCATATTCATGACTATAAATTGAAACTATATTCTTCTTTTGCCGAATAAATTAAAAGCGTAAAAATGCGTATTTATGGCGTTATGGGTTAAGCTACATATTAATCCACCATAGAATGTCGTTAATCAAAATGCTGATCTTGCTTTTAATTCCCTAAAATAAAAACAGGTGTATACAATGTAATTATGTTCTCTCTATGACTATTGACTGATGCAACAGATTACAGTCAAATTTTTGTTAAAACAGCCCTTTTTTGAAGATGCATAGGTCTCTTAAAGCATTACCCAATAGCCTGTTTCTAGTTGTGAAAACATATGGCTACTTAAAGCAGATTGAAACTAAAGTGGAATGCGCCTAAGGCACATTCTGTTTTACTTTCAGCCTGCTTTAAGCTACAAGCTGCTAGGAAAACCTTTCTTATGGTACATATTCATGACAGTATATAGTGGGACTATCTTCTTTGGCCGAGGAATAAATCAAAGGAGTCAAAAGATGTATTTATGGGGTAATGGGTTCAGAGAGGCAGAACAGCTTAATGCAGAACACATCATAAACCAAAAACGTCCTACTGGATCTGCTTTCCTTTTGACCTACTGTAACCTGTCATCTGTACAAACAGATTACAGTAAAACCTCTCTATAACGGCCACTAAAACGAGGGCTAATTTACTATATAAATATCAGGTGACAGCTTAAAGCAAGGTGACAGTAAAACAGAAAGCTCCTAAAGGAGCTTTCTGTTTTACTGTCACCATGCTTTAAGCAGTCACCTATCGAAAACACCTAATAAATTATCACACTTAAGTGGTTGTTATAGAGAGGTTTTACTGTATTCATCTGATTTTGAGTGGCTGTTTTACCCATGTTTGACTGTCAAACTTTGTTTCCTATATTATATACTTTTTGCTTAGCTATTTGTTGTGCATGATCAAACTTGAGTTTATTGACCATCGATAGAAGAAACATTGAGATCTCAAAAGACAGGGTACCAAAGTTATAAAGAGTTTGAGTTGAGTCTGAGATTGTTCAGAGTTTAAATTGAGTCTGAGATCATTCTCAAGCATTTGATAGATCAGATTTGAGCAAAGTTCAAATCTGACCAATCAAATACTTGAGAATGATCTCAGACTCAACTCAAAATACTTTATAACCTTATGCCCTGGTGTCTGCCAAATGTAGAACTGAAGTAATACAGAAAGCTCTCAAAGGATCTCGAGATCTCAGCTTTATTTGTGGTCTGCATTCTGCTACTATCTATCTGAACCCATTACGCCATAGCCGGTTTGTTGCATTTAAAGTAGGTGACCACTTAAAGCCGGTTGAAAGTAAAGCAGAATGTGCATTAAAGCACATTCTACTTTACTTTCAACTTAATTTAAGTGGTCACTCATATTAAAAACTAGAAACAGGCTATGGTGTAATGTGTTAGAACAATATCTAAATTGCTATATGAAACAAGTTACATGCTAGTCTTCTTACATACTTATTCACTGTCAGTGTATACCAATTTTATTCACACTTACTGTAAGACAGAAATACTGGTCTTCATATTTCATACGTTTCTATCTATTTGACTTACTGCAGCATGACAAGTTCAACCTTTCAAATTTTGATTTGATTAGAAAAATATCTTTTGATACTTGGTTTTGTATGTTGGCAGTGTTAACGATGATATTGACTATATATGATTAACTTTCAGTCTTCTTTAAGCTACTCCTTATAAGGATTAGCTTAAAGTAGACTGAAAGTTAAATTAATCAGAAAACTTCTAAAGGAGATCCTTGCTTAACTTTCAATCTGCTTCTAGGAGCTGTTTGTCAGTATGTAGGATATGTGATCCATGGCTCTTTATCAGAACAAGATAGAAGAGTGAAAATGGTATTTGTAAAGACACATAAAGGGGATATTATGTAGAAAAGCGTTAATTAATAAGCTATGAATCATGAACAACTTTTCTGTTATTGCTTATAACTTTGTATAGCACTTGCTATATTAGTCATGCACTGTTTTATAACTGTCTTCACTTTAACCCTTTGAACCCTAGTCCCGCATATTGGCGTTCTTTGCAAACATTGTACATGTGAAAAGTATACTTGTCCTATGCAAATAGTGAAGACCCAGATCAGAGGGCTCATAGGAGCCCTCTGATCAGGGTCTTCACTGTTTGTCATAATACCAAACATTGACAAAACAACCCTTAAAAGTCAGAAATGGACTGGACTTAAACGGAAACTGTCCATCTAAAGTTTCAGGGAGGAAAGAGTTAATACCCCTGTTTACTTCTGTATTACTTTATTGCTAGATATTGATTAGTTAACTCTTTCACTACCAATGGCGTCAAAAGGCGACTTTGCAAACAGTTTGGATCCTGATCAGACGCTGTGACACACAGCGTCTGATCAGGATCCAATCTGTTTGACACTCCTATCCATATGTTGAATTTTACTTTGAAATGGTCTTGTTAACAACAAAATTGAAGCAGACGACAATGAAACAATGAAGGGGTAAAAGGCTCACAATTAATTTGGCAGTGAAAGAGTTAAACGAGTTAGATGACAGATATTTGTTTTATGTACTGAAAACAAACACTTTTACAGTGAAAACTTTGTTATTAAGCAACCATTTGAAAGCAAATCCATAGCTTTCAGTGCAAAGCACTTACATTCAACTGATAAGAAGTATAATAAATATATAGTTATTCTGTGTTAAGGGCATGATACTGCCTAAAGCAGATGAAAGTAAAGCTTATATTATAACCTTTCTTTCAGGCTTAGAGCTGTCATCAGTATTAATTTAAATATCATAGAAAATCTTTCTGTTAATGGGACAGAATTATTTATGACCGGAATTAAATGTCTGTATAAAAAGCCATATCTATGGAGTATACCATTGGTTAAAGGGCGACATCGTTTGAGTGCTCAGTGTTTTTATTTTACTAGTTCTCTCATAGAAGAATGGCTCTTAGATAACACATGAAACAGTATAGACCTATATCAGTTTGTTACATTATAATGGTTTACTTTTTGACACTTTTTATTGATGGTTTCTGCCATGTGTAATTTTTTTTTTATTTCAGTTTCAAGTATATACAACTGTATTTATTAACATACAATTTTAACTTTAGTTTGTTAAATTCATTTCTTTTGGAGGTTTTTGAATTTTATATATAGATTTATGAAATTTCTTGCTTTAAATTTTATTTTTATGATATATATAAGTTGAACAAAGTTTCGCTAGTGATTGATATTGCTATGGAAAACTTCTTTTCCATTTTTTCCTCTATGTATTTCTCTATATTTGTTGGTCTTCCTGTTTGAATTGGTTATGGAATTTTCATGTTGCTTTTCTTTGTTTTGTATTAGTTTTTATTTTGTTACATTTTCACCTGGGTACCAAACTTTAGACTCTACTGCGAAAGAGTCCGATGTTTCCAAGACTGAGGAAGAGGGCGGTAAGAAAGATGAAGCAGCCGGAGATGAGCCGGCGGAGGACCAAGATCCGCCCTCCGGTGAGGACTCACAACAAGATAAATCTGATGCCGAGTCTGCACAAGGTGGTTTGCTGTGCTTCCTGTTGCACTAACCTAATGTCATACATGTTGCTAAATACTAACCCAATCTCATAGCATGTCCAAAAACAAGTCCAAAATAACCTTTTACTCCATAGCCTGGTTCTAGTTTTGAAGACAGGAGACTACTTTAAGCAGATTGAAAGTAAAGCAGAATGTGCCTAAAGGCACATTTTGCTTTACTTTAGGCCTGCTTTAAGCTACCATAATATGATAGGATAAGAAAATATTTTATATGATACATATTCATTACTATATAAAATGGAATTACTTTCTTTAGTGGAGGAATGAATTAAATGTGTATCTTTGGAGTAAAGGGATAATGAGTATTTCAATTGCTGACATCTGTATGTCTTCACTAAACCCTATGATGTGACTACTCACTAGAATTATCTCTTTGTCTACGTCACAACATAGGGTTTTGCAGAGAAATTAAGGAGAATATTGTTCTTATAAAAAAAATCACTCTAATCTGGAGCCCCAATTCTTTTCTTATAGCTAAATATTCAATTTACTGTAAATGATTCAGAAGCTCTCAAAATGATGAAAAAGATCTGTTACTATAACAATCTTAAAACCTGGCATTAGTTCGAGATATAGGCTTTTGATTGAACCCTTTCCTTCGTAGAAATGTGTTTTCATGCCTTTACCTGTTCCTGACAGAAATACTTGTTCATGTTTATACCCTGTCCTAGTATAAAGTACCATAGTAAAATTCTCTTACGTTCACACAGATGCCCTAATGTTAGGAATCACTCCAGACTTGCACTGGCTTCTTGAAACATCTCACCTGGTTTTACTTTTATGCATGCACTCTGTTCAGCAGAAATGTTATAACTGCATGGCGTTATGTTCAACGTAACTCCAACTGAGGGCTTGATACATATTCCAAAGTCCTTATGTCTCCAATAAGCTCTATTTTGCTCTTTCCTCCTAGCATGCTTAACCTATTACTCCATAGCCCATTTCTAGTTTTGAAATAAGGTGACTACTTAAAGCAGGTTGAAAGTAAAGCAGAATGCATCTTAAAGTGCATTCTGCTTTACTTTCAGCCTGCTTTAAGCTACTATCTGATAGGATTATAGAAAATATTTTACAGTCATGGTATCTATTCATGACTGTTTTAAAAGGAACTATTTTTTTCATTGGAGGAATGATTTGAAGGCATAAAAGGGCGTATTTATGGAGAAATGGACATATTAACTTTTATAAACAGTTTCTGGTGAGACGCACCGCGTAATGGGGGCATCTCATCAGGATTCAAAATGTTTGACACTCTGACCATGTTTTGAAAAGAAATTTAGAAAATTCTGTTAATAGAACAGTTACAGAAAACAATTTCAAGAGACAAAATTTTTTACCGAGCACGCAAAGAGTTAACAATGAATTTATGCAAGGGGAGGACACTTTTTTCTTGTACAGAAAAAAAGCTGAAATGATTTAAGATCTTTTGACATGATGATTTAATTTCCAAAATTATATTGGTTAAATCTGTCTTTCTCTTTTGCAAACATTATCACGAAAGACATTACCTTAATGAAAACATTTTCATATAATCTGTGATTCTCTAAATATTAATGAATATAATAACTAGTTTATTTACATTCAACCAATTCGATTTCAATGATCACATGATTATAATAACTATAGTAACTTGCTCATGTCAGTTTGATTGTCATGTTTTTATATATATTGTAAAGATTAAGCAATAAAGGAATTCAAGTGGTGGGGAAACAAATTAATATGCAGCAGTGAAGACTCTGATCAAAGGGTTTCTGGAGCATTTGATCACAATGTTTTTATTAAGAGATTGAGCCATAGATGAATATGAGGTGGGGTCGGGGAACAATTAATTTGAAAGCATTTTTATGTGCTAATGCAGATTTCTAGGTTGATGAATTAATTGTGTGATTTATGTCATGTGTTTAATTGATTTGTAAATGGTAGTGGGTGTGTTGGTTTGGGCTTTGAGAATCATTCCACAGATTGTAGCTACCATAATTATCTGAAGTATTGGGGCAGGCAGGCCTTAGCAAACAATGTAGTTCCTGATCAGACCCCTCCTTTAGGAGCGGTCTGATCAGGAACTACATTGTTTTACATTCAGTTTGCACCTTTAGACAAATTTATATGTGATAAAAACATTAAGTTCAAATTTTAAAATAATTACAGCTGCTCTACAGGGGGTCCCGATATTTAGGATTTTTATGGTATACCAACAGCTTGAAGGAAACTTTGGTTGTGAATGAATGTGAATTCTATGTTACAGCTCCAGACGCAAACAAAGAGGTCACTGAGCCAGAGGTTGTAGATGCTAACCACCCAGAGGTCAAGGTCATTGTAGACCAGGCTGTACAAGAGGCTGAGAAGACGGTGATTCAACTCACGCCAGAAATCTACTATGAAATTCTCGAAGAAGGGATTAAAGATGCAGAAAAAATAATGAGAGAGTCGAAACCAGATGGACCTGTGTAAGTAGAGTGAAATATGCAGTTATCACTGTACAGCTATTTTTAATGACTACCAATTCAAAAAGTCAAAAGCTTATAGCAAATCTTTAATCATTCACCCCGGAAACTTCAAATGGACAATTCCAGTTTCTGATTTAGTGTAGATCTAGTCCATTTATGAATATTTAGTGTTGTTCCTTGCAATATATTTCAAAATAACAACTGGAGCAGATTCTGATCAGATGGTTCCTTTAGGAGCTGTCTGATCTGGGTCTAAACTGTTTGCATAGGTCAAAATTAATTACCTGACAAATCAAATGCTAAAGAACAATCTCAGACTCAACTCAAACTCCTTATAGCCTATGGGCCTGATGAGATGATATTTTATTTTTCAGGAATGGAAGCTGGATTCTTGATAACTTCCCATCCAATCGTGACCAGTGGAACCTTTGTATTGAGAGGAACTTGATTCCTGATGATGTGGTAATGTTGAAGGATGGTGGAGAGAACTCCAAGTTCCTCATGAAGCGATGGTATTTGTCTCATAAGGAGGAGATTGATGAGAAGATCAGGGTGCGAACACAAGCGGAGGAGGAGAAAAAGAGGAAGATTGAGGAGGAACGCTTGTATGTACCTTATAGACCTCTTGTTTTATTATCGTAGCACACCTATCTTTGCCTTCCCTGTATAATTACCATGTACAAACCGTTTTCATAGAACTATCTACAGTAAAATCCTGAAGAAGACTCCACTGATAATGTTACCACAAATTGGTTGCTTAAAGCATGATGAAAGTAAAGCAGAAAGCTCCTTAAGGAGCTTTCTGCTTTACTTCTATCAAGCTTTAAGCATTATGTTTGCTTGAATGACTCAAACGAAGCCTTTTTTTTCAGTAGTCAAATTGTTTGGATTTTGTCATCTAACTTTTTCTCTTCTTTTATACAATTAGTAATACAGTAGATATTGATCCTTAACCTGATAACACTATCCTAGTTTAGCGTCTGTGTTCCCTTCGTCAGGGGTTGACGTCTGGATAAGTACAAATAAAATAGTCACATGACTTCCGCAAATTCTTTTCCTATATATTTTTTCTTTATTCAAAGAAGCTTGACAATATTTGATTCACCAACAAAATACAAGTCTCAGATGTAGGTGGAATATATTTGCAATAGATATAGAGCAAAGCTAAATCATAATTGTATTGACCTATATCAGAATTTTCATAAATTTTTATGTGTCTTAATTGCCTTAACTCTCTCTACTTAACCCATTACGCCATAGCCTGTTTCTAATTTGGGAGATAAGTGATTACTAACAGCAGGTTGAAATTAAAGGCACATTCTGCTTTATTTTCAGCCTGCTTTAAGCTACCTTATATAGATATAGAAAAAAATTGTATAAATTGGAACTATTTTCTTGAGTGGAGGAATAAATAAAAGGCGTAAAAAGGCGTAAAAAGGCGTATTATGGGGTAATGGGTTAATACTCTCATACTTTACTATTCTAATACCCAGAGATTTTGTTATCCTTCGCATAGTTTCACAACTTATTTCACAACCTTCCCAACTAGCTGGCATCCATGCCACTTTAATTGCAGAACTTTAGTTCAATTCAATTCATTTTTTATTTAAAGTGGGTTCATATATACGTTCAGACTTTCAACACTTAAAGCCAATATAGAAGACATTTGCAAACTGTCTTTGTCCAGATCAGGCCCCATTTAGTTCAAATTACCTTTAAAACTGTATTTAAAGCAGAAGAATTCTTAAAGCAAAATGAAAGTACAGCAACTTTTTTAAGGCCTTAAAGCTTTCACATTTGCTTTCATTTTGCTTTAAGCTTTCACCAGTAGTCAACACCGTATTTGGTGCTTATAAGTAGGAGTAGGTAGAGGTACTCTAAGATGCTTTGATGAAGGAAATTGTTAATAACATTATGATGTATATTAGCACCTGATATGGGTAGCGTACCTGGTTCTATATCCCTACCTTTCCATTTACAGGGGACCAGCAGGGTAGGCTAGATTTTGTGTGATGAAAGAGTGTAAAAAGTTTGGAGTTGAGTTTAGTTAAAGTTAGCTTTTTGTCGTTGTGATATAATAATAAAACAGCTGAATGTAAAATGTACACTCTGAACTTGTGTTGACCCTTTACCCCATAGTCTGTTTCTTGCATTGAAGATAGGTGACTGCTTAAAGCAGGTTAAAAGTAAAGTGGAATGGACCTTAAGGTGCATTCTGCTTTACTTTAGCTGCTTTACCCTACTATTTGCTAGAATATAGAAAATATTTATTATGATACATATTTATGACTGTATGAATTGGATCTATTTCTTCCGTGGAGGAGTAAATTAATTTGTAAAAATATGTTGCTATGGAGTAGCGGGTTAAGCAACCACACAGTAAAGAAGCATGAGGATCTTTCAACATACTGGATTACTTTATGCAGATTATTTACTTTTTACCTGCAAATACTTACTTAAACATAATAATTGATACTTTTTTGTAGTACTCAAAGATTACTTTTATGTGAATTCACAGTGGCTTGAAATAAGTTTAGCTACCATTAAAATCATTAAAGAAATGGATATACAGAGAAATCCAACAATAACAATGACTCAGATAAAAGCTTCTAACTGGTGTTTAGGGCAAGGGGCTATTTAAAGCAAGACAAAAGTAAAAATGAATTCTCCTTTTAGAGTTTTCTTCTTTACTTTTATTTTCCCTGCAGTCTTCTTTTTAGCAGTTTTAATATCAGGACTTCTTTTTAATTGTCATTTTTAAAAATACATTTTCATATTTTTTGATTGAGCTCAATTAACTCAATTTGATTCTACAGAATGTGTCTGTGTGTGAAAGGGGTATTCTTATATTGTTGCTTGTTTGTGTTTTTGTTTATTGTGGTATGAAATCTCACATGGTGTTCAAACATGACAATTTATACATGTGTTTAGTTAGTAAAAATGTTGAAGCTACAGTCAGACCTACTCAGCAGTCATTTAATACGATAATTTATTATTTTCTTTCAAAGCAATTCATTTTCACATCATTACCTATTAATGATAGAAATATTTCAAGTTCCTACCCTAGGTAGCTTCAAAACATGGTAAAAGTATCGCCAAAAGCAGGCCTCCAGATAAGGGGAGTACATTGTATTTTAAATTCTAAAATCTTTATTTCTGCATTAACCATAGGGTGTCACCATTCATTAGGGTTGTCTCTTCGAGAGGATTCTAATGAGTAGTAACACCATGGGATTTGGTGCTGAAATGAGTGAAAAAATGTTGTGTTTGTTCAGTTCACTCCCTCTTATCTGGAGCCCTGCAAAAGCTCATTGGGGTTTTAAGAGACCCCTCCTGCTTCCTCCCTAAAGGACTGCTTAAAAGAGGTGTCACTGTAGTTAAAAGTAAACGTTTCTGCTAAGTGTTCAGGTATGGATATGTTTAGTTAGTCATGGCTTCAGATGATGAGAGAAAATAAACTAAAACATTTGAATGTTTTCTCATAGATTTACCTTTGTTATCACATAATAATGAAAGATTCTAAAGAGTAGTCACAACATAGGGTCTTGTTGAGACATTATAATTATACAGTCAAATTTTGATATATCTGGATTAAGTCTAACATATCCATATTTTCAAAGTTATAAGTGGCTAAGCCATGTTTTAACTTTGAAATAAGGACGATAATTTTCAACTTAAGCAAGGTAGAATTTTAAGAAATAATTAAATTCAACTGTAGAAATAACTTTTTGTTAAGTTAATTTGAGTTAAGCAAGTTTAAGATGTCAAAGTTTGACTTTAGTATTGAAGCACTCCCACTATCTGGAGCTACATGGTATGGTTAGTGTGTTATGATAACATGTAGCTGTATGTAACATGACTTGCATAAACTTGAGACCAGGGGCCCGTTTTACTAAACAACTTACGCAAATTATTTGCGTAAGTCAAAATTTTAAATTTTAATTTACATTTTTTATTATCACTTGCTACAAACAGCAAATAGCCAGATCAGAGGACGCCCTTTTAGCGCGTCCTCTGCTCTGGCTATTTGCTGTTTACAAACGTTTATGATCGAAAAATAAGAGTTAAACGATTTTGACTTACGCAAAAATTTTGCGTAAGTAGTTTAGTAAATCGGGCCCCAGCTGGTTCAATGTGGCTTATACATGTACAGTCAAACTTGTGTTGATTGACTTATATTTTAACTAAACTGAGATGCAGAAAGCTCATAAAGAAGACATAACTTTTGTCCTGCAGTAAGCTGCCACCTGTCATAAATACAAGAATTGTATAATCTTTTGATTGGGTGCTTAATATACAGTTTTGACTGTGCCTCATTTTGATGATACACTGCTTAAAATACATGACATTGTAAGTATGCATATTTTTTTAAATGACCATTTAGATGAAGGTTCTTCAAATATCTTTAATACAAGTGAAGGGACTAAATTGTTATGTATAGAAAACTTCTGTAGGAGTTTTTATAAGATACTTTAACACACGTTTGACTGGGTAATAATGTTTATCAGTGGCTTAAATCTTGTGAGTGTACAGAACGGGTCTTATTTGTAAATGACTTTTCTATATTCAAGTCAATATGAGTAGGTTTAAATAACTACTGCAATATCATGTTAAAACTTCATTACTGTTTTGTATCTTTTGTTGCTAAAATTTATCTGTATTTGTGGTGGTGGATTAATTTTTTCTTAATTTTTTTCTCCGAGCTCGAGCCACATTTTTATTTTGAAATAAGGATATACTAAACTTTAATGAGGTTGAAATCATGAAATTTGACGTGAAGAAATATGCACATTTTTGAGTTAAGCAAGGTTGAGATATCAAAATCTGATTGTAGATATAATTTTACATTTATTTTTAATATGGCAAGAAGTCATCTGAAAAATAGTCATTCCAATGGTGCATTTTGTCACCGAGATATAAGTACAATGTTAGCTTGATGCAGAGTTAAAATAATGCAGAAAGCAGCTTCTAGAGTACAAATATATTAAGATGGTTTCTTAGTGCAGCGCAGAAACAAAGTGGAAAGCTCTTGTATGATCTTTCTGCTTAACTTTTCTGCTGCAATAAAATACTGTCCTGCATTGCAGACTGCTATTTCATGATCTTTTGACCACTGGAATATAACATTTACCTACCTTTTAGTATTACAATGTATTGTAATGGCTGTTTTGATGCGGTCAGATATATTTCTAAACATGAGTATATATATTTTTTGCAGAAAACGTGAGGAGGAAGAAAGATTACGAGCTGAGGCCGAGGCCAAACGATTGGCGGAGGAGGAAGCGAAGCGTAAAGAGGAGGAAGAGGGTGAAGGTGGAGAGGAAGAAGAAGACGGTGAGTGTGTTATACAGCTTTACCACAAAACACAACATCAGGGCTGTCATTTCTCCAGATTTTTCCTAAGTATTCGGATTTTTATCCTAGCAGATCATAGCTTAAAACAGGCTGTAAGTAAAGCAGAATGCGCCTTAAGGCGCATTCTGCTTTACTTTTAACCTGTTTTAAGCAGCCATGTGTCTTCAAAACAAGAAACAGACTATAGGGTAAAGGTACGTTTAGTTAAATTGCGTCTGAAAAATTGAAAATTTGAAATCTGAGGATTTTTATTATCAACTTATGGCAGCCCTGCAACATACATTGGCATTGGTCCACTGTTAACTTTTACCATGCTGAATATTCATATTAGAAAAAACTCCTCAATGTGAATACTGAATCTATCATCTGATCTATTACATTTGCTAATACAATAAAGAAAAATGTATCGGAGATCCTGAAAGAAAACAGTGCAGACCCGGATTAGACAGCTCCTGAAGGAACTGTCTGATCTGGGTCTACACTGTTTTCAGCAACATTAATATATGTTGTTAGCATGAGTAGGGTTAACTCTTTTATCTGAAGGAAAAAAGTGCAAATAACCTTTATCCAACTATGTTTGAGGTATGTGACTGCTTAAAGATAGATGAAAGTAAAGCAGAAATCTTCTAAAGGAGTTTTCTGCTTAAATTCATTTTTGCTTTACGCTGCCACCTGTATTCAGCATGTCCAAACTGTGGATCTCATTGCATGCTCAGTCTTGGGTATAAATTTTATCAAGACATGTAACAGCCTACACTTACTTTGTGATATTTTACAGTTATATTCTGAATGTGATATTTACTGAGTTATAGGACCCATGACATTTGCATATCTTAGCTTATCTTGGTCTACACTATTTGCCGTGTTGAGTCGTCCCTTTTCTGCTTTTCTGAGAAAATAAATCAGGGGTTTAGTCTGCAGAGCATCAAAACAATAATTCAAAGGTCCTGGGTTTAAACCCTACTGAGGGCCTGAGGCTGTATATTTTTCTCCCTACTGTGATAGCCCATTGTGTAATTTTATGCACAAACGAGCAACTTTCATGTAGGTTAATTCGAGAACAGTACCACATCTAGTGCAGTTTGTAGAGAGAATTTGTAGGTGGTCTGTAGCTCAGTTGGTAGGACTTTGGAATGATAATCTGAAAGTCCTGGGTTTACGCCCCTATCAGGCTGCATATATTTCTCCCCTTGTGAAGTAAAAACTGGCCTTTTGACTGCTGCAAACAATGTATACCAAGATCAGTTTTATATGTTAAAAAAGTGATGACGTCCCTATCTAGACTATGTGTATCTTATACAATGGGTGAAATTCTCTCATATCATTCTATGTCTCATATTTAAGGCATGTGCAGTTATATAAAGAACATTTATACAGTGGAACTTCGATATCTCGAACTCTGTTAAGTCGAACATACCCATATTTCAAAGTTAAAACGCTGCTAAGCCACGTTTTAACTTTTGAAACACAGGTATGTTCACCTAAACCAAGCTTGAAATAAGGCAAATTCATGTTTCCAAATATCAGATAATTTGAGTTCGAGATATCAAAGTTGGACTGTATTGTCTTGTGGTGTGTTGTGTGTGTGTTACTGGTGATTAATGTTGGGGTTGCAGTCAAACCTGGGTCAATCCTTTCCTTCAACGATTTCCTTCAGTTATTATAACAAATGCTTGCTTTACCCATTAACTCATAAGGTATAAACAATTATCAATGTTTATCTCAATACAAGCTAGTGGATAAAAGTGTGTCAAAATGAGTCGGTATGAGAATATTGTGCAATGCCTCAATATGAGTCAGTGTGGCTTAATAGGTTAAAGCAAGCTGAAAGTAAAGCAAATGAGCTTTTTGCTCTCTTTTTAGCCTGCTTTAACCTACTGCTAGTAAAAATGCAAAAAACTTACTATGGCTATAAATAAGGGTAGGGGGGTAGAAAAAAGATATAGGCATTATTGTGAAGGAAAGGATTAAGCAAATATTCAAAGTCTTTAAACTGAGGTTCTCTTCTTTACTTTTTGTTTTGCATTAAGTAGAGACCTCATTACGGCCTCAGTGATAGTTGCTGAACACATGTATGGCTGCATTGTGAACCGCTGGTAATTAACATGTGTTTGCAAGTGTGCGTCCTTTAATACTTGAAATCCAACATGTATAACCGTTCCACACCCTTCTCCTGCATAGCAACTGAAAACAGTTTGGAACCCATGCCACATGCTTATAAAGTGTTTGAGTTGAGTCTGAGACTGTTCTCAAGCTTTTGATTGGTAAGATTGGAGCATTCTGCTCAAATCTGACCAATCAACAGCTTGAGAGAAAGATCTCAGACTCATCACCATGGGACTGAATTAGGATTCAAACTCACTAATGGCCTTATGTCTGTCATTTAAGTATATTCCAGGGCTCCATATAGATGGGGAGTAAACTGAACAAAACCAACATTTTCTCACTTATTTCAGCACCAAATCCTATGGTGTTACTACTCATTAGAATTGTCTCTTTGAGACAATTCTAATGAGTAGTGACACCATAGGGTTTAAAACAGAAATAAATATTTTATTTTTTGAAATACTCTCCTTATCTGCAGCCCTGTATTCCATCAAAATTACAATAAAACTTAACTATAAAAAATACAGACAACAACTTTGAAGATATTAAAGCAGGAGAAGGCTTCAAGTTTGTTTCTGGTGTAGTCCTTGAACCAGCATAAAACAGAGCTCCAGACAAGGCGTTCTTTTTAAGACAAAGTTCTCTTGGTCTCCAATAAATCCTATGTATAACCCTATGTTATGACTAATTAGAATCATCTCCTAGAGATAACTCTGATAAGTTGTTTTAACACTCAACAGAGGTTTTGTTGAAGACATATAGGAATCAATATTTTGTCTGGAGGTCTGATAAAAATGCCTTGAGTTGTTGTTCTGATCAAACTTCATAAGCAAACCTGAGGTTATGGTTAATGTAAGACTAAGATAACTGTGTATGTATGTAAACAGCGGAGGGTAAGGAGGAGGGGGATGCAGAGGAGGAAGGAGAGAAAGAGGAGGAGGAGGCGGAGACTAAAGAGGAGATTGTAGAAGAAGAAGAGACAGCTAAGCCAGGTACCACCTGCTACCTCAGACATCAGCGCATTGGCTCCCTGCTTAACCTTCAGTTGTCATCTATTAACTACCATAGATATGATTCAGGATATAAGATTTGGACCAGATAGAAACTTACTATAAATTGTTTAACTTATAGAAATTATGTAGCGTTTACAAGATCTCTCAGAAACAATCCAGGCTTTAACCATTCTTGAAATTTCATTTTTGAAAAGTCAATACTGTGAATTCATACATTTCAAATGGTTCAAAACTTGTATTTTGAATATTACAGCCAAAACCTGTATCAAGTGACCATTCTGTAGAGGACCCATGGACATTCAGTAAAAAATGTAGTCCTTACTTGCAAGATAAATCATTACAGAAAGTTTCTATAATAGAAACATTTTGCCTTATTTCAATCCTTCATTAACTCATTACTCCATAAATACATATTTTAAAGCCTTTAATTTAATCTACCACGAAAGAAAATAATTCTTCTTTATGCAGTCATTAAAATTCATCGTAAGAAATATACTTCCTTTATCCTAGCATATGGTAGCTTAAAGCAGGTTGACAGTGAAGCAGAATGCGCCTTAAGGCGCATTCTGCTTTATTTTCAACCTGCTTTTTAGTGGTTATCTATCTTCAATACTAGAAATAGGCTATATATGGAGTAAATGTTTAAGCAGTCCCAAGTCTTTAAAGGTCTCTATGTTTCAAGAGAGGGTCACTAATTAACACAGGTTTGGCAGTATTGATTCTGTTCTCTTTCCCATTACTAACATGGGTGGCTGGATATCATTGGTTAAGGCTTTATCACATGACTAGTTTTCTTTAGAATTGACACATGTCATTAATAAAAGGGACATTAGAACATTAGAAACAGTGAAGATCCAGATTAATCTGATCTGCACTACAAATCACTTATTCTCAACTGTTTGTAATGTTTAAAGGTCTTTTTTCTGATGGCATGTGCCAGTATTAGTTTTCAGAAGAGATTGCCTCAATAGCATCAGAGCTTTTCTTGCCAGATTACACATCATATTTCAGTACTGGTGAAAATAGATTTTTTGTTCCAGGAGTTTGTGCTAGGTTGGACAGTGTGTACAGATTATAGTTTACTGCTAAGTTTTAATTGTAAATGATACAAACTATATTATAGGTTTCAACAACTTATACATCTTATGATTTACTGCTAGGTTTCAGCAGTAACATATCAATTAGTAGCTTGATTTCAGCAGCAGCTACTGCTATCATTATGTTTTGCTAGGATAGGGTTTAACTCATTATACGTAAGAATGTCTCTAGTTTTTAGCTCACCGGACTGTGTCCAAGAGCTAATGATCTCACCCAGTCGTTGGCGTCATTGTTCCCGTGTCCGTTCCCGTTCGCGTTAGCAGTCTCAAGAAAATGCTTATAATTTCTATGTCCCTTGAGGTATTGCTTTTATATTTGGTATGTGTGTGTATATGGACAAGACCTTTCCATGCACACAAAAGTTTGACCTTGAACTAAGGGCCTGCGTTTAGGTTTCGAAATCTGTGTTTAGGTTTCGAAAAATGCATATAACTCCTATGTTCATTGAGGAATACCTTTAATATTTAATATGGACAATGCTTGTTCATGCATACAAAAAAAATCAGCCTAGTGACCTTGACCTTGAATAAAGGGCCTGCGTTGAGGTATTGAAATTTACGTTTTGGTTTCGAAAAATGCTTATCATTGAGATATTTTGATATTTAGCATGCATATGTATATGGACAATACTTGTTCATGCATACAAAATTTTTCAGCCTAGTGACCTTGACTTTGAACTTAGGGCCCGCATTTAGGTTTTGAAATCTACGTTTAGGTTTGGAAAAATGCCTATAACTCCTATGTACACCAAGATATTGCTTACATATCTGGTATGCATGTGTATATGGACAAGACCTTATCATGCACACAGATATTTTTACCCCAGTGACCTTGACCTTGAAGTTAGGGCCCATGTTTAGGTTTCAAAATCTGCATTTAGGTTTTTCAAAATGCCTTTCACTTCTATATCCCTTGAGGTATTGCTTTCATATTTGGTGTGTGTGTATATGGACAAGACCTTTCCATGTACACAAAAAGATTCACCCCATTGACCTTGAACCTAGGGCCCATGTTTAGGTTTCGAAAAATACCTACAATTCATAATGTCCCTTGCGTATTATTTTCATATTTGGTTTGCTTATGTATAAGGACAAGACCTTCCCAAGCACACACAAAATTTGACCTCTGTGACCTTGACCTCCGAGTCTGCTTTTAAGTTTCTAAATGTGCCGAAGACGGGCTTTGTTGTCTCTCTGACAACTCTTGTTAAAACAGGTGACCACTTAAAGCAGGTTGAAAGTAAAGCAGAATGTACCTTAAGGCACATTCTACTTTTCTTTCAGCCTGCTTTAAGCTAATATCTGCTTGGATATAGAAAATATTTCTTGTGGTTTATGTTTTTGACTGTATAAATTGGAACTGTTTTCTTCTGTGGAAGAATAAATCAATATGCTAAAAAGTCATTTCTATGGGATAAAGGGTAAACTCCGCAAATACACAATTTTCCTTTTTTAATTTATTCCTGCACAGAAGAAAATACTTCCATTTTATAAAGTCATGAATATTTATCATAACAAATATTTTTTATATCCTCGGAGATGGTAGCTTAAAGCAGGTTTAAAGTAGAGCAAAATGTGCCTTTATTGTACATTGCATTGCTAGTTTTCAATAGTAAATGGTACTGTTTACTGGTAGTTTCCAACAGCTACTGTTGTGTTTCCATTGCTTGATTTCAATGACAAAAAGTGCGAGTAATTGCTAGGTTGTAACCAAAATATGAGTCTTTGATTGCTTTAAAGACATGTGGATGCTTATAGCATGATGACTGTAAAGCAGAGCTTAAAGTTTACATTGCTGCAATCTTTAAAGCAGCTACCTACCTTGAACATTGTAGTTGTCATACTAACTGAGTTTTATTCTGTTTAATCTATCTCCAATATCTATTAAAAATAAAACTGCTTTATCAACTAATAGACTTTGACATAGACTGTAAAGGTAGTGATTTTGTCTCTTTTAGAATTGTATAAATTAGTATAGATTAGTAGATATATTCCTTTTATGTGAATTTTTACCACTTCAACCATTCTCAAGAAGATACATAAGCAGTCTTTAACCTTTAACCTCAATAGCCATTTAGGCAAATCACCTACAGTGGAACTTCGATATATTGAACTCGGTTATGTCGAATATACCCATGTTTCAAAGTTAAAACGTGGCTAAGCCACATTTTAACTTTGAAAGACGGGTATGTTCAACTTAACCGAGCATGAAGTAATGTAATTCATGTATCAAAATATTGGTTAGTTCGAAGTAAGCAAGTTCGAGATATCGAAGTTGGACTGTATATTCAACTGTATATAAGTTAGGCTGCTGCTTCTCCCCTTACCCCACATTCTGTTACTTCATTTTAAAGACTGTTGACTGCTTACAGCAGCTTGAGAGAAAAGCAGAATTCATCTTGATTTTCAGCCTGCTTTAAGCTACCATCTGCAAGAATAAATGAAATATTTCTTATATTGCACATTCATTAATATTTAGGATGGAACTATTTTCTACAGTGTTGGAATAGATTAAATGCATTAAAAAGCATATCTATGGAGTAAAAGGTGAAAGTAACATGATAGTAAAGCATAAAGCTCCTTTTGAAGTTCCAGAGATTATGGGTTTACACAAAACTCTATTGACTTGTAAAAGTTCTAAAATAACAATCACTATTTAATAATGTCTCTTTCTCGCCTTTATTCTGTGACTAAGGATCACCAGGGCTGCCATTTCTCCGGATTTTTCCTAAATCTTTGGATTTTTTTTCTAGAACATGGTAGCTTAATGCAGGCTGAAAGTAAAGCAAAATGCGCCATAAGGCGCATTCTGCTTTACTTCCAGCCTGCTTTAAGTAGTCACGTGTCAACAAAACTAGAAACAGGCTATGGGGTAAAGGTACGATTCGTAAATTCGAAATTGAATAATGCAAATTTCGAAATCTTAGGATTTTTCATGTCAACTTATGGCAGCCCTGGATCACATTTATTTGTTTGTGTTAACAAGAACATTCAGAATTATAATGAATGTTACATTGTTCTGTGAGAGTAATTTAAGTACATATTAACCCTTTTCTTCAAAATCTTCTATAGAACATGTATCTAGTAGTTTGTGCTTAAAGTCTGGGGCTGCTTGAAGCAAGATGAAAGTAAGGGTCTTTTTGATTTGCTTCTCAGTTTCCACCTGTATTGAATACCATCATTGAATCCTCATTTGAGTGCATTTATCAGGACAGGGTTTATCAGCAGACAGGGTTTATCAGGACATGGCTTATCAGCAGACAGGATTTATCAGGACAGGGTTTATTAGCAGACAGGGTTTATCAGGACATGGCTTATCAGCAGACAGGATTTATCAGGACAGGGTTTATTAGCAGACAGGATTTATCAGGACAGGGTTTATCAGCAGACAGGGTTTATCAGGACATGGCTTATCAGCAGACAGGATTTATCAGGACAGGGTTAATCAGCAGACAGGGTTTATCAGGACATGGCTTATCAGCAGACAGGATTTATCAGGACAGGGTTTATTAGCAGACAGGGTTTATCAGGACAGGGCTTATTAGCAGACAGGATTTATCAGGACAGGTTTTATCTGGACAGAGCTTATCAGGATGACTTTACCAGGACAGCGTTTATAGACAGTTGTTATCTGATGCACCAGGAAAGGTCTTATCAGATCAGAGTTAATCAGGACAGGGTCACTAAGAGTGTATAGAAGTTGTATCTGGTTTATCAGGACAGGGTTTATCAGATCAGGGTCACTAAGAGTATATTAATATTTATCTGGTTTATCAGGACAGGGTTTATCACATCAAGGTTTATCACGACAGGGTCACTAAGAGTATATGAATATTTATCTGGTTTATCAGGATCAGGGTTTATCAGATCAGGGTTTATCATGACAGGGTCACTAAGAGTATATTAATATTTATCTGGTTTATCAGGACAGGGTTTATCAGATCAGGGTCACTAAGAGTATATGAATATTTATCTGGTTTATCAGACCAGGGTTTATCAGATCAGGGTCACTAAGAGTATATTAATATTTATCTGGTTTATCAGGACAGGGTTTATCATGACAGGGTCACTAAGAGTATATGAATATTTATCTGGTTTATCAGGACAGGGTTTATCAGATCAGGGTTTATCATGACAGGGTCACTAAGAGAAGTCCCACAGCAATTTATGCAGAAGAATACAAAGATGCTTAAGGAATCATAGGGCACTTATGTGAAGGAAGCATTAAGTAATTCTGTTTTATCATTTTGTTTTGGACATTCAAAACCTTGTTTTGAGTGTTTAAAAGATTCTCTGACCGTATAGAACTTAGGGTCATGTTTACATTTATTATGAATGGTGCACAAAACCAGTGTCAACAGCTCTTATTTAGATTTTAACACAATTCTTGTAGTCTTAGCACTATTACTAATGCCTTAGATAATATATCATACTGAATTTCAAGATGACAGCTTATAAATACAAATTGTATTGTTTCATATATTTAAATAAACAATAGCCTATGATTTGCAAATATACTAAAATACATAACTACTATTCATTGTACATGTAGATAATTTGTGTATAAATGGTTCAATCTGTTGGTGCCCTATGTGATAAAATGGCATACATGTAGTGTTTATTCAGACACAAAATATGTTAAATTACAGGAACTGCATTGTGTGATATAATTTGTGCTATTTTCAATTATATTATAAATACAAATAGTTTCTTTATAGCACCCCTATACATTCATGAATAAACTCACCAAGTATGAACAATGGGGTCATTAACCCATTACCCCATAGTCTATTTCTAGTTTTGAAGACAGGTTACCACGTAAAGCTGGTTGAAAGTAAAGCAGAATGCACCTTAAGGCGCATTCTGCTTTACTTTCAGCCTGCTTTAAGTTACTATCTTCTTGAATATAGAATATATTTCGTATGATACATATTTATGACTTTAAATTGGAACTATCAATGGAGGGGTAATTTAGAGGCGTAAGAAGGCATATTTATGGGGTAATGGGTTAATTAGAATGAATAAGCTATTACATTCTTCTCTTACTCTACTTGTAGAAGAAGATGAGGGTGGTGATACGGATGGAACTAAAACTGAAGTTACCACTGAAGCAGGTAGGAACAAGTTGTTATAAACAGTAGGTGTTGTTAAGATCTGTTTCATATTTGAAGTAAAACTCAAACTAGAACTGTAAGCCAACGGCTAACAAATACCCTCAACCCCAACCCCAACTATCAGACTCAATGTTTGCAAGCATAAATGCAAATTTGGTATCAAGAGTTTTACAGGAATTGAAAGTGCATAGTTTTTTAGCTCGCCTATTTGGAGAATGGGGGGGGGGGCTTATGGAATCACCCCGGCGTCGGTTTTTCATGGTTAAAGTTTTGGGGTAAGTTTTGTAATGCACTAATACTACATGAAATATTTGTAT
Organism: Gari tellinella; assembly: GCA_922989275.2. NCBI lineage: Eukaryota > Metazoa > Mollusca > Bivalvia > Cardiida > Psammobiidae > Gari > Gari tellinella. The sequence goes on along the minus strand of OV277860.1, from coordinate 63,508,640 downwards.
TAGGAAGCTGACATTACGAATGGACGTGCCCTGTGGGTTGAACATTGATGTTGCGTAGTTAAAATTTAAAAAAAAGTTAAAATTTAGTCAAAATTTTACTTTTTGTGGACTTAGGTTTTTCGGCTGATTTCTCATGGTTAAAGTTTTGGGGTAAGTGTTGTAATGGACTAATACTACATGAAATATTTGTATTAGGAAGCTGATATTTGGAATGGAGGTGCCCTGTGAATTGAACATCGATGTTGCGTAGTTAAAGTTTAAAAAAAGTTAAAATTTAGTCAAAATTTCACCTGTTGTGGACTTAGAGTTTTGGGACTGAAATTTCAAAGTTAGTTATGGAGTAAGTGTTGGAATGCACTTTTACTACATGAAATATTTGCATTAGTAAGCTGATATTTGGAATGGAGGTTCCCTGTGGCTTGAATATCAATGTACTGATACACTTTTCTATTGATAGTTACCTATTTAAGAAAGGTTTAATTAGGTTTACTGTTCTCCGACAGCTCTTGTTAAGAGTTGGAAAATGGGGATTATTTGAATAAAGTGCATAAAAGAATTATGTCCCTTTGTCAGGATGCAGCTCTTGTGATGATAAATAAGCATGTGGAATTTCATGCGACTAAAATACGACAAAAACTTATGTTATGGCCAATATTAATGTTTTTGTACCAATACCTTATTTCAAAAGGGCAATAACTCCTGCAATAGTAGTTGAATCCTAGCAAAAGTAAAGTTTCAGCAAAATTGACCATAAAATGTAGAAGAAGAAGTGCGGACAAAATGGTGTCTATTGGGGGACGGACAGACGGAAGACCTGATTCCAGTTTACCCCTCCCATTATTTCATTGTGTTGGGGTATAATGAAAAGTTAATACTACAGACTCAGACTTTAAACCATAACCCCATAGCCTGATTCTAGATTTGAAAATAGGTGACCACTTAAAGCAGGTTGAAAGTAAAGCAGAAAGCGCCTTTAGGTGCATTCTGCTTTACTTTCAGCCTGCTTTAAGCTAACATCTGCTAGAATATAGAAAATATTTCTTATCATACATATTCATAACTGTGTAAATTGGAATTATTTTCCTCAGTGAAGAAATAATTTAAAGGCATTAAAAAGCGTATCTATGGGGTACGGTAATCATCAATATTTGCAAGAACCTTTCATGGCCTACATTTTATTGCATAACTTTGTGTGTACCCCTGTTTGAACTGGAACTTAAGTCTACCGTTATGTAACTCTTGCAGGTGAGAGCAGCGAGGAGACGAGGGTGGAGTTTAAAGAAGAAGTTGAAGAGGTATATACTAACTGAAGCATTTCTTCTACTCTGGAGTACAGAAAACCCTGGCATTTTTACCTGAACCCATTACCCCAATAGAAGCGCCTTTTAGCGTCTTCAGTTTTTCCTCCGCCAAAAAAAGGAGTTCCAATTTTTGGTAAATGATATGAACATGTATAATAAGGAATATTTTCTTTATTCTAGCAGGTCGTAGCTTAAAGCAGGCTGAAAGAAAAGCAGAATGCGCCTTAAGGTGCATTCTGCTTTACTTTCAACCTGCTTTAAGTAGTCGCCTATTTTCAAAACCAGAAACAGGCTATGGGTAAAGGGTTGTCGGGTGATTGATGACTCTGAAACTTCTCCAAATCTTTACTCTTTAATTCACAATCTTCCTCGTTAACTCTAACTACAACTCTGATTCTCAAAACATGTTTATATGTATATGACGTAACGACGCGCGACGTATTGGCGGTCGCGCCACGACGTCGCACGACGTTACGCAATCCCGACATACTCGGGCCACAAAATGTTTGCAAAATTTACTGCACAAAGTAATTAGAAAATTTTATGAAGCCCTTCCTTTATTCAAATTATTACTTTCTTACTTGTTTTTTAACTTTATCACAATGGTATCTACTTTGTTGAATATCAATATCACTGTCACAGTCTCTTGGAACAACGTAGATCTAATAAAGTCTCTGATAAAAATTTAACTTTCCTGTCACTGTATTTTAATTAACACCTGTAATCACTTATTAGTTTTCTAGTTGTTTATTTCTATTCTATAACTTCAAGTGGGTAGAGTTTCGCTATTGGCCTGTTAGTTACACCAGAATCAGTTCGGATTTTCGCGGCATTCACACGTCCGTCATTCCCTTGGATGAGTTCTTCGATAACTGCCAGTTTCCACCTTGACCTAGGGATTTCATCGTGAACCTGAACAACGTCTCCGGTCTGTATTGTCTGTTGATTGTGCCCAGTAGAACGATGGTGCTCTCGTAAAGCGGTTAAATAGTCTAGTTTCCAGCGATCTCGGAAGTTGTCGATTATTTTTCGGAGAAGTTTCGCTCGTCTGGATAAGTTGTCCATGGTGTACCCGTCCTGCTTTTGAATTTCCATGTCTTCTGAGCACGGCAACTTTGTGATTCGTCTGCCATACAGGAGGTGAGATGGTGTCAGGGGCTCCAAATCGACTTCTACGGATGAAACGTACGTTAGAGGTCGATCGTTGATAACGGCTTCTATTTCCGTGACAACGGTTGCTAGGGTCTGGAAATCTACGAATGAGCGACCCAGAACTTTCTTCACTGCTGTCTTTGTCAAGCCAACGAGGCGCTCCCACCAACCTCCATACCAGGGAGCACGTTTCACTATGAATCGCCATTCTGTCCCTTTATTGGTCAATTCCTCTTGGACTGTCTTAGACCGAAAGAGGTTATGTAATTGGTTTGCAGCACTCATATATGTAGTCGCATTGTCTGAAATCATCAGGCGTGGTAATGACTTGCAGCTACAGAAACGTCGAAATGCTTGAAGGAAAGTCTCTGTAGATAGATCTGGTACCAGTTCCAAATGAACAGCTCGTGTGTTGGCACATGTAAACAGGCATATGTATGCTTTCATTTCCTCGCCATTCTTCTCCCGAACATAAAGTGCGCCGGAAAAATCTACTCCTGTTACTGTAAATGGGGACGAATCCTCAACTCTAACTTTAGGTAAAGGTGGCGGATCTGGCGCTGAGTATGGTTTACAGTTCACTTTTCTGCATACAACACATTTCCGTAATACGGTCTGTACATATCGCCGTATAGCTGGAATCCAATATTTCTGTCTTATGTAAGTAATGGTTGCACTTGCCCCAGAATGAAGTAATCTCTCGTGTGTGTCCTGCACAACCAGGCGCGTGTAGGGGTGTTTCTGTGGAAGAAGATACGGGAACTTGGTGTCCTCCGAAACGGGAGCATTGTGGATACGTCCACCACATCGGATGTTTCCGTCATCGTCTATAAATAGTCTCAACTGTTTCACCAAAGGTAAACGATTCACACTAGATTTCAAATTGTCAATTTCAACACTGTAACATGTTATCTGGGAGCTTTTGATCCATAAATGTTCTGCTTCATTGAGTTCTGCTACAGTTAATGATTTGAGTCTTTTGATTGATTTGTCTGATCTGCAGTTGCGTACAAATCGTAACACATACGCAGTGATGCGTAACAGCTTTCCAAGCTTACTGTACCTTTCCACCTTAACGACGTTGTGAATTCCATTAACACTTGTGGAAAATGAAGTCATTGACGTCGTCTCGATGACGTGTTCTTGACAATCTTCTGTACACGTTGTACAGACGGCAGTAGGTACGGAGTCCCAAATCGGCCATTTCTCTGCTTTTGTTATCCAGTCTGGCCCTTTTAGCCACAGGTAGTTGTTTGTGAACTGAGCTGCGGAAAGTCCACGCGTTAAAAGGGCTGCGGGTTCTCCTTTGTCGGACAGTACTTCCATTTCTGATTGTGTGTCAATTCATTGATTTCATTCACACGATTTTGTATAAAACGCTGTAATGTTCTAGTTGTCTGCAACCAGTGTAGCACTATCTGGCTGTCAGACCAAAGTTCCACTTTGTCTACTGTAATTTCTCTTTGAACGTGTCTCAGAAGCCTTGCACCGATGACTGCAGCCATTAACTCAAGTCTTGGTAAAGTAAGTCCTTTCAGTGGAGCAACACGAGAATTCGACAGTATTATGGCGGACTTGTTTCCTCTGCACATATATATCGCAGCTCCATATGCCGACATACTAGCGTCGACAAATACGTGAAATGTAGTTTCTTCTGTATTCAAAACGGGATCTTCTACTTCGACTTCGTTGAAAAGATATCTGTCAAAGGCAATTAAGGAAACACTATTCACGTCACAGGCAATCTCGTTCCATCTTTGATGTAGGTCACATGGGAGGGGCGTGTCCCAGGAATATTTCTTTTGCCATAGCTCCTGCAGAATGTTCTTGGCTCGAATGATGACTGGGGTAAGGAGACCGAGCGGGTCATACAGTCTGGCGGTCTGCTGTAAAATTTCTCTCTTTGTTACGGTATCAGATATGGGAATCATTCGCTCTGGAAATGATATCTTGTCGTTCATGGCGTCCCATCTCATGCCTAGAATCTTGGAAACCTTGTCTTTGTCCAAAACATGTTCGGTTGTGGCTGCTTCACGTACTAACCTGCAGTTTGAATTCCAGGTGCGTAAGTTTGCTTTCGACATCATGTCACGTGTATCTCGGAAGAACTCGATGACGTCACGTTCACTATGGAAACTTGAAATAATGTTATCAACGTAAATGTCTCTGAGTAAATATGTACTCACCTAGTTGTCTCTGTTACTGTTCAGGTGCTTGATAATTGTTGCGCACAGAATAAAAGGAGAACATGTCGCCCCAAACAACACTGCTTTAAATCTGTAAGTAGCTAGGGAACTCTCTGGATTGCTAGGATCATTCGGCCACAGAAATCGCGTTACATCCCGGTCTGTCTCGTCCAACGATACGTGGAGAAATGCCTTCTCTATGTCTGTAGTAATGGCAAATTTATTCAAACGGAAGCGTATAAGAATGCCAGCTAAATCGTTAAGTTCTGGCGGCGTCGATTGTAGGCAGTCGTTTAGGCTGGGCTTATCAGCAGACTGTCGGCAACTGCAGTCATAGACTATACGTATTGGTGTAGTTGCTGAATCTTTCTTCACTCCGTGATGTGGAATATAGTGCACCTGATGATTCGGAATACTGTTGTCGTTCACTTCTTCGATGAATCCACGCTTTTTCTGCTCTTTTATTATTTCTCCGTATTTCTCAAACAAAAGGGGCTCGTTACGTAGTCTGCGGATCGTGTTCTCTGTACGTCTCAACGTGACCGCATAATTCGTTGGCAGTGGTGGATGATCTTCTTTCCATGGCAGTTTTGCAGTGTATTTACCCTCACTATATGAAATGCACTTTTCCATGTAAGAATTTAAATCACTTGCACTATCTGTTTCTTCTTCTTGAGTAATGCCAAGAGATTCCAATTTCCAGAAGCGCTCTAAATCCATGGGGTCTGGTGGTGATGTAATGACATTCAGCATGTGTTGAGCTACTGAACGAGTATCTCTCGGTACTGGCAGTGGCAGCGGACCAGAAAGCAAATAACCTATTTTGGATTGCACGTCGGTCGATCCGTTACCCCTAACAACGCGATTTTGCACTACTTTCCAGTATGAATCTGCACCTATGATAAGAGAAATTTCAAAACACTCCGCGTCTGTCACTGGGTGTGCCAATTTTAACCCTCGTAAGTATTTCAGTTTTGTCACTTCTTGTTGAATATTGCACAGTGGCACCGCGATAGTTGGAACAATAAGCACATCAATCGCGATTTTCTCATTTCTGTCTGTTATTAGGTAAACTGTTGCCGTTTCCATTCGTTGCACATTTTGGGAATCGTCTCCAAAAGACGCTAAGTGAACAATGTCTATACCCGTCGGCTTAAGCTGGAGTTCGTCGGCAAGTTTCTGTGATATAAATGATCGCTGTGCACCCTCATCAAATAGCACGTATGCTTCTGTTGTAAGAATGGACGAACTGACCTTTGCCACGGCGGTTTTAAGAAGTACATTGGGGCGGTGTTGAGTTGTGGAATGAAATACTGCGGCATTCTGTAGATTTTCTGTATCAGATTGAAACGGTCTTGCGGCGGGGTTGAGCGATTTTGCTGTTTTTTGCTGACAAATGGCACTATGATGTTTGCGTTGGCAATGTCTACACCTGAAACGCGATTTACAACTAATGATCTGATGACCTTCACTTAGGCAGTTAAAACACAGTCTTTTACTTTTAACACATTTCAGTCTCTCTTCAACACTCTCCACCAACTTACATTCTAACGCTGAATGCTGTTGTCCACAAAATGGGCACATTGTCTTTTTCTGTCCAAACGATTGCACTTTATCTTCTTTCCTCTTTTCCGATTGCTTGCGTACTGAGCCTCTACTTCCAGTGAAGAATGACGCGGTTGGGAAGTACGATTCAGTTGTCTCAGTATTTTCTCCTTCCTGCATAATGTTCACTTCGTTTGCAATTGAATCGCGTAATTCTTGTATGGTCCACATTTTGTTTCCGTGATCACGAGCCATGCTACGTTTCAGTTCAGTTGGCAGCTTCTCACGGATAATTGGCACTAATAGGTCACCATACGAGTCCTGGTACTGTCCTAGTGATTCCAAACCTCTTACGTATGTTTCTAGCTTGTCATGAAAACGTTGCATGTCATAAATATTGTTGTCAGGCCGCGGTAACTCTAATAAAGAATGCATATACGAACTGACGATCTTGTGGGGCTGGCCAAAACGTTCTCTCAGTAAATTTACGGCTTTTCCGTAATTAGCATGAGTCAGTTGAAAGCCCGTGATACAAGACGCTGCTTCATTGTGTAGTAACGATCGAAGATATGTAAATTTCTGTACTTCTGACAGGGTCGGATTTACATGCACTGAAGACTCAAAACAATCCCAAAATGTCTGCCACTCAGTAACATTTCCATTGAAATGTGGTAAATCAGTTTAGGAAGTTTGTGGAAAGACTGGCTAGAACTTTCTAAACTTACGTGCGAACTTGGCTGCGTTTGGTCCTGTTGGCTGTTTGAATTCTGATCCTCTTGATTTGCACATTTCTCTCTAATGATATCGATCTTTAACTCAAGGTTGATTACGTACTCTTCACCTTCAACAAGTTCTGTCACTAAATCCTCTATATCCGGATGATTTGAAATCTTTTCATTAAGAGTTTTTATCGATTCAATTTTGTTTGTAAGAATTTGCAAAAGTTTTGTTTCACTTGATTTCGGCAGGTTTTCTTTCTCTAACTTATCAAACGTTGCCGAAATCACTCTCTGTTGCGCTTCGCGTTGTGTGTGTAATTTTGAAAGCTGCATTGTTACTTCGTCACGGCACCAAAATGTCGGGTGATTGATGACTCTGAAACTTCTCCAAATCTTTACTCTTTAATTCACAATCTTCTTCGTTAACTCTAACTACAACTCTGATTCTCAAAACATGTTTATATGTATATGACGTAACGACGCGCGACGTATTGGCGGTCGCGCCACGACGTTACGCAATCCCGACAAGGGTTATAGAAACTAGTGTGCACTATTGTGCATATTGTGTTAAACAAATATGATCAGTACATGCATAAAAAACGTCCTCAAGAAAAATCGAATGCCAGTCTGTGGCGGAAGTGTTAATAGCATCGGCACAATTTTAATCCATGTCATGTTTTGACTTCTGCACATGAGAGGAAACTTCTCTAACCCTATTTTTAATTGATCCAGAAATGCTCATTTTTTAAACATTTTCACTAACAGGACTGACCTGCAAACCAGTTTTTATAGTAAAACCTCTCTATTACTACAACTAAATTGTGCTAATTAGCTGGTTTTTTTTAGTCAGGTGACTGCTTAAAGCAAGGTGAACGTAAAACAGAAAGCTTTGTTTTACGTTCACTTTGCTTTAAGCTGTCACCTGTTTTTTATACAATCCACTAGCCTTCTTGTAATGGCCGTAATGTACAGGTTTTATTGGAGTAATTAATTGTCTTTACTATTTAACTAACAGAAAGTACCTGAAGGACCTGAGATGGATGATTACAAGGAGCTGCGTAAGGTATATGACCGTGATGCCCCTAACGTCCTTGCCACCATCAGTGGTGGATCAAACATTGAGGTGATACAGCTTGATGTGGAAGCTAGCACTGTAGAAGAACTTCTAGAAGAGTCTGCCAGCAGCGTTGAACGTAAGTGGCAAAATTTATACAGTCACTCTTGTCCAGGGCGCCAGATAAAAGGGAGTAAACGGAATCAATCTGATATTTTTTCACTAATTTCAGCACCAAATCCTACGGTGTAACTATTTAGAATTGTCTCAAAGAGACGATTCTAATGAAAAGTAAAACCTTAGGGTTTTATGCAGAAATAAAGATGTTAGTTTTTGAAATACTCCCCTTATTTCTTTATTGTCTTTATGGACCATTCATTGGAAGACCACTTGATAGAGTTAACCCTGTCCTCTATAGCCAAAAGTGCAAACTACATAACTACCCCTGTTTTCTATAGCGAACAACGATCAGGAATATCCTTGTCTCCAACATATGTGAGATAAATTTGATGACCTCAAGCTGTCACTATCTATAAAGGCTTTATTACGTCACCAGGATTTAAAAAAAAGCAAATTGTTTAAAAATAACTTCAAATCCTTGGTTATATATGAGAAAAAGAATCTCACTATTCTATGTTTAAGACAAGTTGATCTCAAACTCGTCTAGAAAAGATATTAAGCTAGCCAAGGCTCGCTTAATAACATTTCAGTTATAGACTCTTTTGAGATCAGCTTGTCTTAAACATCGACTCATAACATCTATCCTATATATATGTTATTGTTTTTGGAGACAGAATACTGTTCTCTGCTTTACTTGCATCTTACTTTAAGCTGCCACCTGAACTCAACAGCACAAATAAATATTCATGTGGTGATTATGTAGAGGAAGGGATAAAGAAGCTTACTGTAAGGAAAGGGTTAAATACAGGGGGTTGTTGAATGCAGAATTAATCCCGCATTAACCCTTAGCCCGCCAAATAAATTGTCGTCTGCTATATTTCTCGTCTGCTTCAAATTTCAAAGTGCTTCAAAGTTGCTCAAAATTGCTGAAAATGTTGTCCGAGTGTCAAACAGCTTGGATCCGGATGAGACACCGAGTTACTCGGCGTCTCATCCGGATCCAAGCTGTTTGCATATGGAGCTATAGTCGTGAGTGGCAGGCTAAGGGTTAAGCAGTCACCTGTCTGTAGAAATTTCCAGGCTGCTTCTCATAGTAATTGCTTAATACCTGATTGACAAGATCTAGTTTTCACACTACATGTATATCCTCGTTGCAATACAGAAAGTAAATCATGAGGAAAGTTTAATAACAGGTTTTAGTATACATGCTTTGATGACCGTGTATTGCAGGTCAGTTCAAGTACCAAGGGTGGGACTATGCAGGTATGGATCAGGATGAGGAGGAAGAAGATCTAGAGGCTGACGCTGCAGACCAAGAGGAAGAGGAGGAGGCCGAACCAGAGGGAGAGGTAGTATGTTCAAGACTGTAGTTTAACCCTTTATCCCATAGCCTGTGTCTAATTTTGATGACACGTGATACCCTGTTTCTAGTTTTGAAGACAGGTGATCCCTTAAAACAGGTTGAAAGTAAAGCAGAATGTGCCTCAAGGCACATTCTGCTTTACTTGCAGCCTGTGTTAAGCTACCATATGCTCTTAAAGGAGCCTTCTACTTTACATTCATCTTGGTCTAAGCAATATTCTACTTTAAAAAATATGTGTGATTTACTCTATTGACTATTGAAGAAAAGAATAAAGATATTGCATGTGTATTCTTTTAATTGATCACTTTACAGAATGTCACTAAATATAAACACATAGATCTTTTTTCACTCATTGTAAATGCTCATTTTCTCCAGGAGGAAGATCCTAACCGTAGTAAGAAGAAGCCGCTTGGTGACACAAACCACTACTGTCCCATTTCCCTGGCAGAAAACCATGTCCTGTTCCCTGGAAACCCAGAAATAGCAGCCAAATACAGGGCCAAGGTGTACTACTTCTCAACAACTGAAGCAAGAGAGAAGTTCCTTGCTAACCCTGAAGAGTTCCTGCCTCAGAATAGCCCAGCCCAGGTAGGAGAGTCAGTGCTAAATATCAACTGTCTGAACATATCGTCAAACTTGTATCAACTCATTAATTCCTTAAACTTTAAATCAAAGATTCCACTTTCCAATTACGCATAGTCTATTTTTGACTAATAAGGGTTGATTTTTACAATATATCTCAAAATGAAATAAAGTGCAGACCCTGATCAGAAGGCTTCTTTAGTGAAAGAATAAATTAAAGGCATGAAATGCATATTTATGGTGTAATGGGTTAAGTAATCATCTGTCTTGAGGGATCTTGCATTGCTGCTCAATGCAGGGTTTGGTTTTAAAAGAGTTTGCTGAATATCATTTAAAAGACAATATAGGGGGCCTTCGTGGCCTTAGTGGTATAGTCACCATGACTGACAATCACTAAGCTCCTCACCACTGTGAGTTCGAATCCCAGTCTGGTCATTAGGATTTTTCATTTAGGGAAGCCTTCTAGCCAGCTTTAGAAAGTTTGGTGGTTCTACCCAGTTGCTGATTTTTGCATGAAACAGTTCTAAAGAGCTTCTGACGTCTTCCTCCACCTGTAATTAACTGGACGTCTCAATATGAGTGAAACACTAAAAGAAAAAAAAAAGCTAGCTCAGGGTGAGCTTTTGCAATCCTTGAATGTCCGGCGTCCGGCATCAACAATTTTATTGTTTACACTCTAGAGGCCACAATATTTATCCAATCTTTCTCAAACTTGCTCAGATGGTATATTGCCATAAGAGTTTGGATGAGTTCGATTATGGTTGAAATCGGTCAAATAGGTCATGAGTTATCTACCTTTGAACTGCTGAAAATGCCATATTTAACAGTGTTTACACTCTAGAGGCCACAGTATTTATCCAATCTTTCTAAAATTTGCCCAGATTGTATATGACCATAAGAGTTCTAGAGAGTTCGATTTTGGTTGAAATCGGACAAAATAGATCAAGAGTTTTCTACCTTTGAATTGCTGAAAATGCCATATTTAAGGGTGTTTACACTCTAGAAGCCACAGTATTTATCCATTCTTTTGAAAACTTGCCCAGATTGTATGTGACCATAAGAGTTCGGATGAGTTCGATTTTGGTTGAAATCGGACAAATAGATCAAGAGTTATTAACCTTTGAATTGCTGAAAATGCCATATTTAACAGTGTAAACACTCTAGAGACCACAGTTTTTATCAAATCTATCTCAAACCTGCTCAGATTGTCAATGACTATAACAGTTCAGATGAGTTTGATTATGGTTGAAATCAGACTCATAGGTCGAGAGTTATCTACCTTTGAATTGCTGAAAATGCCATATTTAACGATGTTTACACTCTAGAGGTCACAAATTTCATCCAATCTTTCTCAAACTTACTCAGATTGTATATTACCATAAGACTTTGGATGAGTTCAATTATGGTTGTAATCGGATCAATAGGTGAAAAGTTATCTACCTTTGAATTGCTGAAAATGATATATTTAACAGTGTTTACGCTCTGGAGGCCACAATATTTATCTAAGCTCTCTCAAACTTACCAAGATTGTATATGACCATAAGAGTTCGAAAAAAGGTTGATTATGGTTGGAATCAGACACATAGATCAAGAGATATCTACCTTTGAATTGCTGAAAATGCCATATTTTACAGTGTTTACACTCTTGCAACTATAGTTTTCAATGGATTTTGATTATACTTGTACACAAAGGATGTAGCTATACGTTCTGGAAGGAGTGCAATTATTGTTGAAATGTAATCATTGTGGCAATAGTTACCTGCCCTTGATATACTTTGAAATGCTAGAAAAGGCTTTATTTCAGTATTGTTTAGGCTCTAGTTATCTGCCTTTGATGTACTCTACTATACTACAGTAGGTCAACAAACTTGAATGGATTTAGAATACAACATGTGAAATTCAAAGGTTAAGCTATCAGGCTTCATTACAAATGGTGAGCGATATCAGGGCCTTCAGGCCCTCTTGTTTTATTTCTAGGGAATAAAAAGACAATATGTTTGATTCATAAAAGTATTAGTAATGTTTGTTTTTCTATTTCTAGGCTCCTCCAATAAGATTATTAATGTTAGGTCCACGTGGAGCTGGGAAGACCCTTCATGGTAGAACCCTAGCTAAGAAAATGGGGCTGTTCCATATCTCATTCAAAGATCGTCTGCAGGAGCTGATTATGCACAAAACAAAAAAGAAGATTGGCCCAGAGTTTGAGGAGGATAATGAGGAAGAACCTCCAGAAGAGTGAGTCATATTTCACCTCTCACCTATGGTCTTAAAGAGGCTCGCAACCGGATTTAGCATTAAAAATAGTAATTTGTAAATATATGTCAAATGCTTATATAAATGGGTAAGATTTAGTTTAGGATAATAAATTCTGTTAAAAAATGCATTTCAAAAAAAAAGAAAAGAAGAAGCTCAGGTGGGATTCGAACCCGTGACCCTCCATGCGGAGACAAACATGAAAAATGAGGAAGCACCTTTACCACCTCGACTAACAGCGCTCTCTATATATATGGTAGCGAATTAACGTACTTCACTGGTAGCGATCAATATTACTTTATTCGGCTCGGGTTTATGTCTGAGCCCGTGTAGAGAAGCAACAACAACAACTATACCGTCAGCTGATGCTATAGAAAAAGGATGGAAAATATCTAAAAAAACTAAGATTCGGTGACGATTCTTAAACTTTTTTTGGACTGATCATATTTTTTTAATATCAGAAGCCAAATGATGCCACAAATTTGCTTTTATTTGAGTATTTTATTTTATTTTGACAAGTACACCATCCGGTTGCGAGTCCCTTTAACCCATTACCCCATGAATACGCCTTTTTACATCTTTCAGTTATTCTTCCTCTGAAGAAAATAGACCAGATATATACAGCTATGAATATGTTTTATAAGAAATATGTTTTATATTCTAGCAGATGATAGCTTAAATCAGGCTGAAAGTAAAGCAGAATGCGCCTTAAGGCACATTCTGCTTTACTTTCAACCTGATTTAAGTGGTCATGTATCTTCAATACTAGAAGCAGGCTATGGGGTAAAGGGTTGATCAAATTTTTTTAACTCTTTGCATATTGTGTAGTTATTTTCGTCTGCAACTATTGTTGTCTGCTATTGTTCTTAAAAATTTCTTTTCAAAATTTCTTTTCAAAACATTGATCCTGTTTGCACATATAATCACAATTCCACTGCTAGCGTGCAAAGTGTTAACCCTATGCCCCATATTGAGTTATAATTTTATTAATATTTTGTGTTTGCTTCCTGTAAATCAAATGTATATTTCTTGCTTCAATAATCTCATTTTTATGTAATATGTACTGTAGGCTAAAGAACATTCATCTAATGTTTAATGCAGAAATGAAATGTAGTTAGTTGATATGAGACGAGACTAGTTTGTTGTTATAAGACCAGTTTGTTGTTATGAGACTAGTTTGTTGTAATTAGACTGTTGTTATGAGACTAGTTTGTTTTTATTAGACTGTTGTTATGAGACTAGTTTGTTGTAATTAAACTGTTGTTATGAGACTAGTTTGTTATAATTAGACTGTTGTTATGAGACTAGTATGTTGTACTTTATCAGGGAAGATGAAGATGAAGAGACCGCAGCCATCACAGATCCTGAGGGTAAACCTGTCAGGGAGAAGACTGAAGACACAACTAAATCCTCAGAAGTATCAGAGAGCAAAGAAAACCAGGTAGGTTTCCAAAACAAACTGAGCCTTTTGTGTAACATGTGAATTTATTATACCCCCACAAACAGAGTTTGAGGGGGGTATACTGGAATCAGCCTGTTGGTAGGTTGGCCGTCGGTCGGTCGGCCGTCGGTCGGTCTGTCTGCAAAATCTTGTACTTTCAACTCCTCCTTCAGTTTTAACCCGATTCATTTGATACTTGGCATAAATGTTACCCAGGTATAGTAGATGTGCAAGACACAAATTTTAGGTCTCCATGACCTTGACCTTGACCTTTGGCCTTGAAATTGGTCTTGAAATTTGCAGGTAAAATCTTGTACTTTGAACTCCTCCTTCACTTTCAACCCGATAAACTTGATACTTGGCATAAATGTTACTCAGGAGTAGTAGATGTGCAAGACACAAATTTAAGGTCTCTTTGACCTTGAACTTGACCTTTGGCCTTGAAATTGGTCTTGAAATTGGCAGGCAAAATCTTGTACTTTCAACTCCTCCTTCAGTTTCAACGCGATTCATTTGATACTTGGCATAAATGTTACTCAGTTATAGTAGATGTGCAAGACACAAATTTTAGGTCTCTGTGACCTTGACTTTGACCTTTGGCCTTGAAATTGGTCTTGAAATTGGCAGGCAAAATCTTGTACTTTGAACTCCTCCTTCACTTTCAACCCGATTCACTTGATACTTGGCATACATGCTACCCAGGAGTAGTAGATGTGCAAGACATAAATTTAAGGTCTCTGTGACCGTGAACTTGGCCTTTGGCCTTGAAATTGGTCTTGAAATTGGCAGGCAAAATCTTGTACTTTCAACTTCTCCTTCAGTTTCAACCTGATTCATTTGATACTTGGCATAAATGTTACTCAGGAGTAGTAGATGTGCAAGACACAATTTTCAGGTCTCTGTGACCTTGACCTTTGTCCTTGAAATTGGTCTTGAAATTGGCAGGCAAAATCTTGTACTTTCAACTCCTCCTTCACTTTCAAACTGATTCACTTGATACTTGGCATAAATGTTACTCAGGAGTAGTAAATGTGCAAGACACAAATTTCCGGCCTCTGTGACCTTGACCTTTGGCCTTGAAATTGGTCTTGAAATTGGCAGGTAAAATCTTGTACTTTCAACTCCTCCTTCACTTTCAATCTGATTCACTTGATACTTGGCATACATGTTACTCAGGGGTAGTAGATGTGCAAGACACACATTTCAAATCTCTGTGACCTTGACCTTTGGCCTTCAAATTGGTCTTAAAATTGGCAGGCAAAATCTTGTACGGCGAACTCCTCCTTCACTTTCAGCCTGATTTACTTGATACTTGCCATAAATGTTACTCAGGAGTTGCAGAGTGTCATATACCATTTTTAAGTCAGTTTGACTTTGACTTACACCTTTGACCTTACTGTAAAACCTTATTGAAAACGTTTGCAGAGTGTGACAGAGTGCTGTATGGTGGTGGTATTTATCACCTTCAGTGATAGCCGTTCTAGTTATAACAGTTGCAAACAGTGTGGATCCAGTTGCCTTAAACCATAACCAATTCATCCATATCACCCAACCTCAACTCAACCTTGACCAAATTGGATTTCAGAATGTATTGTCTAGGATACTATCAGGGGTATATGCCTTTATTGAACGCAGTCTTGTTTCTATATCTAAAGTTGGCAATTTGCTCCAAATTCTACAGTGGAAAAGACGTTATTCTATCCAGATAAACATGTTTATGCTAAAACTATTATTTCCATTGCAAACAGTTAGGAGCCAGATCAAATTCAGGAATACTTAACTTCTAATCTGGCTTCAAACTGTTTGCCATTCAGAGTAAAATAAAAAGTCAGAATTGTCAAAATATCATTTTCTACACTTTATTCTTTGTATGTGTTTAACCCTTTACCATATAGAAGCGCATTTTCGCGCATTCCCTTTAATCCTCTGCAGAAGAAAATAATTCCAATCTATACAGTCATGAATATGTATCAGAAGGAATATTTTCTTAATTCTAACAGATGGTAACTTAAAGCAGGCTGAAAGTGAAGTAGAATGCGCCTTAGGGCGCATTCTGCTTTACTTTCAACCTGCTTTAAGTACATGTGGTCACCTTTTTTCAAAACTAGAAACAGGCTATGTGGTAATGGGTTAAAAAGGAAAGAATAACGTTTTCTCCACTGTAATGGTTTGTATTTTTGTGTATGCTATGTGAAGGCTGAGGAAGAAGAGGTGGAATACACAGAGGAGGAGGAGGGTATCAAGACCAACTTGGAGTCTGATGAGCCGCTATCTAACGAGATCCTGGAGAATATTGTACCACAATGGTGGCAGAAGGAACCCTTCAAGTAAGAGCAAACTATATGTACCAACTGTAATTATTACCTGACTCTCTATTTAAGTGAATATTAAGCATTTTTGACTGTTTTCCGAAATATTTACCAGACTGAGGCCAGCGGGCAACAGTTGACTGTTACATAGTACTGTTACATGCGCGAAAATGGTGCGCAAAACTTTTCTGCATCGCGGGACCAAATAAGGCGTCTTTATGATACAGATTTTTGTTTAAGGATCTAGCCTTTTGTGGAGTTGATCGGGTCATTTTTTCTCTCCCGAATAATCCCCTTAAAAGGCTATATAGTTCTAGACCTAAAATTAAGAGTAACTCCGAATAAAAGCGACAAACCGCTTGCAGATCTAACGTCTTCCTTTTTTTAAAACACATTTCGACGTTACAAAAATAATGACGTCATATTATACATGACGTAATTTCGACAAAGTGTCAATCAATTTCAGTCAATAAGAAACAATAATAATTCAATCGTAATTGAAATATGAATATGTTAGACATCTTTTTTACAAAACAGTGATGTTCACATTCAGTTGTTGTATTGAATTGAATTAAGATTAAATATACACGTAAGATCATCTCTAGAATTTATAAATACGTGTTGTTCAAATTTTGTATAGATAGATCTAGATCTAGCCATTCATTCAGCCTGGCTTAAATAGAGAGTCAGGTAATAAATCATTTGTTTGATAGTTACTTCGGGAACAGTCAAACCATTGTCCCTCGGTAGCAGGGAAGACCTTGAGAACTGTTGCCCTCGGCCGTTGGCCTCGGGCAACAGTTCTCAAGGTCTTCCCTGCTACCTCGGGTCAATGATTTGACTGTTCCCTCAGTACCTATGAAACAAATGTATACTGTTATTTCGCTACTAAATTGCCCTTACCTCCAGAAGTGCATTAGAAAATATTAACTTTATGTTTAAAAAAGCAGGCATATTTAAGCATAAGAATGGTTATAGTCACTGACAATCTTTAAGCTCCTCATCACTGTTGGTATGAATCCTTGTCTTGGCGTTTTGGATCTTTCATATGGGGAAGCCTTCTAGCTGGCTTGTGGAAGGTGGGTTATTCTACTCAGTTGCTGATATGTGCATGAAACACTGCATAAAGGGCTTCTGGGGTCTTCCTCCACCTGTAATTAGCTGAACAATATATATGACAGAAATATTGTTAAAGTGACGTAAAACATAACAATTCCAAATCCAAAATTCAAAAACATGTTACAGACTGAATCCTAAACAAGCATGAAAGCAAAATAAATTGGCTACTACACTGTTGGTGTCTATCTTTTGACCAGATCTACAGGGTTTATTCTGGAAGGTTTCCCACGTACACCGGAGGAAGCTCGGTTCCTGGCCGAGGCTGGTCTGTTCCCTGATGCTGGTGTTATAATGACTGTCGAGGACACAGATGTAATAGCAAGGCTTCTCCCACCTAAACTCAACAAGTGGAAAGTCAAGAGAGATAAGAGACTGGCCAGAAAACAGAAAAAGAAGGAAAAGGCCCAGAAAAAGAGGGTAGGTACAGTGCTCCAGACTAGGGGCCTGTCTTACGAAATGTTGTACGACAAATATTTCTTAACTCAGATTCTAAAATTCTCAATTATCATTTCTTTCTCCATCTAATCCTGTCTTGTTACATCTCTTTGGAATCATCTTTTCAAGACGATTCCAAGGAGATGTCACAAGACAGGATTAGATGGAGAAATAAGACATTAGATGTATTTTAAAGTTTTGATTTACGACTTTTTTTTATCGTACGACATTTAGTTAGACAAGGCCCTGGAGAGAATAAAAATCTGTATGTCTCCAACAGACCTTATGATTTGATTACTCATTAGAATCTTCAAGAGATCATTCTAATAAGTAGTCAGAACATAGGGTTTGATGGAGAAATAAGAATATATTGGGGAGTACACTAGTCTTGTCCTATAGGGGAAACAATGTAAACCCAATCACAGGGATCCTAAAGGAGTCATCTGTTTAGGAGCCCTCCGATCAAGGTCTGTACTGCTTGTCATTTTGCTATATATTGTTAACACTAACACTAATTAGTCAATAATGAACTATATTTAATTGGTAACTGGAATTTTCCACTCAAAGTGTCAGGGGACAATGCGTTAATAAAGATCTGCAGAAGCCTCAGACTGTATGAGAGCAGCTCTAGGGTTTCTACAGATGTTAACTCTTTGCCCCATATCCTGTTTCAAGTTTTGAAGAAAGATGATGTTGAATGTTTTTACACCTTTAATATATTCCTCAACTGAAGAAAATAGGTTCACTTTATACAGTCATAAATATGCACCATAAGAAATAGTTGCTATATCCTAGAAGGCGATAGCTTAATGTAGGCTGAAAGTAAAGCAGAATGTGACTAAAGGCGCATTCTGCTTCACTTTCAACCTGCTTTAAGTGGTCATCTGTCTTCAAAACTAGAAACAGGCTATGGGGTAAAGGGTTAAGCTATCATCTATCATCTGAAAATATTTCTTATGATTCATATCCATGACTGTATAAAGTGAGCCTATTTTCTTCAGTTGGGGAATATTAGTTAAAGGTGTATAATGTATGAGGTAATAGGTTAAGCCTACATTTTTAATTCTACAGGAAGCAGCCATACAAAAGCGTCGTGAGGAACTGATGAAGGAAATGGAGGAGAAGAAGAAGGAGAGAGCCGCCCAGAGAGCTGCTGACAAGGCGGAGAATGAAGACGAAGAAGAAGAAGAAGAAGAGGAGGAAGAAGAGGAAGAAGAAGATGAAGACATTGAGGCAATACTGGCAGAGGAGTTTGAGGTATGGTCTTATATATCACCTACAGCCACAACGGTATTCTGTCTCTTATACTAGATATATTTGCTGAACCCATTACCCAATAAATAGAGGATCTTACATGAGTGCTCATTATTTATCATTTTGATAAACCAGAGCCGTGGCAAGCGTCATATTAATTTTAGTCAACAAGTTTATTAAAATTGATAAGTAATGAGCATGAATGTGAGATTCTGTTTATCACATAACAATTTTAAACCCTTATTAAATCAATCGAATCCATAGTTTGTAGTCTTTCTGCCACTTAGATTTCCCGCCAAAACTTGACCATCTGCTAGAAAATGAATATTTCTTAAGATATATAAACTGTATAAGTTAGAACTATTTTCTTTTGTGGATGAATTAGCCCATTTGTGCCCACAATCCCATATATGGGACATAGGCAAACAGTGTAGACTCTGATCAGACGCCGCATAATGTGGCGTCTGATCAGTCTACACTGTTTGCTGATAGGAATTTTCAATATAAAACAAAATGAAAATTAAAATTTTGACCAGGCATCCCTTTGATAAAAAATGGACTAATCCAATATATAAACATGGAAGAAATTACTGGGCGTGGGTTAATTAAATGTGTAGAAATGTGTATCTATGATATAATGATATTCCTACTCATGTTATAGGAAGAGGAAGAACTATTTTCTCTTGTGGATGAATTAATTAAATGTGTATAACTGTGTATCTATGCAGTACTGATATTCCTACTCGTGTTACAGGAAGAGGAAGAAGAAGAGGATGAGGATGAGGAGCTTGAAGAAGATGCTACAGACAGAATGAGGAATGAGCTCAATGACATGTATGACATTGACACAAACAAGCTGGCAGCTGTCACCGTGAGTACTCCAGTCTATCTGTAGTCATCTAAAACTCCGTCATCATGCCATGTTATTAGCTGGACGTCGGGATATAACTGAAATACTGTTAAAAAGGGACATAAATTCATAACAAATCAAATCAAATCAAATCAAATCATGCCATGTTTGACCTCAATGTAAAGTGGAGAAGACATTATTCTTTACCGTTTAAAAGCACATGATAAAATGTAGAAAGTTCCAACTTTTTTAAATGTCTTATTATTTATTTTTAATCTGAGTGGCAAACATTTTGGAGCCTGATCAGACGCCGGGTTACCCGGCGTCTGATCTGGCTCCAAATGGTTTGCATTGGAAAAAATAGTTTTAGTGTATACAAGTTTGTTGGGAAAGAATAATGTCTTATCCACTTTGTATGCATCTTAGGACGTCTCTTCTCCTCTACATAAGCACCAAAAATGAATATGTTTGGGGAACACAGATGGCAGTATAAAGCAAGTTGAAAGTAAAGCAGAAAAACTCCTAAGTTGCTTTCTGCTTTACTTTCAACTTGCTATTAGAAACTGCATTTTTAAACACATTTAAATATAAGTGAGTTGCCATTTTACTTACAGAGAAAAGGGTTAAATGAGAAAAAGTAACTGAAATTCATTTGTTAAAATACAGGTATGTCAGAGCTCCAGATAAGGGGGATATTTTTAAATCTAAAATCTTTATTTCTGGATTAAACCCTATGGTGTCACTATTCATTAGAATCGTCCCTTGGAGAGGATTCTAATTAGTAGTAACACCATAGGATTTGGTGCTCAAATGAGTGAGAAATTGTTGGATTTGTTCAGTTTACTCCCTCTTATCTGGGGCCCTGTTTGTTCAATTTCAATAACTTCGAGACTTTGCTGTTCTTGCAAACAATCTAAATCCTGATTATGTGTATAGTATCTCAATATCTGATTACAATTTAAATTGTATGGCACTCAGTTTTAGGTTTCTTCAACCTATATGTAAAGAATGCTGCAGACATTCTTTTAATTAAATGATAATACTGCAACAAAGATATTAATAAGTTATTGACAGAAAAAGTATATTTTCAATCGACATTGGTTTGTTTCTAGGACACTATGGATGAGCTCCTTATACCTAAGCTGGATGTTGACAGCACAAGAAGACAACACATTGTGAAATATATCCTCAACAAGAAACTGAAGCCCATCATTGAGGCCAGACAGAGCGTGTTTGAGAGGGTGTACACCATCAATGAGAAATTGGCGAGGAAAATGCTGATGACTGGCTACAAACAACCAAGCAGATTTGGTCGCTGGTGCCCTGTAAGGGTAGGTAACTCTGGTTTTTAACAAGTGATTGATCCGAACTTAACAAAGGTTTAAGATAAGATAAGATAGGATAAGATAATCTTTGTTAATAGTCAGTTTCAGTCAACATAATAACACTAGCTATAAGCTATTGTCGGACATAACAAGATTATCTGATAATGATTTTAACAAACAATCTACAGTCCAAACTCGTTAACCCAAACTCGCTTAAACCGATATTCTCGTTAAACCAAATTTTTCTCCCGGTCCCGATTTTTCCCCTTCTTATTCTATATAATTCAACTCCGCTTAATCCAAATTTCGTTTATCCGAATTTTCCGTTAATCCCAAGTATTAATCTGGTCCCTTTGATAAGACTTACCCTCAAATTGACACGCTTAATCCGAAGTGTGATTTTCACACCTCGATCGGGTGTCAGACTGGTCATAATTACTCGAGAACATACTCTCGCCAAACACTCGCGAAAACTAATTACACCGCCAAAGACTGTACACAATGTTTGCAGTATTGGCCAATTAAACACATTTGTATCCAATAGTAACTGTAGAGATCTTTAAAAACACAAGCGTAAGGTGTTGACATACATTTTTCAAATGTTTGTAACCATATTCCTCTTCGTGATTTTGAGATCGCTACTTCACTTTGAACGTTGTGTGTACATGTACGTATGTAAATCGTTTACAGATGCGAAAAAAGAATTATCGCCGTTTTTCGAAGTTTCAAGCTTTTGTTACGATTTAATATTTATGACATAAATGTATTAGATAAATTATAAAGTATTTCATGATTTGTCTTATCAAAACCATTGTCGTAAAACGTGCCGTTTTGTTTATGTGTGTAATGTCTTTATGAATACACATATGGGTACCGACGCATATGTCCGTAAGTAGCAGAGAGTAAACAGAGGTCTGTGTTTAATTGGTTTCATTAACTGGATTATGGGATTAAACAAAGTTATCAAATTTAAGGACATTATTATTATTGCATAAGTATTAAACCAAAACAAAAAAATAATTATTTTACCTATATGCATTATCTGAAAAGAAATATTACGATGACCGGAGATGACAAAGTTGATACAAGAGGATCGTAATCGATCCAATTGCTTAATTCGTACTCCCGTTAATCCGAATTATTTTTCTTGGTCCCATGAAATTCAGATAAACGAGAGTGGACTGTATAATAAAAATATGCATTAAAATAGTTAAGAGACTTCTATAAGAGACTCCTATATATGAGCTTTCTATAAGATAAGATCATAAGTATAATCTCAGTTAAAATATATTGTTATGCACTACTATGGTAAATAACAAATTTTAAAAAATGACAGGTTCACATTTTGGCATAGCTAGAGGATCCAGATCATAGATAGACCTGTAGCCCAAGACATATCGTTGTGGCACTAAATCTGACCTGGACCCACTTGCTGGAGCTATCACAATGTTTTGAAGACAAAACTGAGAAAATTGTGTGGATCCATATGAAATTGTGTGGATCAATATCTCTTACTTGCCAGCAGCCTAGGCAAACAGATGTGGCCCTAACTACAGAACAGATCTGGATCCACCTGTGACTATATATGGCTAACTCAATAGTTATAAATAAGCTTCACAATAGCAATGAAATGTTATTTTATTGTGCAAGGGAGATAACCAAACTCTTACTGTAGAGATCTCAACAGACCTTGATACTTCTATTGATTGAATTCATGGTTCTAGTGATGTAATCTCAGGGCTCAAAATAAGAGGGGGTAAACTGAACAAATCTTACATTTTCTCACTTATTTCAGCACCAAATCCTATGGTGTTACTACTCATTAGAATCGTCTCAAAGAGACGATTCTAATGAGTAGTAACACCATAGGGTTTAATCCAGAAACAAAAGTTTTAGTTTTTGAAATACTCCCCTTATCTGGAGCTCTGTAATCTGTAGACTGTCCTTTCTGTTTCAGGTGAAAGAAGGTGATTGTGTACAGACTATGAGTGGTCCGGGCTACACCACATACCCATGCATCTACAGGTCCCATATCTACTTCCTCTCATCTGTGTCGGCCCGTGAGGAGTTCGTCTCTGACCCCATCAAGTTTACCAGTCAGCCCACGCCCAAACCTGTTGTGCCTATCAAGATTGCAGTGATAGGCCCACCCAAATCAGGAAAAACAACATGTAAGTTAGACAACAATAGGCAATTGAAATAATTTAAAAAGGGGTTGCTAAATGTCAGATAATTTTAGTACCAAGTTTAACATAAAACAATTAATTTAACCCCCTGGTCCTCTTTTCGACAGTGAAGGAATAAATTAGTGCATTAAACTGTGTATCTATGGAGTAAAGGGTTAAACCTGGTTTTCAGTGCATCTTGTATTACAATTTCAGTGTCAAACAGATTTGCTGAGGAGTATGGTTTGTTGCGTCTGTCTATTGGTGAGGCAATGAGGATGGTGGTCACGTCCCAGCCTAAGACTCACTTGGCGAAGGAGATGCAGCGCCATCTAGTTAGAGGTCTCACTGTGCCTGATGAACTAGCAGTGCAGGCCCTCGAAGTGTGTCTTCTTGACATGAAATGTCAAACCAGAGGGTGAGCATGGATTTGTCAATTCTTCAATCACAATATGCCATTACCTCCCTCTAAATGCCAATAGTACAATTCGCTATTTGATCATCATAATGAGACAATAGCTCTCTGACATTGTCCAAAGTCTTGGTCAGGCATTGGCATCTTTGATCTGGGTCTACAATGTTTATACTTTTTTTTTGTAATCTTAGTTGATATTTGCACTGTGAAACAAGGTTAGTCTCGGGCCTCAAGCAAAGAGGGAATGAAAAAAGTTGATATTTTCCTCGTAATATTTCTATCAAACCATATGTAACTGCCCATTTGTATCTTCTCAAAGCGAAGATACTAATGAGTATTGAGAAGTCATAACATGGGTTTTGGTGGATATCAAATAATACTCAAGTCAAAAAGACAAAAAATAAAGATTTGGAAAGTAAGTTCAAACAATTAATGGCAGTGAATTGGTTTGCCGACTTTCTGTGTTTGTTGTTCATTATTTGGTATGTTGTAATGTACTGATGCGTTGTTGTTCTTCCTTGTCACTAGGTATGTTCTGGATGGTTTTCCAAATACAAAGCACCAGATAGACCTGATGACTGAACGCTGCCTCATCCCTGTCCGAGTGTTTGAGCTAGAAGTCAAGAGTAAAGAGATAATGGTCCGTGGAGCCAAGGACAGAATAGCTTCATCACGGTAAGACATCAGACAATTGTCCCTCTCCTACATAATATCTGACCCGTGAAAGCTGAATCGGGATACATACAGTCAAACTTAGATATCTAGAACTCGCTTAATTCGAACTATCCCATAGTTCAACACATGAACTGCATTATTTCATGCTCGGTTAAGTCAAACATACCCATATTCCAAAGTTAAAACGTGGCTAAGCCACGTTTTAACTTTGAAATACGGGTATGTTCGATTTAACCGAGTTCGAGATATCGAAGTTCAACTGTAACTTGAAATACTCCTGTGCTCTTAACCCTCTATCCCATAGGCTACAGTAAAACCTCTCTATAACAACCACTTAGGTGTGATTAGGTGTTTTCAACAGGTGACTGCTTAAAGCAAGGTGACAGGAAAACAGAAAAGTCCTTTAGGAGCTTTCTGTTTTACTATCCCCTTAGTTTTAGCTGTCACCTGTCATTTATACAATAAATTAGCCCTCGTTTTAGTGGCCGTTATAGAGAGGTTTTACTGTATTTCTAGTTTTGAAGACTAGTGATTATGCACTTATAGAAGGTTGAAAGTAAAGCAGAATGCTCCTTTAAGAGCATTCTGCTTTACTTTTTACCTGCTTTAAACAATATTCAGGTTTACTTTCAACCTGCTTTAATCTACCATCTGGAAAGATACTAGAAATGCCTTCTATGTTTATGCTTATGTTTATGATTTCCTAGGTAGAGAATACTTTTCTTATGTGCATATCTACAGTCTGAGTTAGAGAAAAAGTTTAATCCTGGTCTAATGTCAATTAAGTTAAATGGCACCCAAATCAGATACAAGTTGTTTGTAAATTTCTAAAACACTCAGTTCTAACCTTTAAATTGATCACAATGATAATCAAGTGTCAGATCAATCATAGTACAGTGTTCCCTCTCTACAACGGCCCTCCCAACAATGACACCCTCCTTACAACAACCCCTGTTGCAGTTCCCTAAACAGGACAATTATGTCTAACGCTCTACTGTTGCAATATCATCTGGTTAAGATTGATGTCTGCTGTTTTTTCTCAAAGTTACATGTAAGTGGACATTTTGGTAGAATAAATATAATGACAAGTGGCAAATAGCTTGTCTGATCTGGATTCAGCTGTTTGAAAATGTAAGTCAATTTCCCTCTTTAAAACGACTCCCTCCAAAAAACACACACAATCTGTGTCTCCCACTGGGTGTCATTGTAGAGAGGGAGTGCTGTATTCTAAACTTTTCATTCAACCATTCATTTGTCCATTGTTTCATTATTTTGCAGCGCAAAGAGATTTGCAGTCATGTTAGGTGTTTGGTAAACAGTGTTTTTTAAAATGTTCAAATAAGATAGTTACCTGATCTGTAGCTCTATGCTCAGTCCAGAGGTGTTGAGTTTTTCAATTGTCATCTGCTATTGGTCTAAAAATAGATTTATCTAAATTTCTTTTTAAAACAGGGTCAGAGTGTCAAACAGTTTGGATCCTGATGAGATGCTGCATTACCAAGCGTCTCTTCTGGATTCAAACTAACTGTTTGCAAATGTAACCACTGTGGTACATATCTGCTGCTAGTATGGTAAGAATTAACCCTTTGAGCCCTAGTCCCGCATTTTGGCGTCATTTGTAAACAGTGTGCATGTGAATAGTACACTTGTCCTATGCAAACAGTGAAGACCCAGATCAGAGGGCTCCTAGGAGCCCTCTGATCAGGGTCTTCACTGTTTGTCATAAT
Source organism: Gari tellinella (assembly GCA_922989275.2). Lineage (NCBI taxonomy): Eukaryota > Metazoa > Mollusca > Bivalvia > Cardiida > Psammobiidae > Gari > Gari tellinella. The sequence continues at coordinate 63,482,650 of OV277860.1, read as the reverse complement.
GCCAAACATTTGCAAAAACAACCCTTAAAAGTCAGAAATGGACTAGACTTAAATGTATATTGGAATTGTCCATTTAAAGTTTCAGGGAGGAAAGAGTTAAAGTAACCATATTCGTTTCAGATATTTTCATAAACCTCCAATCTTAATACATTTCAAACTGTTTTTAAAATACTGTCCTTTAATGTCTCTGGAATGTTGACTGTTGCATTAACAAAGAGCTTAGTTTCATACATTTGTTAAGTATTTTGATGGTTTAATTTGGTTTTTGTTGTGTTGCCTATTTGGCCATGTTTGAGTTGTTTCTCTTAAGAAAGTTTAAATTTAGTCCTTTTTTCAAAACCCTTAATATGTTTTAAATTTTAAATTGATCAGTTGATCTGGTCAAGGTTTAGGTTTTACAAATATAAATTTGATAAATTAAAGTCAAACCTTTATGCCTTTAAACATGTTTATATGTCAAACTTACTCCTTCTTCAAGGGTGGAATGTGGATACCCTTAACTGGCTTTAGTCGAACATGTTAAACAATTTTTTGATTTTAGAATTTGGATATGTACAACTTAGGTAAAATTTTTAGTAATGGAGACTGAACTGTAGTTTTAACCCATTGCCCCATAAATACATAAAGGATATTGAATGAGTGTGCTTTCAGTCTTGAATTTATTGAACGAGTTGGATGAAATAATATGTTGCGAGCCTTGGCCAACAACATATCATTTTATCCGAGTTCAATAAATTCATGACTGAAAACACATGAGTTTGATATCCTATTTATCACATAAACACCAAATGAAAGGAAAATCAGACATTCAGATTTGTCATGTTGCTCTGCGCCATATCTTTACTCAAACTGTTTGCCAAATGCAAAACAAGTTGTTATCGGCAGACAAAGGGTTAATCGCTTTCTCAGTTTGACTGATGCAATTCACTCTTAAATTACAGCTTGTCTGCTTGCAATAAAAAGACAGCGTTTCTCCATTGTTTACACATACATTTATATACAGGAAAATCGAGTGTGAAAAAGTGTGACCTTCTGCTGCTTTAGTTCATTAACGAAGTAAAGACGGAAATTGCATCTGATCATATTGTAAACAAATGCGCCAAATACTTTATTAAGGAAGGATAGATATACATTGCCAAAAAAATTAAATAGTTACTTCCCTTAGTTTTGAATGCAGCCACTTACTTATGAGGATTTTTGGCAAGATATAACCCAAAACGAAAAAAAAATACTTCAATATCATATCCGTGAAAAATAGATTTTGAATACGTTTGCACAAAAAATGAACACGCTAAAAATTCATTTAAGGTAGAATCGCTAAATTTGCGTCTCGCAAAAAACCCCACTTATACGGTATTAATTCTTATTTTTCTACTCCAGGACGATGCCATTACACGACAGTGCTCAGATCTTAGCCGTCAAGCTGGCAGCTTATAACAAGCATGTTGGGGAGGTCAAGGAATGGTACAAGAATGAGCACATGAACTACAAGACCGTTGACGGGGAGCGCTCAAAGTGGTGGGTGTGGAATACTGCCCTGGAGTGCTCGAAGGAAAGTGTACAACAGATACAAACGTACCTCCAGAGGATTGCAGATGGTAGGGTCAACCTCATTGATGTTAAGACTTTACCTGGAAGCCATTTCTAGTACTTAAGATAGGTCACTACTTAAAGCAGGTTGAAAGTTAAGCAGAATGCCTTAGGGTGCATTCTGCTTTACTTTCAGCCTGCTTTAAGCTATCATGTGCTATAATGTAGAAAATATTCCCTATACATGTAATACATATTCATTACTGATTAAATTGGAACTATTTCCTTCGGTGGATAAATAAATCGTATCCGCTAAAAGGCGCTTCTATTGGGGAAAGGGTTAATACTTTCCTCCTGAGCCAAAAGTTAAAATCTTCTACAGTCAACTGTGTTTAACAATTTACTCCATACCTTTTTACACGTTTAAATTCATTCCTCAGCTGAACAAAATAGTTCAGTGTTATACAGTAATGAATTTGCAACAAAATAACTATTTCCTGTATCCTAGCAGATGGTATCTTAAAGCAGGTTGAAAGTAAAGCAGAATGCACCCTAAGGTGCATTCTGCTTTATTTTCAACCTGTTTTAATTAGTCGTCTGTCTTCAAAAGTAGAAATAGGCTATGGTGTGTAAAAGGTTAACTCTTTCCTCCCTAAAGCTTTCAATGAATAATTCCAGTTTCCCTCTAAGTCTAGTCCATTTATGACTTTTAAGGGTTGTTTTTGTCAATGTTTGGCATTAAGACAAACAGTGAAGACCCTGATCAGAGGGCTCCTTTCGGAGCCCTCTGATCTGGGTCTTCACTGTTTGCATAGGACAAGATAACTATTCACATATACACTGTTTGAAAAGAACGCCTATATGCGGGATTAGGGTTCAAAGGGTTAAGGCAGATGACTGTTTAATGAAAGCTTTATTGGAGCTTTCTGCTTTACTTATATCTTATTTTAAGATGTCCCCAGTATTTGACACCCTCAAAGAAAATACATTTGTGAGGCTTATTAGAGGTGTATGTGGAGGTGTCTTAAATGTCTACTGTGGAGTAAAGGGTTAACTACATACATTCTACATGAATAATTATGCATCCTTTTCTTCCACATAGGTGCCATAAAGCATCTTATCCCCTTCTTCAACATAAGCCCTGTAAATGAATAGTTATTGTTGCTGTTGAATACAGGTGACATTTTGACCCTTTCCCCATAAAGTGCATTTGAGCAAATTTAATTTATTCTTCCACTGAAGAAAAAAGTGTATACAGATTTGAATGTGAATTATAAGAAATAGTTTCTATATTCTAGCAGATGTTAGCTAAAAACAGGCTAAAAGTAAAGTAGAATGTGCCTTATGGATTATACTTCTTTACTTTCAATCGTTTTGTCACCTATCTTCAATATTAGAAACAGACTATTGGGTAAAGGGTGAATGCAAGATGAAAGTAGTCCAGAAAGCTCCAAAGGGAGCAATAGTGTAATTGTTTTTGTCACAATTGTAGCATGTCAGATTCTGAATATTCCATTTTGTAGTACACCTAAGGCTATATGTATTGATGATTTATAGAGATATCTCAGAATGAGATAAACTTTCATATGCATCACAGCTGATATCATCCCTAGTGATGATATCACTTCTGCAGTGATGATATCTTTGCTGGAACAACTTGCACATTCTCTCACTGTGTTGAATTGGTATTAAATATATCTCACTTGAATGGGTTGTTATCAGGTTAAAAAATCTGGTTAAAGAAATGCAGACTCATTTTTTAACTGGATAACAACCCATTCAAGTGGGAGATTTTCAATATCAGTCCGCAGTACAGTGAAACCCCTCCAAACTGGAGCCTCTAAATATCGGAATTCCCTCTAAACTGGAAAAAAGCTTTGGTCCCGTTTCAAACCTTCTTTATTTTAACCAATTACACCATAAATAAGCCTTTTTACGTCTTTGGTTTATTCCTACACTGAAGAAAAAAGTTTATACAATCTAGCAGATGATAGCTTAAACCAGGTTGAAAGTAAAGCAGAACGCATTCTGCTTTACTTTCAACCTGCTTTTAGTGGTCAGCTTTCTTCCATATTAGAAACAAGCTATTTTGTAATGAGTAAAAAACCCTCTCAACTGGAATATTTTGTTATCCCCACACGTGTCTGGTTTAGAGTAGTTTCACTTTACTTGATCGTCCTCTATATATTGAATGTGGGTATACTGAGTGCTGACTTCAATTTGTTTCAGGAAAGGCAGCCAGTATTGCTGAGATGTGCATTACTCCAACAGAGTTCCTACAGAGAATGGGAGACTACAATCAGTACTGTCCAGTCAGTCTGGCTCTACGTGGTGAACTAGTCGACTGCTCTACAAACATTACACTTGAGTTTGCTGTGGAGTTTAGAGGTAAACATGTGTTCTTTATGTATAGGATCTAACATCAGGGCTGCCATAACTTGATCATGAAAAGTCCTAAGATTTCCTTTTTTCTATTTTTAAGCATGTTTACTTAAAGCAGTTTGAAAGTAAAGCAGAATGCGCCTTAAGGTGCATTCTGCTTTACTTTCAATCTGTTTTAAGCTACCATGGCATCTGCTAGGATAAAAGTCCGAAGATTTCGGAAAAAATCCGGAGAAATGGCAACCCTGTAACATGTATATTCATAATTTAAAGGATTTGTTAAACAAGTTTTTTAGAAAACCATAAAAGCAAGACTTTGACCATGTTTTTTGTTTTCTGAAAAGAGTTAAATATTTCCAATAAATTATGAATATGCGTATTAAATTCTATTTGTGACATAACATGGTGATGTTGAATTTTCTTCTATCATTTGCCACTGCCTACAAGGCATATGAATGACCCTTGATGACACAGCCAATGTGTAGACAGGGAAAATAAAAAAAATTGTTTGTCCTGCAGAGTGTTAGATAAGGTGGAATAATCTAAACAATTAAACCATTACTCCATAAATATGCCTTTCTACGCCTCTTATTTTTTATTGCTCCACTGAAGAAATTAGATCTAATTTATACAGTTGTGAATATTTAACATTAGAAATAATTTCTCTATTTTAGCACCTGGTAGCTTAAAGCAGGCTGAAAGTCAAGCAGAATGTGCCCTAAGGCACATTCTGCTTTACTTTCAACCTGCTTTAAGTGGTCACCTGTTGACAAAACTAGAAACCTGCTATGGGGTAATGGGTTAAACCATTTTATATCATGCAAACACAGCCATATCTTTAGTTTATATTTGTCTCCAACAAACCATATGATATGACTTTACTTATTAGAAATGGCAGATCTTCACAAATTTATAACAACAAATAGGACTTTGAAATAATTGTAAGTTATCTTGTATATTACCTCCCTTTAGGTCATTATTACAAGTGTGCTGGAAAGAAAGAGTTGGATCACTTCCTAGCAGAGCCAGAGAAATATGTGCCTCCTCTTGCACCCAACAAACTGCCGTCACCCAGCAAGTTACCAAAGCGACGTAGCCTAGATCATGTCGATTCCAAGGCTAAGATAGAACTGAATAGTTACTGTCCTGTGACTTACTTAGATGGCAAATGCAGGTGAGAACATTTAGTTAACTCTCTTAACCCATTACCCCATAGCCTGTTTCTAGTATTGAAGATTGGTGATTACTTAAAGCAGGTTGAAAGTAAAACAGAATGCACCTAAGGCGCATTCTGGTTTACTTTCATCCTGCTTTAAGCTATGATCTACTAGACTATAATAGATATTACTTCTGATATGTATTCATGACTGTTTAAATTGGAACTACTTTCTTCAGTGGAGAAATGGAGTCAGGGTGTAAAAATGCATATATGTATGCAGTAATGGGTTAACAAGGACAATCTTGGTTCTCTGCATTTGTGAAGTCAAACTGAATATGTTGTTATTGACCCATTACCCGATAGCCTGTTTCTAGTTTTGAAAATAAGTGACTACTTAAAGTAGGTTGAAAGTAAAGCAGAATGCGCCATATGGCGCATTCTGCTTTACTTTCATTCTGCTTTAAGCTATTACCTGCTAGAATAAGGAAAGTATTAAATATGACACATATTCATTACGGTATATATTGTAACTACTTTTTTCAGCGGATGAATGAAATGCATGTGTTAAAAGTCGCTCCTATGAAGGAAAAGGTTAAAAGATTTTATTAACAGTCAAAGGTTATAATATGTAATGTGACCACTTCATAAAGTGACCATTCAATGAAGAATCCTGGATATCTCTAAAGATATTTGTAACAGCTTAACCCATTACTCCATATACACACTTTTTTACACCTTTGTTTTTTCCCCACTGAAGCAAACAGTTCTACTTTAAAAATTGAAGAATATGTAGCATAAAAACCCATTTTCTATAAAAAAAAAAATCGATAATGGGTTAACCCATTACTCCATAGATACACATTTTAACACATTTGTTTAATTCCTCCACTGAAGAAAGTAGTTCCCTTTTATACAGTCATGAATATGCATGATAAAAGTCACTTTCTATATTCTAGCAGAGGATGATTTAAAGCAGGCTGAAAGTAAAGCAGAATGCACCTTTAGGCGCATTCTGCTTTACTTTCAACCTGCTTTAAGTGGTTACTTGTCATCATTATACTAGAAACAGGCTATGGGGTAAACGGTTAATACATGTAGTTAGAAAATTCATATGCATGTACTTTTTAACATTTTATTGCATTGGGTTTGGGTTTCGTTTGCATTGAAACGGGGAAGAATGACGTGTTCTCCACTGTAGCTTTACAATATCGTATTTAGCAAGTAGGGCGATATTGCATCATCAGGCTTTCACTACTACCAATGGCTCAAAGATAACGATTACAGACACATACAAAATAAACAACTCTTATCTTTCAAAGTCTTGAATCAAGGTCACAAATTCATTACATGAGCTTTATGTGACCGAATGACACTATTTGATGTAGTTTAACTTTATAACAGTACAGTTAAATCAGTCTTAAAGTTTATCATGCTGAATGGTAGTCTGCTTCAAATACATCGTCTGTGAAAAGGAAAACAATCAACCCCTGCTTAACTGAAGAAAAGTTGAATATGAGTGACAAGCAGTTTGGATCCGTATACTGTATATGTATATGAATATTCAGAAGGAAAATGGTGATCAGGTTTTACTGTATCTTTCTCCTGCTTTGTCAGAATGATAATGTAATGATAAAGGGTTGGGTGAATGTTTACTGTAATCAAGCTTATTAAATTGTACAGTCAAAATTGTGTCAGTCTGAACATGTTTATTGATATTTCAAGCTGAGTTTCTATCTAATCATGTGATAGGCTGTCAAAATGATTCTACCAGTCTGCCATAAGTTGACATGAAAAATCCTAAGATTTCCAAATTTGCATTTTTTGAGTGCGATTTTATGAATCGTACCTTTACCCCATTGTCTGTTTCTAGTTTTGAAGACACGTGACCACTTAAAGTAGGCTGAAAGTAAAGCAGAATGCGCCTGAAGGCGCATTCTGCTTTACTTTTAGCCTGCTTTAAACTACCATCTGATAGAAAAAAATCCGAAGATTTCGGAAAAATCCGGAGAAATGGCAGCCCTGTTCTACTTATGCAAAATATAGCTTTCTCATAGATCTTGGGGATAAGATTTGAAAGTGGCCCATTTCCATGGCCCATATATCAATACAATTTCATGTAAACAAGATGACCTTGTTATGTCAAATAAAAATGAAAATACTGATAAACTCATCTTTTTGTAATAGGAAGTTCTGTTATGAGAAATAAGTGAGTTTTTAACACTTATGATAAGAAAGTTTACTCAATTTCTAAAATTTCATTAAAGTCAATTTAATTAAACATGCAATCAAGCTGCTGGGATAGGCAGCAGCTAAATTGCACTAATAGCTATGCAGGAAATTTAAAATTAAACACTTTATCAAGGTGCTGTGTTTGATTGATTGAATCTGATGATTACCACATTAATACACCTTTAAATTATTCCTCAACTGAAAAAAAATAGTTATACAGTCATGGATATGCACATTATGACATTTTTTATATCCTAGCAGATGGCAGCTTAAAGCAGGTTGAAAGTAAAGCAGAATGTGCCTTCAGGCACATTCTGCTATTCTTTCAACCACTTTAAGAGGTCACCTGTCTTCAAAGCTAGGATCAGGCTATGGGGTAATGGGTTGAGATGATGCATGTTTATGATGTTTTGAAGTTTCATCAACAAGATTCAGGAAGTTTCAAATAGACTGGGTCTTGAGTACACAGTGGAGATGTCTGATATTCACCCAGACTAGACATTCACTGCACAGGTCAACCCTTCTTTGAACGCTGTTCAAAAACTCTGTCCTCCAAAATTTTGTCATCTTAAATTTTAGCAAAGGCTATCTTATTTTTTTGTACACAAATGCAATCCTAGCGACAAAAAGTTTTGATCCTAATCTGGCCCAACAAATATGGTGCCTGATCAGGGTCCAAACTGTTTGCAAAGGTCTAAAATATTGGTTTACTATGCTTAATGGTTTAATTACCCGTTGCTGATTGAAATGGGACGTGAATAACATGGATAAGATTGTATCTATAATGATGTGTTACAGATATGAGGCAATAACTCCTGGCAAGCCGGTGTTTATAGTGGAGTATACAGAGAAATTGTGGTACTGCGAATCTGAGGAGAAACTACTCAAGTTTATGAAGTAAGTGGTGATGAAATGCTTTCATCACATCTTAAGGATGTCGGCCTGTCTTTTTGAGCATTATGAAATTTCCGAAAAATTTTACGAACTCATTTCCCGAAAAATGTTAAGAACTCATTTTTGATGAATGCATACAGTCATAAAATACTATTTTCCCGGGAAAAAATTGGATTTTTCGTTCCGGAAGTGACTTTTTAAGTTTTATGTCCTATTTGTAGTTTACAGCATACACCGTTTTCATAGGTAGGTTGCATTTTGTTACATCAAATTTCATTTCAATTTCTCAGAATATAAGCATGAAATTTTCATGGTAGTACAGTTTTAGTATAAATTATGGATAATTCAATAGATCAAATGATATTTTTATGAAAAAAATAATTTTTGGTAAAAATACACCAAAAAGGGAAAAAATGAGAAAAAATGGATTTTTTTAATAAAATGATCTATATCTTTTTTAAAAGATCCGGGACCCTGTGTTATTATTTGCTATTTCACTAAAACTTTATGTTTGCAAGGCTAAAAACAACAAATAAAAAATTTGGTAATTAGTTTTCTACAATTTGTAGGGCAATTTTCACTGTGCCTTATTCTCCCATTATAAAAAAGTGGGTGGGGTAAATTTTACTCCTTTCCGGTGAAATCAAAACATTTTTATTTTGGATCTTGACAAAACATTATTTTCAGGGCTTATTCTTACTATGGTAATATAAATTAGGATACTTTTTGTACAAATAGTTTGTTTAAATAAAGATTGAAAAATCGTAGTACAAAAAAGTAGGAGTTTTTGAGAAGCTTCAATTTTAGGGGGGTAGCCTTGAAAAATCTCAAATTGTGAAAAAGAAAGGTCCGGTACCCCCACTTTTTTCACCAGTTTTGTCATAGAAACTAATTTTACTGTCTGTATGCAAAGTTTGAAGAATTTGGTAATTACTTTCCAAAGGTGCACCTACCCCCTTAAGTCCATAGATGAATTAACCATTCTTGTACCTTTACCATACTAGATCTACACAGTTTTTGATAGTAAGAGTTTTTCATCTACATCTAAAGCAGGACGTATGGGGAGTATTTCAAAAAGTTAAAATCTCTATTTCTGCATTAAACCCTATGGTGTTACTACTCATTAGAATCGTCTTTTTGAGACGATTCTAATGAGTAGTAACACCATAGGAATTTATGCTGAAAATGTTGGATTTATTCAGTTTACTTCCTCTTTTTTGGGAGCCTGCAATAGTAGATTTATCTGCAGTATCCTATAAAAAGTATCTTGCATCAAACATCAGAGTTTCAGCATGTTTCAATCCAGATGAGATGCTGAGTAATTTGGTTTCTTATCTGGATCAAAACTGTTTGCAACATTTAATCCTTATTTTCTCTTGAGCATGTAAAGATAAAATATACTGTTCTTTAAATTATACTTAACCAACAACTAGCTGGCCTCACAATTTGCACCTTCTGTCAACTTTTAAAGAGAACTGAATAGAAAAAAATAAATAAAATAAACAAGCAAGTATGTTGCAACTTTTAATTTTTTTTTCTCAGTAAAAGGCAATTTTTTAAGTACAAGTGCTTTAACCCCTTTCTTCCACGAAACCTCAAAGGGACAATTCTAGTTTTAAATTTAGTCTAGTCCATTTTAAACTTTTAAGGGTTGATTTTTACAATATATGTCAAAATGACAAACAGTGTAGACCCTGATCAGAGGGCTCCTAAAGGAGCCCTCTGATCAGGGTCTATGATATTTGCATAGGTCAAGTGTACACCCTACTAGTACGCTGTTTGCAAACAATGCATATATGAGTGACTAGGGTTCAAAGAGTTAAGCAGTTACCCCATTAAGCCATACTGACTCATTGCACAATAGTCTCATACTGACTCATTTTGACACACATAATCCACTAGCTTGTATTGAGATAAGCACTGATAAATGTTTATCACTTATGAGTTAATGGGTTACCTGCATTCAATACCAAATAATTTACACAATTTAGTTGTTGTTCTGTTATATAGAGGTTTACTATGTTCATTGTTTATTGCAGACTGCCAGAGCAGTATGCCAGCCTAGAACTGCCTCACAAACTGCCACCCACCAAGGAAGCCCTGTCTGTCACAGGTTTGCCCATGCTTGGCTACATGGAGCAGACCGTGGCCACAGCTCTCATTAAGGCTATGACTGCCTGTGGAAACAACAAACCCAAGTATCCATTCCTCAGTGCTAGCAGATCGGCATTGTTCTACATAGCCTACCACTTAAAAGGTTTGTTAACTCGTTACCCCCCTGAAACTTCCAACGGGCACATTAGCGTTTATTGAACTCAGTCTTGTTGTACAAACATTTTTATTTAGAAATAATAGCTTCCTTCCTGTAACTTCTCCTTTAGGTTACATGTTTTAGTCCTGAGGCTAAACAGCAGGAGGTCTCCGGTTTGACCCCCTGACCTCATCATTATATAAATCTTTATGATGGTACTAGTGGTTCTTATTGCATGACATCAATATTAGAAGGTCAGTGCTAAACTGAGTGTTCGGGTAATGTCTCATTGTGCATCCATTCTTTAAGCCTTTACTCTATGGCCTGTTTCTAATTTTAAAGCATGTTAAAAGTAAACTGTCTTCAGGTGCATTCTGCTTTACTTTCAGTCTGCTTTAAGCTATCATCTAATACAAATCTTTCTTATAATGCATATTAATGACTGTATAAAGTGAAACTATTTTCTTTAAATGAGTTTTAAATGAGAGGCAAATACTTTGTTTAAGGGGTGATGGGTTATGCTGTGCATATTCAAGAACTAGAGGTGCACTAGAGCATTCTTTAGTATCCTGTTTCTACCTTCAGGGGCATCTTAATATGAGCAAGATGTTGAAGGGATATAAAACATCAACAAACACATAACTCTTGCATTATTTAAGCAGCATCACATTAAAACACTACAGTCAAACATCTCTCTAAAACAACTAATTCAAGTCCCATTTGTCAGACAATAAGTATAGCAAATTAATAGAAGATGAAAGTAATGCAGAGTTTCCATACAAGCTTTCTGCATTACCCTTTTCCTGCATTAATCAGTCATGTGCCTTCATCGCCACTCTTTCCCTACTAGCTGGTTGCTGAAGAGAGATTATACTGTTCTATTTTGGCATTAACATTGCAGAGAACTAATTTGAACTAAAACTGTCAAAACTATACCAGTTGATCTCAGGCAATTGGGTTGAGAAAAACATCCATTTCATTCATACAGTAAAACCTGGTTATTTGATTATTAAGATTACAGCTTAAAAGCCAGATTAAAGTGAAACAGAAAGCACATGTAGGAGCTTTCTGTTTAACAATCATATCGGTTTAAACCAGACACCTGCTTTAACCCATTACTCCATAGATACTCATTTTACCTCTTTAATTGTTTTCTCCTCTGAAGAACATAATTCCAATTTATAAAGTCATAAATATGCACAATAAGAAATATTTTCTTTATCCTAGCAAATGATAGCATACAGCAGAAGAAAGGGAAAAACAGATCCTGCTTTAAGTGGCCACCTGTCTTCAAAACTAGATACAAACTATGGGGTAAAGGGTTAAATCCTTAATCAGACTCTGTTTGGAATGTTTGTAAAAGTGTGACTTTACTGTTCATTTATAAAGGTCAACCACTCAATGTAAAGCTGGGTCATTGTTATGGATAGAAGTTGGCTGATCCACTTTACAAGTTTGTCAGATCAACAAGTACATCCATATATTTAAAGGGATTGTTCGTGTAACCCTTTCCCCATTAGCCATTATATAGTTTCAGTGCAAATCTATATCCAACAAATGTAACAAACATTTTACTTATTTATCTAAGACATGAAGGCTGCCCTTTAGGGAATACGTAACTAATTCTGCTCTCCTAGTATATAATTCATATAAATTGCATCATTTCCAAGGTCAAAAAATGATAGTTTTATTCCAACCACAGGTGCTACTCTGTATCCCCCCGACCCCTCCAAGATACACCCTTGTACAATTGAAAAGTGCAGAGAAAACAGGGGGTCATGTGGCATATAAAAAATCTCAAGGCTTCAGTGACAGTTTACTGATGTTCTGCATCCTTTTGACATACACACCGGCTATAACAGGGCAATGTCACATCAGGTCACATGATTTCTTCATGACCCCATCTATGATAACAGAAATTATTTGTGTCTAATTTTTAGCATCCATTTATTATATTAAAAGCACAAAATGGTAAACATTTCTTGACAAAAAGCTATTTTGAATAAAAAAGTTTGGGACTACAGTAGAACCTCTCTATTACGACCTCTAAAAAGAAAGCTAATTGTCCGTAAAAAGGACAGATGACAGCTTAAAGCAATGTGAAAGTGAAACAGAAAGCTCATGTAGGAGCTTTCTGTTTCACTTTCACATTACTTTAAGGTGGTTCGACAGCGGGCGGCCCGCATCTCGAGTTCCGGAAATGCTGATGACTTTCACCTGATCTTTTCGGCACGTGCTTATAGTAGAAAATTTAGATAAAGAAAAGTTTGATCTACTTCAGTGTCTTCTCTGTTAGCGCAATTGGTTAGGTGATTGACTTGCAATCCAAAGGTTCTAGGTTCGATTCTCACTCGCTTCAAAACTTTTTTTTTTAACAAATTGTCCGATTTTAGTGACTAGTCAATTCATAACGCAGTGATCAAAGGACAGGCTATGTTTAGTCTAGTAGTAATGAATAATATCAGATGCAAATATAGTCAAGTGACAGCTACATTTGTGAGGATTTATAGCCTATATAACAGATGGCAGCTTAACACAGGACAAAAGTAATGCAAAAAGATAGATCCTAAAGGAGCTTTTATGCATTACTTTTGTTATGCATTAAGCAGTCTCTTGCCTTTAAAGATCTACAGGCCACCGTATTCAATGGTCCCTTATTACAGGTTTGACTTATGGTATTATTTAGAGCTGACGGCATTTTAAATTTGAACTCAATGGAGGTTACTCGTTTTGTGTTAACATTTTGTCAGAACTTCAGGAAATCATGTATAAAATGTAAATTCTACTGTAGATTTTCATTAATTTTTTGTGACTAGTAGAATTAAGTTATATCTATCTAATAAGAGTAAAAGTAGTGTATGTTAAACAGCTAGATTTTTTGTAATTTGAGATTTTCAGAATTTGACTTTTTTAAAATATTGATATTTCCGGAAAATATGTCATTGAATACTTTTGTTTGCCCAATATCTTATAGTCTATGAATAGTTTACTTGAATGTACAGAAATTATTGAGTTATATCATTCTATAAAGAAAATATTCCTGTTTATTAAAAAAGGAGCTTTTCTCGACAAAAGGTCCTGTCAGAAAAAAACGGCACTGTAACTTTTTTTTAACGAATTTTCACTCTCCATATGGTATATTTCAATTTAATCAATGTTTCAAAGAATTCTGACACAGAATAAGCTGACCCGCGAACCACCTTAAGCAGTCACCTGTCCTAAACGACTAGTATTTGACACAACTTAGTGGTCGTAATAGAGAGGTTCTACTGTATTTCTCAGGGGATTTTTTTCTACTACATCATGGTGCATTTCCAACTAATTGGTGTCCCTACACCTTTACTCCATAGATACTCATTTTATGCATGCGATTGTTACTTCACTAAGAAAATAGTTTCATTTTATACAGTCATGAATATGTATCATATAAAAGAACATTCGATATTCTAGCAGAGGGTATCTTACAGCAGGCTGAATTAAATCCAAATGCACTTGAGAAAGTTATGAAACAGGTTAAGACTACATGTATGAGGTAATTGGATAAGAAGAGGTTGAAAGCTTATCCCTTTCCTCCATAGCCAACAGTTTATATTGTTTTTAACCCATTGCCCCATAGCCTGTTTCTAGTTTTGAAGATAGGTGACCATTTAAACCAGGTTGAAAGTAAAGCAGAATGTGCCTTTAGGCACAATTTGCTTTACTTTCAGTCTGCTTAAAGTAGCAGCTTGCTAGGATATACAAATTATTTCTTATTCTGCATCTTCATGACTGTATAAAGTGGAACTATTTACATTAGCGGAGGAAAAGATTTAATGCATAAAAAGGTTTATATATGGGATTTTGGGTTACGACAGGTTGCTTCTTAAATATGCCACCTGTATATAACAGTCTCATGGGATATTCATTTCTGGTATTGTGTAGGCAAGGGTAAAGTCTGCCTAAAGCCCTTTTTTTGGGAAACGGGGTTAGTTCAGGAAAAAAAAAATACAGAAAGCTTGAAAAATGTTTGTAGTGATACCCATGGATTTATTTTGAATGGTAGTTTTACATACCGTAGAAATCCTAAAAAATTGGGCACCCTGAGTAACTGCTGTATTACATGTATCATAAAAAATGAACCAATTGATTTTATCATACAGTAATTTGTCCTAAAGGTTCAAAGTGAATGGCAAACAGTGTAGATCCTGATTAGACTCCTATTGAGGGATCAGTGTGACCAGGGTCTACACTTAGTGCTCAGGCCTGTCTGTCCAAATGCATAGGGTCATTATAGGGTTGGAATGTACGTTTAAGTGTTTGATCTGAGGCTCAATGAGGCTATCAACTAATATCCATGTCTTGCATTTGGGTCACCTAAAAACCTGACTTTGAACCTCAAGACAAATTGGAGAAATGTTTTTATCTTGTTCACTCCTTTTAGTTACATGATTTTCTAATCATGATTATTTCTTTATTTCCTTCATTACTGGTTTTCAGTGTTTAAAGACAGGTTTCTGCTTACAGCAGGCTGAAAGAAAATACAAAAATCTTCCCCTTTTTCAATTGACACTGTACATTCAGCTTGCTTTAAGCATTAATAAATCAGAATGCAGGAACAGTTTCCTGTGGCTCATAATCAGGACAGTGTAGATACAGTCGAACTTCGATATCTCGAACTCGCTTAACTCAAACTATCCGATAGTTCGACACATGAACTGCATTATTTCATGCTCGGTTAGGGCGAACATACCCGTATTTCAAAGTTAAAACGTGGCTAAGCCATGTTTTAAATTTGAACTATGGGTATGTTGGACATAACCTAGATCGAGATATCGAAGTTTAATTGTACATAGAAAAACCCATTTCTATAAGATATAGATTAATGTATGTATTGGGACATTCCTTAGAGAGAAAGGACTAGATTTGTACCAGTCAATGATGAAATGGCAAAATCTGCCCATACTGTAGATATTCAGGTGTTGTAGTGAAATACTGACTCATATACAAATTGCATCAGTATGAAATCTCCAATTTCAAAATTTGGATCAGATTAAAACCAGAATTTTTTACTGCCATTACAGGGCTCCAGATAAGGGGGAGTAAATTGCACACATCCAACATTTTCTCACTCATTTTAGCTCCAAATCCTATGGTGTTACTACTCATTAGAATCGTCTCTTTGAGACGATTCTAATGAGTAGTGACACCATAGGGTTTAAAGCAGAAATTAGATTTTTTTTTTAAATACTCCCCTTATCTGGAGCTCTGTGCCAAATTTGTTTAAACTGGACACTCAGAATAAGATAGATAATAAGTCTGTAACTCATTCACCCTAAAACTTCAATTGGGTAATTTCAGGCACCAATAATATTCTAGTCCATTTTTAACTATTTGAGTTCTTCCTCTTTTTTTTTTTAACCCATTACCCCATAGCCTTTTTCTAGTTTTGAAGAGAAGTGACCACTTAAAGCAGGTTGAAAGTAAAGCAGAATGCGCCTTTAGGCACATTCTGCTTTACTTTCAGCCTGCTTTAAGCTACCATCTGCTAGAATATAGAATCTTTTTCTTATGCTACATATTAATGACTGTATAAAGAGGAACTATTTTCTGTAGTGTAACAATAAATTAAAGGCTTAAAAAGGCATATTTATGGGGTAATGGGTTAAATTGATTATAAAAAGACAAACAATGCATACCCTAATCAGAGGACTCCTGTACAATTTTGAACTAGAAATTGGACAAAAAGGGAGGTTACAAATACTAGTTTGAATCTTCCATGTGATCTATTACTTTAATTTTGCAGCTTGCAGAACTTCAGTCAAAAACTTTTTCAAAAATTTGTTTGTTTGTTAGTCAGACTGTTGCCTAATGCATTGCAATAGTCATGAAGAAAATCTCCAGTAGAAGTTTTTTGCGTTACTTATGTTTTGCACTAAGCAACCTGATTTCTGTAGAGAGTTCTACGCCAGTTTTTTTCAAATGGCTGTTTTAAAACATTTTGACTGTTTGATTTGAACATGTAATATGTCAGTTTGCAGACGTGAGAAGTTTAGAACTTGTTAACTTTGACTTTAGTAATTTCTGCAAATGTACTATCCACACTAGTTCAGAGCCAAGTAGAATATGAAATAGTATTCAATCAATGAATGGTGATTTTAATCTCACTGCAGCAGGTTGAAGGTGAGACAGAAACTCCTCAGCCTGCTGTAAGCAACCACCTGTTGTAAACATTGAACTGAGCTATGAAGAGAATCTATCTGTATTGACTTTAACCCAGGTCCCGCCACAGAAGCGCCCTAAAGCACATCTACCCACTCCTCCATGTAATTAAGAGCCACAAATGAATATTAAATATAGTTGCTAATACTGGTGACAGCTTAAAACAAGATGAATGTAAAGCAGAAAGCTTCTAAAGAAGCTTTCTGCTTTAAATTCATCTTGGCTTAACTCATTCACCCCTGAAACTGTTAATGAAAAATTCCAGTTTCAAATCAAGTCTAGTCTATTTTTGACTATTTAGAGTTTATTTTAACAATATATGACAAACAGTGTTGACCCTGATCAAAGGGCTCCTTAAGGTATACACTGTTTGTATAGAACAAGACTTAGTGTAATCCTCACAGGTACACTGTTTGTAAATGATAAGTATTTGCATCGCTAGGGTTGAATGTGTTAACCCATTACCTCATAGCCTGATTCTTTTTTTGAAAATAGGTAACCACTTAAAGCAGGTTGAAAGTAAAGCAGAATGTGCAATAAGGCGCATTCTGCTTTACTTTCAGCCTGCTTTAAGCTATAAGCTGCGAGAATATAGAAACATAATCTTACAATACTTATTCATGACTTTATAAATTTAAACTCACAGTTTTCTTCAGTGGAGAAATAAATTAAAGGCATAAAAAGGCGTACTTATGGAGTTATGTGTAAAGCAGTATATCCTGCTCTAAAGAGAGTTGGATATAGCTGATTTCCACAATTGGCTATAGTGGAAAGGGGTTAATTAGTGTACATTAGCAATTGTGGTCAGATATTGTGTAGTTCAAATAAGATTTGGTTCAAACCAGCTTTAAACTAATGGTGTACTTATGGTGACCTGGCTTACAATTGAGATACTTTGGATCCAGAAATGTAACTTAGTCTCTGTTTAGGATCCAGATTGTTTGTCAATTGAACTGTGATTATAGAAACATAAAAGGGAATGAGGGTGTGAGGTTCATTTAGAGCTTTAGTGATAGATGCTTTTAAAGCAATGGATGCAAATTCAGTTTCAAAGAGTTCCACAAAGAAGAGAACATTTTTTTTATCTGCTGTTATATTAAGGGACAGATGTCCTCTCTAAACAGTCCTATATTCGGGACACTCTTCAAGTTTATTATTAATTGTCCATTTTAACATAGGGTAAAGCACTATAATTACCTCTCAGGAGAAAGCCCGATTGCTAATAGCCATGTTTGGAAGAAGCTTAAGTATCCTAAAGGAGCTTTCTGCTTTACCTTAAAGGAGAATATGCACTGACAACTTTGTACAGTAGAAATAAATAAAAAAGGCTTCAAAGGAGCTTTATAATCACAACTGTAGTACGGCATGATGCAGCAGTTTGTTGTTTGCCATGACCTAGTCCAAGGCTACAGATAAGAGGGAGTAAACTGCACAAATCCAACATTTTCTCACTTATTTTAGCATCGAATCCTATGGTGTTACTACTCGTTAGAATCGTCTCTTCGAGGCGATTCTAATGAGTAGTGACACCATAGGGTTTTAAGCAGAAATAAAGATTTAAGTTTTTGAAATACCCCCTTTATCTAGAGCTCTGCTAGTCCATGGGTTTATTCATTGAAAGGCTGCTGATCACATGTTTTTCTGTATTTGAAGATGATTGTAAAGTTACAAATGCTATAGTCACACCAGTCTTTACCCTTTACTCCATAGCCTGTTTATAGTAGTGAAGATAGGCGACCACTTAAGTTAAAGCAGGTTGAATATAAAGCAGAATGTGCCTTAACCCTTTATCCCATAGCCTGTTTCTAATATTGAAGATAGGCGACCACTTAAAGCAGGTGGAAAGTAAAGCAGAATGTGCCTTTACTCCATAGCCTGTTTCTAGTATTCAAGATATGTAACAACTTGAAGCAGGCTAAATATAAAGCAGAATGTTACTATTGTGCCTTAACCCTTTAACCAATAGCCTGTTTCTAATATTGAAGATAGGCTTCCAATTAAATCAGGTCAATTTTTGAAATGATTTATTATGCCTCATTAATATACAGTCAAACTATAAGCTACCACTTCTTGAAAAAGCGTGACAATCTTCAAAGACTAATGACTGCTGAATGTATGACTGGTTACCCATACCCTTTACCTGATAGCCTATTTCTAGTATTGAAGATAGGTGACCACTTAAAGCAGGTTGAAAGTAAAGCAAAATGCGTCTTAAGGCGCATTCTGCTTTACTTTCAGCCTGCTTTAAGCTTACATGTGCTAGAATATAGAAAATATTCTCTATACAGTAAAACCTCTCTATTACGACCACTAAATTATGTTAATTATGAGGGTGTTTACGGTAGGTGACCGCTTAAAGCAAGGTGACAATGAAACAGAAAGCTCCTTTAGGAGCTTTCTGTTTCACTGTCACCTTGCTTTAAGCTGTCACCTCTCTATTATACAATCAATAAGTCTTCGTTTAATGGTCGTAATAGCGAGGTTTTACTGTACTATATATTCATGAATGATTAAATTGGAACTATTTTTCTTCAGCGGAGGAATAAATCATATGCGCTAAAAGGCACTTCTATTGGGGGAAAGAGTTAAAGTATAGAGCTCCTATAAGAACTTTCTGCATTGTTTTTGTTTTACATAAGCTCCTTACCTGAACAAGCATTCAACTGAAAAATTGAACATGCTGTAAGCAGTGATCTTATTTAGAGACTTCCTTGTTGTTTATTTCTATGAAATGCCACTTAATATACTGTATAACAGGCCAACTGTCGATCTTAATGTAAACTCCTTGAATTAAATACTATAATTCAAGGACAGGTGATTGTAAATTCGAGTCAGGATATTATGGATTAAACTTTGGAAATGGCATCAAAACAAGTCGAGTTTCACTTTCAAATCTGATGAGCAAGGTTTATTATTAAGACCAATACTTGACTGTAGGAATTGAAGGTTGAAGTCACATGTCAATTGATTGCAATGTTCTAAAATTGAACAGTCTAACCTTACATAACATAACGTATACAAAATAACATAAGAGCAATATAATCATTATAATGTGTAAGGAAATGCATTGACAGCTTTGTACAGTACATGTACATACAAATGAAGAAAGCTTCAAAGAAGCTAGTCCCCCAGGAAGCAGCATTCTATTGTTAGCCATGTAACAATGTCCATGGGTTTATTCAATGAAAGGCTGCTGGTCACAGGTTCTTCTGTATTTGAAGTTGATTATAAAGAATTTCTACAGTCAAAACAGTGTTAAGCGACCAATGATTTAAAATGTAGGGTGCTCTTTGAATAGAGATGTGACTGCTAAATGCAGGGCAAAATAATGCAGAAGGCTCTGCCTTCTGCATTAATTTGCCCTGCATTAAGCTGCCATCTGTCTTCAATACATGTATTACAAATATCTTTTTTAAGTGGTCGCTTAATACAGGTTTGACTGTATACTGACCCTGACCGAGTTTAATGTTTGGCATAATTTTTTACAGCCTTCAATCCCAAGAGTTCAGACTATGTGCGTAAGAAGTACAAGAAGAAGTTGGAGCGCTTTGAGGAGACATGTCAACTGATCAAGTACCTGGGTAACACAATGACAGTCAGATATAAGGAGCCACAGGAGAGACCGGGAGATTTTGACAATAAATTACAAACATTTTTTGCACTCAAAGGAATTGAGCCAACACCAACTTGGATCTCATAAAGTTACAAGTTCATTGACATTAAGTGACTTTGCGGAATTTGAAACTGAACAAAAACGAAAAGAAACAAGGAAAATGTTATATAATTTAATCATTGGCATGACCCTGAGAGAGTCATCCAGATAACTTTTGTTACACCAGTTTAAATGCATATTTATATACATTTTTGTTTGTACATGTACTTATAATACATCATATTTGTATTCAAACACTATTCTATCTTTTTCAGGCTATTTATATGTTTTTAACCCTCTGAACTGTGATGCAGATTTATGTAAATAATGATTCCTTGTATATTTTACTATGAATTAAAGTAAAGCTGTGATATTTTGTTTTGGTTTGTGTACAATGTATGAGTGATTATGTCTGAAGAAGATTGTGAAAAGTAAGAAAAAGAAAGGATCTGTATATAATTAACTAGTGATACAGTTAATTACTGCTATATGAAAGAAAAGGCTTGTTGTTTGAGAAAAAAAACTGGTTGCTTAAAGCAAGATGAAAGTAAAGCACAAACTGCTGTAACTGACTGTTTTACTTTCACATTGCTTTAAACTGCATATTAGTTTTTAAAGTAACTATTATTGTTTTTTTGGTGAAATTATAATAGCCATGTTGGCAAAGAAAATAGAAATTGTTTAATACATGTAATAATGAAATGTTCTACAGTATTAGTTTCCTCTAATATTTGATCATACATTGTTACAATTTGTTTTCCATTAAAGATTAGAACCCAAAAATAAACTTTAAAAATATCTGATGTTATGTGCTGAGAATGTGATGTTCAATGCTGTGGGTATTTCTGGTAGGTTCAGTTTCTGCACCTGACATTTACAGTGTTAGTGCAAACTAAAAATACATGCTCTAACTTAGACCATGAGTCAAAATAACATTCAGCAGATTTGAAGTAGCTACAATGAAACATTTTCCTGGATTCTGTAATATTTTGCTTTTAGAATTGAATTACAAAATGCATATCAATTATTCACTAATTTTCAATTTTTTACTTATTTTCAGATTTTTGAACCATTTTTAATAAGACTTTTTATCAGTAACAAGAATATTTTGAGAGCAGATATTAAATTTTTTCCATTCATTCATTGCTTGGGATAGGAATAATTGTTCTCGGTGCTCAAAGTTTAAATTGTGCACTAGCATTTATGTCAAAACATTGAGGCTGAAAATGTAATTTGATCTAAAAGAATGTCTGCACACATTAACACATGGCATAAATATGAATTGTGAAATGCATTACCAGTAAACCCTCTCTACCGTAACTCCTTAGACACAGGCTAATTGATTGTATAAAAGACAAGTGACAGCTTTAAGCAAGGTGACAGTAAAACAGAAAGCTTCTAAAGAAGCTTTCTGTTTTACTGTCACCTTGCTTTAAGCAGCCAATTTGCGTAAAAAATCTGATAGTTAACCAAATTTAGTGGTCGTAATAGAGGGTTTTTAATGTATAGTATATTTATCGATTTGTTTGTATCTTAACTGCTATGACCTATTACCACGCAAAGCGACTGTAACTAGATAACTTTCAACATTTTAAAGACAAGGTGGCATACCCCCTCTTTTTACCACTGAAAAGGAGACCCAGTTTCAGTGTTAAAGCTGGTACATGTAGGTAGATCGATGCAAGCTAGAATGAAAGTAAATCAGCATGCTTCCAAAGAAACATTTATTTTATTTTTAGCCTGCTTGAAACAGCCACTATCCTTTAAAAAAAGTAAACTCATCTCATTTTCAGTAGACATAGAAGCCGGTTAATTGCATAAATTGTCAACCAATCCTTTTTGTTAAACTTATTTTGAAATGTGTAATATTTGTATTTCATGTGGTTCTTTTGTTGAATGTACATGAAAAATGATTACTGAATGGAATAATTAATAAAGAAATTATTCACAACTAATACGTGTTGTCTTTTATGATGCATGAAAGGGGAAATTGTAACACTGCTTCTGGTCAGGTCCAATCTACTACTCACCAATGCTTTTTATGAATCACCATCTTATGTAAGTTTGAATTCTTTCGAGAAAAACATTTCCCCTCTGCTGTAGTCTAAACATGTAGATGTTTGCAGTAATGCTGCATGACCAAATGCAAGGTTTGGATGCAGTAATGCTGCATGACCAAATGCAAGGTTTGGATGCAGTAATGCTGCATGACCAAATGCAAGGTTTGGATGCAGTAATGCTGCATGACCAAATCCAAGGTTTGGATGCAGTAATGATGCATGACCAAATGCAAGGTTTGGATGCAGTAATGCTGCATGAC
Organism: Gari tellinella; assembly: GCA_922989275.2. Classification (NCBI taxonomy): domain Eukaryota; kingdom Metazoa; phylum Mollusca; class Bivalvia; order Cardiida; family Psammobiidae; genus Gari; species Gari tellinella. The sequence goes on along the minus strand of OV277860.1, from coordinate 63,460,035 downwards.
CAAATGCAAGGTTTGGATGCAGTAATGCTGCATGACCAAATGTAAGGTTTGGATGCAGTAATGATGCATGACCAAATGCAAGGTTTGGATGCAGTAATGCTGCATGACCAAATGCAAGGTTTGGGATACTATCATGCTTTTATTCTCCACCATAAAGTAGTGCCATGCATTATAGTTTTATCCTATTATCCATGTTTTAGTCCGTATGGACCTTGATCTAAGGTTATGTGCAAGGTCCGATATGGACTTAGTACTACAATTAGGACCACGCATATTCACATGCTTTGCATCTATAAGTGCTGCATGAGAGTGGGTAACGTTGACCTTGACCTATCATTAGGTGATTTTTGGACCAATTCAGTGGTTACACTCATTCTCAAACATGGCAATCCATGTTTTCTATCACATTTCTATTTTTGATATGTATAACACATTTAGAAGTGTTACTTATAAAGCGTAGTTAGCAATCATTTTACCTGCTAAGACAGGTTATATAGTTCATCATTATATATAGTATACTGTTTGTCATAGCTGTAGAAAAATAAAAAAGCAAGGTATGCCATTAAACTAATAGGGAATCTGACATGGGTGCTCATTATCATTTTTTAAAAAACGAATTAACTAAAATAATGTGACATGAGCCTTGGCGAGTATCAAATTTATTTTAGTGTAAAAGTTAATTAAAAACAATAAGTGATAAACACGAATATGTTGAAACCGTAGGTTGTAGTCCCTCTGCCATGTCTTTTCCACCAAATGTGTGGTTTACGTTTTTGATAACTCATCGCAAATGACGTAATTTGGTGTCCCGCTTGATGCGGCGTTTGTTTGAGGAACAAGTTTGACCGGAGGCCAAAATTCGATAGTTAACTTGGAATACGAGATTTTCAGATTGGTTTTTATGTCACTCCCAGACCTCAGATTATGTCATATATCATATTGGTTGAAAGTGCCAGTGTGTTTAATTACAACATGTATTAAAATATGCGTATTTGGAAAATGTTTCCGGTAATACATTAGTAAACCTAATCAAAATAAGCGACCAAAGATTCAGTGATAATAACACGTCAATTTTATTATATCCATTGGTGTTTCATAGCTGCTGAACATTATGGTATTGTCATATTTCACGTAAATTGATCTATTGTACATGGCCAATGGCACTTATATGTTGCCGATTGCCAATAAAATTGAGTTGTTGAGTTGTTGGTATTGTTTTAAAAAATAGAGTACATGATTCATAACGATTACATTAAATATATGTTCTATATAGACAACAATCCATACCATCGATTTGTTTCAAAGATTTTCCATAGTATATGTACCGTTATAATGCTTCACAACGAGTTTATGGACGTATTTATCATTGTAACGTAGATAATGTTTCTCACAATTTCAATTAAAACTTGTTTGCCAGTATATCTAAGTCATTTATATAGTTTAAAACATATCTAAATTAGGATTTCAAAACGAATTTACTAATACTATACCTCATATTAAACTGAAAACAAAGATGACTGACATGAATTCAAGAATACAACTCGACTCAATGTATTGTCAATCGGCAATATCATGTGCATTTGACCATTTATTGACTATAAAATACGTGAAACATTGTCTGGGCAACATGCACATGAACATATCCAGTTGCATCACACAAGCATAAAAACATTATCAAACACCATAGTTGGTCCTCTCTTTTGAAGTATCCAAAATCACGAAGTTATTCGTAAAAGATAATAAAGGAAACATAAATACATTACTTTTATCGCATACACCTAAGTTATGCGCTATAATATGTATATTACATACCGATGATCCGCGGCATGTACCAAGTATTGCTCTTTTCACACAGGAGCTGTGCGCTCAAAAGCGCTCCACATGAAATTACATAAATGTACATACAAAGCGAGAAAATGCAAATAACTATTTATCAAAGACATGTGTCCGCAGAATTATTGGCCATTACGTGGCATGACGTTGTTTTAAATCATTCGTACTATGCACATAGAAATATACATGTACATCAGCAATACCACTTTCTGGTATAATATTCAGATATATATCTATAATAGAAGCAATTATATAGTCCTTTATTCTTAGCGAACCATTAATAAATTCACTCGTCCTGCTTTTTGCGACCATTATAGTATAAACAAATAGTTTGGATCAAAAATGAGACTCAGATTGACTCAGCATCTCAGCTAACTGACACCCGCTTTATAAATATATCCATGAAACTCGCCAATCATTATTTACATAATATAAACAGTATTGCGGTTCGAACTTATGTTTCACCATCGGTAATAGAAGTTAGTATAACGGACCTTCAGCATTAACAATACCTCCTTTGCGATATTCTAATATGGCAAAACTATTCATATGATTGAAATACGTTGTATTGATCCTTAAATTAAGTTAATGGTAGCAAACATGTATAATGTGGAGAATAAGTTATTCTTTCTGACTAAACACATTCATGCTAAAACAACGGCTGATCAGGCCACAAACGGGTTGTCATAGGTAAGATTTGAACACATCGTCAACATTATCAAGAACTAGTCATATTCAATATTTGGATGCCTTAAGTTTTATTTTCGTTTCCATGAATCCATTAACCCAAAAATACGCATTGTTTGCCTCTTATTCATTTCTTCACTGAAAACAATACATAGTCCCCATTTATATAGTCATGAACATATATCATAATAAGTACTTTCTATATCTTAACACTTTGTAGCTTAAGGTAGACTGAAAGTAAAGCAGAATGCGCTTTAAGGTGTATTCCGCTTTACATTTAATCTGCTTTAAGTGATCACATATTTTCAATACTAGAAACAGACTATATAGGGTAGTGGTTTAAATTCGAACGAATAATGCAGTCTACCCTGTAGACATGATGTGGGATTTTGTTGGTGCCTGCACATGCTCAATCACGTGCTGCCCGACTAAAACAGCGTGGCTGATGTAACGAAGACCACTGCGGTGATTTATACCACTGACCTACATATACTAGACTATTATCATTTTGTAAACAGAACTGGTTTCTAGACAAAACAAATCTGAACTCTACCAGGATTCGTTTGGCCTAGTACGAGATATTATGAATGCCATTAAAGATAATATTGTAGTAGCCTTGACGTTGGTCAGTGCAAATAGGGCCGTAAACTATTCATTCATATCGCTCTGATCTTACAGTACTTATGCAGTGTTCCCTCTCTACAACGACACCCAATGGGAGATATTTGTTGTTTGGAGAGTCGTTATAGGGAGGGAAATTAATACTTGACCTTAATTTGCAAACAAATTGAATCCAGATCAGACGCCGCGTAAAACGCGGCATCTGATCTTGATTCAAGCTGTTTGTCACTCGTCGTTATATTGTACAGTACAAATGTTCACTTATATGTAACTGAGAAAAACAGCAGACGACAATTTAAAACGGACGATATTGCAGCAGTAAAAGCGTGAGACATAAGTGTCCTGTTAAGGTAACTGTGGCAAGGGTCGTTGTTGGGAGGCCAGTTGTAGGGAGAGAACACTGTACGGCTGTTTAAATTCTGACCTCTTGATTATTGTCCTGAATAACCCTTTAATACATTTTGACGACAGAGACAGCGGCATGACGGTCAATCAGATTCAATTTTACCAAGCAAACAAAAGGTTTGGCGTATTTACCAGCACGCCAAAGAAATATGCCACTATGCAGTGTGAGGGATAATTCTTCGTAGTTATCACTCAAAGTAACACATGTGAAGCCAAAAGTATTACTCATGAAATAGTTGTATTACTTTCATCATGTTTTTACTTTCGGTGTGTGTGTTTTCCTGATAAAATGGTCACTTTACACCCGAGTTTCGAGGGATTTGTCGCCAAACGATTTGTAGTATATCAAACAATGTAGAACTGATAAAAGCTGTTACTTGAGCCATCTGATCTAGCTTTGCACTGTATTAAATCATTTACAAGTACTAGTATATATTCGGCCAAACATTGAAAATGTTATACAACGAAACCAAGCCTTCTTGAGTAGAGCTACATTTTGTAAACTCTGCGTGCATACCGTGATCATCTGTGCAAACAGTCTATCCAGAAGAGACACAGCGTAACTCGACTCTCATCAGGATCCAAAATGTTTGACACTATCCTTGTTTTTGAAAAACACCTTAAAAGACTTGTTTAATAACAATAGCAGACGACAGTTGTTGAAGACACAACATACCCAACTTGCAAACAGCTAAAAATTACACTAGTTCCGTAAACATATTTCCGCCGTTTGAAACTTCGGAAACTGGTGAAATGTTTTGCTTCAATCCAGATGAAGCCAACTGCTGATAGTTTGTATAATTATTTTGTCGTCTTTTATAATTATCTAATGTAAACGATAAGTTGTTATACATCCATACACTATCAATAGTAGTTGCACCTAATATGTCACACTGAATGCATTTTTTTTATCAAAATAACTATCTATGATTCATAAGGTCATAAATGATGGAATTTCCCATAGAATTCTGGAAAAGTGCCATTATTATACAACAATTTTAAAAGTGGGAGACGTACTTCTACATTAGATATATTCCAGTTTCTCGTTGTCGCTGGAGTGGGGGCCAATTAAAAGAATTGGCCTTAAACACATGTATAATTTCGTTCATGACAAAAATATACTACATGTATACAAGTACCATCCTGGGTTTCTCCCTAACATATTCCATGGTATATGCCAATCTTTTAATACCCAACAATACTGATGCACGATCATTTCTTGCGATATATGGAAGGTGTTTGGTTTGGTATGCCACATGGGGTCTGATTTTTGAAATTGAAAGAAAATGTTGTTAACGGATGCACCATCAACTAGTTATCCGATTATTTGGATATCAGAAACTAAAGAGTTTTACGTTCGACTGTATTTGCAGCTAGACATCTTTTATATATAAAAAAGATATTTCAAAAACAAGATTATTTACAGATAACAGTTCCTAGTATGATTCTGCTTTATCTCCAAGTGATATAGAAGGTATTATCAGTCATATTTTTTATTTTCTAAATTTAGTGGTTTGCTCGTTCAATGAAATCCGCGCTTACAACTAAATCTAGTATCACATACTGGGATTATTGAACGAAAGGTTTTTAGCAACATACGTATCTTAAAGGCTTATTAAAACCATTTTGATTAATTATAAGTATACAAAGTGAAATACTAAAACGATCTTACTCGACTTTTCTGAAGGCATGTAATACCTTTTTGTCATCTACCATTTATATGTACGGACAAGTGCATAAATTGTCATTTCCTTTTTAAGTTGGGAAAAATGTTCAGGTCATGGCAACATATCTCCTAGGTGCTTGTTTCGGGGATACAAATAACATACACGCCACAGAACCAGCAATATTCTTGATTATAGAAGGCATTATTATAACACGCGATGCAGTTTTCACCTACTGAACCATTTATGTCTGAACACTGAATGCACTGACCCTGTATACAGTGGAACCCCTCTAAACCGGACATATGTGGGGACAACAAAAATGTCCGGTTTAGAGGGGTTTCCGGTACAGAGGGTTTTAACCCATTACCAAATAGCTTGTTTCTATGGAAGATAGCTGACCGCTTAAAGCAGGTTTAAAGTAAAGCAGAATGCGCCATAAGGCGCATTCTGCTTTACTTTCAACCTGCTTTAAGCTATCATCTGCTAGAATGTATAAGCTATTTTCTTCAGTGTAGGAAAAAGTCAAAGACATAAAAAGGCGTATTTATGGTGTAATGGGTAAAAATAAAGAAGTTTTTAAAACGGGACCAAAGCTTTTGTCCGGTTTAGAGAGAATTCCGGTATTTAGGGGTTCCGGTTTGGAGGGGTTCCACTATACTTGCTGGAGTATTTCACTGTAGTTATACAAACGTGATCTAAAGCCACTGCAGAGTTTGTCCATGCAGCAAAGTTAACTTTTCATTTGATATAGCAAACAGTTAAAAACCCTGATGAGACATCGCACAACGAGGCGTTTCACCAGGGTCTGCTCTGTTTGCCAATGTCCATTTTAGTAGAAATCTGAATAAGGGGAGATCCCTTGAAAGCACAGAAAACAAAGCAAATACTGAAAATTGCAGACTCGGTTTAATTGAGTCTGTTCATGAGCAATACTGAAATATGCAACAGTGCTCACGCCCCCTAGCACCAGCTTCAACGAAATCAATGATTCCAAAGGACCAGAAAGTATAACAACACTGAGAATGAAGTACGGGGCGACTTTTTACAACCGCCACACAAGCACTTAACATCTGCACACTCGGCTGAAATGGGCATGTTTTGTACCCTGTGCAGTGTTCGTCTTTTAAGTGGGTCGGTATGAAAACTTGTAAATGTTAGATTGTGACATTTTAAATTACAAATCTATTTATGTAGCGTACTATGAGATAGCAATATTTTTTTTGTATACATGCACTATCTACAAACCGAACTCAACCAGACAGGTGCAACATTCGAGTGGTCTCCCGAGTAGGGTTGTTTCTGTGAATTAAAGTCGCTTTGCTTTACTCCATGTGTATATACACATTTCAATACCTTTAATACTTATATTCCTTCACTGAATGAGATAGTTCCAATGAATACAGTCATGAACTGTAAGAGATATGTTCTAGCAATTCACCTATCTTAACCCTTTACCCAATAACCCGTTTATAACATTAAATACATGTGATCATTTAAAGCAGGTTGAAAGTAAAGCAGAATGTGCCTTAAGGCACATTCTGCTTTACCTTCACCCTGCTTTAAACTATCATCTGCTAGGCTATATAAAAATGTGTTATGGTAATTGTTCATGAGGATATAAACTGGAACTATTTTCTTTAGCGGAGCAAAAAATTAAATACGCTAAAAGTCGCTTCTATGGGGGAAAGGGTTAAGAGTGTTTTTTTTCATTTTAAGAGGAATCGTTGGTGAGAAAGTAAAACATTGATGATGGGACAAAACGTTTGTTTCGAATTTTAGATTGTGTTTTTCATAGGCCATTAGGCCTATTGTGATATTGATTAATGTTCGAGTTATATTATTTTTCCACTTCAAAAGTGCACAAAAACAATTGCATTACACTGCTATCTATAGTTTTGTAAAGATAAAGTAATATAGATTATCATATTGATTGTTTTCGATAATTGTTTATAGATATCGCCAACTGCAAGCACAATTACCATTTAACTAAAATGTGAGTCGTAATAAAAAAAATATTCAATATGTTCGTTAAATCAAACTGTCGACCATTAACTAAAATTGAGGAATACTCTCATACTCGTATTTCAACTAAATCTAAATAGAATAAACAATTCTTATGTTGTAATTTAGGAAACTGTTATAAAGGATCTGGTTTATAAGTTGCGTAAAGTTGTCATGTGTTTTAATTCATTGAACCCTAGCAACGAATATACGCGTCTTTTACTAATATAATATGTAAAACAAAAAGTAGCATTGTACCTGTAAGAGAGCATTTCGAGGGCTTGGTGCAAAACTATTGTAACTCCTTCACAATTGTGAAGGAGTTACAATAGTTTTGCACCAAGCCCTCGATTTGTCCTATGCACACATTGTAGACTCTGATCAAGTGGCGGCTCCTTTAGAAGCCTTTAATCAGAGTCGGTTGTGTTGTCATTTTACAACTTATATAATAAAAAAACAAGCATACTTAGCACATAATGGATTATACGTAATTGAAAAATGGAATGGTCAATTAAAAGTTTCAGGGTTGAATGAGTTAAACCATCCTTCGGTGCTATTGATCAGATCGACCATATCCGATTATTAAAATTTACATTTATCAAATCAATATAACGTTAAATTCAAAACATGTGTTGGTACATACAGAAGACATTACCTCCCTTTAACGTCTATTTGCTGCAAGATAATTTGTTCATTTAAATATCTTTAGATTATGATCAGCGTAAAGCGGCGTCTGATCAGGATCCAAACTGTTGGACACTCATTTCAATATTTCTTATGTCAAAATACCTAAAATTTAAATATGAGAAATAAAAACAGACGATATTTGTTTTGAATTGATGACTTCATGGAAGTAATGGTGTTAAACAATCGTTAGTCTTCTTGTAAACATGCTTCTCTGTTAACCTTAATACATATCTGGTATTTTCAGAAACTCAAATAAATGACATTTGTCATTCATTTTCTTGTTCTCATACGCATATGCATAGATCTATATACATATAACTTTATAAGTGAAATGTATGCACCGTAAGAGTAAAAACTTTTTCAAAGGACGTATTGAAAAGAGCTAAAAAATATTTACATATAGTCAGTACCAATTCTTCAATACCGCAAGGAGCAGTTTGCTTTTCTTTCATCTATACGCTTGTAGATTTTATTTACTTTATATAAAATACCGCAGACAATTAATAAAATATAGGATATTAGATATAGATCAACGCGAGTGTTTGTAATTAATTTGTTAAACGAATATTTTAGAAAACGACAAAACCGAGGCTTTGTCGAATTTTCATCGTTTTCTTAATCGACAAGTTTTGATAAATCCAACACGAATATAATATATTTTATAACACAACCTAGAAAAATTGATAACGTGTATTTTGAACAACGTTTAATTTAATAAAAATGCTTGCCTTCATGCCTTGGGAGTTTTCTTATCAATAAGCAGTTTCATGAAGATCTAGTATTGATTAAAAGTAAATATACATGAGTAATGACGGCGGTTTTAGGACACATTGTAATGACGTCATCAAATGACGTCATCAAATGACGTCGTCGCATATCTCATTTGCATAGTTATACCACTAGTTACACGCGAAAAGGATTGAGTTGATTTTACTGCACCGCGACACATAGAATGGTCGTATGGCGCCGAGATATAAGGGGAAAATAAACAACGGGTTTTATGTAACGTTCGCGCCAAAACTTGATTTTAAAGTCAGTATTATAATATAATACGTATTTATGGTTTACAGAACCATTATCATCCACCCATATTAAAATATCAACGAAAATGAATGATGAAATCATTATTGTAATCTGATCATAGAAAGATCACGAAATTAAAATACAAGAACATTATGAAATATTAACACTTATAAAGAATAGCATCGAAAGTTGATACAGAACCGTTGTTGTAATAAAAATGGTTTAGAAAAATTCCACCGCAAAGGAAATAAAGCATCAATATTAGAATTATATATAGAATATTACATAGAATGAATTAAGCGTACAATCTTATAGAACGTAAAGCCGAAACGGAATAAAGTGCAGCAAATATTTCTGTGTCTGAAAGAATAGACGATTCGAATGAGAAAAGTGCCGGATATTAAGAAACTGAAATACATGAGCACTTCTCTATTGAACTGATTAGCAACACACACATAGGATAGGTAAGACGTTAATCTATGACGAATTGGAAAAATAGTCATTACTGATATATTATATAAAAGCTCAGGATATTAAAACAGGTTTTGGAACATAAACGTATCAGACTGGGGTAATTAAATAAAAAATTCAGTTGGTCAAGTTTACTAAATTTCATATAGTCAATACATGCATTAGAAGCTATAAGAAGTAAATGTGTTCTAAAATCGTTATACACAGAACAGTTTGCGTGTGCCTCATCCTCAACAACAGTTTTACAAAATGGGCATTTACGATATTCCTCAGCCATATTCTCGTGTTTTCATGTCTCAATGCGTTTAGGAGCAACCCCGCATCTAAATTTACAAAAAGCTGACCGATGAGTTCGTGATAATATAGTAAGGCAGTACTTTTCAACTTCATAAGTTCTCACTTTGTTTCCCCCTCTCCCAGAAATGACAGTGGTCTACCGTCATATTTATTGTTGTAATCCAGGTTGCTTTGAAATTGGACACTGTGCGTTGTCTAACATTTGTTACCAAAGTGCTTTTACAAAGTTCACAAATTACTAAAAATATTTATTTCCAGATCAGAAAGCTATGATTTCATGTCATAAAACCAGTGTCTACATGACGCAGATGCCTTATGATTTGACCACAGAGCAATGCGCTTATTTAGTTGAGTACAATGCATACGAGTCTTCATTAGTTTGTAAACAATACCGTACTTTGGGTATTGTGACAGGTACCGCTTAGCTCGTCATCGTTATCGTAGTTATTATTATTATCATAATTATTTACTAGCTTTATTAATTTAAGAAATGGGTCACTTGTGTAAATCACTAAATGCTCTCTCTGATATAAACTTAATTAAGCAACAGACGCCATGATTATTTTATCATCCGCTGGACAACATTATTGTGGTACTTATATATTTATAAATGGTTGCATAGTTTTTTACTGATTTGAAACATGCTTTGAGATTATACACAAGAATGCATTATCGCTTGAAATTTCCAGACCTGGTGTAAAGGATTATAAAGGATTATAACACTGAAGCATATAAAGGTTAAATCCTGTGTGAAACGCTGTTATTACAGGACGCTTCTCAGATTTAAACATGTACACTGTACTCGGTTTGGCTACGGCAGGTGGTATAATTTAGGTAATTCTAGTATCTATGTTCTGTTAATGGAATATCTTGAATTCTAACATGACACGTGCATTCGTCTCTATAAACAAAGAACAGGTCTATCGTGCGTTCATACGTTATGTTTTTTTAAATTACATTATTCATATAGCCCGTAAAGACCGTAGACTTTTAACCAGTCATGTTACTGTAATTTTTCCATTCTTCTGTCTCGTTTCATGTAATGTTTGTTCTATGCCAGATTGTGGATCAGTAAATGTAAATTTGCTGTTGTGTGTTAGATTGTTGTAATGCCGCGGAAGAGGTTATTCGGTCGAAAAACTGCATCCGCTGAGGAAATAAGTATGAAACATTTGATTTCCTTTCTAATGAATTTCTTTAAATCTGGTCATGTTAGAAACGAAATAATCTATATTCTACCGTTGTGAAACGGTATTTTACAACGGTCGGTCGTTGTGGTGCGCAGGAATTGACCACTCAGGCCTTCGGCCTTCGTGGTCAATTCCTGCGCACCACAACACAACTCCCAACCGTTGTAAAATACCGTTTCACAACGGTAGAACATAGATTATTTCTTAATTATATTTGCAGGAACATAAAGTCTCGGACATGTCGTTAGATAAAATTGTTTTCGTTAGGCAGAATAGTGGACATCACTAGATTATCGATAAAATGCTCTACGATAGCGTGAGAGTCCGTCAATGTTCGGCTCTTATCGATCGGTATTTACGGAAACTCCCGACGACTTTTTGAACATGTGAATTTTATTTTCAATTTGAAAAAGGACCAAATTAATATTAACTTACAATTCTTAAATTTATATCAAAAGAAAGAACAAATATTCAATAATACGAGCCCGTTTGCACAGAATTGATATCGATTTGTATAAATGCACAAGGTCGTGTTATATTATCCGTGTCGAGGCTTATTTTCAGCATTTTCCTCTATGTTTAATGTGATTTAGAGGTGTCTTTTTAAACTTAAAAAAGGACCAAAATCTTATTAAAATATTTTTTCAAAACAAATTCCATCATAAAGGAAAATGTTTAAGCTAACACAGGCCGTTTGCACAGGAACGATATCTGTCCAGAGAAAAAAGTTATTACAAGTTATGTAAAAATGCCCTTATTATTTTAATGCTCGAAAATGAGAGCAAGTGGGCCACCTGCGTGTCCACTATTCTGCGTAACGAGACTTGTTGTTTACAGATACCATGGTTTTATTGGACAAAGCACCCGGAGAATATAACCTTGATCTTTTGCAATTATTGTAACATCTGAGGTTTGAAGAAGTCAAAACAAGAATTACAAAACTATTGGTTTACAAAAATATACAGTTTAAAGGTTGGGTTGAGGGTGGCCTATGTGACCAGATTTGTGGCAAATACACTATTTTAGATGTCGCAAAGAAAACCAAACAAAATGGCGATCAGATTGTATAGATCGAATAAAGTGTTAATTCTACATGTAATTTTAAATTATAATAAAATACAACAGCATTCAATCATTGTCCAATCGCAAGTAACATGAATGGTTTATTTACGCTATTTGTTTGTATTAATGAAAGAAATTGTCAACTCGTTGATGAAATATCGTTGGTTGTGTCATATGGAAATGACTACAAATCTACATTTTTGCGTCAACATTTGCCAACGACTTTAATTTTTACACTAGTCAACGACTATTAAAGCTTTACATTTGTTTTACATTTTATTAACCCTTTACCCAATAGCCTGTTTCTAGTTTTGAAAATAGGTGACTATATTAAGCAGGTTGAACGTAAAGCAGAATGTGCCTTAAGGCACATTCTGCTTTACTTTCAGCCTGCTTTAAGCTATCATCTGCTAGAATTAAAAATATGCCATATGATACATATTCATTACTGTATAAATTGGAACTATTTTTTCAGCGGAGGAATAAACTGAATGCGCTAAACGGCGCTTCTATTGGGGAAAGGGTTAAAGTCCGAGACTTTAAGTTCTACACGGTTATTTAACTATTATGGGTGTGATTAGAATATGATTTATCATGCTGTAACCTTTTACCCTTTTCCTCACAGAAGCGCCTTTTAGCGCATTTGATTTATTCCTCCACTGAAGAAAATAGTAATTAATACAGTCATGAAAATATACCGAAAGAAATATTTTCTTAATGCTAGCAGATGATAGCTAAAACAGGTTGAAAGTAGAATGCGCCTATATTTTCAACCAGCTTTAAGTACTCACCTGTCTCCATAACTAAAAACAGGCTATGGGGTAAAGGGTTAAGTTGACAGTGTGTGATATGTAGACCTTCTCAAGACAAGTTGATTGACACCACCGTTTACGTCGCCATTAAAATAAAGTTCGCCGTTTAATCTGATCGTTGAAAATATAAAATCACAATACATTTAACCCTATAGTAAAATTTGTGAAAGATATACACAGTTGGGTTACATATGTTAAATATTTAAGTTTTATTGCAAATTCTACCAATAGAAAACGGGTGGTTAAATGCATTTGAACTAAAAGTTTAATCTCTTTGTAATTTTGAAATTTTGATAAACATTTAATCATATGAGAATTTCAAGTAAAATGTAAGCTTCATTTATATATTTCATTTGTATTTCTGAAAGGAATTCTCAATATTTTGATCAAATATCGGAAATGACGTCAAATCAAATGTGTGTGCCCTAACGTCATTTGACGATGGCGTTAAGTATTTAAGTGAAGCATAATTGCTTTTAGAAATTTTCATAATTTGGATTGCGTTAGAATAGAATTAATCACACTGTATTTTTTATATTTGCAACAGTATATGACTGTAATGGTCTTAAAATCATTTAAATAAAAAACGTTTGCGACCGTTAAAAACCTCATACATTTAAACCGTCGCAAATCTAAACTTACAGTATCATTTACCCTATATCGAACATTAACGAGGTGGGTATAAATACGTTCGTATCTGGTTTTTTTTTAGCAAATGATAATACATTGTTTAATGGGGGGGGGGGGGGGGGGGTCATGTCCTCGAAGATTACCAATTTGATAAAGATGGGTTCTTTTATGAGTGCTATTCAGATATTTTGCATGTTGACTTTAGATATTCTAATTCCAGTTTTTTATACTAGATCTATCAGCTCACACACTTCGTTAAATATGGTCTAACACTGTTATATTAGTACCTATATACGAGCGTTAATATTGTTAATAAGTTTGAACTTAAAGACGGCTATCATTCTATCTATGTCCGAAATGATAGAAACACAAATTAACACATTTTTAAAAAAAAATCTTTCCTAAGGCCTATCGTGGCGAACTTTGCTAATATTTCCATAAGTTGCTTTAGAAAAAAGAAACGAACATTGAGCGTACAGTTTTAGATAGATGCTCGATATGAATATTGTTTTTAATAGTCCTTCATCACTGGAACCGTATGATTAAAAATATTGCTAAACAACATTTATCCGCCTTTTCTTTGATGTATATACGTGTGTACCTCTTTGTACGTTCGAATACTGTTACATGTATTTTCAAGTGTTTGATTTCTGTTCGGTAAGACCATAGAAATAATGTTGATGGACACTTTAAGGGACACTAACATCGACCTATACTTTAAAATATGGATTACTTTATACGCAAACAAACACACTATGTTTTGTTATGTCCCATTGTGGTAAAGCCTCACAGCTGCACAGTGGAGAAAACACAGTTCTTTCCCTATATCCGCGTATATGCGAAAATAATTATATTCCTTAAAACAATCTAGAGTCAGATCAGGCGTCTGATAAAGATACAAATTTCTTTGCCACTTATATATATCTAAAATAGTTAGACGTTTCAGATAATAGTTGTTTTCTGCATGATATTGCAATACGTTTCATTTCTTTCACGATTAAATAAGAACATCATCCCTCTACTGAAAACCATAATAGATCAGTATGTGCATACTATAATGTACTTTGCACAACAATTTGGAGCCAGGTCAGACTTCATTCCGTTTGCTACTCAGCTTTTAAAATTCGTCAATATTTTCAATAAATCACACTTTCTCAATTTCATTACATCATATTTAGTTTTTCTTAAAATGGAATAAACCCTTATCATGCTGAATGACTGTCTGCTAAAAATATATCTTCTGCGAAAAAATATTCAATTAATTTTGATATTCTAAACATGAGAAAATATTAATATGAGTTACACACAGCTTGGGTCCAGATCAGACGCCGCGTTACACGGCGTCTAATCTGGCTCAAGGTTACTTGCAAATATTAGGCAGGTCACGCTTAGTACGATTTGGGATAAACTGTCAATTATTATATTTATAAACTCATAGAAAGTGCCATATATTTAAGAAATGAATTGCGTACTTCCGGTATTCATGAGCTGATGGAACTTCAATGCTTTTAATAGCGAAGTGCGTGAAGCCCGAAGGGCTTCTCGCTTAACTTTGCTAGTAAAAGCATTGAAGTTCCATCAGCTCATGAATAACGGAAGTACGCAATTTATTTTTTATATCTACATGTATATTCCATTGTGAACTGAGAAATGTACATTACCGTACTAATAGACACTTTGCCCGTTGCTATGCGTTGCTAATCGTCTATATATGGACTGAATGTAGTCCCAATGACATATTATAATAACTGGATAAATTTAGACTTTTAACCGGTTAACTTTCTTGTTATGTTTAAAACCCCTTTTGAGACATTTAAAAGCACACGAATTACGAAATATTTGTATTATAAGCATCTTAAATTTAGGTCGCGTATTTTAAAACCGATTTACTCACACGCCATACTTGATTACTCCGCGTTAAAACCACGCCTACCATATGGACTTCTGCATGATATTGCAAGTATTGAAAGTGGTCACTATAGCTCCGTCCCTAAACCAGGCGGCTAGAACTGGATGTTAAATGACCATTCATTGAAATATGCAAGTCTCCTTTTAGAATAGAGTTATATAAGGACAGTGCGGGGCGAATGTAAATATAGAAATATTAAAACCACAGCGCTTGTATTGTACCTTTTGTAATATCACCATTATGTATAACAAAAAGAAGGTATGCAAAGGCCAAATGTACATCACCCTGCAAAACCCTCTGTATTGCCAATGAAAAACCTTCCTCAAACCGTATATTATTGACTACGGACTCAGAAATGACTCATGTTTCCAACGGTGTATAACTTTCGTTAATTTAAGTTACTTTTAAGACCTAAAGAACTAGAATAAGCATCAACGTATAACAGAAATTCAAGCGATGTAGTTAAACCCGTCAACAGCAAACTGCATTCCTACTGATGTTCTGCATTTGCAGAATGAGATGGTGCATGAAATAACTCGGCGAAACCAATCTTGAGTATTTCCTCTTTCATCGCTGATATCAGAGTCAAAGATAAGTTGTCTATGATGGAGATCCGCATACAATGTATTTGCGAACGGTTTCTTCGATCCTGTCTCGCAGCGGCCATTGAGAAATACAGGTGTCGTGGCGGATTTGAATCATCAAGAACTTATCGTTGACTCAGTGAAGAAAGATGCAAGTTGACAAAAAAGGGTTTATGGTAGAACAAATGTCGCCAAGTAGATCATTCCTACAATAGGTACATCATTACTGAACTAGCTATATTTGCATTATCATCTACAGTGAACCCCTCTATTACGGCCATCAAAAAGAAGACGTATTGATTGTATGGGACAAAGGTGGCAGCTTTAAGCAAGTTGAAAGTAACACAATAATAAACTATCAATTTTCTCTAAGCAGCCACATGCCTTAAATAGATACAATTGAAATAATTTAGAGGTCGTATTGTATGGGTTTTATTGTATAGCATATGTCAGCAGGGAGAGAATGGTGCAGTAGTTTGAGGGATCGGTCTAACTTTTGGTAATCTGTTTTACCTTTGGCCACGTGTTCGAAGCCCGACCATGACAACCACATTATATTTATTTTGATTGAATGAAAGTTTTTGTAACAACAAATCATTTTCATAAACTACTGTTAACTTATTTATATAAGCACTTGGCTTCTCTATAGAACGTTTAATATTGATCTCAGTCTCTAAAGTATTAAAATATATGCCGCCAACAAAAAACAAAACAAAAACTAGTAATATAAACGTATATATTCATACATGTCTTCTCCCATTTATTTCACTGTATATACAAAAGTCATGTTTATAGAAAAAAACCTTAAAACAATATCAATGTCATGTGTAGGTCAAGTGGCAGATAAAGTGGAGAATCTGTTATTCTTTCCCGTTTAAACGCAAACGTACGCAAACGCAAAACACTAAAACTTTTTGACAATTCTGATAATTCATCTTTATCTTGGTGGCAAACAGTTTGGAGCCTGATCAGACGCCGGGTTACCCGGCGTCTGATCTGGCTCCAAACTGTTTGCAGAGAAAATAATAGTTTTAGCGTAAACGCGTTTATTGGGAAAGAATAACGTTTTCTCCACTGTAATACACAACACACATACGCAACCCGCACGCACGCATGTACAACAGTAACATAAATATTATGTAAATAACAATCTGTATACTGGTTTTAAGTAATTTTTCACTCAATGTTATTATAGGTGTTACGATAAGCCTGCTAGGCTTAATACAAAACGCAGTTGCCATAGCAGCAAATTTGTGTTATTCCCCTTGATACCTTGCAACCCTTTTATTCTACCTGACTTCTTCTCTTGTGGTCTCTTCAAACTAATGGTGAAATGTGATGAACTACCACGGGGAAGTATAAAAGTGTATGTAAGAAGATATTATTCTTTTGCGCTATACGCAAAATTGCTTAAACAATACATGTGCATTTCAATTACAGACAGTTTTGAGTATGATCAGACGCCGATTTACTCGGCGTCCGACCAGGCTTCAAATTGTTTACCATCAGGTTCAATAGATCGTCAATTTGTTTTTATTTCACTGTTCTTGCATTTTGTTTTGTTCAACCCTTTACCTTATAAGCCCTTTCTAGTATTGAAAATAGCTGATCACTTAAAGCATGTTGAAAGTAAAGCAGAATGCGCCTGAAGGCGCATTCTACTTTACTTTCAGCCTGCTTTAAGCTACTTTCAGCTAAAACATATAAACATTTATGATAATATTCATGACTGTATAAATGGGAACTATTTTCTTCAGTGTAGGAATGAGTTAAATGTGCTAAAAGACGCTTCTATTGGGTAAAGGGTTAAGCAGAAAAGAATAACATCTTCCATAGCAACCAAGTATTATGCACAGTCGTGCTAACATTGGAGAGCAAGGTGTGATATTCAGTGTTTAAAGAAGTGTATAAATGGGACGAAGTAATGTTTTTACCGCTAGACAAGGAAATCGTTGTGTGGATTCGATATGTTCGTGCTGTGGTTTTCCAGTCATACGAAAACGATATTTTGTGAAACTAGATGAGTGCTTGTTAACACAAATTGGGATACCATTACCTACAGATGCCTCGGTGTTTTAAGGACTGTGGTAGTTTATACCTTTTTGTGTAGTTTGTTTCCCACTGGCGATTTCAGGTTGGTCACTGCTAAAATAAATACTGAAGAAAAGATAACAATGCCCGTTAGGAATACCATGTGACTGCCTACTGAAAAGCAAATTAAAAGTAAAACAGAAAACTTTGTTTTAGAGTTTTCCGCATCACTCTTTGCGAAGTCAAACTCCACGTAGTTAAAACTACAAAAAAGGCAAAAGGCAATAAAATGCAAGAATTTGCATTTTTATGAAATTTTTGACGATTAATTAAATCACGGAATAATTCTGTGATTAAATATTGTGTATAAAATAGTTTGGAGTCTGATCTAACTTGAAACTGTTTGCAACGACCAAAACTGTTATAAGACAAATTTGTTAAATTGGAAACCGATAGCGTCTTCCCTTGTTAATTTATTGTCTTTTGAGTAGCCACTTACAGTGGAGATCTGTTATTCTTTCCCGTTTAAACGCAAACGTACGCAAACGCATTGCACTAAAACGTAGAAAAGTACAACTTTTGGACAATTATGATAATTCATGTTTATCTTGGTGGCAAACAGTTTGGAGCCTGATCAGACGCCGGGTTGCCCGGCGTCTGATCTGGCTCCAAACTGTTTGCACTGCAAATACTAGTTTTAGCGTAAACGCGTTTATTGGGAAAGAATAACGTTTTCTCCACTGTACCCGAAGTTCTACAATATCCACAAGTTGCAATGTGAGGAAACATACAATAATCATTTCACCCTTTAATTGTAGAAGGTATCGTGAGTTTTTTACCCAGTCACCGCCATATTGTCGTCTGCATCTAAAACATTTGTCTGTAATATCGTTTCAAAGTTAGATTTAAGGTAGTTTGGCCGACGAAATTTCGAAACGAGTGTCAAAAGGTTTTGCTCCTGACGCGGCGTCTGATCAGGATTCAAACTGCTTTCAAAGGCTTTTTCTGTTCGCGCCATTCACTTTGTTCATTATCGTATTCGTCATGTGGCAGACGTTTAAAATGCTATATTTCAGTGATGTCATGATAAAACTATCGAAGCGCCGAATTCTGAACCCTTTTCTGAGACCTGAGTGCCTTTTGTAAACAGTTTGGATCCCTGACAGTTCACCTTGAAACTAGGACTATCACAGCATCCAAACATTCGTGTTTATGTATTGATGTTAAAAATGCATTGTTTGGTTTGGCAGACGATAAAATAATTATGAGGCAGAGCATACAGCAGTAGATTAACTATTTTACTACCAGGTTTTATCGTCTGCTGCAACACCTCCCCTTGTCAAAATATCATCTGCATTGGTACATGTACTGTTGTTTGCAATACTTTATTTCATTGAACGCATTCCCTGCCTTACCCTGAGTTCAAAAAGTATTTGCCAACAGTTTGGATCCTAATCAGAGGCCGCGTAACGCGGCGTCTGATCAGGTTCCAAACTGTTTGACACTCATTTCAATATTTCTTCAGTCAAAATACTTAAGATTTGAATTTGAGAAATTAAAGCAGACGATAATTGTTAAAATTTGATGACGTCATGGCAGTGAAGGGGTTAAACCAGAGTAAGGGCATTTATTTTGTTCTGAAAACCTATTGATACGAGTGTCAAACAGTGGATCTTGATCCGATATCGCCTTAAATGGCGTGACCAGGATCCAAACCGTTTACAAAGTCGCATTGTGCTGTCATTAACAGTGAAAGGGTTAGCTGTATATAATGTAGTCAATCTAGTTTTACATGCCATAATAAACGAGCAAATTGCACAATGTTGGTAATAGCTCCCGAAGAGATGTGTAAGTTTGATAATGGAATCGACCGCATTCTATCAGTTTGACAAATTGGGCTGCAGATAATGTGGGTATTTGAAAAGAAACTAACATCATTAAGACGCCCATACTCCTACGTGTTTTTCAGCGGAGCTGCCTATTATCTATTTAGACCTACATTTTTATTTAGACAAACATTTCAACCAATCATATTTGATCAGAAATTTAGAATTAAGAGCACCTGTTGAAACTGAATTGTCTGATTGGATAGTAGCCAGGGCTCCAGATAAGAGAATTATTTCAAAACTTAAAAACTTTATTTGTGCATTAAACCCTATGGTGTCCTACTCATTTGAATTGTCTCTTCGAGACGATAAAAATGAGTGGTAACACCATAGGGTTTGGTGATGAAATGAGTGAGAAAATGTTAGATTTGTTCAGTTTACTCTCTCTTAGCTGGAGCCCTGATAAACTGAAGCCAGTGCTACTGGTCTAATTGTGAGACACAGTGCAGTGTTTACTAATACTGAGCTGATGACATCATGCTTCTATTTTAAGGTTATGACAATTTGTCTTTCTATAGATAGACAGTGGTACCTCTAAGGTGTTTTGTTACGGTTTATTACCAATTTATTTAATTGTTAACTATTTGTACAAATTTACCATACATTGATAGCAATATAATAAATGGCCTCGAGTGAGTTAAACACAATTGTGTTGTTTCATCATTTATTCACAAGAGTGAGGTGTTATAGAACTGTTGTTCTGTAAGGGCATGCACAGTTTATTTAGTTATAGTTTGTTTCAAGAAACTCCCCATGAATGAAGTTTGATATATAGAACAGTAGTTTAATCTGAGGATCTCCTACCAGTAGCTAGGATATGGGTTATATTATTGTTTTGCATTTCTGTACATTTATAGTTGTTTAGTCAGAGTTATAGTTATCCTTGAATGTGTATTTTTTGCTTTTCAATCCAAGATATGTCAATTCTTTGAAAAAACCCAATTTCATACAATTTTGCACACCCATCTACAGCATGAATTCCACCACCCATTCCGCTGAATATCTTTTTTAAAGATATTTCTTGTTTCTTAGTGTAACTGCTCTTGCTTGTCTGGATCCCGGACATAGCATACATCAACATGCTCTGAAATGTCGTTTACAATACAGTCGAACTTCGATATCTCGAACTCGCTAAACTCGAACATACCAGTAATTCAAAGTTAAAACGGGTATGTTCGACCTAACCGAGCATGAAATAATGCAGTTCATGTGGCGAACTATCGGATAGTTCGAGTTAAGTGAGGTCGAGATATCGATGTTCGACAATACTTTCTTTATATACATATAACCGAATATTTAATATTGACCATTTCACTCTCAATGACGTCATCAAGCGCATTTGCAAACAGTTTTAATCCTGATCAGACTCCGCATAACGCTGTGTCTGATCAGGATAAACACTGTTTGCCTCTTGTTTTTGAAATTACGTCAGTTATACTGCTTTAAATCTAAGTTTGAAAAAATGTTGCAAACAACAATATTGAAGTAGACACCAATATTGCGGTGAAGGGGTAAAAATCTCACGATAAATTTGATCATGAAAGGGTTCATATAGAAACAGTGTAGACCTCGATAACGCGTTGCAAATTGCGTCGTCTTCTCGTGATATTTTGCCAATGTCTGCTATTGAAGACGATAGGTATCTATGAGTTAATTGAGATTGGCGCTCGATAGACACCCGAAATTTTCTACGACAAGTCTTACTGTGCACATGCGTATATTATGTAGAAACCGAAACCGAAAGTACAGCTTCGGTGGTTTTTGGGTGGCTGAATATAGAAACCACACGAACCAGACATACATCTAGAAATGCTTAATATAATCACTGCTAAAGATAACTAGAACATACAGACGCTACTGCTGTTGTAGTGATTTAATAACCAGCATGGAAAATCTATTCAGTGGTATGTTAAAAGTTGCCATTGAAGCCCTCTCTTTAGATAAGAGTTTGTACTTGTAAAAACAAGCGCTAAACATACAGTCAGACCTTGTAACACAACTGTCTACTAGTATCCTGTAATATAAAAATCTTAAAACACGGATTAAAGCTTAATGCAGATCAAAAGTAATACAAAACCCTAAGTTAGGAACTTTCAGTTTTACTGTTGTTCTGCATTAAGCTGTCTTTCGTGTTAAGAACATATCATGTATACTTGCTACTGAGTGGTCACTACAGACAGGTTTGATTTGAGTAGGTATGGTGAATAACTTGCGATTATTGATAGGGTCTTGGTTTATCAACATGCCGGAGTAGGGACCTCTGGTGTACACTCCTACTATATACATGTCAACCGTGTATATATATATGCGTCCTCATGCTCCCCCAGCAGTCTTCTGACCGCATTTCACAACGTAAAGGCATCACTGAAATATTTAACAGCAGTGCAGACACACAAGATATAAAACCAGTCACCGAAGCGTTACTGCAATAACTATGTCTTCACCGCCAAAGAACGGGCTAAATGGTGTGAGCATTCCGGAAATAATTCGAAGAAAGCGGAATGGAAAACAACTTACGGAAAACGAAATACAGCATTTCGTCAAGGTTACCGTCGATCACACGATCCAAGATGCTCAGTTAGGTAAGGCATTATTATTATTTTTTAAAAAATTGTTTTAGTAAAATATGCAAAAACGCTTCACACATTATCATTTAACACATTACTGATTAGCCTCTACTAATATAGCATTACAGTGGAGAATCTGTTATTCTTTTCCCGTTTAAACGCAAACGTACGCAAACGCAAAACACTAAAACGTAGAAAAGTACAACTTTTTGACAATTCTGATAATTCATCTTTATCTTGGTGGCAAACAGTTTAGAGCCTGATCAGACACCGGGTTACCCGGCGTCTGATCTGGCTCCAAACTGTTTGCACTGCAAATAACAGTTTTAGTGTAAACGCGTTTATTGGGAAAGAATAACAGATTCTCCACTGTAACATACTGTGTAGACCTAAATGAGGGGCATCTAAAGGCGGTATACATTTATACATAGTTTTGATTTACCTTATATTATAATAAACAAATGGCAGAGTATGTGTCTACAATAACCCTGCATGTCATGTTACCTATAAAAAAAGTCATGAACTGTATGGAGCGACCCTAAACAAATTAAGAAATATCCAGGTATGAATGTTGAATCCTCCAGACAGGTTTGCTGCCAGAAGAGTGAAACTACGCTTCCAATGTTTCGATATTTAACCTTAAACTTTATATGCAATTGTCGACCTGCAACAAAAATAAATGGATAGTATTATTTCTCAGAGTTGATTTATCCATTAGGATATAAACCAGCTTGGTTCCAGATGGGGTGCCGAGTTACTCAGCGTCTTATCGGAAGCCAAACATTTATCCAAAATCGACAAGCAGTGTGCATAAGGTTATAATCGGGCTACAATAGTTATTTGCAAATATTATATAGTTTCAGATTCTGATTAGACGTCGCGTAACACGGCGCCTGATCAGGACCCAAACTGTTTGACACTAATTTCAATATTTCTCAAGTCAAAGTACCTAAAATATTAATTTGAGACATAAAAGCAGACGACAATTGAAATTGATGACACCATGGCAGTGAAGGCATAAATGGTTCCAACTTGGTACTCTGTGCACTTCAAATAATCTTATATTAAACACTTTCACTGCAATCATGATGATATAACCAGTCTTATACCTTCGTTGCCATACTATTATCTTCTTGGAAATTTATCGTCTGCTGTAATTTCAAAAGTTTACAAAATAACCATTTGGACTTAAAACTTTTAATGTGAGTGTCAATAGTTTCGATCCTGATCTAAACTGTTTTGCTTACATATAGCAGCGTTAAATAGATGTTGGCAGCTAAAAGGTTCATCGTTTTGTGCTTAGGTATTTTCTGTGGATCATACTACTGTGATGGACAAATGATTTTACCCTTATAATTATTCTACCGTAATTTCGACCGTTTGATATTGTCGTCTGAAACAAATATTTCAGAATAATACATTTTTAATGAATTGAAGAAACGTAAAGACGATTTTCAAACAGTTCGGATCAATATCAAATGCCGGCTTAAGTATTTAGTCCGATTCAGTTACATCAAGTAAAATATATATTTTTCCAATTTAGAACAGAATCTACAATGTACCGGTTTATCACAGATAATAGCAATTGACCCTTAACCCGCCGTCATATCGTCTGCTTTGAAACTATCGTACGAAACATATTTTCAATATACCCTTCACTGCCATGACGTCATCAAATTTAAACAATTGTCGTCTGTTTCTATTCCTAAAAAACAATTCTGATGTATTTTGACTTAAGAAATATTGAAACGAGTGTCAAATAGTTTTGATCCTGATCAGACGCGATCAGGATCGAAATTGTTTGCAAATAACAACTGTACTCTGGGTAAGGCAGTGAAGGGGTAATGATTTATACACATTTGAATTATTACGCTCAATCAAATATAGACG
Source organism: Gari tellinella (assembly GCA_922989275.2). NCBI lineage: Eukaryota > Metazoa > Mollusca > Bivalvia > Cardiida > Psammobiidae > Gari > Gari tellinella. The sequence continues at coordinate 63,435,782 of OV277860.1, read as the reverse complement.
TATTGTCCGAACACCAAGTTACTTTGCATCTGAGCTCGCGTCAAACTTCAATATGGAATGAGATGCATGTTTTCGGTCATTATATTCTGACACAGACCGACATTCAAGCATTGTAAAGTACTTTTTAAATGGATGGGTTAGTTATACGAATGCTTCGTTTTCGTAGAATACGTTTGGCATCCAACTGTGTAAGAAAATAGTATAAAGATGGACAGAAACTTTACCAAACAACGGAATTATTTAACAAGGCATGTTTCCGTCTACCCCAAAAACCTATCAACTTTCGTTTTCGCTTTTAAAAGTTACTATAATTCATATCTGCTTGCGAACATTATAACGAGTGTCCGTTATAATCATGACATAAATGATTATTAAAAAATAAAGGCATGTTGCTGCAGTATGATACAGTGGATAATCTGTTATTCTTTCCCGTTTAAACGCAAACGTACGCAAACGCAAAGCACTAAAACGTAGAAAAGAACAACTTTTGGACAATTCTGATAATTCTTGTTTATCTTGGTGGCAAACAGTTTGGAGCCTGATCAGACGCCGGGTTACCCGGCGTCTGATCTGTCTCCAAACTGTTTGCACTGCAAATAATAGTTTTAGCGTAAACGCGTTTATTGGGAAAGAATAACAGATTCTCCACTGTAGGAACATTTGTTAAATTACAACATAAAAGCATGTCTAGCACAATGATCCAAAAGTACGTATAACATGTCTTTCGCATTTTCACTGCCTTACCCCGAGTACGAGTACTATGACTATTTGCAAACATTTTGGATTCCAGGGTTACCATAAGTTGACATGAAAAATCCCAAGATTTCCAATTTTGCATTTTTCAAGAGCGATTTTACGAATCGTACCCGGTTTACCCCCCATCGCCTGTTTCTAGTTTTGTTGACATATGACTGCTTAAAGCAGGCTGGAAGTAAAGCTTTAAGCTATCATGTACATGTACAAGAAAAAATCCGAAGATTTAGGAAACATCCGGAGAAATGGCAGCCCTGGGATTCTGTTCAGACACCGCGCTACTTGGCGTCTGTTCAGGCTGGGCACTGTTTGACATGCATTACGATATTAATTTAGTCAATTTATCTCAAGTACAAATTTGAAAAGTAAAAGCAGACGACAATAGTGTTTAATGTTGATGACGTCATGACAGTGATAGGGTAATGACACACGTTATTATCATCTACAATTTCGCAGCCTACAATAATTATTGCCTTCTCTTAAAACTTCCGATAAGATCTCCAGCTTAATCTGTTTTCAAGCGACCACCTAAAATAAACTACAGGTGTAGTGTTATACAATTGAGAAGGTGTTAGTTGTCCTCCTTTAACTCATTACCTAATAGTTACGCCTTTCATTTATTTCTTCACAATAAATAGTTGACTTTAAACATTCATGAATATGCATTGTAAAAAATAAGTCCTATATCTTAGAAGATGGTAGCTTGCAGCAAGGTGAAAGTAAAAGCAGAATGCGCCTTAACCTTTTCTCCGTTTTCCTGTTTAAAGTTTTGAAGACAGGTGACCGCTTAAAGCAGGTTGAAAATAAAGCTGAATGCGCATTAAGGCTAGACGACGAACATAGTTTTATGATACATATTCATGATCGTATATGCAACGCAACAATTTTTTAGATAACGATAACTTCTGAAGCATTCATCGTAGCGGCAAATAGTTTGGAGCCTGACCAGAGTCCAGTTTCACGCTCACTGATCTTGCACTACGTTTGTTTTTTCAATGGATGTAATTATTTTAGCACAAACATTTATTTGGAAACAATATTTTCTCCCCCATTGTATAAGTATTGCCAGAATAGTGGATCCAGATATCTCCACATTTCATTTGGATTCAACCTATGTTTCACCCTGTATTAAGTTTTTCAAACGGAGACAGTAGATAAATCAACTGAAAACATTGTGACAGACGTTGCAGACGGAGAACTGTCTACCATTGCAAAGGTTAAATTTTGATCTTAGTTTGCTTTAGTCTTAACAAGGTCAAAGTTGTTTGCATTGTCAGCAAGCAATCGCGTTGTCAAGTTCCATCATGTGGTAGTGTTTTTACATAACGGCCATGATGCAATGTATATTGATATATCTAGCGCTTATCACTGTGGTGTCTATATCGATTTGACAGGAATTTGAAAACAGTTTGGATCTAGACCCGATGCCAAGTAACTCGGTTGTCTGACAATTATACTCATTTCTTGAGACTAATGGCCAAAAATAGTAATTGAAGAAAAGGTGGCATTTCTATAGCGGACTGTATCGTGGCAGTTGTGAAGGATTTAACTCTTTGCATGCTGGGTATTTTTTTCGTCTGCAACATTTGTCGTCTGCTTTTGTTCTCAAATAATTTTTTTTCAAAATTTCTTTTGAATTCATGGTCAGAATGGCAAACAGTTTAGATCCTGATAAGGCGCCGCGTTACGCGGCGTCTCATCTGGATCCAAACTGTTTGCAAATGTTATGACTGTGGCAGCTATATCCACCGCTAGCGTGCAAAGAGTTAAAATGCTTATGATAACGGGATGAAGGCTATCATGTTTCAACAACATAACTCTAATTGAAATCCCAGTTTTTGTTTCGGTTTAAAGCATTGCGCAATAATATTATTGTTTAAGAACTTGTAGAGTTGGGAAACCTATTGTCATAAAATGGCAAGTTGGAACCACAAGTGCTCGCCGTATGCTATGTACAGTTCCTAATAAACGCGTTTACGCTACAATTATTATTTCCACTGCAAACAGTTTGGAGCCAGATCAGACACCGGGTTTACAAATCCAGATTAAAAACAACATTTAGAATTGTTAAATATTTGTCATTTTCTACATTCTATTGCAATGCGTTTGCGTTTCGTTTGAATTACGGTACAGAATAACATGTAATCTACTGTGGTGTGCGTTTAATATAAAATGCAGGAGAAAAGTATACTATAATATGAATGAAACATGAACGGAAGAGATAGTCATCCGTTAATTTTCCGTTTCCGTTATGGCAGCGGTCATTAACGAAAATAACTACATTTGTATTTGTGATGCTTCATAAAGAATAAGTTTTATGTACAATTGGAAATACATCATTGTTTCCCGTTTATACGTTAACGAAACGCAAACGTATTGCAATAAAATTGATAATTTTTCGACAATTGTGACTATTCGTTTTGATCTGAGTGGCAAACAGTTTTTGGAGCCTGATCAGACGTCGCGTGACCCGACGTCTGATCTGGCTCCAAACTGTTTGCCCCATAAACGCGGTTATTCTTAAGAAATAACATATTCTCTAATATAAGTTGCCATTGTTCTTAATTGCTATTTTAACTGTAATGTCGGAAGCTTGTATGCGCTGTTCTAAATTAAGACTATGTGTTTAAGTGCCTAACCTATTAATACCTAGCTTCCACTAAAATAGACATGAGCAAATGGTGTAGACGCTGAGATGAAGTCACAATTTATGGAGTCTCACCAGGGTCTGCAATGTTTGCTATTACCTATGAAATGTTGTATAGAGAAAGACTACATTGTTTTTAAATCACCCATGTGTTATTATGATGAAATCTTCCCGCAGGCACATAAGGCGAATTTATTTCAATATATAGGTCAATAGATGCATAACTGGGCTAAGTGTGTTTAGAATTATGTGGAACCCATAAAAAGAGCATCTACTTGAAACTTTTCATTACTATACTGTCGTTTGCTTTAAGTTTTGGGCCACGCGAGAAGTGTAAGATGTGCCGCGGGTAAATATGGATAAGAAATAGGTCAAGATCTAAACAGATGTGAAGATTTTTCTCGAAATACAAATGAAGATAATATATAGTAGTCGTTTCCTATACTTAAAATGATATAAGACCTCACTGACACACCGTCTTTTGATATGCTTTTTAAGTTTTGTATGTTTATTATTTGATGTGTTTGCAGTTCATTTATTTTGTGAACCCATGAGATGATACTTTTCTAATGAGCAGTCACAACATAGGGTTTTATTGAGGTGCAAAGAGACACATGTTGCAAATATTTTATTACACACACTTACAGTGGAGACTCTGTTTTTCTTTCCCAATAAACGCGTTTACGCTAAATCTATTATTTGCAGTGCAAACAGTTTGGAGCCAGATCAGACGCCAGGTAACCCGGAGTCTAATCAGGCTCCAAACTGTTTGCCACCAAGATAAACAAGAATTATCAGAATTGTCTAAAAGTTGTTCTTTTCTACGTTTTAGTATTTTGCGTTTGCGTACGTTTGCGTTTAAACGGGAAAGAATAACAGATTCTCCACTGTATCTGTAGTCCTTAAAGACTTGCGTATTAATTTAGAACCTCTTGTTCAGCATTAGGCTGCAACCTGTCTTAACCTTTATCCCATAGTCTGTTTCTAGTTTTGAAGACAGAATACTACTTAAAGCAGGTTGAAAGTCAAACAGATTGCGTTTATATTTCTTAATGCGTATACATGTAGTTTGACTGTGCAAATGGGGGCTATTATGTTTTAAAAATAGTGTAGGAATTAAATTAAGTGCGCAAAATGCGTATTTATGGAACAATGGGTTAATCACAGATTACTTATAATACATTATTACATTATATTTGAACTTCACACTGAACACATATTTAAATGCTGAGTTAAGCTTCAGGTGTAAGAATGGTACAGTACAGAGGTGCAACGAATTACAACTGTGACTAATAAAAGATATGTTCTGTATAGCGGCGGTTGTGTTGACTAATAACGGCAATAATTAGAGTTAACCCCTTCACTGCCGTGACGTCATAAAGTTTAAACAATGGTCGTCTGCTTTTATTTCTTAAATTTTATTTTTTGCTATTTTGACTGAAGACATATTGAAATGAATGTCAAACAGTTTGGATCCTGATCAGACGCCGCCTTACGTGGCGTCTGATCAGGTTCTAAACTGTTTGCAAAACAATGTTGTGCTCGGGGTAAGGCAGTGAATGGGTTAATAAATCCGCTGGGAACACGCAATTTCTGGCATTTCTTATTCACATAAACAAAGGTACAGTCATAACAATATAATTACGGTTGATAAAACCATTTAGAACGAGAGATCCTGAGCACCAAGATGCACACGCCGAGCGAGGAAAGAAGGAAAACATATGGTATTTAAAGTGTTTCCGTCTAACTATTTTCCCCATAGAACACACATTTTGCTTGCCTTTATCTATTAATAAAGCATGTGATCTCATATTTCTACATGTCCATTATAACGAGCAAAACGGACGAGTTTAATGAACCCTGAGGCATATTTCTGTTTTACTATAATCATGCATTAAAAAACACTTGCTAGTTGTCTTGCATTTGAAAAACGGTATTATTTCCCGTTCAATACTAATTTAAACGCAAATGGAACCCAAAACAACGTAGAAAAATGGTATGCTACTTGAAAATATTGACGGTTGATTTTATTCTGAATGGCAAGCAGTTCGGAGGTTGATCTGACGCAGGATTACACTGCCTTTGATCTGGTTCCAAACTGTTTGCAATAGAAATAATTGTTTTAACACAAACATTTTTATTAGAAAAGAATAAGATCTACGTCTTCTGTAAACTAATGTTTATGGGGAGAGGATAAGGCTTAATATGTTGGAATTGATATCTTTTTCATGTTGTACGGATGAAACGTTGAAGCCGTAAATTCATTTTAGTAAACCTTGTGCAACGAAAATAAATGAACTTTCTGTACAAAACTCAATATAATGCTATTTCTGATTTCGATACAAAATCAATACGGTCGACCTCGGTCCAAGGTTTTAAAGCATTTGAGATGAGTCTGATATCATGCTCTAGTATTTGATCAGTCATATTTGAGCAAAGCTGGGGTTCATATATTCGTTCCTCTTTAAACGAACCTGCTTAACGCAATGCATTAAAATGTAGAAAAAATATGGTTCTCAATTGTTTACAGTGGACTGCGTTGTTTTAATGACATGAACGTGTATATATGTGAAAATGTAACATTTTACGCACACGAAAAGTATTTTCTGCTTTATATTCACATCGCTGTTTTAAGCTGTCTTTTGTTAGGATCTATAGGGAAAACTTTGAATATGCGTGAGGAAAAGGCAAAGTTTGACAGGAAAACACTTTTATATAGGGAAAGAGTAAAGGCATGGAATTGATACGTCTATGTTGGAAAGGGTTTTACCCATTACCCCATAACCTGTTTTAAAGAAAAGTGACCACTTAAGGCGCATTCTGCTTTACTTTCAGCCTCCTTTAAACTTCCGTCTGCTATGATACTGAAAATATTTCTTATGGCACATGTACATGTACACAATAGTAACCACATGTATATATGAAACTATCTTCTGTTCAATTCAATTAGTTCTTTTTAAACGAACAGTATGTGAAGAGTTTCCTAACTGGGCTATACGTGAACTTTTCTAACCGGCCTAAACATTACTTTTTCTAATACTGCAAAAAATATTTGTTAGCGATACATAGCCGATTCAGATACAATTGTAGATTTCAAAGTGTGACATGTTTATGACATGTAGTAGCATTCGCAAAAGTCCCTGTTGTAAGTGTTCAACTGCGAAATGAAGAGTGTTTTCCATTATTTATAAGTGTAAATTCTTTCAGAATCAAATAATAGAATTAGATCTATTTCACTCTACGAGGATTTATAACATCTTAATATTGCTATTATTTTGTATTGGCAATATCACTTAACGTATGATGATAATAAAACAATATTTGCAGCTGTGCATCGTTTTGTTGACCAAACCCAGATATCTAAGTCTTTATGTTGTTGTTGCTGATGCTAAGGTTTATAGTCCCGCATAAGCTTTATCAGGTGCGTCATCTCATTGTCTCAAGATTGGGCAAACAGCATCTATGTCTTGTAACTGATATGTTCAATATTTAATTGATAGTTTGTTATGGCAAAATGCATAGTGAGGTTAAGCATTTTTCAATAAGTAAGTTATTTACATACTTGTCGTTCTCTGATATCAACTTCTTCTTCTTCATGTTTCCTTTTTTGTATGTCATTTGATAAATAAAGCATTTTATTCTATTTATATATCTATATTATTGTTCTGTATTAGTATGGTTATTTGTCGGGGGATGGTCGTCTCTTATGTTGCTAAGACTTCTCGACCTACTCCAAAACAATGATGCATATGGATTTACATATCATTACATATATTTAACTTAAAAAACATTTTCTTCAAAGGAGGAATAATATACAAGCGTAAGTGGCGTATTTAAGGAGAAATATGTTAAACGTCACGAAGTTAAAAAGGGAAGCGCTGATCAAATACACTCAGTGCAAAACGAAACGCACATTTTTCATTACACTATTTGTATTTAGAATGAACGTTTTTTCATTAAGGTCAGTAGTTCTGTCTGGGGGTATCAATATTGAAAAAACACAACCTGCACAAATCGGCGCGATGTTTAAAACAGGCTGTAGTTCTTTTTCGCTGCCAAATTAATCGTGAGATTTTTACCCCTTCACCGTTTCATTGTCGTCTGCTTCAGATTTGTTGTTTGTAAGATCGTTTCAAAGTAAGATGAATTAAAACATATCGATACAAGTGACAAACAGTTTGGATCCTGATCAAACTGTTTGCAAATGCGCTTTTTGGCGTCATTAAGAGTGAAAAGGTTAAAAAGCAGCACACTGGTTTTGAGTTTTATGTTTCTGAACTTGTTACAGAATCAAATAAATCTTGAGATATGGTATTAGTATTCTAATTTTCTTCAAGAAAAAATTCTTAATCTCCACATGACCTCGATGTGCGTTTCTTTTTGCACTGAGTGTACATAGCCTGAAAACAATGCTTGTTGAACCTTGCACACTCATTATTCACAAAACGAAAGGATACATGTAAGAACTTCGGGTACTCATATTCGATAATAACTAATCAACCATTCACAAACTTGACACCAACTTGTAACGAAGTCGATATTTACATTAGATCATATAACACAGAGCTAGATTGGAAGATCATTGTATCAACACCCTTATCAGCTAACTACATACAGGTACCTAATTGTACCATAGTTACAGTGTTAGAGCTAGGTACTAAGTCAAGAAACTCTGCCATTACTATATGTACATGTATTATATTGAATAGTTTCTGTATTCTAATTGGCTTAGGTGACGTGTTGCTGCATTCTCCTTCACATAGAGTATTCATTCATTCCTCAGCATCAATGATAAATTTACCTGTGCGTCCTGAGTCCTATATTCATTAAATTTGAGAGGGACTCTAGTTTGAAAAGTTGCGAGTCCCATAGACCTTTTCTGACCTTTTCTGACCTTTATTTACCCTTTACTCTATTATTACGTATTTTTATGCCCTGAAGTGAATAGCTCCAATTTATAGTCATAAATATGCAACATCAGACAAAACTTTCTATATCCTAGCAGACAGTAGCTTATTTAAAGCAGGTTGAGAGTAAAGCAGACTGTGCTTTTATGCACATTCTGCTTTGCTTCCAATCTGCTTTAAATGGTCACACGTCTTCAAAACTAGAAATAAGATTTTTTGATAATATTTTAATCTTAAGGACTTAATGATTGCTCCAAGGACTCATTGTTTGTTTTGTTTTTAAAAAATATGCATCCTTAGGATTCATCTGATTTCTAAAACTATCACTGCATCACACGTCTCTGCCACAGACTACATATCTAAATATCAAGATTCTTGACATAACTTTTCTCGTACGGCTTGTAAGCAATAACATATTCCGATTAATACCAGAAGTATTTTTATTGTGAAAAATGTCAAAAATTATAGTTTGCAGTCAAAGTTAAATTCAAATCTGAAAACACACTCTATATTACATGTACATGTATGTATGACACAACATCCGAACGTTCTTACTTTTACATTTCTTTCAGCAGTTAGGTAAACGATTCGTCATAATGACTGATTCACTATTTAATAGTATTGAACAGTGGTATATGTTGCAAATGGACAGTGGAGAATATGTTGCTAGTACATGTATATTATTTCCCGTTTAAACGGACCGTTACAATACAAGAAAAGGCAGAATATAACAACGCTTTGAAAAGTCTTATTATTTTATCTTAGGAACAAAGAGTTTGGAGCCTGGTCAAACTCGATGTTAACCTACGTCTGATCTGATTATAAATCAGGGCTGCCATTTCTCTCGGAGTTTTATCCTAGCAGACGGTAGCTAAAGCAGGCTGAAAGTAAAGCAGAATGCGCATGGAGGCGCATTCTGCTTTACTTTTATTTTCAACCTATTTTAAGCAGTTATGTGTCTTCAAAACAAGAAACAGGCTATGGGGTAAAGGTACGATTAGTAAAATTGCGTCTGAAAAATTGAAAAATTTGAAATCTTAGGATTTTTATGATCTGATACATTATTTGTAAAGCACATAAGGTTTAAAGAATAACTGCGGTAATCTGGAAAGAATAAGGTATCCGCTATAGCTAAGACGTTGACTTTTATTATCTCCTAACGAGGGGGTTATGGCAGGCACAACATGTTTATATTTTCACTAGACTGATTCAGTTGCCTTCGAGTCGTGGGGAGGGGTTAATACTTTGACGCCTTATGTAATTTTCTAAAATTATTGCCACGGCCACCCCGGATCGAATCTTGGCATAGAGGCAAATTTTTTTTATCTTTCTAAATTCGAACAGTAAAACATGCGGGAAGCTACAAATCAAATGCAGACTAATTGAAACTCTAACAGAATGCAGGGCTGCCATGAGTTGAGCTTGAAAATTCCTAAGTTTTAAAATGTTTCTATTGTTCAAGCCTCATTACGTAGAACAGGCTGAAGGCCTGCTTTAAGCTACAGTCTTCTAGGACAAAATTACGACTATTTCGGAAAAATCCGGAAAAATGGCAGCCCTGAAAATGCAAGCAGATCTCGTTTATGTTATTCTTGATAATCAGTTTCTTACAACATAAAGTTCGGATAAATATAAGCTGACACAACGAGCGGAACAATCGAATTTTCTAGTTAAGATTGGTGATAAAATATTAAAAAATAAATAAAATTAATTTCAAAATCTTTGAAAAGAGCACTTCAATTAACACTTCCCGAATACGCTGGCCATTGACAAATAGTTTGAATCAAGCTCAGACACCAAGTTACATGTAACTCGATATCTGATCAGGCCATGACCCCAACTGTTTGACACGCATATCGATGTTTCTTCATTAAAAGTGCAGGCTAAATATAATGCAGAAAGCTCATATAGGATAATTCTGCATTATTTTACCATGTATTAAATCCCCATAACCCTTATGACACCGTAAACGCATAAGTCGACTTTGCAAACAGTTTGTATTCAGATCAGAAGCCGCGTAAATCGGTGAAGGGGTAAAATCTCCCGAATAATTTGGCGCCGAAAGGGTTAACACGTTGAGCCCTAGATTTGATACTCGTCATTATCAAATCACATGCCTGTCAACAGTAGACTAGTCCTATGCAAACGGTGAAAATCCTGATCAGAGGGCTCTTTAAGGAGCCCTCTGACCAGGGTCTACACTGTTTGTCATTTTGTAAAATATTGTTAAAATCTACCCTAATTATTAAAAAATAGACTAGATTTAATTGTTAACTGGAATTACATATGAAATATGTCTTAAGATCACCCTTAGTATATCTATAGTAATATATTCTACACAGATTTACCGAAATAAAAGGGCAAAGCATTCAACAGTCTTTAGATATATTCACACAATTCCAATCAGCAGTTGCTTAACCCGTTACCGCATAGCCTGTTTATAGTATTCAAGATAGATGCTCACTTAAAGTAGGTCGAAAGTAAAACAGAAAACGCCTTAAGGTGTATGTTCTATGTACTAGTTTAAAGCAGGCTGAAAGTAAAACAAAATGCGCCTACGCTTAAGGCGCATCCTGCTTTACGTTTAACTTGCTTTAAATGATCATAATTATGTCTTCAAAACTAGAAACAAACTATTTGGGGTAAGGGTTCGGGTTTAGACTTGAAATTTGACCCTGGGTGTATACATATCCATTAATTTTCTATTAAGAATTTGTAAATTTGTTTCAGTTTTTATCTTCCAGACTTTCGACCCCATTTCTTCAACTCAATTGAGCTGTCTTATCGACACACATCAACAACTGCATCGCTGATAAAATAAAGAGGAGTTTTCAAAACGCCTGATTTAAGATTGTCAAACAAATCAAGATTTTTCTCCAACCCATTCTGAAACTATGTAAACATCAAGAACTAGAATTCGCTCGCTCCTTATTCAGTGTTGGGATCGATAATACGAAGCACGTGCAAACGCTGTGGACCCTGATTACAGATCTCCTGATGGAGCCTTCTGGTCACGGTCTTCACTGTTATTCATGCCTGTATAGTTTATTAGTTAAGCACTCCCAAAGAGCCAATATTTATGGTATTTTAAGTGGATGGAAAAGTATATTTTGAAAATTTGCATTGTAATGACTTAACCACGCGGATGCACTTACTAAAACAATGGTAATGCCGTTTTTGCATAGACGAAATAGCTTCCTGCTTATAATCACCCAGTTTTGAATCACACATTCAACCATAGAGATAAGTACACTCGTCATTAATAAACAGTGTACATGTAAGGAGTACTTGTCCTATATGCAAACAGTGTAGACCCTGACCAGAGGGCTTCTGTATGTCATTGAACTCTCTAATCGGGGGTTTCCCTAGTTTTAATGTTGCAATAGATTGTTACAATTACATGTAACATAGTCGAAAATGGACTAGGTTTGGAATTGTCCATTAAAAGTTTCCGGGATGAGTGAGTTACCCCTGTTTGTACTTATGGGTGATCGTATCATCGGGAATTCTCTTTTTTCATTTTAAAAAGATTAAATTGCACTTCAATAAATTTATATAAATTTAAAACACGCGACGGCAACGACCTTTCCAAATGCTTAGGTACAGTACCGTGCAAAAAGTATTCGTTAAAATGGCGTCGTGACGTCGCGATAATTAAGCTTGCGCGATTTTCCTCCCCTTTCATATTGAGTTAAAAATAACAAAACATGTAAAATTTTAGATTTATAAATAGTTTGATTCCTTGAAAATGGTATGACGTAAGAGTGGTTGTAATATACACGTCATTTATGTTTGTTTTGTTGTTGAATCAAAATAGGATGGAAAGGATCAGAATTGAGAAGTGACATGGAAAAACGTAGCCGTAAATATGTTTTTAAATGGATTTCGAATTGCAGAAACCTAACGATGATTATAGAGACCTTAAAGTACAGTATTCTCTTTTTTGAACGAATTCAAGACAACTGAATCGATTGAAAATCTTCCTATATCACGGAGACCTCGCGTGGGGGTGAAAATGAGTGTCTGACAGTTGAGCGGACCGTGGAGACCAACCGCAGAGATTCGATGACAGCTATAACCTGTAAGTTTAAACGGTATTAGAATAGCAGTAAAATATAGAAAAATCTTCGAAGATTATCTTTGGCCTATTGTAGCAAGACATTTCCCGACCATTTTAAATTTATTTCAGGATTATAACGTTCCGGTGCATTGTGCGGGTATGATCTCGGTTTACAAGGTTCAAAATAATACAAAAACAATTTCTTGGCCAGCACAATCACCTGATCTGAACATTATTGAAATTATCTAGCTGTATATTAAGAGAAATCTGTCGTGCAGAGTGAATTTCATAAATAGCAATCAGGATTTGAACGATGAAAATTTTCGTATCGGGACTGAAATCCCACCGACCTATGTTCAAAACCTCTCCATGTCTATTTCCCGTAGGATAATGCAGGTTATAACATTCAAAGGACATGTGACTTAGTATTTAGGTAAGAGAAATCAAGTTTATGTGTTCGTTTCTGTTAGAGTTTCTGTTATAAAAGCTTTGAAACACCCACTAATTATCCCGACCAAATCCAATATGGCCGCCATTTAACGAATACTTTTTGCACGGTACTGTATACTTAATATGTGCGAACGACTGCTTAAAATTGGAAGTATATCTCTTAGCGGTAACACATTAATTCTACCATCAATGGTTTTGATCCTGGTCACAGTGACTCTATCAAATATTGATCCAAACTGATCTGCAATTTCTAGTCCTGAACTTTTCACAACGATAACCCTTACACTGCTATTTTTGTTCATGAAGTGTGTACCTCTTCACCGTTTCATTTTCGTCTGCTTTAATTTTATTGTTTGGAAGAATTTTTCAAAGTAAGATTCAAAAGACTTCAAACATATCGAAACGTGTGTCAAACAGTTTGAATCCTGATCAGACGCCGCGTTACGCGGCGTCTGATCAGGATTCAAACTGTTTGCAAACGCGCTTTTAGGCGTCATTGAGAGTGAAAGGGTTGAATAAGTACCCTGTAGATATTGATTGTGATTGTGGAATGTTTCTATGTATCGCATTAACCCATTTGCACCAAGTGCATTCTTCCATGCGTATATACTGGACTAGTTCATTTCTGATATAAGGAGTATCTGGTCCAACTTTTCATTTTACTTTGTTTTATATTGAAATTCCTATCAGCAGGCACTATATAATTTGCTTCGTTGCTCTTGATTGATGGGGTAACGTGATCGCCATTTTGGGGGCTGTCTTTTGTACGTTTATTATGTTTATTTTATATCTAATTGTAGTTATTTGTCTTTTCCTGGCGGCCTGCATTTGGGCGCTCTACTATTGTTTCTATCGGTCGACAATCAGAAGCCGGTGGATTCATTGCTGATTGATGGGAGTAATGTGATCGCCATTTTGGGGGCTGTCTTTTACATGTTTATTCATGTTTATTTTAGATCATATTGTAGTTATTTTGTCTTTTCTGGTTTGTAGGTACATTTGTGTACATTTTAGATCATATTGTAGTTATTTTGTCTTTTCTGGTTTGTAGGTACATTTGTGTACATTTGTGTAACTTCATGTGAAGCGCTTTTGAACGCACTACCCCTGTGTGAAAAGAGCGCTATATAAATCTGGTATAATAATAATAATAATAATAATATACTCTGATTAGAGTCTACACTATTTGCCTATGTCCCTTTTATAGGACGCTAGGCTCAAATGGGTTAAGCCTTGTGATATTGCGATGAAAATTTCCTGTGTGTTTGCTTGAATATTTCATTATTGATATACAACAAGGGCGGTATAAAGACAATTCAGTGTTTGTCCTCACAGCAGAACATTTCACATAGGAGCGCAAATAAGCGCATACCGTGAAGAGACAGCGTAAAGCGATGTCTCATCAGGGTCTATTCTGTTTGGTAATGTCTACTTTTTTGACGATATGCATTTATGGTTTAATGACTTAACGTATCGTATGTTTGTATATCGTTCACATCTGAGCTTGTTTCTGCTTTTCAAGTGCCGCATGATACTGAATTGATAATTAACTCAACCCATTTTGAAAAGAACCTAGTACATGCGTAAACAATTTTGATTCTAGACAATTTTGGATGTCGAGTGCTAGTGTAGCTGTGATTACATTGGAAAAGAAGTTATTATTAATTTTTTTTAAATCAGCGCATTTGTGCTGAAACAAATATTTACATTACAAACACTTTGGAGCCAGATTAGACGCCGGGCAACCCACAAGTATGCCATGAGAAGCTTCTTGACGCTTATACCTACATGTATAACACATATTTGATAATCCGTTTCTATTGAGCCGCGTTTCTAACCATTGTTTATCTGTACCGAGAAAAATACACATTTTTGTTCTTATCGCCAGACCTGTTTGACCAGTTACCTGTTCAGCTTATCTTTATGAAATTATCAAAGAGCAAATCAATCAGTAATATCTATACAGTCAAACTTCGATATCTTGAACTCGGTTAAGTCGAACCTAGCCGTATTTCAAAGTTAAAACGCAGCTAAGCCGCGTTTTTAACTTTGAAACACGGGTATGTTCACCTAAACCGAGCTTGAAATAAGGCAAATTCATGTTTCGAAATATCGGATAGATCGAGTTAAGCGAGTTCGAGATATCGAAGTTCGACTGTATTTTTATTCTGATTACAAAGGGTCGTTAAACCATCATCATCACGGGTGGCTTGAGTAACAGTCTCATGATTTAGATCGATTTTCCAACAGTGTAGATCAAGATTGTACTCTAGATTCATGATCAGAATTACATTCTCCTGGTAAACGAATACAATTTTACCCATTTATGCCTGGAATGCTTTAGTAGTTTTTGCTTTGGAATTTATATAATTATAAGGGTGTTTAACCGTTCGTGGCTTAGGCATTGTCTGCTTAAATGCGTCGTCTGCTTGCGTTTCTCCAATATATTTTAATTATTTTGGCCGAATAAATACTGACTTCAATACCAGGCAACTTGGATCCTGATTAGACGCCGAATTACTCGGCGTCTGATCTGGATCCAAAATGTTTGCAAATAGAAAAATATACCCCGTGAAAAGTAAGACAGATAGCTAGCTTTTTCAAGCGAGATGAAAGTCAAAGAGATAGTTTCATTGGCAACCTTGTGGTTGACTCCTTTTTCAAACACCTTGAATGTATATACCCTCAACATCATCAAATCTGATTCTTTTCACTGGTGGTATTCCCAGCATTCTTATCTAGTGGAGCGCGGGGGTTAACCGAATTCAATTTCGTAGCGTTGGGAAGTTATTGGAATACCAACTGGTTTTCTGCATCACCTACAATAAAACTACAGTCAACCTTGCTATTTATCGTCTGCAACAAATGTCGTCTGCTGCTGTTCTAAAATAAGAATTTTCTATATTTATTTTAAATTCAGGGTCAGAATGGCAAACAGTTTGGATCAAGATGAGACGCCGCGTTACGCGGCGTCTCATCAGGATCCAAACTGTTTGCAAAGGTAATCACTGTGGCATTCATATCTGCCGCTTGCATGGCAAGAGTTAAGCGACCACCTAAACACAATGAATTGCTTGTAAGTTTGAAGCCAAGCCGATACTTAAAGCAGGAGCGAAGTTAAGCAGAAAACTCATTTAGGAACTTTCTGCTTTATTCCGTTATTGCTACAAGATGCAGTCTCTATTTCCGTGGGTAATTGAGTTATTTGTTAGATAGTGTTTTCTATTAGCAGTTTTTTATGACATTGTATTGAAGTCGTGCCTGACAGCAAAGTGTATGAAACGTTTTGGAATTCTAGAATTCTACAGGTGCGGATCGTGGCAATAGAATATGGTGTCTAGATACATTGAGCATATCATAAAACCAGGACGGGCTTATAATATTACCTAAGTCACAAAAATAACTTTTTTTCTCAATTCTGTTTTGTGTGATTTACAAAACAAAATATTAGGGCTGTCTTTTCAGACTGGTTGAAGCCTTATATAAAACTGAAGTAATGTCTAGGACTGATTGAAACTGTTTATCAGATATTACTTTGTATATTCATCGTCTGATCTTTGTTAGCACCGTTTGAAGTATATGGGATACTTTTCGGATGTCGTGGCCAATACTCTATACGTTTCTTCCCTTCAACGCATTGCTCCAAGTGCACAGCATTTGCAAACAGTTTGAATATGATCAGACGCCGAGAAATTCGGCTTGTCTATTTCGAAGAAACCAGGAGCTATTATCATGACTCTAGCGTAGACCTGCGGCGTTATCGTCGAGGTCGTCATGCTCGTTGTTGTCCGAAATTATCTTAACGATGGTCATAACATTGGAACTACATGTACATGAATTACTAACATGTAATACTAACTTTATATTTGGTATGTGTACTTACCTCAATAAGCTCTTGAACTCAGTATAACTTGGGTCTGACAAAGGCTAATGTCATGACGTGTTCATTATGAGGTTAAATATGGTGAATTTATCGTTGTTCTTAACTTTGGAGTGACATTTGATAGAAAATGTATATTTTGCGGGTGTACCGTACTGAAGAACCTCTTGGGTCAGTACAACTTTAGGGTAATGTCCGACAAAGATCAAGGTCATTAAGTGGTCAATCATATAGGGTGAATTTAACATTGACCATAATTTTGAAACATGTGATAGAGACTTCATATCAGGCAGTTCTTGAGCTAAGTAAAAACTTGAGGTCATGTCCGATAAAGGTCAATGTCATTTAGAGCCCCACAGTAGACAGGTGGAAAATAGTCAAGACAGATGAAAGCAATAAGAATAGCTCACTGTTCCTTCTTAATCTATTAGAATAAGAAAACAGACGAGCGTTGGCACCCGCATGTGGTGCTCTTGATTATATAATTATAACGGGTGATTCTTTATCTAAAATTGCCTAAAGTAATGTCCACAGATTAAAAGTAACCTTAAATGTAGAATAGGCATTTTATTGGCAGTGAATGGTTAAATACATGTACAATATTGACGCCAAGAGAGAACCACACAATAGTGTTCGTCATGCTACATGTATACATGTATTATCCCTTCTCTGTCAATCCCTCAGTTATATCAGACAAACAGCCTCGCTCGAAGGACTAGAATCTATACATTTTGTTAGCCAATTTTTCCCGTCGCAGACGGGTCTGTTTTGTATTTTGACCGCAACTCTATGAAACAATTTAACCAATCAGGAATGATCAGAAATCCTGGTCAATGATCACGTGCTTGAAATGCAGTACTCTTATCGGCCAATGGCCTAGACTGGCGTTCTGTTATTTTTTCACATCAATCTTGCGAGTGTAAACCTGGCAAAACATTGAGATGCAGTCTATGTCATCCTTTTCTAAATTTAGCGTGGATAAGCTCTAAATTTAGCATGTGGGAAAGTCTGTTTACGAAAGATGTTAAGTCAGAATCGGTGTATACACTTGTCTCTGGTTAAGTGAATACTGTACAGTGGAGAATGTGTTATTCTTTCCCAATAAACCTGTTTACGCTAAAACTATTATTTGCAGTGCAAACAATTTGGAGCCAGATCAGACGCCGGGTAACCCGGCGTCTGATCAGGCTCCAAACTGTTTGCCACCAAGATAAACATGAAATATCAGAATTGTCCAAAAGTTGTTCTTTTCTACGTTTTAGTGTTTTGCGTTTGCGTACGTTTGCGTTTAAACGGGAAAGAATAACAGATTCTCCACTGTACCCCACACAAAACTTTAACCTGCGACGGAATATCTTTTTTAAAGATATTTCTTGTTTGCCATGACGCCATCTGCTTTAATATAATGCCGTCCGGCTGAAAAGTTAATTATCAAATGTAAGATTTAGGTAATTTGAAATAAGAACTATTGAAATGAGTGTGAAACAGTTTGAACCTTGATCAGGATTCAAAATGGTATGCAAATAATGGTTTGCTAATAATCACTGAACTCGGGTTAGAACCGTATATATTAACTAAGATATTTAAGCGCATATTCAGTCAAATTGCACGGTAGTTGGCACTTAGTATGTGCCCCATGAACCTTGTTTAACCCTTCCTTTGCCAAATTTATCTTGAGATATTTACCTCTTCACCGCCACATTTTCTGTCTGCCTCAGTATTGTCGTCTGTAATATCGTTTCAAAGTTAGATTTCAGGCAGTTTGACTGACGTTATTTCAAAACCAGTATCAAACAGTTTGGATCCTGATCAGACGCCGCCTGACGCGGCGTCTGATCATGATCCAAACTATTTACAAATTCACATTTTGGCGTCATTGATAGTGAAAGAGTTTAATACACAAAATGTACTTCACAGAGACTGATAAGGTAATTAATCAGCTCGAGCATAAAATAAATGTCTGAATAATGTGGAATCAGACATAAAGATCTGAATGAAGTACAAGTAAACGATTACATCCGGGAAAGTTGTTTTAACCCATTGTATGCTGGGTAATATTTGGCGGCCATTTTAAAATGTCGTCTGCAGCGGGTATAACTCAAATATTTGCAAAATATTTAAGCTGTTTCTGAAAGATTATTGACTTAGCTGCAAACAGTTTTGATCTGAGATCAGGTCCCACAATATGGGGCCTGGTCTTAGATCAAAACTGTTTGGCTAGAGGTACACCTAAAAGTGTATCACGCATAAAAATGGGTTAAGATCCGGTTTTGCGGTTTAAAAGCTTCAAGTAAAATAAAATATGTGCACTTGAAGCTAAAGTATCGTAAAGATATGTGGCAACGTTTGTCTGGTGATAAGCTGGTATAGAACGAAACTTGTGTTAAACGACTCAAGAAATGATTAATCACGAATCTTATTGTAAGGTGTCAGTTTACTGCACGAAAAACGTAATTCCCAAAGCCTTTTCAAGAGTTTTCAATGTAACGTTGTCCTTCAATGGAAAACACATTAAACATATAAACGTATGGTGGTCAGAGATACTGGGTGTATTATACATGTACGCATATACAGGCTTATTATGTTTATAATTGCATTTATTATATACCTGTTCCAAAAACAAGCGAATACAGACCCAACAATATTTTTCCGTATCAGATGGTCCGTATCAGATGGCATATATGCTACACAATGTTGACGTCACTGCTTTTATGCACACAAGTTGTACACGATTTATTTATATAAAGAAGCGTTGCGCGTGACGTTTCGGAATTCCAGGTCCGATGCTATTTTTAAAAAAAAATGAAACTAAGCGTTGATCAACTTTGAATAGTTAATTTACATCTTTAACAAATAAGGGACCTGCATGTATGCGTATATTTGATTATTCTATTGAACGACATATAGATCTAGATCTAGTCCCAAACAGTTTAGGTATATAATAAAAGGAATATCACTACAGTGTGTGATCCGTGGTCTTGTATCAGTTCTCGTCGGTTGTGTAATCCAGATCACACTCGAGGCTACGCCTCTCGTGAGATCTGGATTACACAACCGACTCGAACTGATACAAGACCCGGATCACACACTGTGGTGATATTCCGTTTATATCAATACACAGTTACATGTTATTAGAAAGCAAGTCTTACTTTGAATTATTAGTTTACGCACATTTTTAAAGCATAATTCATAATGGCGATGAAGGGACTAATGTAGACGATAATTGTTGGCTAGGAAAGGGTTTGGCAACCTATGAATAGAAGATTCAATTAAGTCTTTAATAAATGTTGCTGTTAAATGCAGGATGGAATCAATGAAGAAAGCTACTATATTTCTGCGTTATATTTCGAAGCCTGCAATGCAGATTGAAAATGGCGGATCAAGTCGAGAATAAAACAATACGCCATCGTTATAAAGGTTGACGTTTTGAATGACGTAATTGTATATAGTCCTGAATTTAACCAATTTCATATTAACTTTTATCAATACAGTAAATTAAAATAAGAACATAATATAAAGTTTAGGTATATATAATAGAACGAATATCACCGCAGTGTGTGATCCGGGGTATGTATCAGTTCTCGTTGGTTTGTGTATTCCATATCACACTCGAGGCTACATCACTGTGGTGATATTCCGTGTGTATAAACATTTAAAAATTGTTTAAAAAAACGCAAACGGCGTTCATAGTTGTGATCAAATGCCGGTCTTGATATACGATATGCATGTTATAAACCCATCGTCATCATAAATATTATCGTATATGCGAAACACCGTTCTGGAAACGCATGCATGTTCTTGTACGAATAAATCTATTACGACCACCGGACAGACGGCAATTGGATTGTATAAAAAACGGGTGACAGCTTTAAGCAGCCATCTGCATTGAACACCTAATATTTATCACTATTTAGTGGTCGTAAAAATGAGATTTTACTGTAGTAAACCCTCTCTCTTTCGACTACTAAATTGTTTAAATTATTAGCTATTTTCGACAGGTGACTGCTTGAACCAAGGTGATAGTAAAACAGAAAATTCCCACAGAACCTTTCCAGTTTACTGCCACCTTGCTTTAGGCTGTTACCTGTATTTTATACTACAGTGGAGAATCTGTTATTCTTTCCCGTTTAAACGCAAACGTACGCAAACGCAAAGCACTAAAACGTAGAAAAGAACAATTTTTAGATAATTCTGATAATTCTTGTTTATCTTGGTGGCAAACAGTTTGGAGCCTAATCAGACGCCGGGTTACCCGGCGTCTGATCTGGCTCCAAACTGTTTGCACTGCAAATAATAGATTTAGCGTAAACGCGTTTATTGGGAAAGAATAACAGATTATCCACTGTACCGATAAGATTTTGTTATGTTGTCGGAATAGAGAGAATTTACTGTACTTACATTATCTTTTTTTTAATAAAATATATACTTGAATATTTTTAGTGAGCATTTATGTATAAAATAAATATATGTTAACGCGCATATTAAATAATGTTTTAGTAAGGACGTGTTTTCTTATGTTCAGTTCTTTTTATTTATTTCTAATTGCTAGTTTTATTGTAAATCTATTAGAAATCTATTTTATATTATATACGGATATCTAAAAAGTAACATGTTTGGGAATATGAACTTATGATTTGTTTCTTTTTTAAAAAACACAACAAACTTTTAAATATTTTTTTTTTTTTTTTTCGAATGCATCATTTGGTTTTCAATCTCTTTCAACAATTTTCGCTCTCAATAACATGGCGGAGCATAAAAGAGAATGCTAAAACTTTGACTGTAGCTATGACCGTTAGAGCATTGAATCCTAGCAACGAGTATACTCGTTATCTACAAATAGTATACATATGCAGTAAAAAACTTGTCCTATACAACCAGCGAATACCATGATCAGAGGGCTACTAACCCCCCCCCCCCCCCCCCCCCCCCCCTGTTCAGGATATACAGTGGAGAATCTGTTATTCTTTCCCGTTTAAACGCAAACGTACGCAAACGCAAAATACTAAAACGTAGAAAAGAACAACTTTTGGACAATTATGAAAATTCGTTTTTATTTTGGTGGCAAACAGTTTGAAGCCTGATCAGACGCCGGGTTACCCGGCGTTTGATCTGGCTCCAAACTGTTTGCAATGGAAAAAATAGTTTTAGCGTAAACGCGTTTATTGGGAAAGAATAACAGATTCTCCACTGTACACTGTCTGCCATTTTGCCATTTTTGTTAAAATCAACACTAAATGGTCAAACTTGACTTGTTCATTTAAAGTTGCAGGGGCGAATAAGTGAATAAATATTATGGCGTCTAAATTGTTCGGTCAAAATGGCTCTCTTATGACATGCATATCTTGGTAACGTTAGTCCATTTTTATGTGGCATAATTTGGGTTTTACTATATAGGTGTCAACATTGTTCATGTTCAGATGCTTTCATAATATGAAGATTATAACCATAGGATTCATGTCAGTAGGCAGAAGGTCGTGACCAATATTATAATTGTGTCCTTATTTTTCTATTGGTTTATTATTTAGTGGGTCAGCATCGTGCCTGTGCATGAAATTATGTCCCCATTAACTCATCTAGCTCTCCTTTATATGGCAATATAGGCCAAACTGTGATTTCAAGGCATCTAGGTTCCTTACATCGTAAATATTTACAACTTCGATCGTACATCAACGTACGGCAGTCGATACTCACTACTTTGAACTCGCGTTAGTTCGACCACACCTATATTTCAAAGTTAAAACGTGGCTAAGCCACGTTTTAACTTTGAAATACGGGTATGTCGACTTAAGTGAGATCGACTTATCAAAGTTTAACTTATAAAATAATGGTACGGTCGATTTAAGCGAGTTTGACATACATGTATAAAGTTTCGACTTTTTGTCCATCTGATCTGAGTCTCAGTTGTTTGCCAGTGTCTAATTCAGAATGCATGATGAATGTTGATGAACCAAATACAAACTTCTGTGAAACATGTTTCACTATAAAAAAAAAAGTGGCTACACATAATGTAGAAAAAAATTAATACAACAGGACTTTTCTGCATCAATTTCGTCCAAAATGTATCTTACAACTTTTTCTGAAACTCTTTAATTCATTTTTCATTGTACACGGTCCTTTATCGTTTGTTGCTTAAGTTCTTTTCTAGGTTAGTATAATATTAATGCATGGCCAGATTACAATCTGAAAACATCTACCTAAATGCTTTATATACAGGTGCAGTTTTGTTTTTCGCTTGCCAGATGAAGTGTCCATGTACTCAAATGATATTTATTTTTTTTGTACTTGGTTTGAATCTTAAACACATACAAAAACATATTGACGAGAAAGAGTAATGCATGACAAAAGGTGATAATTTCATATGTCAGTGAACGGTTTAGTTACACGTATACGAGCGTACATTCGAGAAAGAAGATGCACAATGCACGAATTTTACTTATACTTTTTAAGTTTGCATCCTGTTAGATCTGATTCGTTATTCATGACCCTTTTATGTCTGGATATTGCAATGAACTCTCCCTATATACAGTGGAGAAAACGTTATTCTTTCCCAATAAACGCGTTTACGCTTAAACTATTTTTTCCATTGCAAACAGTTTGGAGCCAGATCAGACGCCGGGTTATCCGGCGTCTGATCAGGCGCCAAACTGTTTGCCACTCAGATCAACATGAATAGTCAAAATTGTCGAAAAGTTGTCCTTTTCTATGTTTTAGTGCAATGCGTTTGCGTACGTTTGCGTTTAAACGTGAAAGAATAACAGATTCTCCACTGTACTTACTGAAATATTACAATGTAGATTAACAAGGGTGACCTAATTTGATTTATTATGATTTTACATCGCTTTTAACAGTAGAACAGTAATAACGCGACGTCCAGATAATTACAAGTCGAGGAAGACCCCTTGAGTCATGCAGTGATTGTCCATAAAATGATAATAATAAAAAAAATTCACATGTTTTAGCAAACAGGTCGGCGTCTCATCAGTGTCTACATTGTTTGATAACATCCACTTTAGTTAACACTATGCTTAAATGGGTTAAAACAGTGATGTCTACAATTGGACAATAGTTGGAACTTGTTCTTTTCCTGTTCAACGTAAAAACCGAAATTCAATAAATGCAGAAAGATGATTTCGTTTGAAATGTTTGCGATTAATTCAAGTCTGAGTGACAAACAATCTGGAGCCTTGGCAGACGCCGAGTTAATCGACGACTGGCCTTACTTAACCTTTTGCTCTCAATGACGCTACATTGTATAAATAGAGGATCTTGTATGAGTGCTCATTATTTATCATTCTTAATAAACGAGTTGACTAAAAAAATATGACGCGAGCCTTGGCGAGCGTCATATTCATTTTAGTCAACGAGTTTATTAAAAATGATAAATAATGAGCACGAATGTGAGATTCTATTTATCACATAACAAGTTTAAGCACCTATTAAATTGATTAAAGATGTAGTTAGTAGACCCTCAACTATATAGATTTTCCGCCAAAATGTTACGTTGTTTACGTCAACGTCATAGTAAATAACGTCATTTGGCGTCCCGCAACATGCAGCGCTTGTGGACGAACAAGTTTGGCCGGAGCCCAAAAAACGATATTCCACTAGTGGATTACGATATTTATAAAATCGCTTTATGCAACTCCCAGACCGCAAATTATGTGATAAAGCGCGTTTGCAAACAGTTTGGGTCCTGCTCAGACGCCGCGTTACGCGGCGTCTGACCAGGACCCAAACTGTTTAACACTCTTATCGATATTTATTAAGTCATACAACCTTAAGTCTAACTTTAAAACGTGTACTGCAGACAATACTGAAGCAGACGACAATAAAGCGGTGAAGGGGTAAAAATCTCCCGAATAATTTGATCATTCATGAGGGTTAAAGATCTTGCTAAGGATATAACTCTCCTCTGTGACGACGTTACCACTTTTTGTAATATGGACTATTGGGGTCTATTGTATTGAAATACTTTTGAACTCGTATTTAATGTCTACTCATCTCCGATAACATTTAGGGCACCATTGTATTACATAATATATTTAGGTTAAGTTTTGTCGCGATGCCCTTGATGACTCTGTGATATACAGTCGCTATGTGTAACATACACCAAAAACAAGTTTTATTTAACAAGAAAGTGTTGAAACATTTGTTGTAGACATGCAAGTAAACTATCAAAACCCGAGTGATTCCTAAGTGATACATTATGCACTATGTACATTCAGATTCACTAACGCTAACCCATTTATGCCAGAAATTTGCAGTGAACCCTCCCTATGCGCATGCTGGAACATTTATTATAGGTGTCCAAGGGTGTTCTAAAACAGATCATTTTATTCAGTATTATACAGAAAAAATTAGTGCAAGTCCTAATGAGAAGCCGCAAATCTGATCAGAGTCTACACTGTTTGCATATATCCATATATGGGATCGTCGTCACAAATGGGTTAGCTACTTTAATGTAGCAGTGCAATGGTTAAACTTAAATAACATCTGTAAACGATTTGTTATGAAATACCAGTGATCTTCTTGTGTATTAACCCACTAACACCTAATGCCGCATATAGTGGAGAAAACGTTATTCTTTCCCAATAAACGCGTTTACGCTAAATCTATTATCTCCAGTACAAACGTGTGATCAGGCTCCAAACTGTTGGCCGTCAAGGTTAAATTCAACATTCAGGATTGTTCCAAAAATATATTTTTCTTCATTTTATTGAAATGCGTTTGACTTTCGTTTGCGTTTAAACGGGAAACAATAACGTCTTTCCCCACTTTATATGCATTATTTAAAAACAGTGTTCAAGTGACGAGTACACTTGTTTTATGCAAATCATACACACTCGGATCGTTTATTCCTGTTGAAATCCTCTGATAAGGGTTTTGCTCTATTTGACATTTTGCAATATATTGCAAAATGTAATAACCTTATTAGTCAAAAAATGACTAGTAGGGGTTAATCAGAAACTGAAATGTACATTTGAAGTTTCAGCTATCGAGGTGTTAACCAAAATTCAGATTTGTACAAAATACACCTTCTCAATCACATATGCATACTCAAAAATAAATTATATCACGAGACAATATGATACTGTAACTGTTACTTATTTGAGGATGAATATTATGAGTTACTTTTGATATCGAATGCCTTTTAAGAATATTTAGCTTATCTTACAGTAGAGAGGATGTTATTTTTTACCGTTTAATCGCAAATGCAGTTCAATAAAATGGAGAAAATAATAATCTTCTTGACATTTCTGACTATTTACTTTAATTTGAGTGGTAAACAGTTTAGAGCCTTATCAGATGCAGGATTTCGCGGAGTCTGATCTGGCTCATAACTTATTGCAATTGAAATAATAGTTTTAGCGTTAACGCGTAAATTAGGAAAGAATAACATTTTCTTCACAGTACAACTACACGTAGTAGAAATTAAATGTATAAACATGTAGTAGATAAGCCATAATTATTTCCAAATTCAACTAAACAAACGGCAAATGCAATGCACTATTATGTACTTATGGCATTTGATTAAACATATCAATGATTGTTTTTAATTTGAAGGGCTAAAAGCTTGGAGCCTGAACCAGGTCTTGTTCTGACTCTTAACTGTTTGCAATCGAATTAATATTTTTAGCATAAGCGCGGTATTTTGGGAAAGAACAACGGCTTCTCCACTGTACTACTCAGTGCATGTATATTATAGCCAATCATCTTTGATCAGGTGCATTGACTTCTTTCTTTTACAATCCACCATTCGACATGCTGACTTAACTCTCACCGGGAATTCAGGTTTTGTCTATTTAGGATTTTCTGTCAATGCATTGCAATATTTACTGAGTAACTTGACATACCCTGGTCAGAGGGACATTTTGGTCTTCCCTGTTGCACAGGAATCTTTATAGGTTAACGCACACGCAAAGGACGCATGGTATGCATGACTATGGTTTAAAAGGGTTTTAAAAGCCTTAATCCTGGATTTTGTGAGCAAGATAAGAGCATGCCACATGCGGCATACAGACAATTATTTTCCAAACTAATGGGTGTTTGCCTAATAACCTGTTTACATTGCAAACAGTTTGGAGTCAGATCATACACTGAGAACTCGGCTTCTGAACAAATTCCAAACTGTTTGACACTCCGATTTTAATAAAGCGTCAACATTTTGAAGAAACCGTCATTCTCAGCATTTCATTCCATTGCGTTTGCGTTGTATCTATACGAGCATGTTGATAGGGATACACCATCGCAATATCCAGGCATAAATAGGTTAAACAGGAAAGGCTTGTCAAGGGGAAACTATTTACTGTGCTAGATAAGGACACATACGAACTGGTATTCTAGACTGCGTTTCTGACCTTTTCTAAAACATGGCCTCGTTTAAAACTGTCGCAATCTTATCATGCATTGATCCTTTCGCGCCCCATTCACTAGAAACAAAAGTCGTTCACACCGTTTATGGACAGAAAGTTCACAAACCATTACCGGTTTCATGACATACCGTAAGCAAAGAGAGTCCACCAACTCCAACCCGCCGCGCCCTCTTAACCCATTTATGCCCAGTGGACTCTTCCATGTTTATATATTGGATTAGTCCATTTTTACCGAAGGGATGCCTGGTCAAAAATGCATTTTCCTTTTGTTTTATATTGAAATTCCTATCAGCAAACAGTGTAGACTCTGATCAGACGCCGCATCATGCGGCGTCTGATCAGAGTCTACATTGTTTGCCTATGTCACATATATGGGATCGTTGGCACAAATGGGTTAAACAATTTCTTGATTTCGTTCTTAATGAGATTTAATTGCTCAAAGCAATATGGATGTAAGCATAGATCTTTCCTTTGATAATTTCATTCTTCTTTAAGCTTCTTAAAGACCTGTGAAATGCGTCGTACATGAATGAAGTTCAATTGACTACGTTCCAACCTTTCTACTGTCAAACAAAGGTCATGGAACTTCATACTGGGTATGAACAGTCCCCTGGTAAACACTGTCCTAGTCCATTCTTTTCAATGAACACTAAATGCACGATTAATTCGTTAACCGTTTTGCATGTCGTTCAAGACTTGATTGGTTATTACAAACTGTTTGATATCATATCTAGGTCTTATTTGTATGACAATCGTTTGAAGAATACATCAATTAAAACATGCACAAATTAAATTTGACAAAGATTGGAGGCGACAAGTTGAAAGCAGACTATAAAACTACAGGTGAAGGTTAAAAAATGTAACACACTTCATAGTGACCCCTTTTAGTATAAAATGTAAACAAATTGAACGTAACGATCAACATCCGGTCACATGACCTAGACATAGAACTGTCCCAGTGACTGAATTATGCTGAATTATTGCGACATTTTTTTATCACCCGCCAAAATGTCAAGGTCTGAATTGTTTACACTTTTGTAACAACGGCGGAAATCCTTTAACACTCATCTGAAGTGCTCTACTTCACTCACAAAACGGTTTTGATCAAGATCAAACGTCGAGTAACTTGGCGCCTGATCCACAGGTATTTGACACATAGATTTAGATCTATTACCATATTTGTTTTTTTTTACTAGTCTTCTATTATTCTACAAGGTATACAACGGAATCCAACTGGTAGTCTTAACTATCGACTTAAACTTATGCTAAAATAGACTAGATCGCCGACATTCTCTTGTGGAACCCTCGGGAAATGATTAATTTATCAATATCTACTTTTTATTTCATCAAATTCCGCCAAATAACGCCACAGTACACGCGCATTTATAACGAAAATGTGCACCAAAAAGTACCTATAATAGAAGTCTAGTAAAAAAACAAATATTTTTTTTTGGTATTAGGACTAGATCAATGTGTAAAGTACCTGTGGTCTGATCAGTCCGATTCACACCGTTTGATACGATATTCCGTCATTTTGATTTAGGTACAGTCGAACTTCGTTATCGCGAATTCTCTTTATTCGAACTAACCGATATTTGGACATTTGAGTTACATTATTTCATGTTTGGTTAAAGACATTTCCTGACGATCTTTTGGTCATAACACCTTGCCAGGCAATTTCCTTGCAAAGAGCATGGGTCTTGTGGACATACCGTTAGCAAAGAACCATTGAAGCTTCTCGTGTGAGACTCTACCTATATATTGGATAGTTGGGTTAGAAATAACCATTGAAATTCACTAGAGCATGAGTATAATCTGGACCTCACCAGGTAAACTGAGATTGTGCTGCACGTGATTTGCACATGATTTGACAGTTACACTGACACTTCCAGAACAATGGACTGGTGGTCCCTCAATGGATTGAGGAAAAGTCTTTAAGTCTAACATACTCGTAGTTCAAAGTTGAAACGTGGCTAAGTTCGACTGCAAATGCTGCTGCCATGCAGCCGACAATTCGCTCAAGAATTCGATCATTCAAGATGAAATTGAGTAAAAACTCATTTACCCTTTCTCAACCAGAGCCGATTGCAGTTACATTTGCAAATAACTTTCGCCCAAAGCAAACCCATCACATTCATACTCTTCGATACACTGATCGGGCAATTTGTTAATTTATACATTAAATCTATAATCTTACTCTTTGTGCAGATGACAGTAGTAGTGCAGAAATGAAAGTGAATGGATCTACTCTGTCACATACATATGCGACAACGTCTGTTTTTGCAAACAATTCGGATACTGATCAGACGCCGAGTAA
Source organism: Gari tellinella (assembly GCA_922989275.2). Lineage (NCBI taxonomy): Eukaryota > Metazoa > Mollusca > Bivalvia > Cardiida > Psammobiidae > Gari > Gari tellinella. The sequence goes on along the minus strand of OV277860.1, from coordinate 63,406,395 downwards.
CTCGGCGTCTGATCAGGATCCTAACTGTTTGACACTAGTCAATACATTTCCTGAGACATACTGCGTTTATCTAACTCTGAAATGAAAGTGAAGGTCAAAGGGATTATCTCCTTCACTACCATGTCGCCATCAACTGTCGTCTACTTTGATTTATCGAATCTTAAATTAGCTATATTGACTTTAGAAATATTGCAATGACTGGCAAACAGTTGGATCATGATTAAACGCCGTGTCATGCGGCGATTGGTCAGGTTCCATACTGTTTGCAAATAACTAATGTACTCGGGGTAAATCATTGCAAGGGTTGCATCAGTCGATGAAATATTGCTACTAAAATGTTAACTCATTGAGCCCTAGTGACGCATATATGCGTCCTTTACCAGATGTGTACCTGTGAATAGTAGACTTGTCGTATGCAAACAGTGAAGTCCCTGATCAGAGGGCTCCTGAAGGAGCCCTCTGATCAGGGACTTTACTGTTTGTCATTTTGCAATTTATTACAAAAACAACCCTAAATAGTCTAAAATGGACCAGCCTTTATTGCAAACTGGAATTGTCCATTGGAAGTTTCAGGGGATAATGAGTTAACTCATTCATCCCCTGAACATTCAAATGGACAAGTTCAGTTTCCAATGCAGTCTAATCCAGTTTTGACTAATTGTTAACTTCACATTGTTTTGCGAAATGATAAACAGTACTCTCTGATCTGGATGTACACATTTTGTAAAGGACACACGTACTCTTCAGAAAGTTTACAAATAACGCATATTCATGTCACTAGCTATTATGTTAAAGCATGCGATTGTTTTGGCAAATAACAGGGTTTAATCACCACTTGATAACGACCCTTGTTAAGTATTATTTATGACATTGGCAACCGAGATAAATCTTTAGATTGCTGCAAATACAGACAACAAGGTGGCATTTTTATGGTAGACTAAAGACACGATATTTGCGTAAAGTAAAACCGTCTATTACGACCACTACTTCAGGTTAATAATTTGGTGTTTAAGGTAAGTTACTGAATACAACAGTGTTAAGAATAATTTAGAAAAGTCATGTATGACCTTTCTGATTCTTTTTAATATTGCTTTAATCAATATAACCTTTATTTAATACAACCAGTTAATAATCGTTTTACTGGTCATAATGTAGAGGGTTTACTATACATGTATGCTATTTACAAATGCTCAATATTGGTTACCAAGTTTGGGTTATCAGAACTAGTGTTGTTATGGCTGGTAAGGCAGACTCGTTAATCATTCGCCTTTGGCATGGTTTCCCCCGACAAAGGAGGCACTTATCATGAGTCTGTCTCATAAAAGCCGGAAAGGGAAAGTTTTGACGGTGGGGTTTGTTTATATATCATGTCGGTTATAATGATAAGCGATACAGTAATACAGTGGAGAATCTGTTATTCTTTCCCAATAAACGCGTTTACGCTAAAACTATTATTTGCAGTGCAAACAGTTTGGAGCCAGATCAGACGCCGGGTAACCCGGCGTCTGATCAGGCTCCAAACTGTTTGCCACCAAGATAAACAAGAATTATCAGAATTGTCCATAAGTTGTTCTTTTCTACGTTTTAGTGCTTTGCGTTTGCGTACGTTTGCGTTTAAACGGGAAAGAATAACAGATTCTCCACTGTACCCTTTCACTCTCAGTGACGCTTAATAGCGCGTTTGCAAACACTTGCGGCGTCTGATCAGGATACTGCCTTTTTTAAACTTTGAAACGACATTGCAAACAACAAAATTGAAGCAGACGGCAATGAAACGATGAAGGGGTAAAACTCTCCGGAATAATTTGATCATGGAAGGATTAACGTACCATTCAACAAAATGTGACATTCAACAGCTTAATACATTACAAAGGGAATATAGAAATCTCAATTTAGAGTTTCTTTATTTTTTGGTTCTGCTTTGTGTGCAATTTGGTTTTGAATTAATTCGTTATTTCAGAAGCATTCTGTCTATCTCAGGAATGTTTAATACCTTCAACCATTTCACTCTCGATGATATCATAAAGAGCATTTGGAAACAGTTTTCATCCTGATCAGGATTAAAAGTGTTTGCTATTTGATTTAAATTACATCGGTTATACTGCGTTAAATCTAACTTTAAAACGATAATGCACACAACAATATTGAAGCAGACTACAATATGGCAGTGAAGGGGTAAAAAACTCAGGATAAATGTGATTTTAGAAAGGGTTGCCCTTTTCTAAGCCATAGGTCGCCTTGATAAAGTCAACTTTGCGAGCAAATTAGGGTCAAAACTCTCAGTTATAATTTATGACCCCTTAAGAGACTCCGTGTACTTATGAGTTTAAGGAAATGCTGTTTTGTTTGGACTGTGAAAGAACATGATAAACCACAAAGATAACCGAATTTAATCTTGAATGAAACTATTATGAAAACCTTCACATTGACATGTTCTAAAGGTAGAAACCGAGCCCATTTGTCACATTTTATATAACTTCTCGATAGCGATGCATTGGCCATGTAAATGACGTTATATACGAAGGTCCTTTAACTCTTTCCTCCCTGAAACTTTAAATAGACAATTCCAGTTTCCATTTTAGTCTAGTCCATTTTAGACTTTTAAGGGTTGTTTTTGTCAATGTTAGGCATTATGACAAACAGTGAAGACCCTGATCAGAGGGCTCCTTTCGGAGCCCTCTGATCTGGGTCTTCACTGTTTGCATAGGAAATGTGTTCTATTCACATATACACTGTTTGAAAACCACGCCTATATGCGAGACTAGGGTTCAAAGAGTTAAACAGTAGTGTTACTTTGGCATTTAAAATAAATCTACTATGTACCATTTTCATATCAGATACATCATTTAAAAGGTCTATTTTCTCTGGATTTGAAACTCTATCAGATGTGTCGTATTTAAAACGATTTGGATTGATTGGTATTACACTGCACATAAACGGCACCGAAACCATGTATGCATATCTACAGTTTACAGTCTTTAAATAAACAACTTAATTATTGCGAAATGTAAAATATGTACGTTTGTACATTTATGTATCAAAACTATGCAATATTCTATATGAAATTGAAAAATTACTTATTCGTAACAAGTTGATATAATCATTAATCACTTTTAAGATATTTCTATACGAAGAGAAGTCAAAACACATTAGTTTATTGATAAAAAGTTTTATAATTAAGTGTTTTGTACATTAGGACAATGCCATTAGTTTAAAACAAGTTTAAAAACTGTATGCACTTTCCACACTTCTTAGCCATATTATATGAAAATATTATTAAGCTCCGTAGCAATATGGCCAGTGCCTATGGCTGACCCACATTATTGCCTATTTTGCACATTGAAGAGAAATGTTTGGTCCGCGGCCTTATACAGTGGAGAATATTGTTACTATTTCCCGCTGAAACGAAGCTAAACCGCAAGGCAATAAAATATAGAAAATTCCAGCTTTTGGCAATGCACATGGTGACAAACAGTTTGGAGCCTGATCAGACACCGGGTTACCAAGCGTCTGTGCTTGCACCAAATTGTTTGCAATAGAAGCTGTTGGTTTAGCATGGACGCGTTTATTGGGAAAGAATAATGTCTTCTCCGCGAAACATGCATGAATGTAGCAGCTCTTTTACCCTTTCACTCTCGATATTTTCGTGAGATGTTTTACCTCTTCACCGTTTCATTGTCGCCTGCTTCAATTTTTTTTGTCTGCAATGTCGTTTCAAAGTTAAAAAAAAATAAGAAAGTATGACTGAAAACATTTGAAAACGAGTGTCAAACAGTTTGGATCCTGATCAGACGCCGCATTACGCGGCGTCTGATCAGGATCCAAAATGTTTGCAAACACGCTTTAAAGCGTCATTCAGAACGAAAGCGTTGATTAATCTGTCTGAGGAGAGTGTTATGTGTCTTAATTCAGTGACCTTTTAAACGTCCAACTATTTGACCGTAACCCAGATTCATGTGACCTTAAGCACAGTGTCTGTTAAAGAGGACAGTGGTAGTCAGGATCTCCACATTTTGCTCTTTCATATGAATTGTATTGCTTTATGGACGAATATCATAGCATCTTAAGATCACAATTGTTGATCTATAACAAAACTGTCAAGCATAGCAAGCTTACATGGAGAGTTCATTGCAATATTCATGCATAAATAGATCCAATATTAAAACAGCATGAAGTAGGTCAGTAATGCGATATTGGTATACAACATAAATCTAAATCTGCTGTATGTATCTGCAGTGTTTGTTTACTTTAGCACACTGCTCTCGATACAGTTGATGATCAATTATGAGTTTGGATAATTTCCACTTTCGTTCCAACTTACGCTTTAAATGTTTAGCATCGTGAAGTTCCTGGGTGTACCATGGACATGATGGCCTGAGAGTTATGGTCTTAGTTTTCAATGGTGCATGCTCATTGATCAGAGTTTTAAGTTCGTGTGTATAAACACTGACAGTTTCGTCAATATCTGTCATTTGCAGAATTTCTTTCATTGAATCTGAGTTGAGGATATCTCTTTTAAACGATTCAACATTAATATCCCTAAGCCTTCGAAATGAAACAGTTTTTCTGATGGATGAAGGTTTTTCTACCTTTGCGCTGAAAGACAGAGAGAAATGGTCTCGAGAGAGTTTGCCACTACTGTCAGATAGTCCAGGGTCAGTGACTTCGATATTTGACACACAGTCTTCATTTTCTCTTGTAATAACAACATCAAGAGTGTGTCCCCCCTACATGAGTAGCTTCTTTGACATGTTGTTCAAAACCAAATGATTCAGTTGTACTGACGAAACTGAGAGTGTACATATCGTTTGAGATATCAAGATGAAGGTTTAAATCCCCTACAAAGATGACCTGTTTATCAGTGGTTGCAAATTTCGATAAGAAAATATGCCATTCCTTATCAATAAAGACTGTAGTTTTAGACCGTTTGCAGTGTAGGGAGGGGGTCTATAGACGACTGCTAGACGCACTGTGGAATCTTTGATGCTAAATGTACAGTCGATGTGCTCAAAAGCTGAAAAATCATTATCTCTTGTAGAAGAAAGAATTTTGATATCAATGGATGCCTTATATATGAGCCCCACCCCACCACCACTGCCTCCACTACAGCGAGGAACATGTTTGATCTTATAGCTGTCAGGAACCAGTTCACCTAAGCATGGTTTATCTGCAGCACTACCAAGCCAGGTCTCAGTGACGGCCATTACATCAATATCATTTGAAATTATATAGTCATGCATAGCCAAAGCTTTATTTTTTACTGATCTGGGGTTTAAACTGCAGATTTTAATTTGCTTCTGGGGTTTGGTGGGCATGGGTTGTTCGTACTTAACATGAATGAGATTTTGTGTTTTTGCTTGAGGAGGTTCAACTGAGATTTCAAGTTTACCATTTGTTTGACAAGTACTGGAAACAACTTCTATTGACTCCGATAATTGTCTCACAAGTTCATGATGAATGCCATCATTTGTATCCCAAATGCGTTTCAGTTTGGATTTACCCCCTTTTGTGCCCCTATACTTTGCTAATCCAAATTGCCCAAAGTCATAAAGACCTAGCTCTCTCAATCTAGATAATAAAAGGGGATCAGGTTTAAAATAAGGTGATAATTGACTTGCGACCATAGAAAGATACGTCCGTGTGTAACGTAGCTGTTTTGATGAGTTTCGTTCAAGGTCAGGGCTGCCTTGGGCCAAACACATGTTGGATTAAATATCAAATAATTCCAGTGTAGCACTTGATATTCCACAAATACGATTGATTAAATCCACAATATCTTTTAAATCTCACTATAAAATCACATTAATCACACCATTCTCTTTAAAATAATTTCATTTACAACACTGTCAAGTTTCAGAAGTTTATGTAAAGTAATTCCACTTTGAATATTGATAACAGTTAGAGCTGAGAAAAATGCAGCCAGTCACACCCGGCGCATAAAATATGATTCAGATTCACTATGCATTTTTACATCACATGGTTTAAGGAATTTCATTTATAAAACGCGTGAGGAGCAAATTGAACGGCTGATCGAATGCCGCGCATGCAGTGCATTATCGCGGAAGAAAAAACGATTCTCGGTATTCTTTGTTTTTATATTGTTGATTCCGAGTCGTGTTAGAATACCCGGTATTTTGAAACCCGTGTTGGAACAACAATTGACACGGGGCCTTAACATTACTTGGCACAATCGTTTCCAAAACAGCATTTTAACGTTACTTTTTGTTGATATACTGATATATTTGATAAACAACAATGGGAATTGGTGCAATTAATTAAGTTTTCAAAGTCAGACTTAATCATAATTAAAAGTCCTATTATTGACCACATGTAATAACTTACAGCACAAAGTATGCGTTATATAAATAGTTTTGGTTCTCTTACTTTCCCTACCTCTATTATTTAGGAAAGAAAACATATTTGGCTAGTTAAGTGTTTTTTCAGTATAACAATGTATTAAATAAGCGATAATTATGCTGGTTTGTTTTGCTTGTTGTTAAAATGAAGGTGCAGTAAAGTTAAGACAAACAACGTAAATTAAAACAGGATTTATTTGCAAATTGATTATTTTGTTGAAAAGCGATACTCAAAAAATATATAAAACAAGAACACAAATTTCGAATAAGGTAAAAAAAACACAATAGCACCGTACAATGTAAATTATGAACCTAGTTCTGATTTTGTTGAAATCACTTTTAAAATACACACACAAACAGACACACATATACAGAGAATTAAGAAAAGCTCATGAACAAAATTATTAATTATGTGTTGAAAAGCAATTAATCTGCAGCAAAGTATCAATAAATTGTGTTGCTAAGTAGATATACAGTAAATTATGAAAAGCACGTGGACAAAATGAGTGATGTTGTTGAAAAGCATGCTTCTAAATAGATTTCTACATGTAATAATAACATAAAGACAATTATGATATCTTCCACACTCACACATGCGCATTTACTGCCTTGACCTGGGTACGCCGATTATTTAATGATAGTTTGGGATATTGACCAGACTCCACTTAATAGGGCGTATGATCAGGATCCAAACTATTTGACACTTTTTACGAAATTAATTTAGTCAAGTAATTTAAGATTTAAACTTTATAAATAAAAGCAGCCGACAAGTGTTCAAGCAGATGACTTCGTGGAAGTGAAGGGATTTAATGCAAAACCTAAGTCGCATAAACATGCATTATATTTTGCAATATGTAATAGAGATTATTCATACATATACATGTATATTATTCGTTCTTATTTAGCAGATACTCAATACTACAGGGGCACATATATGCGTTTATCATTGCGTGGATTTCTGGTAGTTCTCATGGGCTTAAACGGAAAGTTCTTTCCATGTACCATAATTTATGTATTTAGCAGAAGGATTAAAGGGCTAAAGAATTAAATGTTTTATCTTTTTATCAGGTGCGATGCTGATGGCAATGTTCATCCGTGGATTAGACGCCGAAGAGACTACATATTTGACCAAGGCAATGACCCGGTCCGGTGATGTTTTAACGTGGCCCAAAGAGTGGGCTGGTTCCGTGCTTGACAAACATAGTACAGGGGGAGTGGGAGACAAAGTCAGTCTCGTTCTCGCACCAGTCTTGGCTGCTTGTGGATTCAAGGTAAGCTGATGCACATATAGCGGGGGAAATGTTGTTCTTTCCTACCAAATGCGTTTGAATCCATAAACGTTCAGGAGCAGACAATTTTCAATTCTGTTTTGTGACTCTGTAATAATATCGGCTCTAAATGGCCATCTTGTGTCGATAGGCCGTAAACCCCCATTCGTTCATCAATGCATTACCGTAAACAAGAAACCAAGCAATAATTATATATGACAAAAACACAGCTAGAGTCATTTATACCCGAACAAAAATGTGTGCGTGTTTTTTTAATTTTAAAACAATTGACTGTATCAAACAAAATTAAACAAAACATTCCAAATCCGTTAAAGTATTTAAGAAAATACCAAAAGTGACATCAAAAATATTGACGGATTACGTAATCACTTGGCTTTTTAGAGAAAAGATAAAATGTCCCTTTTCTATCAAATAAATATATTTGTATTATCATTAAATGTTTTTTGGTTTAAGACATCATGTTTACTTGAAATATCATGGTCGAATGAGCGTTCATACAAAGAATATCGTACAAGTGAATAAAAATAGGTGAACAGTGTGCATATAAGCCAGGACAATTAAAACACCAAGACATCTGTCTTGTTTATAAGGTTAACAAAATATTTCTTAGCGTGGTACTTGCCTTTGAACTTTATGAACTAAACAAGGTAAGATTCATTACACTGCCAACTGTTTAGAAACATTCAACGAAAAGCCTCAAAATTACGCCTTTTCCCTGCGTTATATAGGATTTTCGGGAAATCCCTGATTTTTTAGGATTTCACGTATTCCCTGATGCCACGTACTCTCTGTAACAAATATATATAACTGCCATGTAATTGGTAAAATGTCCGCTTGTGGTATTAAATCTACACTGGTACCATAATAGGCGGCAAGTCTTTGAAGGTTTTGGAGCTTTCTTAAACCGGTGATTTCGTAAAGCAGGACAACGATAAAACTTAAATATGGCGTCTTGTGCGCTGCATTTAACTCCCACGTGTACCAAATGTTAACTTATAAACTTTTGAAGGGCGCTAACTACGAGGTTGATTATATAAAACATTCATTTGAAGAGACCATTCATTATATATCAGAATTTTGTTCTCCCCTCGATGAAAACTAGGTTGTTATACTGTTATTGTCGATACCTATTAACCCCTTCTATGCCTTACCCCGAGTGTGCTAATTATTGCAAACAGTTTAAATCATGATCAGGCGCCATGTAATGCAGCGTCTGATCAAGATCCAAACTGTTTGACACGCATTTCAATATATTTCTAAGTAAAAATTCATAAAATCTTTATTAATGAAATAAAAACAGACGATGTTTGTTTAAAATAGATGACGTCACGGAAGTAATCATGTTAAAACTTTAGCTCGATATGCATTTGTCGTTATCAGTGATTATTCTGCATTTTGTCCGAGAAAATAGCAGCATGTCAAACAGCATCAGGGCTCCAGATAAGGGGGAGTAAACCAAACAAATCATTCATTTACCCTCTTATTTCAGCACCAAATCCTATGGTGTGACTACTAGTAGTGACACCATAGGGTTTTAAGCACAAATAAAGATTTTATTTTTTTGAATACCCCCTTATCTGGAGCCCTGCAGCATGCAGATGGACAAAATATACCGGTAGTTTGATTGAAATATAAGGTCCTATGCCCAACATTCCACAACCATACAACGTATATTTCAATACATGATCAGCGGCATGCAGTATGCTATGTTAAACATTAGAAAATATTCGGAATAAGAGGTAAACTGCTTCTCACTTGGGCTCAAATTGTTTGCAGTTGTCGCTATAACAAATGTAGTTGAATAAAAAGTTTGTAATTCGACTAAATTGTTTTCTTGTCTAGGTACCAATGGTTTCCGGTAGAGGCCTGGGCCACACTGGGGGAACTTTGGACAAGCTGGAATCAATCCCTGGCTTCAATGTTAACTTCTCGCATGAGCAAATGTTACGAGTCTTAGAAAAGGTCGGATGTTGCATTGTTGGTCAAACTAGCAACCTCGTTCCTGCTGATAAAATAATGTATGCAACACGTGACGTCACAGCAACGACAGACAACATCGGACTGATAACATGTTTGTATTCTTTTTAATTTTGCCTTAAAAAATAGAGGATCTTACATGAGTTATCATTATTTATCATTTTTAATAAACGAGTTGACTTAAATAATATGACGCGAACCTTGGCGAGTGTTATACTAGTTTTAGGCAACGAGTTAATTAAAACTGATAAGTAATGAGCACGAATGTGAGATTTTATTTGTCACACAACCTTAAATCAATCGAAACCGTAGTTTGCAGTATTTCTGCTATATAGATTTTGGACTTGACCTTGATTACAGTCATTACAAATGACGTCAGTTGGTGGCCCGCTACATGCAGCGCATGTGGATGAAAAGGTTAGACCGGAGTCCAAAAGACGATATTCTACTTGTGAATTACAATATTTATATAATGGCTTTATTCCACTCCCAGACCGCAATTTATTTGATGATAATATTATCTGCATCACTATATCATGTAGGGTATGAATATAGGTGTATGAATAGGTGAGAGGAAGTTCGTGTATCGTGTGCCAAAATATGATGATAGTAACCTCTACATTGATATTTAACTTTCTTGTTAAACACTTTCAGAACATCTATACAAAATAAATCTAGCATAAAGCTAATAATAAATTAAAGGTGTTAAAGGTGATTGTAGAGTGCAAAATTAAGTCACTGTGACATTTACCTTGACCCTTTAAAATCGGCTTGTCGAATGGTTTTCGTAGCTTGTCGCCCGCACTTTTAACATACGATACTGAATATTGGTGTGCCTGCGGGTATGTTAAAATAGTGCTCACTATGACCGTTTACTTGACATTCGACTTTAATAACTAAATAGTTGGTCTCTAGAACATTCTTTCGCAAAGGTTGAGAAATATTTAAGACACTGAGTCATCCACCAGAAATAGGTCACTGTATAGTGAGAGCAACAAAAATATAACAAATCGGATTTGAAGCACACTTTTGCATATGATTAATACTGCATGTTTTTCACTAAGCTGTTATGATTTATATCGATAAGTTACTACAATGATATGCGTTTATAACTAGATTATTGTGACCTATTGCTTGACCTACATAATGGAAGAGTTTGGTTGTCCGGCTGGCTTTCAGAATAAATACTCAAGACTTGCTTTGCTTTCAGTAATATACTTTTGTTTGTTTGTAGGAGTTTAGAAGGTGGCGAGTCATATGGCATAAGTAGTTTATTGTGATAAGTATTTACCTTCACATATGACCCACCCTTACAAGTCTTGAACACCTCTATTACTACCTTGAATGTGGCTATAAACAATGCCCCATTGATACATGTTGGGATTTCTTCTGCAGCTTCAATAATCTCGAAGAAAGTAGCAGAATCTCTAGATGCCCTTGTACTTGACGTGAAGTGTGGCAGTGGAGCATTTTTGAAAAATGAAAACGATGCTAGAGAGCTGGCGGCAAGAATGGTAAAATACTTATCACACTAAAATAAATCTAAAGCGCAAAGTAATAACATGAAAAACACTCCTGACTTATTTATTTTTGAAAATGTTTGTGGATTTATTGATACGTAGCAGACTAGTGATCTCAGGTTTTATTGGAAATTAATTAACAGAATAACGCGTAAATCAGGAAACTCGTCAACAATTCCCCCTATTTTGGATCTCAATTCTGGATGACTAAAAAAAGAAGATACGAGGGACGTTCAATTAATTGTGTCACTCTAGCGTTTTTCTTTTCTACTAATAACACGAGTGTGTTGGAACTTTGTCTGCTACACAATTAAATTATTGTACATATTCACAGAAAATATTGTTTGAATCCATCGAGCAATTTAGAAATTATTGAATATTTAAGTCCGTACATTCATAGATACTGGCTATTGTAGTGTATTTAATAGACGTACGGTGAAAACCGGCTTACAGTAAAGGTTGAATAATTTTGAAGATGTCGATTTCATAGATATACTTTTAACTTTATTTGATAAATGTAATATTTGCAGTGTCATGAATGTCATTTTCCGATCAAAACAATCAATTTAAAGATTACTAATTTTACTTGAGGCAAACCACTATTCAATTTGGCGGATGTCCAAGTTAAAGCTGCTGCTGTTGGTGATCTACTGAAACAGCACGCTAGATATGCATTTAAAAAAATTACTGATGGTGTTGGTAAAATATCGGGTTCAGATCATAACCTTTTGATACCAGGGTGTAAATTTATAATGTGTTTTGTTTTGGGGACCCCTAATCTTTTCATTGAGAATAATAATACATATCTCTGAAAAACGTTACAAAATCCTTGTCCAAAAGCAGAAATATAAACAAATAACCATTTTCTGAGCTGTCGTAAAGTGTTTCATAATCATAAGCAACAAATACTAATACTTTTATTGCTAAATGATAAGTAAAGACAAATTTAGATGGGTTATTGCGAAATACTAAAATGCGCGGGAAAAAGTTTTAAATGCAATTACGTTCTAAATCCGATCACTTATTACTTAAATTAAAAAATAAATCAATCGAACAATTATGAAGAGAGTTTATCAAGCATTTATACTGAAAAAAGACTAATTATCATGTAAACCATAAACCTGAAATCCAAATTTAAAGATATGCCTTATAAATGGAAATGTAGATTTCCCCCATGTGTTTAAAGGTAAATGATTTCCTGGAAAATAAAACGATAATCAAGCTGCCCCGCCTGTTTTTATTCACAGCAGTATATCTCTTGTAATTGATTTTCGTTCCTTTTATCGAAGAGAGACAACTTTTTATGATAAGTAATCTCTTAATGTAAGCAGGTCCGTGCCGATTGACAGTGTCTGTAGGGTGTACCTACACTGTTATTTTTCTGCATTTTAAATTCACATTTAAGTACAAAAATAATATATTTCTATCGAACAGGCTTGTATCTAAAGGTTGGATAGAACGAATTATGCATGGATCTCATATTGCGTCTATACGGACCCCAGTGACATAATTAAATGACGCCCCTCGTATCTTAAATAAATACCTTTGTTCGATTTTAAGTATGGGTGAATCAAACATAAATTTACCGGACTTCGTCAATCATACGGAGGCTTCCTTTGAATCTTTAAATATTTTAGAAACAGATGTTTTTGACATGTTAGGAAATCTTAAAGTTATGGAAAGCAACAGACTGTGATGCAATTAGTCATAACTTGTTGAAAGTCATTCGTGATTCTGTTTGTAAACCACTTTCTATTTTGTTTAGCTTATCTGTTAAGTCTGTAACATTCCTAAAATATATGGAAAAAACAATAGTTTTACCTCTTTTTGAAAAGGGAGATAAACAACAAAGTGTCCAATTGTAGACCAGTCTCTCTACTGCCAATTTTTATTTGCCAATGTTATAGATAAAATGATAGATGTTCATAGTAGAAGGTTAAGGAATATCTGACTACCAATTTTTTGTCCTTACCTATTATTTGTGTATGATCACAAACACGACAAATAAACGCCCTGACGCATCATTGTGAGTGTGAGCCTTACAGTACAGTAAAATCTCTCTTTTAGGAACCCTAAAATATGTTAGTTATCAGATGTTTGAGGTAGGTGACTGCTTAAAGTAAGGGGAACGTAAAACGTAAATCTCCTGCCTTACGTTCGTCACATGTCTTTTATGCATTCAATCAGCGTTCTTTTTTTTAGTTTTTGTAGTATAAAGGTATTATTGTATTTTGAATTTTGTCAAAACCACAAAAAGCACAACAGTAACATATTTATCGATATCATACCGATTTCTCCAAAAAGATCATCTTCACTTATTCTGTTTTGATAAATCTCATTTTAAAACGATTAATTTCTATATTGTTAATTGTTTTAAAGAACGAATCCGATCAACGTAAACGGCTTAAAATAAGTGGCATAACTATTGGTGACGTCATGTTCTTCAGGTAAAGGCTGGCAATGGTTCTGGTGTGAAAACAGTGGCTCTGCTCACTGATATGGACTCTCCCTTGGGAAAAAAAGTCGGCAACGCCCTCGAAGTGATAGAATCAATCCACTGTCTCCATAATAACGGACCTGCTGACCTTATGGACCTTGTTATCCGTCTAGGTATGAGCTAAAATATCAATATTTAGATATATTGATGAGTTTTTAGCTCACCTGGCACAAAGTGCGAATGTGAGCTATTTTGATCGTGCTGTGTCCGTCGTCCGTCGTCGTCCGTCCGTCCGTTCGTTCGTTCGTTCGTTCGTCCGTCGTCAACAATTTCTTTAAACGACATCTCCTCCTAAACTACTGTAAGGATCTTTACCAAACTTGGCAGGAATGATCCTTATATTGTTCTCTTTGAAAAATGTTCAAAAAGTTTCGATCCGTTGCATATCTAGGTCACAGGAGCTAAAAAAAGATCGTTTCAATAAAAACTTAAAAAATCTTCTTGTCTGAAACCACAATACCCTAAGCTTAGATATTTGCCACAAAGCATCATCTATAGGTCCTCTATCAAAGTTGTTCAAATTATGTCCCTGGGGTAAAAAATGACGCCGCCCCAGGGGTCACAAATTTACACAGAGTTATATAGTGAAATTTTCAAACATCTTCCTCTCTGAAACTTATATGGCCAGAGCTTTGATATTTGGTGTGGTGACATTTCTAGAGGACTTTTACCAATATTGTTCAAACTGTTCCGGTCCGTTGCATACCGAGGTCACAGGAGCTAAAAATAGATTTTTTTTTCAATAAAAACTTAAAAAATCTTCTTGTCTGAAACCACAGTACCCTGAGCTTAAATATTTGGCACAACGCATCATCTACATGTCCTCTATCAAAGTTGTTCAAATTATGTCCCTGGGGTCACAATGATCTCGCCCTAAGGGGTCACAAATTTACATAGAGTTATATAGTGAAATTTTCAAACATCTTCTTCTCTGAAACTAATATGGCCAGAGCTTTGATATTTGGCATGGTGACACTTCTAGAGGACCTTTACCTTGTTCAAACTGTCCCGGTCCATTGCATATATAGGTCACAGGAGCTAAAAATAGATTTTTTTCAATAAAAACTTTAAAAATCTTCTTGTCTGAAACCACAGTACCCTGAGCTTAGATATTTGGCACAAAGCCTCGTCTACAGGACTGGTCCTCTATCAAAGTTGTTCAAATATGTCCCTGGGGTCAAAAATGACTTCGCCCAAGTGGTCACAAATTTACAAAGCGTTATATAGTGAAATCTTCAAACATCTTCTTCTCTGAAACTAAAATTGCCAGAGCTTTGATATTTGGCATGGTGACACTTCTGGAGAACTTTTACAAATATTGTTCAAACTGTCCCGGTCCATTGCATATCTAGGTCACAGGAGCTAAAAATAAATTTATTTTCAATTGAAACTAAAATCTTTTTGTCTGCATCATAATGAAGCCACAGTACCATGAGCTTAGATATTTGACACAAACCATCAACTGCAGGTCCTCTATCAAGATTGTTTAAATTATGTCCCTGGGTCAAAAATGACACTGCCCCGTGGGTGACAAATTTACTATTAGAGTTATATAGTGAAATCTTCAAACAGTTTCTACTCTGAAACTAATATGGCTAGAGCTTTGATATTTGGCATGGTGTCACTTTTAGAGAACCTTTACCAATATTGTTCAAATTGTTCCGGTCCGTTGCATATCTAGGTCACAGGAGCTAGAAATAGATTCTTTCAATGAATCCTTCAAAAAAAATCTCGTCATACACTACAGTACCCTGAGCTTAGAATTTTGGCACACAGCATCATCTGTTCAGCTTTCCAAAATATTTTGCATTTACATCAACTGTTCCAGGTGAGCGATTTAGGGCCGTATACGGCTCTTGTTTATGACTCTGAGCTAGATTTCTTTACCTGTATTTTTCGACGGTGTCGCAACTTCTTCGCCAGCACGTAGGCAAGTCATGTGAGATGAAGAGGAATGTTGTGTACACTGGAAGAGGGCCCAGACCCTCGTCCATATTCAAAAATGGGCGCCGCTGTTTGACCTCAATTGCCTCCTCGACTTTCCTTTTAATAGTCCACTTTCTGATGCCAAGACTTCGGCATTCTCTGATGGTGTCATTTACTATCTACACTGTGAAAATTGCAATGAAGATTTTATAGGGGAACAGCCAGAACCCTGGGTACTAATCTCAAAGAATATGCGACTAGAAACAATTAAGCTATTCATGAACATTATGAAAACACGGGACGTTCTATCAAACCTGAGAACGCCAAAGTCTTGACATTAGAAAGCAGACTCATTCAAAGGAAGGGAAAGTCAAGGAGGCGACTGAGATTGAACATTCGTGCTTATTGCTAATCAGTTTTATTAAACTCGTTTACTAAAATAAATATAACGCTCACCAATGCTCGAGCCATATTATTTTAGTTAAGTCGTGTTTAAAAAATGAGAATTAATTGCGTTCATGTAAGATTCTCTGTATAAATGTTAAAAATGTCAACAGTTCTGTATTTATTCGTCGTGGCTTCATTCATTTTAGCCCAGAGCTCTACACATACGATTACATTAGAAACGTCATTTGTTTATATTTCATACTTTTACAATAGTATTGTTAAAATTGATTTTGCTGGTGGTTAATAATTTACTGTATTACATAACATGCGTCGCGATCGTTGAATTACTACCGTTGCATATATTTCGTTTCTAACTAATGGTATAACTTTATGCAAATGAGGTTTTCGACGACGTCGTGTACTGATTACGTCATTACAGTGCTTTCAATATCCTATGTCATTACTCCTTCATGTAGATAGAGTTTTTGTTTAATCAATATTTTTGTGTACCTGAAACTGTTTATTAATTAAAACTAAAATGACGATGCTAGAACTGTACTGCGTGAAGGGAATTCGTTTGGAACAAAACTTTCCTGTCAATTTATGTCATGGTTAGCTTATAGTATGAGTCATTTATATGATACATAAGGCAGCGACATACAGGTGCCGAAAATAGAAAATACACTAACATAAATTATCTGGATTGTGTTATAAAAGACTATATATTGCAACTGTGTTCATTATTTACTTGATTTATCAAACTCGTCATTTTAGAAAACGATAAAAACTCGGCAAAGCCTCCTGGTTATCGTTTTCTAAAACACTTGATTACTAAATCAATTAAAAATTATTAAACCCTCATGTAATAGCAAATATCTAACGTTAAGTTTCTTTCGGTTTTATGATTTAGGTTGACATAAGGTTGATCATTTTATTTTTCAGGTGGACATCTGTTATTTAATTCCGGTAAGGTAGAAGGCTTACAGGAGGGCTACAGTAAACTAACAGCGACTATTCAAGATGGATCGGCATTGGCGAAGTTTAATGAGATGATGAAGGCCCAAGGTGTCAAGACAGAAATAGCCGACCGGCTATGTGCGAAAGATACAGACCTATTCAGTATTCTGAGCAAAGCCAAATTCACAACAGATGTGAAAGCTACGACAACAGGTATATTTTTAGAGTATCTACTTAAACTGTGGCGCAGTGAAAATACAAAATGACAAGGCTTAATGAAAGTGTGGACGATTTATCAGAAATATAAAAATGGCAAACAAATGATACAGTTTGAGGAATGATTTGATGCTGAATGACTCGTTGTTTGGTGTCGGTGTAATTGTAATAACATAGTTTTATCATGTTACCCCGTGTAATGCCATATTTGATTTTAGTTTAAATAAATCATTAAACATAGCGTCTTCCAAACTGTTAAACATAGACAAAGAAATGACAAATAGTGTAAAGTTACTTTGAACATGTAATACCAGTTTGGTTAAAAGATGCATTCGAATAGACAGTGAAGTTAAAAAAGAAACACCTCTCCTCCTTAGCCGCAGTGCAAATTAGCTATATACATCTGCATTTAAGGCTTATAAACCTTCTGCTGAACATTCTACCTGCAAATTTGTGATCAATACAATTGCCAACAAAACAGTTTGGTGTCAAGATAAGACGCCATGTAACTCAGCGTCTTATTTGGTTTCAAACTGTTTGCCAATATTTTAGCACTGAATATATCTGGATAAAACGATAGGAACTGTTGCAGACAGCAAAATAATTTGTAGTTGACAGTTCCACATAGCGTGGTTGATGTTAACCCTTATCCTGCGGCAATATCGTCTGCTTCGAAATGGTCGTCTGCAAACATTGTTAAATCTAGATTTATACAATTTTTAAGTAAATAATCCTAAAGACGAGTGTCAAACAGTTTGAATCCAGATCAGACGCCGCGTTACGCGGCGTCTGATCTGGATCCAAACTGTTTGGGAAAATCAGTTAAGTCACGACCAGCAGGCAAAGGGTTAAGCAGCTTGATTTCTCTGAATTCATTGAACACTAAATAATGTTGTCGTCTGTAACAATTGTAGTCTGCTACATGTCTAAACTTAAACTTTTCTAAATTTTAATTTTAAACTCTATCAGAGTAACAATTTAGATGATGAAATACTGAATAAAGCAGCATTTAAGCTATATTAGAAGATTTTTACTTAACTAATAACAATTTCGCCGTTAGCGTACACATGGTTAGCATAAGTATCGAACTGCAATTGATAATTGATACGACTATGTACATACTTTCAGGTTTCATACACAAGGTGGAAGCCCTTAAATGTGCGGTTGTTTGTGGCAAACTCGGTGCAGGGAGAAGCAAGGCTGGTGAGTCAATAAACTTCGCCGTTGGCCTTGATCTGCGAGTGCGTGTTGGAGATAAAATTGAGAAAGGTAGGACTTACATTAAGTACTATATTTATGTACTAAGGCAAGTAAAATTTAATTTACGAACTGCATTCATGGATGGCGTAATTTACGATCTGCATTTCTTAGTATTGGAAAGTAGTACTTAATTTTCGATCTGTATTTATGTATACAGTTGTTTATATTTCTTAACAAGCGCGTTTACGGTCCAAACACTAATTGCAATTGCAAACAGTTTCTTTTGTATTTAGCTTGGCTGGTTTGTTGAGTCAGATGAAATTGAATCGTTTTTGAAAAAATATATAAGAAAGTATTTTAGTTCCTAAGAATTGCGTTTATATAACGTCCTGGTGAAATCATAATAACCTCTGCAAATAGGTTTGTTCCTGTTGATCCATAGCATAACGTGTCGCCGCACAAGGATCCAAACAGTTTGACAGTCTGGTCCTGTTCACATTACATTATTATATTGTTCTAGGTGAAACATGGGTGACTGTTCATCACGACACGGAGCTTGATGACGACATGCTTGCCATGTTGGGGAGGGCGATAGATGTGAAGGCAGAAGAGTACAAGGTTCTACACAAAGGTACGCGCGTCATAGATGTTCTGACATGAGTCCAGGGCCTGGAAGATCCCCCATCATGCAAATCCATACTGCCATCTAAGAACAAACATTGCAGACTGTTAAGGATTTGAACGTCCCTGAATGAATCGGACCGTGGATTACATCGGTTCTCTTCATAGAATCATCGGTCACTCTCACCAACTGACATGCTGCCCATGTATACAGCGGTCACTCAAAGCAAAAAAACATAAAATCTTGTATAAAAATGACAGCCTACTGCAGGACAAACGTAATGCAGAAATAGTGTGTAAGTGCGTAATGTACTACTGTAATCCTGCTTTAAGAAGTCATGTCTCTGATAAATTGTCATGAATATTTATTGAGTGGTTGTTATAAATATTCTTAACTTTACATGTAAGAAACAAAGCTCATTATTTCAACCATCATGATGAAAACAGACACGTATTTAAAGTCGGAAATCATTGCTGGGTATGATCTGAATATTTTCTTCTCAATCTTGTTGCTATTATAGATGCCAACATTAAGTCACCGTATGCTTGCGTTGTACAGTGACGTCACTAATATGGCAGCTTAAAAGAAGGTTAATAAAATATGAAAGAAGGTGTCAGAGCAACGTGTTTTTTTTATCTTAACCCTTAGTCCGCCAAATAAATTGTCGTCTGCTATATTTCTCGTCTGCTTCAAGTTTCAAAGTGCTTCAAAGTTGCTCAAAATTGCTGAAAATGTTGTCCGAGTGTCAAACAGCTTGGATCCGTATGAGACGCCGAGTTACTCGGCGTCTCATCCGGATCAAAGCTGTTTGCATATGGAGCTATAGTCGTGAGTGGCAGGCTAAGGGTTAACTTATTTATCATTGACCTTTTTTCAGGAGAATAATTGGTTGATATTTGCCATATTTTGATGTTCATGCTATCGCCAGTTCATGTCATTGCGTTTACCATTTGAAAAGAAGGCAGCTTTAGTTTAGTAACGTGTTGCTTATCATGTATGATGGTTGTTGTTTGTAATTGTAATCAGGGTTTCAGAAAAGAGGTAGTAAACTGAACAAATCCAATATTTTCTCGCTTATTTCAACACTACATCCTATGGTGTTACATTCCATTAGAATCGTCTCCAAGAAACGATTCTATGAGGATTACTATCATAGGGTTTAATACAGAAATAATTATTTTAGTTTTTGAAAGTCCTCCTTTATTTGTTGCCCTGGTAATAACATTGAACACTCTTTTTATTGAAATTCGCATTATTTATGTTTTTGTTGGTGGTGGTCTTTTTGTATGGAAATTTGATAAGCGTATAACAATCTACGTTTAGAATGGAAAAGAAAGATGCAACGCCTGTTAACAGTCAATGTATCACATGACTGAGGAGTCTTGCGACCTCGTCCTGAAATAAGTTTACCTGTATATGTTAAATTCAACAATCCCCGAATGCAAGATAAAAACAAACCAAACCAAATACCCCGAATTCGCCATATTTTAAATAACGGTGCTAAACCAGATTTCAATTTGAAATACGGGTAATATCGAATTTTGCGAGTGGGTGTTATCAACATTAATATTTATTCCAATTAACACTCTCTTAAGTCAGCATTGGTTGCCTTTTTGTTTCTTAATACCAAATGTGTGTGTTTTTTATCAGAGTATTGTTTTACGAATATATTCATTCCGTCAGTTGGCATTATACAACAAAACGATATAACGAACATCCAACACAAAATGTCAAAACTAACTGTTCTAGTGTAGTGCTCTACATGCATTCGCGCCATGTTTGTGTAAGAATATATTTCTCTTTTTTACTGTGAGTTGCCAATGTCCCATTTATTGGACGCTAGGCACAAATGGGTAATGGTGTCTATCTAAATACCATTTGTACATATACATGCACGCTGCATTTGTACCCAAATGCCTATAGTCTTGTGATGATTTCAACATGCCATAACTATGCACATTGCTCACTTTTTATAATGTATGTTAACCACGTGAAGCTCTGACATTTCAGATGTTATTTTTATTATGAATTGGCTGTGACAGTTGTACTGTAAACAGGTCCAAATATAGCACAATAACCCTAAATACATTGGACCCGCTCGGGACAAAATTGTCATCAGGTGCAAGAATAAACATTCATGCCATCGCAAAGAGGTTACTCGTCGGTTACAACAGTGTTCTTTTAAAGACACCATGTGTCCTATTAAAAAGTGTAGTTCTTGACCAGAGGACTCCTGAAGGAGTCCCCTGGTCAGGCACTGTACTGTTTTTGTCATTTTGCAAAATATTGTGAACATTAACCATAAATAGGCAAAAAGGACTCGACTTATTTGGAAATTGCGATTTCTATGTAAAGTTTCAGAGGTGATTCAGTTCAAGCGTATATTGTTGATTCTTGCAAAACTAATTTTTGTAATTCTTTGGTATGACGAATTTTCACGCCTCTACACTGAATTCAATTTATTGTAATTGTGATCTTTTTTTCAGTGCACTCCCTTCATAACTAGAAATCCAGAGTTTACGTATTACATGCATACATTGTTTCGCTTTTAAAACTTCTTAATATGAAGACTCGCTGATGGTATTGAAGACATGTGGCGACTTGAAGCAGGAGTATGGTTAAGCAGAAATTTCGTTCAGAAATATCATATAATTTTAGCCATACTTTCACCCTCCTTTTATACGCCATATGCCATCAACATCGTGGACACAAGCATCGTTTTAGACTCACAATAGCAGACATTTGCTGTATGTCAATTATAGGCACCAGTTAACCTGGTGTCCAAATGAACATTCCATTTTGTTTTAAAATATGTATATTCTATATAGGTGTCATAATTCTTTAAATGATTAACTTGAACCAGCGAATTGCAGACCAGTTTGAAGGGTTTAAAAACATTTTAGTATTGTACACCTATCGTGAATAGAAGAGGTAGAAACACGTATATGTATATTTTGTTTGAGTGTTTAACTAATAATCGAAACTCGATAATTCGAATTCCCTTTTGTTTGAAAAGCGCAAATATACGTTTTGTATCAAAGTTTAAACGTCGCTAAGATCGATTTATCGAAATAAAACTGATGAAAAACTGGTTAGGTCGATTTAAATGAGTTCGAATTATCGAGATTCGAATGTACATGTATGTGTTCGATTGTCTCAACAATTGTGTCGATCGTATATGTTGTGGATTCTGTTCCGATATATTGATACGAATTATTCAGACCCGCGCACACGCACACACACACGCGCCTTAAAACATTAATTCGTATACCAACCTACAAATGCACACAAAGACACAAAAGACACACAACACAACATGTATAAACCCTTTCCCAACCATTTGCACATATTTACGCTTTTTAGCTCACCTGGCACGAAGTGCCAAGGTGAGCTACTGTGATCGCCCTGTGTCCGTCGTCCGTCGTCGTCCGTCAGTCCGAGCGCACGAAAGGTCCTTTATTGGGTAGGGAGAACAATAGATTCCATTCATTCCGTGATTGCCCTATTGTTATTGTTGGGTATTTTTGTGTACTGTTGGGTATTTTTAAACAAAAAAAATACCCAACAAATGTCCAACTGTGAGAACGTCCGTCCGTCAGTCCGAGTTTAGGAGAGGGTACTTACAAGGCTAAAATTCTTAGCCCCCACAATTGAAAAACATTAACCTGGCCGTCTCTTGTGACATTAACCTGGCCATTTCTTGTGACATTAACCTGGCCAGTTGTGGGACATAGGGTTAGGGATAGGGTAAGCCTCCAGATCATTATTTTTCAAGTAAAAGCAAACATAAATTGTCGCTTGTGTGGCTAGCCACCCAAAAGAAAACAATAAAAAATAGCCACATAAGTATCCTCCCGTTAGAACGTCCATCCGTCCGTCGTCAAACTTTTTCTTTAAAGATCTTCTTCTTGGAAACCACTAGGCCAATTTCTTCAAAACTTCATAGGATTGTTCCTTGTAGGGTACTCTCTCAGATTTCTTCAAATATAGGCCATCCAAATGAAATTGTGGTTGCAATGCCAACAAATTGAAAAAAACTTTAAAAATCTTTTTGTCAAAAACTACTGGTCCGAATTAAAAATAAGTTTACACAAATGTGCCATTGGTGACCCTCTGTTAGATTTTTTAAAATAATTTCCTATCTTAAAAAACATGGCCGCTAGTGGGTGGTGCAGATTTTCCTTATATGGCTATATAGTGAAAGTAATTTCACACAAATGATCCATGGGTAACCCTCTACCAGATTTCTTAAAGTAATTTTGATATCTAAAAAACATGGCCGCCAGTGGGTGGGGCACATTTTCCTTATGTTTATCTGTATAGTAAAATCTTTAAAAATCTTCATATGTGAAATTTCTGGTCCAAATTGAAAATAATTTTACACAAATGTGCCATTGGTGACTCTCTATCAGATTTCTTAAAATAATTTTCCTATCTTGAAAAACATGGCCGCTAGTGGGTGGGGCAGATTTTCCTTATATGGCTTTAGAATGAAAACTTTAAAAATCTTCTTGTCTGAAACCGCTGGTGCGATTTGAAAGTAATTTCACACAAATGATCCATGGGTGACCCTCTACCAGATTTCTTAAAGTAATTTTGATATCTAAAAAACATGGCCGCCAGTGGGTGGGGCACATTTTCCTTATGTTAAAAAGTTTAAAAATCTTTTTCTGTGAAACTCATGAAAATAATTTTACACAAATGATCCATTCATGACTCTCTACCAGATTTCTTAAAATTATTATGTTATTTTTTAAATTCATGGCCGCTGGGGCAAGTTTTCCTTATATTTCTGTATAGAAAATCTTTAAAAATCTTTTTCTCTGAAACTATTGGTCTGATTTAAGAATATTTTTATACAAATGATGATTCATGGGTGACCCTTTGCCAGTTTTCTTCAAATAATCTTCCTAGCTAAAACATGGCCGCCAGAGGGTGGGGATGAATTTACCAATGATGGCTTATGGTGAAAACTTTACCATTACTGGTTCATTACCATGACCGTAACCATGGGTACCAGGTGAGCGATTAAGGGCCGCATGCGGCTCTTGTTGATAATTGTGTTGCCATAGTGCGGACCAGGGTCTGCATCCTTTTTCAGGATGTGTTTGACATTACACATGTAGTCTAGGATGTTTTTAGCTCACCTGAGCCGAAGGCTCATGATGAGCTATTGTGATACCATTCTGTCCGTCGTCCGGTGTCTGGCGTCTGTCGTCCGTCGTCCGTTCACATTTTCAAACAACATCTCCTCTGAAACCACTGACCGGATTTCAGCTAAACTTTGTCAGAAGCATCAGTGATAAGGAGGAACGAAATCTTGTTCAAAGATTTTGCCTAGAGTTATTCCACTTGCTGTGGGACCAGATTTTCTAACATAACCGTATAGACAACTTTTAATGCATAAGACAATCTTAAAAAATCTTCTTCTCAGAAACCCAAAGGCCCAGACCTTTGATATTTGGCTTACCTGTTTCTCTTAGGAAAACCTTTAAAAATCTTCTTCTCTGAAACTGTAAGGCCCAGATCATTTAAATTTGACATGTAGCTTTGCCTTATAGTCCTCTACCAAAGTTGTTCAAATTATGACCCCGGGTAAAAATTGGCCCCGCCCCGGGGCTTATCAATTTTACATAGACTTATATAGGAAACTCTTTATAAATCTTCTTCTCTGAAACTGTAAGGCCGATCTTTAATATTTGACATATAGCCTTGCTTTCTGGTCCTCTACCAAGATTGTTCAAATTATGACCCCGGGCCAAAAATGGCCACGCCCTTGGGCTTATCAGTTTTTCATAGGAAAACCTTTAAAAATCTTCTTCTCTGAAACTGTAAGGCCCAGATCATTTATATTTGACATGTAGCTTTGCCCTATGGTCCTCTATCACGATTGTTCAAATTATTACCCCTGGATCAAATTTGTCCCCGCCCCGGGACTTATCAGTTTTACATAGACTTATATAGGAAAACCTTTAAAAATCTTCTTTTCTAAAACTGTAAGGATCTTTAATATTTGACATATATAGCTTTGCTTTGTTGTTTTCTACCAAGTGTGTTAAAATTATGACCCCGGACTAAAATTGGTCCCGCCGTGGGCTTGTCATTTTTTGTGTGTGGGAAAACCTTTAAAACTCTTCTCTTAAATCGTAAGGACTAGATCATTATTATCTGAGATGTAGCTTCGCATTGTAGTCCTCAACCAAGATCAAATAATGACACCTGAATCATAGCTATATCAAAATGTTGTCTTGCCCCGTCAGCTTCTATGGTACAATGTCTCAGATGAGCGAAATGTGGCCCTCTGGGCCTCTTGTTTAAGTATTGTTCAGATGATATACAGTACTGAACCTTATTAAATTAAATTGATAATCGCAAGCGAATTGCCATCGAATTGCCATCGAATCGCGCGCTTCTAAAAACAAATCCTACGTTTGAATATTTTCACGCGAATTTTCCGAAGCGGTTGTGACAAAAATGGAATCGAAAACAATAACGAAGGCAAATTTGCGAACATTTGTGAGATACACCATTCAAGAAAACTTACCCGAGGGTAAAGCTAGTACTTTGAATCGCAAGCGAATTGCCATCGAATTGCAAGCGAATTGCCATCGAATTGCAAGCGAATCGCAAAAATTGTTAATTTAATAAGATTCAGTACTGTATGCATACTTAGTGGAATCTCATATGTGATTATTCCACAGGAGAATGGTTAATTTGATCCAGGTTCATGTTGTTCTGTTGATTATAATTATAAGCCATTTAAAGGTTGAATAATTGTCGACTGCTTAACACATTATCCCATAAATACGCCTTTTGCGTATTCAATTTAATCCTCTACTAAAGAAAATAGTTCCAATTTAAACAGTCAAAACATGTACATGTATCATGAGAAATATTTCTATATTCTAGCAGATGGTAGCTTAAAGCAGGCTGTAAGTAAAGCAGAATGCGCTTTTGGGCCCACTCTGCGTTATTTTCAACCTGCATTATGTGCTCATTGTCTTCAAATTTGGAAAAGGCTATGGGATGGAGGGTTCAAAACTCCCCTCATAAAACAATGACTCTCCGTGAAACAAACAGGTCGCATTCTAGTTGTCTATTCTACAGATACTGTGATACAGTTTGTTTCATTGTATATAAAACTTGAGTATTTAACCAGCAAAAAACAAACATGAGTGTCAACTTATTTTTAAAAAAGTGCCTTTTTACATGATTTATTGTAATTTCAAAGGTTTCTTATGTTCATTAACTATAAGTTAGTGCCTCTCATATCTGATCACAATGAAACAGTGTTTTAATTCTTCATTGACGTTTTTGACATTCTCTTTAAATTGTTTGCTCATATCAAATGATACCGTCCACATCGCAAACAAAATAACGTTAAGATCTGAGGGCCATATAATCATACATGGTCATGGATAATTCTCAATTTTAAGGTACTAGTTCACAGCCGTGATGCAGTGGATAATATGCTATTCTTTCTCGTTTAAGCGAAAGTAAATAAAACGCATATGGCATTAAAATGAAGAAACTGACCACTGTTTAAAAATTCTGACGATTCATTCTAATTTGAGTGGCAAACAGTTTGGAGCCGGGTCAGACGCCTGGTTACCCGGCATCTAATCTAGCTTCAAACAATTTACACTGGATACTAAGCCATATACGCGCTTATTTGGAAAGAATAACGTTTTCTCAAATGTACCTTTAGTTTGGTTTTATTTACCTGTCAGAAAGGAATAGCGTGAAGGCCAAAGGTCAGATGGTTTGTAGTATACGTCCGTTAGCATCAGTGTCCGCAAACGCTCATATGAGTATGCCTTGTTTAATGACTGACGGATCAATAAAATCAGACTCTGTATTGGACGAGGTGATATCATATTCTAATACAGAGTTCAAAGCTGTGTACAAGTCCAATAAATATATAAGTGTATTATAAAATAGCCAAGTACAATACTGATTTCTACTGGAATACAGCTGCGATACTTATATTGGACGAGGTGCTATCATATTCTAATATAGGGTTGGCAGTTGTTTCTAAGTCCTATAAATATATGAGTGTATCATGAATAATCGATTACAATGCTGCTTTATATTGGACGAGTATACATATGTGATACATATATTGGGCAGGTGATATCATATTCTAATATGATTTCACAGCTGTGTACAAGTCCAATAAAAGTATGAGTTTATCCCGAAGCAGTAAGAAAGTATTTCCCTCCTAACATTTAGGATGTATTTTGCCCTGAAAACGGTAATTTATTAATTGTCGGATTGCTCTTTTCTTGTTCCTTGAAATTGATACTGAAAGAAATTGTAATGCAAACATGATGTGATATAAATAGATGTATATGTATGTGTATATAAATAATGTAGAATGATATTGGTTTTTAAAAATAAACAATATACTAAGTACCCGTGTTTGTTTATTTATCGATTGATCGATTTCATATGAAGATGGGGATAATTTAGTGGGTTTATGGGGTGGGTGGGATTGAGGGACGTGACACCATATCTTGTTACTCCGGCAACAAACCCTCGTTTTAAGGTCTTAGCTGGGTAATGCTTGACTGCGCACAGGGGCCCCGACACGATTGCTATTTGTAGAGAAAACAATTCGCGAGAAGGTATATACTTCTGACTGTTTTTTTGCAATCGTGTCGGGGCCCTGTGAGAAATTGAGCCCTGAGTGGAAAAGTTTGCAAATCCACAAGTGGCCGGTCCGGAAAAAAAAGAAAAACCTTTAGTGGATCATAACTATTGTGCGGGCGGTAAAATTGTTGAGTCTGCCAATGAAGAGCTAGATTTGCCAGGATCTGCGAGACAAGCGCCCATAAATGATGAGAGATGCATGATGAGATGACATGAGAATGATTACAGGAAGATGATTTCGGCTTATCTCATTTGTTCCAAAGCAGCCTGTTTGGATTAAAACCACCAATCCGCCTTCCTTTTAGATCTTACAAAGGAGAAAACGCTGTTTTTTCCCAGTAAACGCTTTTACGCTAAAAGTACTATTTCCAGTGCAAACAGTTTGGAGCCTGATCAGACGCCGGGTAAACCCGGCGTCTGATCAGGCTCCTAACTGTTTGCCACTCAGATAACAATGAAAAGTCAGAATTGTCAAAAAATTGTCCTTATCTGCATTTTAGTGTTTTACGTTTGCGTGTAAACAGGAAAAAATAACGTTTTCTCTACTGTAGCAGAGGGGATCATCTCGGTCTAATAAACAGAAAACATTCCCTATGACAAATAAGCCCTAGAACCACAACATAGGTAGAGGAACAGACTGCCTATTAAACACAGGTCTGACTGTAAATCAAACCTGTGCTACATGCTAAATATGTTTTCCTAAATCAACCCTTTTCTCCATTGATACTCACCTTAACACATTTAATTTATTCCTTCACTCTTGAAAGTAAATAGTTTAATTTTATACAGTCATGAATATGCATAATAAAAATCCTTTATCTAAGCAGACTGTACATAGTTTAAGCAGACTGAAGTAAAGCAGAATGAATCCTGCTTTAATTTCAGCCTGCTTTATGCAACCATATCTCTTCAATACTTAAAATAAGCTATGGAGTAAAGGGTTAAATATCTATTGCAATTATTGGGTTGCAACATATCAGCCGTTTATTATGAAACTTGGTAATCATTGTCAACTTTTACAGTCAATCTTGTATTAAGCGATCACTCAAGTGAATACCCATATTTTGTCTGGTAATGAGCTGTCTGTTTAATGCAGGATAAAACTAATTCAGAATGCTTCAGTAGGAGTTTTCTTCACTATTTCTACCCTGAGTTAATTAGTCTAGTGTCATAATGAAGAGGTATGCAGACTGATTCGCAAGGTGGTTGCTGTATACAAGATTGACTGTATTTTTCACATTTCTTGCTGGAGAATATTGTTTATCTTGCAGAAAATAATTTGTAAAACAGACAATAGCTTTTAAATTGACATTTTTGTGAATTCCATAACTATTTGCAAATGACAGTGCATGTTTTATCAAAAAACTTCAAATTTCCTTGACTTTACTTTCCCACAAATGTTGACCCCTCTCAAACACAATTTCATTTTTCTCAAGTTACATGAGGTCAACCCTCCTAAAAAAAAATTATTTTGTTCTAGAGACATGGAAGATAATTTTAAGTGTAGTCAGTATGAATGCCCCTGCCTAATTTTTGCTAAAACGTAAAAAATGATTTTTGAAAAAAAATTGACTCATAAATTATTTTTTCCGAAATATAAGAGATTTTTTTTAATGCATTATGCAAAATATTTAATTGTTCTGCTTGTATTTGTATACAACAATGTCTTAGGTATAAATGCATGAATAAATTTTGATCTTTTTATTAATATTTGTAATTTTTTATCCTCGGAAAGAAAAAAGAGGGGTAGTCATTTCAGGACGTTTTTTGAAAAGTAGGGTAACAAGACAAAAACATCCATAATTTCAGTTATATCAGGTGAAAATTCTTTAAACTGTAGAATTGGATACTGAATGAGATGGTGTATAGTGGATTCGTTTCGATAAGCATTACCCATCGAAAACCTTAATATCGAACATATTTAAACAACGTTTTAAACGGATGCATTCGATTTAAGTCGGGACCTCATCACCGAATTTCGTCTGTATTACCTACATGTAACAAGATACTTGTATAATAAGAGAACAACCTTTATTATATGAAGTAAGACCGCCATTTGCGAATAGTCTGGACCCTGATCTGCAGCCTTGCACAGTAGTGTCTAGAATTCGGTCATAAATTAGATAAAGGAATATAAACTAATATTTCTAAAAAGGAAATAAAAAACAATTTTTTAAAAGCGATTTTGGCAGAATAAATGGGTAAATTGCAAAAAATATTAGAAATACGTATTAACTAATATCAGGCTAAAGTGTCTTTTGCTTCAAATGTATCGCCTACAAAACCTTCACAATCAGTTTTTTATGCTACATGTATTGAAGCTTGTGAAATGTTCAACTTTATTATCAAGCAGTTTGGTTTCGATCAGACGCCGCGTTACGTTTGCATATGTTAGCCAATTCACACTTAGTGTAATAAGGATTGACATCCTAGTAACAGACCCTTAACCCACTACCACATAGCCTTTTCTAGTTTTGAAAACAGGTCACCACTTAAAGCAGGTTGACAGTAAAGCAGAATGCGCCTTAAGGCGCATTCTGCTTTACTTTCAGCCTGTTTTAAGCTAACGTCTGCTAGGATATATAAAATAGTTCTAACAGTACATGTTCATGATTGTATAAATTGTAACTATTTTCTTCAGCGGAAGAATAAATTAAATGCGCTAAAAGACGCTTATATGGGGTTAAGGGTCTATCACGACTTCAGTCCACAATACTATTATACATGTACAATTATTGCAATTTTATTGGGCCGTAGGCCTCGGTCGATATTGTCACTCTTCATTCCATAATTATCACATCAACCCAATAAAAGTGCAGTAATTGTTTTATTAAATTAATTATATCGAAATTCTGAGCTTTAACTAGGAGATCTAGATATTTCCAAAACCTGTTTTTCTGCTTTACTGCCAGCCTGCTTTAAGCTACCATCTGCTAAGATATATAAAATATTATTTGGGACATATTCATAACTGTATAAATTTGAATCGTTTACTTTTGCGCAGATATAAATTAATAGACGTTAAAAGCGTATTTAAAGGGGTAATAGGTTAAAATAGACGATGGTACAGTGAATACATGACTTATTAGCCCGGCTGCTTAACAGCCAAATACTTCGCTTTGTGATGCAAGGATCAAATTTTGCACATATATGCTTCATGATATGCTTTCTCGGAAAATCACGAGATCCACTTGAAAAATCAAAATGGCCGCCATTGTTCAAGATGGCCGCCCTTTGAAATGACTTCAAACCCTTTTTGAACTAGATTTTGATTAAATAGTCCTATTTTGATGATCTTTACATTCAAGTATATGTTTTCGAGTAGAAGAAAACCAGTTCTGAAGCTAAAAAATCAAAATTATTAAAAATACTGTTTATTTAATATGAGTTAAATAAAAATTACTTCTCGTTGTTGAAGTTTTAATAGGTAGTGTAGCACAATACTGAACAATTACTTCATTTGCTGATACAATAATCAACTTTAGTACTTATATGCTTCATGATATGATTTCTTGGTATATTACGAGATCCAAGTGAAAAAACAAAATGGCCGCCATTCTTCAAGATGAGCGCTTTTTAAATGACTTCAAACCCTTTATGAGCTAGCTTTTGATTGAATAGCCCTATTTTGAAGATGATTACATTTAAATATATGTTTTCGAGTATAACAAAACCAGTTCTGAAGCTAAAAAATCAAAATTATTAAAAATAATGTTGATTAAATTTGAGTGAAATAAAAATTAATGTCTCGTTGTTGACTTTTTAATAGGTAGTGTAGCACATCATTGAACCAATATTTCATTTGGTGATACAAGCATCATCTTTAGCATTTATATGCTTCATGACATGCACTCTCGGCAAAGCACGAGATCCAAGTGAAAAAACAAAATGGCCGCACATTTTTCAAGATGGCCGCCATTCAAAGTGCCTTTATACTGTATTTTAACTAGATTTTGATTGAATGATCCTACTTTGAAGATATGTACATTAATATATATATTTTTGAGGACTTGAAAAACATTTTTGAATTTAAAAAATCGAAATTATTGAAAATTATGATAATATAATAATAATTAAATGAAAAATTACTGTCTCATCAATGTTTTAATAGTTAGTGCCACAGATGACTAAAACACTACTTAAGTTGGTGATACAAGCATTAGATGTAGCACATATATACAAGTAATGATTTTTGGAAAAGGCACGAAATCCAATTGAAAAACTAAATAGCCGCCTTTTTCAAGATGGCCGCCAATCAAAGATACTTTACACTGTGTTTGAACTAGTATTTTAGTGAAAAATCCTATTTGAAAGATCGTTACATCAAAATATATGTATCTTGGCTTATTCGATCTTCAACTAAATGGCAAACTTCTTGTTCAGATGACTTCATTCGTCTCTAATGTGTCCTCGGTAACTCGACCTAAATGACTATTACGTTTGACAATTACATTGGCTTGCTAGTGAGCTTGGTCGATTGCTATGCCTCAGAACTACACATTTTCTAAGCTGTAACCCATTGGGCGCCTGTGATTGGGGGTTTGCTCCAAGGAAATCATTCTCAGGGGCTCAATAGAAGTCATTTAACATAGTTGACAATTTATTTATGCAAATACGTAAGAGCAGATTTTTGACGAAACAAAATAAAGTTAGCCTCTCTGAAAGATCTGACTTAACAAGTTCTCCATATCAAAACTCATGACACCGCTAAGTGTTTGTCAAAATTCAGAGCTTTTTCGCTCTTCTCTGCACAATGATTCTTATGTGCCTCCTTTGGAGCAAGCAGAAGCAACATGCTGAAACTTTGTGTATGAATGTTGCGTGTTCTTGTGAAACCTCAGACAAAACGAAAGGTCTCTGCTGTACCAGCCAAAGTGTCGTAATCTCTTAACTCGCTTGTTCAACCAAACTGTAGTATGGTACAAAGTGATGAAAAAAGGTCATCCGCGTGGAGATCAACAACTATGACAGCACATTCATATGCACCATATGAATCAGGCCAGTGTCACTTGAGTTGTTTTGTAAAAGCTTCCAGGCCAACATCAATGCAAACAACTTTTAATCGACCTAAAGCAATATCGTCTCATTCCTCGTCAAGCAAAGTCACTCAATTATCCCGGATTAAAATGCTACAGATAGCAACCATTCTGGAATCTTATTCACACCACTATGTTGATGGCCATTTACAAATTGTTATGGTATATATTTTATAGCTAGGAAGAGAACAACTTTTATGGCGACTCCTTATACAGTGGAGAAAACGTTAGTCGTTCCCGTTTAAACGCAAAAACACTTCAATGAGAAACAATACAATATTTTGACAGTTCTGGTTGTTTGTTTAAATCAGAGTTGCAAACAGTTAGGAGCCTGATCAGGCGCGGGGTTATCCGGCGTCTGATCTGACTCCTAACGGTTTGAAATGAAGATAATAGATTTAGCATAAACGCGTTTATTGGGAAAGAATAACGTTTTCTCCACTGTAGTAAGTAGAGTTTCTATTCAATTAATGCTAGTTTAAATTAATATCCTGGCCATCCTGTGTGCAAAATTTGGTGCTTGAAAAGGACAATTTTTCGACAATTTTGACTATTCATGTTGATCTGAGTGGCAAACAGTTTGGAGCCTGATCAGACGCCGGGTTACCCGGCGTCTGATCTGGCTCCAAACTGTTTGCAATGGAAAAAATAGTTTAAGCGTAAACGCGTTTATTGGGAAAGAATAACGTTTTCTCCACTGTAGTAAGTAGAGTTTCTATTCAATTAATGCTAGTTTAAATTAATATCCTGGCCATCCTGTGTGCAAAATTTGGTGCTTGCATCACTAAGCGAAGTATTCCCTTCATAAAAGTGACTTAACCCTTTGGACCCTAGTCCCGCATATTGGCGTCCTTTGTAAACAATGTACACGTGAATAGTACACTTGTCCTATGCAAACAGTGAAGACCCAGATCAGAGGGCTCCTAGGAGCCCTCTGATCAGGGTCTTCACTGTTTGTCATAATGCCAAACATTGACAAAAACAACCATTAAAAGTCAGAAATGGACTATACTTAAATGGAAACTGGAATTGTCCATTGAAAGTTTTAGGGAGGAAAGAGTTAAGCAGCCGGACTTTATTGTCAAACAATCACATACCCGGGTTCACGGTTATAAAACATTTGAGTAGAGTCTGAGATTATTCCGTCAATCATTTGATCTCAAATGCTTTAGAATAAGCTCAGAGACTCAACTCGAATGCTTTATTACCTTGGGCCCTGGTAAAGGTAAAGGTAAGCTTTATTTAACGTCGCATATGGTAAACAATCAACATTAGCTCATGAGATATTATTGCGACAAACAAGGTATCCATTAACATGCATACTTACATGTACCTGGGCATTACAGTCACCTTCCAAGCACTACCCTTATAATGCCGAGCGTCAGGCAGGGGTGCTACTAGTACCGTTTTTATAAGGGTCTTTGGTATGACCCGGCTGGGGATCGAACCCACAACATCCCGCCTCGAAAGCGGACGCTCTACCAATGAGCTATCGAGGCGGTGAACAGCTGATGAACAGCTTGGCGCCAGACTATAAACGAGTACACCAGAGTCTGATCAAACTACATCTTCAATATTTTCAAAAGAATGTTATTCACAATGTACTGAGTCTTCCATCTGTATGGGTGATGATCATACTTGTTGAACCAATCCTGATTTTAACCAGACCGATGCTATCAATGTGAAGGTTTGATATGCGGTGAAGTTTCGGTCTTGAAGGAAGCCAACTTCTGTCGAAACCATTACTCTGTGCAATTTCATAAAGCAGCTGCCGTAAATGTATTGACGTACCGCAAAAGATAGAAGATATTCCGCTGTCTAAACCGATTTTATCAGTCTGATCTTAAAACAAAATATTTACTCGTTTTGCCAACAGTCTTATATATTTATAGGATTTAGGCAAACAGTGTAGACTCTGATCAGACGCCGCATGATGCGGCGTCTGATCAAAGCCTTCACTGTTTGGTGATAGGAAATGCAAAATAATAATAAAAAAAAGAGGTTTAGACCAGGCAATCCTTAATTTATAAATGGTCTAATCCAACAAATAAATATGGACAATTCTACTTGGTATAGATGGGTTTACTCCTTTCCTCCATAGACATAAGCAACAGTTATATTAATCTGACTTTGTATATTGGAATACGGCGTCTTTATGGAACTTTAAATTACTGTATGCTGCCACCAGTCAATGAATATCCACGTTAGTCACTTATGTGGAAGAGTATTCAGATACATTTTATAGCGCTTCTGTGGAAAGGAGGTAACCCGGCGTCTGACCAGGCTTCACACTATTTGCCTCTCAGTTGATAAAAAATCGGTAGAAGTGTCGCTAATATGCCATAGATCTACATGTATTCTACATTTTATAATTTACATTCTGTTTAGACGGGAAAGAATAATGTATTTTGCATTGTTATATCAACTTTCATATGCTAATCAAGAAAATGGGCAAAATCTATTGAAGTAAGATTATCGTTTCAACAGACTGGCACAATCCGTTCACTTACAGGTGTTATGATAAAAAACGAGTCTACAAAAGTTTTGCTTGCATGAGTAATGATATGGCAATGGCCAATTGCACTGTTTAATAAAGTGTGTGCCTTCTTTGTACGGATTCCGAAGTACATGTAGGAGTCGATAACACACTTTGCTTTAGGTATTATAGATGTGTGTTGCATTAAATTTATACACTATTCCTGCCCAATAGGTTAACCCTTCAATTGCTCAGGCTCAGGATACTGTTTGATACTCATGTCACTGTTTCAAAAGTTCAAGAGCGAATAACATTCCAATTTTTATAAGTAAACGCAGACAAAATATACCAGAAGAGGATCACATAGACGATCTATAATAGGTGCACTTTACAACCAATAAAAAGAATTCTTATAATCTTAATAATTATTTAGAAAGAAAGTTCTTTTATTCAGAATTTACCTCAAATTCGACTTTATTGTTAATGTATTTATTTGTCATTTTGTGAAAGCACAGGTATATAATTTCATGTTAGGCCCTTTTAAGCGTACAACTCCTATGTGAAAAGAGCGTTATATAAATATGGTATATTAATAAATAATAATAGCAGCGACGGGGTAAGTCGGGTTTTACGTCATAATGGCAGCGAAAGGGTTAATTTGAACTGTGAGCGCGTCACTAAATGGCTTACAGACCTTTAGATAAGACTGGAAGTCCACAGATCAATTCAATTCGATTCAATTCAATATATCTTATATCAATATACCTTATTGCTCAGTCACAGACGATTCTAAATGGAAAATTCACAAATAGGGTTGTGTAGAGACAGAAATGAGACATTATAAATAATCAGTGTGTTCTTATCTGAAGCTATGGATCACCAATACAGGAAGACAAGATCACAAACAACTTTGAAGAATAATATATACATTTTATTGCATATAACAAATAAAGGATTTCTTGCATCAACAATACAAAACGACACGAGTAGAAACATTCGTAACATTGACCATTGTCCAAGGTTATAAATCGTTTGAGGTGAGTCTGCTATCCTTCTATAGCATTTGATTAGACAGATTTCAACAAAAGCTCATATCTGACCAATAAAATGTTTGAGAACGATATCAGACTCAACTCAAACGCTTAATAACCTTTGGACCACGTGTTTTAAGCGTCCTCCTGAAGCTCTCAACAGAAAGACACGGTGCTTGTGCATAAACAATATACTTATAAAACCCCTATAAATCGGAAACTTAAAAAACAACAGTTTTGGTTTTTTACACTAGTTGGTAACAAGCTTAATGCAATATAAATAAGTAGACAGAAAGCTTCAAAGAGTGTCCAGTTTAAAGCGGTTCTACATGTAAGTAGTACATAATGTACACGTGTGACCATATAATGGTGTTTATTGAATATGTATATTCTTGAGTTCTCTGTTTGAAAATATATACAGGCTTTAACCCATTTATGCCTGGATAGTACAATGAACTCTGTCTGTACACTTCCTGGAATATATATTTCATTGAAGATATACAAAGGTGATCCAAAGACACTGTGTTTGTCCATACAGAGAATACAGTGGAGAATCTGTTATTCTTTCCCAATAAACGCGTTTACGCTAAAACTATTATTTGCAGTGCAAACAGTTTGGAGCCAGATCAGACGCCGGGTAACCCGGCGTCTGATCAGGCTCCAAACTGTTTGCCACCAAGATTAACAAGAATTATCACAATTGTCCAAAAGTTGTTCTTTTCTACGTTTTAGTGTTTTGCGTTTGCGTACGTTTGCGTTTAAACGGGAAAGAATAACAGATTCTCCACTGTATCAGTGCTTCATATGATATAGCAATCAGTGCAGACCCTGACGAGACTCTGCGGAAGCCGGGGTCTCATCAAGGTTTACACTGTTTTCAAATGTCCACTTTAGTAGACACTAGGCTTAAATGGGTTAAAGTGACCCAATCTGCGTATAGTTAACCTTAACCGCAGTTTGAGTCTGCATTAAAATGTATGTTGCAATATTTAGAGTAGTTTGTTCTTTTTAATTCCAACATTTCGTATTGAAAGCATCAATCTCAGATACATTTGTAGGTAAACAATACTGTGTACAATGTACCTTAGAAAAACTACAGTCGACCTTTGATATCTCAAACTCGCTTTACTCGACCTAACCGATATTTCGACACATTAATTACATTTTTTTCATGTTCGGTTAAGTCGAACATATCCGTAGTTCAAAGTTAAAACGTGGCTTAGCCAAGTTTTAACTTTGAACTACGGGTATGTTCGACATATTCGAGTTCGAGATATCGAAGTTCGACTGTATGTTTATCATAACATCGTGCATATCAAATGTTGAAACTGCTCTGTGAGAGCCGCGGATAACAAATCCTTTTAAAAATATTTACATTGCATAGTGTTTGCACTCAGATTAAAATGCTCGTATAACAAATGCTCAACGGTTCGAAACTCAGAACTGCCGATTTATACGCCCCATTGCATTGATTTACAATAACCGATTAAAATCTGATTTCTGAATAATATTGGTATAAACATATGTCGGCTCACCACTAAAACAGACCATCCCTGACGTTTTGACCATAAATACGCCCTTTTACGCATAGAACGTTTTCCTCCACTGAAGAAAATAATTTCATTTTGTACCAGAAGATATATTCCTTCTATCTCAGCTGATGATAACTTAATCCAAATTAGGAGTTTATGCGCATTCTGCTTTACTTTAAACCTAATAAAGCAACCAATCTGTTTCCTATACTGTAAACAAGCTATGGATTCAAGAGTAACAGCATGCAGGTTATCTGACTAAAATATGTATTCCCACGCGCTGTCAAAACTTGTGAAAAATATGGCGTCAAAACTCGGCAAAAGTAGTTTTATCGTTTTCTAAAATACTCGTTTTATAAACCAATAAATTAAGAACACTCATGTAAGATCCTATGTATATGTTATATTTTTCAAATTGAAGAAACTATGAATAAAAGTGGCAAAGAGGATCTGGATTCAGACTGTTTGCAAATATTAGACAAGTCGCGTAAAGCATGATAAAAGTTAACACTTTCACTACCAAGTCCGACAACACAATGACATTTGCCACTAGCTTTGGATCAGGACTGTTTAACAAACATTCATATTAATGTTTCCTAAGTAAAAGAAACAAACTCCAAATTTTAAAGAAAAAGCAGACGAAACTATAAGCAGGCGATAATATGGCAGTGACTGCGTCTAACGGTTATGTCCTTCATAAATGAAGTGAAAGGGTTAAACAAAAATGTTTACTCTGAACACAATCTCCATTTTGGTACAGTGGAGAATCTGTTATTCTTTCCCGTTTAAACGCAAACGTACGCAAACG
Organism: Gari tellinella; assembly: GCA_922989275.2. Taxonomy (NCBI): domain Eukaryota; kingdom Metazoa; phylum Mollusca; class Bivalvia; order Cardiida; family Psammobiidae; genus Gari; species Gari tellinella. The sequence goes on along the minus strand of OV277860.1, from coordinate 63,367,913 downwards.
CAAAGCACTAAAACGTAGAAAAGAACAACTTTTGGACAATTCTGATAATTCTTGTTTATCTTGGTGGCAAACAGTTTGGAGCCTGATCAGACGCCGGGTTACCCGGCGTCTGATCTGGCTCCAAACTGTTTGCAATGGAAATAATAGTTTTAGAGTAAACGCGTTTATACGGAAAGAATAACACATTCTCCACTGTACATAAGGAGAAACTTGTGAACATTCTGGCGGTAAAATGGCACAATTTAAAATATTCATAAATAGGCATGCGGACCAGTGTCTAACACAGTAAGAGCGTTTGCACTAATTCAGTGGTACCAAACCCAGTAGAGTCAGGATAAACGAAAAGATACACGACTTCTAATAACACTCTCAAATGGTTGCCACTAACATTTGAATAAATCGCTCAAGAATCTATTATTTAAGTTAATTTTTTTGCATCGCCATGAATACGCTTTTTACAGATGCAATTCATTTCTCTACTGAAAAATAAAAGTTCCACTTTGTACAATCATGAATATGCACCATCAGATATTTATTCTATATTCTAACTGATGGTAGCTTAAAACAAGCTGAAAGTAAAAACAAGGAACGCGTTTTGATGCGCATTCTGCTTTACTTTCAATATGTTTTACAAATAAGTGGTCACATATCTTCAAACCCAGAACCAGGATATGCTGTAACGGGTTAAATTGCACAGGGATCCAGATAAGGGGAGTGTTTCAAAAAATCTAAATCTTTATTTCTGCATAAAACCCTATGGTGTCACTACTCATTAGAATCGTCTCGAAGAGACAATTCTAATGAGTAGTAACACCATAGGATTTGGTTCAGTATGAGTGAGAAAATGTTGGATTTGTTCAGATTACTCCCTCTTATCTGGAACCCTGATTATAAAGACTTTCGTATTTCCAAGTGTGATTCAACTTGTTATTCGTTCGAGGCTTGTATATCTTGTTCAGCAGGTGGCTTAGATTGATCACTAAAGAATGGGTCGTCCCTTGTAGGCGAGGTTATATACCCGTCATTGGGTACCTCATTCGAACTACCCGAAATAAGTCGCTTATAATCGCCGTCAGTAGGGGCCACTTCGTTTGAACTGCCAGATATAAGACGTTTATAATGACCATCATTGGGGGTACCATTGTCCGATCTATCAGAAATAAGACGTTTATAATGCCCATCATTGGGAGTAACATTGTCGGATCTATCAGAAGTAAGACGTTTATAATGCCCATCAGGGGGAGGTGAACCAATGGAACTGTCAGAAGGCAGTCGTTTGTAATGTTCGTCGTCAGTGACACTGTCTCCCGGCATTCTAGTGTAGTGATTCTCGCTCTCCGCCTCGGATCTGTCACTATGAGCCCTCAGCTTGCTGTGATCTGCGTATGAATATGGCGATTTCGAATCACTATCTTTTCTTGGTTGAAAATACTCGCCCGATCGATTGTCATATGGCACCAGGTAGTCGGGGTTATAGCTCGGGTTTGTTACACCGTCAGCAGCATCAGTGTCGTCATGAACTAGTTTAGCTGACGTTGTTTCTGAGTTATCATACGATGGATTCGTGACGTCATTAAAGGTGGACAGTTTGGGCCTTGCTTTGCCGTTTGCCTTGATCCTATGCGAGTCTATTACGGCATATTCGTTCTCGAGTTCAGGAATGTAGTTTTCCCCGGTCCCAGGCGTTGTGGGTATCCCGCCTACAAACAAAGCATTCCGGGCATGACTTGGGTTTTCTCCGTCGTAGTTGAACAATCGGTTTTCCGTCACTGTGACGTCATCTCCGCTCATTGAGAACCGGACTGAATTGTCGCCGACAGTAGGTGGTTTGGGTTCCTTCTTTCTGCGTCTCCTATAATATACAAGTTTTAATAATAAGCACACAAGGCAGTTACAGAGTGCAAACTTATAATCTTGCTACGATAATACAGTGAAACCCCTCTAAACCGGACACGTGTTGGGACAACAAAAAATCCGGTTTATAGGAGTTTCCAGTTTAGAGGGGCTTTAACCCATTACCAAATAGCTTGTTTCTAGTATGTAATAAAGCTGACAACTTAAAGCAGGTTGAAAGTAGAGCAGAATGCGCCTTAAGGTGCATTCTGCTTTACTTTCAACCTGCTTTAAGCTATCATATGCTAAAAAGTATAAACTATTTTCTTCAGTGTATGAATAATCCAAAGAAGTTAAAAGGCGTACTAATGGTGTTATGGGTAAAAATAAAGAAAGATTGGAAAACGGGACCAAAACTTTTGTCCGGTTTAGAGAGAATTCCGCTATTTAGAGGTTCTGGTTTGGATGGGTTCCACTGCATACCGATAGGGTTATCGTGGTATCGCTCTATCGCCCTTTTGGCGAAATTGGTCAAACACACTTATCCAAAATATACCTTTTAGAGCTTTTAAATTTATTCCTCTGATGAAATAATTAGTTCCATTTTATCCAGTTACGAATATGCACCATAAGAAATGTTTGCTACATGCTACATCCTATCAGAGAACATTTCAAATATGACTGAAAGTAAAGCAGAATGTACGCTATGGCGCATTCTGCTTTACTTTCAGCTTGCTTCAATTGGTCAGTTATCTTCAAAAGTAAAATAAGAGTATAGAGTAGAGATAAACATTTTTACTTAAGGATGTCGGCCTGTCTTTTTGAGCATTATGAAATTTCCGAAACATTTTACGAACTCATTTTCAAAAAAATGTTAAGAAATCATTTTTGGTGAATGCATAGAGTAATAAAATACTATTTTCCCTGGAAAAAATTGGATATTCGTTCCGGAAGGGACTTTTGAAGTTTTATGTCCTATTCGTAGTTTACAGCATACATTGTTTTCATAGGTAGGTTGCATTTTGTTACATCCGATTTCATTTCAATTTCTCAGAATATAATCATGACATTTTCATGGTAGTTCAGTTTTAGTATAAATTATAGATAACTCAATAGATAAAATGAATTGTTTTGGAAATAAAATATTTTTGGTAAAAATACACCAAAAATTGAAAAAAAATGAGAAAAAAAGGATTTTTTAGATAAAATGGTATATATCTTTTTTAAAAGATCCGGGACCCTGTGTTTTTATTTGCTATTTCACTAAAACTTTTTGTTTGCAAGGCTAAAACAACAGATAAAAAATTTGGTAATTAGTTTGCTACAGTTTGTAGGGCAATTTTCACTGTGCCTTATTCTCCCATTATAAAAAAGTGGGTGGGGTAAATTTTACTCCTTTCCGGTGAAATCAAACATTTTTATTTTGGATCTTGAAAAAACATTATTTTCAGAGTTTATTCTTACTATGGTAATATAAATTAGGATACTTTTTGTACAAATAGATTGTTTAAATAAATATTGGAAAACCGTAGTACAAAAAAGTAGGAGTTTTTATGAAGCTTCAATTTTAGGGGGGTAGCCTTGAAAAATCTCAAATTGTGAAAAAGAAAGGTCCGGCACCCCCACTTTTTTCAACAGCTTTGTCATAGAAACTAATTTTACTGTCTGTATGCACAGTTTGAAGAATTTGGTAATTACTTTCCAAAGGTGCACCTACCCCCTTAAGAACTATTGAAATGAATGGCAAACACGGCATCTGAGCAGGGTCAAAATTGCAAACAACTATTGTACTTGGGACAAGACAGTGACGAGGGCTCTTAAAACCCTTTCATTGCAAATTGAAAAAGAGCCTTTTATATTTCCAGAGTCATACTATCTTTTGTTTTATTACTTGTGTTTGAAATAGTGTGTGATACAAGTATTCAGATGTCAGGCAAAAGGACTTTCTTTCTTTCTTTCTTTATAGCAAATAGCAAAACAGGAAATTAAGGGCCTGTGTGACGCCGCGTAACGCGGCATCTCATCAGGGCCTCAACTCTTTGTCAATGTCTATACTTTAGCAGACACTAGGCTTAACCCTTTACCCGATAATATTGTTTCTAGTATTGAATATATGTGACTACTTAAAGCAGGTTGAAAGTAAAGCAGAATGCGCCCTAAGGCGCATTCTGCTTTACTTTCAGCCTGCTTTAAGCTATTAACTGCTAGAATAAGGAAAGTATTAAATATGACACATATTCATTACGGTATAATTTGGAACTATTTTCTTCAGCGGATGAATAAAATGAAATGTGCTAAAAGTCGCTTCTATAAGGGAAAGGGTTAAGAAGGTTAATTAATGGTTGTACCCCGGAGGTATATATAAATTAAAATGTAACCCATCGATAGCTACATGTACCAGGACTGACATTAGTTGTATAACTGTCTCATTAGCTAGGTAGTATAGTTTAAATGTTCCATGCCATGCTTTCGGTTAAAGTGGAGTTTCCGAATTTAACAGCCACTGACAGACTACTTGCTATCAATTTTAAACCCACAATTCGTTTATTTTCCATTTTTAACCCACACTTCGTTTATAAAAAAATTTCTATTGGTTATCAGGAATGATTAGAAGAATGAAAAGACACTAGTCACTACTAAAGGTATGGCTAAAGCCGTTGAAAGCAATATCTTGGAAGAAAGGTGGAATCAAGTCCACGACCAGTGTTAAAATCACATAGTCTTAGCTGACGAAATGATCAAGCACAAGCATTCATATTTCATCTAGTAAGTTGCATAGATCTACGCCAATTTGTTTTGCATGCAAAAATAAGAATACATACTGTGGTAAATACGCTATACCTATCCACTTTACGCGTTTCTTAAGCGTTTCTTACGCGTTTATTATCCATTTCGTTAAACGCGTTTCCTAGCCGTTTCTTAACGCGTTTCTTTACGCGTTTAAAAGAGCCATATATATTGCAAAAGGTTAAGCCTGTTGTTTAGTACAGGTCTACCATATCACACGTCCGACAGGAATGTGACATTACGTAATCTTATCTGAACAGAGGAGCCGCAGTTAGCATGACGATAGGGAATATACAATCACAGCATGAATTACTTCTGCAGCGAGCCGATAGCTTATGAAATGCATGTTTGGATACCGTTCTCCACAGGGAATATAAAGCTTACTTAAACAAAGCACAATGTTTTGTTGATGACTTTGTATCAACCCTTTTAACACTGAACACCAGTGATGATGACTATTGCATACAGTTTTAATCCAGATCAAGCTGCAAAAATTTTGGATTCATAGAGTATATCCGAAATCAATAAGATCCAAAATATCCGCGTGAAACGAAAAACTGACGCACCAATCGCAACATCTCTGGTATAATCGTTTATTAACGCGTTAAACGCGTTAAAATTGTTTGGCGTTAACCGTTCGTTAATCGTCCGTTAACCGTTCACTATGCGTTTCTTACGCATAGATTAACGCGTAAATGGGTAGGAATAGCGTATTTAGCCCTGTACTTTCGCAGTGAACAATAAGACTAAGCTTGCAATCCCTTCCTAATGAATATACAAATAGTTTTTCTACTATAGACATACAAAAGAAACATGTTTCACTGTCTGATAGCATTGTTTTTAATTGAAGAAAACATCCGAAAACAAGTCCGGAGCACGAACTCGTCATTTGTGAGAACAAATTAAGTAAACCCGCTTTATTGGTTTCAGCGAGACTATTTTTATATTTTTTAATTTAGTCATATTAGGAAAATCTACCGACCAAATAGCAGTTCAATATCTAACCCCTTGACTGTCTTACATGAAGGCTGCTCTACACGATGGGAAAAGAGCCTGGATCGCTTATGATAAACTTTATATTGACGGCAGACAGGTTAGCGACAGAGGCTGAGGGGACGCTGGAGATGGGCTACGAGTGTTGTCTTGGAACTGCAACGGCTTGAATGACATTAAAAGAGAAAGTGATGAGTTTATTGAAATGTTGAGGTCAAATGAGATTATATTTCTGTATGAAACCTGGGCCAATAAAGACAGCGATATAGATTTAAATGGTTATACATGTAATAATTATTACAGGAAATATAAACACAAAAACGCAAAAAGACATAGTGGAGGACTTGCTGTTTATTTAAAGCATTCTATAGAGAAAGGAGTTAGTATAGTTAACAATAATTTTGATACTATTGTATGGTTGAAATTATGTAGACATTATTTTCAGCTTGAAAGGGATATTTATTTATGTGGGGTTTACATTTGGTGTGAAGACTCGCCTGCTTATAATGTTCACAATGTAGATCTCTTCCAGATATTGCAGAATGATATAGATGATTATGAAGAGTTGGGGTCTATATTTATTACAGGAGATTTTAATGGGCGTGTGTGACATAAACATGATTACATTGTTTGTGATAGAGAAAATATTTTTGTTGATGAGCACGATTATGTTCCCGATAACCCCCTTGAAAGAACCTCAATTGATAAAAGTTGTAATTCGCACGGGCATAAGCTTATTGATCTGTGTAAATCTACATGTTTACGGATAGCAAATGGAAGACTGGGCAATGATTGCAGGGAGGGATCGTTTACATTTTGTAATAGGAACGGGGCAAGCGTGATTGACTATTTATTGATGAAAGAGTTTGATTTTAGATATGTCACTGATTTTACAGTGGGGAACTTCAATGAATGGTCAGATCATGCGCCTCTTTCATTTGTTATTGATAGTGACATTCCAATGTGCAGTACGCCAGATGAACCGAAACTATCGTGCAAATGGAAAGATTCCATGAGAGAAATATTTCGTAGTAAGTTAATGGGACAGTTGACTGATTTTAACCACGTTGTAACAAACGTGGATAGAAACAGTCGATTGGCGATTAATAACATGATTTCTGGGTTTACAGGGTTAGTGCGTCAGGCTGCTGATCCATTATTTTGCAAAACACATATAATTTCTGAAAATACTTGTTTTAACGATACTATTTACAAGTCATCTGAGTGGTTTGATGAGGAATGCAGAAATGCTAAGAATAGTTATAAAAATGCATTGAATATTTTCAACAAGTGTAAAAGTGAAGAGAATAGGAAGTTGTTGTGTGAGCAAAAGAGTATATATAGATTGCTTATCAAAAGAAAGAAGAGTATTTTTTTAATAAATAAACAAAAGGAATTAGAAAATATGAGACGATCTAGGCCAAAAGAGTTTTGGAAATATTTTAAAAAGAAGAGTCATAGGAAAAGGGAAAATATTTCATTGCAGCAATTTCGTAATTATTTTTCAAACATGGCGGACGATTTTGAAATGGCGAACAGTGAAGAAGCGGCTACTTTTAGCTCATCGCATGATTTTAACGATTTAGATAGTAGCTTTGGTGAATTAGATATACCTATTAGTATCGCAGAAGTGACGTCTGCTATTTCGAATTTGAAAAGATCAAAGGCGAGTGCTGGTGATTTTCTAATAAATGAATACTTTTTAGAAAGTAGCGATATCCTAGCTGCACATCTGTGCGATATATTTAATATAATACTTGATTCAGGTGTTTTCCCTGACAGTTAGTCTGAGGGAATAATTGTTCCCCTGTTCAAAAATGGTAATACGGATGATGTTAATAATTATAGAGGAATAACCTTAGTGAGTTGTTTGTCAAAAATATTTACGTCTATTTTTAATAAAAGGATGGTAACTTTTTGTGAGCAGAATACAGTTTTATCCGATGCTCAATTTGGATTTAGAGAAGGGCGGTCTACCGTTGATGCTTTGTTTACGCTGCAGTGTATTGTGCAGAAGTATTTAAATAACAATGATAGACTGTACTGTGTATTCATTGACATGAAAAAAGCGTTCGACAGTGTTGATAGAAACTCACTTTGGTTGAAATTGTATAGGACAGGTATTCAAGGTAAAATGTTAAGGATTATAAGGGACATGTATACAAAGATTAAATCATGCGTTAGACATTGTGGTTCTTTTTCAGACTTCTTCGAATATTCAGTTGGGTTAAGGAAAGGGGAGATAATTTCGCCGATAATGTATTCTCTCTTTATTGAAGATCTTGAGTTATATTTACAAAGGGGGGTAAATTCGGGGCTTGATATTGATGATTTAGTTGTTATTTTATTACTCTTTGCGGATGACATGGTTTTACTTGGAAAGACGCCAACAGATTTACAAAATAGTTTAGATTCATTGCACTCTTATTTTTGGAAGTAAACACATCTAAGACTAAGTGTATGGTATTTCGGAAAAGGGGTGGGTTAAAAGTAAACGAAACTTGGACATATAATGGGCAGCAAGTAGAAGCTGTAAATGATTTCAATTATCTTGGAGTAGTTTTTAATTATACAGGCAACTTTATTTTAAACCAGGAACATTTAGTTGGTAAACGGCTAAAAGCGTTGGGTGTTTTAATAAATAACTGTCGTAAGTTAAGAATAAATCCGAAACTTGCATGTCAGTTGTTTGATGCTTTTGTCGGGTCTACTATAAGTTATTCTTGCGAGATATGGGGTTTTACAAAATCTAAAGAGGTAGAAAGAGTGCATCTTAAGTTCTTAAAAGCGATTCTTGGGGTTAGAACTAGTACCAGTAATGTTGGTGTTTATGGTGAATTAGGTAGATATCCTTTGTATATACAGCGATATGTAAGAATTGTCAAGTACTGGTGCAAAATTGTGAATACAGATAACATAATTTTATCTACAGTTTATAATTGTGCTAGAGAAGATAGTAATAAGGGTTATATAATTTGGCATCAAAGGTAAAAAACTTATTATATGAATTTGGATTTGGGTACATTTGGGAGATGCAGGGTATGGCTAACTTAAAGAAATTTCATTGTGTTTTTAAACAAAGATTGATAGATTGTTATATGCAAAACTGGATAACTGGTATTAATAGTAATAAAGTTATGGATTTATATGCGTTATTTAAAGTTAATTTTGAATACGAAAGTTATTTGGAAAGATTACCTAGTAACTTAAGATGTTTTATATCTAGGTTGAGATTGTCTTCTCATTCGTTAAGGATCCACCCGGGCGGTACGGTCCGAATAGACTTGAAAGAAATCAAAGGTTATGTTTGATATGTAATTCGGTTGATATCGAAGATGAATATCATTTCATTTTAATTTGTTCGAAATATAAAGAACTGAGGAACAAATATATTAAAAGACACTTTTTTATCCGTCCAAGTATGATTAAATTTATAGAATTATTTCAAACCAATAATAAAGTATTGCTTGTAAACTTAGCAAAGTATATACAGGAAGCTTTCAGCTTACGAAATACTGTTATAAATGAGGTACAGGATGTAGCTTTGCTGTAAAGTGAATTAATGCTTATCAATATGTAATATTAACATGTCGTTATAAAGGCATATATGCTATTTTCATAGCTTAACGAGTTCCAATGTATATACATGTAAGTTGTAAATCATTTGTTTGTGTATATGTAAATATAAAGCCATGATTGCGCAGTCCATGATAAGCTCATGCAGAGGCTTTCTGTGTTGGTTTTCACCTGCATTGTTCAATTTACTGTAAGAAGGATCAACTAAGTGTGTTATATACACTTAAATCTAAAGACAGAAACTGCCTAATTTAGGAGAGAAATTGCACAGAAAGCTAAGTTAGGAGCTTTCGGTGCCTTTTCTGGCCTACATGGCGCGGTGAGTAGTAATACAATAGTAATTATCAAGCTTGATTTCAAAATAATATTCTTTCATATGTATACCGATAAGAAGAATTTAAATGTTATGCTGTGAATATTGTTATAGTTCATCTCAAATTAATATACTTGCGCAATTCAGGATAAAGGTAATGCAGGGAGCTCATGCAGAGGCCCCCTGTGCTAGTTTTCACCTGCATTGTACAACTTACTATAGGAAAGTTAACTATGTGTGTTATATATATACTTTTATCTAAAGACAAAGAAACGCCCAATGCGGGATAGAAATTACGCAGAAAGCTTCGTCAGGAGCTTTCAGTGTTGTTTCTGACCTTCATTGCGCGGTGTGTGGTGTTACAAAAGCGATTAATAAAGTTTATCTCCAATGAAAATAATCACATATTGTAATTGTATACTGATACGAAGATCTAAATGTATTCTTATAGAATTTGATCCATTAATGGATTACGTGACAATTGTGAATATTATTTATTTTGTATTGACGAGATACTGTATGTATAAGTCAAAAATAAAAATATGTTCTGTTCTGTTCTGTTCTTACAAAGAGTACAGTGTTTATTTGCATATAGTGTGGGTCCTTATCAGACTTAAACAGAGACTTCCATCTTATTTAAAGCAGACATAATGAATGGAAATTAACCCTTTACCCCATAGCCTGTTTCTAGATTTGAAGACATGTGACCATTTAAAGGAGATTGAAAGTAAAGCTTTCTGCTTTACTTTCAGTCTCTTTTAAGCTACCATCTGCTATTATATAGGTAATATATTTTATGCTATACACGTTTAATACCGTATAAATTGGAACTATTTTCTTCAGAGGGGGGATAAATTAAATGCACTGAAAGGCTCTTCTATGGGGGAAAGGGTTATGGGTTAAAATGACACCTGGTCCACTTACCTGCAAACTATGCATAGTATGATGAGGATCAAAAGGACAAAGAAGACCGCCCCGACGACACCGCCAATTAATCCCCCATTGACACCTGGAAATCAAAATACAGACTAACCTATAATCAGCTGTTGTGTCATGACGAAGCCTGCTTTATTGTGCTGCAACATTGCACAGACCAAGCACCGTTGCAATCACAGACTCTGTATCTGAGTTTGGTACACAACGCCAAATACCGTATATAATACTGCTAGATACAATGCTTTAGATGGTTGTGGCTGTCAAACAGAGTAGACTAAGGCCAGCCGCCGCGTCAAAGACTGTTTGCAATGCAATAAGGCAGGTTTTTTCATGGCAAGGCTCATTTGTTTATTGGTACAGCTTTCTGATTAACTCTTTCTCCCAAAGCGTGTTATCAGAATTGAAAACAGACGGTGGCTTACAGCAGACTGAAAGTAAAGCAGAATGTTCCTTCAGGAGCATTCTGCCTTACTTTCAGCCTGATAAAAGCTACCATCTGCCTGGGTATAGAAACTATTTCTTACAGTGCATAATCGATGGAGTAATGTGTTAATGCTTAACTCTTTCCTCCCTGAAACTTTAAATGGACAATTCCAGTTTTGATTTTTGTCTGGTCCATTTCTGACTTTTAAGAGTTGTTTTTGTCAATTTTGGCATTACTGACAAACAGTGAAGACCCTGATCAGAGGGCTCCTTTCGGAGCCCTCTGATCTGGGCCTTCACTGTTTGAACAGGACAAGTGTACTATTCACATGTACACTGTTTGAAAAGACGCCTATATGCGGGACTAGGGTTCAAAGGGTTAACCAAGATAGGCATTTTATACAGAAGTCCTATTTCTATCCCTTTTACGCTCAGTAACGTCATAAAGCGCATTTGCAAATAGTTTTGATCCAGATTAGACGCCGCGTACCGATTTTGAATACAACAATATTGGAACAGACGACTATATGGCGGTTAATTTGATCATTAAAGGGGTAACTCCTGTATATAGATACACTTGTTGAAATCAGTTATACAGCTAAAATTGTTTTTAACATTAAAGCCTCTTTAGAAAGTCGACTGCTTAAAACAGAACAAAACTGTAGTTACATTTGTACGTGTTACTTAAATGATGTAACTAAAAGTATTTGGCTTAAAGAATCAGATACATTGATGGTAAACTGGAGGAAACTTTGTGAAAGTGTATTTAATGTTGCCTTCAAGTTAATAAAATATCCAAATAAACCATATTATATCCCGAAACTAGAGACCTATGAGGAATACAAAACATTGTTTTAAATCCGCTATAGAGGGTTGTTATTGAAATATGGCGACAGCAAGTGAACTTTGCCGAAATGCAATAAAACTTCCATATATCGATATCCCTTAACATGCATACAGTGGAGAATCTGTTATTCTTTCCCAATAAACGCGTTTACGCTAAAACTATTATTTGCAGTGCAAACAGTTTGGAGCCAGATCAGACGCCGGGTACATGTAACCCGGCGTCTGATCAGGCTCCAAACTGTTTGCCACCATGATAAACATGAAATATCAGAATTGTCCAAAAGTTGTTCTTTTCTACGTTTTAGTGCTTTGCGTTTGCGTACGTTTGCGTTTGACGGGAAAGAATAACAGATTCTCCACTGTATGTACTTGTTTCGGATACATGTACATACATCTAGTTGAATTATATCGACTTAACCCGTTCGGTGCCAATTCCGACAACACTGCATGACAGCTTGCAGAACTGCCATTTTCCCGGATTTTTCCGAAAAATTCAGACTTTAACCCTATCAGATAGTTGCTTAAAACAGGCTGAAAGTAAAGCAGAATGCGCAACAAGGTACATTCTGCTTTACTATCAATCTGCTTTAAGTAATCGTGTTTGTGAAATAGAAAAAATGGAAGTATTCGTATTTTTCATTTTCAAATTAGAATAGTTTGGGCGTCAAAAAGGCAGCGAAAGGAAGGGATACATTGTAACACTTTCACTGCCAACGTCACCAAAAGGCGACTTTGCAAACAGCGTTATAAGGCGTTTGATCAGGATCCAAATTGTTCGACAGTCAAAGCAGCCCTAAAGCTGACTTTAAAATATTGCAGACGGCACTACCAATGATGTACGATATTTTGGCGGTAAGAGGGTTAAAGCAGACGATAAAACTTGGCAGGGAAAGAGTTAAAGTAACAAAAATGTTGAATCTTACAGGAATATATAAATTATAACTCACCTTTCGATGACGTCGCAGCTTGAGCATCAGGATCTTAAATTAGAAAATACAGTTATGTAGAATGTACAGTTGTATCAAATATAGACCGCCTTAACCCATTTGTGCCCGCGATCCCATATATGGGACATAGGCAAACAGTGTAGACTCTGATCAGACGCCGCATTATGCGGCGTCTGATCAGAGTCTACACTGTTTGCTGATAGAAATTTCAATATTTAACAAATTAAAATTAAAATGTTGACCAGGCATCCCTTTGATAAAAATGGACTAATCCAATTTATAAACACGGAAGAGTCCACTGGGTATAAATGGGTTAAGTTTATAGAAAAGTGATAAGCTAAGTCAAATATACAGTTAATCTACAGTCGAAGTATACATCTTAATCAAAACGATGCAACGTGAGCAATGTGAGTTAAGGTGATGACCTAAATTCCATGAAGAATGCTTGTACGTACTTGACACATGGTCAAAGATTTAACCAACCAATCATAACACTGCTTGTATATGTAATGCGGTTCTAGGATTTCATCTTTCACCCGCTTGAAAATGATACAAAACATTCACTTCTGTATTTAGTTGAGAAATCCAGTGCGTATTTCAGATATTTGAGTGCGAAACAATTTATGATTGGACAGAAAAGTGTTGCCTGTTAAGAATTTGGCTTAAAGTTTCAGATGTAAACGCTTTTACAACGAAAACCGACTAGAAAACCCCTGTGTTTAAGAACTTTCGTATGAACGTCAGAAACGACATGGGCGGTTTTAGTGTGCATTTTTGTTATAACTTAACGCTTTGGGGCAATATGTGACTGAATTTCGTCAAATAAGAATTATATCCTGAAAAAATAATCCTTCCACGAGGGCACCGCCTGAGAATTTCAATGATCTAGTCGATTTTAGCAGTACAGCGCTCCCTCCCTACAACAGTCATCCATATAACGACTCCGTCATGACAACGACCCTTGCCGCTGTTTTTCCAAAACATTTATGTTCAACCTTTTCATGGCTGCAATACCGTCTGCTTAAAATTGTCGTCTGTTGGTTTTCTCAAATTTACATATTGGACAAATTGATAGAAAAAAAACATAATGATGAGTGACAAACAGCTTGAATCCAGAACAGACGCCGCGTAACGCGACGTCTGATCTGGATTCAAGCTGTTTGCAAATGTATATCTAATTCCCTCCCTTTAACGATTCCCTCCGAACAACGCACACATGTTATGTGTCCCATTGGGTGTCGTTGAAGAGAGGGAGCGCTGTAGTTTTAGTTTACAGTCTGGACTACCTGGTCGATTCCAGTTGTATGCCTTTTCTGTTTTAAATGGTAAACATTTTTAAAAGTGTTCCAAGTACCTGTGTACGTATACATGAACAATGCTACCAAAGATACATGTAGATATTGAGAAATGTTATCTTACACACAAAATAAAACAAAATTAAAAATAAAAAAAAACGATGCAGGCGACTGACGAAAAGTTGAACTAAACATAATAATAATAAAAAACAAGACTGCGCGTTCAAGAAACACTTATGCCCCTGATGGCAGCCATGACAATCTATCTGAAGTCCAAATTAGGCCAAGGTCAAGGCTAAATTGAGGATGGGTAATATGGGTGAATTCGTATTGGTCCAAGACAACAACTGTATAATGTATAAAAGTATTGTGGTCAGTAGTGATGCAAGAAGAAATAAATTAATGGTAAAATCTAGTAACCCAAGAAATAGCCCATTTAAAACATTCTAAGTCCAAATTAGGTCAAGGTCAATGTCAAAATCAAGGTTGGGTGATATTGGTGGATAGAGAATGGTCCAAGGCAACAACTGTATAAGTATCTAAGCATTTAAGTAAGCGGTGTTGATGCTAGACGAAACGGTAAAATCTAGTTAACCTAGAAATGGCACATTTACAACATTCTAAGTCCAAATTCGGTCAAGGTCAAGGTCAAAATCAAGGTTGTGTGATATTGGCGGATTAGGAATGGTTCAAGACAACATCTGTATAAGTATCTAAACATTTAAGTAAGCGATTTTGATTCTAGATGAAACGGTTAAATCTAGTTAACCAAGAAATGGTCCATTTACAAAAAGTCCAAATTAGGCCACGGTCAAGATAAAAATCAAGCCAAGTAAATAACTGTATACGTATCTTAGCATTTAAGTAAAATGTGTTGATGCTAGACGAAACGGTAAAATTGACTTAACTGGTTACACACGCACGCACGGACAGGACAATCACTATATGCCTCCGCATCTACAGATGCCGGGGGCATAAAAAATGCACTCTACGGGATTGGAGCCTCTGAACTAATTATTCACTTTTACACGATAGCGACGGGGCCATCCCCGAAACATTTTACTTGCTGTTTAAAAATACGTGACTTCTACTATATACGACAACTTAATATAATGTGATTTAGGGCACTTTTTGATGTAAATAAAGAAGAACCTGGTTGATATAGGTTTGGTTTAAACGACCCTGTCTGCAAGTCATTCATGCCTCGTTAATACTTTCAATCCAAAGTGTGCAGTTCTCTGGTTTGTTACATGTAGGATGTGTTATAAGCCGCCAAAACAAAAACGAACCCTTGCAGACTGAAGAAATAATTATAGAGACCTTAACCCTTTCCTCCATGAGACCTCAAATGGACAACTCTAATTTTAAATTCAGTCTAGTCCATTTTTGACTTTTAAGGGTTGATTTTTACAATATATGTCAAAATAACAAACAGTGTAGACCCTGATCAGAGGGCTCATAAAGGAGCCCTCTGATGAGGGTATACACTGTTTGCATAAGACAAGTGTACTCTTCACAGGTACGCTGTTTGCAAATGACGCATATATGCGTGACCAGGATTCAAAGAGTTAAGACAGATTTCAGAAATAGGGAGGCTTTAAAGCTATTCAAAAGAGGTTTAAAATGCAACCAATTGGTCATGATAGCTGCGGTATGCAGATTAAAGGGTTATTCAGAAAGCTCCAATAGGGGCTTTCTGTATTACTGGTGTTCTGCATATAACAGGGCTGCCATAAGTTGACATGAAAAATCCTAAGATTTCCAAATTTGCATTTTTCAAGTGCGATTTTACGAATCGTACCTTTACCTCATAGCATTTTTCTTGTTTTGTTGACATGCGACTACTTAAAGCAGGCTGTAAGTAAAGCAGAATGCGCCTTAGGGCGCATTCTGCTTTACTTTCAGCCTGCTTTAAGCTACCATGAACTGGGAAAAAATCCGGAGATTTAGGAAAAATCCGGAGAAATGGCAGCCCTGATATAACAGAACAGTGTTTCTCAGTGTTTACGGGGAAAGAGGGGAGTTACATTGTATTTGGAAAAAACCCAGCATGTGCCAGTACAGTCAGTGCTGATTAGGCTGACAAACTGCAGGTACTTTAAGAAGGTCGAACATAAACTTTAACCTAACGCATGATTAATTCAAGTGCAGTGTATGCAATCAACCCATTACTCCATGGATACTCCTTTTATCGCATTTTATTTATTACTCCCCTGAAGAAAATAGTAACAATTTATAGTCATGAAAATATATAATAAGGATTACTCTCATTGTTCTAGCAGATGGTAGCTTAAAACATTCACCTTTACTTTCAACCTGCTTTAAGTTGTCACATGTCTTCAAGACTAGAAACAGGTTATGGGGTAAAAGGTTAAAGATTTTGTTGCATCCTTTATTTCGAGTCCTTACACCTATCGCAATACTGAAGAGAATTGATTATATGTAGCTATTAGTGACTTCAATACGATAATTCTTACATAAGCTTCTCAGTTACAATAATTTTTTGATTGGCTATATATATTGAGTTAACTCATCTATCTCTAAAACTTCAAATAGACAATGCATGTTTCACAATTTAGTCCAGCCCATTTTCAACTATTTAGTGTAGCTTTTTTGTAATATTTTACGAAGCTATAAAAAATACTGAGAATTTCTTTGATCTCGGTCTACACTGCTTGCATATGACAAATGCACTCTTCACACAGTGGAGAAAATGTTACTCTTTCCCGTTTAAACGCACAACACTAAAATGCAGAAAATGACAACTTTTAGACAATTCTGATTTTTCATTTCTATCTGAGTGGCAAATAGTTTGGAGCCTGATCAGACGCCGGGTTTGCATTGGAAATAATAGTTTAAGCGTACCAAAACCTGTTATTGGGAAAGAATAACGTTTTCTCCACTGTACTGGTCGCTAGGGTCCAGTGAGTTAAAGCGACTCGCAACCAGATGGTGCATTAAAAAATAGTGATTTGTAAATATGTGTCAAACGCTTATATAAATGGTAAAGAATTAGTTTAAGATAAGAAATTCTGTTTAAAAAAATGTATTTCAATAAAAAAAAATATTGGTCTCTGATGGGATTCGAACCCGTGGCCCGGCATTGGCGGACAGAAGGCAAAATAGGGGAAACCGCTTAGACCAATGGACCACGGAACTATCCGTTTATCTCGGATCTATTTAACGTATTTCAATGTGTAGCGATCGAAAGTGCATACAACTTCACAATTCGGCTCGGGTTTATGTCTGAGCCCGTGTAGAGAAGCAACAACAACAACTATACCGTCTACTAGTCGGTATAGAAAAACGATGGAAAATATCTAAAAATCTTAGATTCGGTGACGATTCTTGAGACTTTTTTTGGACTGATCATATTTTTTAATGTCAGAAGCCAAATAATGCCACAAATTTGCGTTTATTTGAGTATTTTATTTTATTTTGACAAGTACACCATCCGGTTGCGAGTCCCTTTAATAGTGGAATAAATTAGAGTGTGTTTGTGTCGCATATCTTGATGTGTGGTTACAGTGGAGAAGACTTCATTCTTTCCCAATAAACGCTCCCGATCCGGGTCTACATCGTTTGCATAGGGCAACAGTACTCTCCAGAGGTGAACTGTTTGTAAATGACATTTCGTTGCCGCCGTTTATTTCACATTTAACATTTTGCATGCTGGGTGTATTTTTCGTCTGCAATAATTGTTGTCTGGTACTGTTCTAAAAATAGAATTTTCATATTTTCTTTTAGAGCAAGGTCAGAGTGTCAACAGTTTGGTTTCTGATGAGACGCCGCGTCACGCGGCGTCTCATCTGGATCCAAATTGTTTGGAAAAGTAATCACTGTAGGAAATATCACCGCTAGAGTAAATCTTATACATAACAAGGGAGAAAACCAATACCATGTTAGAACAGAGAAACCTTCAAAATTATCGACTAAAGGGTGGGGGTATTTAACAAATTGAGCAGTTCGATGAAACTTTTATTTGTTGATCAAACTGTTTGTATCTTGGTCAAACGTCAATTACAATAAAATACCTCTATTAGAATCACAGACATTGTGTTAACTGTTAGGTGTTCACGGCAGGTGGTTGCTTAAAGCAAGGTGAAAGTAAAACAGAAAGAGCTTGCTTCTTTTCGAACGTTCTGTAATACACTCATCTTGCTTTAACTGTTTGAACCCTAGTCACTCATATATGCGTCATTTGCAAACGGCGTACATGTGAGGAGTACACATGTCCTATGCAAACAAATAAGACCCTGTTTGTCCTTTTTTACATATATTGTAAAATACAACCCTAAAATGTCAAAAATAGACTAAGACTAATTGAAAATTAGAATTGTCCATTTGAGATTTGAGGGAGTAAAGAGTTAAGCTGTCACCTGTTTTTCTCACAATCAGCTAGCCTTTTCTTTCTAATGGTCGTGGTTACGGGAGATGGGTTTTACTATATTTAGCTTTTACTTTTTACCCAGTATCCTGCAACATTCAGTGACGTCATGCTTTGATGAATACTGATTAACCTTTTCCTCCCTGGTATTTCAAAAATGGACCATGCCAGTTTCTTATTTAGTCTAGTCCATTGTTGACCTTTTAGCTTTTGTCACTGTGAAGAAATACGACAAACAGTGCGCATCCTGATCAGAGGACTCCTTTAGCGAATAGGACAAGTGTACTCTTTACGGGTACATTGTTTGCAACGGATGGTTTTAAGGGTGATATGGGTTCAAAATGGTATTATTTTCCCTCAAACTTTATCATCTGCCTTTACCCTTGCACCACCTTAAGATTGAGGACCCCTTATGAGATCGAGCCAATGTTGGTTAATATCGGCACTTTACGGTGAGTCGCCCATTCTTGTCAACGGTCAGCCCGTTTATTTCTATAGTATTGAAGACAGATGACCACTTAAAGTAGGCTGAAAGGAAAGCAGAATGCGCCCTAAGGCGCATTATGCTTTTCTTTCAGCCTGTCTTAAGCTACAGTGGAGAATATGTTATTCTTTCCAGTTTAAACGCAAACGTACGCAAACGCAAAGCACTAAAACGTAGAAAAGTACAACTTTTGGATAATTCTGATATTTCATGTTTATCTTGGTGGCAAACAGTTTGGAGCCTGATCAGACGCCGGGTTACCCGGCGTCTGATCTGGCTCCAAACTGTTTGCACTGCAAATAATAGTTTTAGCGTAAACGCGTTTATTGGGAAAGAATAACAGATTCTCCACTGTACCATGTGATAGAATATAGAAACTATTCCCTATAATATATATTCATGGCTGATTGATTTGGAACTATTTTCTTCAGCGGAGGAATAAATCGTATGCGCTATTTAAAGGCGCTTCCATGGGGGAAAGGGTTAAGCATGTTTATAGGGCACTGTCCGTCAAATGACAAGAATAGCCGATCGCTGTACGTAGAGTACCGATTTTGGTCTCCGGTCTCATTAGGGGTCCTCAACCTTAACCCTTTACCTGATAGCCTATTTCTATTACGAAAGATAGGTGACTACTTAAAGCAGGTTGAAAGTAAAGCAGAATGCGCCTTAGGGCGCATTCTGCTTTACTTTCAGCCTGCTTTAAGCTATCATGTGCTATAATATAGAAACTATTCCCTATAATACATATTCATTACTGATTAAATTGGAACTATTTTCTTCAGCGGATGAATAAATCATATCCGCTAAAAGGCGCTTCTATTGGGGAAAGGGTTAATATCCAATGCTGTTTTATTACTGTATTATTGTTTGATATTCAAATTTCAGACACTATGACTGATGTCATATTAATAACACTACCACAAAGCTTTGATCCTAATCAGACGCCGCGTAACACGTGCTCTCACGTGGATCCAAACTATTTGCAAAGTCGACTTAAGTCTCCTATGATGATAGTTTAATGCATCAGGAATTATGTGCAACAGCTAGTTGAGTAAGGGAATAGTATAGATAAGTCGTTTATCCCATAACACCATAAATACGCCTTTTACAACTTAAATTTATTCCTCCACTTAAGAAAATAGTTCCTCTCTATATAGTTATGTTTAAATACCATAAGAAATATTGTCATATCCTATAAGGTAGCATCTTAAAGCACACTGAACGTTTTTAAGCAGAGTTTGCCTTATGGCACATTCTGCTTTACTTTCAATCTGTTTTAAGTGGCAACGTATCTTCAATGCTAGAAACGGGCTATGGGGTAATAATGTGTTAACCCATTTGTGCCCACGATATGGGACATAGGCAAACATATATGGGACATAGGCAAACAGTGTAGACTCTGATCAGACGCCGCATTATGCGGCGTCTGATCAGAGTCTTCACTGTTTGCTGATAGAAATTTCAATATAAAACAAAATGAAATCGAAAATTTTGACCAGGCATCCCTTTGATAAGCAAGAGCCGTATACGGCCCTAAATCGCTCACCTGGAATCGTTGATGTAAATGTAACATATCTTGAAAAGCTGAGAAATTATGACAATAGGATTGTACCAATTGCTGATTGGATGAAGCTGAGTGCAAAATATCTAAGCTCAGGGTACCGTGGTTTCAGACAAGAAGATTTTTTAAGTTTTTATTGAAAAAATATATTTTAAGCTCCTGTGACCTAGATATGCAACGGATCGGAACCACTTGAACAATATTGGTACCTCTAGAAGTTACACTATGCCAAATATCAAAGCTCTACCCATATTTGTTTCAGAGAAGAAGAGGTTTGAAGAGTTCAATATAAAACTCTATGTAAATTTGTGACCCCCGGGGCGGGGTCATTTTTTACCCCAGGGACATCATTTGAACAATCTTGATAGAGAATCTGAAGATGATGCTTTGTGCAAAATATCTAAGCTCAAGGTACTGTGGTTTCAGACGAGAAGATATTTTACGTTGTATTGAAACAAAAATCTATTTTTAGCTCCAGTGACACAGATATGCAACGGACTGGAACCATTTGAACAATATTAGTAAAGTAAATCTAGAAGTTACACTATGCCATATATCAAAGCTCTACCCATACTAGTTTCAGAAAGAAAAGGTTTGAAGGTTTCACAATAAAACTACAATAAATGTGTGACCCCCGGGGCGGGGTCATTTTTAACCCCAGTGACATAATTTGAACAATCTTGATAGAGGACCTTAAGATGATGCTTTATGCAAAATATCTAAGCTCAGGATACTGTGGTTTCAGAGAAGAACTTTTTTAAAGTTTTTATTGAAAAAATCTATTTTTAGCTCCTGTGACCTAGATATGCAACGGACCGAGCAATATTGGTAATGTACCTCTAGAAGTTACACTATGCCAAATATCAAAGCTCTAGCTATATTAGCTTCAGAGAAGAAGAGGTTTGTAGATTTCATTATATAACTCTATGTAA
Organism: Gari tellinella; assembly: GCA_922989275.2. Lineage (NCBI taxonomy): Eukaryota > Metazoa > Mollusca > Bivalvia > Cardiida > Psammobiidae > Gari > Gari tellinella. Next base: position 63,346,597 of record OV277860.1, on the reverse strand, counting down.
ATTTGTGACCCCCGGAGTGGAGTCATTTTTGACCCCAGGGACATAATTTGAACAATCTTGATAGAGGACCTTAAGATGATGCTTTGTGCAAAATGTCTAAGCTCAGGGTACTGTGGTTTCAGAGAAGAAGATTTTTGAAGTTTTTATTGAAACGATCTATTTTTAGCTCCTGTGACCTAGATATGCAACGGATCGGAAATATTTGAACAACTTTCAAAGAACACTATATAAGGATCATTCCTGCCAAGTTTGGTTAAAATCCATCCAGTAGTTTAGGAGGAGATGTCGTTTGAAGACATTGTTGACGACGAACGACGACGGACATAGGACGATCAAAATAGCTCTCCTTGGCACTCTGTGCCAGATGAGTTAAAAATGGACTAATCCAATATAAAACATGGAAGAATCCACTGGGTGCAAAAGGGTTAAACGGAGAAAAGAAATACATAGGAGAGAAGACGTTAAGCTTTGCCAATAAGCGTATTTGTGCTACAGTGGAAAACACGTTATTCTTTCCCAATAAACACGTTTAAGCTAAAACTTTTATTTCTACTGCAAACAGTTTGGAGCCAGATCAGACGCCGGATAACCCGGCGTCTGATCAGGCCCCAAATTGTTTGCCACTTAGATTAAAATGAATAGTCAGAATTATCTCAGTTTTATTGAAATACGTTTGCGTTTCGTATACGTTTAAACGGGAACTAATAACGTTTTCTCCACTGTAAAACAATGATTTCCATTGCACACGGCTTGAAGTTGGAGACGCGGTATATTAGCCGGGTTTACTTTATACATACCCTCTGAACCATAGTGGCGTATATAAGCGTTTTTGCAAACATTACACGATTCAATAATTCACTATTGTCATACAGTGGAGAAAACGTTATTCTTTCCCAATAAACGCGTTTACGCTTACACTATTTTTTCCATTGCAAACAGTTTGGAGCCAGATCAGACGCCGGGTAACCCGGCGTCTGATCAGGCTCCAAACTGTTTGCCACTCAGATCAACACGAATAGTCAAAATTGTCGAAAATTTGTCGTTTTCTATGTTTTAGTGCAATGCGTTTGCGTACGTTTGCGTTTAAACGGGAAAGAATAACAGATTCTCCACTGTATGTAAGCAGTGCAAACCCTGATCAGTTGGCCTCTAAAGTGTTGACGTTTTGCAATACACAGTAAAAATGTCACCATAAATAGTAACAGTGAATCAGACTAAATAGTAAATAGGAATTATTAGTTTGACGTTTCAGGAAGGAAAGGGTTAAGGCATTAATAGAAAAGAAACAAAAAGGGAGGAAAAAGAAGATTAGTCAGTTTAATGTAAGATTTATTGATGAGTACAGAACAGAAGTGTGTTAAGTCGTGTGCAGGGCTCCAGATCAGGGGAGAATATCAAAACCTAAATTCTCTAATTCTGCATTAATGGCTATAGCTTCACTACTCATTAGAATCGTCCCTTCGAGACGATTCTAATGAGTCGTAACACCAATGGATTCAGTGCTACAATGAGTGCGAAAGTGTTGGAATTGTCATGTTTACTCTCTCTTACAGTGGAGAAAACGTTATTCTTTCCCAATAAACGCGTTTACGCTAAAACTGTTATTTAAAATGCAAACAGTTTGGAGCCAGATCAGACGCCGGGTAACCCGGCGTCTGATTAGGCTCTAAACTGTTTGCCACCAAGATAAACATGAATTATCAGAAGTGTCCATAAGTTGCACTTTTCTACGTTTTTGTGTTTTGCGTTTGCGTTTCATTTGCCTTTAAACGGGAAAGAATAACGTTTTCTCCACTGTAACTAAAGCCCTGAAATATCGACAGAAATATAGAAATGAAACTGGAGCAGATACTTATCAGTCATGCTACATGCAAAGATTTACAAAAACAAATACCTCGATATCTCAAAATCGCTTAAGTCGAAGTAATCGGTTTTGTCAGCGCTGAATTTCATAATGATGTCAATTTGGCTTAAGTCGTACATGTACATGTCACGTACAGTAGACCTCTCTATTACGACCACTAAATTGTTAATTAGCAGGTGTTTTAGACAGGTGACTGCTAAGAGCAAGGTCACCGTAAACAGAAAAAAACCGTTCTGTTTTACTGTCACACTATACAGTGGAGAATCTGTTATTCTTTCCCAATAAACGCGTTTACGCTAAAACTATTATTTGCAGTGCAAACAGTTTGAAGCCAGATCAGACGCCGGGTAACCCGGCGTCTGATCAGGCTCCAAACTGTTTGCCACCAAGATAAACATGAATTATCAGAATTGTACAAAAGTTGTTCTTTTCTACGTTTTAGTGCTTTGCGTTTACGTACGTTTGCGTTTAAACGGGAAAGAATAACAGATTCTCCACTGTACTTGAAGCTGTCATATGTTAGCCTTCGTTTTAGTTCTCGTAATAGAGAAGCTCTCGTGTATTAACCGTTTCATGATAATTTATCGTGAGGTGTTTACCCCATTCATGGTCATAGTGTCGTTTGCTTCAATATTGTTGTCAAACTTAGATTTGAGGCAGTAAATTTGACTTTCTTTCAAAACAAGTAACAAACAGTTTTGACCATGCGCTTTATTGTGTCATTGAGAGTGAAAGGGTTAACCATAATATACAGGGGCCCGTTTCATAAAACTTCTTACGACAAATATTGTCGTAAGTCAAATCTTTAAAATGCATTTAATTTCCGATTTCTCTATCGAATCTTGTCTTGTGACACCTTTTTGGAATCGTCTTTTCAAGACGATTCCAAAAAGATGTCACAAGACAGGATTAGATGGAGAAATAAATACTTATTGAGAGTTTTATAATCTGACTTACGACAACAATTGTCGTACGAAGTTTTATGAAACGGGCCCCAGGGCCCGAGGTTATAAAACTTGATACGAACTCTGTGCTCAAAATTAAAATTTGATTACAGGCTGTAGTTTACATAACACGCTTTAACTTATTCAGTAACCTTATTAACATGTACATGTAGTTTGATAGAAGAATTATATAAACAAATACTCCTTATATATTAAATTGTTTGCCGAAGTGTTACCAGCTGAGAAAAGTTCTGAGTTTTGAGCACAGAGTTCGTTTGAAGTTTTATAACCTCGGGCCAGATCACTCTTAGTCTTAAGCGAGTTCGAGGTATAGGAGTTCGATTGTGCATTAAAAGAGAAAATACCGGTATAACGTACTCCATCCTGTATCAATGGAGTCTAACATTAATGCCTCCACCAGCACGATGCATTAGATAGGTAAGAAAAGAAATACCTTCAGTAAATGCACCGGTCGTGGTGCCTGGCGGAGTACTATCAGTGGATCTATTAGTAACAGTTGATGTTGTAGAGATAGCTGAAGTAATAGGTGTGTTAGATGACGTAGTTGTGGAGGTATGAGTGTGAGATGAAGTAGTAGTTGTGGTACCTGATGTGGATGAATCAGTGCTTGACGCCGTGGAAGATACAGTGGTGGTCGTAGGAGAGGAAGTAGTGGTGGATGTGCTTGTAGATGTGGATGTGCTAGTAGTTGTAGATGTGGTGGTAGTACCTGTCGTTGTCGTTGATGTAGTAGTAGTTGATGGTGTAGTAGTAGGTGTAGTTGTCGTTGTGGGTGTGGTAGTTGTCGGTGTGGGTGTAGTTGTGGGCGTAGTTGTGGTCGTTGGTGTAGTTGTAGTTGATACGGTAGTTGTTGTCGATGGAGGTGAAGTTGTAGTAGTTGAAGGGACATATGGCCGACTGGCGAAGCACTGAACTGTAAGTCTTCCTTGACCTAAAAAGACAAGTTAACCTGTAATAACCAATAAATAAACTGATATCTATTAACTTGCTAATTGCAGACTATACGATGAAGGGAGGTACAGTGGAGAATCTGTTATTCTTTCCCGTTTAAACGCAAACGTACGCAAACGCAAAGCGCTAAAACGTAGAAAAGAACAACTTTTGGTCAATTCTGATATTTCATGTTTATCTTGGTGGCAAACAGTTTGGAGCCTGATCAGACGCCGGGTTACCCGGCGTCTGATCTGGCTCCAAACTGTTTGCACTGGAAATAAAAGTTTTAGCGTAAACGCGTTTATTGGGAAAGAATAACAGATTCTCCACTGTAACGTCGATAAGATGTAGAAAACCACAGGTTCTTGAAAATTAATGCCACTTCATTAACCCTTTCATGATCAAATTTATCGTGAGGTTTTTACTCCTGCACCGCCGTAGTGTCGTCGGCTTCAATATTGTTGTCTGCAATATCGTTTCAAAGTTAGAAATAAGGCAGTAGATCTATAACCGAAGAACATGTTTTATACTTGTCAGACGCCGCGTTACGCAGGTATTATTTTCTGTCCCTATAACAACTCCCTCTCAACATCACACAAACTTGTTGTCTCCCATTTGATGTTATTGTAGAAAGGGAGCCTGGTACATGTATCAGTGATTTACAGTGTTTGGGCACTACAGCGAGTAGATGTTAACCTGGGGCCCGTTTCATAAAACTTCTTACGACAAATTGTGTCGTAGGTCAAATCTTTAAAATGCATTTAATTTCTGATTTCTTTATATAACCCTGTCTTGTGACATCTCTTTGGAATCGTCTTTTCAAGACGATTCCAAAGAGATGTCAAAAGACAGGATTAGATGGAGAAATAAATAATAATTGAGACTTTTATAATTTGACTTAGATCTACGACAACATTTGTAGTACGAAGTTCTATGAAACGGGCCAAAGAGCTGCAAGAAAGGGGATGGTGCATCAGTATATACAGTGGAGAATCTGTTATTCTTTCCCGTTTAAACGCAAACGAAACGCAAACGCAAAGTACTAAAACGTAGAAAAGTACAACTTTTGGACAATTCTGATAATCCATGTTTATATTGGTGGCAAACACTTTGGAGCCTGATCAGACGCCGGGTTACCCGGCGTCTGATCTGGCTCCAAACTGTTTGTAATAGAAAAAGTAGTTTTAGCGTAAACGCGTTTATTGGGAAAGAAAAAAGTTTTCTCCACTGTAGCTTTGAGTGCGCGTAAATCCGTCTTAGAAACAATAACAAAAACAGGCTGGGTGATTCCTTACTTGGCGTGGTTTTCAGACAGGCATACCAGTCAGTAAAGGCAGTGTTATTCTTCTCAAAGGTGATAGTGATAGGTAGACTGAGGACTGTGTACACGTTGCCACTGGTACAGCCGATAGTTGTCTCGTGATTCTGGTTCCTTATTGTAAAGGAAACATTACAGTCGGTAGTTTCTCCAGTAACAACTCTGCAAATATACAGGTTAAAGTATTCACCACTGAAACTTATAACGGATAATTCAAATTTTAAAAAGGTCTAGTCCTTTTTAACTATTTATGATTGATTTTAACAATATATTTCAAAATGACAAGCAGTGTAGACCCTGGTCAGAGGTCTCCTGAAGGAGCCCTCTGATCAGGGTCTACACTGTTTGCATAGGAAAAGTGTAATATTGACAGGTACGCTGTTTGTAAATGACGAGTTTACTCGTCGCTAGGGTTGAATATGTTAAAACATATTCTAACAAATCTCGCGTACAGCCCTTTATAAACCAGAATGACCGTATCTACATGTATGAAAGAGGATTGGGACAAATGTTCCATTATGCTTGATGATATGTTGCTTCAGGTAAGTTGCATTAGATCTTGCTTAAAGCTTTATTCATTATGCTTGGTGCATTCTTGCTTATTGTAAAGTGCATTATATCTTGTTAATGCTTTATGATTGATGCCTTGTGGTTTATTATAAATTACACTGCATCTTGCTTTATGCTTTATTCCTTGCGCTTGGTGCTTTATTGCTCTATGTATTGTGGTTTCCTATCATGACATCAAACGTTCAACTTAGCTTTGGGCTTTATTCCTTGTGTTTTACGCTACCTATATAACAATAAGGTCGGCCATATGACTCAATGTCTACAATATAAATTAAGACCAGGTTCTTTATTGGAGGAATAAATTAAAGATGAAAAAAATCTTATCTAACTATCTACGGCGTATGAGGCCCACATGGAAGATTGGGCTTGCTTAAATGTGTAGCCTCAGTAAATAAAGTCGTTATTATTATTATTATTATTACATGTGTATTATTATGTACTGGATAGTATTATCAACGACTGGATTGCACAAACAACAGGGCTGCCATATCTCCGGATTTTTCCTAAATCTCCGGATTTTTTTTTCCAGAACATGGTAGCTTAAAGCAGGCTGAAAGTTGCTTTACTTACAGCCTGCTTTAACCCTTTGCCTGCTGGTCGCGACTTTATTGACTTTTGCAAACAGTTTAGATCCAGATCAGACGCCGCGTAACGCGGCGTCTGATCTTGATTCAAACTGTTTGACACTCGTTTTTAGGTTTACTTACTTAAAAATGTATAAACCTAGATTTAGCAAACTTTGCAGACGACAATTTCAAAGCAGACGACCTCACCGCAGGATAAGGGTTAAGTAGTCACATGTCAACAAAACAAGAAAAGGCTAATGGGTAAAGGTACGATTCGCTAAATCGCAATAAAAAGATGCAAGTTTTGTCAACTTATGGCAGCCCTGAAACAAGCATCTTACGTGTAATTGAATGCAACATTGGATGTTCCTGTAAAGGTCGAGGTCAGATTGCAGTCACATGACACAGCCTGTGCCCGCGGGGCCCCGGTAGCATCTATATAGACAGGATCTTGTGCTTGAGATGCCGAGAAAGTGCTGGTATGACACATCTTTACAACTGAAACAAATGAATAGTGAGACACACAAGTGAGAAATGCATTATTCAGAATCCTTTAACTCTTTGAATGCAAGGTAATTTCTTCGTCTGCTAATTTTTCTCTTAACCCTTAGCCTGCCACTCACGACTATAGCTCCATATGCAAACAGCTTGGATCCGGATGAGACGCCGAGTAACTCGGCGTCTCATCCTGATCCAAGCTGTTTGACACTCGGACAACATTTTCAGCAATTTTGAGCAACTTTGAAGCACTTTGAAACTTGAAGCAGACGAGAAATATAACAGACGACAATTTATTTGGCGGGCTAAGGGTTAACAATTATTTCAAAATTTATTTTCAAAACAGGGTCAGAGTGTCAAACATTTTGGATCCTGATGAGACGCCGCGTTACACTGCGTCTCATCAGGATCCAAACTGTTTGCAAGGGTAATCTCTGTGGCAGTCATATCCGCCGCCAGCATGGTACATTTGTGTAAGAGTAAAATTGATACACAATCCATTCATTGGGAATAATTATGTCTTCTTACATGTAGAAGAGAATTAAGGACATTCGCGACCAAATGAAATATCCGATGGATCTCTATGAAAATGTCTGCAAAGGTTCTTCAAACATATCTAAGTACCATGGCAAAAAGAAAAACATAAGGTTATAATAGTATTTTTTGTCTATGGGTATTTGAAATGTATGATGTTGCCATTCTCGACAAAGAGTCGGCATGCGTTATTTTGCCTTTCTAAAATTATGTAAAGTAATAATTTGCACAAAGAAACATTTAAACAATTAAAAAGTGATGCTCACTAAAAATGTGATGCAAAGATTATAGTTTTTTGCGTGATACATATGCATTTTTCTTAATTGTTTTCGGCTCCAATTCAATGAAAACACTCACGCAATCAAAATCTGCCCGAAATAAATTGATGAAACTTCTCACAATAAAAGCTATAGGTGTGAATAATAAGACAATGGTAAAAAAAAGTATTAGTTATAATGCTTCTTTTGAAACTATAGGCACTTTCATACATATACTAACGGCCTAAAAAAGCAGACGGCTTTTATATGTGGTCTCGGTTTCACGCACTCAATTTGATTGAAGTTCTGGGTTATTAACTAAGCCTTGTTAGATAGAGTATTTACCAAGTTTCACGTACTTTCATTTATCAAGTACAATTTCATGCATTTAACGTCTATATTACGCGATTAATGGAGATTGTTTGAAACCCAAAGTATCTACGAGAGGTAACCGATATGCACGATTTCGTTGAGTAACGATGCTTGATTTGTCGTACTTCGTTAAAAGCCACTAGGTGTCTCACGAATTGGTAGCGTATACCGTTAATAGAAGTGTACTTGTTTTGATGACAACTAACACAGATTGAAAGTAAAACAGATTCAGTCTTAAGGTGCATTGTGCTTTACTTTCAGTCTGCTTTTAGCTACCATCTCCTAGGATATAGAAAATATTTCTTAGGGGCATATTCACGATTGCATAAAGTGGATATATTTTCTTCTGAGTGGAATAACATATTACATGTACATGAGTTAAAATGCCTATCTATTGAGTTATGGGTTACACTTATTCGTTCGTAAATAACATATGCGTTTATACAAAAGGAAACTGCCTATCACAAACAATATGGAACGAGACCATACGCCAAGTAATTACAGTTCAACTTCGATATCTCGAACTCGGTTATGTCGAAAATACCCGTATTTCAAAGTTAAAACGTGGCTTAGCCACGTTTTAACTTTCAAATATGGGTATGTACGACTGTACCGAGCATAAAATAATGCAATTCATGTGTCGACAAATCCGTTCGAATTAAGCGAGTTTGAGAAATTGAGATATCGAAGTTCGACTGTACTTTTATGAATAATTGTCAACTCGCAAAAGCGATATTTTTTCAAAAGAATATGCGCCAAAATGAAACCTTTATAGGATCTTAATGAAAATTTCCATATAGATTCTTCAAACATATCTAAGTGTCATGGTAAAAAGAAATCCATAGGTTATTATGGCTTTTTGTCCATGTGCACTTGAAATGAATAATTTAGTCCTTCTCGACATGTTTTTTAATAAGCTTTACCTATGCTTTTACCCATTCATATATACTATACTAACACTGAATTGACACAAAGACACATTAAAACAGCTTAAACGGGATACTTACTAAAACAAATGATGCAAAGTGTATAATTTGTTTGCCTTAAATATGTGTAATTTTCTTTATTGTTTTGGCTTAATTCAATGAAAACACTCACTGTCTCAAACGCTATTAAGAAGAAATTAATCAAACTTCCCAGAATAAAATATGTATGTGTGAATAATCAAAAATGATAAAAAAAAAAAAAGACATAAAAAATAAGTTAAAATAGTATTTTGAAACGTTAGGTCCTTCCATGTACAGTGGAGAATCTGTTATTCTTTCCCAATAAACGCGTTTACGCTAAAACTATTATTTGCAGTGCAAACAGTTTGGAGCCAGATCAGACGCCGGGTAACACGGCGTCTGATCAGGCTCCAAACTGTTTGCCACCAAGATAAACATGAAATATCAGAATTGTCCAAAAGTTGTTCTTTTCTACGTTCTAGCGCTTTGCGTTTGCGTACGTTTGGGTTTAATCGGGAAAGAATAACAGATTCACCACTGTATATTGTCGGCCTGTATAGTCAACTGTTAAATGCAGGGTTAAAGTAGAGCAAAACATTTCTATTGGAATTCTCTGATTTTCTCTTGTCTTGCTATAAAATGCCTCATGTTGAAGAAACGGATTGTTTGCATTTTTAATTACTGCTTAGGACTAGTGTTGTCAAGGTGGTTCGCGGATCTGCTTATTCCCTGTCAGACTTCACTGAAAACTTGATTTAATTGAAATATGGAGAGCAAAAAATCGTTTTAGAAAAAATACAGCACCGTTTTTTTCTGACAGGACCCTTTGTCGAGAAAAGTTCAATTTTATCTATACATTCAAATAAAGTGTACAGACAATATAAGATATTGTGCAAAAAAATGAAATATTTTCTGGAAATATCAATGCTTAGAAAATTAAATGTCTACTAATTAATGATTATCCAGCTATTTTAGTATTAAAATAAAATTATATATTATTATATATTAATACTTCCTTTACACGTCTAACCTTAGATAAATATGTAGCCCATTAATCCATAGCCTGTTTCTAGTTTTGAAAACAGGTGACCACTTCAAGCAGGTTGAAAGTAAAATAGTTGCGTCTGATTGCGCACTTTTCTGCAATATTTTCAGCCTGCTTTAAAGACATCTCCTGACGACCTTTTGGTCATAACGCCTTGCCAGATTATTTACTGTCAATTTCCTTGCAAAAAGCATGGGTCTTGTGCATATTGAACCATTGAATCGTCTTATGTGAGACTCTACCTTTATATTTGATAGTTTGGTTAATAATAACCATTGAAAATCACTAGAGCATGAGTATAATCTGGACCTCAGCAGGTAAACTACGATTGTGATGCACGTGATTTGACAGTTACATTGACACCTCCAGAACAATGGGGGGGACTCTCTCTATGAACTGAGGAAAAGTCTTTAAAGACATTACTTGACCTAGCGTGGGTGGTTAAGCATATGTCCTAGTAAAGAATCAGTAAACCGTCTCATGTGAGACCCGTCTATTAATTCTAATGGTTTTGGTTTGAAAACAAAAAACTTGAAATTGAGTATGTCAGTGCATCTCTAAAAACAGACTGAAAGTACATAGAAATGCTACTTAAGGTGTGTTCTGTTGAACTGTCCGTCTGCTTTAAGCTATGTGAGAAAAGAGGTAAGAAACTTTGGTTTACTTACAGTCTGTATGCCCTAAACTCGTGCATGTCGAATAAATTCCTGAAAATAAACATAGAAAAATATTAGCAACGAAGCTACAGGGTGGAGTATAACTTATTATTCCTAACAGACGTGTATGCGCTTCATATTTACACCCGTAACAAACAGTGTGTAGCCAGGTCAGACACCGAGTTACTCCAAATTGTTTGCCATGAACACATATGAGCCATGTCAAGAGAAAACCTATTGCATTGCAAACAGTGTAGATCAAGGCCAGCCGCCGCGTCAAAGACGCGGCGGCTGGTCTCAAGCTACACTGTTTGACAACCACGTGCATCTAAAGTTGCTTATGTAGCTGTCATATTTTAAGCAGTATTTGGCAGTGTATACGAAAATCGGATGCGATGACACTGGTGCTATAGAATATTGCAATGCAAAGACGGGAAAGAATAACAGATTCTCCACTGTACATGTATAACTGCAAATCTTAGTCAACTAAGTGTGCTAAATGGGTGTTAATCCTTACCCTGTCGTAATATCGTCTGCTTTTAAATTGTCGTCTGCAAAAGGTTTTAAAAAAGATTTAAATATATTTTGACAAAAGAAACATATAAACTAGTGTCAAACAGTTTGGACCCAGATCAAACGCCGCGTTACGTGGCGTCTGATCTGGATCGAAACTTCAAATACCAGTTAAGTCGCGATCGGCAGGATAAGGGTTAAATGTTGTAGCTTCAATGAACGTCACTTATATTGACTTTGCTTCGCTGGTTTTACATTTTCGAGACGCCCATTATACATAATTATTTACCGTGTCATACGAACACATTTTGATACAGTAAAATTAAATGTTTACGTAAATAAGTGCGCATAGATAGATGTGTATCTGCGTTTGAAAAGTGGAAAAGTTAAAGAAATGTCTCAGTTGAGCAGAGATCAAAACTTAAACAGAAAAGCTCACATTATTTTTGTCCAGCATTAAATACCCGCTTGTCTAATGTGGGGACAACATTTCTTCATTAGATGACACCCGATAGGGAATTTGAATTATTAACCCCTTCACTGCTATGATGTCATCAATTTTAAATAGTTGTCATCTGCTTTGATTTCTCAAATTTGAATTTTAGAAATTGTGACTGAACAAATATTGAAATGAGTGGCAAACAGTTTTGATCCTGATCAGACGCCGCTATCATGAACCAAAACGTTTGCAAAATAGCTTTTGTACACGGAATAAGGCAGTGAAGGGGTTAAGACCATAAGGGGTTATGTAATGATGCTGTTGCCATTGATAGGTTAATGGTGGTGATGAATATGCTGATAATGACGATGGTGATGATGTATGTAAACGTGTAACATCAAGGTATTCCCTATACATGTACATCCAGGAATCAGCACAGCACGAAGGGTTATCACTCTATCCGAGGCTCCGAGGTTATACATGTAAAGCCTTTGACTTGAGTCTAAACTCGTTCCCAAGCATTTGATTGGTCAGATTTGAGCCTAGGCTCAAATCTGACCAATCAAATGCTTGGGAACACACTCAGACTCAACTAAAACGCTTTATAGCCTCGGAGCCAGGCCTGATTCTAGTTTTGCAGATAGATAACCACTTTTAAAAGCAGGCTGAACGTATTTATGCACCTTTTTTTTAACAGGCTTTCTACCATATCATCAGACTGTCTTAAGCTATTATTTGCTAGGTTATAGGAAATGTTTCTAATATTGCACTTTCATTACTATATAAAATGCAGCTATTTTCTTCAATAGAGAAATGAATGTGTAAAAAGGTGTATCCATGGAGTAAATGGTGAAATATCCTGATACTTAAGCACTACGGCTACATGTAACAAGTTTGATTGTCATTTATAACCACCGCGTTCCTGACTGGACATGCGATATGGGGTTTATCGTATCGCAAAGTCAGCAAGAATAAAATGACAATGGAGCTTTTTAATTAGTTTTACTAATCCGTATTTGGGGCCTCTTGGGCCTTGTGGTTACAGTCACTGTGACTTACATCACTAAGCTCCTTACTGCTGTGAGTTCGAATCCCAGTCTGGTCATTCTGATTTTCCATATGAGGAAGCCTTCCAACTGGTTTTCGGAAGGTCGGTGGTTCTACCCAGTTGCCGATTTGTGCCTAAAACAGTGCATAAAGGGCATCTGGTGTCTTCCTCCGCCTACATGTATATTTAGCTGGACGTCGCGATATGACTGAAATACTGTACTGTTAACCCCTTCACTGCCTTACCCCGAGCGCAATGATTGTTTGCAAACAGTTTGGATTCTGATCAGACGCCGCGTAACGCGGCGTCTGGTCAGAATTCAAACTGTTTGCCACTCATTTCAATATTTCTTAAGTTAAAATACCTAAAAATTAACTTTGAAAAATAAAAGCAGACGACAATTGTTTAAAATTGATGACGTCACGGCAGTGAAGGGGTTAAAAGCGACGTAAATTCATAACAAATCAAATTAAATGATCTAATCTAATCCGTCCTTGCTGATGCAATGGAGAAGGTGTAATGTGTTTTTCTTCTTCAATACACGAGTTAATGCTTAACAACTATATAGTTCTCAGTATTGCAAATAGTTTGGGGCCTGATCAGGCGCCAGGTAATCTGGCGTCTGTTCAGGTTCCAAACTGTTCGCACTCAGATAAGAATGGAAAGTAAGAACTTTAACCTTTTAATGCTCAATTTATGCAGGAGATGTTTACCCCTTCATCGCTTTATTGTCGTCTGCGACAGTATTGTTGTCTGCAAGACACGTTTCAAAGTTAGATTTAAGGTTGTATGACTTAATGAATATCGATACCAGTGTCAAACAGTTTGGATCCTTACGGCCCCTTAATTGTGTTAATTATTAGGCTTAAAGCAAGGTGACAGTGAAACAGAAAGCTCCTTTAGGAGCTTTCTGTTTTACTGTCACATTGCTTTAAGCTGTCACCTGTGCGATTTTTTATTTGACTTAGGAATCATTGATATGAATGTCAAACAGTTTGGACAGTACCTTTCTGCTTTACTTTTATCTTTTATTTTACCCATTACTCCATGGCAGAAATAGGCCTGTTACTGTTCGAATTATTTCAACAAGAAGAAAAGTAGTCCCTATCTAGGAATTGAAACACAGAATGCATAGCCAATATATTTCCATATGGGAACGTAAAACAGACTCAAAGTAAAGCAGCCATGATACAGTGCTCCCTCCCTACAACGACACTCAAAACAACGACTCCCATCTTACGACGATTTTTTTCCCGCTGTTGGACTAGGCGTAAATGGAAATTGGAATATTTCATTAACGGTTTTAGGGGTAGATGAATAAATATTCTTCATCAACGTCAATATCGACTGCTTCAAATGCGTTGTCTGTTTGAATTTCTCATTTAGCTTAGGGGCATTTTAACTGAAGAAACATTGAATCTGGATCTTGATGAGACGCCAGGTTACTCTTGTCTGTGCTTAACCAATAACATAGCTTGTCTATAGTTTTAAAGACAGGTGACCGCTTAAAGAAAATTGAAAGTAAAAGCAGAATGCGTCTATAAAGACGCATTCTGCTTTACTTTCAGTCTGTTTCATTCTGTTTTAAAAGCTAGCATCTTCTAGAATATAGAAACTATCTCTTATGGTAGATAATCATAACTGTATAAATTGGAACTATTTTCTTCAGTGGAGGAATAAATTAAAAGCGTCAAAAAGGCGCATGTATATGTATGTGGTATTGGGTTAAATCCCTCACTCATGATTGTACAGAGGAGAAAGCGTTATTCTTTCCCGTTTAAACGCAAACGAAACGCACGCGCAAAACACTAAAAAGTAGAAAAGGACAACTTTTAGACAATTCTTAGTTTTCTTTTTTATATGAATGGCAAATAGTTTGGAGCCTGATTAGACGCCGGGTAACCCGGCGACTGATCTGGCTCCAAACTTTTTGCGTTGGAAATAATATATTTAGCGTAAACGCGTTTATTGGGAAAGAATTACGTTTTCTCCACTGTATGTAGCGACACTGGAGTGGGGTGGGCGAATTAGACATAGGTTCATAAAGAGTATAATCATGTCTACATCAACTGGGGGTAGCAGGGTGTTTACCATTGTGACATATGAAGCACGGTGAAAAAGTAACTCGATCGTAAAGGCTATAAAATGTAAATAGAGGACAAAGCCATTAGATCGTGACATGAAAGGGTGTTCTACAGATATATTTATATCCATTTTGATTTAATAGCTTAACCCCTTCACTGACTTACTGCAAGTACAAGGGTTATTTGCAAACAGTTTGGATTCTTATCAGACGCCGCGTAACGCGGCGTCTGATCAGGATCCAAACTGTTTGACACTCATTTCTCTAAGATCAAGATATTTAAAATTCAAATATGAGGAATTACATCAGACGACAATCTTTATTATTGATGACGTCATGGCAGTGAAGGGGGTAGCCTATACATACTGTACAGAATATAGTCAACTCATCAAATACATGTACTCGCTCAGTGCAGAGCAGTTGCAATGTGTTATGATTACTGAAGACGAAAACCTTTTACAGGGGAGACGAACCCATTTATACCAAGTGGGTTCTTCTTGGACCAATCCAGTTTTAATTCAAGAGGGGCCTGGTCTATATTTTTTTCATTTTTATTTCATTTATGAAAGAAATTATTGTTAGCAAACAGTGCAGACTCAGATCAGATACCGCATCATGCAATGCACGCGTGGGATAATATTGTACTCAAAACGCTAAATTATGCTAAAACACTCAAGTGATAATTCTTGTTAGCTTAGTCAAACGCACACATCTGTACTATGTCTGGTTCCTAACTGTTTGTCATTTAAATATTGATGAATCATTAACATTTTAAAGAATCTGCCATTTTTACAATTTATCGCAATGCGTTTGTTTTACGTATTCTTCATATCAGTATACTAATAAACTTAATATATCAGTGCTGAATAGAATGTGACAGCTTAACCCATTATCCCCTGAGACTTCCAATGGACAATTCAAGGGGAAGGGCCGACTCTAAGTTGGCAGAACTTGTGGCCCAACCCCTTTTCCTGTAAAAAAATTGGAAATAAAATATGTTTAAACTAAAGACAATTCAAGTTTACAATAAAGACTGGTCTATTTAAGATTATTTATGGTTGCTTTTTAATTATATATTACCAAATGACAAACAGTGAAGTCCCTGATTGGGAGCCCTCTAATCAGGGACTTCACTGTTTGCATAAAACAAGTGTACTCTTTATTGGTACACTTTTGGTACATGACGCATATATGCGTCACTAGGGCTCAATGCGTTAATTAATCCATTAATGCATATCGTTCATAAAAGACGTCATAAGCAAACTGTGTAGACCCTGATAAGACACTGATGAGTCAAGTGGGTCAATGGGTACATGGATCTACATTTTACAAACGTACAAGGCTATAGACGTGTCAATCAAGTGTTGTAAAAGTGTCATGAAGCAATATAACGTCTTCAATTCCATAACGTCATCTATTGTCGTCTGCTT
This sequence comes from Gari tellinella, assembly GCA_922989275.2. Lineage (NCBI taxonomy): Eukaryota > Metazoa > Mollusca > Bivalvia > Cardiida > Psammobiidae > Gari > Gari tellinella. The sequence goes on along the minus strand of OV277860.1, from coordinate 63,330,559 downwards.
TAAAGGGACTCGCAACCGGATGGTGTACTTGTCAAAATAAAATAAAATACTCAAATAAAAGCAAATTTGTGGCATTATTTGGCTTCTGACATTAAAAAAATATGATCAGTCCAAAAAAAGTCTCAAGAATCGTCACCGAATCTTAGTTTTTTTTAGATATTTTCCATCGTTTTTCTATAGCGTAAGCTAACGGTATAGTTGTTGTTGTTGCTTCTCTACACGGGCTCAGACATAAACACGAGCCGAATTACGAAGTTGTATGCACTTTCGATCGCTACACATTGAAATACGTTAAATCGATCCGAGATAAACGGATAGTTCCGTGGTCCATTGGTCTAAGCGGTTTCCCCTATTTTGCCTTCTGTCCGCCAATGCCGGGCCCCGGGTTCGAATCCCACCAGAGACCAGTATTTTTTTTTATTGAAATACATTTTTTTAAACAGAATTTCTTATCCTAAACTAATTCTTTACCATTTATATAAGCGTTTGACACATATTTACAAATTACTAGTTTTAATGCACCATCTGGTTGCGAGTCGCTTTAAGTTCTCAAGTTTATTTTTAGGTAAGACTTAGAAATGTTGAAATGCGTCAAACAGATAAGACGCCGCTTGACGAGGGGTCTGACCAGTTGGAATAACTATCATTAAGGCAGTAAAACCGACGTAATTTCAAAATAAGTGGCTAACTTACGCGGTGTATGATTAGGAGGATCAAAAATGTTTGCAAATGCGCTTTTATTTATGACGACATTGAGAGTAAAAGGGTTAAATTACAATATTGTAGATAATGTTACGCAGTCATGCATTCAAAAGACATAGAGAGTTTTCAAGTGTGTAATTATCAAAGGCTGATTATATTTGTTTAGTTCTGTGTTCGTGTTTAGCATACATCGATACATTTGTTCATTAAAAAACTATATACTTGTACCTGGGGCCCGTTTCATAAAGCTTCGTACGACAATAACGGTCGTAAGTCCAAATTTTAAAATGCATTTAATTTCTGATTTCTCTATTTAATCCTGTCTTGTGACATCTCTTCGGAATCGTCTTTTCAAGACGATTCCAAAGAGATGTCACAAGACAGGATTAGATGGAAAAATTAATAATTGAGACTTTTATAATCTGACTTACGACAACATTTGTCGTACGAAGTTTTATGAAACGAGCTCCAGATGTTTATATGGGTATTTGTGTTTATGACTGTGTTTATATATGTTCTTTTTTTATGTGTGTCCTAAATTAACACATGCAAACCTAGCGACGATTATACTCATCATTTACAAACAGTTTACCTGTGAAGAGTACACTTTCCTTATGCTAATAGTATAAATCTCGACCCAGATCAGAGAGCTCATAAAGGAGCCATATGATCATGACCTGCGTGGTTTGCGATTTTGAAATAAAATTATGAAAAGTACCCCTTGTTGCCTTCATAGTCTTGAAGTAATCACCAGGGCTGCCATAAGTTGACATGAAAAATCCTAAGATTTCCAAATTTGCATTTTCCAAGTGTGATTATACGAATTGTACCTTTACCACATAGCCTGATTCTAACTTTGTTGACATGTGATTACTTAAAGCAGGCTGGAAGTAAAGCAGAATGCGCCTTCAGGCGCATTCTGCTTTACTTACAGCCTGCTTTAAGCTACCATGTACTATACAAAAATTCGAATATTTAGGAAAAATCCGGAGAAATGGCAGCCCTGTAATCACATGTCTCAGAAGCTGACCAGTGACCATGCACCTTCATCTGATTGACCGCTCAACCATTTCCACTGTACTTAAGGGCATCACCATTGCAGGTTGTCACACAATAAAATAAAACTGTGCATCAGATTCACAGTCTTTAACACATTCAACCCTAGCGACGAGTCGTCATTTACAAACAGTGTACCTGTGAGGATTATACTTGGCCTATGCAAACAGTGTAGACCCTGATCAGAGTGATCCTAAGGAACCCACTGATCAGGGTCGTTCGTCGGTGTCAGGATAAAGTAACCGGCCGGGTACAGTCCCAACGGTGCACCCAAAAAGTGCACATTCTCATACAGTGGAGAATCTGTCATTCTTTCCCGTTTAAACGCAAACGTACGCAAACGCAAAGCACTAAAATGTAGAAAAGAACAACCTTTGGACAATTGTGATAATTCTTGTTTATCTTGGTGGCAAACAGTTTGGAGCCTGATCAGACGCCGGGTTACCCGGCGTCTGATCTGACTCCAAACTGTTTGCACGGCAAATAATAGTTTTAGCGTAAACGCGTTTATTGGGAAAGAATAACAGATTCTCCACTGTACTCATCAGAATTGACGGCGTAGAAGTAATGAATAGAAATAGAAACACTGCTTGTCATTTTGAAATATATTGTTAAAATCAACACTTTATAAATGGACTAGACTTATTTTTAAATTGAAAGTGTTCATTAAAGTTTCAGGGGTGAATGAGTTAATACATTCATCCTTGAAATTTCAAATGAGCAACAGGGCTGCCATAAGTTGACATGAAAAATCCTAAGATTTCCAAACTTGCATTTTTCAAGTGCAATTTAACGAATTGTACCTTTACCCATAAGTTTTTTTCTTGTTTTGTTGACATGCAACTACTTAAAGCAGGCTGTAAGTAAAGCAGAATGCGCCTTGGGCGCATTCTGCTTTACTTTCAGCCTGCTTTAATCTACTATGTACTGGGGAAAAATCCGGAGATTTAGGAAAAATCCGGAGAAATGGCAGCCCTGGAGCAATTCTAATATCCACTGGTTAAATATCAAGTGTTGGTTTTAACAATACATTGCAAAATGACAAAAAGTACATTATACTATGCAGGACCCTTTGAATAGGATCTACACTGTTTGTATAGAACAAATGTACTCTTCACTTGTAAACTGCTTGAACTATTTTGTCACTACTTGTTGGAGGGTTATTGCTTTACTTGATTATATAATTAACCAGTCGTCCGAAGCAATGTGTTTAAATGCAGATCTAAAACTGTTTAATATTTAATAGAGATACCGATACGAGGGGCAAAAGCATTAGTATTAAATATCCTGTAAAGACGCCGAATGACGCGGCATCTGTTCGAGATCGCCACTGTTTGCAACTGTAATTAGGCATCTAAAGAAGTGGTAGGGCTAAATATGTACAGAATGAGTTATGAAAACGTCCGACACATACAGTGGAGAATCTGTTATTCTTTCCCGTTTAAACGCAAACGTACGCAAACGCAAAACACTAAAACGTAGAAAAGAACAACTTTTGGACAATTCTGATAATTCTTGTTTATCTTGGTGGCAAACAGTTTGGAGCCTGATCAGACGCCGGGTTACCCGGCGTCTGATCTGGCTCCAAACTGTTTGCACTGCGAATAATAGTTTTAGCGTAAACGCGTTTATTGGGAAAGAATAACAGATTCTCCACTGTATGTATCTTTAACCCAACCCTTTCACTGTCAATGACGCTATCAGTTTAGAGCCTGGGCCCCGTTTCTTAAAACTTCTTACGACAAATGTTGTCGTAAGTCAAAACATTAAAATACATTTAATTTCTGATTTCTCTATCTAATCCTGTCTTGTGACATCTCTTTGGAATCGTCTCTTCAAGACGATTCCAAAAAGATGTCACAATACAGGATAAGATGGAGAAATAGATTATAATTGAGACTTTTATAATATGACTTATAACAACATTTGTAGTACGAAGTTTTATGAAACGGGCCCCTGGTCCCCGAAACGATAATACGGACAACAATACTGAAGCTGACGACAATATGGCGGCGACGGGGGTAGATAAACATCACGATAAATTTGACGATGAAATGGCTTAGATGACGTGCAACACTTCAGATTGGCATTAAACAAGACTATCGACAATTAGATCTGCATTTATATTTCTGATGTGTCCTCAGATAATGTTTCAACCACGAAAGTCAATTATTTCTTTCCTAACACGGATACGTGTTCGGTCACCCGTAGCTCGGGTCAAGGCTTTAGGTCATAAAGTCGAAAAGTTCACATACCGATACACCTCTATGCGTCTTAATCTCCCTCCTTCTCTCTCTCTCTCTGTTTGTCTGCATCTGTCCCAATCATTCTTTTTGTTTCGCGCGTGTGTGTAGGTGTGTGTATGCGTGCGTGTCTTACTGCATGTCTGTATGTGGAAAGTTACCCTCGTCTGCCTGTCTGTCCGTTTGTATGTATGTTTCTTCCATTCGCTCTGTGCCACCAACACTACTGCCTTTAGTGTAGTGTCTCTGCATGTATGTGACAATGTCTGTCTGTCTGTCTGCCTATGTCCCTCTCATTTTTGTCTATGTGTCTCTCTACCCTCTAAACGATAGTCAAATTGTGGAAATTCAAATTCGATTCGACAGATACGTTCCTTAAGTTTTAAACATATACAGTCTATTGTTGGTAATTTTAACATTATGTTTAAAAATAGAACCGACATGAAAAACAAGTTTATTTTTACCTTGTATTAGGACCATAAACACTGCTGCAGACAGAAATATCCCTCGACTTTCCATGACAACGGCGTGTAAATCTATCACCAAGACAAAGTGTTGATGGGTTAAATCTCACATGATAATCACTAGAGAATTAATCAGCTAATCACTGTGATGAATTACCCCATGTATTTGTCTTGAAGACCACCACCACAACAACTGCTCCCCTCAACTGTCATGGTGTGTTGAAAGCCGACTTGACGTTCAGTCTCGCCCCAGTGCTCTAGGGTTGACGACTGGTGTAGGTTATTGTGGTGATTCAATGGCACGGTGATCTGACTGTCCTCACGAGTGCACAGACCGTGAAATATAGAGTACAGTAGACTTGCTTGAAGCGTCCATTTAACCCTAAATTCCGTAGTCCGTTTCTAGATCTGAAAACAGGTAACCACTTAAAGAAGATTGAAAGAAAAGCAGAATACGCCTTTAGGTGCATTCGTTTGTACTCCCAGCCTGCTTTACTTACCATCAGGAAGGGTAAAGAAAATATTTCTTATATTGAACATTCCTTAACATAAGAGTGACTGTATGACGTAATAAAGCAGTGTCACTAGAGAATGACGTTCGGTCATATACAACAGTGTAGACCACGATCTGGGTCCAAGGTTAGAAAGCGTTTGAGCTGAGTCTGAGTGTGTTCTCAAGCATTTGATTGATCAGATTTGAGCCTAGGCTCAAATCTGACCAATCAAATGCTTGAGAACGATTTCAGACTCAACTGAAAAGCTTTATAACTTTGGACCCAGACGACATTATTGAAACAAGACGTCTATACAATTGTACACAGGTAAGCGTTATTTTAATATACTCCAATATGACACTTAGTTCATCTGGTTTGTCGACTCGAATTAACGCTTTCCTGTCTGAAACCTCAAATGGAAATTTTTTGTTTTCAATTTAGTCTAGTCCATTTTTGACATTTTACGGTTGATTTTTACAATATGTGTCAAAATGACAAACAGTGAAGACCCTGATCAGAGGGCTCCTTGAGGTTTACACTGTTTGCATAGGATAAGTGTACTCCTAACAGGTATGTTTTTTTTGCAAATGACGCATAAATGTGTGACTAGGGTTCAAAGAGTTTAGCAGTAGTCACTAGTCAGTCGTATAAACATGCATTTATCACGACGTTGTTAAAGACCTAAAACCGCAACCGCAAAGTCATGTTAGTGAATCAAAGCATAGTTTAACCATAATTGATTGATCGACTCTTAATTTGACCACGTTTCGAGGTTGATTATTGAACATTATAACATCGGTACCAAACAACCTTCCTTGCTAGATGATACAGCGAAGAAGACATCAATCTTACCCTACAAATGCGTTTATGTTAAAAACCATCGCAAACCGACTGGGGCCAGATCAGACGCCGGGTGACGACTCGGCATCTGACCAGGCTCCTAACTATTTGCCACTTCATACGAAAATAGTCTTTAACATTTTCCAGAGTTTCAAATTTCTACATCTTACTGCATTGTATTTACCTTTAGTTTCGTTAAAAGGGGAAGAAAAATCGTCTTCTCCCGTCAGTAGATACAGTGGAGAATCTGTTATTCTTTCCCGTTTAAACGCAAACGTACGCAAACGCAAAGCACTTAAATGTAGAAAAGAACAACTTTTGGACAATTCTGATATTTCATGTTTATCTTGGTGGCAAACAGTTTGGAGCCTGATCAGACGCCGGGTTACCCGGCGTCTGATCTGGCTCCAAACTGTTTGCACTGCAAATAATAGTAAACGTAAACGCGTTTATTGGGAAAGAATAACAGATTCTCCACTGTACAGCAATAACAGCACCATAACTTGATTCTTTTACTGTCTTATTGTATATCTATTAACTGCTTGCAGCTTCTCTAAAAATGTCAGAATTCTAGGTTTAATACTTTCATTGCATTGTAACATCCGAATACAGTAGTTATTTGCAAACAATCTGGAGCCTGGTGAGACGCCGCATAACGCAGCGTCTCACCAGGGTCTGTACCGTTTGCTATGAAACGATCTTCTGTATGAATATATGTAAATATTGCATTGTCCTTAGAACACCCTTGTATATATATAGCGAAATATTCCTCTTGGCACAGGTCATTGCTATATCCAGGCATTACAGTTTTAGGACAATAGTGCTGACAATATTTTTTTAAACTAACGATTATTGTAGTGAAAAGGTTGATACTGGCGACGAATACGGTTTTGATATGGCTTAAGCTGAAGACACACAAAAGCATACTTAATGTGCAATTTACATACATGACAATAGTATCCGGGAAAGAAAATGTCTTTTAACACATACGTATAGACGACAAAAAACGTAAAACGTTTAACAAATAGCTAAGTTTACTCATTTAAAATCAATATACAGTGCGCGTCAATGGGATACAGTGGAAAATACGTTTATTTATTCTTTCCCAATAAACACTTAAGCTAAAGTGTCCATTGCAAACAGTTCGGAGCCAGATCTGACGCCGTGTAACCCGGCGTTGATCAGACTCTAAATGTTCATCTTGATTTAAGCTGCCACCTGTTTTTTATGCAGTCAATTAGCATTCTCTTTAGTGGTCGTAATAGACTGTGTACATGTAATGTATGCAGTGGCATGTGATGATTGGCAAAACAATAAAAAATACAGACCCATCAGGCTTGGTTGAAACGCAACATCATTTTGATGTAAGGTGTCGACTGTGAAATGATGACAAGGCGTTGAGTGCTGTTTTAACCCTTTCCCTTATAGAAGCGACTTTTAGCACATGCATTTTATTCATTCGCTGAAGAAAATAGTTCCAATATAAACCGTAATGAATATGTATCATATTTAATACTTTCCTTATTCTAGCTGTTAAAAGCTTAAAGCAGGCTGAAAGTACAGCAGAATGCGCCATATGGCGCATTCTGCTTTACTTTCAACCTGCTTTAAGTAGTCGCCTTTTTTCAAAACTATAAACAGGCTATGGGGTAATGGGTTTATATGCATTATTGGGTTGCATCAAAGCCAATTTCATTGTAAAACGTGAATTGTCTAGTATAGAAATGCTGTATCGACTTCTGATCAGAATCCAAAATGCTTGATACTCATATTGATTATTTATTAGTCAAATGTCAAAGTATTTCGTGCGGGTTTTACTTCTTCACCACCATATCGTCGTCTGCTTTAATATTGTTCTCTGCAATGTCGTTTCAAATAGGTAGTATGAATCCTGAATGCTGCTCAAGTTTAAAGTCGAATTTAGGCGACGTCGGCATTGGAAGGGTTAATTCAACCCATTTATACCCAGTGGATTCTTTCATGTTTATATATTGGATTAGTCCATTTTTTATCAAAGGGATGCTTGGTGAAAATTTTCATTTTCATTTTGTTTTATATTGAAACTCCTATCGGCAAACAGTGTACACTCTGATCGGACGCCGCATAATGCCTGATCAGAGTCTACACTGTTTGCCTATGTCCCATATATGGGATCGTGGGCACAAATGGTTTAAGAAACGACAAGCTGACAACCAATTGAACTCGGCAATGATATGGTTGTAAAATAACGAACATATCTACACTCAGTACAAAAAGAAACGCACATTGTGCTCAGGCGCAGATTAAGAGACTTTTTTAAGATACTAAGACCATATCTCAAGATCAATTTTATTCAACCACAAGTTTAGAAAAACACATTCTTAAAATTACTGTGCTGTATTTTAACCCTTTCACTCTTAATGACGTCAAAAGGCACGTTTTCCAACAGTTTGGATCCTAATCAGACGCCGCGTAACGCGGCGTCTGATCAGGATCCAAACTGTTTGACACTCGTATAGATATAATTTAAGTCATACTACTTTGAATCTTACTTTGAAACGATCTTGCAAACAACAAAATTGAAGCAGACGACAATGAAACGGTGCTGGGATAAAAATCTCACGATTAATTTGGCAGCGAAAGAGTTAACTAGTGCCTGTTGAAAACATCGCACCGATTTGTACAGGTTGTGATGATACCAAGTCAATGATAAACATCCCATTTTCAACATTGATAGCCCAAGACGGAACTACTGACTGTAATGAAAAGATTATTTCACAAATACGTTCCTTCTACATACAGATAATATTGTAATAAAAGTGTGCGTTTCTTTTTGCACTGAGTGTATGTTTATATGCTTTATTAGCAATTGTTCAGTGGTCCAGGGAATTCATGTCATCCCATTGTTATGGTCTGCCAATTTGCCTAATTCTAAATAATTGTATCCTGCTTTAAAATAAGTGTCTAAATAAATAATTTACTAACTCATTCTTTGATTCATTTAAAAATAGATTATGATCGGGCACCGGGTTACTCGGCGTCTGGTCTGGATACAAACAGTTTGTAAATTAAAATCCAAAAACCACTAACTACAACAAAAACCTCGCTCTATTACGAAGATTGAAATAATGTGAATTGATAATAAGATAGGCAGGCGGCAGCTTAACGCAAGGGAAAAGTTACGGGCTCCTATATTCACTTTGCTTTATGTTTGTCTTGCGTGTTGTTCGGCGGAGCTGTCTGGTTTCTATTTAGTCACACTTTCTATTTGGCCACACATTTCAACCAATTATATTTGATCAGAAATTTAGAATTGAGAGCACCTGTTGAAACTGAATAGTCTGATTGGATAGTAGCCAAGGCTCCAGATAAGGGAATTATTTCAAAACTTAAAATCTTTATTTGTGCATTAAACCCTGTGGTGTCACTATACATTTGAATTGTCTCTTCGAGACAATCAAAATGAGTGGTAACACCATATGATTTGGTGCTGAAAGGAGTGAATAAATGTGATTTGTTTAGTTTACTCCCTCTTATCTGGAGCCCTGTAAGGCTGGTCTATGTCCAATTACAGTTTTCCCAGATATGGACTGTGAGTGTAAAATTTAGAGACACAGACCAGACTGTTTACTACACTGGGCTGATTCTATTTTAAGATGACACAGGACTCCAGATAAGAGGTAGTTTTTTCAACAAATCAAACATTTTCTCACTCATTTCAGCACCAAATCCTATGGTGTTACTACTCATTAGAATCGTCTCTTCGAGACGATTCTAATGAGTAGTGACACCATAGGGTTTAATTCAGAAATAAAGATTTTAGTTTTTGAAAAACTACGCTTATCTGGTGCTCTGTGACATATGAAATCTTTTTATAGATATACAGAGGAAGCTAGGTGTTTTGTAATTGTTTACTACCAATTTATTTTAATAGTTAACTATTTGTACAGATTTACCATACATTAAAAGCAATATTATATATAAATGGCCTCAAGTGAGTTAAACACAATCGTGTGGTTTCATCATTATTTACAAGAGTGAAGTACAGCAGACGGTTGAATCTGTACAGTTGTGTATGCTATAGTTTGTTTCAAGAAACTCTATGAATGAAGTTTGATATATAAGATTATTAATAGATTAATGTGAGGATCTCCTACCAGTAGCTAGGATATGAGTTAAATTATTGTTTTGTTTTGCATTTCTGTACATGATAGTTTTGCATTCTAAATAAAAGTTACTGTTTCAATTGTATACTTTTATTTTTTGATTTTCAATCCAAGATATTACAATTCTTTGAAAACCTCAATTTCATTCAATTTTGCACACCCATCTATATAGCCTTAGTTCAACCACTCATTCCGCCGAATATCTTTTTTAAAGATATTTCTTGTTTTCTATTTAGTGTGTAGATGAAGGAATGGTATTGCGCGTGTGTGTGTGTGTGTTTGTTGTGGTATGACTGTGTGTGTGTGTTCTGCTTGAGAGGTGGGTGTATTGTTTGTGTTACGTTTCCTGCTTGAGTCTTTCGTATTTATTTTAAACAGAACGCTTCTAAAGGGACATTCTGTTTTACTTCACCTTGTTTTAAGCAGTCACCTGTCTGAAACAAACATAGTTAACTTAATTTAGTGATCGGTATATAGAGAGGTTGTACCTCTGAATTCGGCGGTGCGTTAAATGTAAACATTGATACATGTAACGACCACGTGAGAAGTGTATCGATCGATTAGTTTTCAGTATCAAATATTTTAGGAAAAGGGGTCTATATGAGTATCTATTTGTTGTACGCTTTTTATATTAACGTAGCATTGTGTACAAATATGCTCGTATAATTCATCAAGTATATTGGACATGTTATTGTTGTGTGTGTTGTAGACACAATTTTATGATTGTTATAATGAATTGTGTCTGTTTCATATATTTTCTTATGTTCTATATATCTAATATTAGACGTCAAGCTTGAACACTTTGAGTTTTTATCACATAGACCGTACTATTTTATTATTTGTGATAAAAATGTTAATTATATTGACCATTCTGACTATGTTCCGGATGAATACTGCAGTCGGGCCTCTCTTGATAAAAAGTGCAACAATTTTGGCACAAAGTTATTAGATCTCTGTAAATCTACAAAGATGAGAGTTGTTAATGGTAGATTGGGCCATGACTGCGGTATTGGATCCTTTACATATGTATCCCATAACGGGGCCTCTGTAGTAGATTATTTACTATCACAGGAATGTGACTTCTCGTGCATATCGAGCTTTCAGGTAGACCCATTGACAGAGTGGAGTGACCATACACCTGTCCGCTTTTCCCTTAGTTGTAATTACAAAGCCGATGTAGTAAACGAACATTGTGAAACACGGTATAAGTGGAATGACAACCTTAAATCTGCTTTTAGATCAGGTCTGATATCAACGTTACCTGTTTTAAATAACTTGATATCAAACTTGAACTCATATGATTCAGGCTCTATAAATGAAACAGTTGTTGAGTTTTCCAACATTTTAAAGGACACCGCTGAACCGTTATTTGCCCATAGCTCTTATCATGCGGAGCAGTGTTCGTCTTTGTTAAACGACGCCGAGTGGTTCGATAATGATTGAATGCTATTTGGAGGCACTGAGAGTTTTTAATCAGTATAAAAGTGATACATGTAGAATATATATGTGTGAATGTAAAACACGTTATAAGCGTCTAGTAAAGAAAAAGAAAAGAAATTATAAGTTAAAGCAAATCGAACAATTAGAACAGTTAAAACATTGTAAGCCGAAGGCCTTTTGGAAACAGTTTAGAAAAAAAATACAAAAGCGGACTCGTCTATTTCGATTGATGATTTTTATCAATATTTTTCTAACTTAGAGAACGACATTTATCAATGTAAGAATTCTGAAGCTGAAAATTTTTCATCCAGTTTTTATTTTAATTCTGTTCAATTTGATGAGGAGCTTGATTATCCGATTACGCATGACGAAGTTTTGAAGGCAGTGAAAAAACTTAAATCTAATAAAGCCTATGGAAAGGATTGTCTTTTAAATGAATACTTTATTGAAGGGATAGATATTTTAAGTCCTTATATATGTGATATATTCAATGCTATTTTAGATTCTGGTTGTTTCCCTGATCAGTGGAGAGAAGGTATATAGTGATTCCTTTGTATAAAAAAAGATATTGACAAGTTGGAAAGTGTACAACGACGAGCTGCAAGATTTGTCACCAATGACTACAGCCGCACAAGTAGTGTCACTGAAATGATGAGGCAACTGAAATGGCAGCCTCTATCAGAAAGAAGGAGAGATCAACGCCTGGCATTTTTCTTTAGAATCATGAACAACCTGGTGGCCGTCCCCGCGGACTCTATGCATATAGCAATAAATAAAAGAAAGCAAAGGACATCACATAAACAAGCGGTGACAATTGTATCCTGCCGTACAGACACTTATAAAAATTCTTTCATACCTAAAACTATCAGTGATAGGAACTCTTTACCAGAAAACATTATTGAAAGTGAAACCATTGAAACATTCAAATCAGCTCTCCAGAACAATTACCCATGCGACTATTTAACATCTTTGCGCACACACAATTTCCTCGATAAATTTTGCTCATTAAGTGAGCTTCTTTCGAGTACCATACAGATACAGATACAGATAAAAATCACTGTAATAATTATCGGGGAATCACGCTCCTTAGCTGTATGTCTAAGTTATTTATTCTAAATCAGAGAATTGTAGCTTATTGTGATAAATTTAATTGTTTATCAGATGCTCAGTTTGGTTTTAGGAAAGGGAAGTCTACAGTGGACGCTACTTTTGCATTGAATACAATTGTGCAAAATTATCTTAATAATAATCGAAGGTTATATGTTGCTTTTCTTGACCTGAAAAAATGCTTTGATAGTATCTATAGAAATGCACTATGGTTTAAATTGTTTAAAACTGGTATTCAAGGCAAAGTATTGCGTATTATTAAAAACATGTATGACGATGTTAAATCGTGCGTAAAGCACTGCAACAGCTATTCAGATTATTTCTTTTATTCAGTTGGATTAAGACAAGGGGAGGTAATTTCGCCAATCTTAGTCTCGTTATTTTTAGAAGATCTAGAGTTATTTTTACAAGAAAAACCAACTTCTGGTTTATTGATAGACGATATCGTACTCATATTGTTATTGTTTGCAGACGATATGGTCCTGTTTGGTGAGTCTCCCACAGCCTTACAAGAGAATCTGGATTTGTTATATACATATTGTCAACAATGGGGCCTTGAAGTAAATAAAGCAAAAACAAAAGTCATGGTATTTAGAAAACGAATTGCTTTGCATGAAGATGACAAATGGACCTACAATGGTTTGCCTATTGAAAATGTAGATACGTTCAACTATCTTGGAACTGTCTTCAAGTACAACGGTAACTTTGGTGCTAACAACGAGTTAGTTATTGGTAAAGCTTTAAAGGCACTGTATACCTTATTAGTTAATTGTAATAGAATGCCATTAAAGCCAAAAACGCTTTGTCAATTATTTGACTCGTTTGTGGGTTCCATTTTGAATTACTTTTCCGAAATTTGGGGTTTTACTAAATCAAAAGATATTGAGAGGGTTCATCTTAAGTTTTGCAAACGCATTCTGAGGATTCCAAAAAATACAAGCACCATGGGTGTATATGGGGAACTCTGTCGCTATCCTCTTTTTATTACCCGTTTTTATAATATAATTAAATACTGGTGCAAGTTAACCCAAACAGACAACATAATTCTGAATAGATTGTAAAACTTGGCTGTGGGAGACTTTGAACAGGGTAAGAAAAACTGGGTTTGGCAGGTTAAACATTTGCTTGATATTTATGGTTTTTCAGATGTTTTTGATAATTTGAATGAAGCTACTATTAAATCATTCCCGGCGTTATTCAAACAACGTGTAGTTGATTGTTTTATCCAGGAATGGCACGAGTCAATACAAAACAGTCCCATTTTAGGAGAGTATAAACACTTTAAACCCAGTTTTTCATATGAACTATACCTAGACGTTGTGTACCCCACGACCTAAGACTGTATATAACAAAGTTAAGATAATCATCTCACTCTCTTAGAATACAGACCGGGCGTTGTGGCGTTAATAGAATTCCAAGAAACGAGAGAGTTTGTACACTTTGCGACCTTTTGGACATAGACGATATTTATCATTTTAGTTGTGTTTGTCCAAATATAACGAGATAAGACACAGCTATTTAGATAAATTCTATATTGCAAGGCCATCAATGTTTAAATTATGCCAATTATTTCTTAGTCAAGATAAGAAAATATTAAATAATCTAGCTTTGTTTACTAAAGAAGCATTTGCTTTAAGAAGCAGACATGTAAATATTGTACAAGAACAATTTATACTTTCTTTCTAAAATACCAGACCCTATGCTTATGGGGCGTTTTACTCTGATTTGGGATCGTTCTCGGGCTTTTGGTTGGTCAGATTTGAGCATATGCTCAAATCTGACCGAGCAGGGGCTGGTGAGCGATCTCGGACTAGGTTCGAACGCTTCATAAGCATGGACACAGAACTCTTTGTTTAAGAACTTAATGAACGTTATTAAATACATAGTATGATAAAAAGTTTGTACTCTCCCAGCAGAGACAAAGAACAACAAATAAGCATATATCATGTATATTGGTATAGGGTTGGATAAGCCTATTGGTTGACGTAACAGTTTGTATGTAAGTTGTATGACGATGTATCTTGTGTACAAGTCAAATAAAATGATTGTTCTGTTCTGTACTATTCCATCGCTGTCCCCTTCACACATGAACCTCATTGTATTCTATTAGTACATGTCACTGTGAATTGTTTGTCTACCTGCTGTTCTAGTATCTCTAATTTTACAGCCAGTGTCAAGGCTCCAGATCAGAGGAGTGTTTAAAAAACTTTTCTTTATATCTGCATTAAAATCCTAAAGGATTTGGTGCGGAAATAAGTGAGAAAATGTTGGATTTGTAAAATCTACTCCCTCTTATCTGGAGTACTGCAGTATAATGTTTTAGTGAAAATGTTGTACAAGTTGCAGTGAATATATTGATTAAGTTTATCTTTTTATACAGTGGAGAATGTGTTATTCTTTCCCAATAAACGCGTTTACGGCTAAAACTATTATTTGCAGTGCAAACAGTTTGGAGCCAGATCAGACGCCGGGTAACCCGGCGTCTGATCAGGCTCCAAACTGTTTGCCACCAAGATAAACATGAAATATCAGAATTGTCCAAAAGTTGTTCTTTTCTACGTTTTAGCGCTTTGCGTTTGCGTACGTTTGCGTTTAAACGGGAAAGAATAACAGATTCTCCACTGTATCTGGAGTACTGCAATATAATGTTTTAGTGAAAATGTTGTACAAGTTGCAGTGAAAATATTGATTAAGTTTATCTTTTTATATAACAAAGTATTGATGAAACAAATAAATCGATGTAATATCAGTATGTTAATGCAACCAACTCACAATTAAATCTAGTTTTTACCTATTTTACCGTTTCACTCTCAATGACGTCATTTGCAAATAGTTTTTATCCTGATCAGACGACGCGTAACGCGACGTCTGATCAGGATCCAAACTGTTTGAAACATGTTTCTGAAATAACGTCAGTAACACTGCCTTAAATATAACTTTGAAATGATATTGCAGACAACAAAATTGAAGCAGACGACAATATGGCGATGAAGGGGTAAAATCGCACGACAAATCTGATCATGAAAGGGTTAAGGGGTTTTGTTTGCAATTTTTTTGCAAAATGACAAACAGTGTATTCCCTGATCAGAGGGGTCCCGAATATGTTTCACTGTTTGCATAAGACACATATAATAACCACAGGTACACTATGTGTAAATGACGAGTACAAATGTACATCGCTATAATCGTCGCTACCTAGGTGTGAATATATTAATACAGACAATTTTGTTGATGCACTCAATAAGTTGATAAGATCCATTGCGTTAAAGCAACCAATATGTTATGCAGCCAATTTGTTGGTGCTACAAGTATAGTATTACTGTTACATGTAGTGCGTCGATGCAGTAAGTATGCCAATGCAGTCACGTTGTTGATGCAGTCGTTACGTGTATGCAGTCATTATGTTTTTCGATTTCAGGCTCTAGTTTTCATATAAATGTAACACTGATTTTAGTAGAAGCATGTATGAAAATCTGCTGGCTAGATATTAAATGTTTGCTGAAGTGTTATGAGCTGAGAATATGTCGGAGTTTTGAGCATAAAGTTTGTTTGAACTTTAATAACCACATGGCTAAATGTTAAAGGGACTCGCAACCGGATGGTGTACTTGTCAAAATAAAATAAAATACTCAAATAATTGCAAATTTGTGGCATTATTTGGCTTCTGACATTAAAAATATATGATCAGTCCAAAAAAGTCTCAAGAATCGTCACCGAATCTTAGTTTTTTTAGATATTTTCCATCGTTTGTCTATAGCGTCAGCTGACGGTATAGCTGTTGTTGTTGCTTCTCTACACGGGCTCAGACATAAACCCGAGCCGAATAAAGTACAATCAATCGCTACCAGTCAAGTACGTTAATTCGCTACCATATATAGAGAGAGCGCTGGTAGCCGAGGTAGTAAAGGCGTTTCCTCATTTTTCATGTTTGTCTCCGCATGGAGGGTCACGGGTTCGAATCCCACCAGAGCTTCTTCTTTTCTTTTCTTTTGAAATGCATTTTTTAACAGAATTTATTATCCTAAACTAAATCTTACCCATTTATATAAACATTTGACATATATTAACAAATTACTATTTTTAATGCTAAATCCGGTTGCGAGCCTCTTTAATGCAATCATTCTTTTTTGGTGCAATATGTTAGTCAGTGTAGTAAGCCAATTTTTCGACGCAGTCATTATGTTAATGCATCCTTTTGTTAAGGAAACATTTTGCTACAGTTAGTGTATTCATTATCATTCAGTCATAACGTCACTGTAATTATTACGCCATTGCACCCATTATGCTATTGCTGTTAAGTTGTAGATGCAGTCAATATTGTAGTGAAATCATTAGTGAGTTGCTAAATATTTTATAATGTTGCAGTTGCAGACAGGAGACCATCATTGTCAAATTAATCTAAAAACAAGTCTTTAAATAACAACAATACAACCGCCAAGTCTTCTTCATTTTTTTTATTTTTCAAAATCTTTTTAAATATCAAAACAAAATAAATAACATATTTATTTCATTATATGAAACAAAAAAATGCTGAACTGAAAAATGTATTTAAAATAAGGGCCTTTGCATTAGTTTATTTTGCGATATTCAACAGTAAGTTCCTTCAATAGAACGAAGAAATAAAGAATCTAAGCTAAGCTTGTTCAATCATTGGTCCTCTGCTATTTCTAGTCTTTATAAATGATATCGTAAATGACACTGGTTCGAATATTCGTTTATTTGATGATACGAGTCTGTTTATTGTAGGGAATGACCCAGAACTCATGGCATTTTAAATCAATAGAGACACATCTAAAGTTAGTCTATGGGCGGACAAATGGCTTGTGAAGTTCAATCCTAAAATAACCGAGTCTCTACTTATTTTACGGAAATCTGTTCAAAACAACCACCCATTAACGTGTATACAAATCACCTAAGCACGTAGGAAAGTTTCTGTCAAATGATTCCACATGGCAAACACCGATTGAATATTTCGCATCAAAAGCGTGGAGTAGAGTAAACGTTATGCGAAAACTTAAATAAATAGTAGACAGGACTTCTCTCGAAACTACTTATATGTCATTTATTAGACCCATTCTAGATATAAAGATATAATTTAATTTTTTAGTAATTGCACTCAAAATCAAAAGTATGAACTTGAAAAAATCCAATATGAAGCAACTAGAATAGTCACTGGAACAACTAAGCTGTTTTCAATTGAAAAGCTTTCACAAGAAGTTAGTTGGGAAACTCTGAAATTAAGGTGAAGAAATCACAGATAAAATGGTCAATAATTCTAGGTCACGTTATCTAACATATCTCGTAAATAAAGAACAATGTTATCATGATTTCACCGCTAGCATGCTAAGACTTTAGACAATGCTAACGAAACAAAAGAACGTTAAGAACTATCTTCGTCAATTCAAGCTTTACCAGGAATGTTCAGTTTTACTTTAATCCAGCTTTTAGCTCCATACAAAACAAACTATAGTCCAAATTATTTTATTTTTTTATAAAAATCTAAGCTGAGTCTGAGATATCGTTCTCAAGAATCTGGTTGGTAAGAGTTGACCAACGTAGTGTTTGATCAGGAACAGTTTAAATTTGATAGATAAAACAGAAGACAATTGTTTAGAATTGATGACGTCATGGGAGTGAAGGGGCTCATGTGTTAAAAATAGGGTAGAAAAAGACACCATGTCAGTTACCCCTGCACCATTTCACCACAAACGTCGCCTAAAGTCGAATTTGCAAACAGTTTAGATCCTGATTAGACGCCGCGTTACTTTTTGACAATCATTTCGATATTTCTTATGTCATACTCTTTTAAATCTAACTTCGAAATGATATTGCAGACAACAATATTGAAGCAGACCACAAACAATAACGGTGTAGGGTTAAAAAACTCAAAAATAATTTGGCGCCGAAAGGGTTTAAGTGTTTCGTAGCTATCTTGCTGTTACAAGAAAAGAAAACTCATATTTGTCGTATCAATACCTAGAAACATTTGCTCTACATAGCTTAAAACAGTGAAACATTAGTTTAAACATATACTATACCTTTCACTTACACATCCAGCAACACTGACATCTGAATTCAGGTCAAACACCATTGTAATGTAGGTCAAACACCATTGTAATGTGTGACCATGACTAAAACGGGATGGCAATGATTTCAATACTTCTATAGTCAAAATGTCAAAATGGTAGATGTCAATTATAAGCGCACGCTGCAGTTGCGGTATACATAAATACAGTGCTAAGGTTTTACCCCTTTACTGTTTGACGTCATTATTTGTAAACAATTGTCGTCTGCTTTGATTTCTCAGATTCAATGTTTAGGTTTTTTGAGTTAAGAACAATTGAAATGAGTGTCAAACATTTTGAATTCTGATTAGATGCCGCGATATGCGGCGTCTAATCAGGATTCAAACTGTTTGCCAATAGCCGTTGTACTCGGGGTAAGGCAGTGAAGGGGTTTATATAAAATACAATAAAGTATCTTACGCTCATTGTCATATTACATTCAGTGTCATTTACGTATGCTATGGCAAGAGTCTTTGAGGGAGTCAAAGTATTCAACACTTTCCATCTTCGTTTTAATGGTATTTGAAGAAACTTTAAGAAATTATCAATCAGTTTGAATTCTGATCATACGCCACGTAATAGGGCGTCTGATTGTGTTCCAAATTGATAGCAAATGTCAGTTAAGACGTTGATGACTGAATAATGTTTAAATACGTATGCTCATAAATTGATAATGATTTAACTCGAAAATGAGATAATATACAGGGTGTTTCATAATATCTGTCCTTATTCTAAACGTTAATAGCACAATCAGTCTATAAGATATCAGAACTAATTATGCATCATTCTCAAGTACTTTGAATAACATTTTATATGTACATCAGTACGGGAACATTTATGACGTCATGACGTCATTATGACGTCATTGCCTGTCGGTGGTTATTTGAAGATGGCACCGTCAAAAGAACAGTGTTGTGAAGTCATTCATCACATAACTAATATAAGCTTATGATATTTAATATGAGTATGTTTTCGTTTATGATATGGAATATGAATGTGACGAACTTAATAAATGATAACAAATGGAACATCATTAGAATACATTGCTGAGATCCAAAATATTGAATGAAATGTTTGCACAGACCAATGGTATAATATACATATTTCTCCAAGCCCTGTGCCGTCATGATGTTTCAGAGTAGAGGAAACTGCCAGGTTCAAGCGCAGATCCACAAGTAGGACAGCGGGGACCTGTAAAACGTAACGAAAACGGTTAGGTATCAAAAGGTTTGGTTTCTAGAGATCACTGAATAACCCATTGCCCAATAGCCTGGTTCTTATTTTGAAGAGATGTTACTTAAAGCAGCTTGAAAGTAAAACATAATGCGGCTTAAGGCGCATTCTGCTTCACCTTCAGTCTGCTTTAACTATCACTTGCTAGGTTTTAGAAAGAGCATCTTACAGTTCATTTTCATGAGAGTATTATTGGAACTAATTTCTTCAGTGGAGGAATAAATGAATACTCTAAAAGACGCTTCTGTGTGTGTGTGCTGCACATACTACTCACACGAGGGTGTTGCAGTATAAACTGATAGACATATAGTATGTGTGTGTATGTGTGTTGGGGGGGGGGGGGGGGGTCACAAAGAAAAAATATTTGTTCATTTAGTGAGTGGGAAATTGCTAGAATACATGTAACACTGTCATACTTAACGCTACTTCATTCAACTTACCTGTCTTTTCCTGAAGTTTTTGTGACTGTGATTGAACGCTTGAGAATGATCTTAGCGATACGGTGTCCTTGGCCTCGTCTTCAAGGTCAACCAAAAGGTCAATGCTGTTATTGGTACCCAATATCGGTCGGTTTGGCACAATTGATCTGGATTTCATATAGTCTACAGCTTGTGTACACACAACCGCAAAAGCATCCTTTGCCTAAATTAGAAACAAATGTATCATTTACACATGGAGCAGGCCAATGGTTGTATTTTGTGGCGGTTAAATCGGAGTTGGTGTGTAGTTACTGGGTGGGTAGGGGGAGAGAAAGAAACACAAATTCCAAGCACGTTTGTGGTACAGTTGAGACTGAGGACTTTCTCTCCTAAATGGAATAAACGTATCTATGCAAAAACTATTATTTCCATTTCAAACAGTTTGGGGCAAGAGCAGACGCCCCTCAGATTAAAATTAATCATTAGACATTTAAAAAAATCTAATTTTCTATACTTTAGTGCATTACGTACGCGTTATTTAAAACGGGAAATGATATCATCTACTCCATTGTAGTTGGTCAAAGTTATATGAGCAACGATGTGCCAATAGTGACTTGGGTATAAGAAACTGTGCTGACTAAGAATTAGATCTGACGCCGTGATCGAGGTCGACACAATTTGTTATGTCCGAGCTATTTTTATCATGTTATAACACTAGAAAGAATATTTATACAGAATGTGGTTCATGGCCGGAAGTAATGCGCTAAAGCCGTTGCTTGGCGTGTGTGGAAAAGGAGGCACACGGTAGTTGCACCTTTACTTAACCCATTACCTCATAGCCTGGTTATAGTTTTGAAGACAGGTGACAACTTAAAGCAGGTTGAAAGTAAAGCAGAATGTGCCTTAAGGCACATTCTGCTTTACTTTCAGCCTGCTTTAAGCTAAAATCTGCTAGGCTATGTAAACTTTTTGTAATGGTTATTGTTCATGAGGGTATAAACTGGAACTATTTTCTTCAGCGGAGGAATAAATTAAACACGCTAAAAGTCGCTTCTATGGGGGAAAGGGTTAAACAATAACACTCATTGCAATCAGTTATGATCTAGATCTAGTGATTTTCCAAGAGGGAATTCCTACCGAGAAGATTTAACATACGTTTGGAAGACGCTATTCTTTCAAAATAAAAACGAATATGCTATGAACATTATTTCCCCAGGAAAAAGTTTGGAGCCAGGTAAGACGCTGAGTTACCCGCCCTCCGGTCAGGATTCAAACTGAATGTCGCTCAGATTTAAATAAATCCATAGCATTGTCAAGAGCAGGTCATTTTTCGTCATTTTATTGCAATGCGTTTACCTTCATTTTCTTCTGAACCCTTTCGGCACCGAAGTCGTAACGCGGCGTCTGGTCAGGATCAAAACTGATTGACACTCTTAGTGATATTTCTTAAGCCATACAATCTTAAATCTAACTTTGAAATGTTCTTGCAGATCACAATACTGAAGCAGACGACAATAAAACGGTAGAGCGGTAAAATCTCACGAAAACTTTGGCAGTGAATGGGTTAACTCGAAAGTACTTTTCACTGTTACGTGGCTAGAGATAAAATTATGATTGTACTACTTGTGACAAGCCTGAATTTAATTTAATGCTTGAGCACACAACACAGAGATAAACTATCCATTAAATAGATATCAATGAATCAGTTTCAAGTTATGCATTACGGCAATAAAAACAAATATGTAAAATGCTTTAATTAAAGTTTGTTTTAGGCCTAGCGGATGAACAAGACCGTAGTAAATACATCACATCCTACCACTGAATAGAAAGCTTGGTGATTTGTACTTTATGTTGTCGATGAAATCGTGTGGGGGAAAAGGTTTCAAAATGAGTTGTGCTAAAAAAACTTGTAATAATTGAAAAAGTTAATGGTTTGATCATTTAGGCCTATCCTATCAATATATAATGCAAAAAGATTATACAAATTCGTGTAATAATTGCAAATATATATTCGTTTAAACCATAAATCCCTAGTGACGAAGATACTCGTCATTTATAAGTAGTGTACCTGTACCTATTTAATAAAAGTTAAGTTATATGTAAGCCAAAGATATTAAAGAAACAGTAGATCTAGAATTACCTTAAGTATCCGATAAACGGGTGTTTTGCTGACACTGGTCGGTCAATGTTTAATGCAGGCGAATGCTCAAATAATGATAAGAGAAATATTTCGAAAAGATCCTACATGTGCATTGAACTTTCTGTCTAATTGTTTCCTTTTGATTTAACCTTTCGACCACCATAGGAGTCTCAAATCGACTTTGCAAACAGTACAATTTCTGATAAAGATTCAAACTATTTGACACTCGTGTCGATATTTCTCAATCAAACTTAATAAATTTACATAAAATAATAGTTTAGGCAACATTTTAAAGCAGATGATATAGTGGCAGTCAAGGGGTTAAAGCAGATAGAATTAGGGACTGAAAGGATTAACCCTTTTATTGCTGAAGTGGCATAAAGTCCCGGCGTCTGATCAGGATCCAAACTGGTTGACACTAGTTTCGGGTTTTCTTTAGTCATGTTCTTTTAAATCTAATTGTAATCGTCTTGTAGAAAACAATTTTGAATTAGACGTCAATATCCTGGCGAATAGGTAAACACCTCATATCAACATTGATTTTGGCATTGAAAGAGTTGTTTTTAGTGATGGCCATGGCTATATTGTTAGGGCTGCAATTTCTCCGGATGTTTTTGAAATTCTCCGATTCTTGTCCTAGCATAAGAGAGCTTAAAGCAGGTTGAATGTAAAATAAAATACGTCTTAAGGTGCTTTCTGTTTTACTTTAAACCTGCTGTAAATAATCGCGCTTAAAAAATTGAAAATCTTAGTATGTTTCATGATCAATTTATGGCAGCCCTGTATTGTTGTATGAGGATGCAACAACGGTATGCCAGCCAATGGACATGTATGTAAGTACTATTTACCATAAAATCTCTGCCCACGCATGAATACCCTTTGTCTTGCGGGTAGGCAACAAAGTGAGTATGTTTCCTTGTGGAAGAGACTTGTCTATCGCCCAGCGATAGGTGATGAACACTGTGGTGGTTGAATATATCCTGTAATAAGTTATAATTTGAATATATCCTATAATTAGTTACAATTATAATATATTCTGTAATAAGTTACAATTAGAAAATAATATGTAAAAAGTTACAATAAGAATATATTCTGTAATAAGTTACAATTAGAAAATATTATGTAATAAGTTACAAGTAGAATGTCTTCAGTAAAAAGTTACAATTAGAATATATTCAGTAATAAGTTACAGTAGAAGTATGATCTGTAAGAGATATAGTATATTTAGTATAAAATTCATTCTGTAATAAGATTCAATTAGAATATATCCTGTAATAAGTTATGATAAGAATATAGTCTGTAATAAGTTACAATTTGAATATATTCTGTAATAACTTACAATTAGAAAATAATCTGTAAAAAGTCACAATAAGAATGTAATCTGTAATAAGTTACAATTATAATATATTCTCTAATAAGTTACTAGATCTATTAGAATGTATTCAGTAATAAGTCACAGTAGAAATATAATCTGTAAGAGATACAAATATGTAATTGCCTAAAATATGTGACAAATGAAATATATTCTATAATAAGTTACACATATAATATATACTGGTTTATGTTACTGTTGGAAGATATCAGGCAACAATTAACCAAAAAAATTATTCCAGTAATACATTACAGTTATAATATATATTGTAATAAGTCACAAACATTTATTATCAAAACAAGGTAGATTTATAGATTCAAATAGAAGTGCAAACATCTCGCGCTACTAGATTTTGTTCTTGCAACATTAGTAACAGGCTCAGATGTTATAAAGCATTTTATTTAACTCTGAGTGTGTTCCCAATCATTTGATTGGTCAGATTTGAGCCTAGGCTCAAATCTGATCAATCAAATGCTTGGTAACGCGTTTAGACTCGAGTCAAAAGCCATATAAACTCGGAGCCTGCTCTTCCCATCGAATTATCCTATACAAATGATGTCTGTTTATTTCATTAAATCCTCTCTTGCGGTTAAGACATCGTCTTCCTATTGTGTTGCACTCTTGTGACTTACCATAATGGCGAAGTCGGCAGGACCAACACCCACAAAGACAACAGACAATGGCAGATGGCTGACGGACACGAGCCGCTCTACGACGTCATCAATGTCGTTAATTACACCATCCTGAAATACAGGCAAGCATGGATATAGTGACCACTGAATGAAGAAGCCTGGGTCCAAGGTTATAAAGAGATTGAGTGGAGTCTGAAGGCGTTCTCAAGCATTTGGTTGGTCAGATTTAATCCATAACCCCATAACTACGCCTGTTTGCGCTTACAATTTATTCCTCCACTGAAGAAAATAGTTCCCCTTTATTCTGTTATGAATATGATTGTACTATAAGAAATAATTTCTATGGTCTAGTATATGGTAGCTTAAAGTAGGGTGAAAGTAAAACAGAATGTGCCTTAGGGCACATTCTGCTTTACTTTCAACCTGCTTTAAGTGATCACCTGTCGTCAAAACTAGAAACATGCTATGCGGTAATGGGTTAAGCAAAAGCTGTGACCTATGACAAAATACTTAACTGTATCTTATGTTGAAAGGTCGTTTAATACAAGTTTAACAAAAATATGAATATGTTTAATTCGGTACCGTCAGTGTTGTTATTAACATTTACTACCACAGTTTTTCAACCGCTTATAAATTTTTGACTGGTTTTATTCCTTAAAAAATTAATGTTTATGTATTTTGACTGAAGAACATAATTATGTGTAGTAACTGTAACATGTACGCAAATTGCATTTCAACCGGATTTTGCAGTTTAACTATAAGTTACCCTGCACTGCCCAATTGGAACCACAGGGATCTATACCGCTTTCTTGTTTCTACACACTACTTATATACTAACATTATAGATCTAAGTAATATGTAGAAACAAGAAAGCGGTATAGACCCCTGTGATTGGAACCATCTCTTCTAGGCCTAAATTGTTTGCATATGACACTGAGTGTACTTTTAAAAGTGACTGTCATACTGGTCATTAATATGACGTGTTTACTCGTCGTTAGGGTTGAGTGCATAAAATATCGCGCGAGAAAAAAATACGTACATGCATCAGAAACATGTTATTATGGGCTACTTACAGTGATGACAATGAGTACTTGG
Organism: Gari tellinella; assembly: GCA_922989275.2. NCBI lineage: Eukaryota > Metazoa > Mollusca > Bivalvia > Cardiida > Psammobiidae > Gari > Gari tellinella. The sequence goes on along the minus strand of OV277860.1, from coordinate 63,305,112 downwards.
TAGAGTTGTTTGTCTTGGGTAGGTTCTCGCACTGCCAGTGACTCGGCCATGGCAACTAGGGGCTTCACCTTGGTGGGGCCTGAAAACGACACCCTCTTTACCGTCTCCTTGTACAGCTCAATGGCTTTCTAGAAAATAGTTTAATCTTTTTTAACAACAGTTACGCCTTTTTATGCCATACATAAACACTCCAGTAAAATTAGTTCAACTTAATACAGTCATAAATGTACACCATCAGAAATATTTACGATTTTAGTAGCTTAAAGTCGACTGAAATGCTCCACTAGGATTTTTTTGCTTTTCCTTAAGTCATTTTTTTATGGTCGGTCTAGACACGGAATTATACAAGTGTATAATTCTGTGGTCTAGACAATGAAAGGATTTAAGCAAGATGAAATAATTATTTCATTTTCAATTCTCCATTTAGGTTATCGATTATGTATGTATATGTATTGAATACACGTAATACTTCAGGGGTTGATAACTCTAACGGGGAGATGATGTAATTAGTTTTCCTTGAAATGCGTAAGTGCTAAAACAAGTGCTAACATGGTTATACAAATAACTATTAAGTTATTCTTTATCGTTATGGTAATTGTACACAGTGCAAACTGTTTGCAATTCTACTTTTCAAAAGCCGATATTATCTTGAAAAACCTGTCAACTTTCTAAATGTTATTGCATTGCGTTTTGGGTATACAGTAAAACCTCTCTATAACGGCCACTAAAACAAGGTCTAATTGATTGCATAAATGACAGGTGACTGGTTAAAGCAAGGTGACAGTAAAACAGAAAGCTCCTACAGGAGCTTTCTGTTTTACTGTCACCATGCTTTAAGCAGTCACCTGTCGAAAACATCTAATAAATTATCACACTTTAGTGGCTGTTATAGAGAGGTTTTACTGTACATGTAGTTTCGCTTAAATTGGAGAGACTAACATCATTTCCACTTGACATGCTTACATCTATTCCCTCGACGTTCACGTTGCCCCAATCTCCAGACAACGGGAAGCAATGGGACGTTTCGCTCGAGTTCAATAATTTGGCACCAAACCCAAACATGGCCGCACTCTGGTCAGAACTGTACTGTGTTACTATAGCTCCAAGACTCTCCATGACGTCAATATACTGATTACCCTATAAAACGCAAGACAAACATTATACATTTTATACATCCGTTAATGACTTCCTTTGGATGCTATTTCCAAATTGAAATGAAATACAACGCTCCCTCCCTACAACGGCCCTCCCAACAACGATTCCCTCCTTACAACATCGCTTGCTGATCTTCCCCCTACCAAGACAATTATGTCCAACCTTTTTTACGACTACAATGCCGTTTGCTGAAAATCGCCGTCTGTTTTCTCATAATGGACATTTTGAGTTAAATAAAACTTAATGACTAGTGACAAACAGCTTGAATTCAGATCAGACACGCTCTCTGTGCTGGATTCAAGCTTTTTGCAAGTGTAAATCAATTTCCCTCTCTATAACGGCTCCCTCCAGACAATGCCCACAATCGTTGTCTCCCGTCGGGTGTCGTTGTAGAGAGGGAGCACTGTAGTTCCTGTTTCAGGAAAGAGGGTAAAGCTAGCCAATATTGGCATATTAGCTTTGGCAAATGCCTGAGTATCATTCAGCAGTACTGACCACCCTATAGAGAGCCAGCAATGTTAGATCATATTAAAGTAAAAATGACTAGCACCGCGAGACGCAGCGTTCTCTTTAGCTATTCTTCTTTTAAGAATTTATTTCAAGAGGTGGATATACCCTCAACTGTGTGAATTTGAGCCTTTGTATAAAATGACTTGAGGAGTAGCTATGCATAGATATTACGTGTACATTGTATGACCTTAACAACAAGACGTTAACATAGACATAGACATAGTAAACATACATACAGCGGGGAAACGTTATTCTTTCCCCAATAAAAGCGTTTACTCTTAAATGTTTATTTCTTCTGTAACCAGATTGGAGCCATATCAGACGCCGGGTAATGTTAAGGGAACTGCGGCAAGAGTCGTTGTTGGGAGGGCCATTGTAGGGAGCGAACTCTGTAACCTCAGCGCACCAGTTAACTGCTTCATTTCGAGGGAAGTTAACTAGTGAAATGTATAAGTCATCAGCGCGCCACTTTAACTGTTTCATTTCCAGGTAGACGAACTATGACATATATAAATCATAACATTCAATAAACAAAATGATGGACGACTGTAAGCATCATTGAATGTAAAACGCTTTGAACCGCGTGTAGTTACAGTGGAGAATCTGTTATTCTTTCCCAATAAACGCGTTTACGCTAAATCTATTATTTGCAGTGCAAACAGTTTTGAGCCAGATCAGACGCCGGGTTACCCGGCGTCTGATCAGGCTCCAAACTGTTTGTCACCAAGATAAACAAGAATTATCAGAATTGTCTAAAAGTTGTTCATTTCTACGTTTTAGTGCTTTGCGTTTGCGTACGTTTGCGTTTAAACGGGAAAGAATAACAGATTCTCCACTGTAACCACAGGTAAAAGTACACGTTATTAACCCTTTCATTGTCAAACTTGTCGTGAGGGTTTACCCCATACACCGACAGTGTCGTCTGCTTCAATACTAGTATTGTTGTCTGCTATTTTGTTTCGAATTTAGATACAAGGCAGTATGACAGACGTAATTTCGAAATTGGTGTCAAACAGTTTGGATCCTGATCAGACGTACGCGGCGTCTGATCACGATCCAAAACTGTTTGCAAACGCGCTTTTTGACGTCATTAAAAGTGAAGAAGTTAATGAATCAATATGACACAATACTGTAAATAGTAAATTGATTCTGCCAACCATATCACACACCACCTTTTCTGATTGTGCAAACTGACCAGCAGCGACTTTAGTGCACAACACAGGTACTTGACACATACTTTTTTTTATCTATTAACCCCCCCCCCCAACCCCCCCCGCCCCCCCCCCCCCCTTTAAAAAAAGTCTATAAAACTTTTTGATGCATATTTTCGTTATAATTCACGTACTGTGGCGTTATTTGACGGAATTTGATGAAATAAAAAGTAGATATTGATAAATTAATCATTTCCAGAGGGTACCACAAGAGAATACCGGCGATCTAGTATATTTTAGCATCAGTTTAAGTCGATAGTAAAGACTAGGTGTCGAATTGCGCTGTTTACTTTGTATCTATAATAGAAGTAAAGTAAAAAAAAAAAAAAAAAAAAAAAAAAATTATAAATAAAGGGGGGGGGGGGGGTGTTAATAGATGATAAAGTATGTGTCAAGTACCTGTGGTGCACAATGTACCAAACTGATCAGTTCTATGCCACCGCAAGACGAAGTTTGGCGACGTTATATTGAAACATTGGCTATAACTTTGGAACTTACATGTGATAGAGACTTTATATTTGGCATGTGTACTCAACTCAAGACGCTCTTGAGTCCAACTGAAGTTAAGAAAGAATATTGGAAGTCTTCGAAAATTTTGTTTTAGAACAGAAACACTGATAGTTTTACCAATTACTCCTTAAGTAATCTTTCTTATAACTATATTCATTTAAATACATTGATAATAGTAGTTCTCATCTGGGAATTCCTGAACTTAAAATACAGAAGGAGTGTCCAGTATATTTCAAGGTGAAAACGTAAAGCAGGTTGAAAGTAAAGTGTAGTAGAATGCTATTCTATACGGTTTACAGTGGATAATCTGTTATTCTTTCCCGTTTAAACGCAAACGTACGCAAACGCAAAACACTAAAACGTTGAAAAGTACAACTTTTGGACAATTCTGATAATTCATGTTTATCTTGGTGGCAAACAGTTTGGAGCCTGGTCAGACGCCGGGTTACCCGGCGTCTGATCTGGCTTCAAACTGTTTGTACTGCAAATAATAGTTTTAGCGTAAACGCGTTTATTGGGAAAGAATAACACATTCTCCACTGTACCTGCTTTAAGTGTTCACATATCTTAAAACATAGAAATTGTCTTTGGAGTAAAGAGTTAAGCATTCCTTTTCAGACATTGTACAGAATACATTAAAGATACAATTTTCTGAGCAGGATTAGAACAAAAGCTAATGTTTATTCATTAAACGCGTCTTCTCGGAGCGGATTTGAAAACAAGCAACAGATACAGCCCCTACAGGAGTCTTCTGCATAATTTTTGTCCAATATAGAACATTTATAAATGTTTCAACTTCTCTATGCTACCTTATTGAGTCGTTTGTTTCACCCTTTCATGATCAAATTTACCGTGAAGGTTTTACCCATTCACCACTATATTGTCTTCTGCTTCATTTTTTGTTGTCTGCAATATCATTTCAAAGTTAGATTTAAGGCAGTATAACTGACGTAATTTCAAAACAAGTGATAAACAGTTTTGAACCTGATCAGACGCCAAGTTACGCGGCGTCTGATCAGGATCAAAACTGTTTCCAAATGCGCCTTATGACGTCATTGAGAGTGAAAGGGTTCACACAAGACTGTCTGTTTTCCCAACTTCCAAAGCCGGCAATGAAATATCATCGATTCTACACTGATGGCTATGCAAGGGCGCCGAGCGTCCATAAATCATGACTTGGCTGATTTTAACTGACGCACAGAGCTGATTAAGCCATTCAATTACATGTATGTGTTCTATTACATTTGAACTTTTCTAAAAAAAAATAAAAAATTTTATATTACTTTTCGTGGCGTCTTATCAGGATTCAAACTGTTTGACAATCATATCAATGTTTGTTTACGTGAAGTAACGCATGGAATTCCAGATTAAATCAATAAAAGAGGACGAAATATTTAAACAGATGATATCAAGACAGCGACTGTTTTACATGTATTAATATGAAAAAATATCAATGCTTCTTTACTAAGAGGTCGCTTACCTCAAGTTTACTTACATCAGTGAATGGCGGTTATAGATACCTTTTACATGGAACAAACGAAATTTTAACAATTTATGTTCCATTTAAAATCAAATCAAATATTCAAAAACAGGATTATAAAGCATGTATGAAACGACGGTCTTTATATACATGTACAGAGGAGAAAACGTTATTCTTTCCCAATAAACGCGTATACACTAGATTTATTATTTCCTTTGCAAAAGGTTTGGAGCCAGATCAGTCATAGATCGTATATGTCTCCAAATTTTAGTTTAATGAAGAAAGAAATACAATTGCTTAATAGTTTGGATGCTGATCAGACGTTGGGTAAATTATGTGTTTGATCTGCATCTAAATGGTTTGCAATAACTAAAGTGGAGAAAACGTTATTACATGTATTTCCCAATAAACGCGTTTACGCTTAGATAATCATTTCCATCGCAAACGGTTTGGAGCAAGATCAGACGTCGGGTATCCCGGCGTCTGATCAAGCTCCACACTGTTTGCCATTCAGATTATTATAAATCGCGAAAAATTCAAAATGTAGTAAGTATTTACATCTAAATGCACTGCGTTTCCTTTTCGGTTGCGTTTAAACGGGAAAGAGATCAAGTTGTCTCTATTGTAATAGTTACTGTAAGGTCAAACTATCTAAAAAACCCAGTTTACAAATCAAAGTCAAATATTCTTTATTGGCACAGACAACATAGTCCATCGCCTCTACAATCAGGCGGTCACAACCAAGCTCGAGAAGAGCATGACACGCACATACATTATATATATACATATTCATTCAAGAGTCACGGAGCATCAAATATATACTATTAAAGTACAAAATATACAGTAAAGCATTAATTCAACTATGCTTAAATTTACACGCTGCTTATCTCATAGTCTGCAGTCTGTAGCAGGTGAATTACGTATGCAAACAGTTTCGATCCTGACGGGACAATGAGAAATTCGGCGTCCTATGAAGATCCAAACTGCTTAATATACGAAGTACAATTAATCACATATTAAAAAGAACAACCCAAAGGTTAAATCAACTTCGCACGCTTTAAAGATTGCATACTCTGTCCAATACGCCGAGTGCTCAGTCGCTAACTTTCAAAGTGCAAAATATACAGTAACGCATTAATTCTACTACCTGTATACTGTTGCAGTCTGTAGCGGGTGAATCCGAATCACATATGCAAACAGTTTGGATCCTGATGGGACGACGAAAAATTCGGCGTCCCATGAAGATCCAAACTACTTGATATACATATTACAATTTATAGCAAGCATAAAAAGAACAACCCAACTCGAAATTTCAATATCCAGTATTTCATGCAGACATATATTGTTTTCAAGCAGACTAAAGGTTAAATCAACTTCGCACGCTTAAACACTGCATATACCTGTCCAGTATACTTTGAGTTCTCCACTGGAAGTACAGCAGGCCAAGCAAAATAACGCTGTGGTTAAATGATTCAGAATCGCTTACATACAAGCCATCGCAATTAATATTACATACATGTAACCATGCACAGGTAAAACTTATTCTTACACTAAATACAGTTTTACTTTGATAAAAGTGTTAAGTAGACTCGGGATATAATAACTGTGCATTCTGTGTTCAATGACACTAAATTCTTGGATTGTATTTATTCGGTAATGGTAAGTATTACGATTCTAAATCTTAAGTAAACTGTCACGTCTTTCATTGGATAAATATACATATTTTGCTAATCTTGTCAATATTCCAGTTTGAGAGTTTGAAAGTAATGATATAAATTTGTGTTTAGTTGGCCAATGGCAATAGTATTTAGGAAGACAATTATTTCTTATATCACGATAGCATGGACAAACTAAGGTAAAATGATACTCATCTTCTATAACATTCATTTCACACAGAACGCACTTACGATTTTGTATTTCAATATTTCTGAAACGCCCTTCTTCAATGGCCAATCTATGGGAGGATAATCTTAGTCTAGTAAGTGCAACACAGTGTTTCTCAATTTTAACACAATTTAAATATTTTTCTAACCCTGGATTACTCTTAATATTTTTATAAGTTTTAAGTTTTGAGGATGAATCAAGAAAAGAATACCATTTTTGATAATACTGGTCATATAACCTTTCTATAACCTTTGCTAATTGTAATTTCGTTATATTTTCATTGTTCCACAGATATCCAAACCCTAAGTCATCAAGCATACACTTTACTTCAAGTGCCCACGAGTTAGCTATATTATTGTTAACCTGATCATAAAACATAGTATTAATCAAGGAGCCCGAAGAATGAAAAATTTTGAACCAATATTTAAGTATCCTTTCTTTTCGTTGTATTTGTAATGGGACCTTACCTAACTCACCATAAACTGCTGCGTTTGTGGTCTGAGTTCTGACTTTTAAAACCTGTTTAAGAAAATTTAAATATATTCTTTCGATATCTTGCGCTTTGTGGAACCCCCATACTTCAGATCCATACATTAATATAGGCAATATCATACTATCATAGAGTTTTAATTTTTCATTTACCGCAAGGGGGACTTTATCAAACAAGGAATTAAGTGAATATGTTGCTCTTAAAGCCTGTTCTGACAGTAACTTTTGGGATTGGTAAAATTTACCATTAGATGACAGTGATACGCCTAGGTAAGTAAAGTTAGTAACTACATCTAATTTAACATCGTCATAAAACAAGTCAAAATGTTCATGTCTAGACCCCGGTTTACATACCATGGCTACCGACTTTTTAGTATTCACAGTGATATTCCACGAACTACAATATTTATGTAAACTATTCAATAACATTTGCAAACCATCAATTGAATACGAAAAGAGAACAGTATCATCAGCAAACAGTAGCATGAATATTTGTAATTCATTGATAGTAATAACATCTGCATCCTCATTTTGCAAAGAAGCCCCCATGTCGTTGATAAACAAAATAAACAATAATGGGGATAACGTTTCACCCTGCTTTACGCCCATAAAGCTATCAAAGTAGTCTGTAATGTCACCATTAACTTTGACACATATTTTAACTGACTCATACATTGATTGCAACATTTTTACAAATTTACTGGAAACGTTATGTGATAAAAGTTTGAACCAAATTCCATTTCTATACACTAAATCAAAGGCCTTTTTAAAATCAATAAATGCACAATACAGTTTTCTCCTTTCATGTTGTATAACCTTATTTATTAATGATTGTAAAACGAAAATGCAGTCAGTCGTACTTTTATTTTGTCTAAAGCCAAACTGAAAGTCTGTTAATATATTTTTGTCCTCTACCCATTTACGTAATCTTTGGTCTAACAAATTCGAAAATATTTTAGCAAATACACTAGTTAACATAATGCCTCTATAATTGTCAACGTCATTTTTATCTCCCTTCTTAGGAATAGGGACCAATATACCTTTTGTCCATGATTCAGGATATGTACCACTGCTATATATAAAGTTAAAAAGTCTACATAATAATGGTGATAATATATCTTTACATTCAATGAAAATATCAGGTATCAAATTGTCCACACCAGGGCTTTTACCACGTTTTAATGAAGATATGGCACTGTTAATTTGACCTATGTCAAACTCCCTGTCAAGTTCGTCTACTGATTGTTGATTTGGGAAATTATTTAACAAATTTTCAACATTTTCATCTTTAAAAGCATCTGTGTCTGAAAACAAATCCTTAAAATGATTATAGAAATCTTCAGTAGGTATGGTTGTGGACTTTTTGCATTTTTTATTAAATTTACGGATAGTGTCCCAAAATTGTTTAGGGTTATTTTTTGCTAAATATTGTAATTCTGTTTTTTTATTGTTAGCATGTTTATACCGCGCAATACGTTTTGCCTTTCTATAAATTCTTCGTTTACCAATAACCAAATTATAATTTTCCTGTGTCCTAAGTCTCTTATATTGTTTGTTCGCATGCTTTAGATTATTTCGAGCATTCTCACAGTCGCCGTTATACCACGGACTTGCATACTTTCGTGTATTTAACTAATTGTTATTGTCGTAAATTCGTGTAGTATGTCCAAATGAATCAAATGCCTTTGTATACAGTACTTGTGCAAAAGTATTTACCCCACTGTCTATGTCTACGTTCTCAGAAATTATATCTGTGATAATATTGGTCAGATTATTTGTTTCATTATTTAAAACTTGCTTGAAATTGTTGCTTTTCTCATTGTCCCATACTAATTTGTTTATTACTTTACAAGACGAATTGTTTGAGGGATACATATCTGGATATTTAACTTTTAAGTTTATTTGTATAGGAATATGATTAGAGCATTCATAAATATCATGAACTATAAAATCTTCGATAATAGGGAAGATAGCTTGAGAAACAATTGCATAATCAATAAGACTTTTACCATTACTAGTCATACAAGTAAATCGTCCTATACTCTCGTCATCACCCACTCGACCGTTAACAATTCTGAGATCCGTACTTTTACAAATATCTAAAAGTTTAGTGCCAGATGCATTACATATTGGATCTTCGCTAAACCTTTCATTTAAATCAATACAAAAGTCATCTTGATTAGGGTTAATGGTAGGAATATATCTCTGAAAACTTTCAGAAAGTTGCGTGAAGTCAGAACGGTTACCAGTTCTAGCATTAAGGTCTCCAATAACTGCAACATCACCCAAAGTTGAATAAGATCTTATGCCTGTTTCTAACTGCTCAAAAAAACCAAATTCATGTGCTTTAAAATATACTGAGTCTTGTGGTGGGATATAAGTAAAACAAATAAACAGATCGTCATCAAAACTAAAAAATGCTTTGTCTAGTTTTACCCAAATAAAACCATTACTATCTCGTTCCTGTACAGTTACACCCTTCGAAATTTTCTCCTTAACAAACAAACATACGCCTCCATGACCTCTGTTACTCTTACGTTTCTTAGAAATACTCTCTTTCCTTGGAACACATACACACTCATAACCTAGTAACTCAAAATCGTCCTTTGTACTTTGCCATGTTTCAGAACAAAACAAAATATCAAACGTTTGGGAAATATTCAAAAATTCATAGTCCGTTAAACAGTTCTTTAATCCTTCAACATTCCAGGCAGCTATAGAAAGTTCACACCCTTCTCCTTCTTCCTATCTAGAATGTGGTTGGTAGAGCTTACCCTCAATATATAGTTTATCACGAACGAGATTTGCCCTTTTTCCCGCATCTCTTGCTTTAGCTAATTCAGGAATCAACAACTTTCTGCGTTCTTGTACTTCTTTTGGCAGCTGATCAAAAACACCAAATGGGGTCGATTTTAGATTTTTGCCTTTCAATGCAGTTTTTACACAGTTTCTGGAGTCAGTATCTTTAAATTTTGCTACAACTGGCCGGACTCTACCGTGAACAGAAGCGCCCAAACGATGGGCCCGGTCAATCTGAATTTTACTTCTAGGATTAGGGATTTTCAAAACTTCCTCACAGAACTCAAATATTTTAGACACGCAGTCTTCGCCACTTGCAGCTTGAGCGTATGTCGCACCAGTACTTTCAGACCTTTGATTTGGTGTGCTCATTGCGTCATCGCTATTAAGTCTTGTATGCTCTGGTATACCAATAAAGACCAAATTGTCCCTCATTGATCTGCACTTCAAATCAAGAACATCTTCTTTAAGCTGTTTATTTTCGGACAAGAGTTTGTCATTACTATCGGACACAACTTTTAGCTCACCCTGTACCTTTTGTATATCACATTTGTTTTTGTCTGATGTGTTTACTACTGTGTCGTACTGATCACCGATATACTTTTGACTGTTTTCAATTTCATTTATTTTCACATTTGCAGCGTTAATCTGTCTTTTGTTTTCATTAATGTTTGCTTCAATGCTGTTCAAACGATTAACAATAGTAGTCTGCTGGGTTTCAATAGTATCAAGCTTGGATATTTTGTTGAAAATAAAGTCAATTTTCGACGCCAAGTCGCGTGGTAATGAACTGGGAGCGCCGCTATGTGCTGGACTTGGGCTTGGGTATTCTGTTACTGTTGACATTTGGAAGGGATTAGGTAGAGGATTACTCACAGAAAACGCAGATGGACCTGTAGCGGACAAAGGTATGTTGTTTACATCTTGTGCCGCCATTTTGTTTTCACATTCCTTTGTCTCCTTTGTCTCGTCACTCGAAAAACGCCTACGACGTTTTTTACTGTTTTTCTTCTCCCTTTTCTCTGACATACGTTTGCCTTAAACCCTTCTCAAACATATCATTCGCACAAAAGTCGCCCAAACTTGGTATTTAGTGTGTATCAATTTGTTTTTCTCGGATCGAGTAAAGCCATGTCCTGTATCCGCCATTACTACACAAATAACTTTTGACTTTGAGTTTACAAATGCCAGTCGAATCACGCATATACAATAGAGAAAACGTTCTTCATTCCCAATAAATGGGTTTATGCTAAAATTCTCACACCCATTGCAAACAGTTTGGAGTCACATCAGACGATTAGGGTATAAACTGGTAGGATTTCTGATGAAAATAACCGGCTTTCTTTTTCAAAATGCTGTCAATATCTACATTTGATTTCAAATTGCGTTTGCATTTCGATTTATTTCAACAAAACAGTATAACGTCTTCTCCATTATTGTAGATTCACAGTTATAGTCATACCGGTGCCTTTGCTATGATTAAAAAATATTCTAAAACCCAAGTTCATTAAAAGTTCATTTCACAATTAGTCCATGCACTTGTTCATCTCTAGATATAATTTACAGTGCATGCCCTCTCTCTACAACGCCCTTCATTAATAAATCCCTCCGTACAACAACGTATTTCGTAGTTCCCTAAACAAGACAATGATGTCTAACCCTTTCAGCTGCAATATCCTCTGCTTTAAATTGTCGTCTGTTGTTGTTTTTTCTCTCAAAGTTACATATAAGTGGACATTTCGACAGAAGAAATATAATGACAAACAGTGACAAACAGCTTGAATCCAGATCAGAGGCCGCGTGGCAGTTCTGACCATTTATTTTAATCTGAATGGCAAACAGTTTGGAGCCTGATGGAAATTATAGTTTTAGCGTTTACGCGTTTATTGAGGAAGAATAAAGAAGTATCCTCTAAAGATCGTCAATACTGTGAAACTTGTTTAAACAATAAACGATCAATCTTCGAAGAACCATGTATTTCTCAGAAGCTCATTTAGATATATATGAACTCTCTGTTTTACTTTGCACTGCATTAACCTTTTACCCCATAGTCTGTTCCTACTTTTGAAGACATTTGACTGCTTAAAGTAGGTTGAATGTAAGGTAGATTGGGCCTTAAGTATATAAGATATAATAAAAGACGTAACTGTGTAAACAGAGTAATTGGGTTAAGCTGCCACCTAAAAATATGCTAGTGTATGGCCATTTAACCTCATAGTCTGTTTCTAGTATTAAATATAGGGAAACATTAAAGCAGGTTGAAAGTGAAAAGTAGGTTGAAAGTGAATCAAAATGTGCACATTAAGGCAAATTCTGCTTTTATTTCAGCCTGCTTTAAGCTACCTTCTACATGTATACAGAACTCATTTATTATATTCACGACACTATATTTTAGAACTTTTTTCTTCAGCGAAGTAATAAATTACATGTGCAAAAAAGAGTATATATGGAGTCATGGATTAGCACGAAAGTGACTTCCAAAACCAGGACAGTGTTGTTTGTGTGGTTTACTAGCACTATTTGAACCTGTCTGTGGTGTGCTCATTTTCTACATACCTATGCGATCTGGTATGGAATGAACTTTTATCTTATCAAATTTCGACTCTAATTTTTTCTACGTCTGGAGAGCTATAGATTTGATCAAATATCCAGAATGTAAAACCACAGAAGAAAATACATTTCCGTAAGAAATACATGTACAGTAAATCCGAACTCGTTTTAGTCTAATCAAAACAGTACATATACGACCTCGCCTTGGTTCAGTCTAGTTAACATATATCTGTATTTAACCCGTTACCCCATAGGCGGTTTCTAGTTTTGAAGACAGATGACCAAATAAAGTAGGTTGAAAATAAAAGCAGAATTCGCTGTAAGGCGTAATCTGCTTTAATTCCTGCCTGGTTTAGGCTACCATCTGTTTGTATATAGAAAATATTGCCTATTGTAGAAGTGAATATTTATGGCTGTATAAATTGCAACTATCTTCTTCAGTGAAGGACTGAATTAAAGGAGTAAAAAGTGTGCATTTATAAAGAATTGGTTCACGCGCATTTCGAAGTCTTAAATAGATGGAAGATATCCAGAGTTCATCAGGAAAGGTTAATGACTCATTTCGAACAGGAAAATATTGAACTCTTTGCACTCTATAGTGGCAAAATGATGATAACTTTGACAAACAGCTTGGATCAAGGTGAGAAACTATTTGACACTCTGAGCCTATGCTGAAAATAATGTTTTGAAGATTCTAATTTAAGAACAGTGGCAGACGGCAATTGCTGCAGGCAACATATTTAGCGTTTAACCCTTTCACTCTCAATGACGCTTTTAAACGCGTTTACAAACAGTTTGGGTCCTGATCAGACGCCGCGTTACGCGGCGTCTGATCGGGACCCAAACTATTTACACATTCTTATCGACATTTATCAAGTCATACAACCTTGAAGTTAACTTTGAAACATGTCTTGCAGACAACAATAATGAAGCAGACGACAATAAAGGGGTAAACTTCCCTCGAATAATTGATCTTGAAAGGGTTAAAGAGTGAAACTTTACTCGCATAATTTATCATAAAATTGTCATCTAATATTGGCGTCTTAAATATATCTACAAGCGTATAAAATAGGTTATTACATGTACTTCTTTTATGTTCAGTATTAGTGTGTTTTCTAAACTCATAGATCTACATCTGCAATAACAGCTTAAACTCCGATAAATTTGAAAAAAGAGAGAAAAAACAACACGATATCAGAGTCAAACAGTTCAGATACATATCAAACGACGACTTTCTCTGCGTTTATACTGGATCTTAACTGTTCAAAACGTTATTGATCCAACAATATAATGCGATGAAAGAATTCAGCTAATTCGAGAGCTAAGTCGGTGTATTAACCTTGAGAAGTTTGGAAAAACTTGGCAATTAGAAATTAAACCTTATCGAATAAAAAAAGCCATAACGCATGCCAAATGATTGGGACCAAGGTGTATTAAATTTAACATTTATTCATGTTTACTGATAAGATATAAGAGTATATCATATGCAGAGCAACAGATAAGGGTAGTTTTTTAAAACTTAAAATCTTTATTTCTGAACTAAACCCTATGGTGTCACTACTCATTAGAATCGTCTCTTCGAGACGATTCTAATGAGTAGTAACACCATAGGATTTGGTGCTGAAATGAGCGAGAAAATATTTGATTTGTTGAAATAACTACCTCTTATCTGGAGCCCTGTCATATGGTAAGAAATAGTAGAACCCCTATATTTCAAACTCATTACACCATTACTCCATAAATACGCATTATATTCACCGAAAGATAGTTTTCCATATCCTGACAATATACAGTAAAACCTCTCTATTACGACCACTAAAGTATGTTAATTATTAGGGTGTTTACGATAGGTAACCGCTTAAAGCAAGGTGATAGTGAAACAGAAAGCTCCTTTAGGAGCTTTCTGTTTCACTATCACCTTGCTTTAATATGTCACCTGTCTATTATATAATTAATAAGCCTTCGTTTTTGTGGTCGTAATAGCGAGGTTTTACTGTAGTTTAAATCAGTTTGAAAGTAAAGCAGAATGTACCTTTTGATACATTCCGGATTATTTTAAACCTGCGTAAAGTGGTCACCTGTCTTTAAAACTAGGACCAGGCTATATAGTGGGTTAAGACATGTTTTACTGTAAGATTGCTTATGTAATACAAATGTACGCCTTTTATATTTTGTCTCGTTGCATCATTAATCAGCGGTGTATTCTTTAGATTTAAATAAACTATTTATTTTTTAAATGACTCGAATGTACATGTGTTTATATCACACAATACAGAAAACTTTATTCCCAACAAACGTGTTTATACTAAAAAACAGTCTATTGGAAACACAATCGAGCCAGGTCCAACGCCGGGTAAGCCAGCATCGGACCTGGTTCCAAACGGTTTGCAACTCAAAATACTTAATCGTAAGAGTATTCAAAAGACTGTTATTTTCACGATTTTATTGCAATGCATTTTCGTTTTGTTTCATTTAAATGGGAAATAATAACATCTTCTCTTCTGTATTTGCAGTATCTAGTCCAATGAACATAGATGTACCCAGATGGAATATTTCAAAACAAAAGTGAAAACAGCAAAACATCTTATTCAAGAAATAAATTGATCATTAAATCATTATACTATTTCATGTAGAAAAAGCGTCATGCAGAAAGCCCCAATAAGGGTTTTCTGTACAACATTAGACTTATATTTATCTACAACTTGTCCCAGATTCGACAAACGTTTTTTAGTTTAAGTGATATTTAAATTCAAGTATAACAGTGTAACACATTCACCTATGAGGCTTCAAATGGACAATTCCAGTTTCCAATAAAGTCTAGACCATTTTTACATATTCTGGATTATTTTCAACAATAAAATTGCAAAATTACAAGCAGTGCAGAAAATTATCACAGGGCTCCTGCACGAGCCCTCTGTGAAGGGTCTACGCTGTTTGCATAGGAAAAGTGTACTCTCGACAGGTGCACTGTTTGTGAATGACAAGTATATTAGTAGAGCTTTGATTGAGCGTGATAAACAATATAGACCGTTTGCACTGTAGTACACAGTCGCTTGGTGCAGACAATTCTGAATATTGATTTTAACTTTGACGACAAAGAGTTTGGAGCCTGGTCAGACGCCGGGTTACCCGGCGTCTGATCTGGCTCCAAACTGTTTGCACTGGGTATAATAGATTTAGCGTAAATGATTGTATAGGCAAAGAATAGCGTTTTCTCCATTGTAACCTTACCGTTTCCTTTGAGATATCATGCAGGCATAACTTTTCGTATGGCTGACCATTTGAGGACTGAAATCAGAAACATATTGTACATGTTTTAACCTCTTCACTGCCTTACACCGAGTACAACGGTTATTTGCAAATAGATTAAATCCTGATTAGACGCCGCGTAACGCGGCGTCTAATCAAGATTCAAATTGTTTGACACTCATTTCAATATTTCTTAACTAAAAAAACCTAAACGTTGAATTTGAGAAATGAAAGCAGACGACGATTGTTTAAAATGAATGACGTCATGGCAGTGAAGGGGTTAAATCTGCACGCCATCACAACCACTCATCAGCTGTTAAAAACAGAAAGCCGGATGAAAGTAAAGCAGACAGCCATCCTTGAAGTTTTCTGTTTTACTTCCACTCACTATCACTTCTCCCGTCGTAATGATGTCTACTTTGTAAGTCTCGCCGGCAAACTACATGTATTTGCAAATTAAGATGTGCGCATTTTTAATAAATATTAAAGATGTGTGTAAAACAGGTTGGATCCTGATCAGAGGCCGTATTACGCGGCGTCTGATTTGGATCCAAATTGTTTGCAGATACAGTGGAGAATCTGTTATTCTTTCCCAATAAACGCGTTTACGCTAAAACTATTATTTGCAGTGCAAACAGTTTAGAGCCAGATCAGACGCCGGGTAACCCGGCGTCTGATCAGGCTCTAAACTGTTTGTCACCAAGATAAACATGAATTGTCAGAATTGTCCAAAAGTTGTACTTTTCTACGTTTTAGTGCTTTGCGTTTGCGTACGTTTGCGTACGTTTGCGTTTAAACGGGAAAGAATAACAGATTCTCCACTGTACGAGTCAATTCGCGACCACATCGACAGAAGGGTTAAGGCCAAGCAAAATTAACTGTGTAATTTAATTCAGTTCATTTTTATTCGATGGCATTTCTATAGTGCAAATATTTAAGAAACAATAAATGCGTAGCTGTGCATTATCGTGCAGTAAAACACGTTAAGGAGATGAGACATGGCGTAATTAGATAACAAAGCCTTTAGGCGTGTTGTCAGAATCTAATATATCTAGCATTCGCATTTATGCTTCTTCAATAAAAATAACGCTTGATATGCTTTATCGCTAGATACAATTTTAGACAATGGTTTAAGTGTTTGTTACTCACAGTAAAGTCAATGCCGATAATAGGCCGTAGCTGGAGTCCTCCGCGTACATAGTCCAAGAACGAAAACTGGTGGTCTACTCTGAATAATAAAAGGTTACAGTTATCGAACATGGCAAACTCTAACGTTCAGTAATTGTAAGCAAATCTCATAAACATACTGTAATAGTAGAGCCTGATTACTAGATTTAATAAGGCGGTCTGAAAGTAAAGCAGAAAATTCCGGCGCATTTTGCTTTACACTCAGTCTGTTTGAAGCTACCTTCTGCTAGCGAATAGAAAAATATTTGATGGTGCATCTTCATGACTGTGTAAAGTGAAACTATTTTCTTCATTGGGGAAATAAATAAAAGGCGTACAAAGGTGAACAATATGCGTAAAGAACATTTAGATGTGTCACCTATGGGTGCATGGGTTAAAGCACTATGTCAGTCAGCAAACGATGTAAACAGGGTTACCATAAGTGAATCATACAAATCCTAAGATTTCAAATTTTCAATTTTTCAGGCTCAATTTTACTAATCGTACCTTTACCCCATAGTCTGTTTCTTGTTTTGAAGACACGTGACTGCTTAAAACAGGTTGAAAGTAAAGCAGAATGCGCCTTCAGGCGCATTCTGCTTTACTTTCAGCCTATTTTAAGCTACATGTACCATCTGCTAGGATAAAAATCCGAAGACTTCGGAAAAATCCGGAGAAATGGCAGCCCTGTGTAACAGCAGGAACGTATATTTTTAAATATACGTTCCTGGTAACAGTAAACTATTTAGACTTACCGGAACTTAAAGAAGGTGAGACAGCCACGTTTTGTGATTTTAACGCTGCTTTTGTGATTGTCTTTCTTCCTTGGTACCAGTACAAGTTCTTTGTAATGGCCGCTCCTGTAATAAAAATAGCCACATACAATTATTCATCCCCATTCACTGCCATACATGTATACCCGAGTCCAGTGGTTATTTGAAAACAGTTTGGATCCTGATCAGACGCAGCGTAAAGCGGCGTCTGGTTAAGATCCAAACTGGTTGAAACTCAGTTAAGTATTACATATGTCAAAAATGCCTAACATTTAAAGTTGAGAAATAAAATAAGGCGACAATTGTTTGAAATTGATGACGTCATGACAATAAATGGGGTTTTATCATGCAGCATCTGCTTAAAATTTACGGATTCCTAAAATTTATTGTTTGCAGTTTTTCTTAATTTTAGATTACTTAGCGGAATTCCAAATACAGGAACTCAGATTAACAGTCAAACGATTGGAAAACTAATCAGGTACCGAGTGCTCAGCGTATGATGTGGATCCAAACTGTTTGTAAATGCCAGATAAGACGGGCTTGACAGTCAATGCACAATGTGGCCTATATTACATTATTTTAGGTAGTAACCCCTTCACTGCCGTGACGTCATCAATTTAAAAAAATTGTCGTCTGCTTTTAATTATTAAATTTTATTTTTTGCTATTTTGACTGAAGAAATATTGAAATGAGTGTCAAACAGTTTTGATTCTGATCCAAACTGTTTGCAAAAAAAAATGTTGTGCTCGGGGTAAGGCAGTGAAGATGTTAAAGAGAGGTATATACATGTAGATTACTCACATGTATGCAGTAAACCACCCTTGTTCAGTCAACTACCCCACTCAGTCGGATACAGAACAGAACAGAATAGAACAAATTTATTCAGACTTGTTCATAAGTATATCATCTTAAATCATAAGTAACAAAACCACATATTATGTCATATCCAATTAAATTCAAGTAATTAGGGGAATTTAAACTTCATATTACACAGAGATCCGTTGTATAAAGGCAAACTTTAAGAAGTTTGCCAGATTACACAACACATTTCTATCATCAGTTTGAAGAAAAAGTTCAAGGAATTTAGCCAGATTTGGTCTTTCATAAGAGTATATATTCAAATATTTCTTTCGTAACTCTGAATAACATTGGTATTTTATAACAAAGTGATATTCATCTTCAATATCATTATTTACCCAATATATACGATATCTTTCAGTTCGTTGAATTCTATTCCTACCATATCGTCCAGTTTGAATGTGTAGAGCATGTGCTGACAATCTAATTTTTGTAATAAAATGTCTCAAATCATATCACAAATTATCTAAGAAGCTTTCGTAGCCAAACAAAGTTTTAATATTATTATACAAATTAAAACTTCGCTATTAGCTTTATCTGCATATAGGTCGTTTGCAGTTCAAAAAAACACGATAATTTTCAAATATCTCCAAAACAAGAAAACGGAGACAAATTGAATTTTGCATAGATTTATGATATACTTATACCAACTCTGACAAAAAAGAAATATTTTTTTCTCTTCGTAATAAAAAAGTTTTATTCATAACTTCTATATAAAGTTTACACTTCTAAGGGACAGTTTTCCGAAGGGTGATTTCAAGTTATTCAACAGCCTATCTTTCACGACCCGGCAACGCCTCACCGTTAAGCCATCGCATACCATAGCAGTTTACAACTAACCGAACGAGGCCCTGGCTGGGGTACGTTAAACGTATTAACCGACCATACTGTCATTTGCGCATGAGATCCTAATCGGACACCGGGGCCATTTCGTATCTGAATAGTATCCGAACCATGTGCCACTCATACGAAAGCGAAAGTTTTATCAACAAAACGCAAAACAACTAAATGCGATAAATAGCAGAAGAGACATGTTCATACCAGACGATCTACACCAACTTACCATTATCAAATTTTCAACAGAATGTTTCCAGATCAGTTCGAAAACCTTTATTATTTTATTAAGGAAACGTAATGTAAACGTAAGTGCAATACAACTCGAACATTAATACATATTAAGCTCCAGATAAGGGGAGTATTTCCAAAAATAAATCTTTATTTCTGAATTAAGCCCTATGATGCGACTTCTCATTAGAACGTCTTTCTTCGAGTAGTCACACTATAGGATTTGGTGCTGAACTGGGTGAGAAAATGTTGGACTTGTTCAAGTTTCTCTCTCTTATCTGGAGCTCTGTAATTATGTAGAACTATTAGAGCTTCGGTTTGAAAAGTAATTGCAATTCTCTTTATTCCTGGTGAAGAGTTCGTGGATTTAGGCATAGTAAAAATGTAATGGATTATGGGGCCTCACAATTAATTTTGTACAACTAAACAACCAATATAAGCACGGGATTCACCTTTCAGACAGAAGCAACTTGCACGGGATTTTACCTGGGGATATTCTCCAATATAAACAAACATGATCAAGGTAATAGCCAATAACACCCCACGTAATTGACCATTTTCAGCGACACAAAATTTATATAAAACAAAGAAGAAAAGTTTTTAGTTAGACTTTCAAAAATTCTGAATTTCCTTGTCAGAGTTGGTATAGACACATCATAAGTGTATGCAAAATTCAATTTAAATACGTCCATTAGTTTTTAAATTATCTAAGATTTATCGTGGGTTTTTTTAACTGCAAACGACCTATACCAGCTTTGATAAAACATATCAATTAGACGCTTTTAAATTTTAACAATAAAAGATTTATCATCTATAGAAGCTTGTTGTTTCCGTACGTATTAAACCCGTTTTGACATAGCATTGTTTTTAACATTTGACAACCAGAATTCACGTCCTGCAATATATTCTTCATAACAAAGCTTATATACAGTCTTCAAAACATTATCAGTTTTTAATAGTTTAACCCAGTATTTGAGAATACTCACAAATCTTTGTATATATAAAGGATACCTACCCAATTCCCCATATACCCCAACTGTAGCAGTACTTGTTCTAACATTCAAAAAAGATTTACAAAACTTCAGATGAACTCGTTCAATTTCTTTTGACTTACTGTACCCCCAAATTTCAGAAGAATATCCTAAAATTGACCCTACAAATTAGTCAAATAATTGACAGAGAATTTTTGGTTTTAATTTAAGTCTTTTACAATTTATTATTAACATACAGTGGAGAATCTGTTATTCTTTCCCGTTTAAACGCAAACGTACGCAAACGCAAAGCACTAAAACGTAGAAAAGAACAACTTTTGGACAATTCTGATAATTCTTGTTTATCTTGGTGATAAACAGTTTGGAGCCTGATCAGACGCCGGGTTACCCGGCGACTGATCTGGCTCCAAACTGTTTGCACTGCAAATAATAGTTTTAGCGTAAACGCGTTTATTGGGAAAGAATAACACATTCTCCACTGTATTCATGGTCTTAACCCTTTCAGCCCTAAATTTCTCTTGTGAGTATTTATTATCCTTTTGGACTCTTCTAGTACAGGCATTACGAACCAGTCTGCTGCTGATATTTTTATATGACAAATAAAACAATTAGAAATATTAAACAGTGCAGACCCTGATCAGAGGACCCCTATAGAAGCCCTCTGTTCAGGGTCTACACTATTTGCATATGTAATTAGTAATCTCCACAGAGGGCTGTAGGGTTAAAAGGGTTAAGGGATTTGCCTACCAGCTGTTCTTGGTTTTGAACAAAGGAACCAGTATAATTAAAAATCGTTCCCAGATAGTTGAAATTATTTACAACTTCTAAATCACAATCATTATATGTAAATACTTCGTGATCTTATATTCTGCCCATTTTTCTAAACACCGTCACTTTAGTTTTCGAGGGGTTCACCTCTAAGCTCCATTTGTAAAAATAAGTATTCAATAGATTGAGACTGTTTTGTAAATGTTCAGGTGAATCCCCCAAAAGTACCATATCATCTGCAAATAACAAAATTATTAATACAATATCGTCTAATTTCAGTCCAAAATTTACATTTTATTGTAAATAAATTTCCCCAGCAGCGCCTAGCGATGTTGAGCCGAATTCTTCACACTTCGAATTCTTCACACCGTAATCAGAGGTGTGAATAATTCATACGAATTCTTCCACTCGTGTGACCAATGTGTGAAGATTTCGTACGAATATGTAACACAATGGCAGTGTGAGATTTCCGTACCCCCTTTTTTAACGACCTGTTGGTACTTCGGATTCTTCACACATCACCTTCCGTTTAATATTTCTTTATGAAACAAGTTCTAACAACTTAGGCAAATCATTTTCCATAGCGCAAAAGATGGTGTATTTTTGGGATGACACTAGAGTACTAGGAAAAACCAACGTCTTCGGACAGGCGACCCTCTCACGTACTGTCATGACCCGGGATCGAACTCGGGATGCATTGTTCAGAAGCGGGTGCGCTAAAATTGTATTATCCACCCTTTTACATGCGGTTTTTACGATTTGATAAAAAAAAGCTCTTTAACAGCCGACCTAAATCCGAAGAATTATCTGTGGATAAGTGCAGCCTTTTTTATCCCATGATCAAACTTAAGTCCCGTTGAGTTTATGCTTAGTTCCCGGCTTCCTTTGAGGCATAATAGACAGACGACCGACAGGTTGCCGGCCGAATGCTGGTAGATTGTTGGTATTCTTAACGGGATGGGGAGGGATGGGGCCGTGGCCGAGGTCCAGTGCTCATAGTGACTATAACATACACTCACTTGGCTCCTTACTGCTGTTGGTTCGAATCCCAATCTGAACACTTGGTCTTCTTCATTTGGAGAATCCTTAAGCTTGCTATCGGAAATTCGGTGCTTTTACCCGGATGCAAATTTTTACCTGATACAGTTTATGACGTGCGTCCGGTATCTTCTCCCATCTGTAATTAGCTTTATGTCGAGATATGACTGAAATACTGTTGACATAGTATGAACTCAGAATTCTGGGCCTCGGTTTGATTTTAAAGTGGAGTTAAAAGCTAGTTTCAACGACGGCCATCGAAACGACATCGCCTTAAAATCGGTCGATTCCGGGCACCATACACGTCGATCGGACCCGAGAAAGCTTTTGACCAAATATACAAACGTATACAAGCGTGTCAGAGGTCGGGCAAGGCCGTCTCCATCCGGCTTTTGCCTATCCTATACCGACCGGTGCAAAGCCCTTTTATACATCAATCTCTTTCAATTAAGGACTATCGCGCCAGTTTCAATTGTTTACGGTCAAAGGGAAGCAACTTTTGCAAAACTTCTGATGAGTTGTCTCCCTTTGACCAATTCTTTATTATATAGTTTATATTTGAAATTTGTATTTTTTCCTACCTCAAAAAGCTTAATTGTGTGGTCATATAATTTGGCGTCCATGATAAGTAATATATACTTATAATGCTTGTATAGTGATATATTGTTGACGATCAAACAGTGGATTTGGACACATTCTAGCATTTAAAAGTGGTAAAACATATATCATTTATAGATAGCCCTATATGTAACTGGATAGACATGCGTTACTCTTCATGTAGACATTTGTATTTTGTAGAAAAAGTAGTTCGGGTACCCATAACTTTAGTTAGTGATTTCAGTAAATTAAAGCTTTATCAATATTTGTATTATTGGCAAAATCTGAATGTAAGAACTGTAGGAGAAAAAGAATTAAAAAATAACTATTTGATGTGTTCCCTTTATTGACGAATAAAATGTTGTTTCCATGTTTTTAATGCTACTTCCTCCTTTTCCTTTCTATTTTATGAAAACATATGAATAACCCAATATCTAAGGGAAATTACAAAGCTGAAGAGGGGTGTTCTGAGATTTTATGATCAAAAGCACGTGTCTCTGGATAATTAGGGGTATACTAAAAAACAAAGCTATTAAGAAAAGAACCAGTTCGGGGACTCTCTACTATTTTTATTTTATATTTCTGCACAACAGGGTATATACTAGCAAAATGCAGAATTTGAAGAAAAACAATCTGAATGGTTTGAAAATTCGAACAAACTGCCGCGATAGTCCTTAAGGCCTTTCGCGTACGGAAGTCGGTCTTGCTTGTGCGCGGATATGCGTCTTGGCGACATAGACTTTTTCCGTACGTGCTTATACTAGAAAATTTATATAAAAGAAAAGTTGATACGATTTAGTATAATCCTTCATAGCGCAGTCAGTAGAGTGATTGACTAGCAATTCAAAGGTCATAGGTTCGAGACCCATCCGATCCAAATATTTTTTTTAAGTGTCCGATTTATTGACTTGTCAATCCATAACGCAGTGATCAAGGGACAAGTTATGTTTAGTCTTCGTTGATTAGCATTAGTGATGTTATATACGGTCCAATTATATGTCCACTTACATTTACGTTTTAGTTTAATAACTTACACGTCAATAAAATCGGTATACATGTATACGATTTGATCGAACTATAAAGCCACACATTGAAGCTTATCAATACGTCAACCTTTTCAAGATCGACATTGCCCATTATTATTATGTTTAAACAATATAATTTATGCAAGTCCATGAATAAATTATAGCGCATTTCAATGACATAATTTTAATTCTAAGGTAAGTAACTGTATCTCAACTTCAAATTGCCCACATTTTAATAAGAAAATCTGTTATAACAACAAATCCTGACTGCAATATTTTCTAATTTTTTTCTGACCAACTGTTTCATCAACCATATATTTGAATATAATGAAAACATATATACATTGAATGAGTCAGTTTTTGGTAATTCAATTTTTTAGCATTTAGCAAAATTTAAATAGCTGATAACATCTTTCTGAACACCTTTATTCAAAATGTTTTTAGCTTTTCATGTCATGAATGTTGTGGACTACTTATTGGGCGAGACTTATAGTCATTAGCTCTATTTATTTTTTAGAAAAATAAAATCATCAAAATTCCAGGTTTTTGTCAGAAAAAGAGACCTTAAAGACAAACCTCACGATAAATTTGCTTATATTTTCACACAAGTTATTATCATTCTTCATTAAAAGTTTCATAACACCTTGTATGGAAACTAAGCGCACCTGCGAAGTACCTTAATGAAATTTAATTTCAAAAGCTTCGGAATGGCAGAATCTCCCGGAAAAATGTAGAAAGGGGAATACAGTGGAGAATCTGTTATTCTTTCCCAATAAACGCGTTTACGCTAAAACTATTATTTGCAGTGCAAACAGTTTTGAGCCAGATCAGACGCCGGGTTACCCGGCGTCTGATCAGGCTCCAAACTGTTTGCCACTCAGATCAACATGAATAGTCAAAATTGTCGATAAGTTGTCCTTTTATGTGTTTTAGTGCAATGCGTTTGCGTACGTTTGCGTTTAAACGGGAAAGAATAACAGATTCTCCACTGTACCTCTCACGGTGTTGATACAAGAATTATGAACTTTGTTTGCAATACACGTCTACTCATTAAACTCTTTAAATTTCACCTTAAAAACTTCTGTGGAACAGGCGTTAGAATAAAAAACAAAACCGTGACAGTCGGACGATCGGACAGATAGACTACGGAAAAGTGACCGACCCCGACGTGTCATCTTTGCCTTCAGCTGGTGACACAGAAACCGGTCCATACATTTATAAAGTTCTTAGAATGTATCGTACAGACGGACCGAATAATATCCGATACGACGGAATCGAGTGAATTATATGGTCACCAAAGTGCTATTATTACCATGCTATTTTTCAGTTTTATGTGTCTATAATTAATTATATCGAGTGCTGAAAAATGTGACATTTCTACCCCATGTGACCATGACCTTTTACCTTATGACCCAATTTAAACAGACAGTCTAGTACATATGTTTTGTCATTATGTGAAATATAAGACCTCTATCAAGTAAAGCAAACCTAATATGTCCCCTTATCCATCTGGGTGGCTAAAAGCTTTTTGGAAAGTGTGCGGTTTTCGTATGCACAAAATTTTAACATTCGGTTTTTAAAAATTTCGACATGTGAAGAATTCGTATCTACTGTCAGGGGGGCTGAGAGTCAGTACGAATTATTCACATATGTGTGACATATTCGTATGAAATTCCTACGAATTCCTCACAGGTGTGAAGAATTCGTAGTGTGAAGAATTCGGCTCAACATAGCGCTCCTGCTGTATCCGACTGATTGGGTTAGTAGACTGTACAAGAATGGTTTACTGCATACACTGTATATGCTAGTCATCTATATTATTTTCAACAATGTCAGTATATAGACAATTAGTACATGCATCTTGAGGAAGGTGTACTTACGGTTTTAAAACTTTCAATTCGCGGAGGGACGTTGTTTGCCTGCCTATCATTTTATATTCCCCGTTGCCACTGAAACGATGTATAATGAAGGCAAATTAAGACAAAACAAGCAATACATATATCAAAATATACACATTAATTCTGATTCTGTTCATTCATATATAACAGTTGAGAAGGAGTTATTCTTTCCCAATAAACACGTTTGTGCTAAAGTGTTACCGTTGCAGTTTGGAGCCAGATAAGACGCAGAGTATCTCGACGCCTGGGACTCGTCTTACGAAACCTCGTGCGACAAAGCCGGTCGTAAGTCAAAACTTTAAAATAATATAATTTCTGATATCTTCATCTAAACCTGTCTTGCGACATCTCTTTGGAATCGTCTTTTCCAGACGATTCCAAATAGATGTCACAAGACAGGATTAGATGGGAAAATAAATACAATTTAGAATTTTATAATCTGACTTACGACGTTAATTGTCATAAAACATGTACATGTATGTTTCGTAAGACGAGCCCTTGCCTAAGGCATCAAACAATTTGAAAACCAGTTTAAAATATTTTCACACGACATGTTCACTTTTCTTTTCCATTGTGTTTGAATCAAAAGTTACTTTGAGTTAGTTCTTGCTTTTATCGATTTCTTACGGTTATCGTGTTATCGCGGTTATCGCGATTTAAATGTACCTGACCAAATGTATACCTGTGATGCCAACAGGAAAACTCCAGTATTCTATCCCAGTTGCCATTACAAAGCCTTTGCAAACCGAGCTCAAATGGTCGCCATCTGTACATATAGGGGAAAATAAAATTAGTAGAGACTTCAATGTATAACAATAACATCATTACTGTAAGTTATTGTCTTAACTCATTCAGCCCTAGTGACGCATATATGCGTCCTTTTCCAAAGGTGTACCTGTAGAGAGTACATTTTCCTTATGCAAACAGTGAAGTCCCTGATTAGAGGGCTCCTGCAGGAGCTGTCTAATCAGGGACTTAACTGCTTGTCATTTTGCAATATACATGTATTATATTAAAAAAACTAAATAGTCTGAAAATGGAAAATTTTGTAAACAGAATTAGTCCATTGCCATGGAAGTTTCAAGAGTTAGTGAGTTAAACTATAAATGCGCAAATAAAGTACTGGCTCTCTTATTGAAATGACGATTAGACTTAGACTTCAAACGGAAAATTCCAGATATCAATTATTAAGTCTAGTCAATTTTTACAAACTAAAGACTTTATTTTTGCAATACATTGCAAAATGGCAAACAGTGCAGACCCTTATCAACTACACGCTTATTCAGATACAGTGGAGAATCTGTTATTCTTTCCCGTTTAAACGCAAACGTACGCAAACGCAAAACACTAAAACGTAGAAAAGTTCATTTTTTTGACAATTCTGATAATTCATGTTTATCTTGGTGGCAAACAGTTTGGAGCCTGATCAGACGCCGGGTTACCCGGCGTCTGATCTGGCTCCAAACTGTTTGCAATCGAAATAATAGATTTAGCGTAAACGCGTTTATTGGGAAAGAATAACAGATTCTCCACTGTAAGAGAAACTCAGAGAGTTTATATTCACGTAATTTAGATATCGTTAAAAGGGTGTAAACAAGCTGTGTTGAATAGTATAAAGAACTAATAACACAGGGACCCGTTTCATAAAACTTTAAAAAAACATTTAATTTCTGATTTTTCTATCTAATCCTGTATTGTGACATTTCTTTAGAATCGTTTTTTCAAGAGAAATATATAATAATTGAGACTTTTATAATCTGTTTACGACAACATTTGTCGTACGAAGTTTTATGAAACGGTCCCCAGGTCCTTGATGACAACGAGTGCTTCATGAATCCTGTGCTAATTTCATATGAGTAAATACTTGATATATGTATATGAATGTGACTTTTTATTACAAACAATAAACACTAACAAAATATTTCGAACTACAGTCGAACTCCGATATCTCGAACTCGCTGAACTCAAATAATTCGAAACATGAATTTACCTTTTACCATTTCAAGCTCGGTTTAGGTGAACATATACGTATTTCAAAGCTAAGCCGCTTTTTAACTTTGAAATACGGGTATGTTCGTCTTAACAGAGCTCGATATATCGAAGTTCTACTATACTACACGCCAATATTGACGGTTTGTTTATGGGGTATTTACTTACCGCGGTTTTTGTGATCTGTGTATGGTTTCAGTCCTGAACACAGGGTGAAAAGATACATTGTCTATACTCCGAGATATCTCCAGATAAACGTCAGGCTGTAAACAACAACAACAACAGCTGGTCATACAGTCACGCATATATTCGTCATTTGCAAACAGTGAACCTGTGAGGAGTACTATTGTCCTATGCAAACAGTGTAGACCCTGATCAGAGGGCTCCTTAAGGAGCCCTCTGATCAGGGTCTACACTGTTTGTCATTTTGACATACATTGTAAAAATCAACCCAAAGAGTCAAAAATGGACTAGACTTAATTACAGTACTGAACCTTATTAAATTAAATTGATAATCGCAAGCGAATTGCCATCGAATCGGGCGCTTCAAAAAACAAATCCTACTTTTGAATATTTTTACGCGAATTTTCCGAAGCGTTTGTGACTAACATTAACGAAGGCATATTTGCGAACATTTGTGAGATACACCATTCAAGAAAACTTAGCCGAAGGTAAAGTTAGTATTTTGAATCGCACGCGAATTGCCATCAAATTGCCAGCGAATCGCAAAAATTGTTAATTTAATAAAGTCCAGTACTGTAATAACTATAATTGTCCATTTGAAGTTTCAGGGAGGAACGGGTTAAGCAGGTGAAGAAAATAAAACAATCTGTCAAATAGTCAGTTATCGCATGCTACCTTTGCTGTGATAAGTTTCCCAGTTCTTTCTAGTTTCTGCGCCCCAACATGCAGGGACAGGCGCTCCTTGCACGGGCGCACGACCTCAGAGGTTATACTGATTATTCCCCGAGCCCGTGAATTACCTGGAATATAAATATATGGCTGTATTTGTTGAAAAATAAATATACAGCATACGCAAAGTCTTCCTCAGTATACGGTGGAGAAAACGTTATTCTTTTCCGTCTAAACGCACACTAAACGCAAACGCATCACAGTAAAGTGGAGAAAATGACAATATTTCGACAATTCTGACTATCTATTTCAATTTGAGTGGCAAACAGTTTGGAGCCTCTTTATAGTAACCACTGGGTACGGAAGAATAATTTGTAAAACATGTGAGCCCATAATCCGTTCCTCCACAGAAGCGTACCAGAGCGCATATCCCTGTGCAGTGGAGAATGTGTTATTCTTTCCCAATAAACGCGTTTACGCTAAAACTATTATTTCAAGTGCAAACAGTTTCGAGCCAGATCAGACGCCGGGTAACCCGGCGTCTGATCAGGCTCCAAACTGGGTGCCATCAAGATAAACTTAAAATATCAGAATTGTCCAAAAGTTGTTCTTTTCTATATTTTAGTGTTTTGCGTTTGCGTACGTTTGCGTTTAAACGTGAAAGAATAACAGATTCTCCACTGTACATAAGACTAATAGCCACAAATGAAATTCAATAATGGTTTAAGTTACAGGTGCCAGCTTACAGCAAGATGCGAATAAAGCAGAAAGCTCATAGAGGAACGTTCTGCTTTAAGCATGGTCCTGCATTAACTCTTTCCCCCATAGAAACGACTTTTAGCGTATTTGATGTATTCCTCCGCTGATGAAAATAGTTCCAATGTGTACAGTCATGAACATGTACCATAAGAAATATTTCATAAACCCTAGCAGATGGTAGCTTAAAGCAGACTGAAAGTAAAGAAGAATGTGCATTAAGGCGCATTCTGCTCAACTTTCAACATGCTTTAAGTGGCTACCTGTCTTCAAAACTAGAACCAGGCTATGGGGTAAAGGGTTGAACACATTTAAACATAGCTAATTTGCACTATTGAATACTGGAGCATTGTCCCTTCGAAACTGCATAGAGGAATATTGCCCCTTTCTGATTTGCATATGCAGATCATTGAGTCAATATAGAGGTTGAATTATGCAGCCAAACACAGTTTACTGATAGGCATACAGTTTAGAGCCTAATCAAACGAGTTGCATAGAACATTTAATTTCAATTGTTTGTATTAAACAACTTATAGTATATCCTAAAATCTTAACAGTTTGAAAAAAGGCTGTGATGTGACTCGTAATATCCTTCAAACCCATGTTTTATAATATAGATATAACATGGCAGTTTGTGTGACATTCAAATTGTCAACCCGAGCAACAGAAGACGAAACTGCCATCAAATATTTAGTTTATTAAATAGACTTTATCAACCCTGGCTGGTGGATCGTCTCGTTCGTATTTTATAAAATATGTTGTAAATACCAATTTAGCGCCGCCGTGTACGTTACGCAAGAAACGACATCAACCTATACGACATCACATTGTTTATATCATTACCAAAAAAGAAAGAAGAACGTTAAGATTAAGATACGTAGATTGAAGACACAGCGTCTTTTTCATTGTCTAATTGGCAAATATCCTCTTTCGCAATTGTGGCAAATCGTTTGGATGCCATGTTTGGTATCGTCTGATGACAGTAATCTGGGTCAGAAAGAACATGATCAAGTTGTCTAGATGCTTAAGTTTTTGTAAGGAGTGGACAAAGGGAAGCAATTCGAACAAAAAATGCTAAAAGCTGAAAAAGAGTTACATGCCGGAATAGATTTGCCTCAACATTCACATAGCGAAAAGAATATCACATAGCGACAGTATTTATTTTTTTGTTGATAGATGTTAAAGACAAGCAAAATGTTTCATTTTAGTCTATGGGAAATTAACATTGTTAATCAAAGCGAGGTGTAATACTAGTAGTAGGCATAGAATGAAGATCAGTTCTTTTCCTATTGACTGTCATGACGTCATCTACTTAAGACAACTGTCGTCTGCCTTGCTGTGTTAATTTATTTTTTTTAGGTATTTTGACTTAAGAAATATTGAAATGAGTGTCAAACAATTTCGATTATAACCAGATACTACGTTACGCGGTGTCTGATCAGGATCTAAACAGTTTACAATTACCTTTTGTATTTTGGGTAAGACAGTGGATTGGTAAACCCATTTGTGCAAAAGATCCCATATATGGGACATAGGCAATCAGTGAAGACTCTGATCAGACGTGTAACGTAGTTACTTTATAGCAGCAGACAGAAAATGCTGGAGAACATCTTATCTGTTCAGTGGTTATTTTTAACATTATGTTACTATATTAAACTATTACTCAATCTACGTCACGCCTTCTGGAATGTGCGGGGGATTACGAAAAGGTCAACTACGTCACTAACTAGTCAGACTTTGGTACCTCCCCTTATCCCGGAAAAGGCAATGAGCCGGGGATAGATTCCCATATTAGGGAGCCAGAGACCCTACGCCTGGTTACGTTGCTAGGACGTGGCTGGAATGTGCGTACGTAGCTCTGACGTTATTCATTCGAGTTCCTACATACTGTTTATAAAGAGCTGCGCGCTCTGAGAGAGAGTAGAAAGAACTTGCGTTTTAGTTGGATTAAGAGAGAAGGGAGGTTGAATTGGAACTGGCAAGATGTAGGGATACGTTAAGTACAGGTCTTGGAGAGATGTAGGGGTGAAGTTAGATATGCTGGTTTTTATAGAGACGTGCCTGGGAACACTTTAGGAAATAAAGCTATAGACAGAAACGTTTGCCTTGTTATAAAGCAGATCCATGCAACGCGAAGTGGATTAAAACAATGGACTATGCTACAAGACGCCGCATAATGCGGCGTCTGATCAGAGTCTACACTGTTTGCTTATAGGAATTTCAATATGAAACAAAATTAAAATGAAAATTTTGACCAGACATCCCTTTGATAAAAAACGGACTAATCCAATATATAAACATGGAAAAATCCACTGGGCGCAAATGGGTTAATCATACATGTACATGTATAATATGATATACCTGCTACACGAAGAGTTTTACAAGTTGTGTAAAGCTCGGACCCGGCATGTAGAAGGTCGGAAATGCTCGCCTCATAGGAACCAACCAGGTCATGCTGGCTTAAATCCGTGGATCTAAAAAGACATAATTATATATAAAAACAAAGTCATTCAACCCTAGCGACGAGCATACTTGTTCTTTCAAAACGATATACATGTGAAAGTATATTTGTCATATACAAACAGTGTAGATCCAAATCAGAGGGCTTCCCTGTTTGACACTTGGAAAGATATTGCAGAAAACAATCCTAAATAGTCTTAAACGGACATGACAAAACTGGAATTGTATTACAGTGGAGAATCTGTTATTCTTTCCCAATAAACGCGTTTACGCTAAAACTATTATTTCCAGTGCAAACAGTTTCGAGCCACCAAGATAAATAAGAATTATCAGAATTGTCCAAAAGTTGTTCTTTTCTACGTTTTAGTGCTTTGCGTTTGCGTTTAAACGGGAAAGAATAACAGATTCTCCACTGTATTAAACGTCTCAGGGTCATTGAATTAACCGTTTCTCTATCTTACCCGGCCAAAGTGTGTTTTTGTTTTGTTTTTGCAGACCTCTCTGTCTGATAAATATCCATGCTGTTTTATCCTCATACCAATGTTATTTCAGTCAAAACGCTTTAAGTCTAAATTAAGGGAAATAAAAGCAGACGACAATCTTAAAGCCGCATTGTGGGATCCCATTTGAACTACATAGTAAGTAATTTAAAAATGATTCTGTTTATAAATCAGTTATTTGTGATGCGACTTTTTAACCCTTGAATAGCCAAATTTATCGTGACCTCTTCACCGCTATATTGTCGTCTGCTTTAATATTGTTGTCTACAATATCATTTCAAAGTTAGAGTTAAGGCAGATTAATTTCAAAACTTGTGTCAAACAGTTTGAATTCTGGTCAGACGCCGTTTTACGCAGCGGCTGATCAGGATCCAAACTGTTTGCAAACTTTCCCTTTGACGTCATACCCGGTGAAAGGGAAAACGAATAAGAGACTGCGTTATACGACTTTCTGTCTTTAGATATAAAAAAAAAGTTACTCCACTCAATGCTTGTCTGGCACACGTTTGACCACATCTATATACAATATGCGTCATCATGTTTGGAAAAGAACTTATTACTTTAAACGTGTGTAATTTCTAAACAAACAAACGTTTATTGCCAATACGCGAAACACCAATAAATCAATTTTCCTATAAAAGATAAGCACAAATTGAGGTCATATTTTGAATGAATGCATGGTATTTTATTACCTATTGACACTAAAACGTCCCTAAGAGCTGACATTTTTATTTCAAAACTTGTTTTTACAGACACTTGACAAAAGGTTTTATTTTTGTGTCAAATAAAACATTCAACCCCAGCGACGAGTATAAAAGTCATTAACAAAAAGAGTGAAGATTACGCTTATTCTGTAAAAACAGTGTAGACCCCGGCCCGGGTCTGTACTGTTTGTCACTTTTCAATTTGTATTGTACGGCATTGCTGTATAAGCGTGCTTTTATGGCGACGTGGTAGAGTGCATGACTGCGAATCTGGCGACCTGGGCTCGATTCGGATCGGAGTGGATGTTTCTTTATAAGAACATCTAGTTGCATATATTAAAATGGAAATTGGAACTATACGCTAAACGTTTCACGAGTAAACGAGTTAGAGTAAATGATTAAAGCTGGGGAAAAGTAAAGCCGAATTATCCTGTTAAAGTTGTCTCTTTAATTCTCATCCTAAAAGCCGTGTCATATGTACTTATCACACCCAGATGAGCGTCTGTGAGTGGCTATACATGTACTACATTTAGGGACCGTGTCTCAACTCTGTAGTCTCCGTTACATTTTTCTAGTTTTGAATACAGGTGACAACCTAAAGCAGATTGAAAGTGCCTTAAGGTGCATTCTACTTTACCTTCAGTCTACTTTGAGCTATTGTCTGATAGAATATATAACAAATTTCTTATTACTGTATAAAATGCAATTGCTTTCTTCAGTGAAAGAATGAATAAAATACCTTATAGTGCTTATTAAAGAAATAATGGGTTTACATTCTGCAAGCTTGTGAATTGATGTCGTCTGCAAAACTTGTCTTCAACACCTGAACATGATCAAAGCTTTTTGACACTCGTTTTGAAACTACGTCTGTTATAGTACCTTAACCCCTTCACTGCCATGACGTCATCAATTTTTAACTATTATCGTCTGCTTTTATTTCTAAAATTAAATATTTAGTTATTTTGACTTATGAAATATTGAAATGAGTGTAAAACAGTTTGTATCCTGATCAGACGCCGCGTAACGCGGCGTCTGATCAGGATCCAAACTGTTTTCAAATTACTAGTGTACTCGGGGTAAGGCAGTGAAGGGGTTAAATCTAACTTTTAAACGATATTGCTGACAAAAATATTGAAGCAGACGACAATAAGTCGGTGAAGGGGTAAAATTTCATGATAAATATGGCGTCGAAGAGTAACAAAAAGGTTGTATTTAAAAGACAAAGTAAACCATTCTTCTTATGATTTGAATTCCACTGAAACTGTAGAATTTAACACAAATCTTTGCATAATCTAACTCTAAATAGTTTGGATCCTTAAAAGACACCGCAATATTAAGTGCCTGGTCTGAATTTACATGGTTTGCATAGTCGCAGCTTGTGAACTAAATTTTGATACAGTACTGAATCTTATTAAATTAACAATTTTTGCGATTCGATGGCAATTCGCTTGCAATTCGATGGCAATTCGATGGCAATTCGCTTGCGATTCAAAGTACTAACTTTACCCTCGGGTAAGTTTTCTTGAATGGTGTACCTCACAAATGTTCGCAAATATGCCTTCGTTATTTTTTTCGATTCCATTTTTGTCACAACCGCTTCGGAAAATTCGCGTAAAAATAGTCAAACGTAGGATTTGTTTTTTGAAGCGCGCGATTCGATGGCAATTTGATGGCAATTCGCTTGCGATTCTCAATTTAATTTAATAAGGTTCAGTACTGTAACGGTTTCACCATAAAGTAACATGAACTAGGGCTTTTTTCCCTATATATCCTCCATTCTCCATAACCGGACCCTTCCTACCAATCCGGAAGCTTAAAAAACGCTTGATAAAGTGCGTGCGGTTTGCCTACGTCATCGCAAAAGCGGTTCCGGTTAGGTTATAGATGCGTGCAGCATAATAGCCGAGAAAATGCTGAAAAAAACTTGGAATTTTAGTGAAATTTGAAGAAAATTATATTTTCGAAAATTGAGTACCAAAATTAACCACGTACCTTATTTTTTTAATGTCCCTTTGTAAAATGATTTCGAATAACGCATTTTCCAATATAACTCTAAATGTTTATTACGTGTAGCGAGTGTCTGGAAATTGACCTTTCACATGCAGTATAAATTTGACCCGATTGTGTACAAGCGCCATTGTTACCCGGATGATGACATCACACTACCGTCATGATAGGAATTCGCGGCGCTGCATTTACAGCCGAAGGTTAGTTTGAATAACTGGTACATTTGTATTTGTTTAAACAATGAAGTTGTTTGATTACTTTAAGTGTTATTTTCAGTTAGAAAACTATTTTTTCTCCATATTCATTCAATGTATCTCCCAGTTACTATTTAAATTGTTTATCTTTTAAGACTTTATAATCCCTTTTCGCTAAGGGTTCCGGATGGACGAGCGAAGAGGATAACAGATGTCCGCAATTTTCTTTAAAATCATGCATTTTCCCCCTAAAAATGGGTTTACCCCTGGTTTTATTTTCTCCTTTGGCAAACCCCGCATTATTTCCCCCCTAATTAACTTATTTTACTATATAAAAAAGGGTGGCAATTTTTCCCCTTCGAGTAAAAAAAGCCCTGTGAAGTTATTCCTGTTATCTAAGATTTCCGCCGTCCATCTATTACATTAAATACTGTTGTCTATTCTAAATGTAAAGAGTACACACATGTGGTATATCCGCCATTGAAACTAATTTTCTAACATGTTTCACTCTATTAGGCAAAGAGTTGTGTTTCCGCCATTTAATTTAAGTACTTGTACTTAACTGTTGTCTATTACTATACGAAAATAATAGTGTCTCCGCCATTATATCTATTGTACTTAACTGTTGTCTATATTATACGCAAAGAGACGTGTTTCCACCTTATATTTGAACTTAACTGTCAACGCAAATAGTAGTATTTCCGTCAATTTGTCTAGTATACTTTAATGCTGTCTATATTATACGCAAAGAGTAGTACTTCTAGCATTCTATTTATTGTAATTGACTGTTGTCTTTATCATGCGTAAAGAGTAGTATTTCAGGCATTCTATATTTTGTACATTATACGCAAAGAGACGTATTTCCACGATACTATCTATTGCAATTAACTGTTGTCTATTTCATACGCAGTAGTTCCACCATATTCTATCTAGTGTACTTGACTGTGTTCTATATCATATGCAAAGAGTAGTATTTTCCACCGTTCTATCTATTGTATTAAACTGTTTTCTATACCATACGCAAAGAGTAGTGTTTCTGCCAGTCTTTCTATTGTACTAAACGGTTATCAAATTCATATGCAAATGAGTAGTCTTATCGCCATTTTACCTATTGTACTATACGATTGTCTAGAGAAAAAGCCAAATGGGTTTGACATTTTATCTATAGTATTTACCTGTTGTCTATATCATAAACAGTGAAGAGTAAGCTCTGTGGAACATCGGCATCAAACTCCAGTAGAAATGACTGTGTAAACTGGAATGAGTAGTTAACATTTCGATAGTCATTCATCCATTGTCCCATAAATACGCATTTTATGCCTCTAATTTATTCCTCCACTGGAGACAATAGTTCAACTTTATATAGTCATGAATATGTACCGTAAGAAATAGCTTCTATATCCTAGTAAATAATAACTTAAAGCAGGCTAGAAGTGAAGCAGAATGCGCCTTAAGGCGCATTCTACTTTACTTTCAACCTGCTTTAAGTGGTCATCTTTTTCATAACTAGAATAAGGCTATGGCGTAATGGGTTAAATACATATTATTCTCCTATGTGCAGAATAGATTATACAGAAAACTGTCTCTATTAGGACCACTTAAAAGTAGATTATTTGTTAATTTTACAGACAGGTGTCTCCTTGAAATAATTTGAAAGTAAAGCAGAAAGCTCCTGAATGAGCTTTCTGCTTTTCTTTCACATTGCTTTAAACAGCAAAATATAGGGATCACACTGTTTTAAAGAACATAATTATTCACCATAAACGCATCTGGGAAGTTAAGAGCGTGTTTGACATCCTTTAACGCTTAAAACATTTACTTTAAAAACAGCACCCTGTTTTAGAATATTGAATTAAAAAAAAGAAATACTGTCCCAAATTCTGTGTTTACCTTAGGGCAAAGTGTGTTACATATAGCCTCTGTACGTCCGTACTCTTTCCACTGCCCGAACTGTTTCACAGAAAGCACACACAAGGGGTCTGACTTGGTGAACTCATCCAGGTCCAGTAGACCTGAGCAGCTAACTAGTAGTTCTATAGTACTTCCGGTAAGGTAGGCCAGCGGTGAAGTGCTCATAGCGTGTCCTTTCTACAACACTGCGCATGTCCGAGTTCTTCTGGCAATTCTACATGAGACAGATCAAATGAATAAATATCATGTCGTAATATGTCTACTTTGAATTTGTCGTCGGCTTTTTTGTTTTGTAAAATTATAAGATGTATGTATTTTGTCTAGTATTTCCTTTCTTACTTTTACATTGAGTATGAAATCTAACCGTTCATACACAATAGAAAACGTAGGTAAAATAAGTCTATAATTTGTCAAATAGATCTATAGTGCATATTTTGCTTTAGAAAATCTTGTATTTAGTTTCGGCACGTTTTTCACAACGGCAAATTATGGCCCGCTTCATGCTCTACAATAGAAATACACCACCCTCATCTCTTCTGAAGCTTAAAGGTTCTTAAGTATGAAGAAGAAGGGGCATGATACATTTAGACCATACAGTAGAACTCAAAACACTCAAACATTGCCGACTCTGGTCGTTTAAGATAGGTGTCAGTCTAATGGGGGAAACACGAAATGCAGAAAGCCTCTGAATGAGATTTCTTCATTGCGTATATCCTGCAATAAACAACAACGAGATCATTAATGCACTTTCTACACGGGTGTTGCTAAAGAGATGGAGTACTGTACCTTCATGTATCTTGATTTGTCATACATGTATACAATATATCGTGTGTAAAGCTTTTTGCCATGTTTGTGTTGATTATATTGTAATGTTAAACATATGTCCTGTATGGAGGAAATAAAACATTGAATTGAATTGAATTGAACATCGGCTACTTGCAAATATGATAATGCAGTGCTATTACAACGCTCTTAACCCTTTAACCCATAGCCTGTTTCTAGTATTTAAGATATGTGACCTATTACAGCAGACTAAAAGTAAAGCAGAATGCGCCCTAGGGCGCATTCTGCTTTACTTTCAGCCTGCTTCAAGTTACTATCTGCTAGGATATAGTAAAAAAATTACCATGGTACATATTCATGACAGTATAAAATGAAACTTTTTTCTTTGGCGGATGAATAAAATG
Organism: Gari tellinella; assembly: GCA_922989275.2. NCBI lineage: Eukaryota > Metazoa > Mollusca > Bivalvia > Cardiida > Psammobiidae > Gari > Gari tellinella. Next base: position 63,266,534 of record OV277860.1, on the reverse strand, counting down.
AAGGCGCTAAAAGTCGCTTCTATAAGGGAAAGGGTTAAAAGAGTTGTGGTCTCGAGACGGGCAGAATGAAACTAAAGTAGAAACTTCAAATATAGGAGCGCTCTGTTTTACTTTTGTTTTAATTTTAGCAAGGCAATTGATATAGGTTTGGTACTATATAAAGTGTTTTTGTTAACCCTTTCACCGCCAAATTATTTTTGAGTTTTTACCCCTACACCGTTATTGTGTCGTCTGCTTCAATATTGTTGTTTGCAATATCATTTCAAAGTTAGAATTAAGAGAGTATGACATAAGAAATATCGAAACGGGTGTCAAACAGTTTTGATCCTGATCAGACGCCGCGTTACGCGGCGTCTGATCAGGATCAAAACTGTTTGCAAATTCGACTTTAGGCGATTCTGGCGGTGAAAGGGTTAACTCGCAAACTATGGTCATGGTTATGTTGACCAAATGTTCAAATGGTCATTGTCGTAAAATAAATTACAGCGTTCCCTCTCTACGACACCCAATAGGAGGCAAATATTGTGTGCGTTGTTTGGAGGGAGTCGTAAAAGGTTGGGAAATCGACTTACTTTTGCAAACAGCTTGAATCCAGATCAGACGCGGCGTCTGATCTGGATTTAAGCTGTTTGCTACTCGTTAATAATCTTTTTCTGTCAAAATGTACATTATGTATCTTTGATAAAATTAGCAGACAACAATTTTAAGCAGACGATAGTGCAGCAGTAAATGCAATAGACATACTTTTCCCGTGTAGGGAATTGCGACAAGGATCGTTGTAAGGAGGGAGTCGTTGTTGGAAGGGTAGTTGTAGAGAGGGAACACTGTATAAACAGACATGGTAGATGGTAGATTAATAAGATGTTGAGATCAAATCAGAAGACGGGCACTGTCTGATCATGGTTTATTGTGAAAAGCTAAAATATAGAATGAAACACACAGTAACATGTAAACGTTTAAACGTTCAATGACACACAGATACAGTGGAGAATCTGTTATTCTTTCGCGTTTAAACGCAAACGTACGCAAACGTAAAATACTAAAACGTAGAAAAGTACAACTTTTTGATAATTCTGATAATTCATCTTTATCTTGGTGGCAAACACTTTGGAGCCTGATCAGACGCCGGGGTCACGGAGTCTGATCTGGCTCCAAACTGTTTGCACTGCAAATAGTAGTTTTAGCGTAAACGCGTTTATTGGGAAAGAATAACCTTTTCTCCACTGTAGGAAATATTGCACTTTAAACAAATCTATAAAACTAATATGTATTTTAGATATTAACCAATCAATCAATGTCTGTTTAACGCTTTCAACACTTAAACTATTGACTTTCCACTTGCGTTTACTACAATCTGCTAGGATATAGAAAACATTTGATGCAGCCTATTTGTGCTTGTACAAATTGGTAATACAATTATTTTCTTCAGAGGTGGAATAAATGTAAGGTTTTCAATCTGCTTTAAGCTACAATTCTGCTGGATTGTAAAAATATTTCTTACGATAAACATTCATTACTATATACAGTTGAACCTCTCTATTACGACCACTAAGTTGTGTAAAATATTAGCCGTTTAAGACAGGTGTCTGCTTAAAGCAATGTGAAAGTGAAACAGAAAGCTCAGGAGTCTGATCATGATCCAAACAGTTTGACACTTATTTCGAAATTTCGTCAGCCATACTCCCTTAGCTTAAATCTAACTTTGAAACGATATTGCAGACAGCAATATTAAATCTGACGACAACATGGCGGTTAAGGGGTAGAAACCTTACGATAAATGTGTCCATGAAAGCGTCAGATGGCCGCTTAACCCAGGTTTTATAGTATATTATTCAATTCTCAAAAACCTTGCACACGACAAATTTGCAGACGACATCTTTTTAGCGAGCTAAAGGTTGAAGATCAAATTAATAAAACCAAATAGTAAGCTATCAAATGTGTGTATTTAAATTTAACCTTTTACTGTCTTGGCTAAGGATTGAGTTGTCTGTAAAGCATTTTGTACGGTTTAGTCTGTTGACATACCTTCAAATATGGTTAATCTATAGTTGTTTTGGAAACTACCAAACAATGTAAGGCACTACGGTGCTCCCTCATAACAAAAACACCAAAACGGGGAAAATAGTGTGTATGTTGTTCGGTGGGAGTTGCTGTAGGAGGCAATATTGTTACCCTTAGAGTGCTGAAAATGCCTTGAATCATATTTGCAAACAGTTTGAATCCAAATCAGACGCCGCGTAACGCGACGTCTGATATGGGTTCAAACTGTTTGTCACTCGTCTTTATGTTTCGTTTGTCAAAATGCCCAATACCGGTACGAAACTTTGAGAGAAAAAACGGCATACGACAACTTTAATCAGACCATATTACAGTGGGTTAATCGAGGAACTGACGTCTTCACCTACTGAACATATACAGTGGAGAATCTGTTATTCTCTCCCGTTTAAACGCAAACGTACGCAAACGCAAAGCACTAAAATGTAGAAAAGAACAACTTTTGGACAATTCTGATATTTCATGTTTATCTTGGTGGCAAACAGTTTGGAGCCTGATCAGACGCCGGGTTACCCGGCGTCTGATCTGGCTCCAAACTGTTTGCACTGCAAATACTAGTTTTAGCGTGAACGCATTTATTGGGAAAGAATAACAGATTCTCCACTGTATCAGTTGACTTATGGTTGTCTATTGGAGTTGTGCATGTACATGTATCATTGAACGGGTGTCAAAACTACAAACACTATACAGGTAGTATACAGTACGTAAAACACAATACATGTAATACGGTCTTACAAATAACACTCAATTCTTGTGTTAACCCTTTCCCCCATAGAAGCGCCTTTTAGCGCATTCAGTTTATTCTTGCTCTGAAGAAAATAGTTCCAATTTATACATTCATAAATATGTATAATACAAAATATTTTCTATATTCTAGCAGATGATAGCTTAAAGCAGGCTGAAAGTAAAGCAGAATGCGCTTAAAGCGCATTCTGCTTTACTTTCAACCTGTTTTAAGTGGACACCTACATTCAATACTAGAGATATGCTATGGGGGAAAGGGTTAAAAGACACAATTGAGATCTGATTAAAACATCGTGACGACAGATGGCTCCTAAAGAAGCTTCCTGTTTATCGTCACAATTATTTAAGCAAGCACACAGCCTTACTTAACCGAAAACGGGCCTCCTTTTAAGACGTCGCAATAGCGAGTTATTTCTGTATCGGGTATTGACAAAACGGCTCATCGATTGTTCACAGTGAATTGAACAATAAAATACTAACAATCAGTCACGCTTTGTTAAAAGAATATTCAAAATATGGAGAATAAACCGTCAGGAACACAAGTCACACATTAACGCTGTACAAAATATTATTTTAGAATTTTTCTGTGTCTTTGTTTCTGTATCTAAAAGCCGCCTATGTTTTTAAAACGATCTCCGTGCGTGTTTAAAGAATGTTCGCTTGGCATGAGTTTTACTGTCATTCGTTTTCACCGTGAATTTGGCGAGATAAACATTCAATATTTACTCATGTTACTATTATTTCAGATCCCTGGTATTTCTTAACACACTAAACCCTGCCAACGAGTATGCTCGCCCTTTGGTTGAACATATCTTATTTCAAATATATTTTACATGCATTACCAAGCATTTCACAAAAATACACAGTGTACCTGCATAGAGTAAATGTTTCCTATTTAAAAATGTAGACTCAGATAAGAGGGCTACTAAAGGAACCCTCTGATCAGGGTCTTCACTGTCTGTCAGTTTGAGATACATTGCTGAAATCAACTTTAACTAGTCATAAATGGATTAGACTTAATTGAATACTGGGATTATCGATAATGTCAGGGGTGAATGAGTTACGAAAAGATAAACATAATACTTTGGTGGATGACCTTTAGAAAATAATTGTTTTCATCATCAGAAAGGGTTTTATTTTCTCCCTCTATTCATCGTTTTCAATGACAGAACGTGAGGTAACAGAAAAGCTGGTATATTTCCAACCTCTTCACTGCCTTGCCCCAACTACAGCGGTTATTTGCTAACAGTTTGGACTCTGATTAGATGCCGCCTCAGGCGGCGTCTAATCAGGATCCAAACTGTTTGACACTTATTACGATCTTAATTTAATAAATTTACAAATAATAATAATAATAATTAAAAAAAATTGAAAAATAAAATAAGACGACAATTGTTTAACCCTTTCATCATCAAATATACCGTGAGGTGTTTACCCCTTCACCACCATATTGTCGTCTGCTACAATATTGTTGTCTGCAATATCGTTTCATAGTTTGATTTAAGGCAGTATAACTGACGTTATTTCAAAACAAGTGGAAAAAAGTTTTGATCCTGATCAGACGCCGCGTATCGCGCCTTTTAGGCAGGATCAAAACTGTTTGCCACTTGTTTGGCGGTGAAGGGGTAAACATATCACGATATATTTGACCATGAAAGGGTTAATGTAAATAATGACACTTTCCCGAAAATGGTGATGCTTACATCATTCTGATTGCGAAGCAGTTCACTGGGGAAAAATCGTTTTGGTTTTAAGCATATCGCTAGGTCTTTCTTTAAAGCATGTATGTACATAATACTTATTCAATAAGTCAATGTGTACTCGAGACAATGCACAGACATTTACAAGTAGTTTGGATACAGCTCATACATCGGGTAAATTGGATATATGATCAGAAACCAAACTGTATTTGTGACATTCATAGCGATATTTTCTTTATACATGTACCCCCATTCCAGGAGACGGCGATCTATGGCGCTCTGTCAGAGCGCCGCAGGTCGCCATGCAGAGCGCCGAGGTCGCCAGGAGCGCAACCTGAGCGCAAATGGGTCGCTATCTGATCTCCATGATCGCCAAGGTCGCCGTCGGTTTACTCCCCTGCACAAAGATCCGTGGCGCTCCGGCCAGAACGCCACCAGATCGCTAATTGATCGCCTAAGTCGCCATCGGAGCGCTACTTGATCGCCAAGATCGTAACTAGAGCGCTATCGGATCACCTTAGAGCGCCACCATCATCCAACAAAGCAAATCAGTAGCTACTTCGCGCTCCGTGGCGATCTGATAGTGAGTCTCTGCATTTTAAAATAACCGATAGTATTTTCTATCGATATATCCAAATTGCATGATGTAACTCGACGTCTCATCCGGATCCAAACTATTATACAACCATACAATGATGATACCGAAAAGTGTAAATATAATGGCGTTTAACATTGATTTTGATGTGCGCTAGAACATTTGTAGTAACTATTAAATGAAAAAAACCCACAGATTTCTAGTGACTTGTGGCAGTACGAATGTAATTCAGAAAGCTCTTATAGGAATCGTCTGCATTACTATGTTACTGCATTGAGTGGACACTTGTAGGTCAAAAAGAAAGCAGCTATATGTATGGGTATTTGCCTAAATGTCTGCTAGCGAATTTAAAACGAATGAGCGCGGCAGAGCGCCACAGGTTTTCATAGGATATCTCCCTAATCAGATCAAGTAGAGCGCTAACAGAGCGGTAATGGATCTCCATCGGTCGCCGACATCGCTATCGGATCTCTTTTGAGCGCCATAGGTCACAGTGGTCGCCATCGGAGAGCCAATAGAGCGCAATAGATCGCATCTTAGTCGCATTTGAGCGCCAACGGAGCGCGTACGGAGCGCAATCTGATCATACAAGAGCGCAACATTTTTTATGAATTGGGTGACGACCAATGACCATGAAGTCGCTATCTGATCTTACAGATCGCTAACGGATCGCCGTCGGAGCGTAATCTGAACGCAATCGGATCGTAAATGCCGTTAGATTGCCTCATATTGAGGCGACCTATAGCGCTCTGTCGGAGCGCGGAGATCTCCATCGAGCGCCGTCTCGTGGAATGGGGGTATTAGTCAAAATGCTTACACTTTTAAATTAAGAGATGGAACAGACGATTGATTGAAGTAGACCGTCGGCGATATCAGGATAGTTAAGAAGCTAACATGCATTAAACTTAACCCATGTGTGCATGGTGTCCTATTAACTTGAAAGGGAAATAGGCAAACAGATCAGAGTCTACACTGTATGCTGATAGGAATTTCAATATACATGTAAAACAAAACGAAAATGAAACTTGATACCAGGAACCCCTTAAATAAAAAATGGACTAGTCCCAGATATATGCATGGAAGAATCCACTGGGTTAAATTTGATAAAGGAACGGCACCAATTCATACAGTCATACAAGAGAACGCGTATCTAACACATTCAAACAAAACTTACCTCATGAAACTCCTATGCCTGCCTATAAATAGAGTATTTCCCGTATTAAACATTCGCTTAAGGTCCATTGCATTTCACTCCATTCGCTTAAAAGATATTAGACTATTTTATTTACGACCTACTCTCGAGCGTTGTTGACTTTGACTGGACTATGGCTTTAACCCTGTCATCGCCGTAGTTGTGAAAGTCGACTTTGCAAGCAGTTTAGATCCAGATCAGACGCCGCGTAACGCGGCGTCTGATCAGGATCCAAACTTCTTGACCCTTGTTTCGAAGTGTCGCCAGTCATAGTTATTGCATGAAATCTAACTTTAATACGATATAACAGACAACAATATTGAAGCTGACGACAATATGGTGGAAAATAGGGTAAAGTCTCACGATTAATTTGGCGATGAGAGGGTTCATAAGGTATGATGTGCCCAGGTGAGTCACTCAGAAACAGACAAGTAAATATATAATTGATAGCATTAATAGACATACTACTAGCACTTCCCCGTTCAGCCGATATCCCCTTAAGATTGAACACTTATTAATACCATCAGCCAAAATCCATCGTCTGCTTTTATTCTACGTAAAATTTATTTTTTCATATTTATATTTTGAAATTTTGCAATACAAGTGTCCAACAGATGGGATCCTGATCAGACGTCGAATTTTTCGGCGCATGGACTAGATCCAAACATTTTCCAAAGGTCGACAATATCTATTACCTACATTCAAAGGATTTTAATCCATCACGAACATAGAGGTTACCCATACACACAAATGTACTGTCACTATAATAAGGTATATAAATTATTCAATACTTTCGAAAGTTTCGATTTCTATTAATAGCCTGTAGGTATGTACGAGGTTTGTTGTTATGACAGGGCAACGTAAACAAATATGATTTAACAGTGCACTCTGTGACACAGTCTTACAATAACTAAACAACAAAAGTACAAACAGTTGAATCCAAATCAGACACCGATAACCTTAAAACGTCTTCGAACTCTTCGACATCAAACTTCAAACTTCTATATCCTTTAAAACGTCTTTAAACTCTAGCACTCATATCGTGACGTCCTTTATATCGTTATCAAACTCTAGCACATTATTATATTGTGACGTCTTCAAATGGTAGCACGTATTTTGTGACGTCCTTTGTTACATTTCAAACGGTAGCACGTATATAGTAACATCCTTTAATACGGTTTCAAACGGTAGCACTTACACTCAGAGGATCTTCTAACCGATCACTTTTTAAACACATATTATTTCGAAACAGGAAATTGCACACTGACGTAATCAGTTTGATTTGAAATACCAGATTGACTGTGCATTGAATCGAGTTATTGAATGTATGGGGATTTTGGTAACTACGGTTTTTGATTATTTGTTGGTCATCAATCGTCCTAATAGAAAAACATTTAACATGTCGAGAATGCGGATTGTACTAATCACAAGAGCACTCAAAACGTTGTATTCAGAGCCAACGTGAAATTCCACGTTAACGTCATGGACGTTTAACGTCCTGCGTGCCCTAAACTCGTTTACATAAGCTAAATATTAAACATAATAATCTTAGTTCACCCACTGCAACGCATTTCAACATGTTGTTCACCAAAATCTGCTTGTTTTGAGGAAATTTTGTCTGACCTAATTTGTAGAAACTAACGTCATTAGCGCCTATAGATGAAAAAACTCACGTATTACGGAATCTTTCATTATGATCATCACATACTCGCTCGTATGTTTCCACGCGTCTACGGTGACTGCTCGCGCATGTCTGGACCGTCGAGTATGTCAAAATAACGTAACGTAACGTAACTGCGTTAACGGCATCAACGGCAATCGTTTTTAAAAAAGCAAAAGTTTAACTCGGCCGCTCAAAATTCACACTTTTTATTGATACATTAGAATTTCACGTCACTGAAGCCGTTTAGTGTGGCATTCTTTAAGTATTCTGTTGACTCTGTATATTTTATTTCAGTGCATGTTGAACAATATTCCATCCATACTTAGATAATATTTGTTCAAGTGCTACATATGGGACCAATGTCGCGATGAAAGGTGGTAGTCCAACCGACAAATGTCATTCATGAAATTGTGACTTGTCATTTTAGGGTTAGGTTACAATTTCATTCATATTTTCCATAATTCCTGATCAATTTTAATGAAAATGTTCTTCCTTTTATAACACATCTTCATCTCATGGAAAATGTAATGTTTGGCATCCGGATTAACTAGTTTTTAGAGTAGCACCTTAAAAGCTGACTGATCGGTTAGAAGATCCTCTGAGTGTATACTGTGGCGTCTTTTATAACGTCTTCAAACGATATCTCTTATATTGTGACGTTCTTTATACTGTCTACAAACGGTATCACGTATAATGTGACATCCCTTATATCGCCTACAAACGGAAGCACTTATATTGTTATGTCCTTTATAACGCCTTCAAAAGGTATCAATTATATTGTGACTTCCTTTATAAAGTCTTCAAACAACTCAAGCACTTAAATGGTGACGTCCTTTATTACATTTTCAAACGGTAGCACTTATATTGTGACGTCCTTTATAACGGTTTCAAACGGTAGCACTTACATTGTTTCGTCCGTTATAATGTCTTCAAACAACTTTATCATTTATACAGTGACTTCCTTTATACTGTCTTCAAGCGATATCATTTATTTTGTGATATCCATTATATCGACTTGGATCTCTTGCACTTACATTGTGATGTATTTTATAACGTCTCCAAACTCAAGCAGATATATTAAGACATCCCGTATAACGTCTTTCAACTCTAGAATAAATATTGCGGCGTCTTTTATAACATATTCGACTCTCGCACTGATATTGTGACGTTCTTTATAACGTTTTCAAACTCTAGAAAATATTGTGTAACATCTTTTATTATGAATTCAAATCTAGCACTTATTGTGCGGCATCCTTCATAATGTCTTCAAATCTAGCACTTATAGTGTGACATCCTTTAAAATGTCTTCAAATCTAGCACTAAGAGTGTGACATCCTTTAAAACGTCTTCAAATTTAGCACTTATAGTGTGACATCATTTATAAATTTTTCCAATCTAGCACTTATTGTGTGGCATCCTTTAAAATGTCTTCAAATCTAGCACTTTTAGTGTGATATCCTTTAAAATGTATTCAAATCTAGCACTTATTGTGTGGCATCTTTTTAATGTCTTCAAATCTAGCACTAATAGTGTGATATCCTTTTTAATGTCTTCAAATCTAGCATTTATAGTGTCATATCCTTTATAACGTCTTCAAATCTTGCACGTATAGTGTGGCATCCTTTAAAATGTCTTCAAATTCAGCACTTATAGTATGATATCCTTTATAATGTCTTCAAATCTTGCACGTATAGTGTGATATCCTTTAAAATGTCTTCAAATCTAGCACTTATTGTGTGGCATCCTTTAAAATGTCTTCAAATTCAGCACTTATAGTGTGATATCCTTTATAATGTCTTCAAATCTAGCACTTATAGTGTGATATTCTGTGCCTGTCTTCAAAGCTAGCACTTCATAATGTCTTAAAACTGTAGTTCCTATATTGTGACATGATTTATAATGTCTTCAAATTGTAGCTCTAATATTGTGACATCATTTCAAACGACTTCAAACTCTAGCACTTATATTTTTAATCATTTATAATGTCTACAAACTGTAGCACTTACATGTATATTGTGACACCCTTTATTAGTTCGTTAAACTTTTGCACTTATAGTGTGGCATCAGTTATAGTGTCTTCACTTATAGAGTGACCAACTTTATAAGGTCTTCGAACTCAAGGACTTATATTGGTACATCATTTATAATGTCTTCTAACCTCAGCACTTATAGTGTGACACCCTTTATAATGTCTTCAAACTCTAGTATTTATAGTGTGGCTTCATTTATAATGTCTTCAAATCTAGCACTTAATTTATGATGGCTTTTATAATGTTTCCAAACTTTAGCACTTATAGTATGACGTCCTTTACAATTTCTTCAAACTCCGATGTTCGCCGTGCAGATTGCCGAGGGAACGCAGTAAAACACAATGGACCTGATAGAGTCGTATTGGGACCCTGATTGCATAAAATGGAATTCGTTATTCTTTCCCAATAAAACAATTATGTTTATTACAAACCATTTTGATCAGGAGAAGAAAGTAACAAGTTAGTTATGGCCTTTGTCTCACTATGTTCCCAAATAATCTTTGCTACAATACAATGTTAATTTTGAAATAAAATACATTTTAGACTCAACAGTGTGTTGCTGAATCAGGCTCCAAATTAGCTGACTCTCGGCAGATTTGAATCAATCATGCACATGTCATGTTCTACATTTTATTGCTTTATGCTTGCGTTTGGTTAACTCTTTGTATGCTGGGTAATTTTCCCGTCTGCAACAATTGTCGTCTGCTACTGTTCTAAAAAAATAGAATTTTCAAAATTTCTTTCCAAAACAGGGTCAGAGTGTCAAACAGTTTGGATCCTGATGAGACGCCGCGTTATGCGGCGTCTCATCATGATCCAAACTGTTTTCAAAGGTAATCACTGTGTCGCATGTATTTCTGCCGCTAGCATGCAAAGAGTTAAAAACCGACAGAATAGCATCTTCCCCATTGCACATCTTCAGCCTTTAGAACAGCCTTTAGAACAATCGTACATTGGATTAAAAACGTATATCTTGCCCGTTAAAACTCAATAAATTTGAGAAATTAACGTTTCTGGGAGAACTATTGGTGTCGTCAACCAGTTTGGAGCCTGTTCAGGTGCCGAGTTACTCGGTGTCTGATCTAAGCACTAACTGTTGCAATCTGTTGTTTGCGATACTTACTGTCCCGATACCGAATTAACCCTTTTCAAAACCAAACTTGTCATGAGGTTTTTACCCCTTCACCGCCATAGTGTACAGTGGAGAATCTGTTATTCTTTCCCAATAAACGCGTTTACGCTAAATCTATTATTTGCAGTGCAAACAGTTTGGAGCCAGATCAGACGCCGGGTAACCCGGCGTCTGATCAGGCTCCAAACTGTTTGCCACCAAGATAAACATGAAATATCAGAATTGTCCAAAAGTTGTTCTTTTCTACATTTTAGTGCTTTGCGTTTGCGTACGTTTGCGTTTAAACGGGAAAGAATAACAGATTCTCCACTGTAGTCCGCTACAAATACATGTAGTATTGTTGTCTGTAATATCGTTTAAAGTAAAATATAAGGAACTATGACTGACGTAATTTCAAAACAAATGTTTAACAGATTGGGTCCTGATCAGACGCCGCGTCAAATGACACGGCATCTGATCAGGATCCAATCTGTTTACATATGTGCAGTTTGAAGTCATTGACAATGAAGGGGTTAAAGGTAGATCTATCAAACAGTTGTAAAAGTACAAATCACAGTCAGTTTAACACATTCACACCATAGGCGATCGTGAAAAGTCTACTTTGAAAATAGTTTGGACCCAGATCAGACGCGGCGCCAGTATCGCGGCGTCTGATCTAGATCTAAACTGTTTCACATTCAAATCAATTTTTTTCAGTCAACACTTCATATATTTTAATTTCGCAAACATTTTCAAACAGACTCATTCTAGCAGACGCTATTTTGTCTAAGAAAGATTTGAACGGACGCTACATTTGGCGGTGAAAAGGTTAAAAGCACGGGATAACCTTCATAAAAGGCTAAATCTTTCAAGGAAAACCATGAGTTTTTTCCCCAAATTGGTTTAGGTGATCAAGTGCTTCTTTTGAGTGGAAAAGATTAGGTGTCTTAACCTATTTACTGTCGAATGCCACCAAAGGGTCATTTCCAAACAATTTGAATTCTGATCTGATGGCGGGTAATCCGTTTGGCAATTTACTACAGTGGAGAATCTGTTATTCTTTCCCAATAAACGCGTTTACGCTAAAACTATTATTTGCCGTGCAAACAGTTTGGAGTCAGATAAGACGCCGGGTAACCCGGCGTCTGATCAGGCTCCAAACTGTTTGCCACCAAGATAAACAAGAATTATCACAATTGTCCAAAAGTTGTTCTTTTCTACATTTTAGTGCTTTGCGTTTGCGTACGTTGGCGTTTAAACGGGAAAGAATAACAGATTCTCCACTGTATCGATCTTTATTCAGTCCATATATAAAATCATAAGTCTTAGCATGCTAGCGGTGCATTAATGATAACCTTTGCAAACTGTTTGGATTCTGATCGGGTCTTGTTGAGACGCGCATAATGCGGCATCTCATCAGGATTCATATTGTTGACACTCTGACACTATTTAATTTTAACAAAGAAAGTTTGAAAATTTCAAAACAGTAGCAGACGAAAATTGTTCCAGACGAAAAAAATACGGAGCATGAAACATTGAAGACGTCAATTTTAAGCAGGTGACATGAGCAAGAGTTATAAAGGGCAACGGAATTTCAAATACATCGCCCCTGATCATTATTAAGTTTAGGTTTCCTGACGATAAGTATAGGGTATACAGTGGCCGCGAGATGCTCCGAAGGTGCGATATAAGAGTTGGTGATGATTTGACGTACAATCAGAGACAGGCACTTAGAAAGTTAAAAGAGCGGGGGCAATCAGGGTATTTTTACAAAGGTAAACTACAGGTCAGAAAAAATGATGAAAATCACGGCGCCACAGAAGCTACCTACCAAGCGGAACGAATTTTCGTCCGCGCATCGCGTAAAACAGACTACCAAAGCCCTGGAAACCAAAACAATGTTAATAGTGAAGGTCCAGTTGAAATGGAGGCATCTACAGAGATTGATCAATAGGAGTCCGGCCGAAGCCCCAATGTATCGAGACTTGATATTATGTGTTGGAACATAGGTGGTTTAAAAGACAAACTTCTCATGAATGACATTAAACAATTCATAAGTAAATTCCATATATTTGGTCTCCTTGAAACTTGGATTCGAAATGAAGATCATGATAGTGATGGTTATAGTACATTTATGGTAGAGGCATTTAGACAATCACGACATGGACGTTTAATGGCAGGCATACTTATTTATGTTCACAACAGTATAGTCAGATATGTCACCAAATTAACATCTACTTGTAAATTCTGTGTTTTCCTAAAAATAGACAAAACATTTCTAGAAAATGATAAGCATTTACTATTATGCTTTGTTTACCTACCTCCGTTAGACTCACCTGCCTATATGCATGAACGCGTTAAGGGTATTGAACTCCTAGAGTATTACATACATGAACCAGACATAAACATTGGTGATGTTTCTATCGTAATATTAGGTGATTTTAATGCACGTACCGGAGACAAAATTGACTTTATCGAACCAGATGTACATGTCCCAGAATTGCAGGGTTATAATGATACCCTACCCATTGATGTTAAGTGTAGAAAATCTTACGATGAAACCACCAATAGACAGGGTGAGTTATTGCTGTCCTTTTGTAAAATATACTCTTTACTTATTTGTAACGGGAGATTAGGAAAAGATAAAGACGTAGGACATTTCACCTTCACAAATCATCTTGGAAGTAGTGTGATTGACTACGTGCTGTTAGATAAAGACTTGGTTGATAAGGTCAATGAGTTTGAGGTCTGTGACATAACCGATTCTGATCATTTTCCTGTCAGAATTTCATTGATGTTCCAAACTGATGTAACCAATGTATCAATATCTAGTGAAAAAGATAATTGTCCACAGGTTAAATATGTCTTTACTGAAAGAAATGTCAATATGTTAAGTGAACGACTTTCAGCACCATTCTCAGCAGGTTCCTTGTGTGAGATTATAAGTTTAATAGAAGATAGTCATAACAGCATTGATGATATTGTGACTAGATTGACAAACATAATCCAAGAATGTTCGCAGTGTTGTGCAAAAGTAAATGAAAAACAGGACAAAACATGTAATCAATCGCAATGGTTTGATATTGAGTGTTCACGAGCGAAACAAGACAAGCTCAAAGCATTGCGGGCTTACAGACACACAAAGTCAGATGCAAATTTAAAGCGATATATAGAGTCCAAAAATAAATATAAAAGACTGTGTGCTGTTAAAAAAGAGCAACACAATCTGGACAAGTTGACTGACATTATAAATGCAAACGACAATCCTAAGAGTTTTTTGGAAAAAGATTAAGAATTTTATAAGCCCAAAGATAAATCAGAGCGACATATCTATTGAAGACTGGAAAAATCATTTTGAAAATCTTTTTAATGACAACGACAACATTGACACAGACATGACCGATATCGACCTAACTCATAGTAATTGCACAGAACTGGAAGACGAAATTTTTAACTCTGAAATAACAAACGAAGAAATACTGTTAAGTGTAAAGTCCATGAAAGCAAACAAAGCACCTGGCGAGGATGGTATTCCCCCAGAATTTTATAAACACACGATTGATATCGTACTACCAGTTTTATCGACACTTTTCAATAGAGTTTTTCATTCAGGTGAATTTCCAGAAGCTTGGAGTACAGCTATTATAATCCCTATACATAAAAAAGGTAATAGAAATGAAGTTAAAAATTACAGAGGTATATCCTTGCTCGATATATTCGGGAAAATATTTACCAGTGTAATTAACCGAAGACTTACATTTTATGCCAATGCTTTTGAAATGATAAGTGAATCTCAATCTGGATTTAGGTCAGGTTATTCGACTGTTGATAACGCGTTTGTTTTGCAATCGATTATATCTAAATACAAACATTTGAAAGGTAGGAAATTATATGTATGTTTTGTTGATTTTAAAACTGCATTTGACTCTGTTAAAGGGGAAAGTTATGGAGTGTTCTTAGCAAGGTAAACGTGAAAGGAAATTTGTTAAATGTTCTAATGGGCATGTATAAACAAGTAAAATCATCTGTGCGTGTAAATGGTCTACTTAGTGACTCCTTTAACTGCCCTGTTGGACTAAAACAAGGATGTTTGATTTCACCGAAACTTTTTTCTTTTTTCATAAATGAATTAGCAGAGCTTTACCAAACAAGTGACATCTCTGGCATCCAACTAGGCCCAAATGAAATAGAGATTTTTCTTCTAATGTTCGCCGACGACATTGCACTTCTTTCCGACACTATTTCAGGTTTACTAAAAGAGTTGAAAATACTACAATCATATTGTGATAAATATTGCTTGAAAGTTAACGTTGAAAAAACAAAGATTATGGTTTTTAAGAATGGTGGCAAATTATCAGCTCGAGAGCACTGGACATTTTGTGATGGTCCCATTAAAGTAGTGAACAAGTTCCCCTATGTCGGGGTGACATTTACCCCGGGACTGTCACTCCACACAATGGCAGCGGAACAGGCTATGAAAGGCAAAAATGCATTGATTATAACTATGCGAAATCTGTATAGACTAGGCCAATTACCTCATAATATATATTTTAAACTTTTTGATTCTAAGATATTGCCTATTTTACTTTACGGTTCAGAGTTATGGGGTTTAGAAAGACATGATAGTATAGAGAGGGTTTTAAATTTTGCTTGTAAAAGGTTTTTATGTGTTAATAACCTATCACCAAATGCACCAGTACTTGCAGATTGTGGCAGATTCCCTATATGTATAGAATATGCTAAACGCGCTGTCAAGTATTGGTTACGCATTTTGAGAATGCCTAAGACTAGGTTTGTTCGGTTAAGCTACAATATGCTCTTAAATTTGGACATGAGAGGCTTTTAGAATTGGGTAAGCCAAATTAGAACCATTCTGCAAGTGAAGCAGCCAAGCAGTTGAAAATGACAAATATTTTACAGCTTTGTTAACCCAGAGACCTTCTGACCAGTATCTACAAAATTGGTATTCAGAGTTAGAACAATTCTCTAGATTAAAGGTATATAAAAATATTAAACATCATTATGAATCTGAAGCTTATTGTAACGTTTTGAAAGTAAGAAAATTTAGATACCATTATGCACAACTCAGAACTGGTAGATATCCTTTGGAAATAGAGACAGGACGCTATAGTGGTGTAGATAGACATGAAAGGATTTGTAAACTGTGTAACAAAAAAGAGGTAGAGGATGAATACCATTTCGTTATTAAGTGTCACATCTATGACGATTTAAGATTCAAGTATCTACCTAAAAAGTATTTCGTAACTCCAACTTTGAACAAATTATATGTCCTAATGGCTAGTAAAAACGAAGAAACAATACATAAACTTTCACTCTATTTATACCATGCATATAGAAGAAGATCAGAAATACTTTCTGTTTTATAATTTGTTGATATATGTAACTTACATTTCTTGTCACTATTATGCTTCTTTTAATTAATACTGTATGTTTATGACACATATAAATATTGTCTCTATATATGTACATATATACATGTGCACATATCTTTGTATGTGTATTTGTATATATATATATGTACGCATGCGGGTGTGTATAAGTATGTATGTGTATATATGTATATGTGTATATGTATATATGTGTGTGTGTGTGTATATATATGTATTTATATATGTATATGTATGTATGCATGTATATATGTACGTATGTGTGTGTATTATATGTAGGTATGTTTGAGTGTGTGCGATTGTATATATTTTTAATCTTTTTTGTATACAAATGATTAGTCTCGCTCAACTGGAATGATACGAACTTGACACTTCATATATACTAACTCTCCACTCGTTTCATGGAGCTAGTGTATATGCGTGCTATATAAATGGTTTATAACCTGATTTTCACTCTGGCCTAAAGATAAAATTGTTATGTGTACTTGCTTACACCTTCGAATCACATAAGCTATAGTATATTTTGTGCACAGGCACTGTGTATGACTCCTGTTTCGTTTCGTTGGAGTCATATGCGAAATTGATTAAAACTGAATATACAAAATTATTTCTGTCATGGTATCAATTAGGCACTGACACAGTTTATATGACTACTATTTTGTTCTTCCATTTCTTCCCTTTGAGTCATTATGAAAAAAAGTGAATAAGTATTGTCAACTCTATTTACTATGCTAACTAGTATGCATGTATGTATATATGTTTTGTGTGGTATTGTTTTGTATTGTATTGCATTGCATTGCATTGTATTGTATTGTATCGTATCGTCTCATATTGTATTGAACTGTATTGCATTCAAATATGTGTATATGTATATATGAGTATGTAGGTATATGTATATATGTGTTGGTGTGTATGTTCATATATATCAAATATATAATTATGTAGATAAATGTATTTTGGAAACTTGGGTATATTTTGTCACTTCAGTTGTTAAACATTTACATTTGTATATTGAATATGTTATATGTCAGGGGCCGGTGGCCTACATCATGAATAAACATTGTTGTTGTTGTTGTTGTTGTTAAAAATGGGTTGATTTTTAGTGTTTTATTTAAAACTGGTGAAACTTTCTTTCACACCTCGACATGAATATGACTCTTTACCCCTATAGCCTGTTTCTAGCTTCGAAGTCAGACGATCGCTTAAAGCAGGTTGAAAGTAGAACAGACTATTCCATAACCCATTACCCAGTCTATTTTCTTAAGTGGAGAAATAAGTTAAATGCGTAAAACGGAGTATGTATGGCGTAATTGGTTAAACTTCCACCTAGAAATATACGGGACATGTTCAGAGCTTCCTAGGTGGGGGTTATTATTATTATTATTATTATACCAGATTTATATAGCGCTCTTTTCACACAGGGATTGTGCGTTCAAAAGCGCTTTACATGAAATAACACTTATGTACCTATGTACCTTTTACTTTCTTTAAAGAAGAAAAGGGTTAAAACTGCCTCGATAGCTCATTGGTAGATCGTCCGCTTTCGAGGTGGGAGGTTGTGGGTTCGATCCCTAGCCGGGTCATACCAAAGACCATTATAAAAACTGTACTAGTAACTCCCTTGCCTGACGCTCGGCATTATACGGGTAGTGCTAGGAAGGTGACTGTAATGCCCAGGTAAGTATGTATGTTAATGGATACCTTGTTTGTCGCAATAATAGCTCATGAGCTAATGTTGATTGTTTACCATATGCGACGTTATATAAAGCTTACCTTTACCTTTAACCCTTTACCTGATAGTCTATATCTAGTGTTGAAGATAGGTGACTTCTTAAAGCAGGTTGAAAGTAAAGCAGAATGCGCCTTAAGGCGCATTCTGCTTTACTTTCAGCCTGCTTTAAGCTATCATGTGCTAGAAAATAGAAAAATATTCCCTATAATATATATTCATGACTGATTAAAATGGAACTATTTTCTTCAGCGGACGAATAAATCATATTCGCTAAAAGGCGCTTCTATGGGGGAAAGGGTTAAGAGTAAAGGGGTTTGTTTCTGAAGTAATGGGTTGACCTATTCATTAGACTTAAAACTTTAACTGCTGAAAGAATTTAACGAAAATGATTGGCTAAAATTATCAGCATGACAGTTATAATAACATTGATTTAAATCAGATGAACAATTACTTATACCTGAAACGGATTAACCATTTCACTCTCAATGACGCCATAAAGCGCGTTTTATGCCGTGAGCCGGAGGGGTCGGTTGGTACCAATCGGGTGAATAAGGTTCACTATGATTTTCGGAAAGATCAATGTGTGACTAGTTAAGAAATGTATGATAGCAGTAAAATCATGGCAGCTTTGTTGACTTTTTATGCATTTTTGTTACCCCACCCACCAAGTTTAACATTGCAAAAGGACCATAATTATCACAATCATACTTTTGGTAATGTATGAATTTTTATTGAAACATCATATTGAAAATGTATTGTAAAATGCCACTTGACATTATTGGAATTGTTTAAGTAATTTACTTTGGCAAAAAAGGCATATTTGTTACCCCACCCACCAAGTTTACCATTGTAAAAGGACCATCATTATAACAATCATACTTTTGGTAATGCATGCAAATTTATTGAAGTATCATATTGAAAATGTTTTGAAACATGTCATTAGACATTATTGAAATTGTTGAAGTAATTTACTCTAGCAAAAAAGGCATATTTGTTACCCCACCCAACAAGTTTAATATTGTGAAAGGACCATCATTATCACAATCATACTCTTGGTAGCGCATGCATTTTTATTGAAGTATCATTATAAAAATGTATTGTAACATGCAATTAGACATCATTGGAATTGTTGAAGTAATTTACTCTAGCAAAAAAGGCATTTTTGTTACCCCACCCACCAAGTTTAACATTGTAAAAGGACCATCATTATCACAATGATACATTTGGTCATGCATACGTTTTTTTGAAGCATCACATTAAAAAAGTATTGTAGCATGCCATTAGGCATTATTGGAATTGTTTAAGTAATTTACTTAAGCGAAAACAATAAATTACGTCATCCTTTTCATAACGAAAACTCCCTGTTTTGGCTCCTGGAATCTATTGATGCAGGTGGCATAATTAAAGTAATCGCCCTGTTCGTTCGTACGAAGTCAACCATATCTTAACATTTTATCTAGCATTACAACAGCTCACTAGAATGATTTTACACTTCTACATTTGTTGCCTTGAACCATTCCCAGCTATTTTTGAGCTATTTCTTGGTAAAATAGATTTTACCGTTTCTCCAGAGTTATTACTTCTTTCTGGAATGATTTGATCATTGCAAACTGAATACATTGAACCTTTCGAAATCCAGGAATATCACCAAAGCTCGGGTTTGGCCTTGGACTTGACCTAATTTGGACCTTGAAAAAAAATCAGAATAAACAGTACTGCTAAGGGTGCCTCCGGGGTTCACTTAAAGCAGTAATGTTCTAAGACATTGTTACTCTCTTCTTATGCTAAGGCTAATATTGTACAAATCCTTGACTCTACAATTTTCAAATACACCTGCTAGCACATAACAGATGAAAAACAAATATTTCGGGTCAAAGGATTTAAGTTTAAAGGCAATCTATTGGCGTTAACTTACAAACCATTGACAAAAGTGTTATGAAAATGTCTAAACATCTAGTCGGCATTGACGAATAATCAATGCATTACAACCACTGAAGTGTAGGTTGTAATTCTTATGTAAGAATACCAATTCTCACATTTCCTTCACTCTCAATGTTTTCAGCCTCTTCCAGTGGATGTTCTTCATCATCTGATTCTGTACTAGTTGCCTGATTATCACAGTTAGGGAGTTTGCACATGTTCGTACTATTCAAACCATAAGAAATGCATACACATTTAGGCAAAGTACATTTACTAGCACAGCTCCCCGCTAGTAGGTCAAGCATCTACGTCGGATGTGTTTTCTATCCAGCAAGTCGTCTAATAGCTGATCAATCTCACCCTCTTTCACAACTTTCCATCCTCTTCCTACAGTACTTGGAATATCATCGACTCCAAATAGTAGCCTTGAGGTTAGCTCTTAAAGTGTGCTTAACTAAAGAGTCCAGACATTCCTATCTTGTTGTATTTCTGATGGGTTAATTGTCATACGGAATTGTTTCTCTTTTATAGAACGAAATTATCCCCTCTTCTAAGAACTAAAATTAAGGAAGACAGGTAGTTGGTTTTGATCTTATTTGCTGTTTTGCAAAGGACGAAATTAGTCAAAATCATCTGCGCGAAGTCATCGTCATCATCGCGTCTCATCATTTCCCCATCATTCACTGGCGCTTTATGACCCATTTTGTGGCGCAGTGCCGTAAACCAAAATAAATTAATCCATCCATCCAGGCATGAGGTATAGCTGGTGGCGCTCTATCTTACCCTATGTGGTACATAATAAGCCGTACCGCTGATCATTCACTTTTGCTGATGACGCTTACAGGGCATAGAGCTGACGTTTATATCTCAAGTCTGTATATCAAGCAGGAGGGGTACCCCTTTCCTATTCAAATTCTGGGAACATTATTGAGCTTCAGCATTACCATTCATCAATTTCAGTGCGCGTGTTTTATTCTTACCAGCAAATGCGCTGACCGTGTCACAACATGTTAAAACATACATTCAATTCAGTGACTTGCAAACATCAGTGTCAATCGCGTACTCAATTTTCATGATATCATATATAACTTGTGCATGTCTTTGTCCAGCATTTCTTAAATACGTTAATTTGCTTCTTCTTGGCTGCTTCAAAGACCCTGTACCTCCTCGCATCCATTGTATTTTATTTTGAAGCATTTGATTTCAACGTAAGGTGCGATATTTTCCTCTGTAACCTAGGGGCCTCCGTGGCCTAGTGGTATAGTCACTGTGACTTACATCACTAAGCTCCTCACCGCTGTGAGTTCGAATCCCGGTAGGGTCGTTCGGATTTCTCATGTGGGGAAGCCTTCCAGTTGGCTTACGGAAGGTCGATGGTTCTACCCAGTTGTCGATTTGTGCCTGAAACAGTGCATAAAGGACTTCTGGGGCCTCCTCCACCTATAATTAGCTGGACGTCGCGATATGACTGAAATACTGTTGAAAGCGACGTAAAAAAAATAATCAAATCAAATCCTCTGTAACCTTTGACTGTGCTCAGTTTTCATCCATTGATGCACCAGGAATGCTATAAGAATATTATTATTGACCTTATTGCTACAGAAGCGTCTCCCCTGTATACATCTATTCTATCACTGCCGCCTCGAGTACCATCGATAGAATAGTGCTTGCGCAGCCACAAAAATGCATTGGTATCTTTTGACTCTCTATACGAGGTTCATTCCGTCAATCACAGAGACAGACTATTTTTGGGACACCTTCAGCTAAGCCAAGCGTTTTCTGTTAGCTCAATGCTAATGCAGCATTGTTGGATTTCTTAGCAAACCATTTGATGTTGAGAAAGACTATTGCCAAAGAGCAATAAGTAAAATAATGAAATTTATCTGGAGATTGCGTGTGTGTGCCATAACTATGATGCGACCGAACAAAAGCATTATCAGCTATAAGAACTGCCAGTCTTCCACTGGATTTCACTTTCATGCTGCTTGAGGTCTAAACTTTGTTGCTCTTTATTCCATCATGGTTGATCTCCTTTAAATTGTGCATACGAGCATTGACCAATCTCATCATTGACCAATCGCATGCGCACTCAGAAGGTATTTTGCGATGTCTCAAGGTACTGCATTAACGGTGGATATGCTAATCAGATCTTGATTTATTTCAAATGGGTTGAACCAGCCTCTTATTAGATATGTTACTTTAGTAACTTTTTCCTCGTATTTCTGCATTTGTGACCTTTTCAGCTGTGTGTGAGAGTTCTCGTGTTTCGTATCTTTAAGAATGTCCCTAAATTGGCTGATAGATGCACTGTTATATAGTAACGCTTGGTGGCACAAGTGTTCAAGCAGAAGTGTATGGTCCCAATGCGAGTTTGTGTGTCCTCATTGACAGTGATCTCTGTGGTATTATCAAGGTAAACACAAGGTTGGGTGATACGGATAGATTATGAATGGTACAAGGCGACAACTGTATAATTATGTATTCAAGTATTTGAGTAAGCGGTGCTAGACGAAAAGATAAAATCTATTTAACCTTGACATAGCACATAAAACATATTCTTAGTCCACAATAAGGTCAAGGTCAATGCCAAATTAAGTTTTGTTGATACTCGTTGATTGGGAATTATCGAATGTAACAATTGTGCATGTCTCAAAGCATTCTAATAAAAGTTGTTAATGCTAGATAAAACGGTAAAATCTAGTTAACCAATTAACATCCCTTATTAAGATATTCTAAGTCCGAATTCAGTCACGGTCAAGGTCAAAATGGAAGTTGGGTGATATGGGTGAACTGAGAGTGATTCTAAGCCATAACTGTGAAAGTTTCATAGCATTCTACTAAGCGGTAATAATGCTAGACGATGCGGTAAAATCTAGTTAACCAATAAAACAGCCCTTATAACATATTTTAGTTCCAAATTCGGTGAAGGTCAAGGTCAAAACTGAGGTAAGGTGATATGGGTGAATTGGCAATGATCAAAAGCAGCAAGTATCAAATCATTCTTATATGCGGTATTGATGCTAGACGAAACAGTAAAATCTAGTTAACCAATAAACAACCCTAATAACATATTCGTAGACAAAATTCGGTCAAGGTCAATGTCAAACCGAGGTTGGATGATATGGTTGGATTGGGAATTGCCCTAAACAACAACTGTTTAAGTCCCAAAGCATTTTATTACACGGTGTTATTGCTACAAGAATCGGTAAAATATGTTTAACTCGTACGCACCGCCAGTAGGATCACTATATGCCATCTTCATCAAAAGACATTTGTCTAAAGGCATAAAAAGGTGATTTTTTCGTCAAAAAAAGTGATGGAAATTTGGTTTTTACCAAAGTTAAAACCTTTGATAATGTCAATAACATTTAATGGCATGTTTCAATACCCGTTTTGATATTAGGCACCAATAAAAATGCATGCAGTACAAAAAGTATGATTGTGACAACAATGATCCTTTTACAACGTTAACTCGGTGGGTGGGGTAATAAAAATGCCTCAAAAGCCAACAAAGCTGCCATGAATTTACTGCTATCATACATTTCCTACAAGCAGAGGGTTTGGGCTTCCTGAAAATCATAGTGAACCTTATTCACCCGAATGGTACCCGTACCTCAAATTTCAGGTGCCTGGCTCACGGCCTATTTGCAAACATTTTGGGTCTTGATCAGACGCCGTATAACGCGGCGTCTGATCAGGACCCAAATTGTTTGACACTCTTATCGATTTTATTAAGTCATACAACCCTGAAATCTAACTATGAAACGTGTCTTGCAGACAACAATACTAAAGGAGACGATAATTAAGCGGTGAAGGGGTAACTGTTCCCTAATAATTTGATCATGAAAGGGTTAGAAAAGATTCCACTGTTCAGCCATTTTCCCTTATGGAACTTGAATAGCTGAATGTTCAACTAGATTTAATCATTATCACCATAAACTAATTCACCCCTGAAACTTCAAATGGACAATTCCATATTCCAATAAAGTATAATTTTTTATGGTCGACTTTAACAATGTATTGTAATATGACAAATAGTGCATACCCTGATGGTCATCAGGCTACTATAGGACTTACTTAATGCTGATTTCATTTGTCATCTGCTTTGGGTGTCCCATCATCTGGGGGTAGGCAGTAGGCGGCTAGTATGGAGAGGAGCCCTCTAATTTTGGTCTACACTGTTTGCATAGGGCGAGTGCATAGGTTTCCGTCTACTGTAGTGCTAGTTCTTTCATATATAATAGAACTAGCACTACAGTAGACCAACAAAAAATTAATTTTTTTCGAGCCGGACCCCTATTGGCGATTGTACCGGCATTTTTTTTTGTAAAGGACAATACTCATCTGAGTAGTAGGTTAATGATTACATATTAAGCATTCCAGGCATGAGTACAGTGGAGAAACTTCCCACATATCGCGTCTATAAACGCAAGGGAGATAATCCATATCTGTCAGTTCTTCCCATTCAGAACTTATTTCTTATTTCAGCAAAAAATAGCGTTTATCCATACCCGGCGTCTGATCTGGCTCCATACTTTTTGCCACCAAAATAAACATGAATTTTCAGAATTGTCCAAAAGTTGTATTTTTCTACGTTTTAGTGTTTTGCGTTTGCGTACGTTTGCGTTTAAACGGGAAAGAAGAACAGATTCTCCACTGTACCAGTATTTTTTAAAAACTTACTCAGCTTCATTTCGTTTTCTTAAAGGTGTTACATATAATTTGTTTCAACCTAAAATCCCGCAGATGTTTAGCAGCTGAATATGTTTCATTTGCTTAACTTTTCGTCTTTAAGATATTTAATCCTTTTGTGATTAATAAACCATAACTTCTGCACTGTAAGATCCAGATTATATACCTGAAGAATGATATTATTTGACATATTGAATTCTATACTTGAGGTAATCATGATGAAAGTAAAGCAGAAAACTCCTGAAAGATGTTTCTTCATTAAATTTAATCATCTACTCATTCTCTCCTAACACTTTTAATTGACAATTCCAATTAAGTCTAGATCAAGTCCCTTTTTTTATAATAATTTAGGGTTGATTTCTACAACAAATTGCAAAATGACAAACAGTGCAAACCCTGATCAGAGAGCTCCTGCAGGATAACTCTGATCAGGATCTGCACTGTTTGAATAGGAAAGGTACAGGGCTGTCATTTCTCCGAATTTTTCCTAAATCTCCGGATTTTTTCCCCAGTACATTGTAGCTTAAAGCAGGCTGAAAGTAAAGCAGAATGCGCTCTAAGGCGCATTCTGCTTTACTTACAGCCTGCTTTAAATAGTCGCATGTCAACAAAACAAGAAAAAGGCTAATGGGTAAAGGTACGATTCGTAAAATCGCACTTGAAAAATGCAAATTTGGAAATCTTAGGATTTTTCATGTCAACTTATGGCAGCCCTGATGGTATACTCGTCACAGATACAATGTTGAAAATGATGAGTATACATCTTGCTAGAGTTGAATGTGTTAGTTGCACTGGTAGCTACAGGAGGATCTTTTTTTTATCTAACTAAGATATATAGAGGATAATCAATTCCTTCGGATTAATATGAAAAATATATCACGAGAATGGGTTGCAATCTGATTAAAAAACAGGTCCGCATGACGAGTTTTTTTAACTAGATAACAACCCACTCTCATGATATATTTTGCATATATATATCCAAAGGAATTGATTATTCTATTTATTATATACATTTAAACGATGTTTTTATGGAGAAAACACACAAAATTAGTTATTTTAAGTGCAACGTCACAAAAGATATTGGGATGTGACGTAACAAAAAAATTTAATCACTGCAAAAATGGTATCATCACTAGTGATGATATGAACAGGGCTGCCATAAGTTGACAAGAAAAATCCTAAGATTTCCAAATTTGCATTTTTCAAGTGTGATTTTACGAATCGTACCTTTACCCCGTAGCCTTTTTCTTGTTTTGTTGACATTCGACTGCTTAAAGCAGGCTGTAAGTAAAGCAGAATGCGCCTTAGGGCGCATTCTGCTTTACTTTCAGCCTGCTTTAAGCTACCGTGAACTGGGAAAAAATCCGGAGATTTAGGAAAAATCCGGAGAAATGGCAGCCCTGTATGAACTGTGATGCATATGAAATTTATCTAACTGAGAACTCTCTATAAGTCATCGATAGGTATATAATATATAACAGTAACACCATTACTTGTATTACATACATACTTATCTTGTAATCTTTACAAATTATGGCAGGGTACACAAGTATATTTTATCACAAATTACTCACTAACAACTTTCAATCTATAAAATTAAAATCTATGACAAAGATATATCAACCAGTATTGAACAGTTAAACCTCTCTCTTACGACCACTTAAACAAAGGCTAATTGATTGTATAAAATACAAGTGAAAGCTTAAAGCAAGGTGACAGCAAAACAGAAAGCTCGTAAAATAGCTTTTTGTTTTACTGTCACCTTGCTATAAGCAGACACTTGTCATAAACACCTTATAATTAACACAATTATGTGGTCATAATAGAGAGGTTTTACTGTACTTTAAAATCACTTATATAAACAATCACATGAATGATTGTCTCTTGTTTAACACTTAACCCATTACCCACTAAATACTTCTTTTTGCGCCTTTAATTTCTTTCTCCATTGAGAAAAGTAGTTCCAATTTATACAGTAAAAAACATGCATGATCAGAACAATTTTCTATATTCTAGCAGATGGCAACTTAAAGCAGGCTGAAAGTAAAGCAGAATGCACCTTAAGATGCATTCTGCTTTACTTTCAACCTGATTTAAGTTGTCACCTATTTTCAAAACTAGAAACAGGCTATGGGGTAATGGGTTTACCCCATAGCCTGTTTCTAGTTTTGAAGACAGGTGACCACCTAAAGCATGTATAAAGTAAAACAGAATGCACCTAAAGGCATATCCTGCTATACTTTCAGTCTGCTTTAAGCTATCATCTGCTAGGATATAGGACATATTTCTTATAGTACATGTTCATAACTATATTTCTAATGGTACATATTCAAAACTGTATAGAGCAGAATTATTTTCCTTAGTGTAGGACTGAATTAGAGGCGTAAAAAAGCATAGTTATGGGGTAATCAGTGCTCCAGATAAGATCGAGTTAACTGAACAAATCAAATAATTTCTCACTTATTTCTGAACCAAATCCTATGGTGTGACTACTCATTAGAATCGTCTCGAAGAGACGATTCTAATGAATAGTGACACCATAGGATTTCATGTAGAAATAAAGATTTTAGTATTTGAAATACTCCCTTTTCTGGAGCTCTGGGTAATGGGTTAACACTACTACTGAGTCATATAATAAGTAGTCTAACAAGTTGGAGTTTAGCTGTACTTTCATTTCTGCTATTTCTAATTTTGGCAACGGAAAAAATGTAATTACTAATACAGTCGAACTTCGATATCTCAAACTCACATAACTCAAACTATCGAATATGTCGACACATGAACTTCATTATTTCATGGTCGGTTATGTCGAACAAACTCGTATTTCAAAGTTAAAACAAGGCTAAGCCACGTTTTAACTTTGAAATACCGGTCTGTTCGACTTAACCGAGTTCAAGATATCGAAGTTCGACTGTATACAATAAATATTAACCCTTATACGGTTATTAGATTGTCTTCTTTGAAATTGTTGTCTGCAAAATCTGTTTATTTTGTGTTTTAAACGACAGTTGTCAAACAATTTGGATCTAGATCAGACACTTTGTTATGAAGTCTGATCTTGATCCAAACTGTTTGCAAATAAAAGTAAAGGGTTAATGTGTTTCACTACAGTAAAACCTCTCTTATACAGTGGAGAATCTGTTATTCTTTCCTGTTTAAACGCAAAACACTAAAACGTAGAAAATAACAACTTTTCGACAATTCTTACAATTGATATTAAGCTGAGTGGCAAACAGTTTGGACTGCAAATAATAGTTTTAGCGTAAACGCATTTATTGGGAAAGAATAACGTTTTCTCCACTGTAACGACCACTAAAAGGAACGCTAATTGGTTGTGTAAAAGACAGGTTGACAGCTTAAAGCAAGGTGACTGTAAACAGAAAGCTCCTAAAGTAGCTTTCTGTTTTACTGTCACATTGCTTTAAGCAGTCACCTGTCACAAACTGCTAATAATTAAGACAATTTAGTGGTCATATTAGAGAGGTTTTACTGTATATATATGCATGTGAATCATTCAATGCACGAGTGTTATAATTATGCATAACAAAGATAATGCAGAAAGCTCCTTGAGGTGCTTTCTACATAACAGTGGTCATGTGTTTAGCTGTCACAAGTCTTTTGGATGGATGCTCAACAGTTTTCTATATATCAATCACTGTGTCAAAAGTGGATGCTTAAATATCTGACATGTATTTTGCCACATTTATAATTGTATTACAGTGCATATGTGTAAATAAGTAATTGTATTACAGTACATATGTGTAAGTATGGTACCGTACATTTGTGTGATTGTATTATTGAGCATGTGTAGTTGTGTTATTTTATATATGTGTAATTGTGTTTCTGTACATATTTGACTGTGTAATTACTTTATAATATACATATGTGTAATTGTGTACTGTGAATACAAGACAATGCAAATGTATATAAGTACCATAACACATATCAATATGATGCTACTATGTGCTATCATGACTTGTAATTAACCCCTAAGTCATATATGTGGGTAAAAATATGTTTAAACTGTTATAATGTTATGAGTTACTGTACAATATGTGTAATTGTGTCACTGTATGTGTATTATTCACTTTGTGTAAACAACTGATAATGGCATAATCTCATTTCTGTAAATTTTATAGATAGACAAAAATTTATTTTACAGTCTAACCCAAATAATAAGAACTCACTTAAGTCGAACTTCCAAATATTTCAAATTTAAAGCGTGACTTTGCCACAATTCAAATTTAAAATATGGTTCAATTTATTGAAATTCAACAAATGAAATATGGATAAATTTGACTTGAGCGAGTTCAAAATATTGATTTTCGACTATACAGTCAATCTTGTGTTCATTGAGTCTAATAATCAAGAGGCCCTTAACATTCACATGCATACATTGGCAGGTGAGCTTAAACATCTACAGTGGAGAAAACGTTATTCTTTCCCAATAAATGCGTTTACACTAAAACTATTATTTGCAGTGCAAACAGTTTGGAGCCAGATCAGACGCCGGGTAACCCGGCGTCTGATCAGGCTCCAAACTGTTTGCCACCAAGATAAACATGAATTATAAGAGTTGTCCAAAAGTTGTTCTTTTCTACGTTTTAGTGATTTGCGTTTGCGTACGTTTGCGTTTAAACGGGAAAGAATAACAGATCCATTTTGAAGATAATTTTGGAAATAATTGGGTTTATAAACTGGTCATTTATCAAACCAGGATTTTGTAGAATCAAAATTCTCGCTCGTCTCCTCTTGTCCCATCATTCCATCCATTTAAATTTTATACATGTACACATACATTTGTAGTCCATGTTTGGTAGGTCTAAAACTGGAAAGGTACTAAATTCAAAATGTGATAATGACTGCAATGAAAAAGCAACTTATGTTAGTTTCGATTGCTCCTTCTTTGCAGCGAGGCATAAATGGAAGAGACCACTTGATATTTTGACATTGCAATACAACCCTTCAACAGTGTTGATTTTCAGGCAGGAGGTTGCTTAAAGCAAGGTGAATTCAAATTAAAAAGCTCTTTTAGGAGTTCCCTGTTTTACTTTCACCTTGCTTTCAGGTGACACCTGTCTTTAATGCTGTCATATAGCCTCTTTTAGTGGTCATTGTGGAGGTTTTAACCCATTACGCCTTTTTACGCCTTTAATTTACTATTCTTCTTGAGAAATAGCTCAAATTTTTACAGTCATAAATATGCATTATAAGAAATATTTTCTGTATCCCAGCAGATGGTGGCTTAAAGCAGGCTGAAAGTAAAGCAGAATGTGCCTTAAGGCACATTCTGCTTTACTTTCAACCTGATTTAAGTGGTCACTTGTCTTCAAAACTAGAAACAGACTATGGGGTAATGGGTTAACCCTTTACCTGATAGAAGCGCCTTTTAGCACATTTGATTTATCCATCCGCTGAAGAAAATAGTTCTAATTTATACAGTCTTGAAAAGGAACCATAAGAAAAAAATTCTAAATCCTAGCAGATGATGGCTTAAAGCAGGCTGAAAGTAAAGCAGAATGTGCCTTAAGGCACATTCTGCTTTACTTTCAACCTGCTTTAAGTGGTCACTTGTCTTCAAAACTAGAAACAGACTATGGGGTAATGGGTTAATATATTCAATATTGGAAGAGTTAGGCATTGAAAATATAGGAATGGCTTTTGGTATATATATATTTTATCTTTTAACAAGGAGCATTAAAACACGTCACATACATAAAAGTAAAAATACATGTAACATTTTTTTGTAGAAATAAAAATTCAATATACATGTAAAATAATTTACAATATGGAATGCTTTATTTATCCTGTATTGAATTTATGTCTTTTTCATGGTTCTAGCCCATAGTTACAATTCAGTCAAACATGGTATGAGCGAACCGGTATCTCTGTAACTGAAACTTATTATGGAAAAGTCCAGTGGCCCGTCTAATGAGACGTTGTACGACAAAAATAGTTGTAAGTCAAAACTTTAAAATACATTTAACTTCTGATTCCTCAACCTAATTTTGTCTTTTCAAGATGATTCCAAATAGATGTAACATGACAGGGTTAGATGGAGATATAAGTTATAATTAAGAATTTAAGAATCTGACTTACGACAATATTTGTAGCATAGCCAGTGGCTTAAATTTTTTTTTTCTCCATTTTTGACAACTTTGGTGTTGTTCTTTTTTAATTACACATATGTATATTGCACAATGACAACAGTGAAGACCCAGGTCAATGAGCTCTTATTATTATATGCATAGGGCAAGTGTACTCTTTACTTGTACACTTTTTTGTAAATGATGCATACAGTGGAGAATCTGTTATTCTTTCCCGTTTAAACGCAAACGCAAAATACTATAACGTAGAAAAGAACAACTTTTAGACAATTCTGATAATTCTTGTTTATCTTGGTGGCAAACTGTTTGGAGCCTGATCAGACGCTGGGTTACCCGGCGTCTGATCTGGATCCAAACTGTTTGCACTGCAAATAATAGATTTAGCGTAAACGCGTTTATTGGGAAAGAATAACAGATTCTCCACTGTACACAAATCACTAGGACTTGACTGGTTAATGACAGGTGCTTGCTAAATGAGAGACAAAAGTACAGCAGTAAGCTCATACAGGAGATTTCTACTTTTACTTTCATCCTACATAATTATACATGTACTTCCATTTGTGTTTGCAACTGATAGCTCATGGCATTTTGAGCAGATACTTAACTTTGTGCAAGCTAGTAGCAGAATTGTGATTAGCTGTGCAAACAGTTTGGATCCTAATGAGATGCCGCGTTACTAAAAAATCTATCTTTAGAACGAACAATAGCAGACAACAATTTTTGCAGACAAAAAAAATACCCAGCATGCAAAGAGTTAACACAAATTTGACTGCAGTCACTTGGCATTACCTATTAACTTATCCAAGTCTGAAATAAAAAATGGAAAATTCCTATTTGCGATTCAATTTAGTCCAGTTTTTACTATTTAGGGGTGTTTCTATAATATGATTGCAAAATAGCAAACAGTACCCTGCAATGCAGTGCAGATCTTTAAAGAGCCTTCTTATCAAGATCTACAATGTTTGCATAGGAAAGGTGTACTTTTCACTGGTACACTCTTTGTAAATGATGAGTGAACTTGTCACTAGGGTTGAACGAGTTAATATAACTAATTTTACAACAACAGCCATTTTGATTTTACCATTTGTGGACATATTTCACTTGAAATATCAAGTATAAAAACTATAACATGTACCTAATTTATGATTTCATTCTCAACAGTTTTGATAGAGCAGTAAAACCTCTCTATTATGACCACTACATTGTGTTAATTATTAGGAATTTTCGACAGAAGACTGCTTAAAGCAAGGTGACAGTAAAACAGAAAGCTCCTTTAGGAGCTTTCTGTTTTACTGCCTCCTTGCTTAAAGCTGTCACCTGTCTTTTATACAATCAATTATCCTTAATTTTAGTGGTCATAATAGAAAGTTTTTACTGTACATGTTGTATCACATTATCAAAATATCAATTCTTTCTTCATTACAAAAATACAGATTTCACAGTGTTTTGCAGTATAGTTGTAATATACATACAACAACCTACAAGTTATCTATTTCAGTTGCATCACATTTAACTCTTTGCATGCTGGGTAACTTTTTTTGTCTATATCTGCTACCGTTCCAATACTTTTTTAAAATAGGACAAGAGTGTCAAACAGTTTAGATTCTAATGAGATGATGTGTTACATCAGGATCCAAACTGTTTACACAGATAATCACGAGTCAGCCACTAGCATGCAAAAGAGGTAAATGATTGTACTAATAATGTAACCACTGTGGACCCTGCCCAATGGTTCTTAAGTATTTGAGTTAAATCTGAGATTGTCCTCAAGCATTTCATTTGTCAGATTCGAGCACAGCTCAAATCTGACCTATCAAATGCATGAGAATGATTTCAGGCTCAACTCAAATGTGTTATAACCTTGAACCAAGATCGACCCAAGCATTAATCCAGTAATCCTTATATATGCCATTTTATGCCTTTATTGTTCTACTGAAGAACATAGTCCAAGTTTATACAGACATGAATAATTCATGTATGTATGAACTTGAACTATGTTCTTCACAGAATATGCACTATAAGAAATATTTTCTATATCCTAGTGATGGTAGCTTAGGGCAGGTTGAAATTAAAGCTGAATGTGGTTTATGGAGCATTCTGCTTTTTTCCAGCCTGCTTTAAGCTACTGATGTGCTAGGATATAGTAATTATTTCTAATGCTGCATATTCATGACTGTATACATTGGAACTATTTTCTTTAGTAAAAGGAATATATTAAACTGCATTAAAATGGGCATCTATGGAGTAATGGGTTAATAGTTCTGCAAAGCCTATAAACACAGGCTATGGTAAAACTCTGAAAGAACCATACATCAAATGACTTAACCCTTTATTCCATAAATACACCTTTAGTAAGTCTTTAATTATTTTCCACTGCAGAAAATAGTTTCACTTTATACAGTCATGAATATGTATCAAAAGAAATAGTTTCTATATACTAGTAGCTGGTGGTTTAAAACAAGCCGTAAGAAAAGCAGAATTTGCCTTAAGGTGCATTCTGCTTTACTGTCAGCCTGCTTTAAGTAATCACCTATATTAAATACTATAAACAGGCTATGGGTTATGGGTTACAGCAGATGGTTGAAAACAACTCAGAAAACTCCTGAGTGAGTGTTTGGTTTCATTTTCATCCTGCTTTAACCCATTGTATGCTGGGTAATATTTGGCGGCCATTTTAAAATGTCGTCTGCAGCAGGAATACTCAAATATTGAAAAATATTTTAGCAGTTTCTGATAGAGTATCAACCATACATGTGATATCTCCCGATATGGTCGGGAGCTCCCGAAATTAGACCTCTACTCACGATCTCCCGGTCGGGAGATGAAATCTCCCGATATTTCATTTAACCAGGTTCATTTTTTTTTAATATGAACTTTTATATCGTTTGCCGACTCTAAAATTCTTTAAATTGTCTTCAGAGATCTCTGGCTAATCCCTACACACGCTTATCGCCAAACGCTACTGATGCGTGTAAACACGTTACGCAATCGATGTGTACCACTATATTATGGCAGGCTGCGTCATAACAATGTTTGGTTAAAGTTTGAACACCCGCCGAGTAGATATAATTGGTTATCAAAAAAGTGATTGACAGGTTCGCCCCGAATCGACAATTTTTAGAAGCGGTGATGCGAAGGATATTTCTATGTCCCCGATACGGAACGGATTAAATTCAGATAATTCTCCGTAAGTTCAGGACAAACAAGAAAGCTTATCAGAATTTAACATTTTATGAATTGATTTCCACGTCAAAATACTTTGAATATTCACGTAACAGAAAATACTTCGAAAATTATACCGTTACAAAATGACGGGGCGCCTTAATATTTGCTACGAGAACTACGTAGATTTTGTTCTAAAAAGTATTCCCCAGCGTCGTTTTCTAACAATCAATTAAAATTAAACGTTGGACCTAAATTCTTCTGTTTGTTACATACGATTCGTGTGAATGTTTTATTATTAAGTTAGATTTTACAACGAATTACGCACGTAAAATTGATTTGCAATCAGTTTTCGCGGTAGAAAATTTAGACGCGTTATTTCGTTGTTAAACCTACGCACATTTTATGGCGCTAGTAAATATTGTCTGCAGACTTTGTCGTCTGCAACAATTATCTGAGTTAATGTCGTCTGCAACAGTTACATGAGTTAATTTTTGTGCATTTTATTTCAGAAAATTTCAGTGTCAAACAGTTTGTATCTAGATGAGATGATACGGCGTCTCATCTGGATCCATACTGTTTGCAAAATCAACAACAGATTGTTAAGTTGCTAACTCTTTCGTGATCAACTCCATAGAAAGAAATCTAGATTCATTCTCTCAAGAAAATAGATATAGTTCCACTTTATCTTTACTAGTCATGAATAATATAAGAACCATAAGAAAGATTTCTTATATCCTAGCAGTTGCTAGTTCTAGCTTAAAGCAGGCTTAAACTTTTAATGAAGCAGAATGCTCATGAAGAGTGTTCTGCTTTACTTTCAGTCTGCTTTACACAACCATCCTTCTGCAGTACTAAAATACTAGAATAATAGGCCCATGTCAGTTACTGTATTATAAGAACTATATCTCTGGGTGAAAATTGTCTCTGTCTTAGTGGTCTATAGACTTAAAAAAAAAAGAAGCAATTACTGATTAACTTATGAAAATACATAAATGTATTGGATTTCCATCGCCTGCACCTAGTTTTGTCGCGAAAAAAGTGTCGCGAAAAAAGCTCCCTATTTGACACCCCAATCTCCCTATTAAAATTTCCAAATCTCCCTATTTGGGTCCAAGAAAATATCACATGTATGGTATCAACTTAGCTGCAAACAGTTTTGATCAGTCCCCACAATGTGGGGCCTGATCTGAGTTAAAAAATGTTTGCTTAAAGGTACACCTAAAAGTGTATCCCGCATAAAATGGGTTTAGCAACTACTTGCGATAAAAACCAAACATTTTTTAGTGCCGTAGTATCAGCATTTTACATGGATATTGCACAAAATCTTAGAGAGGTGACTGAAAAGAAAACGTCAATCTCTACATAAAACAGTCAAAGAGTACCTAACATTTCAAAGACCTTACCTATATAGAAATGACTCCTCATTCCTTGATCATTCCTCATTAACCCATTACTCCATAGATATACATCTAATGTATTCCTCCATTGAAGGAAATAGTTCCAATTAATACAATCATGATTATGTATCATAAGAAATATTTTCTATATGTTTTCTAGCAGATGGTAGTCTAAAGCAGCCTGAAAGTAAAGTAGCATACTGATGCATACTGCTTGTCTTTCAAACTGCTTTAAGTGGTCATCTGTCTCCAAAACTAGAAACAGGCTATGGCGTTTTGGCTTAAAAATGCCCTTTTTCTTTCTTGTCAATCATTATAGTTACCAAAATATGGACCAGTCTACTTGTAATTCTTGATAAATTAAAAATTCTGGTCTAAATTAGCAAACAGTATAGACCCTGATCAGAGGGCTCCTATAGGAGCCATTTGATCTGGGTCTACACTGTTTGCAAATGTAATGAGTATATTTCAAACAGTTCAATGGTGTTGAAAGAGTTAAGGAAGGGTAAACAGAAATCTGTAAGATAACAATGGAGTCTTACTTTTAATACAGTAAAACCTCTCTACTATGCCCTTTTAAAATACGACTAATTGATGATGTCAAAGACAGGTGCTGGCTTAAATAAAGCTTCCTGCTTTGCTTTCATTTTGATTTAAGCGACAACCTGTCTTAATAACCAAAATTTGAGACTTATTAAGAGTTCATAATAGAAATGTTTACTGTACTTTAAAAGGAAATCAGTATGACACCATTGTCTATGTGCATGTTAAGGAATAAGTCTGACATCATCAGAGACACTACATTCTCCATTGTCGTCAGGGCTGCCATAAGTTGATCATGAAATATCCTAAGATTTCAAATTTTCACTTTCAAGCCCGATTACTTAAAGCAGTTTGAAAGTAAAGCAGAATGTGCCATAAGGCACATTCTGCTTTACTTTCAGCCTGCTTTAAGCTACCATATCCTAAGATAGAAATCCAAATATTTTGTAAAAATTGGAGAAATGGCAGCCCTGTGTTGTACAGTTTATACATGGATGCAGTTTGACAAGAAATGATGAACACAAAAAGTGACTAGTAACCTTACACTTCAACCACATTTGATGCAGAAAAATGTTCAACTTCTACTTTTTATACTGACCCAACAGTGACACTAAGCATTTTAAAAAATGCAAAATATTTTCTGCCTGATTCAAGCCAGATATACATTCCATCCTTATTAACACTAACCTTGACAGTTGAAGCAAGAGTTGTTGGAGAACAAGGTTAAATCCCCACTGCAATCTTGTCTCAACACAGAACTGTGTAACCCATTACCCCATAGCCTGTTTCTAGTTTTGAAAACAATTCACTACTTAAAGCAGGCTGAAAGTAAAGCAGAATGTGCCTTAAGGCACATTTTACTTAACTTTCAGCCTGCTTTAAGCTACCATCTACTACAAAAAAGAAAATATTTCTTATGATAAATATTCATAATAAATTGGAACATTTTTCTTTAGTGGAGGAATAAACTATTGGCGTAAAAAGGTTTACTTATGGCATTATGGATTAAATATCCATTTTTAAGACTTAAATGATTCCTCAACTGAAGGAAATAATACATTTTTATACTGTCATTATTATGCACCAAAAGAAATAATTTCTATATCCAAGCAGATGGTAGCTCAAGGCCGGCTCTGAGTAAAGCAGAATGTACCATAAGGCACATTCTGCTTACTTTCAATCTGCTTTAACCCATTACCTGATAGCCTGTTTCTAGTTTTGAAAATATGTGACTACTTAAAGCAGGTTGAAAGTAAAGCAGAATGCGCCATATGGCGCATTCTGCTTTACTTTCAGCCTGATTTAAGCTATTATCTGCTAGAATAAGGAAAATATTAAATATGACACGTATTCATTAGGTATATATTGGAACTATTTTCTTCAGCGGATGAACAAATTGTATGTGCTAAAAGTCACTTCTATTGGGGAAAGGGTTAAGGGGTCTCATGCCTTGAAAAATACAAACAGGCTATGTGGTAAAGGGTTAAGCAATAGTGAAAACTGCAGGTGGTATTTTTGTTGTAAACTATGCACCTTAAAACTTCTTTTCAATTCATCATGGAATTGATTTTTCTGTTAAAAAATCATTAGAAAAAGTCCTGTTTCCTGAAACGGTAGATATCTAAAGCAGGTTGAACTTTTTTTTAAAGCTTTCTGCTTGGCTTTCAGTTTGATCTAAGCAATCAACTGTCTGTTGCATTCTGTTTACCTCCCTTTACCCCATTACCCCATAAATATGCCTTTTCATACCCTTAACTCATTCCACTACTGAAGGAAATAGGTAAAATTTATACAACCATGAAAAGTTCTACATTCTAGCAGATGCTAGCTTAAAGCAGGATAAAAGTAAAGCAGAATGTGCCTTAAGGCGCATTCTGCTTTATTTTCGACCTGCTTTAACTAAAGTGATTACCTATCTTCAAAACTAGAAACAGGCTATGGGGAAATGGGTTTATACACAATATACCATTAAATGTTTTAGACAAGAGGCTGCTTTTAATAGCCCTTTACTCCATAGATATGCTACTTTAAGCATTTCATTAATTCATTCATTAAAGAAAATAGTTCCTTTTCTATAAAGGAATGAATGTGTAACATAAGAAATATTTCCTAGTAGATGGTAGCTTACAGTAGGCTGAAAGTGAAGCAGAATGTGCCTTAAGGCGCATTCTGCTTAATTTTAACCTTCTTTAACTGGCCATTTGTCTTCAAAACTAGAAACAGACCATGGAGAAAAGGGTTAAACAATAAAGAGAACTTCCAGCTTCAGTTCCATTTTGCCTTAACTCTTTCCTCCCTAAAACTTTAAATGGACCTTTCCAGTTTCCATTTAAGTCTAGTCCATTTCTGACTTTTAAGGGTGGTTTTTGTCAATGTTTGACATTATGACAAACAGTGAAGACCCTGATCAGAGGGCTCCTTTCGGAGCCCTCTGATCTGGGTCTTCACTGTTTGCATAGGACAAGTGTACAATTCTCATGTACACTGTTTGAAAAGGACGCCTATATGCGGGACTAGGGTTCAAAGGGTTAAGCTTCCTTATGTTTATAATGAGTCTTTCTTCCATTGATGGTAGTGAGGAGGGAGTGGGGTTGGGTGTCCACAGCAGTCCCAAGTCTGTCTTGAAGCTGATTCTACATTCTGTATGTCTGCATGGATTGATAACTCATTCTGAATGGATGAACTGGTGCATCTGAAACATAAGGAATAAATAGTTAAACCTTTCCCCCATAAATACGCCTTTTAACGCCTTTAATTTATTCCTCTACTGAAGAAAATAGTTCCAATTTATACTGTATAAATAAAAATCATAAGAACTATATTTTTATTCTAGCAGATAAAAGTTTAAACCAGGCTGAAAGTAAAGCAGAATGTGCTTTAAGGCACATTCTGCTTTACTTTCAACCTGCTTTAAGTGGTCACATATCTTCAGAGGTAGAAACAGGCTATGGGGTAAAGTGTTAAACCTGTGATCAGTAGCAAATCAATTTAACCCACTTCTCAATAAATGTGTCTTTTTATGGCTTTAATTCAATCTTCCACTTAGGAAAATACAGTCTTAAATTGATACTTCCAACTCGCCTTAGTTCGAACATACCCATAGTTCAAAGTTAAACAGGATATGGAGTAATGGGTTATGCATGATAGAAGTATTGCCAATACAAGTGTTTTTTGCTTTCACTTTTATGGTGATATCAAACAGCTACATTTATGTAAGACTATTAATTCATCTTAAAAACGCCACTATATGAAAATTTTATATGCACTTTGTCCTGCAGTAAGCCAGTACCTTCATCTAAGGCTGTAAAGTCCTCTTATACAATGTCCTGGTAAATGGACCACTGAAACATTCCCCTGTAGTCTGACAGATGAACAGGGCTCCGGATAAAAGGTGTAAACTGACTTTCAACACCAAGTCCTATGGTGTTACTACTCATTATAATTGTCTCAAAGAGACGATTCTAATGAGTAGTGACACCATAGGGTTAAATGCAAAAATGAAGATTTTAGTTTTTTGAAATCTAGAGCTGGATGAATGTTAAAAACAGACTGAAAGTATAGCAGAAAGCTTCTGAAGTATTTTCCGCTTTATTTTCAACCCTCTTTAATTAAGCACCCACCTATCTACAATACCATAAATAGACTATAAGGAGGAGGGGGGGGGGAGTTAATATGCTGTGATGGTATTACATCCATGGTATTACCTGTGAGGAACTTGGCTCTGAACTCTTCATTTATCTGTTGTAACTTAACAATCTCTGATAGGTGCTGCAAAGACAAACAATACAGGGAACTGCCAGTCAAAACAATCAATACACAGAAATGTAATTCACAACAAACAACACACATACTTAAAAACAAACATCACACAAATCTAACTTTATCAGAGAACAGGTTAACCTTTAACTCCAGAGCCTGTTTCTAGTATTGAAGACAGGTGACCACTTCAAGTAGGTTGAAAGTAAAGCAGAATATGCCTTAAGGCGCATTCTGCTTTACGCTCAGCCTGCTTTAAGCTACCATCAGCTAGGATACAGAATATGTCTTATTGTACATATTCATGATTGTATAAAGAGTAACTATTTTCTACAGTGACAGAATAATTAAAGGCGTAAAAAGGTATATTTATGAGGTTATGGGTTAAATAGGTTCATTCTACTCTCTCTAATACTGAGCCCAGGTACTTACCTTTATAATTCTGTAATCTGAGCTGACATGACCACTTTGACTGAGGTATTTTTCTGCACACAGCTCAAGCATGAAACTTTTCCGAGGTAAAGTAGCCCCACTGAAATGAACATCAGAATTTAAAAGTCAAAGTAATGTGAGACAAGCCTTTTGTTAACCCTTTACTCCATAGCCTGTGTCTAGTTTTGAAGACAGGTGGTCCTTAAAGCAGGTTAAAAGTAAAGCAGAATGCACCTTAAGATGCCTTCTGCTTTACTTTCAGTCTGCTTTAAGTAACCATTTGCTAGAAATACAAGACTGTGCGTTCAATAAACGCTTATGCCCCCGGTGGCATCCTTGACAATATATTCTGAATCTTTTCTAAGTCCAAATTAGGTCAAGGTCAAGGTCAAACTGAGCTTGGGTATTACTGGTGGGTTGGTAATGGGCCAAGGCAATAACTGTATAAGTATAGAAGCATTGTAGTAAGTAGTGTTGATGCTAGACGAAACAGTAAAATCTAGTTAACCAAGAAATAGCCCATTCAAAATATTCTAAGTCCAAATTAGGTCAAGGTCATGGTCAAAATCAAGGTTGGATGATATTGTGGATAGGGAATGGTCCAAGGCAACAACTGTATAAGTATCCAAGCATTGGGGTACGCGGTGTTGATGCCAGACGAAACGGTAAAATCTAGTTAACCAAGAAATAGCCCATTCAAAGTATTCTAAGTCCAAATTAGGTCAAGGTCAAGGTCAAAATCAAGGTTGGGTATTATTGGTGGCTAGGGAATGGTCCAAGGCAACAACTGTATAAGTATCTAAGTATTTGAATAAGCGGTGTTGATGCTAAACGAAACGGTAAAATCTACTTAACCTGGTTACGGACGGACGGACGTACGTTCTTACGCTACGATACTTATGTGGCTATTTTCTATTGTTTTCTCTTGCGTGGCTAGCCACACAAGAGACAATTTCTTTTTGCTCTAACTTGGAACAGAATGATCTGGAGGCTAACCCTACCCCTAACCCTATGTCCCACAACTGGCCAGGTTAATGTCACAAGAAATGGCCAGGTTAATGTCACAAGAGACGGCCAGGTTAATGTTTTTCTATTATGGGGCTAAGAATTTTAGCCACATAAGTATCCTAGCGTAGGCATGGAAGGACAGACGGACGGACAGACAGGACGATTACTATATGCTCCCGCATCTGTCGATGCCGGGGGCATAATAAAAATTATTTCTTTTAGTACACATTTATGTTATAGCAAGTTTTATTGAATTGAGTTTGACACCTACCTGAAATCTAACTCCTTGTCGGCTGAGGAGATGCTGTGGTAGAAAGTAAATGCCTTTGTGGAGATATCCAGTAGCTGCCTAAAATTAGAATCCAGGATTACATACTATCGAAACTCAATTAAATCAACCTTACTGTTATTTCATGTTTAATTTCCATAACTTGATCTAGCTTAAGTGGAATATAGCCGTATTTCCCCAAAGTTAAAAAGTGGCTATTTAGCCACATTTTCATTTTGAAATATGGGTATGTTTGAACAAACGCCAGTTCGAATTATCAAGTTTCTAATGTATGTGTCAGTGAAACAGATAACTGAAATAAATTCTTACTGAATCTATTACTTCTTAGATGGCAAATTCACATTTTAGTTTTAAATAAATACAAGAATGCGCGTTCAATAAACACTTATGCCCCCGGTGGCATCCTTGACAATATATTCTGAATTTTTTCTAAGTCCAAATTAGGTCAAGGTCAAGGTCAAAGTCAAGGTTGGGTAATATGGGTGGATTGGTAGTGATCCAAGGCAACAACTGTATAAGTATCAAAGCATTGTAGTCAGTTATGCTGATGCTAGACGAAACTGTAAAATCTAGTAAACCAAGAAATAGCCCATTTAAAATATTCTAAGTTCAAATTAGGTCAAGGTCAAGGTCAAAATCAAGGTTGTGTGATATTGGTGGATAGGGAATGGTCCAAGGCAACAACTGTATAAGTATCCAAGCATTTGAGTAAGCGGTGTTGATGCTAGACGAAACGGTAAAATCTACTTAACCTGTTACGGACGGACGGACGATTACTATATGCCTCCGCATCTATCAATGCCGGGGGCATAAAAAGTATTCTCTCTATACACACGACAAAAGTCAAAGCTTAAACTACGCCATCTATGGAGTAAATTAATACATATACAGATTTGTGATATAAATCCTGACTTAATCCATTTCTCCATAGATACTCATTTTGATGACTTAATTCATTCTACCGCTGAAGATAATAGTTCCAATTTATACTCATGAATATGCACCATAAAACATTTTCTATAATCCAGCATATGGTAGCTTCAAGCTTAAAACAGATTGAAAATAAAGCAGAATGCACCTTAAGGTGCATTCTGCTTCACTTTCAACCTGCTTTTAGTGGTCACTTTTCTAGGAATCTAGAAACAAGCAATGTGGTAAAGGGTAACGGAGGGTGAAGGTAAAGCAGAAATCTCCCCTTGAAAGATTGTTGCTTTATTTTATTTTGCTTTACTGTGAAATTAAGGGAGTAGTTTACTATGGCTCTTCATCAGGACCCTGTACTTACATCTGAATGAAGCGGAACAATGCCTGGTCAGACTTCAATGATAGTCTCTTGTGGTGAATGGCAGAAATAAAGTTCAGAAGAGGTCCCTGAAACATACCAAAAAGCATCCAAAATTATCACACATTATCATATGGCCTACTGGTATATAGTTATTAATTTAGAACAACCAGCTAATATAGGTTTACCATCAGTTAAAGCCTTTACATTCTAAATGTCTGTTGAGAACTTGTGATCTGTTTTGAAATCTTTGACATACCAGGAAACTATATTCAACTCATTACTTCATGACATTTACGCCTTCAATCTATTTGTCCACTGAAGAAAATAGTTCAACTTTACACAGACATGGATATGCATCATAAGAAATAGTTTCCTTATCCAAGCAGATGGTAGACTGAAAATAAAGCAAAGTGTGCCTTACGGCGCATACTGCTTAACTCTCAACCTGCTTTAAGTAGCGACCTGTCTTTCAAACTAGAAACAGGCTATGGGGTAATGGGTTCAAGCTGGCTGAATGTTTGGCAAAAAT
Organism: Gari tellinella; assembly: GCA_922989275.2. NCBI lineage: Eukaryota > Metazoa > Mollusca > Bivalvia > Cardiida > Psammobiidae > Gari > Gari tellinella. Next base: position 63,223,181 of record OV277860.1, on the reverse strand, counting down.
CTTCTGTTAAACTATCATTCTGCTTGAAGCAGCCATTTATTAGAGTGTATGATAAATTTTTCTACAAGTCATTAAGGCATGATAGTAGAATGGCCCTCCTACGGGAGAAAGGATTTACCATGGGAAAATGCTCAGAGGGAGAGGGGAATGACTAATCAGTGCTCACTCTTAAACCAATTACGCGGTAGTAGATATGCCTTTTCATTCATTTAATCTATTCTTCCACTGAAGAAAATAATTCCACTTTTATACAGTCATGGATATGCACTACAAGACATGAGTTTCCATATCCTAGGAGATAGTAGCTTGTCCCATATTCCCATAGCCCGTTTCAAAGACAGGTTGTACCTTAAAGCAGTTTCAAAGTAAAGCAGAATGTGCCTTATGGCACATTCTGCTTTACTTTAAGCCTGCTCTGAGTTGCAGTCTGCTAGAATATAGGAAATATTTCTTGTGAAAGATTTTTGTGACTGAATAAATAAGAACTAGTTTTCTCAGTGGAAGAATAAATTAAAGCGGCAAACAATAGTAGTATCTAAGGAGTAAAGGGTTAACAATGTATAACAAGGCTTCCTCACCTGGTAGGGGTGGCAATACACCAACATCTTGTCCAGGTCAACCAGGGTCAAATACCTCTGAAAAAAAACCCCGTAGTTATACAGTAACATAGCTATACAGTTAGACTTGTATGGAACTGACACTTCTTGGAGAAGAACAAAGGTCTTAACCCATTACCACATATATACACCTCTTGACACCTCTAATTTATACCTCCACTGAAAGACTAAGTTCTAATTTTATTTAAGGAATAATTCGAATATTTATTGTATTCATGGAGGTATGAAAAAAAAACCTGGTCACACAGAATGAAACCGCGAAGCGGTTTCATACAAAAGTGTGACCAGGTTTTTTTTTCATACCTCCATGAATACAATAAATATTCCGAATTATTCCTTATAATTTAATATCACTAATGAATTTAAGAAAGAAGTTAAATAGAGAATCCGACGCGAATGTTCATTTTTAACGCCTTTAAAACGTAAGTTGTAGTCCCTCCGCCATATATATTTTCCGCCAAAACGCGGCTTTGTTTTGTAGTAACGTCGACGTCAATGACGTCATTTGGCGTCCTGCTTCATGAAGCGCTTGTGGAGAGCAGTTTGACTAAGAGAAAGTAGTCCTGAAAAGGCGTGGCCTGAATTTAATTTTTTTTTCATGGAGTTATGAAACAAAAATTACAGCCAATCACAGCTGACCAAATGTAATGAAAACAAACAATATTAAATTATACAGTCATGAAAATACATTGTATACCATAAAGAATATTTTCTATATCCTAGTAGATAGCAACTTAAAGCAGGCTGAAAATAAAGCAGAATATGCCTCAGGTGCATTCTGCTTTACTTTCAACCTACTTTAAGTGGTCATATATTTTCAAAACTAGAAACAGGCTATGGGGTAACTGGTTAAAGGACAGGAATCCCTTGAAGGACAATAGCAATGCAGAAATCTTCTTTAAGAAATTTCTGCTTTACTTTTGTCCTGCATTAAACAACCACTTGCTGGACTGCCAATTCATCCTGTTTTGAGTGACAGATTTAGCTGTAATCTTGTCAACATCAACAAATTTTCTGTCAAATGGTCAATATAGTGGGACTACACAATTATAAAAGTACAAATAATTGTTATATAAGTTTTAAACAAACATTTTTATTTTCCAAATATTGTTACCTTTGACTGACCAGCCATGTTCAATAGAAGCAAACACAAACAATGGAGCTTGTTTTCAAGTGTTTTATAGAAAGAGAGTTATCTACCCTGAAAGAATTAGGTTTAAGAAGTAAATTGTTATCTATCTATTCTGACTGAGTTGGGTATCATGAAGTAAATATGAGTTACCTACCCTAACGGAGAGAGGTATCAGGAAGTCTACAGCACGCCTGTCATGGCGAATCATTCCCCGCAACTGGAATTTCCTCACCTCTGCCACCTTTAGTTGCTTTATCTGACACACTAAACCAATGTTTACACCTCTGAGAAAAGAAAACAGTTTCACAACAGCTGTCAAAGCAGGTCATTGGCAAGGTTATAGAATATTTGAGTTAAGTCTGAGAACGATATGAAGTACATGTATTTGATTGGTCAGATTTTAGCAAAAGCTTGAGAACAATCTCAGACTCAAATCAAACACCAGGTAACCGTGAACATTTTATGGGGCCTCTTTGGCCTAATGGTTATAGTCACTAGGGTCCTCACAACTGTGGGTTCGAATCCAGGTACGGGCACTTCGGATTTTCCATGTGGGGAAGCCTTCCAGTGCTAGCTTGCAGAAGGTCGTTGGTTCTACACAGTTGCTGATTTGTGCCTGAAACAGTACATGAGGGCTGCTGGGGTCTTCCTCCATCTGTAAGTAACTAAACATCCCCACCATAACAAATTGATAATAACCTGGATGGACATTAAACCTTGAAATACCTACTTGCAGTGAATATTTCCAGCATTTTCTTTTATATGTCTCTACTTAACCCCGAGTTGTGTCTCTAAGAGATGAGTCTTATAAGTAGTAAAATGCTTGAGAAAGACCTCAGATGAAACTCAAAAGTTTTATAACCTTGGGGCTATGCCCCAAAGTTATAAAAAGCTTGTATTGAGTCTGAGATCGATCTCAAGCATTTAATTGGTCAGATTTGAGCAACAATTTATAACCTTGGACCAAGGGCTCTAGACAGTTTCTTTTCAAATAAGTACAGTATTGGTAAATTTTGTAAATAATTAGTACCGAGATGTTTTAATCAGTACACATTTTTTCCGCCATCCATGATGAAGTCATTTTGCAAGGTTTTTAAACTGTGCCACTCAGGGAAGTTTTGTCAGATCGACTTAACAAGTAATCAAATCTGCACTAAATATTTCACAGGTTTTCCCATTGGAATCAGCCATTCTAGGTGCAGGTAAGAACTTTAACAAATTCACCATAAAATGAAATAATGAATTTTTTAGCTCTTTGGTACCTATGTGCCAAGAATTTTTCTCTTTGATGTCAATATTGCCTGGCTATTGAATCAACCAGCATCTTTCCCTGCTGATTGACACTACTAGTAAATAAAGATCTGAACTAACCTACCTTTTACTCTATAGCCTGCTTGCTGATTTAAAAACACATGACAACTTAAAGCAGATTAAAAGTAAAATAGAATGCACTACTTTTAGGTGCATTCTGCTTTACTTTCTGCCTGCTTTAAGATACCATCTGCCAGAATACAGAAAATATATCTTTTAATACATATTCATAACTTTATAAATTAGAGCTATTCTCTTCAGTGGAAGAATAAACTGAATGTGATAAAAGGTGCTTGTATGAGGGTAAAGGGTTAAAAGGAAAGGATTACAACACCTACCCGGGTACCACAGGGGTGAATACACTCAAGGCTTTAACCAGTTGTTTCATTGCAGCCTCATGTTTTTCTGTTGCTATGACAACCACTGGTTTCCCTGCCAGGAGACTGTATATAACATGTTGCAGGTTGTTATAACTTGTCAGCACCCTTTGAACACAGGTCACTGTAATATGAGTAGATAACAGTTGAGAAGACATCTCATGAATCAAGCATATACAGTAAAAATTATCTATACCTACCACTAAATTACATGGACCAGCTGCATGGCTTAGAGGTAGAGCGTCTGCTTGCAGTGCGGGAGGTTGTGGGTTCGATCCCCAGCTGGGTCAAACCAAAGACTTGAAAATTGGTAGTAACGGCTTCCCTCCTTGGTGCTCAGGATTTTGGGTTAGCTTTACAAATGGTTTGTTGGTGTCAGAATAAAGTGAAAAGGGGCGTGTAGCAGTATATAGAAACAAACAAACAAACAAACAAACAAAAATTAATCATTTGTGTTTTAGGCAGGTTGCTGCTTAAAGCAATGTGAAAGGAATTTTTACAGAAAGCTCCTAATTTCTGTTTTACTTTCACCTTGCTTTAAGCTGTCACCTCTCATTTAAACAATTTACTAGCCTTCTTTTAAGTTGTAATAATAAAGTGATTTTACTGTAATTCATTACAGACCTTTTACTGCTATGGTAACCATTTGAACTTGGAAAACTTCAATATCTCATAAATGCTTTTTTTAAAAAACTCATTTAGCCCTAGTGACGCATATATGCATTCTTTACCAAATGTGTACCTGTGAAGAGTACACTTGTCCTATGCAAACAGTGAAGTCCCTGCAGGAACTCTCTGATCAGGGACTTCACTGTTTGTAATTTTTCAATTTATTACAAAAAACAACCCTAAATTGTCTGGAATTGTCCATTAGAAGTTTCAGGGGATAATGAGTTAAGTCAAACCTATCGTTATTTCTACAGTTGACCATTCTTGTCAAAGTAAAACATGGTTCAGCTATGTTTTAAGTTTGAAATATGAATATGTTTGACATAAGTGAGTTCGAGATATTGAAGTTTAACTTTAACCCTTTGAACCCTAGTCCCGCATATAGGCGTCCTTTTCAAACAGGGTACATGTGAATAGAACACTTGTCCTATGCAAACAGTGAAGACCCAGAACCCTCTGATCAGGGTCTTCACTGTTTGTCATAATGCCAAACATTGACAAAAACAACCCTTAAAAGTCAGAAATGGACTAGATTAAAATGGAAACTGGAATTGTCCATTTCAAGTTTCAGGGAGCAAAGAGTTAAAGGAAAACGGACAGCTGATGACAATATGGTCTTAGATCCTAGATTTTATCCTAAAAGCAACATTCATGAAGGTCCTGCAATTATTACTCATCGATAAGGTACGAAAAAGATCGATTTACTGCATACAGGTAAGCTATCGCTAATTGGAACGGGCGCCGCCATATTGGCAAAGCTATCATTCGGAACCCTCGATTTTTATCCATTTTGTGACGACACAAAGGCCTAAACGCTGATTGGCTCTTTCACTCAACCACTGTAACTTGGACGGACATTTCACACTTCGTCAGTAAGGGTAACGGCAAGCTTAATTCAAGGTCGCATACAGTTAAAAAAAAAGATAATAGATAGATGGTATATTCATATTGATTATGATGAACTTGAAAGGTCGTGTAGATCCAGAAACGATCAGAAGCTATCGTTAATCGGCTTAGAGAAATGCCCGTTCCAATTCCCAGCTATAGAATCTGGGAAAACAATGCTGCGAAATGGCTAACAGTAGAGTATGGCGACATCCATAATACCTTGATTGATGTTTATAATAATAGATCTAGATCTACAATAAAAAAAATCTGATAATCAGTGCGATATTGTGCTGATCTAGACCTAAATGTTGAACTGGCTTAGATCTACCAACTCGTTTACAAATCAGCATTTTCTAGCTGGTTCGTCTCGGTTTAGGAATTCAACGCTACAGAAATTCTTAATGAAAAAAGTCTCATTACTAGATCTACATATTGTACGGGTAGATCTAGATCGGTTTTTTCTTTCTTAATTTCATCATTGCGATTCTCTAGATCCCGATCTGATAGAGCGATCTTACTCGAGTCCAAATCCGATTTTGATTGGATCTAGTTTTATCGTTCTTATTTCTGGGTGTAGTTTTACACTCGTCATTTCTGTAGAAAAAAAATCAAATAACTTTTAGATAGGCCTAAATGAGTTTTAATTTAAGATTTAAATTCGAGTTTTATGGTAGACTCTAGCCTTTTTAAAAAAGCAGCATACACATCTAGATCAATACAAAACCACAAGAGCTAGAAGTGTCCAATATTCTTTTTTTTTTTTTTTTTTTTAAAGATCTTGGCTTTTTTGTTTTGATGTAACCCTTTCCCCCATAAATACGCCTTTTAACGCCTTTAATTAATTCCTTCATATACTGAAGAAAATAGTTTCAATATCATACTGTCACAAATAAAAATCATAAGAAATATTTTCAATATTTTAGCAGATAAAAGCTTAAAGCAGGCTGAAAGTATTTTCAACCTGTTTTAAGTGGTCACATATTTTCAGAAGTAGAAACAGGGTAAAAGGCTCGTGGCGTGTAATCGCATATTTAAGTAGCCAAATTGCTAGCCTGACCCTGTTTGACAAGTGCGGCTAATTAGATTACGTAATATGGATATTTATGCCCTGCAGGCCCCTAAAGCTTCTTACTTCTTCACAGAGGGGGTCTTAGGCAGAAAGGGGTTGTGTGTAACTATTTCCGGTCCATATCGTACAATTTGCAAGGCAGCTTAATTGATTAGTGGTTGATGATGAATGTCAGCATAAAATGCGATCTAGATCAAAGCCGCCTGCTGAAATATGTCCTGAATCTGTTTCGATTATGATTTTCATAGATCTTTATATAAGCTCAAGATATATAACGATAAGTAAAAAAGGACATTAATACAATAAATGAGCACTCGGGTCACGTTATCTAGAGCGTTCAGTTTTGACCCAGATCAGAATATCAAATACTTTGTTCAGCAGACAATTAATCAGTTTGGATCTTAATCAGACATTGCCAGTCTCAATTGCTAGATGATAAATTGATATTCCACATTTGTCATGTCAATGACAGTGCAAAAAGTTCAGCAACAGTTTGGATCCAACTGAGATAGTGAGAAACTCTGTGATTGAAAATCCAAACTAAGGTTTGGATGTATTGAAAAGCTCATTGAAGAAACTTTTATCCGTACGAGAGACTGACAAACAGTTAGGACCCAGATCGGAATTCCGAATCAAAACTGACTGTACTTAAAGGTCAGCAACAGTTCGGATCCAAATGAGATATTGAGAAACTCTGTGATTGAGACCTGGATGTACGAAAGTTCCCGGATGTTGCGATACCGAGAATAAATGGTCTATTTTCTAAAAATGTATGTCCGATTGAGGACCAGAACCGATGTTAAACGTCACGGAAAATTCATAACAGACCAGAAAAATAATTTGATCCCCCTTATTTTATTAAATAAAAACGTAATACCTCATCCGTTTTGTACTGGATGCAGAGACAGTGTATAGCCATATGGCTATACACTGTCTCTGACTGGATGTTATAAAAATCGGCACATGTATTATCGTCTTTATCTGCTCGTGTTTAGTCGTAGCCCCGTAAAAAACGAAGATATCCTGGAGCCGATGTTAATGATTAATATTTACGGAAATATTAACAGATAAGACTAAATATATCGGAGAAACTTTTTTCGAAAGTTACAGGGCTTCGATGCCTTTATTCACAACCAGTATGCAAATATTATCAAGAGTATCCGTGCCGGATTCCGGTGTCCTATGATATTTGCCTGATATACGCTACCTCAAGTATGGCTGGATTAAGCACTAATAGCTCGAAATTTTGATGGTTCTGCTATGCACTCATTGTCACCAAGACACCCAATCGTCATTTCATTTGTTCTTCAGCAAGTATTAACCTCCTTTGTAGGCATTTATACACAAGTATTGCAGTATTTCAAATCCTAATACAGTGGACTCCAACTATTCCAACCACTAAATTTTCCTTTTTATCAAAGGCGGCTGAAGACTTCTAGTGGTTTGGACGGGATGAGAGTATGCCGGAGGGCTCTTGAATGGGCTCTCCGTCCTGTTTTCGTCCCGTAGTCGGCAACCATCTGCCTCTTATACCATAACTTCACCTCATGTAGTGGGTGTCGGGATCTACTGCACTGTAATAACAACTCAGTCTGCTTATATATAATAGTGTAGTTGCACACGCTTGGCTAGATATGCGAATCCAGAGCCAAACCCCTCTCCAGTTTCTGCTGCTTGCCTACGTTTTACCTATCTTTATTGGTTTTCTTTCAATTATTTTCTCTTTCAATTATGTTCAACCCTCTGCATGCTACCTATTTGTAAAAGGTACCACCTGCATTATTCCTAAAATGTGTTTTATCTGCATATTTATTTTTATGTTAATATCTCCAGAAAACCAGACGGTTTGGATCCACATGAGATGCCGAGTTACTCGACCCCTCATTTGGATACGGACCGTTTGCTTCAGTTATCGTAAACTTACCAACAACGTGCAGGAGGACTCAAACTGCTTTTTTAATGTAACTAATTGTCAAGGAGAAGAACTAAATAAGCTTTAGCTTTCGTTCTAATCCTATAATAGATATGTTGTATATTTTATGTATCTGTACATTTTCTGAAATAAATATGTTTAAACTAAGTATTGCAGTCGCAAATTCGTCCGGCGAATGCGCTTTCTCTTCGCCCGACCCGTCGTAGTCTCTGTCTTCTAATATTACATTCTCTGATAATTTAGGATCGAAATCGTAACACTGAAGTTCTAAAGTGTTTTTACCTTCCTCCACATGCCCAATTTTTCTCAGTATTTCAGTTTATTAATGTTATTGATGTAAATTCCACGCACTCTACGGCATTCCCGGTTAGACTCGCTATAACCGGAAGGTCGCGGAAGGCCTTAGATACGTCACACAGGTAAACAAAATGGCTGCCCCCATGGTCGCTTGCACAGTCATATATCACAAAGTTTAAACGGCTCTAACTACTTCATTTTTTATTATTTTTCAAAATTTCAAAGGCAGAATGCGATTTTTTTTCAATATCTTTCATTTAAAAGATATTTATCACCAGCTGTCCATTTCCCTTTAAAGAGCTTAAGGCAAGGTGAGTATTCTAAATCCTAAAATCCTTGTGTCTAAATCGAACCATAAGATGTGACTTCTCTTTAGAATAAACACTATGCAATAATTCAAACGAGTAGTCACAACGTTGGGTTTGGTAGAAGCAATCTTGAGAAAATGCTCCAAATTTTAGTAATACAGTCAAACATCGATATCTCGAACTCATTTATGCTGAACATATCCCTAGTTCAAAATTAAAACGTGGCTTGGTCAGGTTTTAACTTTGAACTACAGGTATCTTCGACTAAACCGATCATGAAATGATGTAATTCATGTGTCGAAATATTGGTTTGTTTGAGTTAAGCAAGTTAAAGATACATGTATTGAAGTTTGACTGTATTATAACTGACTCTTAAGTTATCTGTAGCCCTTTGAAGGTTTCCTTTCAGTTAGGAAACTAGGCGGTTTCATTGCAAATTTTGGATCCTGGTCACATACTGATTCCTTGGCATCTGATCTGGTTCTGAATTGTAGAGGTCGTCAGCTTTCTTTTGAAAGTGAAGAAATTAATCAAATCAAATGTTAAGATTTATAACAAGAGCTTAGGCAAAACACTAGGGTATACCTGTTACATCATCAGCATCTGTTGTGAAAGTGTGAGAATTCAATCGTAGCCGTTTCCTGAAAGTAAACAAAGGCCTGCCAGTCAGATTCAAACGAGTGACTTACAATATATAGCGAGACAAAAACATATAATAAATTGTGAGGGGCTCATAATAATGGAAAAAGAAAACAACACATCCCTTAAAAGGCTGAGAAAATCCCTGCACAAAGCAGGGGAGCCACATGTTATGAACAGGAAGGAGAAGGGCTACCAGATCAACTTTTCTACAGGCCTTTGTTTACTAGTGGGAACCAATCCAGTAGTAAACACCCCCTGGGATGTCACTTTCCAGCCGAAGTCAGTCTGATGAAGGTTTTTCAATTGAGAATCAAAACTGGTTAGGTCACTAGAACTACATAATTTAAGAATTAGACTCTCATCAGTTGGCTCCAAAAGAAGTCCTCTGATTTATTTTTAGTTTTATCTTTTCTGAAATAATGAAAAAGGAATGCCCCTAACAATCGAACATACATTATGTAAACTTATCATTTTCAAGAGTAACTCTAATGGAATAGTCCATACCATAAATGCAGCATGAAAAGAGTAAAACATGCAAGAAGTAACAGAGTAAGTGAGAGGTGTTACTCTTTCCCTATAAAATTCTTTGTATTGAAGCAATTAGGAGCTTGAAAAAACATTTCTATACTAATAAATAACAAGGGCCACTATGCCCTATATCGCTCACCTGGTACACCATGTAAAACTTGACCTGTAGTGACCTAGTTTTGGATTCGACATGACCAACATTTGAATATGACCTAGATTTCATCAAGACAAACATTGTCATCAAGTTTCATGAAGATCAAAATAAATTTGTAGCCCCTAAATAACGAACAATTATGGACAGACAGACAGACGACGGACATCCAGCGATCCTAATAGCTAAAAAGGTAATGGTATTAACCCTTTAGGCCTTCACTCCATCAACTATTTCGAGTTTAGAAGACAGGTGACTTCTTAACCCTTTCCCCAATAGAAGCGACTTTTAGCGTATTTGATTTATTCCTCCGCTAAAGAAAATAGTTCCAGTTAATACCTTCATGAACAATTACCATTACAAATATTTTATATAGCCTAGCAGATTTTAGCTTAAAGCAGGCTGAAAGTAAAGCAGAATGTGCCTTAAGGCACATTCTGCTTTACTTTCAGCCTGCTTTAAGTGGTCACCTGAATTCAAAACTGTAAACAGGCTATGAGGTAAAGGGTTAAAGCAGATTGAAAGTAAAGCATATTGTGCCTTAGCAGCCTCAAGGCACATTCTGCTTTACTTTCAGTCAAATTCAAGCTACATATGCTAGGATATATGAAATATATTTTATGTTGCACTTTCATTAGAGCATAAAATAGAATTATTTCCTTCAGTGGAAAATGAATGAAATGCATAAAAGGCCTATCTATGGAGTAGTGGGCTAAAGACAAGACTATGAAGCAAAGAATAATTCTCAAATTTTCGCATACAGTGGAGAATCTGTTATTCTTTCCCAATAAACGCGTTTACGTTAAAACTATTATTTGCAGTGCAAACAGTTTGGAGCCAGATCAGACGCCGGGTTACCCGGCGTCTGATCAGGCTCCAAACTGTTTGCCACCAAGATAAACAAGAATTATCAGAATTGTCCAAAACTTGTTCTTTTCTCCGTCTTAGTGCTTTGCGTTTGCGTACGTTTGCGTTTAAACGGGAAAGAATAACAGATTCTCCACTGTATGTGGAATACACGTACATGTAGATGTTTGCCTCATAGAGAATAGCTTTATTCCCTACAACACATGTCATCCATATTTGCCCTGCTTATCCACTAGCTGTACATGAAGCGGGTCACTAAATGACCTAATTTCTGATGAGATACCATAAACAATGTCATGTTTCGGCAGAAAACAATTCAACAAACTGCAATTAATTGATTATAATAAATATTTGTATTTTGCTTAAAATGAATTGGGGAGAAAAAAATCCAACAGTGAATTTTTATGTAGGATAGGAATGCCTCCACCACAGGTAGAAAATTCACACAGGGACTTGGCAAGCATCATCCCTGCATGAATTATCTGACCCACAGGGGAGATATTCCTATCCAAGATAAACACTCATGATAAATTCTTACAATCTTACCTTACTAGAGACTGCTGTCCCTCTATGCTACTCCTAAGACTTTCAGTATCTGAAGTTTTTGACATGTTAGCACCATAGCCTCCCTTGCCATACATCAGTCTTAAGTCTGAGGTATCTGGCATATCTCCACTAGAACCACTGAAACTGTGACATAGGAAATCTGTACCACTGTCCTCAATCTCAGCTCTAGTTTTAGGCCAAGAACTCGCTGAGCCTTCACTAGGTATACTGGTATCCTTATTGGTAATCTCTGAGACTTTAAAACCATCAGCTATTTTAGTGTGAGCTCTCACAGTATTATTGTCAGCTTTGACACTTGATTCAGAGTCATTCTGACTATTGGCACTAGCACTGTCTATATTAGACTCATTATATGTGTTTATCACAGATGTTTCATCACAGTTTGTATCGAGGAACATGCTAGGCTGTGGAGTTTCTATGTCTTCTCTTTCTTCATCACACAATTCAAAAACGTCATTGTTCTCTGGATCAGAAATGTCTTTCTCATCATTTTCCGATACCTCTACCAAAGCCTTTTCCAACTTTGCAAGATTTAAATCAGTTAATGTTGAGGTGCTATCTGTCAGTCCTACAGACAGTGCTGGATTGTCAGTCTCAATGGCCTCCATGTCATCTTCTGAAGCGTTAACACTTTCAAAAATCTGACTTGCATGTCTGGCATTTTGAAAAGCCGTATCAAAACAGTTTTCATCATCACATTCCACCTGTTGGGACACATTTCCCAGATCTTTATTCACAATAATATCATTCTTACTACACTCCTGTTCCTTTATTACACATTTGCCCTTGTCAACTCTACGACTAACCCCTACAGTATCACAGCAGTTATTTCCCTTGGCACCTATACAACCAGCCTCACCAACACTCTCTTCTGTCTTGCTAGTCTCTTCACAAGAGCACCCTCTAGCAACACACTTCAAGTCCTTATCAATGCTGATAGAGTCATATTCCGAGACATCAGAGTGTCGGCCACACTGTTCAACAGCCTGGCTGGGGATATTAGTATCAAGTCTTGTAGCAGTTTGTGTCAGCGAGTTTCTCAGTGTGGTCTCAAGCTCTTTCCTTTCATTACTTGCCATCTCATCATCTGTATAAAAGGTAACTCCATATTCATCAAAGCCCTGGTCTGAATTTTGCCTGAAAACAAAGTAAAATTCTAATACTATACAATAAAACCTCTCTATTACGACCACTACACTTGGTTAATTATTGGGTGTTTATGGCAAGTGATTGCTTACAGTAAGGTGACAGTGAAACAGAAAGCTCATTTAGGAGCTTTCTGTTTTACTGTCACCTTGCTTTAAGCTGTCACATGTATTTTATGCAGTCAGTTAGCCTTCCTTTTAGTGGTCAGAATAGAGACTTTTCGCTGTATATGATAGACTTATAATAGTGAAGTGAGGCATGTCTTGTTGTCAAGCCTTTACTCCATAGAAAAATCTTTTCTCGCATTTAATTCATCCCTCCCATGAAGATTTGAATTTTGATTTGTTATGATTTTACAACACTTTAACAGTATTTCAGTCATATCACAACGTCCAGCTAATTACATATGGAGGAAGACCCCAGAACCCTTTATGCACTCTTTCAGGCACAAATCAGGAACTGGGGAGAACCACCGACCTTCCACAAGCCAGCTGGAAGACTTCCCCACATTAAAAATCCCAAGTGTCATAACCGGGATTCCATCTCACAGAGGTGAGGAGCTAAGTGATTGTCAAACCAAACAATCATTTTTTTTCAATAAGGCTGTTCTGCAAGGCTTACCTCTCATAGATTGAGTCGACTACACTAGAATTGACAGAGTACATGGTATCATCGTCCAGGACAGACTGGTATGAACTGGGCAGTGACTTGAAACTGTCAAACTGTAGAGTAAAACAGCATAGCACTTGTGTCACTCAACCCATTTATACCAAGTGTTTTCTTCCATGTTTATATATTGGATTAGTCCATTTTTTATCAATGGGATGCCTGGTCAAAATTTTCATTTTCATTTTGTTTTATATTGAAATTCCTATCAGCAAACAGTGAAGACTCTGATCAGACGCCGCATAATGTGGCGTCTGATCAGAGTCTACACTGTTTGCCTATGTCCCATGTATGGGATTGAGGGCACAACTGGGTTAATTAACCCATTACCCCTTTTCAAGAACTTATATACATTGTGTGCAAGTGAAATCAAAATGCATTCAGAGCTGTTGTTGCTAGAGTGTAAACATTATCAAATATGTCTTTTTCAACACATCCAGGGCAGATAACTCTAGACCAATTTAACAATTGTAAATAAAAATTTATCTCATTAAAGAACTTATAACCAAATATAATTTTACAAAGTTTTATCAAAATCGTATAAAATGTGTAGATGCTAGAGCGTTACACAATACTGAAATAAAGCCTTTTCAAGCATTTTAAAGTATATCAAGGGCAGATAACCCTTGCAACAATGATCAGATTAAAACAATAATTGTACTCCTTCAAGGACTTATAGCTATATACATTGTGTGCAAGTATCATCAAAATCTATTGAAAACTGTAGTTGCTACAGTGTTATCACTGTTAGATATGACATTTTCAACACAACAAGAGCAGATAACTCTTGATCTATTTGTCTGATTTTAACCATTTTCAAAATCATATCTGAGATCCAATAGTCATATACAATCTGAGCAAGTTTGAGAAAGATTGGATAAAACTTGCAGCCTATAGAGTGTAAATACTGTTAAATATGACATTTTCAATGTGTCAAGGGCAGATAACTCTTAAACTTATGGTCCAATTGCTGCCATAATGGAACTCATTTGAACTCTTATGGTCGTATACAATCTGAGCAAGTTTGAGAAAGATCAGTTATAAAAAATTGTGACCTCTGGAGTGTAAACACTAAAACTGTTGACGACGAACAACAGATATTCAAGGAGTGCAAAAGCTCACCCTGAGAAAGCTCAAGTGAACTTATTACAGGGGTAAAAAGGCATATTTATTGAATAATGGGTAAAGATGCATAAATATCCTCAAATGAAGACTTCTTGTTAGTTCATAACCCATTACCCCATAGCCTATTTCTTGCTTCGAAAACAGGTGACCACTTAAAGCAGGTTGAAAGTAAAGCAGAATGTGCCTTAAGGCACATTCTGCTTTACTTTCAGCCTGCTTTAAGCTACCATCTTCTAAGATATGGAAAATATTTCTTTTGGTACATATTCTTTGCTGTATAAACTGGAACTTTTTTCTTCAGTGGAGGAATAAGTAAGAGGCGTAAAAAGGCGTTTTTAAGGGGTAATGGGTTAAATACAGGTAGCAGTTTAAGGCAGGATGAAACCAAGCAATTAGCTTCTATAGGAGCTCTCTGCTGAACTTTCCTCCTGCATTAAGATGATAGATGTTCATAGTAGGTTGAGTTTTATATATGAATATTCAGTGGGAGAAGGGCTAATGCTAATGGCAGAGGTCTTACCGATGATAAATGGTTGAACTGTTCACCCATCCCAACTATCCTTCTTTTCAAGCAGCATACATCTGTGGAACTAACAAAAGAAAAATCAATAGAGACTGCAGGTATCCAGATAAGAGAGAGGGAACTCAAATTTTCCAACAGTTTCTTCTTCATGACAGCACTAAACCTTATAGTGTGACTACTCAGCCCTGTTCGTCCACAAGCACTGAAGCTGTTCACCAAATGATATCATTATTTTCTATATTACCATAAACAACATCAAGTTTATATGACCTAAGGACTACAGAGCTTCAAGCAGGCTGAAAGTAAAGCAGAATGCGCCTTAAGGCACATTCTGATTTACTTTGAACCTGCTTTAAGTGGTCACCTGTCTTCAAAACTAGAAACAAGCTATGGGGTAAACCCACTTTTACACACTCTTGTGTGATATATAGAATCCAACATTTGTGCTCATTTATTATCAATTTTAATAAACAGGTAGACTAAAATAAATATGATGGAAGCCTTGGGCGACTTGATTATTAAAAATGCAAAGTAATGAGCACTCCTGTAAGATTCTCTATTTATATCTCTTTAAAACATGAGGCTATACCTACTCATAAGAATCATTTCAAAAAGATAATATTAAATGGTAATGTGTTCATAGGTTTTGACATAGAGGTATGTAAGTACAGTAAAACCCCTTTATTACAACCACTAATTTGTGTAAATTATTAGTAGGTTATGAGAGGTGACTGCTTAACCCTTTACCCAATAACCCGTTTATAACATTAAATATAGGGGATCACTTAAAGCAGGTTGAAAGTAAAGCAGAATGTGCCTTAAGGCACATTCTGCTTTACTTTCAGCCTGCTTTAAACTATCATCTGCTAGGCTATATAGAAATATTTGTTATGGTAATTGTTTATGAGGGTATAAACTAGAACTATTTTCTTCAGCGGAGGAGTAAATTAAATACGCTAAAAGTCGCTTCTATGGGGGAAAGGGTTAAAGCTTTCTGTTTCACTGGCATCTTGCTTTAAGCTGTCACCTGTCTTTTATACAATTTATTAGCCCTCGATTTAGTGGTCGTAATAGAGAGGTTTATCTGTACAGTAAAACCCCTCAAAATATGACCAATAAATAATGTTGATTATTTTGTGTTTAAGGCATGTGGCTGTTTAAAGCAAGTAGGAAGTAAAACAGAAAACTCCTTGAGTAGCTTTTTGTTTACTGTCAATTTGCTTTAAGCTGTCACCTGTTTTTTATTCAATCAATTAGCCTTCTTTTTAGTGGTCGTAATAGAGAGGTTGTACTGTATTTGAAATACTCCCTTTGTCTGGAGCTCTGGGAGTAGAAGGAAGGCTTCAAGACTAACCTGTTACATGCTGATAAAAAGTTGGCCCCAACACTACTGCAGCCAAACGACAAGACTCCAGAGTAAGGAGCTGAAAAGTTATCAACTTTATGTTAGTATTTACTGTGGTAAACATGTTATAGTAGCAGTAATGGCTGAAATAAGAGGACTAATAAAATAAATTATGTATTAACCCTAAGCACGCTAGTAGTGGAATCGTGTTTTAATCGTGTAGCAAGACATCTCATCATATTCCAAACTGTTTGCCACTCTTACCCTGTTTTGAAAAGAAATTTCGAAAGTTCTATTTTCAGAACAGTAGCAGATGACAATTGTTGCAGACAAAAAATAAATACCCAGATTGCAAATAATTAGCAAACACTTATAGAAGAATACACTTAATCTTGTATTGAAATACCACTAACTGAAGTACAGCGTTCCCTCTTTACAACGACATCCAATGGGAGACAAAGATTGTGTGCGTTGTTCGGAGGGAGTCGTTATAGGGAGGGAACTCGGCTTACATTTGCAAACAGCTTGAATCCAGATCAGACGCTGCGTAACTCGGCGTCTGATCTGGATTCAAGCTGTTTGCCACTTGTCAGGAAGTTGTTTCTGTCAAAATGTCCATTATGCAACTTTGAGAAAAACAGCAGACGACAAATTTAAGCAGAGGATATTGCAGAAGTAAAAGAGTTAGACATAATTGTCCTGTTTAGGGAACTGCGAAAAGGGTCGTTGTAAGGAGGGAGTAGTTGTTTGGAGGGCCGTTGAAGAGAGGGAGCACTGTAGTATGACATCTCCTAAAGATAGGATCACTGACTGCTTAATGCAGGATAAAAATAATGCTGAAACTTCCAGTGGAGCTTTCTCCATCATTTCAATCATGCATTAGGCAACCACTTGTAATTGAGACAGACAGACAGAGTGATTCCAGTATACCCCCCCCCCCTTTCCCCACACAAGAAAACCCACTTTGTTATATGGGTTATAATTAAGTTTAGTCAATTTTTACATATTAAGAGCTGATCTTATCAATAAATTGCAAATGGCAAGCAGTGAAGACCCCGATTTAAGAGGGCTCCTGTATGTGTATATTGTTTTCACAAGTCAAGTGCACTCTTCAAATATACACTGTTTGTTAATGATGAGTTTACTCAATGCTAGGGATTAATGCGTTATAAGTCTAAGTTTGAGTTATACAATTTGTACTTGGCATGTGATTATTATGATCACTGTTCTATACACCATTCATGTTTAACCCATTACCCCATAGCTTGTTTCTAGTTTTGAAGACAGGTGACCACTTAAAGCAGGTTGAAAGTAAAGCAGAATGTGCCAGTACATTGTGCCATATTTTCAGCCTGCTTTAAGCTACCATCTGCTAGAATATAGCAAATGAAGCTTGTGATACAAATTCATGACTGTATAAAATGGAACTACAGTAGAACTTCGATGTGTCAAACTTCGAGAGTCGAGTTTCTCGATGTGTCGATCTTTTCTTACAGTCCCAACTTTTCTCCCTATATAACCTTATTAAAAACCTAGGTATGACTCGAGTTCTTATAAGTCGAGTTTTTCGCTATATCGACTTTTTTTGGTCCGTACGTACTGTTTCACTCAAAATTCACTACACATGTGTCGATGTTCGAATGTACAAAATTTGACTGACCGACATTTGGTGTGTCGAGTTTTTCACACCTCCGTGACCAT
Source organism: Gari tellinella (assembly GCA_922989275.2). Lineage (NCBI taxonomy): Eukaryota > Metazoa > Mollusca > Bivalvia > Cardiida > Psammobiidae > Gari > Gari tellinella. Next base: position 63,205,319 of record OV277860.1, on the reverse strand, counting down.
TTTTACTCGATTGATTGTCGTGAATCAGAATGACCTGACTACCCAATTATCCAGGTCAAACAGGCCAACACCTTCTGAATGTGTCAAAAGCCCCGTGTATTCCTTGATTCATCAACTCTTTTCCATATTTTATTCGTCACGGACATAATCATAGCACCCTTATTATGTTTTGTGTAAAGTCAATATAAACCGAACGTGAAAGCATATGCGTAGTTCGGTCGATATTTTTATGCCGGAAGAGAATGTGTGTAATAGACAAAGAACAACTCACGCAGAACCCATCCAGAAATGTGTAGCATCAATAGTTATGCAATTACCTTTATCACTCTAAGGAGATATTGCTACTATTTTAAGAAAAGGGTTTCCCCTGAATCTGGTTCCAGCGCTTCGAGAGAATGTATATGCTTGAATGGGTACAAGAACCGGTGTGCAGATAAAAAGCGACATCCGTCCATACCGTTGTTTTTTTCCTGAAAATCGAGTTACGGGAAGCGTTTTTTCGCCTAACGTACATCTTTAAGATTCGTTTTTGGTAAAATGAGTAAATACGCATCCAGTTTGGATGCGATACAAGGCAGACATAATTACGTTCTAATGTTTTTAATTGGAATCGATATCAACAGGTAACATACGGACATGTCGGCTTTATGGAGATCGAGTATATTTGAAAAAAAAAATCGAGGGAAAATCAGGTAAACATGAGTCGAGACTTCGATGTGTCGAGTTTTTTATGATGGTCTCTTCAACATCGACACATCGAAGTTCTACTGTATATAAGAAAAAAAGACATATTTATGGGATAATGGTTTAAGTATCATATACTTGCACATAATGCTGTAATCAAAGTCCTCCATCATGATGCTGGACAAATCTCTCTTCAGGCCCTAGACATGAAACAAAAACATTTCATCAGCATGGAAAACACACACTGCTCCAGATAAGAGGGACTAACTGAACAAGATTGTTTCTCTCATTTCACCACAAAGTCCTATGGTGTAATTACTCATTAGAATCATCTTGAAAAGATGATCCTAATGTCATTATGAGTAGTGACACCATAGGGTTTAATGCAGAAATAAAGATTTTAATTTTTGAATACTCCCTTATCTGAAGCCCTGAACACACAATCGTAAGATACAAAAATAAGGTTACTTCAAAACCATACTGCCATTAGCTATTTGCATACAGTCACATGTCAAATACAACCTAACTATGTGACCAACTAGTCTGATCAGGTCATTCATATTTAACCCATTACCCCATAGCCTGTTTTTAGTTTTGAAGATTGGTGACCACTTAAAGCAGGTTGAAAGTAAAGCAGAATGTGCCTTAAGGCACATTCTGCTTTACTTTCAGACTGCTTTAAGCTATAATCTGCTAGAATATAGAAAATATTTCTTATGAAACATATTCATAACTGTACAATAGTGGACCTATTTTCTTCAGTGAAGGGATAAATCAAAGGCGTAAAAAGGCGTTTTTAAGGAGAAATGGGTTAAGTTGTTCAGAAACCATATTATCTCCTACCAGTGAATTATGAGTCATTATAGAACTTTAACTGAATGGACAGACTGACAGAGAGACAGATGGAAGATAAAATGTATAGCCCCCTCGTTTCACAGGACTACCAGGGCTCCAGATAAGAGGGTGTTAAGGGTGTATCAATGTTATGCATTTGGGAAATTTTCAAAGTATATGAAAACACTCTATGATGGTTTTGTATTGAAGAGCTATTTAAGATGAATGAAAAAATAGAAAAAGTGTACATTTTGGTGAACAACAGTTGGCTCTACGGCCATGTAAAATTTACCCCACCCACTTCCTCTTATTTTGTCCTTTTCAAACAGCCCACTTCAATAAAATCCATTTTAAATGAAAACAAATATGATAATTTGGTTTTGTGTTATTTATTTCCTATCTATGGTCGTATTTCTTCATACAAAAACTAATTTAAGAAAAAAAAGGCACCAAATGTGAAATTTATAAAGCTCTAAATATCATCGATATGGTACTTTTTTGTAAATTTTGTAAGGGGAGATAACTCTTTTTACTTTAATAACTCAAAATTTTCAACACTGACCTTTCAATTTCTTTTCATATTTTGAACTGCCTTAGCATTGGCTTTCATTTGGTAGAATATAAGAAAAAGTTTAATACTAGAACTATTTCATTTTCAAACTTTTTTACTTTTTTTCATAAAATAAAAAATCTTTTAAAATCATGCCCTATATAAAGCATATTTTTGATATTCGAGGATCCATATTGTTCAAACCTAGTGCCTGCTTTGTCTAAATTTGGTTTCTATATGTGAAAATACCACCATAGACATGAAATAAATAATGAAAACACAAATTACCATGTTTGTTTTGTTTTGAAATAGATTTTACTGAAGCGTGTACTCAGAATGGGTAAAATTTGGGGAAAAAGGTCAAAATTTGACATACCTTGTTCAAATCGCTGTAGCTCAAAAAAAAGGACACCACCATATTATTTTGTTTTCATTTTTTCATTCATCATAAACAGCTCTTCCAAAAAAACAATGATAGAAAAAAAGTTTAATACTTTGAAAAAATGGCTCATGACATTGATACACCCTTAACTGAACTAATCCAACAATTTCTCACTCATTTTAGCACCAAATCCTGAGTAGTGACACCATAGGGTTTAAAGCAAAAATAAAGATTTTAGTTTTTTGAAATATTCCCCTTATCTGGAGCCCTGGATTACCAAATGAAGGAATACATTATCACTAACTGACACTTACCTGCCTGACAAACCTCAGTTTCTGCAGTCCCTCCTTGGCTCCCCAAGAACATAATTCATGTAGCCCTCGTAGTGAGCGATCAAAGCGACGCTTACCACCAATCGTACTGACATCTAATAACTTTGGCTGAAAAAAAAAAGCACACTTTATTGTCAAAAAGAAAGTTTCATGCCCCTTTAACCCAATACTCCATTAATATGCCTTTTTAAGTCTTTAATTATCCATCCACTGAAAAAAAAATCCATTTTATACAGTCATGAATGTTTCATAAGAAATATTCTCTATACTCTAGCAGATGGTGGCTTAAAGCAGGCTGAATGTAAAGCAGAATGTGCCTTAAAGCACATTCAGCTTTACTTTCAACCTGTTTTAAGTAGTCAGCTGTCTTCAATACTAGGAACAAGCTATTAGGTAACTGGTTAAGATATGACTGCTTTACATAAGGTTGATCCTATTCAAGCACTTTTTTATAAGACAACTTTACTATTTCAAACTCTTATACAGCTAAGCCTTGCTGACTTCTTTTGTATTTCGTAACAATTTGGATTTAGATTAGATGACGTAAAACTTGTTGAGATATCTGTTGGCTCGCTCATTTATTGATCAGTGTCATGTCAAGGGCTCCAAATAAGAGGGAGAAACTGCACAATTGAAATATTTTCTCACTTATCTCAGCATCAAATCCTATTGTGTTACTACTCATTAGCATTGTTTCTTTGAGACGATTCTAATGAGTAGTGACACCATAGGGATTAGAACAGAAATAAAGATTTTAGTTTTTGAAATACGCCCCTTATCTGGAGCCCTGTTGACTGATGTCTCATACCTTCAAATCCTTGCTCTTGTTAAACAGGCTGAACTCTGATGAACAGGTATAGGACCCCGCTGGAAAAATGAGTAATCAATAGTCAGACATTATTAGCTATACAGGCTTTTTCCCAGGGTACCTGAGGATTTATTCCCAGCTGAGGAAAATCATGTTTCCCGAGCCGTTAGGCAAAAGTTACATGTTTTTACCAGTCGGAAATAAATCCTCATATACCTATAGGAGCTTTCTGTTTTACTGTCACATTGCTTTAGCTGTCACCTGTCTTATATACAACCAATTAGCCTTCGTTTAGTGGTTGTAACAGAGAGATTTCACTGTACCTATGAAGAGAACTTTAGTCCTTTGCAAATCAAGATCAGAGGGCTCCTTAAGGATCAGTTTCTACACCACTTTTTATTTTGCAATATATTGTACATCTATTCTAAACAGTGTAAAATGAACTTAACCTAATTGGGAATTGGAATTTTCTATTAAAAGTGTCAGGGGTGAATGAATTAAAGAAAACAGCTGAACCCTTTCTCTTGTAGTTTTATCCATTCAATGTTCAGACAAATACTGCTTAAACCTTTACCCCATAGCCAGTGTCTAGTTTTGAGGACAAGTGACCACTTGAAGCAGGTTGCACTATCAGTTTAAACCCAGTTAACTGGCAGTGCACTTTGTGTATACTTTAACTTAAACGGTATTGTAAAGAAGAAAGAGCCTCACGGGCCATTCTCCTTTGCTTTCGGCTGCTTTGAAGCTACCAACAGCAAGGATGTAAAAATTATTGCTTAAGGTAGCTTGATAGTTTCGATACTGCAAGCGGATTTTTCTTATTTATCATCATGATTTATAATTTATTTCGCCATTTTATAGCTGAATGGTTTAAGTGGTACACATGTCACCACAAAATGTCTTTTTAAAAAATGTTTTTTATTATTTTACGATTTTATAAGACAAATTTAAAAAAAATTCAAACAGCGATTTCAAAGCCGTCTTAATTTGTAACCCCTTTAAAATTGCCCATAATACACTTCAGTAACATATCTAGGGATCCGTGTCTCAGATTTTTAAAATTCCCCTTCCAACTATTATTATGTAACATCAAAGTTATTTTACCGTTTAAAGTCGATTTCTATTACGTTATGCTTTGCTGTAAACAGCTGGAGAACCTCATCAACATTCTGAGACACAGTTCCTTTGAGAAGATAATACCCTTTCATCTGCTTTAAACCGCATGAAAATCGGACCCCAACCGCGAACACAATCGTTGTCCAAACATGCCGCGTGTCTGAAAATAAGGAGGTGCCGAAAACGTCAATTAACTGATAAGCGTGTCATTTTGACTGTCGGACACAGTGCGAATACCCCCAGGGTTCAACTATGTCCTTTTTGTTTCAACCAATAAGAAGATACAGTCAAACCTGGTCTAACGGCCACCTTTATAAGAGCGCCACCTGTCTAAAAACGCCACGTTCAAACAGTCCCATGCAAATTTACTATATAAACTTACTGTATAAGCCGGCCACCTGCTTAACGCAGCCAGCGGCCACTAGTTTTCGGTCCCGATTTCGCGATCTACCTGCGAAAGAGCGCCATTTTTCGGCCGCGGTTTATCCCTAACCTTTAAATGCTGATAGGAATTACCTCCCATGCTAAAAAGCTCTTCTGTCAAAAGAAACCCAAATCTCGCATATTCCCGTTTATTTGTCTTTTTGACGAAAAGGCTGCCAAAACAATCCGAGTTTTCTGGTGCAAAAGCGTAAGTTGTTTGATTTATTTGATTCTTTTTACAAGTTTAGAAGCGCCAGATACATTATTGAGACAGACTGGTAGAAACTGTCGAAAAAAAGGAACAATATCGGCACAGAATGGAAACGAAAACACTCGCTATTGAACGGTGTTTCGTGTCAAGAAATCAAATCTGTCGACTTTTTAGACGTTTTTAATAGCTCCAAAAGATTGAAAATGCGTATAACGGGTGGTGATATTAACCACAACGACAACGATAATACCGCTGTTATATATGAGACAAAAAGTAGCGAGAATTTTTCATAATTCATTACGAAAAACTTACCCCTCCCACTTTTTATTTTTCAGAAACCATGAGTGCAGTGACGCTATCTAACGGTACTGAATAAGCCGATCTTGTCGTGCAGTTGAGACATCAACACATTTAGTATGCGAGGTCACTGTACCATACACTGCTCTACCTGAACAGTAATGACAATTTCAACAGTGATGAAGAAGCAGAAAATTATTTAATACTCCTTGTGTTACAAATCATTTTGAAGGAACTGCTCTAGTGTAATTTTTAAAGATCTCCTGAACATCAACGGAGAAACAGACATGTGAGCAGGCACACAACTGGGATAAACCAGCCACACAGCTGCTGGAGGAGAGACATGAGATATACATTCATGAAGCAGATTAACTAGTGACTGTGAAGGCACATGAGACACAGAAGCACCAGAAGTTTAACTATTAAATGTTTATTGGCAATAGTATTATTTTTTTTTATTATATTTGTAATGTAAAGTTATGATTAAAGCTTTTTTGTACACTCTACATGTATTTCTCTCTTATTGTACAGACTTGCATGTAATGGTTCGTGGTTTCTGATGAGACCTGCATAAGACAGCCACCTGTATATAACAGCCAGTTTCACAAGGTCCCAAAGGTGGCTGTCTTATACAAGTTTGACTGTACATATTTCATAAGCGATTTTCCTTAGCTCCACCCTTAATAAAATATACCAATCATAATTCAATAATGATTTTAACATGCGAAACCCATAAATCACGCAACAGCAGCTGGAGAACGCCTCTAGCTGGTCACGTGGCTGGACTACGGAGTGCTTAATGAGGTGTGATTTATTGATCAGATAGCCGTGTAATGCTTTGGTTTGGTTTGGTAGATTTTGGTAAAATGTAGAACAGAATGTCGGCTATCAAAATCGGAAAAAAGGTTAAAAACACAATTTTTGCAGTTTTAAAGCTCAAAAGACACCTTAAGAAGCATATTAACACTTTGAATTGTCTATTTTCATCAGTGGAGGAATAAAAGGTCTAAAAAGGAATACAAGAGGCCCATGCGGGCCTAAATATCGCTCACAATATACCAACACAAGGGTCACATGACCCCTGGGGTGGGATCATCTTTTACCCCAGAGACATAATTTCAAAAATCTTGCTGATGAACTTGAAAATTAAGTGTGCTGTCAAAAATTTTGTACATGGATGGTTTCAGACAGGAAGACTTTTCATTGAAAAAAAATCTATTTTTAGCTAATATGACCCAGATATGCAAGAGACCCAAACCATTTCAGCCCTATTGGTAAAAAACATCTAAAAGTGTCACTATGCTAAATATCAAAGCTCTTGCCATAGTAGTTTCAGAGAAGAATATTTCACTACATTACTCTATGTAAAACTGCGACCCCTAGGGGCATAATTTGAACAATCTTGATAGGGGACCTAAAGGTGATGCTTTGTGCCTCATATGTAAGCTCAGGGTACTGTGGTTTCAGACAAGAAGATTTTTTCAGTTTTCATTGAAAACATCTATTTTTAGCTCCTGTGACCTAGATATGCAACAGACTTGAACTATATTAACACTATTGGTTAAGGGCTTCTAGAAGTGTCATCATGCCAAATATCAAAACTCTGGCCATATTAGTTTTAGAGAAAGAGATGTTTAAAGATTTCACTATATAACTATTTGTAAAATTACGACACCGGTGCGGAGTCATTTTTTACCCCAGGGACTTAATTTGAACAATCTTGATAGAGGACCTGCAGATGATGCTTTGTGCTTAATATCTAAAAATCTATTTTTAGCTCCTGTGACCTAGATATGCAACGGTCTGGAACTATATTTACCATATTGGTTCAGGGCTTCTAGAAGTGTCATCATGCCAAATATCAAAGCTAGGGCTATATTAGTTTCAAAGAAAAAGATGTTTGAAGATTTCACTATAAAACTCTATATAAAATTACGACCCCCGGGCTGGGTCATTTTTGACCCAAGGGACATAATTTGAACAATCTTGATAGAGGACCTGAAGACGATGCTTTGTGCCAAATATCTAAGCTCTGGCTACATGCCAGGTGAGCTAATTAGGGGGTAAAGGCAGTCTAGAAATATCCCAATGTAGATTTCTATTTTTCTGAAGGACGAGTTATATATATTTACACATTTCTCCATCTGTAGAGTATTCACTACTGCTATAGTCTTTGAGACTAGCTGTTTCGCCATGGTCAACATTACGCTGTAGACTTGCCTTCAACCTCCGCTCATATACCTCGAACCTCTCCTCCAGCTCTTTATCCATCTGCAAAATTACAAGTCCTGTAACACCTCTCTATTACTTGGGCTCTAGATAACAGGAATTAAACTGAACAAATCCAACATTTTCTCTCTCATTTCAGCACCAAATCCTATGGTGTTACTATTCATTAGAATGGTCTCCATGAGATGATTCTAATGAGTTGTAACACCATAGGGTTTAAGGCAGAAATAAAGATTTTTTGAAATGCTCACCTTATCTGGAGCACTGATAACCACTAAATTGTGTTAATTATTCTGTGTTAAAGGCAGGTGCCTGCTTAAAGCAAGGTGAAAGTTTAACAGAAAGCTCCTAAAGGAGCTTTCTGTTTCACTGTCACCTTGCTTTATTTCACACTCTACTCCATGGCCTTTTTCTAGTTTTGAAGACAGGTGAGCACTTAAAGCGACTCGCAACCGGATGGTGTACTTGTCAAAATAAAATAAAATACTCAAATAAAAGCAAATTTGTGGCATTATTTGGCTTCTGACATTAAAAAAATATGATCAGTCCAAAAAAAGTCTCAAGAATCGTCACCGAATCTTAGATTTTTAGATATTTTCCATCGTTTTTCTATACCGACTAGTAGACGGTATAGTTGTTGCTGTTGCTTCTCTACACGGGCTCAGACATAAACACAAGCCGAATTACGAAGTTGTATGCACTTTCGACCGCAACACATTGAAATACGTTAAATCGATCCGAGATAAACGGATAGTTCCGTGGTCCATTGGTCTAAGCGGTTTCCCCTATTTTGCCTTCTGTCCGCCAATGCCGGGCCATGGGTTCGAATCCCACCAGAGACCAATATTTTTTTTTATTGAAATTCATTTTTTTTAAACAGAATTTCTTATCCTAAATTAATTCTTTACCATTTATATAAGCGTTTGACACATATTTACAAATTACTATTTTTAATGCACCATCTGGTTGCGAGTCGCTTTAAAGCAGGATGACAGTAAAGCAGAATAGGCCTTTTGGCACTTTCTGCTTTGTTTTCAGCCTGCTTTAAACCATCATCTGCTAGGCTTTAGAAAATATTTCTTAGGTTCATTTTCATGACTGTAAAAATTGAAAATATTTTCTTTGGTGGATGAATAAGTAAAATGCACTAAAAGGTACTTCTATTGGGTAAAGGGTTAAGCTGTAACCTGTCTAATAGTAAATCAATTAGCCTTCTTCTTAGTGGTCATATTAAGGAGGTTTTTCTGTATAGTATCAGAAACAATGTCAAATAGTTGTCTTCTATGGTTCAGCATTCTATGGTTCCCATTATTTCCTTCCAATTAACAAATATGATATACGCATCTCATATAGGGGCATTGGGTTAACTGATTACCCCATGGACTGTTTCAAGTTTTGAAGGTAGGTGACCACTTAAAGCAGGTTGAAGTAAAGCAGAAAGTGCCTCAAGGCACATTCTGCTTTACTTTCAGCCTGATTAACTCTTTGAACCCTAGTCCCGCATATAGGCGTGCTTTTCAAACAGTGTACATGTGAACAGTACACTTGTCCTATGCAAACAGTGAAGACCCTGATCAGAGGGCTCCGAAAGGAGCCCTCTGATCAGGGTCTTCACTGTTTGTCACAATGCCAAACATTGACAAAAACAACCCTTAAAAGTCAGAAATGGACTAGACTAAAATGGAAACTGGAATTGTCCATTTAAAGTTTCAGGGAGGAAAGAGTTAAGCTAGCATCTGCTTGAACATAGAAAAATATTTCTTATGATACATATTCAAGACTGTCGTCGAAATTGGAACTATTTTCTTCAATGGAGGATTAAATTAATGGCATTAAATGTGTATCTATAGAGTAAAGAGTAATTCAGTGGTTGTAGTAGAGATATTTTGGTGTATATGTTTACCAGTTGTTTTTTCACGCTGGCTAGTATGTCCTTCACCTCCTCCATGCTCTGTCTGATGGTATTTAATGTGTTCAATAGATCGCTGTCTCCCTGGCTAGATGTCTGGGCTCTACTCTGGGATATCAGTAACTGTGCTGTTACATAAAACAGAATGACATCAAATGACATGTATTGTCATGACAAAGAAGCAGAATAGAGAGCATGTTTTAGCAAAGAGAAATAATGTACAGTCAAATTTAACCCGTTACTCAATAAATACGCCATAAGTTTTCATGAAATAGCTCTTCATGCCCCTGCTTATTCCTCTAAACCCTAGTCCCACATATGCATCATTTTCAAACAGTGTACCTGAAAGTTAACAACAATATCCTGAATGCACTGTTGAAAGGACAAGGATAGGAAATCCAAGTTTATTTTCCTACTGATACCCAATTATATTACAAATCATGGGGTTCTGGACTGTGGTTACCCAAATGAATTAGAAACCATAGGGTTGTGGTCTATGCAATACCCAATTAATTTTCCAATAAACCCTATTCCTTTAAAATCTGTGTATTAATACCCAATTCCAAGACAAAGCTTATCTACAACTCTGGAGGAGTATACTTGTCTTTATGCAAATAGTGTAGGCCCTGATCAGAGGGCTTCTTAAGGAGCCCTCTGATCAGGGTATACACTGTTCGTCATTTTGAATATATTGTAAAAAATTAAAAATCAACCCTACAAAGTCAAAATGGACTTTTGTGGTTTCAGTGAGGAAAGGGTTAAAATGCCATCTCATACCCTAAACCTATTCCTGAAAGAAATACCTTCACATGTTTCTTTCATGATAAAAAAGATCTGCTTTTACAGCTTGAATTGTGACTGCTGTAAGTAGCTACAGGGCTCCAGATAAGGAAATATTTCAAAAATTAAAATCTTCATTTCTGCTTTAAACCCTATGCTGCTACTACTCATAAGATTTTTTCTTCTCGAAACGATTTTGATGAGTAGTAACATCATGGGATTTGGTACTGAATTGATTGAGACAATGTTGGATTTGTTCAGTTTAGTCTCTATTATCTGGAGCCATGTAGCTATCTGTCTTAAAAACCAGCAAGAAATAATAGTTAGTTATGGAAAACAAATGATGCAACTTCAGAAATCCAAATATTTAGAAAATTCCTTACTCTTGGTATAATCGAGATCTTCAAGGCGTTTTTCCAGGTCTCTCATGAATACCAGTCTGTTTCCAAATTTCATCAATCTGGCAACCTGCAACAAAATTCATTTGATCCAAGCATAAAAAAATCAAAAGGACTGAAGTTAACTGAACATCAATATGACAAGAGTAAACTTTATCACATAACTTGTGGTCTGGGAGTGGAATAAAGCCATTATATAAATATCGTAATCCACTAGTGGAATATTGTTTTTTGGGCTCAGACCTAACCTTTTCATCCACAAGCACTGCATGTAGCGGGACACCAAATGACGTCATTTGCGATGACGTTACAGTAAACAACCTCAAGTTTTGGCAGAAAATCTATATAGCAAAAATACTACAAACTGCAGCTTCGATTGATACAATAGGTGTTTAAAAGTGTTATGTTATAATAGAATCTTACATAAGAGATCATTATTTAGCATCTTGAATAAAGGAGTTGACGTAAAATAAATATGACGCTCGCCATTATTATTCATGATATGTCCAGTTGTGTCGAGATAGGGTGAGACTATACTGACGATCAGTTGTATCCCTTGTCTCTATATAACCATTCTGACATTTATTTTCCTCAAAAATCAATCGTGTCGCGTCCCTGTGTTTCAGGTTACCTAATACGGAACTTACTGCCAGGGTATATTCCATATTTGTAACCTGAAAACTAATGGAGCTTTCTGCTTTACTCTCATCTTGCTTTAAGCAGTATCCTGCCTTAAACATGGGTGGATATAGGCAATTTGCACTTTTTTTCTGTCAAAATGTCAATATGTGACTTTAAGAAAAACAGCAGATGATAATTTTAAGCAGACGATATTACAGCCATGAAAAGGTTGGATATTACCATCTTGTTTGGGGAACAGCCACAAGCGATGCTGTAAAGAGGGAATTGTTGTTTGGAGGGCCATTGTAGAGAGGGAACACTGGTGTGAAATTTTTTTTTATAGCTGACATATTAATTGGTGGCTAAGTGTTTTGAGACAATATGATCAAGTGTCTAGCTACATACCTCCTTAAGTTGAGCTGATAACTTCTCATAGCACTTCATGATTTTCCTGAAATAAAATAACAACATACTTCACACAAATTGAACTTTAAAATTAATGTACATCAACATTTCTGTAGGAATTTAAAAAGTTGCTCATTAATCATATTGAAGTCATCTGGTATGGGTCTGCATTATCTGCATTGGACAAATACACTCTCCGCAGGGCTGCCATTTCTCAGGAGATTTCCAAACATTTTTGGATTTTAATCCTAGCAGATTGTAGCTTAAAGCAGATTGAAGGTAAAGCAGAATGTACCTTGAGGTGCATCCTGCTTTACTTTCAACCTGCTTTAAGTAATCACACTTAAAAAATAGAAAGTTTGGAAATCTCCTGTCTCCATATGTCGCTATAATTCACCTCCAAAACTTGTAATGGAAAATCCATTTTCAATCAAGATTAGTCCATTTTTACCATTTAAGATTGATTTTGAAGACAGACCTGTGACCACTTAGAGCAGGGAGAAATTAAAGCAGATTGTACATTCAACTTCACTTTCTGCCGACTTTAAGATACCATCAGCAAAAAACTGTTTTAATAGTGATTTTTCCTCATCACAGACTGTTCCTTCACATGATAAACTTGAAATGTGATCAGAATAACAGGATCAACCTCTGTTTGTACTAGTGTTTTATTAAAAAGCTTTTATAGCACATTTTTGAGATACGATAGTATTACAATTACATTTTACTTCAAGATCTATATTTGTTTTAGTGGAAAACTATCGTAACTTTAAGATACGATAGTTTTCCACTAAAAAGTAGCCAGTTTTACAAGGAAAGTATAAGTTACATAATTGTATCTCAAAAACTTTACTCCATTACAAAGGCATTTCAAACAGCAAACAATCCCTATCAACACAGTATGGTACTAATGCAATTCAACTTAACCCAATTAATGCTGGGACACAAAATGGTGTCCGTGAATACCTCGTCTGCATCATATGAAACTGATGTCAATTCGTGGCATATTTTTCAGAAAAGTAAAGTGATAGAGACAAACAGACTGGAGGGAAGATCAGGACAAATAAGATATATGGGATCTGATCCTTGCTTCAGCTTGTTTGCAATTTTACAAAAGTATTCCTTTATCAGTATCCTGAATAAAATGGAATAACAAAACAAGATTTGAACTAAACAATATTTACTGTCGAACCCTCTCTATAGTAACCACAAAGAGCAAAGATAGGTGGCAGTGTGTTTAATACAGCATGTTTGTATTGCAGAAAGAACTTTTGCAATATAATTATGTTCTACCACTAGAAAAAAGACAAGTGAAAGAGCATTTGAATGATAAGAAACTTAGTTTGCCTTCAAAAGAAATAGTCTCACTATAAAGGGTTCAATCCATTTCTGCACAGATACTGTAATTCATGTTCTTTCACTAGGAAAACCCAGACCATTTAATGAATTATTGTACAATGTATTGTATAGAAGCTGTTGATGTTTTAAAAACTTTTGATTCTGCGATAGTTAACTGTAAGTATATTCACAATCCGAGATTTACAAAACACATCAGCTATTTTGCTGAATAATCAAGAAATTAATGACAGCACACGTCACATTATTAAATGCCATTCGTAACAGTATATGTATAATTACAGTCGGAGATTTGCAAAACACATCAGCTATTTTGCGGAATCATCTAGAAATTTATGACAGCACACACATCATTAAATGCCGTTCGTAACCGTACAAGTATAATCACAATCGGAGATTTTCAAAACACATCACTGACATCAGCTATTTTCCTGAATCATCTAGAAATTAATGACAGCACATACATTATTAAATGCCATTCGTAACAGTATAAGTATAATTACAGTCCGAGATTTTCAAAACACAGCTATTTACCTGAATCATCTAAAAATAATGACTGACTCACATTAGCATATGCCGTTCGTAACCTTTTAAGAATTATAAATCAAAATCAGAGATTTGCAAAACACATCAGCTATTTTCCTGAATCAACTAGAAATTAATGACAGCACACACATTATTAAATGCCATTCATAACTGTAAGTATAATAACAAACTGAGATCTGCAAAACACATCTGCTATTTTCCAGGTAGATCGAACAGTAATTGGAGATCTTTTGAAAGCTTACCGCAATTAGAATTTTAGTCTGTATCATCTAACCACCTTCTAAAGGAGATATAATCAAATAACATTCTCATTAACACAAAACACAAACAAGATGTGTTTGTGATAACTATGCCCACTGATATGACCATGACCTCTACATAAACTTGACCTTTATCTGACATGTCACAAGGGCAATCAAGAACTTTTGCAACTGAGTACAAATGCCAAATAAGAAGTCAGACAAACAGGCGAAAACAATATGCCCAGACTAAGTTATGTTGGGATATAAAAAATTAGTGGCAAAAAAACACTTGCAATTGGGGTAAACTGTATCGATTAAAGAATTCATATATTTTAATTGATTGATATTGGGTAAATTGATAAGCAATGACAGGTTACTTTCACTGTTGACATAACGCTTCTGATTATTATTACCAGACTGTGTCCAGTGTTGTGTTATTCCATTTTGACACAAATACATACAGATTTAGTTAGGTTTAGTTAATTTCAAATTAAGTGTTGATAAAATAATTGTGAATTGTTTATACGTAGTAAGTTCATTGTATATGATTTCATGCTATGTCTGTTACTGCAGCTTTTAAGCGACAATTCCTGTGTGAAATGATCGCTTAAGTTATAACTCTGATATGATAATCATAATAGTACTAAATACTATCCCTTATCAACACATCTTTTTAAGTTCACCGTAAACACTGAGAAGGAGTTCTGAATTACCTTATAAGTTTGCCTTTAATTTATTCTGCCACTGAATATATAGGCGGGTTGAGTTCATGGGGAAATGATGGTAAATTCATGTAAGCCATCCACTAGCTCAGTAGGAAGAGCACTTAATTGTCCCGTTAGCAAGGGGTTCCTTAAAGGTGCGAGTCTCGGTCTGGCTGCATATTGTTCTCACCATGTTACATTTAGAGCCCACAGCATAAAACCAGCAAGATTAACATGCAACTGGCATTGTGTACAAAATAATAATTAGACACTCCTAAAGTGTTCTTAAGTAAGTGTTCGAGACAAGGTCTTGTAAAGAGTGGGTGTGTGTAACTGGGCTGAGTTTATGGTGAAACAGTGGGAAATTTGTGTATGCTGTCCAGTAGCTCAGTCGAGAGAGCACTATTCCCAGAAGCAAGGGATCCAATGTTTGAGTCCCATTCTGGCATATTGTTCTCACTATGTCACAAAAATGTACCATAAGAAACATGTCATATATATCCTAGCAGATGGTAGCTTAAAAATAAAGGTTGAAAGTAAAGCAGAATTCTGCATTACTTTCAAAATATTTTAAGTGGTCACCTGTCTTCAAAACAAGACACAGGCTATTAGTTCGAGAAACTCTCACTAAGCATGGCAGAAAAATCCATTTTGGATATTTTGAGAATCTCAGAGTGGACATTGAATCTGGGGCACTTGCGTGACAGTCCAATACCAAAACCTCTGCTAAAGAGTCTACTCGGTATCTCAAGAGCCCGATATTGGATATATCATTTGCCGTGGCTATCCTATATAGTACACACAGAGAGGTCAGTGTGTGGGCCCCCCCCTTTTTCAAAGTCATTTCGGCATATTAGAAGCTATTTTGGCATTATAAAGTCCCTTCCAGTCAAGCCTCTATCTGACAAGGAACTCTTGTAATGAAGCATAGCAGAAAAATCCATATTGGATATTATGAGAATCCCCAGGTGGGGATCAAACCTGGGGGGCTTGTGTGACAGTCCAATATCATAACATCTGAGCTGAAGAGTCTACTCACTAGCTCAGGAGCTTGATATTTGATTTATCATTCGCTGCGGCTATGCTATTTATAGTACACACAGAGGGGTCAGTGTGTTGGCTGAAACACTGTGCTGAAATGGGTTAGGAGAATTATTGTTGATGGCTAGCTCATAAGAAAATATGGCCCTCCATTGAGCTCTAAATGATGCCATCCGATCCCTTGTGGCGACTGTCAGCAGTGACTTATTATGGTTGTGATGCTCACAGCAGAGTTTAGAATCTAGTTTTGTTGAGAGGTGCAAGTATGCATACAGATGAAATTCCACTGTTTGAAAACAGGACCCAAAGGTTCTTTAAATTTACTTGCACCGCATATAGCACTGATACATGAGAACTAGGTTTATCCCATACAAACGCATAATTAAACATTATTTCTTTTACATCGATTATGAAACAAGCTACATTAACTTATACAAATAACTCTCTATAGCTCGAATGGTGGCGTATCTGGTCATTTCTGTAGGAGGAAACCAGAGTGCCCGGAAAAAACCCACGTGTTCGGACGGGCGACCAATGTACCCTCTCACATACTGCCCTGAGCCGGGATCGAACTCGAGACCGCATTGGTGAGAAGCGGGTGCGCTTCCACTGCGCTATCCGAACACCCAAACGCATACTGACTTGTTAACTTTGCTTGTTAACCCTTTATCTCATAACCTGTTTGTAGTTCTGAAGACATGTGGCCACATAAGGCAGGATAAAGCAGAGTGTGACAAAAGGCACACTCTGCTTTACTTTCAGCCTGCTTCACTAGCTACCATCTGCTAAGATAAAGAACATAGTTTTGGGTGGTAACATTATTCATTACTGTATAAAATGGAACTATTTTCATCAGTAAGGAAATAATTTAAATGCCTGAGGACAGTTTTCTTCTATAGAAGGCTGATTCAAAACCTTTTGGGTAGGCAAGACCAGAGTCTTGTATGTCAAAATAGGCTATAGCTAGACTTTGTGATCAGAAACCTGTTTTGTTTTTTAAGTGTTTCTGAATTTTATCCTCAAGTTGCAGTTTACAGACTTAAAATACACATTTTCCTGTATGAAGTGCATATATTAAGCCACTCATATCTTTGCGAAATGGCATCATAATTAACTCAAAATCTCAAAAACCTATTCATTTGACAAAAAATGTATTCATAGTTTAAGCACATAACAACATTCTTTATCTTAGCAAGCTTATAGAAACTGAAAATATGACCCCCCCCCCCCCCCCCCCACATTTTTATTTGTAATTGGGTAATTCTCAGAGGAGGCAGCTAGGGCTTTTGGGTATTTTCTAGGCAAATTAATTTCCAAACTTGTACAGCAGAGATTTGGCAAATGTTCTTGTATTTATGTAAAAAATGATCAATATTTTCATCTTAGATTAAAATGATGTAATATAAAACTGAGTTCAAATAGGCATTTTTGCACCATTGTCAAGTTGATGATGTTTAATGTGTATACTGGAACTTATTTTGTTGCGATCCAATAGCAAACTGCTTCAATTATGCAGTTATGGCTTTTCCAAAGTTCTGGGCACATACTTTTTGAGTTATCTTTGTGACCTACATTAAGGATAAAATGTATTAATGTTAGAAAGTATCACACATATGATTAACCATGAATCACTAGCACAATTCATGTATTTGCAGATCTTTTATGTCATTCTTTTCTCATAAACACCAAAAAAATCAGTTTGTTGTTAATTATAGTCAGTGCAGACCTATTGTTTGTCCAGTTACGATAGTTTTCAACATAATTTACCATAGACCAATCATATATATTTTACTGTAAAACTGTTGTAACTTGAGATACAATAGTTTTCCAGTAAATGTTCCATACAACATTGATGCTTATCTTTCCTGGAAAACTATCGTAACTTGAGATACGATAGTTTTCCCAGTAAATGTTCCATACTAAATTGATGCTTACTTTACTGGAAAACTGTTGTAACTTGAGTTACAATAGTTTTCCACTAATGGAAAAATAGAAAGACATTGAAAAATTATTTGTAAAACTATCGTAAGTCAAGTTACGATAGTTTTACAATTATGAAATTATTCATATGAGTTACAATACTTTCGCAAATGTACATTTATTTCAGAACTAATGCAGATATGAGGGCAATTTTTTGACAGTATGTGTATTTCAGTTTTCTGACTTGTTTAATCACAAAAAACCCTTTTCTGAAAAAATGCGAGTTACGATAGTTTTCCGCTAAGCGATCGATCTGCTAGGATATAAGAAACGCTTCTCATGCTGTATATTCATAACTGTTTTAACCCATTACCTCTTAGCCTATTTCTAGCTTTGAAAACAGGTGATCACTTAAAGCAGGTTGAAAGTAAAGCAGAATGTGCCTTAAGGCACATTCTGCTTTACTTTCAGCCTGCTTTAAGCTACCATCTTCTAGGATACAGAAAATATTTCTTCTGGTACATATTCTTGGCTGTATAAACTGGAACTTTTTTCTTCAGTGGAGGAATAAATGAGAGGTGTAAAAAGGCATTTTTAAGGGGTAATGGGTTAATTCAAACTACCTTTTTAAGTGAAGAAATAAGTTAAAGACATAAAGAGGCATATCTATATAGGAAACTTAAAATGCAGCTCAACACAGATTTTACAGTTACCCAACTCATTACTGATATGGCATTACAGTGCTCCCTCCCTACAACCGCCCTCCCAACAACGACTCCCTACTTACAAAGACCCTTCCCGCAGTTCCCTAAACAGAATAATTGAGTCCAACATATTCACTGCTGCAATTTCCTTTGCTTAACCCTTTACCCAATAACCCGTTTATAACATTAAATACAGGTGATCACTTAAAGCAGGTTGAAAGTAAAGCAGAATGTGCCTTAAGGCACATTCTGCTTTACTTTCGGCCTGCTTTAAACTACTATCTGCTAGGCTATATCAAGATGTTTGCTATTGTAATTGTTCATGAGCTTATAAACTGGAACTATTTCCTATAGCGGAGGAATAAGTTAAACACGCTAAAAGTCGCTTATATGGGGGAAAGGGTTAAAAGTGTCGTCTGTAAAGTTAAACAATGGACATTTTGACAGAATAAAATTTAAAGGTGAGTGACAACAGCTTGAATCCAGATCAGACCCAACGTTACGTGGTGTCTGATCTGGATTCAAGCTGTTTGCAAATGTAAGCAAGTTTCCCTCCCTTGAACAACTCCCTCAGAACAACGTACATGAATTTTGTCTCCCATTGGGTGTCGTTGTAGAGAGGGAATGCTGTATAACAATCAGTATACTTGTAGCTTCAAAAATCTCAATGTACAGCGTTCCCTCTCTACAACGGCCCTCCCAACAACGACTCCCTCATTACAACGACACTCGTCGTAATTCCCTAAACGGGATAATTAAGTATAACTCTTTTACTGCTGCAATATCGTCTGCTTAAGATTGTCGTCTGCTGTTTTCTCTCACAGTTACATATACTGGGAGATTTTGATAGAATACATATATTGACCAGTGACAAACAGCTTGATTCCTGATCAGACGCTGCGTTACGCGGCGTCTGATCTGGATTCAAGCTGTTTGCCAATGTAAGACATGTCTTAATGGTCCCTCTCTATAACGACTCCCTCCGAACAACACACACAATATGTGTCTCCCATTGGATGTCGTTGTAGAGAGGGAGCGCTGTATGACTTTACAGCAGCAAAATTTTGACTTGAAATGGACACATCATGGCTTTAAGAACATTATCATTAGCTAAAGCTCACTTACATGGAGTCTGTGGTCACATAGGTGATACAGAATGGTCTTACATATCCGCGGGCCTGGATGTCGTTTAGGACTATGTGGTGAATCTGAAATATCAAACGTAGCCATATACAGTAAAACTTATTTATAACGACTCTAATAAGGCAAATTTTAGCTATTAGTGAACTTAATTCCATTCCACAGCTGATCTCTCCATTTATTCTATTCAGGCTATAATGCTTAGCGCGAATTTGGTTAGAGAGATATTGCACCCTACACACCGTGACACATAAGTGTTAAAACACACATTGCAACGTGGTATAATTAACGTGGTATAATCGTAAGGTTTGGTTAAATTCTGTCTGTCTTGGGAGTATATGTGCACCTCCTGTACGTGTTATAGCTAAGCATATTTTCTCTCAATTCTCATGTTAACACATATTTTTCTCCCTGTCCAATTAAAGATATGCCTAAGTAACTGGCCCCTCTTGGTGTCATTTTCCTACGAAAAGGATAAAGTAATCCCATTGTCGTAACAGTTACATAACCAGGTTTGATAAGGGTCTACACTGTTTGCATAGAACACATGTTTACTTTTCTGGTACACTCTTTTTGTTAATGATAAGTATACGTGTCGCTAGGGTTGAATGTATTAAGATTGGTCAAGTGATTTCAGAAAAGAAGCTTTGTAGATTTACACTATCAGAAGTTAAGCAATCGGCCTCATTCACTGGCAGCTGTGTTTTTTATGCTAAGAAATTTATTTTGAGAAACCTGGAAGAGTGTCACCTATGGATCTTTTGTGTAATATTATTATTAAATTGGGAGAGTGGTTTTAATGGTTTTAACAAAAAGATTTATCAATTACCCCATAGTCTGTTTCTCATTTTGAAAATAGGTGACTATTTAAAGCAGGTTGAAAGTAAAGCAGAATGCACCTTAAGGTGCATTCTGCTTTACTTTCAGCCTGCTGTAAGCTTCCATCTGCTGGTATATAGCAAGTATTTCTTATTGTACATATATTCATAACTGTATAAATTGGAACTATTTTCTACAGTGAAGGAATAAATTAAAGGCTTAAAAAGGTGTATTTATTGGGGAATAGATTAAAGTTTTTCACTATTGTTGTCACACCATTAGTAGAGAACCATCCAGTGTCAGTGATCATGATAGCTCACCTTGCATATTTTCTCAATTGAGCTTAACCCATTACCCCATAGCCTATTTCTAGTTTTGAAAATAGGTGACCACTTAAAGTAGGTTGAAAGTAAAGCAGAATGTGCCATAAGGCACATTCTGCTTTACTTTCAGCCTGCTTTAAGTTATCATCTGCTAGGATATAGAAACTTGTTCTTGCTATATATATTCATTACTGTATAAATTGAAAGTATTTTCTTTGGTGGAGGAATAAATTTAAAGCGTAACAAGAGGCCCATACGGGCCTAAATATCGCTCACCTGGAAAAACCAACACAAGGGTCACATAACCCCTGGTATGGGATCACTTTTCACCCCAGAGACATAATTTTCATTGAAAAAATCTATTTTTAGCTCCTGTGACCTAGATATGCAATGGACCGGAACCATATTTACAATATTGGTTAAGGGCTTCTACAAGTGTCATCATGCCAAATATCAAAGCTCTGACCATATTAGTTTCAGAGGTAAAGATGTTTGAAGATTTCACTACATAACTCTATGTAAAATTACGACCACCAGGGGCGGGGCCAATTTTGACCCCAGGGACATAATTTGAACAATCTTGATGGAGGACCTGAAGACGATGCTTTGTGCCAAATATCTAAGCTCAGGGTACTGTGGTTTCAGACAAGAAGATTTTTTAAGATTTCATTGAAAAAATCTATTTTTAGCTCCTGTGACCTAGATATGCAACTGACCAGAACCATATTTACAATATTGGTTAAGGGCTTCTAGAAAAATCATCATGACAAATATCAAAGCTCTGGCCATATTAGTTTCAGAGAAAAAGATATTTAAAGATTTCACTATATAACTCTATGTAAAGAGCTAGATTCACCAACTGCGTATTTCCGCCCTGTGATTTTTCAAATCACAATCTCATATAATTGCCATAAACCTAATATTGTCATAAAATATGACCTATTATCTATACAAAAAAGGTGTAATACTACCAAAATATTTATTTCTATTTATAGAAAAAATGTGATCTTTATCATCTATAATAGCAAAATGGCCATTTTTAGGGCATTTTTTGCAATATTTTCCTAAAATTAAATATGAAGAGCCAAATGCGACACCTAATCCTTTTCAGACATTGATGTCAAAAGTATTGTGAACTGAATATTTGAAATATGGTGGTGTCGCATTTGGCTCTTCATATCTAAGAAAAACGATTTCTGATCCTGGTGGTGTTAACCAAGAAACGACTATCAATTGATGGTAATCGACCTTTTGGCGTTAAATAAGTATAAATGTTGTTATTAACCCCACTGAGTTGTAATTTTGATTTAAAGCATTAATTAAAAATCACGAAAATCCCGTGATAAAGGTCCAATAATTTCTCCTGGCATCAATTTGTTGTTTTTAACACTTCGTATCCGAATTATTCCTATCCGAACTTATGATAGTTAGATATGAGAAGTATCGTCGTATTAACGTGTGTAGCTCAATTATTTGGTAAGCGTTGGATTATAAATAAATAAACAATTGACCAAAATAAATGTAACATCACGTAGAAAACATAACGTGTGTGTACGAAAACATATTACTGTCCATCAACATTTAGTAAAACCTAAACCGAACCGGCGTAACGAATTACCGGAATACGCATACTCTAAAAACCTCAAAATGACTGAATCGTTTCCCCCGTTTTTTCGAACGCTTTGCTCGCAAATATTCATCACAAAAAAATATTTATGCGTACGTTTGGGGATAATACAGTCACAGCCGACCACCACAAAGTTGTGTTGTTGATTTTTATATACGATACCTTATATTTTCGGTGGGTATTCGGTGTGATTTATTTGTATTCGGTATGGCGAAGAATGCAAATAACTCGCTCTAGAAACCGAGATGTGATCATAGAAAACAAACGTTTTTTCTGGAATAATTTGGATCTTTTGCCGACAGTGTGTAAAGTATATCTACTGTAGGTAGGTGTAATGTATTGTATTTTCAACAGATTTGTAGCAATTGTGCACCATATAAAGTTGTAAAGTAAACAGCATGTTCAAGTTGCTACAGACGCGATGCTGACGTCAGAAAGCCAATTTTTAGAATAGGTAAATAAACGATTACAAATAAATTGAAATTTATCTAAATGTTTGGTATTATACATATTTATTGACAGTAATTACATACTTGAGAGGAATTAAAGATTAAAGTAGCCACGAATACTCGGCGTGATAAACGTTGCTTTTGGACCCAAACGTTATGTATCTACTTTACAGAACAGAACGTAAGCAGCTCAGGGTGGTCCAGTGGTTATGTCCTTGGTTTGTGACGCGGACAACCCCGGTTCAATTCTAGGTAGAGGCAATTCTTTTTTTAATTTTTTTGTAGTTTGTTTTTTCATTTATTGTTATCGTTGATTTGAGTCATACACTTAATTGTTTTATGCAAACAGTAAAGATCCAGATCAGAGTATTCCTAAAAGAACAATTAGGTCCGGTCTGCACTGTTTGTAATTTGTTAAAGCGACTCGCAACCAGATGGTGCATTAAAAATAGTAATTTGTAAATATGTGTCAAACGCTTATATAAATGGTAAAGAATTAGTTTAGGATAAGAAATTCTGTTTAAAAAAAATGTATTTCAATAAAAAAAAATATTGGTCTCTGGTGGGATTCGAACCCGGGGCCCGGCATTGGCGGACAGAAGGCAAAATAGGGGAAACCGCTTAGACCAATGGACCACGGAACTATCCGTTTATCCCGGATCGATTTAACGTATTTCAATGTGTAGCCATCGAAAGTGCATACAACTTCGTAATTCGGCTCGTGTTTATGTCTGAGCCCGTGTAGAGAAGCAACAACAACAACTATACCGTCTACTAGTCGGTATAGAAAAACGATGGAAAATATCTAAAAATCTAAGATTCGGTGACGATTCTTGAGACTTTTTTTGGACTGATCATATTTTTTTAATGTCAGAAGCCAAATAATGCCACAAATTTGCTTTTATTTGAGTATTTTATTTTATTTTGACAAGTACACCATCCGGTTGCGAGTCCCTTTAAAACAAGTTGTAAAACAACCCTGTCAAAAAAGGACATTACTTTATTAGAAAAAAAAGAATTGCTCAATTGGCGTTTAAATCGTTCATTTGGCGTTTAACCCATTACCCCATGGATAGCCTATTTCATAGGCGACCGTTTAAAGCTATCGTGTTCTAGGATATAGAAAATATTTCTTATAATACTTATTCATAACTATAAAATGGAACTGTTTTCTTCAGTGGAGGAATCAACTCAAGTCGTAAAGTCCTCTTTATGGGGTAGTTGGTTATAGGCTAAAGGTTTAATAAATAAGAAAATAGTCAGAATATTTTCCTTTCAGGATGCCAAAAGTTTTGTGCTCCAGGCGACTCTGAAGTCTAACTCTAAGAATGCAAACAAGGAATTTCTATGTAGGAGAAAAAGTCGTAGACCGAGTAAATGAATTACCAGCCGCATGAATAATGCATTCGAAGACAGCTGACCACTCAAAGCTGGTTGAAAGTAAAACAGAATGCCCCGTAGGGATTGGTGATTTAGGTTGTACGACTCAGAAACCTGATGGTTCTAGCTCAGCTGCACCTTACAGACTGTTGTTATCGGAAGAAGAACGACTCGTTATATTGACGAACTAGAGTTTGCAAAAGGGTTGGGCCTCGTAATCCCAGTCGGCTGGTGTTTCCGGGCTCTGGTTGTTTGGAGATGCAACAGGGGCAACCAGCACCACCAGGGCTTCTTTTAACCTTCTTGTAATTTTGATTTTGATTCTAACTATCTTTCTTGAGCAAAGCCATTTCTGTTTTTAACCATATCGCGAGTATACTCTATGCAGAGTGATGCGATTAAAGAATGAGACGATAATGATGACTGAAAATAAATCTACATAAATCTATTTGAATGTCCTTGTTTTATGTTTTTTCAGTGATGTTGTTTCTTCACGTAACTCTTTTTTTTTTATTATAGTCGTGTCTATATTCTTATGGTTTTTACGAATACGAAAAGGCTGTAGATCTACATGAAATATAGTATTACTATAAATGCTGTCACTTGACCTTCTATATAGTACACTAATATGACATTCCAGTCCGGTTTCTCCCTCTGAAATATCAGTGTAATTACGGGAGTTGTTATGACGTATGTAACGTCATGATGTAATGTCATGAGCTACAACGTCATGATGTAATACCATGACGTTGTTTACTGTGTTTAACTGTCAAAGTTATTATAGTACATGTAGTCATTTTATTAATTAGTGCTTCAACAGCCACCGTTCGTAACTGATGAGCCGAAAGGCGAGACAAGTTTGTAATCCATACCGCATGTTTACTACATGTATAAAAGATCATCCGAAATCACTGATGTCACCGCAGTTTTTTCTTTAAATTTATTGAAGTAGATCTGTATCACTGCAGTTGAATCAGTGGTTGCCATAGTGAAGAAGGGAAGCTATTGTTCTGCAACATTAGTGGTATTAATGTGTGAATAAATGGGAATAGACATAAGTATTTCATTTTTAAAAAGTTTACAGAAAAATATGCTATGTAGCAGTATATATCCTTTTTCCTCATGACTCTTGTTTACTGGTTGCCATGGTAACAACTTTGATAACATTAGCATGTTTTTAAATATTTGAGTATATTTGGTTAATAGATATACTGTATATATATATACATGTATATAGAATAGAATTATGCTATATCAACTATTTACACTAGAATCGGAAACTAAAAGATTTCCAATTTTTGTTACTATGGCAACTGTTTACCCGTATCTTACTTTTTTTTTTAAATGTTATTTGCATATAAACTAGGGAAGGACAACATGTATTGTGAAACAGAACAAATTATGTTAGTGTACATATGATTTATACTCACCTGTTCACTTCAAAAGTTAAAGCATTCGTTTTTTATGCTGTTGAATAACTGGTTGCCATGGCAACACTCTTTTAATGTGTGAATGAAATATTACCATTTTCTAATGTATGACGACTTACTCTATTCAAACAAACATTTTCATCAAATTCTGATATAGGGCCAATTTTGACCCTTCGTGAACCTTGTTCTTTACAACCCCCGGGGCAGGGTCATTTTTTACCCCAGGGACATAATTTGAACAATCTTGATAGAGGACCTGAAGACGATGCTTTGTGCCAAATATCTAAGCTCAGGGTACTGTGGTTTCAGACAAGAAGATTTTTTAAGATTTCATTGAAAAAAATCTATTTTTAGCTCCTGTGACCTAGATATGCAACTGACCAGAACCATATTTACAATATTGGTTAAGGGCTTCTACAATGGTCATCATGCCTAATATCAAAACTCTGGCCATATTAGTTTCAGAGAAAAAGATATTTAAAGATTTCACTATATAACTCTATGTAAATTTACGACCCTCGGGCGTGGTCATTTTTTACCCCAGGGACATAATTTGAACAATCTTGATAGAGGATTTATCTAAGCTCAGGGTACTGTGGTTTCAGACAAGAAGATTTTTTAAGATTTCATTGAAAAAATCTATTTTTGGCTCCTGTGACCTAGATATGCAACTGACCAGAACCATATTTACAATATTGGTTAAGGGCTTCTAGAAGAATCATCATGCCAAATATCAAAGCTCTGGCCATATTAGTTTCAGAGAAAAAGATATTTAAAGATTTCACTATATAACTCTATGTAAATTTACAACCCCCAGGACGGGGTCATTTTTTACCCCAGGGACATAATTTGAACAATCTTGATAGAGGACCTGAAGACGATGCTTTGTGCCAAATATCTAAGCTCAGGGTACTGTGGTTTCAGACAAGAAGATTTTTTAAGTTTTCATTGAAAAAATCTATTTTTAGCTCCTGTGACCTAGATATGCAACGGACCGGAAATATTTGAACAACTTTGAAAGAGGACCATATTAGGATCATTCAGGCCAAGTTTGGTAAAAATCTATCCAGTAGTTTCGTCAGAGATGTTGTTTAAAGAAATTGTTGACGACGAACGGACGAACGACGACGGACAGAGGACGATCAAAATAGCTCACCTTGGCACTACGTGCCAGGTGAGCTAAAAAGGAGTATTTATGGGGTAATGGGTTAAAGTAAAAAGGGAAAAACCTGAAACTTACAAAAGCATATGCGCCTTGATCACTATCGGCCATTACAACCTGGGCGTCCTCGGTCATATGACATCCCCTGAAATGTAAATAGTTGCCAGGACATGTAAATAGACACTCGGATATTGCAGACTGTGTAGCCACAGAGCAACCATCAAAATATAATACAGTAGAACGCCTCTATTACAGGCACTAAACAAAGACATTTTGATGAATTCAAAGAGAGGTGACTGCTTAAAGCAAGATAAAGGAAAAGAAGAAAGCTCCCCAATAAGCTTTCTGATTTTTACTTTTATCTTGCTTTAAGCAGACACTTGTCTTAACACACAGACAACTTTATTACAGGGGTCATAATTTGAGCCCACCCCATTCAAGCAGCCTGACTTATGTTCTTTTTAACCCCTGATGATGTACAGGTATGTTTTTGAGCAAGCTACACACTGTGAATTGCTCCTCTCCAACCAGAGTTTAAAATGGGTACCTGTGAAGGGTCTGAGTTGGTACTTCAGCTGCCTATGCACCATATGTTACTGTTAGCAGTGCTCAATATGGTAAGCAAGATGGCTCAATGATGATTGCTTAAAGCAGGATGAAACTAAAGCATAATACTAATTAAGGAGCATTCTGCTTTACTTTCAGCCTTCTTTATATAGGATATTTTTCTTATGGTGCAGATTCATGACTGTATGAAGTGGACAGGGCTACAGATAAGAGAGAGTTAATTGAACAAATCCAACATTTCTCACATATTTCAGCACTAAATCATATGGTGTTACTACTCATTAGAATCATCTCGAAGTAGTAACATCATAGGGTTTCATGTAGAAATAAAAGATATTAGTATTTGAAATACTCCCCTTATCTGGGGCTATGAGTGGACATATTTTCTTTCATGGAGGAAGAAAATTAGGTGTATCAGATAGGTATGGGTTCATTACTTACTCAACAATTGATGACTGGTGATCCACAGCCAGAATTTTCACAGAAAATTCATTTTGGTCAAAATGTTTGCCACCACCTTCAGGAATGACAATCTGAAATATTTCAATGATTTGTTAACACATAAATCTTGTGTGTAACTGTATAGAGTATACTTGTCCTATGCAAACAGTGTAGATCCAGATCAGAGGTTCTCATGTTCTAGATGCAAATGGCATAGACCTCGAGCACAGAGCATCTACAGTGTTTGTCAATTTCCAATACATATGGATTGGGAACAAGAGGGCCAGAATGGCCCTTGATCGCTCACCTGTCCATGGTGACACTAGGATGGGTCACTTGATTTCAGAAAAGAAGATTTGTAAAAGGTGACCCCAAGGGTGGGGCAAAATTTGAACAACTTTGATAGAGAACCTGTAGTTGATGTTATGTGCAAAATATCTAAACTCAGTGTACTATGGTTTCAGACAAGAAGATTTTTGAAGTTTTCATTGAAAAAATCTATTTTTAGCTCCGGTGACCCAGATATGCAACAGACCAGAACCAATTCATCAATATATGTGAAGGACCTCTAGAAGTAACACCATGCCAAGTATCAAAGCTCATGTCATATTGGTTTCAGAGAAAAAGATGTTTGAACATTTCACTATATAACTCTATGTAAAACTGTGACCCCCGGGGCGGGGCCAATTTTTACCCCAGGGACAAAATTTGAACAACTTTGATAGAGGACCTGTAGATGATGCTATGTTCAAAATATCTAAGCTTAGTGTACTATGGTTTCAGACAAGAAGATTTTTTAAGTTCTCATTGAAAAAATCTCTTTTTAGCTCTTGTGACCTAGATATACAACAGACCGGAACAAATTCAACAATATATGTCAAATACCTCTAGAAGTTATACCATGCCAAATATCAAAGCTCTGGTCATATTGGTTTCAGAGAAAAAGATGTTTGAACTTTTCACTATATAACTCTATGTAAAACGGTGACCCCCGGGGCGGAGTCATTTTTGACCCCAGGGGCAAAATTTGAACAACTTTGATAGAGGACCTGTAGATGATGCTATGTGCCAAATATCTAAGCTCTGGCCCTTTTGGTTTTTCACAAGAAGATTTTTTAAGATTTCCTCATTTTTTCACTTTGGTTGCCATGGCAACCAGAGTTCTGCATTGTTTCAAATTCTTTGAACAACTTTGAAAGAGCTTGACCCAAGGAACATTCCTGTGAAGTTTGGTTGCAATCCAGCCAGTAGTTTTGGAGAAGAAGATGTTTGAAGAAATTGTTGACGCACAACGCACGACGCACAACGACGGACGCCGGACAAAGACCGACCACAAAAGCTCACCTTGAGCACTTTGTGCTCAGGTGAGCTAAAAATTAACTCTGAATACATGTAGTCAATTATGAATGGACCAGCTTTAGTGTCCAACTAAAACTGGTCCATTTGATGTTTCAGAGGTAGAAAAATAAATCTTATTTGAGTACAGTCAAACCAGTATCAACACATTACCCCATAAATAAGTTTTTTTTACTCCTTTTGATTTTATATTCATCCACTGAAGATAACAGATCCACTTTATACAATCATGAACATTTAAAATAAGAAATATTTTTTATATTCTAGCAGATGATAGCTTAAAGCAGACTGAAAGTAAAGCAGAATGTGCTTTATGGTGCATTCTGCTTTACTTTCAACCTGCTTTAAGTGGTGACCTGTCTTCAAACCTAGAAACAGGCTATGTTGTAGTGGGTTTACCCTTTGAACCCTAGTCCCGCATATAGGCGTTCTTTTCAAAGTGTACATGTGAAAAGTGCACTTGTCCTATGCAAACAGTGAATACCCAGATCAGAGGGCTCTTTACGGAGCCCTCTGATCTGGGTCTTCACTGTTTGTCATAATGCAAAACAATGACAAAAACAACCCTTAAAAGTCAGAAATGGACTAGACTAAAATGGAAACTGGAATTGTCCAATTAAAGTTTCAGGGAGGAAAGAGTTAAGCTACCACTGACTGATGCAGCAGGGTGATCATTAAACTTAGAGACATGTGACTTCTTAATGCAGTGCAAAACTCATGCAGAATGCACATTTGCCTTGCATACACATTAAGCTGCCACCTGTCATGAATAGTTATACAGCCAAATTAATGTACATGTATCTTCATATTAATTTAGTGGTTGCTTAACACAGGTTTAACTGCACTACTAAGTACTTACAACTGGTCTAGGCCCTTCCTGCTCAGAGAACTCAGCAATCAGAATAAAGTCTTCAATTGTTTGTTTCTGGTCATGTTTCCATGGCAACTGATGATGAAACCGTGGCAGCAAGTACTCTAGTCTGTCCAGGCCACCATTATCAAAGCCACGTCCAGCATCAAGCATTGACAGCTGGCCGATATCAGCCCCAAACATGACACTGCCACTTCACAGCTACCAGTCTTTCATGGTTTATCAAATACCTGAAAACAACATAACATTGGTTTATTTATACCAACTACATTTCAAGCAAGGATCATATGAAACCGGTAGCTTAAAGCAGGCTGAAAGTAAAACAGAATGCAGAGGCACATGCAGCTTTACTGCAGATGTTGTGCTGAATGAGAACTTGAAAACATTCTGGTCCTCAGTCAGCACCATGAATGTTTTTAAACCTTAAGTCTAGCAAAGGTGTTTTTACCCAGTGTTTTAACTCTTTTTTCCTGCTGAGTTTTTAACATTTTTTTAAAACTTTGTTTCGTCCGCTAACCCTTATCTTTTATCCTGTTCTTAACTCTACTAACAAGCACAGACTGCCATAATTACCTGTGATGGTGCGAGGCAGAATGAATAGATAGATCTAGATAGATACTTTTGTCACAGTGTGTAGGTTTATATCATCACCTGTATGGCCTTGCTGTACACAAACACGTTTCTATAGTGATTTGGTACGTAGAGTGCATGATGGTGAACCTGGCGACCAGGTAGTCTGATTAATGAACCCCTGGAACGACATGCTAATTTTGTGACAGTTGTCGTCCCAAAGACGAGAAATATAGAGGATAATCAATTTCTTTGGATTGATATGAAAAATATATCATGAGAATGGGTTGTTATCTGGTTAAAAAACGAGTCCGCAGGTCGAGTTTTTTAACAAGATAACAACCCATTCGAGTGATATATTTTTCATATCCTATTCAAAGGAATTGATTATTCTATTTATTATATACATTTTAATGACGTTTTTACAGAAAAATACACATAAAATTGATTACCGCGACGTCACTAAACTAATTATGACTTGACGTCACAAAAAGTGATATCATCATTTCATGTAGTGATGATATCAACAGTGACGATATAAAATTTATCTAACTGAGAAATCTCTATAAATCATGGATAGGTATATAATAAAACTCCATATCATCTAACTGTACACATGTGGACTAGCGACCAGGGTTTGATCCCAGGTCTGAGCGGGTATGTTTTGTTTGTTTAATTCATAAGATCACCCCGTTACATAACAACTCTATAACTCGAGGCCACAACTACAAACTGCAAAAGTGTCACAGCCGCCTAGATCTCAGACTCAACGCCTTTTCTCATAGGATTGTAGACCCATGGAACGACCTATGGCCATCAGTTGTTAATAGTAGGGACGTCAACCAATTTAAGACTAATTTAAATGTGTGTTGGAGAAACCACCCACTAAAATTTAGAACACCACAAACCAAACGATGCGCATATGACAAATATTCAAGAAATGTTGCTAAGAAGGACCTCTACTATCCAAGGGATAATCAACGGTCTGGCAGCTGGTGAGTTACTGGTGAGTTACATTTGATGCCCAACAAGGGTTGAGGGTTTCGACCAAACAACCAGCATCATCCTTTTTATTTCTATTTCCTTATGTTGCTACTTTTGCTTTTACTCCTCATGATAGAGAAGAATGAAAAGTCACGTTAAAAACCTCATCATCCACAACAAGCGGCAAAAAACCCCAGACCAACAGTCATTCAGTTATAGACATGATGCTGACTGGCGTCACAATTCTGATGACATTGGGATGACATATGATCTGAAAATGCTATTTTAAACCTTAGCAGAAACAACAACAACAACAACACTTCAAACAAGCTGTTTTGTAAAAAGGACAAAATGCTTGAAAGGCTCAGTAACCTATCCACTTTTATCTGGAGTGATGCAGGAAACATCCATAGTATGATGATCTGTTACACGGATCAGCTGGATTTATCTTAATTCCTTTGAAAATTACTGGCTATTTACGAATCAGTAAGCGGTGTTGACATCCAAACTTCCGTGTTTACATTGTGCGAGACGAGAGATAGGCCTAGTAGAAATACGATTTTTGCTTTAACAGCATTATGAAGTTATATCGCTTTTAAAGTTTAAACATATCTTGATACAAAAGGATCATTGCATTCATACCTACGGAACCGGTAACTTCTTTAATCAATTGTTATCGAGTGACTTTCAGTTTGGAAACAGTGGGTGAAATCGACAATTTGCGGTGACCTCCCCTGTTTATCAAGAGAGCTGCCCGCTGTTTCGACCCGGGTCGTTTCGACCACAACTTTTCAGGGATATGTCGTTTCGAGCTCCTTTTAAGTTTCCATTGTATTGGTTGTGAATATATCTCTCATTTTTTAGCTCACCTGGCACGAAGTGCCAAGGTGAGCTAGTAAGGTCGCTGGATGTCTGTCCTCCGTCCGTCCGTCCGTTCACAATTAGTTCGTTAACACTCTAGCGGCTACAAATTTCAACCGATCTTCATGAAACTTGATGACAATGTTTGTCTTGATAAAATTTAGGTCAAGTTCGAATGAACGTCATGTCGGGTCAAAAACTAGGTCACTAGGTAAAAAAAGTATAAAAATCTTTGTTAACATTCTAGAGGTTACACATCTCCTTTGATCTTAATGAAACTTTGTCAAACTGTTTGGCTCATTGATATCTAGATCAGGTTTGGATGTGGGTCATGGCCGGTCAAACACTAGGTCACTAGTTCAAATCAAAGAAAAACCTTGTTAACAACTTAACAATCTAGAGGCTATAAATCTCATTGGATTTTAATGCAACTTGGTCAGAATACATGTACTTGCCTTATTCAGGGATATTTTATTAGACCTAATAAAATATCCCTGCCTTATTGAAATCTAGGTCAAGTGTGGATATGGATCATGTTAGGTAAAAAAAACTTGGCCACAAGGTCAAATCATAGGATAACCCTGTTATCACTCTTGAGGCTACAAATCTCACCCAATCTTCATGAAACTTTGTCAAAATGTTTGGCTCATTGATATCTATAGGTAAAGTTTGAATGTGGATTATGTCCGGTCAAAAACTAGGTCACTATGCCAAATCATAGAAAAACCTTGCTAACACTCTAGAGGCTACAAATCTCATTTGATTTTAATGCAACTTATTCAGAATGTCTGCCTTATTGATATCTAGGTCAAGCTCGAATATGAAATATAGCAGGTCAAAAACTAGGTCACTAGGTCAAATCAAAGAAAAACAGTGTTAACTCTCTAGAGGCTACACATTCATTAGATCTGGATAAAATATTGTCAGAATGTTAACCTACATCTATTCTAGGTCAAAATCAAATGTGGATTGTGTCTGGTAAAACACTAGACCACTAGTTCAAATCATAGAAATCTTTTCAACACTCTAAAGGTTGTTGTGGGTCATCTCCAGTCATACTATAGGTCACTATAGGTAAAGTTTTACATGGTGTACCAGGTGAACGATTTAGGATTAAACGCTCTAAAGAGAATTGGGAAAAAACTCTGTAAATTAAGTACATGTAGGTTAACAATCTTTCATTCCTTTATCGTATCAAGTTTCAGCTTTTGTCATCTTACTTGGTATTTCTGTTCTAAATGTAATTCCAACAAAATTGAAAAAAATACAGGAAAGAGCTCTCCACTTTGTGTACGATGACTACAATAGTTCCTATGACCAACACCTCGAGAAAGCAAATTTATTAAGCTTACATATTCAAAGAATTAGATTTATGGCAATTGAAACTTTTAAGATACTAAACAACCTTGCAACACCTGTTTTAAATGATTTAACTACTAAACGTGAATCTCGTTACCATTTCAGGTATACACGTTTGCTCCAGATACCACAAGTCACATCAGCAAAGTACGGTAGTAGCAGTTGTAGGCATGCAGCTCCAGTTCTGTGGAACACTCTCTCAGAAAATTACAAAAAACAAGTAATTTCAACAAATTCCAAAGTTCTATGGCTAACTGGAATGGAAAAGAGTGCAAATGCTCTGCATGCGACATCCCATAAACGTCCACTTCGCCCACAGAGCTGGAGATGCATGTCACACTGTTCTTGCTTGCTTCTGTTGTATTGTTGTTTGCTTTATGTGTACATAGTATCCTCAGTCTGCATGTGTTTGTCTACAGCTTATGTATTTTTATTATGAGAAAGGTGCTGATCAGTCCTCCCCAAATAAGATTTGAGGCGACAAGTGTTTTACTCTTTTCTTCACGGTAACACTATTGTGTGTTTTTTTGCTCTCAGCCTCTAAAAAATGTATCTTTAATGCAGTTTTATGGTCTTTAGATGGGCCAAGATCAGCATCTTTCTACACAACCCGCCTTTTGTCCCTTTGCAACTTATTGTGCAATTTGACGCATTGCATTTATTTTTGTACTATTATAGGCTGACAGTCTTCATTTTGCTTTTGGTTTCGCTCCAAATTTTGCTTGTGCTTATATGTGCTTACTCTGGCTTGACTATGCTGCTGGTCATATTTCAACAGTGTCTTTATTTAAATGTTGTTATTTATATCAGAAACTCTGATGTTTTACCATACTAGTCCTTTAACTTTCCCGGTTAGTGCAATACCAGCAGAAAAGTCACCTCATTGTGTCATGATTAGCTATCATGTTGTATATTTGTTCTACTTAGACAGTGTTGACTAGATACAAATCAAAGAGTAGCATATTACCAAGGGAGATAACACTAATTTACATTGCATCATGTTTCATGTGTTATATCCCTTTAACCATTCCAACACGCACTCACTGATGGTGGGCCGAAGGGAGACCATGAACTTCTGGTTCTCTCTCAGCCGTAAATTTCGCCGTAACAAAGCTTAATTTTCATATTAATGGGGTGTGGGTATGACAAAATGGGTCTTAGGACGCATTCTGTTTAACTCCAAGCCAGCATTAAGAATCAAGCTCAGTATAAACTTTGATTTGTATATTCTGGTATGGGATAAATAATATTGGTATATGCACTTTGGTTTAACCTATGGTTGATCCTTGAGGCAGATGTAGCATTCAAAGAGAGCCTCCGCGTCACCATACCGAACATCAAAGCTCTGGCCATATAAGTGTCAGAGAAGAAGACGTTTGAAGTTTTCACTATGTAACTCTATGTAAAACTGTGATCCCCGGGGCGGGACCAATTTTGACCCCAGGGGGGCATAATTTGAACAGACTTGATAGAGGACCTGTAGATGATGTTATGTGCCAAATATCTAAGCTCTGACCCTTGCAGTTTTTGGCAAGAATATTTTTTAAGATTTCCTTATTTTATCACTTTGGTTGCCATGGCAACCAGAGTTTTGCATTGTTTTTAATTCTTTGAACAAATTTGAAAGAGCTTGACCCAAGGAACATTTCTGTAAAGTTTGGTTGAATTCTGTCAAGCGGAGGAGATGTCATTTGAAGCAATTGTTAACGAAGACGCACGACTGACGACGGATGACGACGGACGACGGGGCAGGGTCATCCCATTAGCTCACATTGAGCCTTTGGCTTAGGTGAGCTAAAACATGTCAAACTTTTTCACGGCTGCAATAATCGCGTACGCGTCTGCTTAAAATTGTCGTCTGCTGTTTTTCTCAAAATCACATTTTGGACATTTTGACACAAACACATAATGACGAGTGACAAAATGCTTGAATCCAGATCAGACGCGGCGTTACGCTGCGTCTGATCTAGATTAAAGCAGTTTGTAAATGTAAGCAGTTGTCCCTCCAAAAACAACTCCCTCTTAACGATACGCACACTATTTGTCTCTCGCCGGGTGTTGTTGTAGTGAGGCTGCACCGTGTCGTATTACGCAAAACAAATTACTCAACTGGTCATGATACTTTGCATACTTTAAAGACTTTTCCTCAGTCAATTTAGAGACCCCATTGTCTGATAGGTGTGATGTTAAAGTATGTGCAGCACAAGCTATTCAAATCTCAGTTTACTTGATGAGGCTCAGATTATACTCACGCTCTAGCGACTTTCAATGGTTATTTCTAACCAAACTATCAAATATAAAGGTCGGGTCTCACACGAAAAGCTTCAATGGTTCTTTGTCCATAAGATCCATGATTTTTGCAAGGAAATTGTCTGGCAAGGTGTTATGATCGAAAGGTCGTCAGGAGATGTCTTTAAGTATATTCAAATTCTAACAATATTCACATCTGTGGTATAATTTTTTCCGAAACCGTACGACCCATAACTTTATAATTGACATGCAGCATTAATTAATTGCTTTATGGTTCTCTACAAAATATGTTCGAATTATGATCCCGGGTCAAAATATACTCCCGCATTTGGTCATGTCAGGTTTTCATAGAGACTTAAGAAAAATCCTTTAGCTAAATTTCTTCCTTGAAATAATAAGGCAAACCCCTTCCATATTTGGTGTGTAGTTTTGCCTAGTGGTCCTCTGCTAAAAAATGTCTTTGTAAAATACCAAATACCCATTTTCTCTGAAGCCGCAAGACTTAGACTTTTGATTTTGGCATGCTGTTTTGCAGTTCACTATCGAAATAGTTACATGGAAAAATCTGTAAAATTCTTCTCATAAATTGTAAAGTTTTTAATATTTGACAGACAGCTTTGACTTATGGACCTCTGCCAAGATCATTCAAATTATGAACTTCGGGTCAAAAATGACCCGCCCTGGGGCTTTCCAGTTTTACATAGACTTATAGGAAATCTTAAAAAATCGTTTTTGAAACCGTTAGGCCCAGCGCTGACATATTTTGCAAGTATCTTTGCCTTATGATCCACTACTTAGATTGTTCTAATTATTTACTCTACCGAAAATGGCATGGCATTGGGGCTTATCAGTTTATCACGGACACATCTTAAATATTTTGTTTTCTCTGGAACCTTAATAAGGCTGAGACCTTTAGCTTTTGGCATACAGCTTGTCGTATGGTTCTCAATCAAAATTGTTCAAGTTATGACCGGGTAAAACATTCCCCAATCCGACCCTTTCCAGTTTTAAATAGACTTACTTGAAATTCTTCTCTTAAACCTCTTGTCAGAGTTTAATAATATTTTGCATGAAAAGGATTTAGGCGATTCAATATTTAGACTGTTCATATCACGATGATATAAAAAACAAAAAGGCTGCAAGAGGGAGATGCTACTTTTCATTATATAGGTACGTATATGTATAAAGAAAACCTTCTCAAACTCACTGCCTAAGTTTGATTAATATACAGCAGAAATAATGTACTTGCGACCCTCTATCATATTGTGACATCTACGAAACCATGGCCACCAGGGGGCTGAGTCAGTTTTCTTGATATGGTTATATATTGAAAGCTTGTTAGACCATTATGTCATAGACTAGTGACTAGCCTGTTATAAATATTTGCTATGTACATGTACTGGTTTCAGTAGTTAGCCCGTCAGTTAGAAACAGATGAACAAATATATATTTGTCTTAAGGTGGTTCGACAGCGGGCGGCTCGCATCTCGAGTTCCGGAAATGCCGATGACTTTCACCTGATCTTTGCGGCACGTGCTTATAGTAGTAAATTTAGATAAAGAAAAGTTTGATGTGCTTCAGTATCTTCTCTGTTAGCGCAATTGGTACGGTGATTGACTTGCAATCCAAAGGTTCTAGGTTCGATTCCCACTCGCTTCAAAACTTTTTTTTAACAAATTGTCCGATTTTAGTGACTAGTAAATTCATAACGCAGTGATCAAAGGACAGGCTATGTTTAGTCACGTAATAATGAATAATATCAGATGCAAGTATGGTCAAGTGGCAGCTAAATTTGTTAGGATTTATAGCCTATATAACAGACGGCAGCTTAACACAGGACAAAAGTAATGCTAAAAGATAGATCCTAAAGGAGCTTTTATGCATTACTTTTGTTATGCATTAAGCAGTCACTTGCCTTTAAAGATCTATAGACTACCGTATTCAATGGTCCCTTAGTACAGGTTTGACTTATGGTACTATTTAGAGCTGACGGCATTTTAAAGTTGAACTCAAGGGAGGTTACTCGTTAGGTGTAAACATTTTTGTCAGAGTTTCAGGAAATCATGTATAAAATATAAATTCAATTGTAGATTTTCATTAAATTTTTGTGGCTAGTAGAATTAAGTTATAACTATCTAATAAGAGTAAAAATAGTGTATGTTAAACAGCTAGATTTTTGGTAATTTGAGATTTTCAGAATTTGACTTTTTTTTAAAATATTGATATTTCCAGAAAATATGTCATGAAATACTTTTGTTTGCCCAATATCTTATAATCTATGTACAGTTTACTTGAATGTACAGAAATTATTGAGTTGACACAGAATAAGCTGACCCGCGAACCACCTTAAGATGATTCATTGTCCAATTATAACACTATGATCCAGGTGAGCGATATAGGGACAATGACTTTCTTGTTTTGAGACAATTTGTGTTTTCTTTTCCTTACACGATTATTAATGCCTGTATTCATTTGCTTTCTATCTGCGTCGGTTAACCCTTTGAACCCTAGTCTCGCAAATTGGCGTCCTTTGAAAACAGTGTACATGTGAATAGTACACCTGTCCTATGCAAACAGTGAAGACCCAGACCAGAGGGCTCCTCAGGGTCTTCACTGTTTGTCATAATGCCAAAAATTGACAAAAACAACCCTTAAAAGTCATAAATGGACTAGACTTAAATTGAATCTGGAATTGTCTATTTAAAGTTTCAGGGAGGAAAGAGTTAAGTCAATATTGACAAAGATGTGTTGTTATGTGTTTTGGCGAGCACGTTCTTCGCAAAGATAACAATTCTCCCTTCCGAGACGAATTATATATAAGCTGTGTCATGACAAAATCTGCCTTATTGCATTGCAACATATTGTACAGAACAAGCACCGTTTTCATCCTAGGCTTGTATCCGAGTTTGGTCTACACTCCAACTACCCGTATATGATACAGCTACATGAAATACTTTAGATGCATATGGGTGTCAAACAGTGTAGATCAAGACCAGACGCCGCGTCAAAGACGCGGCGGCTGGCATTGATCTACACTGTTTGAAATGCAATTAGGCAGGTTTCGTCATGACATGACTCATGTAATGAATAAATGAAGAAGCTACGGGTCAATATTGATAACAATCTTTTGTTTCTATAATATTGTTGAAAACACCTACTCGCATTTGTCTACATCATGTACTGCTTTAGATATTCATTTTCAGCAGTCCACCATAAATGTTTATCCTTTGACCAAAATAAGCACGTGTCATTCCATTTAAAACAGAACAAGGTGCTAGTATCATGAAACATACATGAAAATTATAATTGCTTGCTCTTGTTATACAGTATCCCAGCAGAATAAAGCATATCACTGAACTATAAACGCATACACATGTCTGTATTGTAAAATATTGCTTATGAAACAATTGTTACTACTGTATAGATGATTCATGGATTTGATCTTTCGGAAATGTCTTACTTTGTAACTAATATGTTGTATCCCGTGTGTCATTAACTTATAGACAATGAACATATACCTAGTAAACTATGACGACGTATGTTTTACTCTTAAAAGTGTAGACATTGTGACATTATCAACTTTATTTCAATAGGTTGGTATACTTTCAAACAGTTTACGTCTAGTTCTTCTATGTGACAATCAGCTATAGCTACGTAACTTTAGGGAAATGGCAATGTTTTTCATAAACATGTATTAAAAATGTTCTTGGTGATAATTCCAATCCTGTTTGTCCCTTTACCATTCAAATTTCAGATGGCATGTCTTTAACAACTTCACTGCCTTACCCCGAGTACAGTAGTTATTTGCAAACAGTTAAGATCCTGATCAGACGCCGCGTAGCGCAGCGTCTGATCAGGATCCAAACTGTTTGACAATCGTTTCAATATTTCTTCAGTTAAAATACCTAAACATTGATTTTTAGAAATAGAAGCAGACGACAATTGTTTAAATTTGATGACGACATGACAGTGAAGGGGTTAATAGTTATAAAACATGTACAGTGAACCCCCTCTAGTGCAGCCACCTCTCTCTGACAACCACCTCTCTATTGGTACCACTAAATATTGTTAATTATTAGGTGTTTCAGGCAGATGAATGCTTAACCCTTTCCCTTATAGAAGCGACTTTTAGCACACTCATTTTATTCATCCGCTGAAGAAAATAGTTCCAAATTATACCGTAGTGAATATGTGTCATATTTAATACTTTCCTTATTCTAGCAGTTAATAGCTTAATGCAGGCTGAAAGTAAAGCAGAATGCGCCTTAGGGCGCATTCTGCTTTACTTTCAACCTGCTTTAAGTAGTTACATATCTTCAATACTAGAAACAATGCTATCAGGTAAAGGTATAAAGCAAGATGAATGTAGAAAAGAAAGCTTCATTGGAAGCTTCCTTTTTTTACGTTCACCTTGCCTTAAGCTCTAACCTGTCTTTTATGTAATCACTAAGCCTTCCTTAACGTGGTCGCAATAGAGAGGTTTTACTGAATATTTTCAATGAGATTGCCTCAGACACAGAAAAATAAGGTGGCGACAGTATACGTTTGTTTGTTAGGGAGAATGGACGAGTCTGCATTATTTTTCAGGAATGGAGAAATACGAGTTCATTCTCCCACTTAAAATACACCTAACATGAATTTAGTATTGTTAAATAACAAATGTATTCCCACTTGTACCCTCAGCTAAATATTGTGTAATTGCACTGTTAGTGATACTCATGTTGATGAGAATGCTTTTTTCAAGAAATTCTAGCAATTAGAAATAACTCTCCATTCCTTAAAGAATGTCGTGTACAATGACTGTACAGTGCTTTAACTGGTCATTTCATGTAAAATTACCGTAGACAATGGCTGACCAGAACCTCTCTGGCTATACTCAGTCTGTGTTAATATGACACCGGGAAAATATTTGAAAACGTTGGATTTATTTCATAATCTGGATTTTCTTTCTTTCGAATGAGACTTATACTTGTGTATGAGTGTATATTTAGCAGCTTGTAAATATCTTCTAAGTAACATCAGTCAAACATCTTAGATCCGGATCCGTCGTCGACTTACCCGGCATCTGATCTGGATCTAAGGCGTTTGTTCATGTTATTATGGTCACGATTGTAAGTACGGGTTACAACCCATACCATACACAATTTGAGCAATTTATACAGTAAACTCCTTCTATCACGACTACTAACAAAAGGCTAATTGATTGTATAAAAGCCAGGTGGGGCTTAAAGAAAGATGAAAGTAAAACAGAAAGCTCCAAACGGTGCTTTCTATTTTTCATCAACCTTACTTTAAGCAGCCACCTGCATTAAACACAATTTTTTTTAAAATAACCTAGTTAAGTGGTCGTAATAGAGAGGTGTAATTGTATACCAAAGCCAGTAGTGTCTCTAAAGTTATCGTCTGCTTCACTTTGAAAGCTAACCAATATCAGTTACACGTATACTTGAGGATATGGATCTATTAATCAAGTGTAAACCAGTATGGATCCACATGAGACATCGACGTATTTGGTGTCAGGGCTGGATCCAAGCTGTTTGCAAATTTATTATAATCTGATTGATTGGATTCTCTTAAGACGCCAAATTTTTCGGCGTCTTATTACATTCCAAGCTTTTTGTAAGGGTATTCGTTTTAAGTGTCTAGTCGTTTGTAGCTTGCTGATGGCGAATAAAATACAAGTGACAGGTAAAGGAAGATGTAAGTAAAACAGAAAGCTTCAAAATGAAATTTCTGTGTTACTTTCACTTTCCTTGAATGGATCTAGTCACCGGCCTTAGACACCAAATAGTAAACAAAGAATTAGTTGTAGTAATAGGGAGGTTTTACTGTATGCACAATCAAACCTGTCTTCAGCTACCACTAAAATCGATAAGCAGATTGCGGCTTAATGCAGGACAAAAGTAATACAGAATGTTCATATAGGAGCCTTCCGTTTTATTTTTGTCCTGCGTTTAGCGGCAACCTCTCTTAAACGATCACCCTGCATCTTCGGTCAGTGGTCGCTTAGCAGTCTCTTTTTACAGTGGATAATACGTTATTCTTTCCCGTTTAAACGCACACCAATCGCAAACGCACTGTAGTAAAATGGAGCAAATTACAACCTTTTTGAAAATTCTGAGTATCCGTTTTAATCTGAGTGGCAAACAGTTTGGAGCCTGATCTGACGCAGGGTTACCTGGCGTCTAATCTGGCTCCAAACTAATTGCAATGGAAATACTAGTTTTAGCGTAAACGCGTTTATTGGGAAAGAATAACGCATTCTCCACTGTATTCAGGAATGGAGCGTTCGTAACAATAAGTCTCCATTACTTTTTCCGACACAATTGTGTAACTATTACACACTTGTGTAGGGAAAAGTAATGGAGACCTATTGTTCCGAACGCTCCATTCCTGAAAAATAATGGAGCGTTTTTGAATGGGATAATAGTACAGGTGTATTTTAACATTTTTTAAAGTACTTAAGACGGCATTGTTTACCCTGGTAAAACAATCAATCTTTTAGTTTTCTCTGTAAGAACGTAGTTGACATGAGTCAGTCAAAATATGTCCATGTCACATATGGTATATTCTCTAACTCCTGTCATATTGCCTCGTAATCTTTACGTATCCTAGTAAATCAAATGGAAATATGCACAAGGGTGGTACTGCGGGGATAAATACACTTTACCGGTATTTATTCAAATAAAGGACTTAGGACAGGTTGCAGTGTGCACTATCTGTAACTCTTGGTGGTAACATAACCTAGGCATGATACTCAACTGTGCTTTTTTAGGCGCTTCACAATTAAGTTTGTACTCGTAAGAGGAACCGCTACACACTACAGTATCATTAAGGAACCAGACTAAGTCTGGTTCCTTAATGATATTGTGTAGCTGTTCCTCTAATAAAAGAGGAATACCCCCTTTGCTTAAACTGTTCGTTTTCTGCATACCTTTGCCTCAATGGTAAAAAAGGAAAATATAACTTGGCGTATATTTTGGTCATGTGACACGGTGTATTGCTCAGTTATAGCTGTGTGAAGCTTAAGCAAGAACTTCAAACAATACATTTCCTGTATCGGGCGTAACTAGTGGAGCATTCACCACTTCAAGTTATTGCATTGTTTATCAATATCTTCAAAATTAACCAGCCTGACTGAAACATGACTTCCCCAGCCGTTAGATGCAAGAATCTCGATGTCCAATGGAATAATCACAGTATAAAAAGTTATCTATTTCATACCAACATTCATTAACATAATAAGTTTTGCTGTGTTTGTTTATGTTTTTAAAGGGGACTTAGCAAGTATTGCTTTGAATACTTGTTTACTATTTTCATCAAAGTGATCTTTAATGTTTACATCAGTGAATCCAAATTGTCTTAAAGAACTCATGTAACGATCAGGATTGGTATTGCCAATCATCATGCTATTCTTTTCTAGAAACTTTATGTTTTTCATGTTGAGTGTAGTCACAATAGATGATCCTGGTTTCATGACTCTGCGAAGTTCTGTCACAGCTTTATCCATATCTGGCCAGAAGTAGTAGCAGTTGCAGTGATATACACAATCGAACATTTGACTTTCGAATCCCATATCTGACACAGAATAGTCGTGGATGTGAATTTTGCCATCTATGATTTGCTGCTTGAACTTGTCTTTTGCAAGATTTCTCATTGTCTCCGATATGTCTGTTCCATAAATAGCCCCAGAGCCATCTGGAATGGAAAATGTGTGTTATTTTGGTTACACATACATACAGACAAACAAGGGTGTATCAAAATGAAATGTTACTTGATCAATAACTTAAATATAAAAGTTGCAAAATGCACGTGTGATATACCATTTTAAAGAACAATTCCTTGCCTACACGATGGTATAATGAGCGATTAGATCACATAACTCTATAAGTCACAACTACATGTAAATGACCCCTACTGCAGAGCACAGAACCTTTTGTGTATTTTTGAAGTAATTTTTTAACAAAAATTGATACTATAATTATTATTGCGGCTTTACTATTTTGAAGAAGTTTATAAAACTTTCTGTCAAATAACACCAGACAATCACGCACACAGTACATACTTTTAATTGTTATTATTATATAAATATAAAAAATAAAGCTAATACTAAGCGCGTACTGAA
Organism: Gari tellinella; assembly: GCA_922989275.2. Lineage (NCBI taxonomy): Eukaryota > Metazoa > Mollusca > Bivalvia > Cardiida > Psammobiidae > Gari > Gari tellinella. Next base: position 63,161,113 of record OV277860.1, on the reverse strand, counting down.
AATATCATAAAAATGAATCTACTGTTATGTAAAAATAGTTTGTGAAAGCTCAACAGCTTATTTTGTTTTATTAACCCTTTGAACCCTAGTCCCGCATATAGGCGTGCTTTTCAAACAGTATACATGTGAATAGTACACATGTCCTATGTAAACAGTGAAGACCCAGATCAGAGGGCTCCGAAAGGAGCCCTCTGATCAGGGTCTTCACTGTTTGTCACAATGCCAAACATTGACAAAAACAACCCTTAAAAGCCAGAAATGGACTAGACTAAAATCGAAACTGGAATTGTCCATTTAAAGTTTCAGGGAGGAAAGAGTTAAACCAGGCTATAATAGAAGCCATTGAAGTGAGGTTTTATGTTTTAAAATCAAAATGTAGATAATACTGATCTAGATATTGATCAATTTGTCATAGAATAAAAGGTGGTTGAACTTAGTAATGTTTTGCAGATATGGAACATGGAACTAATTAAGGAGCATCGAAAATGGTTTTTAGACACAACCATGTCTCTAGTTTTGTTTTGAAATTAAGAAATTACTATACGGCTACAATGCACACAATACCCTCAATCATCCAAATGGGGACCCAAGCGGTATATGTATTTCCCCAAACGAATTGTTTTTTTTTAAATACATCAGATCACCTTTAATATAACTGTAGGCATGTTGCAGTCCTAGACCAGGTCCAAATCCTACCTCCAGAACTGTAAAATTAGGCTGTATGTTACAGATTTTCACTGCATTGGTCTCTAAATGTTCATTCCTCTTTGTCATTACTCTCTGGAAAAGGGAAAAAACACAAACCAGTGCAATTAACCTCGACCATTTTTATTTTATAGTGATGCTTAGTGATGCCAGGCATCTTCTTCAAACTTTTTGTTTTCTGATTTCTAGTATATGTTGATGTCAATGGAGCAATGGTTAAAAGGTGATTCTATGGGGGTAAGGGTTAAGATAATTTTAAATACCGTCACAAACTGTCCATATAATCCTTTCTGTGGTTTTGAGAGATTTCTAGCCACTCCATGCCTGGCACCCATTTCTGTTGTTTGCTTGGAAGTAATCTAGGTGGTAGTGCGCACTGAAAATCCAACACACAGATATGACAGACTTCAAATAGTTCGTCTTGTAACAGAAGACTAGCCGGGTATGTATAACAAAACATTTTACCTTTGATTGAGAGTGACAATACAGTCAGTAACATATCATACAACTACTAAAAGGAATACTAATACAGGTGACAGCTTAAAACAGGACAAGTATTTATATCCACTTGCTTTTCATTCCTTTCTTATCACAGCCTTTATAGCCCTTTCTTTAAGAAAGCGTATATTAAATCGATGGCTTTTAGAATACAGTATACACACAGAGCAGGTCAATGAAGTCATGATTTTTTAATCCAAATATGAAAATACTCGTACATGAAAAAATTCTGTGAAGTTCCAAGGAAGTCAAGTGAAAGTGAATTGAAGGACATATTATACAACAGTAGAAAGCGTATACAAATGGGCCTAAAAACAGGGGCCCGTTTCATAAAACTTCGTATGACAAAAACGGTCGTAAGTCATGCAGTCTTAAAATACATTTAATTTCTGATTTCCCTATCTTGTGACATCACTTTGGAATCGTTTTGAAACCAAGTATCATTAAGATCCAATGAGATGTGTAGCCTCTAGAGTGTTAACAAGGTGATTCTATTATTTGAGCTAGTGACCTAGTTTTTGTCCGAACATGACACACATTCAAACTTGACATACATACATGTATCGATGAGGCAAACATTTTGATTAAGTTTCATTAAGATCCAATGAGATGTGTAGCCTCTAGAGTGTTAACAAGGTTTTTCTATGATTTGACCTATTGACCTTATGTTTGACCTGACATGACCCATATTCGAACTTGACCTAGATTTCATTGGGGTGTGGGTAAAATACTGACGGAGTTTACTGACCAGTTGAAATAAGAACAAATCACTGACGAGTTAAGTTATATAGGCTTTCCTCGGGTTTACTGACCAGTTGAAATAAGAACGAATGTCACTGACGCTATGTAAACGTATGGGAAAGTGACTGACCACAATGGATCTGAATAATTAGAACATTGTACGCGAGTATAATTGAAGTTATTTATCATTGTAAAAGTAATATATCAAAATATAATATAAATTATAGATTATATATCTGTAAAAAAAAATTAAAAAAATTAAAAAAAAATTAAATCAAGGTTTAAGATGTTATATTTATTTTTTATATAAACACTTGATGAATGTTAGGCCATGAATTTAAAAATAAATTTAAAATTTAATTTTTTTTTTTTAATTTTATTATTGATCTAGATAAAGATATAATAGATTCAATATTAATTTATAAGTGTATAACAAATTCAAGCCAAATGTTTTAAAAGTTTGAAATAGATGAAGATCGTGGTTAACACTGACCAAATAGAATTATACACAGGTCCTCGATAATGACTGATGGTATTTGTTCAAAATTGTTACTGACCACATGAAGAAAGAACAGTGTACTATCGACTTAAAATTATAAATTATAGCATTTCACTGACGACTTAAGCAAAGAGGAATTAACACTGACGACTGACTAGGCTCAGAAGCACTGACCACATAAAGCTTAGAACAATCTGTTTATATAGGCTTTACTCGGGTTTACTGACCAGTTGAAATAAGAACAAATGACTGACCACTTGAAATAAGAAGGATTGTCACTGACGCTATGTAACGTATGGGGAAAATGACTGACCACATTGGGTCTGAATAAATAAGATCATTTTATGCGAGTAGAAGTGTGACTCGAGTTTTATTTCAGTGATTTATTATTGTTAACTTAATAGAATAATATCTTTCATTTATTATTTGCGTAGGTAAAACTAATTACTGGAAATAAATAAAAAGTTTTAATTTTAAAATTTCTCAGTTAAAGTAAAAGAAAATTTCAATACATTATTAAGTCGTTTTATTACATTAAATAAAAGTTCTAAATAATGTATTGCCATTACTTTATTCATTTAATTTTTTTTGAAAGCATCCGCTACACAATCAATTGTGTATCCAAGGCTCGGGATCGTTCACCCTGCTTTCGTGAGCCTCATAATTTTAAATTTTGGTGGCAAGTACATATTATTAAGCTAAGATAGCCCCTAAAAAAAGGCCAAAATGCAATAGCGCCGAAAAGTCAATCTCGGTCGCTATGATCGCACATAGGATCCAATCAAAAAAATCTAATGAGTTTATCGACCGCCTATAACAGTTGGGGGCGTGTCCTAATGTGTTAGCCCAAGATAATGTAAGCACGTGCTTCGAAAGTTAATCATGCCTGTATGCCCGATTGAATATAACACCCTGCTGTTAATTGGGTTCCCTGTTTATTAAGAGTATGGCTAGTTGATTACATTGTATGGTTGGCTTAATCTGACACGTTGATCCAGGTAACTATAGACCAATTACTCTGATTAGCTGTTTCGGTAAGCTATTCACAGCAGTTATTAATCAAAGACTCACTAATTTTGTGGAAAATAATACTATCCTTAATGAAAATCAAGCAGGGTTTAGAAAAGCATACTCTTGTTCGGATCATATTTTTGTATTACACTCACTTTTAGAAATTTTACATAATTTTATATCAATATAGCTGATAGTGTACTTTTTGTAAAGCTGAACAATAAGCAAGCGATAGTCCATTATCTTCTGAAGTGCTACTGCAAAGCTCCAACGATTTGTTATTGATGTGTGCAGTTAAATATTTTAAATGTCTTACCTACATTGTTTACTACCCATCAGCTTATTGGCTCATTACCTATTGAGCCCAAGTGACGAGTAACTCGGCTTTACACTCAGGACACCGATGGCAGTGTAATCACAGATCAGATGGATCGTAATAAGCCCTCTGATCAGGACATGCACTGTTTGGAATTTTGCAATAACTTGTAAAAGTCAACTCATGATTATCAAAGATTGTACAGACGTAATTGTAAATTGGAAATTCCCATTTGCAGTTGTAAGGGTGAACGAGTTAATGGCGGAAGAAGAACGCTGACCATCCTTTGGAAATATTTTATATGCAATCGTTTGTATTTACTTGATTGATTAACTCATAATTGAGAAACTGTTGTAAATTAAGGATATTTTCTAAATATCTGTTCGAGTGATTTCCCTAAATGTACTCATTTTTATCATAAAGAATGTTAACTTCTGTATTAACCATTTTCCTGCTGTAAAGTCGTCTGCTCCGAAATTGTCGTCTGCAAACTTTGTTAGATTTAGATTTATACAATTTTGAATTATAGAAACTTAAAGACGAGTGTCAAACAGTTTGGGTTCAGGTCAGACGCCGCGTTACGCGGCGTCTGATCTGGATCCAAACTGTTTGCAAAAATCAATGGAGTCTCGATCAGCAGGATAAAGGTTAAATATTTGTTCACGCAACTCTATATACCTTTAGTTTATCCCTGTGTTTCGTTTCGATAGGGTGCGACACTTACTTTATTCGTTTTTACGTCTCTTTCCCGGGGTACTCTCTTATAGAGATCTAACCCATGGTCGGGGGAGCACTCCCTTCAGCCGGCAGGGCCTAATTGCATAGTCTAAAGTGGCTGTTTTTGAGCATCGGATGATGGTACCCAAAGTGAAATTTTGAAGTTTATTATTGTGCTAATTGCTATTTTATCCCTATATGTTAATGGTTTCCAGAACTCATGTCAGGATGAGGCAAAGGTGGTGTGGTAAGGATTGGTGGAAAGCCCCGCGCGGAAGCATCCAATGCATCACTCGATCAGCATCAATCGTCCAGCCTTTGAGGTCGTGCTAGGAAAATCCCAGATATGTGCATGGCGGAGTCGGCGTTGTGACCACGACAAAAACGGCCCTTCTTCTCTGCTGTAGTCGACGGGGGTAGAGATATTTAGGGTGCGACATAAAGAGGTACTATTATAAGTAATAGTCTGGCATAAAACTAATTAAGACAACTACGTTACAACCAGTGTAAATATTTTAAACGTCTTATCTACATTAAATTCTATTATTTAACTTGTAAACCTATAATTAACTGAGCCCTAGAAACGAGTAACTCGAAATTTAGCACCAGGGTACCTGTGTATAGAACAGTTGCACTATGATAGCAGTGTAAACCCAGATCAGAGAGCTCCTGAATAAGCCCCCTGACCAGGGTCTGTACTGTAAGCATTCGTGCAATATACTGTAAAATTCAACTCTTAATAACCAAATATAGAATTATACAGACCGAATTGTAAATTGAAAATGAAGAATATATAGAAAGGTTTGTGTGTATATGTATGGCGAGTAATAGATGTTATATTGTTTCACTGTTTACAAGCATGTTGTATTATGAACTTTGTATGAAAGCTAAATGAATGTTTGAAAACATATACGTAGTAGTTAACTCTGATCACTGTTTCTAATCAGGATTCAACATTTTATTTATTACCTGTTAGTATTGATCATCTTATAATACTGTTGGGTGTTAACCCTTTACCCAATAGCCTGTTTCTAGTTTTGCAAATAGGTAGATAGATAGATATTTTATTGATTTAAACTATACACAGTTTCTCATCAATACAAATATAAATTCACAATACATATTAACAGGTACATGTGATAGATATATGCAAACACTTAATACACTGTATTTCTTATTTTTCTAGCTATCAAATAAACATATACTAAGAAATGTTGTAGTTGAATTTTAGAATATAAAGAATTTCAAGAATTTCGAGGATGAGTTTACAACATTACAATAACTTTTTCTGAACTTAAATGCTTCCGATAAATATTTAGAAAGTCTATGAATAATACCCTTTGAAGAGTTCAATAACTGAAGAAATTTAAACATACTAGGTCTATTGTAAAAATATGGTTTGATATATGTTCGTCTTATTTGATTATAAGCCTGACATGCTAGTACAAAATGAAATTCATCTTCAATTTCACTTTTATCGCAAAATATACAAATACGTTCATGTCTTTCCAATCTGTCTCTAGAATATCTGCCTGTTTCAATTTTTAAAGTATGAGCTGAGATTCGAATCTTAGAAAGTAATACACGGTTATCTCTTATAGTAACAAAATCTAAATAGTCTTCAAAACCAAATGACAATTTCAACTCCTTGTATAAAATTAGCTTATTATTATTACCTATATCTGCAAACCATTTTTGAATAAAAGCATCTTGTATTCTCTGCTTAAATAGTGAAAGGAAAACCTTGTCATTTATAACATGAAAAGGCTGCTGCCATGCATACATGAATCCATATTCAGATAACAAATTCTTTACACACGTAGCCCAGTTTTTCATACCCTTCTCACAGTCATCTAGTGTACGCTGGTATACATGTCTAATGATAATGTTATCTGAAGATTGGATTTTTAGGATCTAAACAATTAATCTGTTACTTTTCTGTGTACCTGTGAGGAATACACTTGTCCTGTGCATACAGTGAAGAGTCTTATCAGAGGGCTCCTTACCGAGCACTCGGATCAGTGTCTGCACTGTTTGTCATTAATTGTTTATTGATGTTGAATATTACAGTTAAATGACAAGTTTTATTCATATCATATGTAGTCTGCCAGTTCCCAATATATCTACACAGCGTCAGTCAAAACTCGTTCTAATCTTACTCCCTCTTTGCTTAAGTCGTCAGTAAAATGCTACTATCTTTAAGTGGTCAGTGTTTTTTAGCCTAGTCATTTGACAACCGTCAGTGATTTTCCTTCTTTGCTTAAGTCATCAGTAACTTTAAGTGATAAGTGTTTTTGGGCCTAGTCTTTGGACATGTGCATTATGGTCAGTTGTAGCCACGAGCGTCAGCTATTTTCAACAGTTACATCACTGTAAGTTTTTCATTGACCAGAGACTCTAATATTACATCTTAAACCAAAAATATTGACATTTATATATATGTAAAAAATAGAATGATTTAAAATTATAAATATTTAAAATATAAAACTCAGTCAAACTTCACTGGCGATGGTCTCTATGTCTTCTTTTTTTCTTTCTAATTATAAACTAAATTCTTAATATATATATATATTTTAATTTTAAATTTAATTTTAAAATTGATGTAGATCTACACTTCAATGGCGAATGTATCTCATATAATATGTGAGTGTTAACTACGACGTTAAGCTTTTTTCCACTTTGGCTTAAAATTGTCAAAATTCCACTTAAAATTTGAAAGTAATAAAAAAATTGTCAAACATTAAACAATAAATGTATTAGATCTTTATCTAGATCAATAATTAAATCGAAAAAAATATTTTTATTTTTTTTTAATATTTTTTTAATTTTGAAATTTTAATTGATGTTTTTATTTGATGGATTCTTATCAACGTTTACTTTAATCATTCATCAAGCAATTAAAAACAAGTCCCATATATAATCTTAAACCTTGTATCAATATTTTTTTGATATTGGATTTATATTCTATATAACTTATATTACTTATTGATATTTTACTTCACAAATTATAATTCACTTTAATTATACGCGCGGACATGTTCTAATTCATTCAGATCCATTGTGGTCAGTCACTTTCTCCATACATTTACATAGTGTCAGTGTCAAGCCTTCTTATAGATACGAGGAAACTGTTCTAATTTTAAGTCGTCAGTAGATTGTTCTTTCTTCATGTGGCCAGTAACAATTTTGAACAAATACCATCAGTCAATATCGACCTAAATCGGTCAGTATAATGTTCTTAATCTATGTCGTCAGCGACTGTTAGTCTATTGACCTGTGTATAATTCTATTAGTAATATTGAATCTATTATATCTTTATCTAGATCAATAATAAAATAAATAAAAAAATCTTTTTAATTTTTAAATTTTAAATTAATTTTTAAATTCATGGCTTAACATTCATCAAGTGTTTATATAAAACAATACTTATAACATATTAAATTTTGATTTAATTTTTTTTTTAATTTTTTAATTTTTTTTTACAGATATATTATCTATAATTTATATTATACATGTATTTTGATATATTACTTTTACAATACTAAATAACTTCAATTATACTCGCGTACAATGTTCTAATTTATTCAGATCCATTGTGGTCAGTCACTTTCTCCATACGTTTACATAGCGTCAGTGACATTCGTTCTTATTTCAACTGGTCAGTAAACCCGAGGAAAGCCTATATAACTTAACTCGTCAGTGATTTGTTCTTATTTCAACTGGTCAGTAAACTCCGTCAGTATTTTACCCACACCCATTTCATTGAGGCAAACATTGTGACCAAGTTTCATTAAGATCCAATGAGATTTGTAGCCTCTAGAAATAAATAATAATTGAGACTTTTAAAATCTGACTTACGACAACATTTGTCGTACGAAGTTTAATGAAACTGACCCAAGGAAAGCTTATGTTAGATGCATCCGGTCTCGGCACTATATGAACTATAATATGAACTATATGAACTAATTTTAATACTATAACCAACTAGCTCAGTGGTATATATCTGAACTGTTTACAGTTTATAGATTAAAGGGTTAAATCTCTAAGGAGGGTGGGGTCGCCGGGCGTGAGATAATAAATACAACGACAAGCCTGGTTCTCTTCATACGTCTAATTAGGTACGCTCTTTTACACACCATTACACATCAAAGAAGTCATACAACATGGCAAACATCAGGGCAAAATACTTCAAAGAATTAGCATCCTGAAAATACATTTGTTAAAAGCACACTAAGCATTTGTCTTATAATATTTCCTTAAAACTGAAAAATAAGCATATATGTTGTGAACATTCACAACATGACTGTTGTGAATATTTACAACATAACAACATAATGTAACTTATCCAACATAACAGTTGAAACAACATAATACCAACTTTCAACGCCTTTGTCAATACTTGTATCAATGTTCTAAGTGGCTATAGAGCATACAACCCCCATTTACAAAATGGACTCAACCTATATAATAACTTAATGCCTTCTATGCATTAAATATACAAAATAACACAATATTCAATACAGAACAATTCTTACCAGTTTATCGAACTAAACGCTCTTCAGTACCAACTCCACACCAAACTCACTCACTCCATGGTGTCCAAACAATGTGCTGCTGTAAAGATTAAAGGTGAACATTCCAAGTATGATGTTGTGACTATGTTACAAATGTTAGTAAGATGAATGAAGGTTCAAGCTTCCATTTCAACTTTCGCGAATGGCGCGAAAACACATTACAAACGATTCACGAACCGAAAATGCCTCAAATGATATTTAATTTAAACGGAACAATTCATGCCACGTTGCAGAACTATATCAACAACATTTCCTATACATTACCAATTGTAGAAATAGCTGACACTCCCCAATATGAACGACAATCTTCTTCAAACCTTCTAAACAAGTTAAACAAGGCACGGGTAAAGCAGAGATCTTTACCCAGTGAGAACGACCAATGAACTGCCTATAATGCAAGAGCTACTCTTCAATGACGTCACTCAGGCGTAATCATCCAAAAGGACATAATAAAACCGCAATAGAAATTAAAAGCTGGAATGTAGCAAATATAAACGAAATGGGACAAATAATGGCAGAATGACAAATTTAAACCTGGTCACATACTTCCCCTCTTTCAGAAAATGACGTCCCGTCATTTACCAAACAATCAAATGTCAATAACAGTCACCAAGTCAACAGTCAAACAAATTACAACTACTAAACTACTCTCCTTAATCACCTAACTTATAGTCACAACATAACTATAACTTCTAAATGTATAGTCACAACATAACTATAATCTCTAAATTCAAAGTCACAACATAATTGCAACATCTAAACTCTTTAATCTTGGTCATAATACAACTATAACCACAACAGAATCTAATGTCCTTTACAATAAAGAACTACCATAACTTAATTTAACTTGACTGCTTTCGAACTGCTACTACAATATTTAAATTTGTCTACTCCATAATAAAAAACCCACTATTTTACCAATACTGTTTCTGATGGGGCAATCTGATCAGGGATTAGCTGTTTACCATTCAGTTTGCACCACTTGGACAAATGTTTGCGGGCTATAAAATAGATCTAGTTCAAATTGTAGGATACTTACAGCAGTTATATCTAAGAAATGAAACATACCTTTTCTTTTTATATATGTGTTAGTCCTATTTTCTACCATTTGTTTAAACCAGTTTATCTGACAAGTGACTACGTAACAACATGACCTACATAATAGTGTTAACCCGTAACTACCTCTCCTATTACACAGTTTACACATGTATGCTCTTAAACCTGGCTGTTATTATGTAAATATAAATACTTTAACCATTTCCCCATCTGCCTACACTGTTTTCAAAAGGTACAAATCAACGTTAACACATGTAACAGGAACAAGGGTTAAGGTGACTGGTTAAATCGTTTATCAAATGTATTGTAGTTCAGTTGTACAGCTTCAAGGTAACAAAGTACTGTACTGTGCTCTAGACACAAAGGATAATGCAATGAGACATGTATCTCTCTGGAGTAGCTCTCCACAGTTAGTTCCCTTTAAACTGTTCTGACTTGTTTTTTTGTTTTTTTTATTTGTTGGTAAACTAACGATTAAAAGGTTGAGACACGCCCTTGATGCAAGGAAAATGAGATTTTTTAATATATTTTCATGGTAATTATTATATCATAGTCAATACTGCTCGGTCCGTCGGACACTAATCTCAAATGTAGTGGTTAGGCTGGCACCTAACAAACTTCAAGAATTCTAAAGAACTTCCCAATTTCACAACATACATGTACCAACATACATGTATATCTAAATTATAGCTTTATGCTTGCAGTGATGTCATCTCAGCACACACGTGTTGTTTTGTCGGTTACCGGTTAATTGTACAGTCAATCAGGTCTGTAGTTAGCAACCACTGAATAACGTAGCCAACTTATTTTTTAAAGGCAGGTGATAACTAGATTATGCAGTACTACAATATTTCTTAACTCAAAAAACCTAAACATTGAATTTGAGAAATCAAAGCAGACGACAATTATTTAAAATTAATGACGTCACGGCAATGAAGGGGTTAAATACAACAAATGGATACAGAGCTTGAAAAGAAACGGATGACAAAATTGGCAATGTCAAGTAATCCATAACCAATTATAACTTCCAGGTTTATATTTGCAGCTGCAAATTCAATCAATGAAACATACCTTTTGATTGTGTGTGTGTAATTCCTGTTTACACTCAGTTTATCTGAATATACCTGACCTAAATAAACTTCTACAATCTGCACTGCACATACTACACACAATCACGAACATGACTGCAGTTTAGTCACGGTCTTAAATCTGCACGTACAGTGCTCCCTCCCTACAACGACCCACCTTACAACAATTCCCTCCTTACATCAATGTTTGCTGCTCTTCCCCCAAACAAGACAGTTATGCCTTACCTATTCACGACTGCAATACCGTCTGCTTAAAACTGTCGTCTGCTGTTTTTCTAAAAGTTACAGAATGGACATTTTGACAGAAAAAACTTAATGACGAGTGACAAACAGCTTGAATCAAGATCAAACGCCGCGTTGCACGAATATGGTGCAGTTTGATGGAATCTTACCACTATGCACCGGTGGCAGTGGGTGCATTCTATCCACCATCCAGCAACCAAGAACAACTTTAAACGAAAGAATTGCGGATAGCCAACAACACTTTCTCGTTGATTGTTTCTTTTGTGTATAGTGCATATATAGTTTACTTCTTTGATACATTCTCTACTAAAGAAAACTATATGTAATATTTCTGATAGAACATTTTAACCCTTTTCCTGCAGTTGTTGTTGATTTCCACTTTTAGAAAACAGTGAAGACAGTTTGGAAAAGGTAAAACCAAGCCTTTAGATTTAGATGTTAGTATGTAGCGCTACAACAACACCCAATGGGAGAAAAAGTGTGTGCGTTGTTCGGAGGGAGTCGTTGTAGGGAGGGAAATTGGCTTGCAATCGCAAACAGCTTGGATTCAAGCGTTATATTTTTTCTGGCAAAATATGCATTAATATGTATCTTTATAAAAAACAGCAGACGACAATTTTAAGCAGACGACATTGCAGCCGTGAAAAGGTTGGACATAAAAGTCATGTTTAGGGAACTGTGACAAGGGTCGCTGTAAGGAGGGAGTATTTGTTGGGAGAGCCCTTGTAGAGCACTGAAGTGTATAGATTGACTGGCGTTGGAGGATATCAAACAACCAAGAGGAACAACAGGTATCGCCTTTTTAGCAGCCAGTTATAATTCCACCATGGGTTGATTCCCTTGTATAAACTAAAATTCTAACCAAATGTCGGTTATCTTCATTTAGATAGAAGGTGATATCTTGAAAATTCAAGTTTACCACTATTAAGAATGACACTTTTCTAACACCCAGGATGATATGCTCGCCGGTTCTCCACTTTATATACAGTAACACCTCTTTATTACCACTGTGTCACTAAACAGAAGGTTTATTGATTGTATGAAAGACATATAAGCTTATAGCAAATTTAAAGTAAGAACACATCGCTTTAACCCTTTCACTCTCAATAGCACTTCAGAGTGCGTTTGCAAACAGTTTGGATCCTGAGCAGACGCCGCGTAACGGCGTCTAACCAGGATCCAAGCTGTTCGACACTCGTTTTGAAATTTCTTCTGTCATACTGACTTTTTTTTTAACTTTGAAACGGCATTGCAGACATTAAAATTGAAGCAAACGACAACGGAACGGTGAAGGGGTAACAATCTCACGAAAACTTTGATAGTGAAAGGGTTACCTTTATTAAACACATAATTACAAATCTAATTTAATGGTCTAAACATTTTCACCTTTAATGACGACACAAAGCGCGTTTGCAAACCGTTTGGGTCCTGACCAGAACTCAAACTATTTGACACTCGTTTCGAAATTTCGTCAGTCATATTGTCTTAACCCATTACCCTATAGCCTGTTTATAGTTTTGAAAATAGGTCACTACTTAAAGCAGGTTGAAAGTAAAGCAGAATGCGCCATATGGCGCATTCTGCTTTACTTTCAGCCTGCTTTAAGCTTTTACCAGCTAGAATAAGGAAAGTATTAAATATGACACATATTCATTACGGTTTATATTGGAACTATTTTCTTCAGCGGATGAATAAAATGCATGTGCTAAAAGTCGCTTCTATAAGGGAAAGGGTTAAATCTTACTTTGAAACGAAATTGCAGACAACACTATTGATGCGGACGACACTATGTCGGTGACGGGGTAAAAACCTCTCGAACATTTGATCATGAAAGGGTTAATACAGAGGTTTTAATATATAGCCACTGTATTCAAAAGTAGAAAAACGTCGGGAAACACAGAATGGTGCACGAATAATACACATAGCTACGTTTACACAGGGTTTTCAGAGGATTTAAGATAAGTATTCAACAATGGCTTCTGACTACCTGACTTTCTTTCATGCGGTTCAGATTCAATAATTTGATGTCGTTATCGCATAGTTTCCAAAGACTTATGTTGGTAGAGCAAGACTTGTGTATTTCAGAGCCTGTCGTCGGCCTAATATCAAAACCTCGAAAAGTCAGTTTTTAAAATTTTACAGGAGAGACGTTTTTTGTCTAGCTATTTCAAACATTGACAAAATCTCTTTAGATTTGAAATGTATAATTAAGTTATCATACTATAATATGTCACTAACTGATTTTTGACTAAGTACGTAGGATAATTGAGTAATAATTTAATTATTGTTGAGTACGACTCTTTGACATCACTTTAACACAATTTAGGAATATATCAAATCAAAATATCGTATATAGCTCAAATTGCTTCCCATGAATGTACATTAGGTAAAAACCTCGTATTTAAAAAACATAACAGAAAATTGCATTTAAAGGCTATATGTAACTAGACAAATGAATAGTAAAAACCTACACTCAAACAATACCTATAATTCTATTGCTTTATGTCGTTCCAAAGACTGAGAGATACAAACATATCACAAAACTATTTTTTGTGTGTGTGACCAAGTTCGATGTTTTGAAATTAAGACTTTTGCACCAATCAGTATACGACATTTCACCAGGTGACTGTTTACAGCCTTTCTCATTGGGATAGAAGTACGGGATTTTGTCAGAATCTGCATATAGGTGCAATCTTTCCTAAGATGTATTGGCATTATAAGAGGTTTTGATATTAGGCCGACGCTGTGGTAACTCCGACCGATAAAAAGCAGCTGATAAATCTGCTATTGAATAACCGATAGGCCTGTCAGGGTAGACACCAAATTGACAAATGACTATTTTTAACCCTTTACCCCATAGTCTGTTTCTGCTTTTGGAGAGCAGGTTAAAAGTAAAGTAGAATGCGCCTCAATGTGCAGTCTGCTTTATCTTTAACCTGTTTTAAGCTACCATCTGCATGCTCTATTATAGAAAATATTTATTATGGTACATGCTCATGACTAAAACACTTTTACTGCTGCAATATCGTCTGCGTAAATTTTTCGTCTGCTGATTTTTTTTCAAAGTTACATACTTACATGCAAGAAGACATTTTGACAAAAAAATATAATGATGAGTGACAAACAGTTTGAATCTAGGTCAGACGCCGCGTTGCACGAATATGGTGCAGTTTGATGGAATCTGGATTCAAGCTATTTTCAAATGTAAGCAAAGTCTTCATTTTCCAACTCTTTAACAACTCCTCTCGAACAACACACACAATCCGTATCTTCCATTGGGTGTCGTTGTGGAGAGGGGTCACTGTAGATCCAGATATTGTCAAACTTAGATATTACTGCAAAATGTTATTGATCAACGTCTGTTCAGTTTATACGACTTTGACCATTTCACTCTCAAAGACGTCATAAAGCGCATTTGAAAGTCGTTTTAATCCTAATCAGAAGCCGCGTAATGCGGCGTCTGATCAGGGTCAGAACTGTTTGCCACTTGTTTTGAAATTACTTCAGTTATACTGCCTCAAATCTAACTTTGAAACGATATTGCAAACAACAACATTGAAGCAGATGGCAATTAAACGATAAAGGAGTAAACGTATCACGATTTATTTGGGAGCGAAAGAGTTAAAAGCACTTGACATATCTGAAGCAGACGGCACTTAAAGAAGACGTTATCTTATCATTTCAAAAAGGCCCTTTTATCTACATTTTAATACAGCCATTCTAAATCACAGCGTGACAAAACTAGGCATGACTACTTAAACTCACTATCCCATGAAACTTCCAATAGATAATTCCAGTTTACAATAAAGGCTGGTGCTTTTTAGACTATTTAGGGATGGTGTTTTTTTTACAATATATTGCAAAATGGCAAACAGTGAAGTCCCTGATTAGAGGGGTCCTGCAAGAGCCCTCTTATCAGGGACGTCACTGTTTGCATTAAACCAGTGTTGTCTTACAAGTACACCTTGGGTAAAAGTCGCATATATGCTCAATGAGTTAATACGTTACCCTACTTGGTTATGAACGCTCAAGGGAATAACCATTTATATTATTAATTCACTCTTGAATGCACATGACCATAAAATTATACATAAGCAAACATTGTATACCCTGGTGGCATATTTCAGCGTCTCATCAGTGTCTGTACTGTTTGCTAGTTGTTGTTTCATATAAAATGATTTTCTGTATAGGCAAACACTCACAGTATGCGGACTCCTACTGTACCCTCTCCGGAAGTCGGTAGCTATTAAGGATACAGTTTCGCCAAATAGGCATACATACGTGTTATTTATCGATGGGGTATAAGCAATTTTGAGACGTCTAATCGCCGAATTTACCCTTTTCACATGTACAAACCAGATTCTACATGTATCTTCCATTTTCTTGCAAATAATCGAAATCGGAAGATTTTTCGTGTAGATCATATATTGACCAAACTGTACGAATAATCGCTAACTTCTGTGTGCTAATCGCAAATTTTATAAAACGACTGTATGCCTAATCACAAAATCCCGATTTCATGTACAGTGGTAAATACGCTATTCCTACCCACTTTACACGTTTCTTTAAGCGTTTCTTACGCGTTTATTATCCGTATTGTTAAACGCATTTCCTAGCCGTTTATTTACGCGTTTCTTTACGCGTTTAAAAGAGCCCGGATGAAAGGGTCATTACTTAGCCGACGGACCCCTTAGCTTCAGCGGTTTACACATCCACTTTATGACATGTGTATTACAGATCATTAGGTGGTATCGCCGATAACATTGCCATCTTTAATTGGCAATACACTGTTAATCCCCTGATCACAGAATTATAATTCCGTGCCCTAATAGCTGAGTGGCATATATAGGCGGGTGGTCAATGCTTGTTCTAATTGATTGGTTACAGGCGGGTGGTCAGTGCCTGTTGTAATTGAATGATGACAAATTAATGCGGCTAGCTCTTAAACTAATTGTGTGATACTTTAATCTACATCTGCATGTACACGGTTGGCGCTGCACTATTTTTGATAGCAGGGTAACGATACTATGGAATATGATCAACATAAATGCATGGTTTAATTATCCTCGCTCAATTCAATAAGATCCGAAATCTCCGCGTGAAACGGATAACTGACGCACCACTCGCAACATCTCTGGTATAATGCATGTTTTCAAGCAATAGTTTGACCAGTTTCTACTGTTTAAGTCAAAAGCGACGTTGATCCCTTTACATACATCACTTTTAAACTGGAAATCGTTCAGAAAAACGAATCTATCAGCAACTGTGCAACACAAATAACACGTCTGTATACAATGTACCTACTTGGTGAAACTGTATCCCTAATAGCTACCGACTTCCGGCGAGGGTACAGTAGGAGTCCGCATACTGTGACACTGCAATGTTATGAGATCACCTATAATACAATCTAGCAAGCACACAGGGAGAGTTTGTTTTTCCCGGCGACATGCACATTATTATTATTATTATTATACCAGATTTATATAGCGCTCTTTTCACACAGGGGTTTTGCGTTCAAAAGCGCTTCACATGAAGTTACACAAATGTACCTACAAACAAGAAAAGACAAAATAACTACAATATGATCTAAAATAAACATGAATAAACATATAAAAGACAGCCCCCAAAATGGCGATCACATTACTCCCATCAATCAGCAATGAAGCAACCGGCTTCTGATTGTCGACCGATAGAAACAATAGTAGAGCGCCCAAATGCAGGCCGCCAGGAAAAGACAAATAACTACAATTAGATATAAAATAAACATAATAAACGTACAAAAGACAGCCCCCAAAATGGCGATCACGTTACCCCATCAATCAAGAGCAACGAAGCAAATGGCTTCTTTATGCGGACTGATAGAAATAACAGTGATGCAGCAGTGGGCTTAAAGGAAGAAAAAGTAAAGCAAAAAGCACACTCTATTGGAGCTCTTTGTTGCAGATCTACTTCCATCTCGTTCAGACGTCAATCTGCCATGTACACCAAAACAACCCGTTTTCCGAGACATCGTACAGTGGAGAAAATTTAAAAGCAAACTAAAGAGCAACGCAAATCGCTAACTAATTTTTGACATTTCGAATTATTTTGCTTTAATCTTAGTTGCAAACAGTTTGGAGCCTGATCAGACCCCGGGTTACCCGTCGTCTGAACTGGCTCTAAACTGTTTGCAATGGAAATAATAGTTTTAGTGTTAAAGCGTTTATTGGGAAAGAATTAGACTTACGTTTTCCCCACTGTAATAAAACAGCGTGGGTAGGGGCTACTGTAGCTCGGTATCATGTACGTTTCTGCTTACAAATGTTTACTTTGAGGAGCAACAAATCTTTTAGAAAATCACTTTAGAAGATTTTACTACACTCAATACCCTCAGCGATACCATCAAATTCAGCTGTCATTTGTGTTTAACCCTTTCATGAACAAATTTATGGTGAGGTTATAACCCCCTTCACCGCCATATTGTCGTCTACTTCAATATTGCTGTCTGTAATATCGTATCAAACCTTGATTTAAGGCAGTATTACTGACACTTTTTCAAAACTAGCGGCACACAGTTTTGATTCTGATCACACGCCGCGTTATACATATAAAGGATTTTTTCTGAGTTGACTCTTTAATTAAACGTAAGTAACTATAATTGTCGCCTGCTTCTGTCATATAACATTATAGAAGTATTAAATTACTTTTTAGCCCATTTCCACCCAATACATGTAGATTCTTCTATGCAAATATATTGGATTAGTCCGTTTTCTATCTAAGGGATGTCTGGTCTTAATCGTCGTTTTCTTCTGGTTTTATATTAAAATTCTTATCAGCAAACAGTGTAGACTTATCAGACGCCGCATAAATTAGCGTCTGATCAGGATCAAAACTGTTTGCAAATGCGCTTTATGATGTTGTTGATATTAAAAGGGTTTAGGTGGTTCGACAGCGGGCGGCCCGCATCTCGAATTCCGGAAATGCTGATGACTTTCACATGATCTTTTCGGCACGTGCTTATAGTAGAAAATTAACATAAAGAAAAGTTTGATAGGCTTCAGTGTCATCTTTGTTTGCGCAGTTGGTAAAGTGTTTGACTAGCAAACCAAAGGTTCCATGTTCGATTCCCACTCGCTACAAATCCTTTTTTTAAATAAATTGTCCGATTGTTATTGACTAGTCAATTCATAACGCAGTGACCAAAGGACAGGCTATGTTTAGTCACGTAATAATGAATAATATCAGATGCAAGTATTGTCAAGTGACAACTAAACTTTGTAAGGATTTATAGCCTTTATGACAGATGACAGCTTAAAGTTAACACAGGACAAAAGTAATGCTAAAAGATAGATCTTAAAGGAGCTTTTATGCATTACTTTTGCTATGCATTAAGCAGGCATCTGTCTTTAAAAATCTACAGGCTACCGTATTCAATGGTACCTTATTACAGGGTTGACTTCTGGTATTATTTAGAGCTGACGGCATTTTAAAGTTGAACTCAAGGGATGTAACTCGTTTTGTGTAACATTTTGTCAGAACTTCTGGAAATCATGTATAAAATGTAAATTCCACTGTAGATTTTCATAAAAATTTTGTGACTAGTAGAATTAAGTTAAATCTATCTAATAAGAGTATTTTTAGTGTATGTTAAACTGCTAGATTTTTTGTATTTTGAGATTTAGTGACTTTTTCAGAATTTGACTTTTTTAAAATACATGTATTGATATTTCCAGAAAATATGTCATGAAACATTTTTGTTTGCACTATATCTTATAGTCTCTCTACAGTGTACTTGAATATGCAGCAATTATTGAGTTATATCATTTTATAACGAAAATATTCCTGTTCATTTAAAAAGGAGCTTTTCTCGACAAATGGTCATGTCAGAAAAAAACGGCACTGTAATTTTTTTTATTTTTTGGATTTTTTACTCTCCATAATGGTATATTTCAATTTAATCAAGGTTTCAAAGAATTCTGTCACGGAATAAGCTGACCCGCGAAACACCTTAAAGATAGTCAAGTTTTTTGCAATGAATGGTTGCTAAACACATGACTTATATAATTTTCTTCGTTTGAGTTTACGAATTAGAAGTAAATTATTTTCCCTTTGAATGTATACCACTCCGCTAGGTAGCGTCATGTGCAAGTGCACGAGGTGTTCGTGCCTGTTTAGGCTATTGTAAGTCATTCAGCTTTGGGCAGTCGACGAGAACAGTACACTTTAATTTTGTTTAAATTTTGTATTGTTTATGGTAAATTGAACCCAACACAGAGGTACAGGTGTTTATGCATATGTGATGATTTATAAGCGCTCAACGATACATCGTATATCAAATGTTTTATAAATTATTTTATCCAATATTTTCATCGCTAGTCTATACTGTTCGCATACATAATTTGTTAGCGAAGATGAGGCCCGACATCTACGTGGTTTTGCTTTATGCAACTCGATACTTGCCATACGGGTACCATTTTCCAGAGTTTTTTCTCTTATGAGATTTTTATCTCTGGTTTTTGTATGGGCGAATCGACCACATCGCAGACAAATTATGTGACAAAGTTATGTTTATTAAGTTTTCTTTAGACCTATTTTGACGGATTTAATGTAAGACTCGCTGTGAAGGGACAATCTTTAATTGAACCCTATTGTATGGGAATTTGAGGTGTTTTTTTTTAGAAATTTGTGATAAATTTCTTAATTAAATGTATATGTACATGTATATTTGGGCTGGTTTTGCTCATAAAGTTTACGAGTCGTTATTCACATGGTTACAATGTAAAGCTGTAGTTCCAATAATAGATGTATGGAATTAGCTGATATGCTGTAACGAATACTTCAATCGGCTGTCCAAGTGCTATCTACAAATTACAATGTAATTCATATTCAAGTCTTGTTGTCTTTCATGTGTGAGTGGTGTGTGTTTGAAGGGAAGGCTGTTTTCAAACATATTGACTTCATGTTAATTATACAGTGGATAATCTGTTATTCTTTCCCGTTTAAACGCAAACGTACGCAAACGCAAAGCACTAAAACGTAGAAAAGAACAACTTTTTTGTTTGCACTGCAAATAATAGTTTTAGCGTAAACGCTTTTATTGGGAAAGAATAACATTTTCTCCACTGTAGCAATCCATTAGTATAATTGACAGTTCTTATCGTTTTTCATTCATCTCTTTGTGCGGTACATTGTAACGGCGAAACACTGATTACTTTTGCAAACAGTCTGAATCCTGATGCTCGGCGTCTCATCTTGATTCAAAATGTTTGACAAATTGACTGTCAGACCAAATTTGATCAATGTGTGCCTAGCGTTCCATAAAAGGGACACAGCAATCAGTGTAGATCATGATCAGACGCTAAATTATGCTGCGTCTAATCAGAGACTAAACTGTTTGTTGATAAGAACTGTAATATAAAACCAGAAGAAATCGACAATTTAGACCACATAGCCCTTAGATAGAAAATCCAATTTATAGGCATGGAATAACCTATTGGGCGGAATGGGTTTAAATGTAATTTAATAGTTGTATAATGTTATATGGCAGAAGCAGGCGACAATAGTTACTTACGTTTAATTAAACAGTTAACTCAGACATGTATGTTAAGAGTTATAGGTTGTAAAGGTAGCAGATTGCAGCCACACAAATGTTTACACATTGAAATCTAGTTAAGAGTATACTCGTCATTGATTAACGATGTACCTATGAAGAGTATCCTAATCTAAGCAAACAGTGTAGACACAGAGCAGAAAGCTCATAAAGGAGCCCTCCGATCAGGGTCTACAGTGCTTGTCATTTTACAATATCTTATAAAAATATTCCCTAAAGAGTCTAAAATATGCTAGACTTAACCCCTTCACTGCCTTACCCCGAGTACAGAAGTTATTTGCAAACAGTTTGGTTGCCGATCAGACGCCGCGTAACGCCGTCAGGATCCAAACTGTTAGACACTCGTTTCAATATTTCTTAAGTCAAAATACCTAAAAATTAAAATTTAAGAAATAATAGCAGACGACAATTGTTTAAAATTTATGACGTCACGTCAGTGAAGGGGTAAGTTCAGGCATTATTCAAAAGGAAATAAATGTTCAGGCATTATAACACTAGGTAGTTTTAACTCATCCACCCCTGAAACTTCAAATGAGCAATTCAAATTTCCATTAAAAACTAACCAAATAGTGCCTTTTCTGTTTGAAAATATATTGCAAAGAGCCGTGATCAAAGGGATGCTTTAGGACTCCATTGATATGGGTATACACTGTTTTATTTGCCAAGGACATGTGTTCGCTTTACAGGTACACTGCTTAAATGACGAATATGGTCGTCGCTAGGGTACAATTTGTTAATGATTGACTACAAAAAACTTAACGACCCTTCAGCAGCTTTCTGCATCACGTTTGTCCTGCATAAAGCAGCTGCAGAGGAGCATACCTTATTCTTTCCCGTTTGAACTCAAAGGAAACGCAAACGCAAAGATCCATGATTTAAAATGTAGAAAATGACGACGTTTTGATATGTTTAACTATATCTATTTATTTTAATCTGAATGCCAAACAGTAACTATTGGCTCCAAATGAGACGTCGAATAGCAAAATATGCGTTGATGTACATACGTGTTTAATGTAACGCAGACGACAAGTTTTGAGCAGAAACAGTATTTCAAACAGACGACTTTGCTAAAGCAGACGACATTCCGGACATGTAATAATTTATAACGTATTTTACTGCCTTTTATTACCCAACATGTACGCCACCCGACGTAACCGGATATAAAACTCATTGATCGAAAAATCGAAATTATCAGCGACAATAATTGTTCAAAGATTGGGAGACGGATAATAAATATAGCTCGTGTAGAGGAATCAATTAAGGCAGGGCTGATGGGAGTTTAACACATTGACGAGTGCGCTGTCAGTGGGATTTAAATTCTCAACAAATGTGAAAAGACGGTAGGCACGACTTCTTAACCCTTTCACTTTCAATGACGTCAAAATGCGTATTTGAAAACTGTTCGAATCCTGATCAGACGCTGCGTCACGCAGCGTCTGATCAGGATCCAAACTGTCTGACACTTATTTTGAAATTACGTCACCCACACTGTCTTAATCTAACGTCGAAACGATATTTCAGAGAACAGTATTGAAGCAGACGACAGTATGTCGACAAAATTTAATTTGACCATAAATGGGTTAAATACAATAATATGAAAAGACGGTACATGTACGACATTGGAAATTGTTTAACATGAATTATAGGACGACAAACCTGTTTGATGTGATTTTGTCCGTTTTGACAGTGCTCATTGTCATGAAGTGAGAAATTAGTCGAATAACATAGGCTGATCTAATAACTCTTTCACCGCCAAATTAATCGTGAGGTTTTACCCCTTCACCGCTACACTGTCGTCTGCTTCAATATTGTCGTGTGCAAAATAATTCCAAGGCTAGATTACAGGTTGTATGACTAAAGAAATATTGTCAAACAGTTTGGGTTCTGATCAGACGCCGCGTCACGCGGCGTTTGATCAGAACCCAAACTGTTCGCAAAGTCGTCTTTTGGCGACGTTGGCAGTGAAAGAGTTAATTATTGAGGTTAACCCTTTACCTCATAGCCTATTTCTAGTTGTGAAGATAGGTGACCACTTAAAGCAGGTTGAAAGTAAAGCAGAATGTGCCTTAAGGCACATTCTGCTTTACTTTCAACCTGCTTTAAGCTAAAATCTGCTAGGTTATATAAAATATTTGTAATGGTAATTGTTCACGAGGGTATAAACTGGAACTATTTTCTTCAGCGGAGGAATAAATTAAACACGCTAAAAGTCGCTTCTATGGGGGAAAGGGTTAAACTGTCAGTAGAAATGTCATTTTATTTATATCTTTTCTGAATATTCGTTTAAACATTTAGGCCCCGTGTCTAATACAGTAGACATAAGCAAACACTGTAGACCCGGATGAGACGCCGCGTAACGCAGTATTTCAATTGTGTCTTCAATGTTTGCCATATCATGTACATGTACAATGGTTTTCTGTATGACCAAACACTGCAGTGGCTTAATTTCATTACAGCCCGTCCCAGTTTGTAACGGATACAATGATAATAAGTACAATTTATATTAAAGCCGCATTGTGTTTTTATGAAACCTGCACAAAACGGTTGTTTGGGATCCCATTTGAATTACATGGGACGTGATTCTTTCACAAAAACCTGCTTTATCTAAGCAATTCGCTGTTTAATTTTTTTCATTTTTTTTTCAGTGTTACACGAATTAAACATTTAATTTAGGAGAACATTTAAAATGGTCAGAGGATTTAACAAGTGCAGTTTATGTGGACAAATAATGTAACAAATGATCTAACGCCGTTGTTTCGCCGTTTACGATATACCGGTACCTATTTATTCTACTATCAAAGCAAGGGATGAAGGAAACGAACTTTCATGCTACCATGCATGGACCTAATGCCATTTCGCGGGTCTCCGACCTAGGTCAAGGCTTAGGGAAAACTAGGATCGGGGCGTGTTCTCCGGTGCATGCTGCAATGACATCACTGATCAAGGAAAGGGCAAAAAGCGCCTCATCCATTTTAGGCCGCCGGTATTTCGAAACTGACCGACAGGAATTGGACAAAAGTGATATAGTGAAAGGTGTCAAGTTAAGTTTAAAAACATGCACCTCAACTGGTTCCAACATTCCAGCCAAAAACTCTAAAGTCCCTCAAAGAGTCGGTAGTAGCAAAGTGAATTTACATGTTCACGGAGAGTGTCCAGTCCCTTTGCTGAAACTTCGATATGTTCAAACATTAAGGGCACCATTGCTGAAACGCAGTGGTCCCAATTACTTGGAAATATCTGGTAGAAGCCAAAGCGCAAGAGAATCTTCTATATCTTTACGCAATAAGCACAATAGAGACATTGACAAGCGATACGAATATGACAATTGTTTAAAAGTGATTTCCTTTGCAAGAGGTCAAGGACGAAATGCCGTCTCTTCACAATCTTGTCGCTCTACGGATGTCGACTACAGGTGTAATTCAGCTCCTCCGGGAAATATTATTGAGCATGGCGCGACGACCTTTGATGCTTATAAAACACTCCAAGGTTGTTCACTATATCACCGTAATCGTCAACAGAGGTCGATGATACATGTAACGTCATTAAGTTCTTCGTTTACAAAAAATGCTTGGAAAGAACATCACGTGATTCCGCTTCAACAATTAATTCCTACCAGGCTTGCTACAGTGAAGTCAGCAAGACGTGATTACAATGGTAAAGGACATTTTCAAGCATGTTTGACGTCTGCTAACAGCGACAGGATGTTAACCCCTTCACTGCCATGACGTCATCAGCTTTAAACACGTTTCGTCTGCCTTTATTTCTCAAATTTAAAGTTTAGGTATTTTGACTTTAGAAATATAAAATTGAGTTTCAAATAGCTTGGGTAGTGAGCGGGTTCACCCTTTCACTGCCATTATGACGCGATACTCGTCTGGCGTAGTCACTGCCAAAATACCGTCTGCTCGAATGTTTCGTCTGCTCCGACTTGTAAAATTTGAAAAAAAAACCGCCATTGATATGAGTTTATAAAAATAACAAAATAAAAAATTGTCTGCCATCGCAACAATCTTGAAAAGCTATTTTAAACTTACATTTAAATACTATTTTACCGAATTTTTGTTGAAACGTGAAATAAATGATTGGCACATGTACATCAAATTTCAATGCAAATTGTTTCAAAATTCAACTTTATGCGGCTTCGGAATAATGGTTAGGATCTAGAGCAGTCATTCAGAAGCAGGATGACGGGTCAAGATCTCAACGGATGAGTAGAATTTCCTTTCAATACAAATTCGAAATATTGATAGTAGTCATTTCCTATACTTAAAATGATTTGTATTTAATCTTATTATAAGACCGCACTGACACAATCTCTTTGGATATTCTTTATCTTATGTTTGTATATTATTTGATGCTTTTGTTGTTCATGCAATTTGTAAACCAAAGCGGAAATAAAGTTGAGTTGAGTTGAACTGAAACAGTCGTAAATATAATATTCATCATAAGAAATAGTTTCTATATCCTAGCAAATGGTAGCTTATACATGTACCGGGATGAATTAAGTAAAGCATTCTGCTTTACTTGCAACTAGTTTTAAATGAACACCGTCTTTAATATTAGAAACACTCCATTGGGTAAAAATGCTAAAACCGGATCCATTCCAACTAACAGAAAAATTCCATTTAGAGTAATTTCTAGATTCGAACTCACGACCCGATATTAGTAGAGCGGTGTTTGGACCAATGCGCTATTTTCGATTGTGTACATGTAATAGACTATGATGCACTTGAGTTATTGATCAGTGGCGATATAGTCATTTCTTTCCGGAAGATAACATTAATTTACGGAATAAAGGCGGAATATTCATAGGGTGCCAGTTCAAACATCATCTCTTCAACGACCAAATAGCAAATAAAAATAGGGATCCCTATAGACGGACGGCAAAAACAGTAAAACAAAAACTAGGGAAACACTAAAAGACACCAGCAAAACACTGTGAGGGAAACATTCTGTTTAGGTTTGTTAGTTTATCTGACGAAATGTATGTTAACAGCAGGGTTGCCATTTTTCCGGATTTTTTC
Source organism: Gari tellinella (assembly GCA_922989275.2). Taxonomy (NCBI): domain Eukaryota; kingdom Metazoa; phylum Mollusca; class Bivalvia; order Cardiida; family Psammobiidae; genus Gari; species Gari tellinella. Next base: position 63,135,052 of record OV277860.1, on the reverse strand, counting down.
TAAATCTCCGGATTTCCCCCCAGTACATGGTAGCTTAAAGAAGCCTGACAGTAAAGCAGAATGCGCCCTAAGGCGCATTCTGCTTTACTTACAGCCTGCTTTAAGAAGTCGCATGTCAACAAAACAAGAAAAAGGCTATGAGGTAAAGGTACGATTCGTAAAATCGCACTTGAAAAATGCAAATTTGGAAATCTTAAGATTTTTCATGTCAACTTATGGCAGCCCCGTAACAGTTAGAATTCTCATCACCACTTGCAGGGCTTTTTTACCTTCTATTACAGGGCCCCATAATAGGTGACTTCCCAATTGCAAAAAGTCTATTTTTATTTTCCCAATTTTGGTGAAAGAATTTCCCAAAAATACAATGCACATTATATGATTCTAACGAAAAAAACCCACATATTCTGAGGATAAAACTTCATTAGAAATGTTCTATTCAATAACCAGTACTACTTAAATGTTAAATAACTTGTTTCCAATTATTAACCAAGCAACTTTCATTTTAAGTGTCTTAATAGTTAGTTTACTTTCCCAATTTGGCCGAAAATTGCGTTTGAATTTCCCAAAATGGAAGGCGAAGGCCCCTTCCCAATTTTTGGAAAAAGGCCCTGACTTGACTAATATTTGCAAACGGTTTGGATCCTGATCAGACGCCGCGCTACACGGCGTCTGATCAGGATTCAAACTGTTTCATATTTATGTCGCTGCTTCTTTAATCAAGATGCCTGCAGAAAATTAAAGCAGACGGAAATATCGAGGTAAACAATATTCAAAAGAGAAATGGTTACACTGGCTATTTGAGACAGTTAAGAGCTTGTTGAAAAAGTACATTTTATATTTGTGAGTCAAAATGCCAGGATGTGGGCTTGATATACCACAAAGCCGTACAACGCAAATAAACACTTCTAAGAAAAAATTATGTTTAATCCCATTAAAAAACTTATCATACGTACGATTATATTTCAGCAGGATTTCACGTAAGTAATATCCTTTTAGGAATGTTAAGAAACCCATGCTGTTTAACGTCAACGTTAAAACACAGTATAATACATGTATTCATCTTTTCCCAACTAAACCGGAAGCTTGCACTTACATGTATTTCCCTTTTAACTTTTACCTAAACGTGAACAGTTGGATATAACCGCTTTTATGCTAAAGCCCTTTTTATCTAGATTTATTGCAAACAACATTGAGTTAGATCACTTCGAGAAACTGGTCGCCCGATCTGGCTCCAACATGTGTTCAATAAACTGTCATTTGCTACATTTTTTATCGTGTTGCGTTTAGAGAATAACGTCAGCGTCTGGTCAGCCTCTCAACTGTTAGCCACTCAGATTAAAATGAATAGTCATGCAGAGATGTCACTAAATTGTTATTTCGACGTTTAACCCTTTCACTCTGAATGACGCCTAAAAGCGTTTGCAAACAGTTTGGGTCCTGACGCGGCGTCTGATCAGGACCTACACTGTTTAACATTCTTATCGATATGTTTTAATTCACACAACCCTAAATCTAACTCTCAAACGTGTCTTGCAGACATCAATACTGAAGCAGACGACAATAAAGCGTTGATGGAGAAAAAGCTCTCCCGAATAATTTGGTCATGAAAGGGTTACAGTGGAAAATCTGTTATTCTTTCCCGTTTAAACGCAAACGTACGCAAACGCAAAGCACTAAAACGTAAAAAAGAACAACTTTTGGACAATTCTGATAATTCTTGTTTATCTTGGTGGCAAACAGTTTGGAGCCTGATCAGACGCCGGGTTACCCGGCGTCTGATCTGGCTCCAAACTGTTTGCACTGCAAATAATAGTTTTAGCGTAAACGCGTTTATTGGGAAAGAATAACAGATTCTCCACTGTAAGTGTATTGCGTTTGCTTTCCGTTTACGTCCAAACGGGAATGAATACCGCCTTTTTCTCCGCTGTACATCAATGTAAGAATGTCACAGAACGGTAAACAAACACATGAAAGAAATATGATTTAATTTCAAAACAGTACGCGGCGTCTGATCAGAATCAAAACCGTTTGAAAATGTCAGCGTTGTCGGAATTAGCAGCAAAAGGGTTAAAGAAAATGGAATTAAATGTGAATACTAAAGTTATCAAGATGCTCGTTATTGTTATTGTGCAAGCATAAATGCAAATAGATCCCATGCTTTCCTTTGCAAACAGTTTGGATCCTGATAAAACACGGTCATACTGTGTCTGCCACGTTTAGGATCCAAACTGTCTGACACACGTTTTCAGTCAAAAAGCATTAAATAGAAAATCTTTAATGAGTGTCCATTACGTGTCATTTTAATAAACTCGTTGACTAAAATAATAATTATGACGCGAGCCTTGGCGGACGTCATTATTATTGTAGTCAGAAAGTTGTACAAATTATTCGGTTTAAAACTTTTGGAAAATATGCTAGCAGATGCTTATTGTGAAGTACACAGTGATATGGCAGTCTATTACACATGTATGTTGCTTAAGAAGATAGACAACATTCTAGCTTTTTACCCCTTCACTGCCTTACCCCGGGTGTATAGTTATTTGAAAACAATTTGGACCCTGATCAGACGCCGCATCATGCGGCGTCTGATCAGGATCCAAAATGTTAACACTCGTTTCAACATTTATTAAGTCAAAATGCCTAAAATTTGATGAATAAAAGCAGAAGACAAATGTTTAAAAATGATGACGTCATGACAGTGAAGTGGTTCACCCTTTCCACGACAAATTCTATCATTTGACATGAAAACATGACGTCATGACAGTGAAGTGGTTCACCCTTTCCACGACAAATTCTATCATTTGACATGAAAACATGACGTCATGACAGTGAAGTGGTTCACCCTTTCCACGACAAATTCTATCATTTGACATGAAAACATGACGTCATGACAGTGAAGTGGTTCACCCTTTCCACGACAAATTCTATCATTTGACATGAAAACATGACGTCATGACAGTGAAGTGGTTCACCCTTTCCACGACAAATTCTATCATTTGACATGAAAACATGACGTCATGACAGTGAAGTGGTTCACCCTTTCCACGACAAATTCTATCATTTGACATGAAAACATGACGTCATGACAGTGAAGTGGTTCACCCTTTCCACGACAAATTCTATCATTTGACATGAAAACATGACGTCATGACAGTGAAGTGGTTCACCCTTTCCACGACAAATTCTATCATTTGACATGAAAACATGACGTCATGACAGTGAAGTGGTTCACCCTTTCCACGACAAATTCTATCATTTGACATGAAAACATGACGTCATGACAGTGAAGTGGTTCACCCTTTCCACGACAAATTCTATCATTTGACATGAAAACATGACGTCATGACAGTGAAGTGGTTCACCCTTTCCACGACAAATTCTATCATTTGACATGAAAACATGACGTCATGACAGTGAAGTGGTTCACCCTTTCCACGACAAATTCTATCATTTGACATGAAAACATGACGTCATGACAGTGAAGTGGTTCACCCTTTCCACGACAAATTCTATCATTTGACATGAAAACATGACGTCATGACAGTGAAGTGGTTCACCCTTTCCACGACAAATTCTATCATTTGACATGAAAACATGACGTCATGACAGTGAAGTGGTTCACCCTTTCCACGACAAATTCTATCATTTGACATGAAAACATGACGTCATGACAGTGAAGTGGTTCACCCTTTCCACGACAAATTCTATCATTTGACATGAAAACGTCTGCCGTAATAGTGTTGTCTGCAATATTGTTTCAAAGTCAGATTTACGTTTGAAAAAATATCGTTACGAGTGTCAAACAGTTTGGATCCTGATCAGCCGCTGCTTTACGTGGCACGTAATCAGGATCCAAACGTTATGCAAAGTTGACTGAAGTCGCTTATGGAGTGAGTGAAAGTTGAGAATTATTTGCGTACTCTAATACTCGGTACATGTTTATGATACAGTGATAGTTCCCGTTTTCTGTGACACCTATTTTACTGAAGTGTTTTTTTAAAGAAAATGTTTTTAGAACTGTTATATTGATATTTGGCCAATAAGGGCTGTTGAAAGAAAAACAGAAGGTATCAGATCTTGAGCAGAGGTATTCCAAATGTTTACACTGTTTGCACAATATAAGCTATTTTTATTCGCTTCCATTAAGGAAAAAGTTACTGGGTTAGAAATGAAAACGTTTCTAGATGATAACAGTAACTAACAAATCGAAGAACTAGTGATAGAGGCATTCTGCCAGAATGATTTTTAACCAATTACTCCATAGATACATATTTTGCACATTTAATTATTCTTCCACTGAAGAAAATATAGCTCTCATTTATACAGCTATGAATAATTATGTTTAATAAGAAATATTTTCTATGTTCTAGTATATGGTAGATCTATCTTAAATCAGGCTGAAACTGAAACAGAAGGCGCCTTAAGCAATGTCATGAGCCATTTTTTCAAAGTATTAAACTTTTTTTCTATCATTGTTTTTTTGGAAGAGCTATTTATGATGAATGAAAAAATGAAAAAAATATATATGGTGGTGTCCTTTTTTTTGAGCTACAGCGATTTGAAAAAGGTATGTCAAATTTGGATTTTTTTTTCTCAAATTTTACCCATTCAGAGTACAAGCTTCAGTAAAATCTATTTCAAAATAAAACAAAATTGTTAATTTGGGTTTTCTTTATTTATTTCATGTCTATGGTGGTATGTTCACATATATAAACCAAATTTAGACAAAGCAGGCACCAGGTTTGAACAATATGGATCCTTGAATATAAAAAATATGCTTTATATAGGGCATGATTTTTTCAGATTTTTTATTTTATGAAAAAAAGTAAAAAAGTTTGAAAATGAAATAGTTCTAGTATTAAACTTTTTCTTATATTCTACCAGATGAAAGCCCATACTAAGGCAGTTCAAAATATGAAAAGAAATTGAAAGGTCAGTGTTGAAAATTTTGAGTTATTAAAGTAAAAAGAGTTATCGCCCCTTACAAAATTTACAAAAAAGTACCATATCGATGATATTTAGAGCTTTATAAATTTCACATTTGGTGCCTTTTTTTTCTTAAATTAGTTTTTGTATGAAGAAATACTACCATAGATAGGAAATAAATAACACAAAACCAAATTATCATATTTGTTTTCATTTAAAATGGGTTTTATTGAAGCGGGCTGTTTGAAAAGGACAAAATAAGAGGAAGTGGGTGGGGTAACTTTTACATGGCCGTAGAGCCAACTGTTGTTCACCAAAATGTACACTTTTTCTATTTTTTCATTCATCTTAAATAGCTCTTCAATACAAAACCATCATAGAGTGTTTTCATATACTTTGAAAATTTTCCAAATTCATGACATTGATACATGTACACCCTTACGGCGCGTTCTGCTTTTTTGTTTTAACCGGCTTTAAGTGTTCACTTGTCTTCAATACTAGAAAAAGGATCCGATATGAAGTAACAGGTTAATGTATAAGCTATGCTTTTAGAGAAAGGATTTTCATTTTGATAGGGAATAAATAAGAGTTGGGTGTTAATATACGAAAATGGGAACTCTTAGGATATATATACAATGTATATTTATTACGTATTAAATTTATAACATAGTTTACAACAGCTGTTTATATACACTTTTTACAAATTTTACCGTAGATACATCCAGGGTCCAAAGTCAAAAAGTATTTGAGTTAAGTCTGGAATCGATCTAAATCATTTCATTGGTCAGATTTGAACAAAAGCAGAACCGCTTAAGAACGATCTCAGACTCAACTCAAATACTTTATCATCTAGGACCCTGGATGTACAGTGGAGAATCTGTTACCGATATTGACCGAAACTGGTCCGATCTCGTTAGGGGCGTACTCCAGTGGAGAAAACTTTATTCTTTCCCGGTTAAACGCAAACGAAACGCAAACGCATTGCAATAAAACGTAGAAAAAGACAACTTTTTGACAACTCGACTATTTACTTTAAACTGAGTGGAAAACAGTTTGGAGCCTGATCAGACGCCGGGTAACCCGGCGTCTGATCTGACTCCAAACTGTTTGTACGGGAAGTAATGGTTTCAGCGTGTTTATTGGGACATAATAACGTTTTCTCCATTGTACCTCAAACAAACAACGAAAAGGATATAAGTATTGGAATTTGAGACAGGTGACAACTGCATATAAAAAGAAACACAGAAATGTTTACTCGAGGACCAACAGTTATCATGAGTTTAAGATGAGTCTAAGATCGTTCTCAAGTAATTTGATTGGTCAGAGTTTAGCTTTTGCAGAGCAAAAGTGATTATCTGACCAATCAAATGCTTTAGAACGATCTCAGACTCAACTCAAACTCCTTATATGCTTGGACCCTGGTTTAGGAGCTGTCCGAATAACTCCTATCATGTATTTAGCAGCCACCGTCTTAAAAGATTGACAGTCTTATTTAGTGATTGGATATATAAGCACAAGTTCAAGTGAATATTGTCTCTTTTTTATGCCGTCTCATCGGTTGTTTCCGTGGCAGGTGTGATTATATTCATTAAAAGGATCCCGGTAACTGCGGCACTGGCTACCATTCCAAACCCTATGAACAAAACATAAAACATTTTACAGTCGAACTTCGATATCTCGAAGTCGGTTTTGTCGACGTTTTAACTTTGAAATATGGGTATGTTCGACTTAACCGAGCATGAAATAAAGCAGTTCATATGTCGAACTATTGGATAGTTCGAGTTAAACGATTTCGAGATATCGAAGTTCGTGTATTGTCATTACCCTTTCCAGGAGATTGCAATAAACTAAACGTATGTGCTTGCTGGAATATTTCATTATAGATAAATAAAAGTGATCTGACGACACTGAAATGTTTTTTCCATACATGTACATTAGAACAATTTATATGCAATAGCAAACAGAACAGACGCTGATCGATGAGGCGTCGCGTAATGCACTGTTTGCCAATGTCATCTTTAGTAGACACTATCGTAGACGCAAAGCATGAAAATGTGGAAAATTACATTTTTGTTTACAATTTCTAAAAATTTATTTAAATATGAGTGGAAAACAGTTTTGGAGCCTGATCAGACCACAGGGATCCGACACGATTTATTTTTCAGGGGAAAAATCGTCAGAATGTATATATAGAAACTATATATATATATGTCGTAGGCCATATTGGAATCTAGGCAGATCCGGAATCTGCCTAGGCAGATTCCGGATCTGCCTAGGCCATATTGGAATTCTGATATGGCCTAGCCATATTGGAATTCTAATATGGTCTAGGCAGATTCTGGATCTGCCTAGGCCATATTAGAATTCCAATATGGCTAGGCAGATCCGGAATCTGCCTAGGCCATATAAGAATCTAGTTGTTTCAGTACTTCATATGTATTTTTGAACAATTCTTTGTTATTTAAGTTAAATAACATACATGTAGGGATTGTTAAACAATTCTAGTGTTATAATCTAGTTGTTGAAGTTACAGTGAAGAATCTGTTATTCTTTCCCGTTTAAACGCAAACGTACGCAAACGCAAAGCACTGCAACGTAGAAAAGAACAACTTATGGACTATTCTGATAATTCTTGTTTATCTTGGTGGTAAACAGTTTGGAGCCTGATCAGACGCCGGGTAACCCGGCGTCTGATCTGGCTCCAAACTGTTTGCACTGCAAATAATAGTTTTAACGTAAACGCGTTTATTGGGAAAGAATAACAGATTCTCCACTGTATACCATACATATTTCTTAATAATTCTTTGTTCTTTAAGTAATAACATGGGCACTTTTTAACAATTCTAGTATTATCTTGTTCTTAATTATTGATAAGTCTATTTACTGATTGTTTTCGGTATTTTTAAAATTTAGATTGCTTTCAAAATTTAGTTTGACATACATGAATGCAGTTGTGGAATACAGTCAAAAGTAAATGGTAAACTGTTGTTGTTTCTGCTAAGGTTTAAAGGAATGGTATCAAAACATTCCTTTTATCTTCTTATCAAATCAAGCGAGGTGCTTAATTGTCCATTATCTGGAACAGCTAGAGAGGTGTGAAGTACAATCAAAAGTGAAGTTGAATGGTTACTTATCAATACACTACTTTTATCTCCATCAAAATCCAAACTAATTGTTTAATTAAGGTAGATTAACTATGATTCTAATATGGCCTAGGCAGATTCTGGATCTGCCTAGATTCCAATATGGCCTACGACATATATATATATATGTCTCTATAGAGAGAGATAGATAATCAGTGAACAGACTACACAGTCAGACATACACATACTCGGTCAGATACGGCAGCGCGCCTAGCTGTAACAATGAAATGTACCAACAAGAATGAACCATCCACATCCCCAAAAAAGAATGCTTCAAATTCATCTTATAAAGTACACCATTCATCACAACACTCCGAACCGGTACAGAATATTAGCATACATACAATTATAGCTTATATGCATGGTGCCCTTTTAGGGTTTCAACCATAGCACATGCTACGAACATTCATTTGGATGAAAGCCGCTGGATCCATAGGATACAGAGTTAGACGATATAATTTGTGATAAAGGGAGATAATTAATTAACTCAAACAGCATGCTTTCCATTCTGTAGGATCTTTGCAGATACAAGTTCACTGTACAAGTTATATAGAGAGAGATAGATAATCAGTGAACAGACTACACAGTCAGACATACACATACTCGGTCAGATACGGCAGCGCGCGTAGCTGTAACAATGAAATGTACCAACAAGAATGAACCATCCACATCCCCAAAAAAGAATGCTTCAAGTTCATCTTATAAAGTACACCATTCATCACAACACTCCGAACCGGTACAGTATACCTTCTGTTGATTTTTTCCTCATAAAGCAATCGTGTCAGGGCCCTGTGGCTCAGACGCCGGGTTACCGGACATCAGCATTTGATTGCAATGGAAATAAAATCAAATAATTGTTCTTGAGTAAACGCAATTACTGGGAAAGAATAGTTCTCCTCAATAACACTTGTCCGATGCAAACAGTGTATACATTGTATCCAAATCATCTTCTGATCAGAATGTCAACTCTTTATCAATTTTGTTTTTCAAAGTTTGTAATTAACAACCCTACAAAGTCCAAAAATGAACTATACAGTAGAAACCCTCTATTACGACCACTAAATTGTGTTGATTAATAGGGGTTAAGAACAGATGACTGCTAAAAGCGAGGTGACAGGAAAACAGAAAGCTCCTGTAGGAGCTTTCTGTTTTACCGTCATCTTGCTTTAAGCTGTCATCTGTCTTTTATCCAATCAATTAGTCTTCGTTTTAATGGTCGTAATAGAGGGTTTTATTGTACATAATAGGAAAAAAAGAGTTGTCCATTTGAAGTTTTAGGGATGAATAAGTGATTCAAAAGGCGACACTTAAACTTATTCACCCGAATGACGTAGTATAATCGTCTTGGTAAAACAGTGTGCCTCTGTAGAGTACACTTGTCCTGTACAAACAGTGTAGATCAAACTTGGAGGGCTCCTAAAGGAGCCTCCGATCAGGGTTCCTAACGATGGATGCTCCCCACAAAGAAAAATCCCAAGGTATAGCATGTTTCATCAAGTTACAGTGCGCCAGATTTTTTTTTTTTAATTTTCATGTAGAAAAAGGGAGATAATTCAATACTGGGAGATGGCAGAGTTATGGTTCTTGAGTACAGCACTCCCTCTTTCATCCTGTATCACTGTATCAAGTTTTGTCAACTTACAATGCAATGGTCAGGAGACAAAATTAGATTTTTTTAAAAAGAAAAGGGGAGATAACTAAATATTGTGAGTCATGGGTCTTGTGTTCCATTAACTTAAGGTGTAGCAATTGTTTTGCATTTTTAGAAAAAGGGAAATACATGTAATTCAATATTGGGAGATGACAGCGTTACCGTTCTTGTGTACTGCACTTTCTTCAGCCATCCTCTATCACTGTAACAAGTTTCATCAACTTATGGTGTAACAGTCCAGAGATATGCTCCGGACAAAATTTATTTTTTTAATGAGAAAAAGGGAGATAATTCAAAATTGGGAAATGAGAGAGTTACAGTTCTTGTGTACTGCACCTTCTTCTGTCATTCTCTATCACTGTAGCAAGTTTCTTTAAGTTACGATGTACCGTTAAAGAGATATGCTCCGGACAAAAAAGCGTGACGGACGGACGGACAGACAGACAGACGGATACACGGACGGACGGACAAAGCGGCGACTATATGCCCCCCCCTAAAGGGGAGCATTAAAACCTCAGGGGTTAATGCACATTACCTGCTAGTAGAATTGACCATGGAAACTCTATGTCAAATGTAACTTTAAGGGCTTCATTAATTGTTGAGCCACAAACAACAGCCAGTAGCATAAAGACAGCTGAAACGAAAAAACAAACATATACTCTAAAAACTTTTTAATGAGAACTCCAGTTTTTAATCAAGTATATTCATTTTTTGAATATTAAGGTTGATTTTAACAATATATTACAAAATTAAAAACAATGCAGAGCTCCTTTAGGATTGCTCTGATCAAGGTCTACAAAGTTTGCATTTGACAAGTGTATTCTTCATATAATATTATATACTGTTTGTAAATGACGAGTATACTCGTCGCTAGGTTTCATTGTGTTGAAGCGGTTTTATTTTGGTTTTTGGCTTTCCCGTCTTTGAAATTCAAACAGTGCGCATTATGTGACGTCTGGCCAAAGTATACACTGTTTGTCTATGTCCCATATATATATATGTATACTTACAGTACTGAACCTTATTAAATTAAATTTCCCTTCAAACACACACCACTCACACATGAAAGACAACAAGACTTGAATATGAATTATATTGTAATTTGTAGATAGCACTTGGACAGCCGATTGAAGTATTCGTTACAGCATATCAACTAATCTCATACATACATAATACGTCATCTCTATGTCATAATTAACCATGTGAATAAAACACTCGTAAACTGTATGAGCAAAACCAGCCCAAATATACATGTACATATACATGTATTAAGAAATTTATCACAAATTTCTAAAAAACTCAAATTCCCATACAATAGGGTTCAATTAAAGATTGTCCCTTCACAGCGAGTCTAACATTAAATCCGTTAAAATAAGTCTAACGAAAACTTAGTAAACATAACTTTGTCACATAATTTGTCTGCGATGTGGTCGATTCGCCCATACAAAAACCAGAGATAAAAATCTCATAAGAGAAATAACTCTGGAAAATGGTACCCGTACGGCAAGTATCGAGTTGCATAAAGCAATACCACGTAGATGTCGGGCCTCATCTTCGCTAACAAATTATGTATGCGAACAGTATAGACTAGCGATAAAAACACTGGATAAAACAATTTATAAAACATTTGATATACGATGTACCGTGGAGCGCTTATAAATCATCACATATGCATAAACATCTGCACCTCTGTGTTGGGTTCAATTTACCATAAACAATACTAAATCTAAAACAAAATTACAGTGTACTGTTCTCATCGACTGCCCAAAGCTGAATGACTTGCAATAGCCTATAAACAGGCACGAATACCTCGTGCATTTGCACATGACGCTACCTAGCGGAGTGGTATACATTCAAAGGGAAATTAATTTACTTCTAATTCGTAAACTCAAACGAAGAAAATTATATTGATCATCGCAAGCGAATTGCCATCGTATTGCCATCGACTCGTTTGCTTCAAAAGGCAAATCCTACGCTAGAATATATTTACATGTATGCGATTTTTTCGAAGCGGTTGTGACAAAAATGGAATCGAAAAAATTAACGAAGACATATTGCGAATATTTGTGAGATACACCATTCAGGCAAACTTGCCCGATGGTAAAATTACTAGTTCGGACCGCAAGCGAATTGCCATCGAATTGCAAGCGAATCGCAAAAATTGTTAATTTAATAAAGTTCAGTCAAAATTACTTAATATATAAGTTTTAATTTGAGAAGTTAAAAAAACGAACAACTGTTTAAATTTGATGACGTCAAGGTAGTGAAGATAATAGGGGGTAAATTGATCATATCCAACATTTTTCTCACTCGTTGCAGCATCAAATCCTATATGTTGTGACTACTCATTAGAATCGTCTCAAAGAGACGATTCTAATGAGTAGTAACACCATAGGGTTTAAATCAGAAATAAAAAAAATGGTTTTTGAAATACTCCCCTTATCTGGAGTACTGGTGAAGGGGTTTATGTCCTGCATTTAACAGCCACGTATCATATGACCGTCTCGATGAATGATTGGTAACAAAGTAAAACCTTGTTTCAGACAAACCAATCGAATTAAGAGACTTCCGGTTAGAGACTTCCAGTTAAGTGAATTCCGGTGTTTAAGAGACTTTCGGTTTTCAGAGGCTACGTTGTAGTAAAACCTCTCAAATACGAACATTATATAGAGGATAATTGATTTGTTCACTATAAGATAGAAATTTAATCCATTGAGTGAACATCAGACGTTATATTTTCACGAGTGGCGAAGCCACGAGTGAAAATATAACAGTCTGATGTTCACGAAATGGATTAAATTCGATCTTATACTGAAAAAATACAATTATTCTATTTATTTATGCCTTTAAGCCACTTTTTAAACGAAATTGTTCGACAATTGAGAAAGCGAAAGTAAATGATTTACCCCGTGTTGAGCCCCAGCTTTATATCGAACAAATTTTCGAAACAGTTTCCCGTACGATGACGTCACTAATTTATTGATTTGACGTCATCCGAATTACTTCGTTGCTCCCAAGTTTGGATTCGTGTTCTTCCGGTGAGTAATTCGCGACAAATCGGACTGCCGGAATTTAACGATAAGACACGATTGACTACGATTCTTGGGGAGCCCTACGGGGAAAATTCATAATAAAAGCGATTGGTGATAATCCACTGCAGTGGATTACCAAGTGATAATCCACTGCTATTTCGTGGTAATCCACCGAAAAGCATAAATAAATCGTGTTAATTATTCATAACGTGTTAAAGACAGGTAACTGCTTAAAGCAAGATGAAAGTAAAACAGAAATATCCTTTGAGATCCTTCTGCTTTACTTTTTCTTGCTTTAACCCTTTCCCTCATATAAGCGTCTTTTAGCACATTTGATTTATTCATCCACTGAAGAAAAAAGTTCCAATTTATACAGTCTTAAAAATTAACCATAAGAAAAAAATTCTAAATCCTTGAAGATGATAGCTTAAAGCAGGCTGAAAGTAAAGCAGAATGTGCCTTAGGGCACATTCTGCTTTACTTTCAACCTGCTTTAAGTGGTCGCCTGTCTTCAAAACTAGAATCAGGTTATGGGGTAAAGGGTTAAGCTGTCACCTGACTTTTCACGAGCCTACATGTACACTCAAATAACTTTAATTTCAGTGATCGTAAAAGGGAAATTTCCCTGTATTACTTACTAGATATAAGCCACGTTAGGAAGCAGCCTAGTCGTCGAATCCTGTTGTTGATGAAACTGTGTACTGGGCTGATGGAACTACTTGTAAACTTGGCTGGGTTGATGAATAGGAAAACAGCAAATACCATTCCAAATACAGATGCTATAAAGGATATCAAGGTAAACGCCCGAAGCTTGCGAACCTCAGATAATAAGAAATCAGCCACTACATGTAAAAGAGAAAAAATGCGTAGTACAGTAAAGCTTCGCTAAATTGGGATAGTAATTAGGTGTTTAAGACCGATGAATGCTTAAGGCAAGACAGCAGTTTAACGGAAAGCTACAGTGGATAATCTGTTATTCTTTCCCAATAAACGCGTTTACGCTAAATCTATTATTTGCAGTGCAAACAGTTTGGAGCCAGATCAGACGCTGGGTAGCCCGGTGTCTGATCAGGCTCAAAACTGTTTGCCACCAAGATAAACAAGAATTATCAGAATTGTCTAAAAGTTGTTATTTTCTACGTTTTAGTGCTTTGCGTTTGCGTACGTTTGCGTTTAAACGGGAAAGAATAACAGATTCTCCACTGCACTTAAGGAGCTTTCCAATTTACTGTTTATAATCACATTGCTTTTAAAAGCTGTCAACTGACAATTCTAACATGACACGTGAATTCGTCTCTATAAACAAAGAACAGGTATATCGTGGTATACCTGAGACGGTATACCACGCTCTTCCCTACCCCGCTCCTCCCGCGGTTATATGGCATGACGTGACCTCGTGCGTTCATACGTTATGTTTTTTAAATTTCTTACATTATTCATATAGCCCGTAAAGACCATATACTTTTAACCAGTCATGCTACTGTAATTTTCCCATTCTTCTGTCTTGTTTCATGTAATGTTTGTTCTATGCCAGATTGCGGATCAGTAAATGTAAATTTGCTGTTGTGTGTTAGATTGTTGTAATGCCGCGGAAGAAGTTATTCGGTCGAAAAACTGCATCCGCTGAGGAAATAAGTATGGAGCATTTGATTTCCTTTCTAATGAATTTCTTTAAATCTGGTCATGTTAGAATCGAAATAATCTATATTCTACCGTTGTGAAACGGTATTTTACAACGGTCGGTCAACGGTAGAACATAGATTATTTCTTAATTATACATTCAAACAACCATCGTTTTAGTGGTCGTAATAGAGAGATTTTACTGTAGTTAGTCATCGACATTTTAGTCAACACTGTAGGAACTCACCTTTGAATTATTTATAGCCCTTTCACTTCCTTGCCTCGATTGTAATAGTTATTTGCAAACAGTCAGGATCCTGATCAGACGCCGCGTAACACGGCGTCTGATCACGATCCAGACTGTTTGACACTCATTCCAATAATTGTTTTATACTAAACTACTTAAAAATTAAAATTTGATAAATAAAAGCAGACGGCAATTGTTTAATATTGATGACGTCATGGTAGTGAAAGGGTTAAATAGTAGTATGTAGATGATTTCATGTCATTAGTATAGTCAAACAACTAGGTTAGACGTGTCACGGGTTCGCCGAGTCCATTTATAAGGGAGATCAGCATTTCGGATATCCTCGTGGCATGTTTAAGAAAATTTTTAGTTATTTGTAAAAACAATAAACGAATTAGGTATCGGAAACATAGCGCAGTGGATAAGACGTAGGGCTAAAAGGAAGCATGATCGGGAAACGTTTTATCAAGCGCGGGTTCGAATCTTGCATTAAGGCCTTTGGCTACCGGAAGTCGGTCTTGCGGGCGAGCGGATATGCGTCTTGACGACACAGACTTTTTTCGTACGTGTTTATACTAGAAAATTTATATAAAGGAAATGTTGATACGAATTAGTATAATCCTTCATAGCGCAGTTAGTATAGTGGTTGACTAGCAATCAAAAGGTCATAGGTTCGAGGCCCATCCGATCCATATCTTTTTTTTAAGTGTCCGATTTATTGACTTGTCAATCCATAATGCAGTAATCAAGAGACATGTTATGTTTAGTCTTCGTTGATTAGAACTAGTGATGTTTACGGTCCAAGTATATGTCCACTTACCTGTACGTTTTAGTTTAATGACTTACAAGTCAATTAAATCGGTATACATGTAAACGATTTGATCGAACGATAAAGCCACACATTGAAGTTTATCAATACGATAACCATTTCAAGATCGATATTGCCCATTATAATTATGTTAAAACAATATAATAAACCTTGTATGCAAGTCCATGAATAAATAATAATGCATTTTAATGACAAAGTTTTAATTCTAAGGTAGGTTAACTGTATCTAAACAACAAATATCCCACATTTTAATAAGAAAATATGTTATTACAACAAATCCGGACTGTAATATTTTCTAATTTTTTCAGACTGACTAGTTCATCAACCATATATTTGAATAAAATGAAAACAAATATACATTGAATGAGTCAGTTTTTTGTAATTCAATTTTTTAGCATTTTGCAAAATTTAAATAGCTGATAACATCTTTCTGAACACCTTTATTCAAAATGTTTTTAGCTTTTCTTGTAATGAATGTTGTGGACTACTTATTGGGCGAGAATTATAGTCATTAGCTTTATTCATTTTTAAGAAAAATAAAATCATAAAAATTCTAGGTTTTTGTCAGAAAAAAGACCTTAAAGACAAACCACACGATAAATTTTGCCTATATTTACACACATTGTTTCTTAGGCTATTATCATTCTTCATGAAAAGTTTCATAACAATCGTATGGAAACTACGCGCATATGCGAAGTACCTTAACCTGAATTATTTTTTTGCTAAAACAATACTAAGGATTCTATTATTACATTGCACTTAAGTATTGCGGAAAGCCCCCTGGAGAAAACAACTAAAACTTGTATTGATTATCAGATATTTGTATTTTATCATCCCTTTGTTTTTGATTTGTAACTCATTTAGTAAACTCGACTGTTTAAAAATGGTCCGAGAACATGCGGAATGCTGCTATCCCTATAAAATGGACTCGGCTGACCTTTGACACGTCAGACCTAGTTGTTTGACTATACTGTATTGTATTGTATTGTACACTTGATAAACTGTAAACATTATGAAACGAACATTCAAATTATATAGGGAGACATATAAATCATCTATTATTTCTTCCTCTATAGAATAAATTTGTCAAATTTATCGTGAGGAATTTTATCCCTTCACCGCCATATTGTCGTCTGCTTCAATATTGTTGCTTTCAATATCTTTTTCATGCTGATATACTTACAGCCTGCTTTAATCTACTATCTGCTAGAATTAAATAAAAATCTTGTGATAAATGTTCGTATAAAAAGGGAACTGTTTTCTTCGGTGGAGGAATGAATTAAAAGCGTAAAATGTCTATTTATGGAGTAATGTTAACCAAATTCGTTTGATGTTTGCATCTATCTTCTGAATTTATTGGGCAATAAAATCATATTAAATCTTACAAACATTTCGATTGTAGAACAGTTTGAATCATCCTATTAGGTAGAGCTTGGTAAATATCTGTATGCTTTCTTGTTCAATGTACATGTAACCTCGATACTTCTTGATAACTATTATGACACATCAATATACAAATTGAAAGAGTGAACTCGAGCCAGCATAGACTATGATCAGAGGCCGAGTTACCTAGGAACTGATCACGATCTAAACTGTCAGGTGATATGTATGACTATATATGGAACAAATTTTGGTAAACATCTGCTTATTCATAAGAAATACTTTTTATTTAGGCTTTATTATAAATTATAAAAATTTCAAATGAATTTGCGTATTCCCAACTAATGACCTCTCTATTGATATGTATGTTTTCTATTTGTATAAATGTTAATGCTGTCCACGGTAGTGGACTGTATACAGATATATTTCAATAAAGTTTCTAAAGTTTCAAAGAATCTTGACGTGGTACAGTGGAGAATCTGTTATTCTTTCCCGATAAACGCGTTTACGCTAAAACTATTTTTTCTTTTACAAACAGTTCGGAGCCAGATCAGACGCCGGGTAACCCGGCGTCTGATCTGGTTCCAAACTGTTTGCCACCAATATAAACATGAGTTATCAGAATTGTTCCAAAATTGTTTTTTTACGTTTGCGTTTAAACGGGAAAGAATAACAGATTCTCCACTGCACCTGGTCAAGATCCAAAGTGTTTGTCACACAGATCCTGTTTACCGTCAATGGTGTAGAACCCTTGCATTGTCAGTGGAGCGATGAGGTTTTTTCTAGGGACAGGTAAATACACCCCTAATGCTGCTGTCATAGGAGATATGGGATGGGATCCAGTCGGTTTGAAACTCTTGAAGAGTGTGTCAACATTTTGGGTTAGATGTGTTAATATGGAATCTGAAAGAATTAACAAACATGTATTTTTATTCTGTAACAATCAATCGGGCTCGGTGTGTAAAAATTGGGCTTTCAGAACCAAATGCATATTTGATAAGTTAGGCTGTAGCCAGTTTGCAAATGTTTGTAACTATATTTCAAAATCTGATATCATCTGTAAGGTGACTAATACATATATGGCTAAATACAAAGAAGAATGGAGAGATGCTATCAATAGGGAACTTTCAGTAACAGGATCCGGACGTAATAAATTAAGAACATATAAATTATTTAAAGGAACCTTTGAAATAGAGTACTACGTTAAAATTATCCTTCCATTTAAACACAGATCGGCTTTTGCTAAGTTTAGATGTGGAGTTGCTCCTTTACGAATAGAAACTGGCAGGTATGAAAGGCTGCCGTTAGAGTGCAGAACCTGTCCATTTTGTCAAAATGCTGTTGAAACAGAATTACATGTGATTACTGAATGTCTATTATATGAGGACATAAGAACTGAGCTCTATGAAAAGGCAACCAACATTATTGATAGTTTTATGTCGAAATCTGAATGTGATAAGTTTAAATTGCTGTTTTCTAGCCCACAACTTGTACGTTTTACTGCCAAATCCTGCTTTAATATTTTAAAACGTCGTACAAATCGTTTGTATGATACATAATGTGTGCAATAACAAATACAAGTGATCATCTTTAGTCCATGCAAATATGAAATTCTTATGATTGTATATAATGTAACATGTTTTGTTTAAACCTATAGCTTATTATTATTTCGTCCATGTAAATTTTGCTAATCAAGTTATCATTGATCTGATCAATGGTAAGACTGGATTTCTTATAAGAATTACTTAAGTACGCATGTTAATGCATTTTTTGAAAATCAGGTTTTAAAATAAATTTTATTGCAGGTCTTAGATTTGAGATTAGCACTATTTACATGGTTTTAGTTTTAGTGCTAGGAGTTGCTTTGAATTACTGATACTTGAAATATGAGTTTCAGAAACATAGTGTGTTGTAATTAGTAATACATAGTCTCTTATAATTCTTATTTGAATGGCATGGTTAATGTTATGACGAAATGTATATTATGTTTGTATTATGAACCATGATGAGACTGAAATAAAGATATATATATATTCATACTGCCTTGACCCATTGCCCCTATAAATACGCATTTTACTCTTTTGATTCATTACTCCATTGAGGAAATAGATCCACGTTATAAATACATGAGTATGTACAACAAGAAATATGTTGTGGCAATTAAATGGGTTAAATTTTCTAGAGCAAAGTTGTCAATCGTGTTAACCTATTACTAAATATTACTAAATCTTTTCATTTCTCTCTGGTATAAACGTTTTCAAGTCAAAAGTCTACATTTAAAAGCTTACACTTTGCAACTACTTTTCGATGCATCGCACTAGCTTTAATTGAGATCAATACATATTACTGTTCCACCATTGACATGACCATAATTATATTATGTAGCAACTGTGTACTGATAAGCCGATGGCTTTTGTACTGAATAAAGTATCTATAAATATATACATATCTAAACGCACTTAATTTATTCCTCTATTGAAGAAAATATATTTAATTTAGACAGTCATGACTGTACACCATAAGAAATACTTTCTATATCCTATAGCAGCAGGTACAGTGGATAATCTGTTATTCTTTCCCGTTTAAACGCAAACGTACGCAAACGCAAAGCACTAAAACGTAGAAAAGAACAACTTTTGGACAATTCTGATATTTCATGTTTATCATGGTGGCAAACAGTTTGGAGCATGATCAGACGCCGGGTTACCCGGCGTCTGATCTGGCTCCAAACTGTTTGCACTGGAAATAATAGTTTTAGCGTAAACGCGTTTATTGGGAAAGAATAACAGATTCTCCACTGTACAAGCAGCTTAGCCTAAAGCAGGCTTACGTTCAATCTGTTTTAATGGTCATCTGTCTTCATAACTAGAAACAAACTATATGGAGTAAAGGGTTATGGCCGGAACAATGACTTACGTTTTTCCGCTCCGTAGTCACTCAATTCTTTACCATACTCTTCAATGGTACGAATAGAGCAATCTTGATCCTTATAACAAACTGATGTTGACCACAGACCAACATTTATCTCTGTATATTCACTTTTTTAACAAACCCATCCTCTCGTGGATATACTAACAATCTGCAACAAAATTGCCAACGCTGCAATGACTGCGATACTTTTCAACACTCCATGGTCCGTCATGTTGGTACAACAATCTATTCTGTACTTAAGAGACTATGAGGTAACTTGTTAATACGCTGTTGTTAATACGCTGGAAAGTGACAACTACTTGCAAGCTCTCAGTGAAGCTCTGTTTTATAGCTCTCTAATCAACACTTTACCTTTGTTGATGTCATTGTTTCTGTAGATGTATTGAGGTCCACTCAAAGTCACAGGGCTGCCATAAGTTGACATGAAAAATCCTAAGATTTCCAAATTTGCATTTTTCAAGTGCGATTTTACGAATCTTCCCCATACCACATAGCCTGTTTCTAGCTTTGTTGACATGTGACTACTTAAAGCAGGCTGGAAGTAAAGCAGAATGTGCCTTAAGGCGCATTCTGCTTTACTTTCAGCCTGCTATTAGCTACCAAGCACTGGAAAAAATCCGAAGAAATGGCAGCCCTGTGTTGTTGTTCTAAGAAGGATTAAGGCCTACTCCAAGTCAAGTGAATGTGTACCATCCCATTCCTTGCAGCTCCAGGGGCCCGTTTTATATGGAACGTCGTACGACAAATATTGTCGTAAGTCAGATTATAAAATTCTCAGGTTTCATTTATACATGTATCTCCATCTAATCCTGTCTTGTGGCATCTCTTTAGAATCATCTTGAAAAGACGGTTCCAAAGAGATGTCACAAGACAGGACTAGATAGAGAAATTAGAAATTGAATGTATCTTAAAGTTTTGACTTTCGGTCGTTTTGACGTACGAAGTTTTATAAAACGGCCCCTGGTCAACTTTTGGCGACTTTGGCGTTGAAAGGGTTTACCATCTCCTTGCCGATAATAACGTCTGCTTCAGCCGTTTGTCCGCCCCAATATAATCGTCTGTTTCACTACTGTTGTCTGCACTACTACAATAAAGTGCAAGCCATTTATTTATTTTAAAAAAAAATATTGGTAAACCTTTTCCTCACTGAAACTTCAAATAGACAATTCCAGTTTCCAATTTAGTCTAGTTTATTTTTGACTTCATGTACAGTGGAGAATCTGTTATTCTTTCCCGTTTAAACGCAAACGTACGCAAACGCAAAGCGCTAAAACGTAGAAAAGAACAACTTTTGGTCAATTCTGATATTTCATGTTTATCTTGGTGGCAAACAGTTTGGAGCCTGATCAGACGCCGGGTTACCCGGCGTCTGATCTGACTCCAAACTGTTTGCACTGGAAATAAACGTTTTAGCGTAAACGCGTTTATTGGGAAAAAATAACACATTCTCCACTGTATTTAGGGTTGTTTTTGTCAATGTCCATGATTACACTATAACAAACAGTGTAGACCCTGATCAGAGGGCTGCTGAAGGAACCATCTGATTAGGGTCTACACTGTTTCCATAGGTGAATTATACTCTTCACTGCAGGGTACACTGTTTGCGAAGGATGCATATATATGCGTGACTAGGGTTCAAAGAGTTAAACCAAAGTTATATGAATAAGGCATCATGTCTAAGGAAGTATCGATACTATTATCAAATAGTTTGGATCCTGATAAAACGCCGAGTTACATGGTGTCTGATTAGGATTAATGATACATGTATAGGATAATGCTGTCTTTTCTCGCCTAGAAGGTGGGTGTAAGGCTTCTTCGCCATTTGTATCTATACTTGACTTTGCGAACAGTTTGGGTCAATATCAGCCGCTAAGCGTTTGAAAACAAATTAATTTCTTCGCTCATTCTGCCTTAAAGCGACTCGCAACCGGATGGTGTATTTGAAAAATAAAAGAAAATACTCAAATAAAACCTAATGTGTAGCATTATCGTGCATCTGACATAAGAAAAATATGATCAGTCTGATATAAAACATCCTTAAGACAGGTCTTCAAATCTTATTTTTTTAGATATTTTCCATCGCTTTATCCATTGCGTCGAAAGACGCTATAGAAATTGATCACGGACTCAGACATAAACCCGAGCCGAATTAAGTACTCCCCATCGCTACACACTGAAGTACGTTAAATCGTTCCCAAAGATATAAATAGGCCTGTGGTCGAGTGGTCTAAGGGGTTGCCTTATTTTTGCTATTCTGTCCCCGCATGCCGGGTCCCGGGTTCGAATCCCACCAGAGCTTAATAATTTATTTTATTGAAATGCATTTTTTAAACTGAATTTCTCATCCTTAACTAATTCTTACCCACTCATATAAGCGTTTGGCATATATTTACAAGTTACTATTTTTAATGCTTAATCTGGTTGCGAGTCTCTTTAAAGAGGTGCAGACCACAGAAAACGATGCTATGACGATGGAGGGATTACTAAACAGCGAGAGGGTTTAACTCTTATAATGCTAAGCGCCACTTGTCTTAAATTTGCGGAGCACTTTTACAATTAGTCCGCCACCAGAAATGTCAGGCTAATGTCACAAGAAATGGCCAGATTAATGTTACAATAAATGGCCTGGTTAATGTCACACGAGATGGCCAGTTAATTTCTACGAAAATACCAAAAAGACTTGCGGACAGATTGTAAAGTTACCCTAACCCTAAGTTCCTAAATCTAGGTTTTGATGGCGGACTAATTGTAAACCCTAGCCAAATTGGCAAACATTTTGGATCAAAATCAGACGCCGCGTTACGCGGGGTCTGATCTGGATCCGAACTGTTTGCCATTCATCTTCAACATTCAGTCAGTTGGAAATGTTTTATCAAATGTTTATTTATAGTTGCAGACGATGTACTTTAAGCGGACGACACTTCAACATGAGAAGGGTTGAAGGCGGATGGCCATCTTACTGATTCCCGACCTAAGCTAATAGAGTGACGTAGGTTTCGCTGAAGTGGAAATAAGAGTACAAGAGAACCCCTCTATTACGACCACTAAATTGTGTTAATTATTAGATGTTTACGACAGGTGGCTGCTTAAAGCAAGGTGACAGTAAAACAGAAAGCTCCTACAGGAGCTTTCTGTTTTACTATCAACTTGCTTTAAGCTGTCACCTGTCTTTTATCCAATCTATTTGTCTTCGTTTTAGTGGTCGTAATAGAGAGGTTGTACTGTACAACCTTATTGCGAAACTGAATATGCCTACTGTACAAAACATGTATTTCTACTTTTGGTTAGATCTACTTAGTCTATATGCTCCCGTCTCAAGTAAGAATTTATTGCAAAATAGATAATCTGTTGTTTTTTTTATCCGGGTTTATTCTCTGTGTCAAATTGAATTGAAATGAATATTTCATATTCATGACTGTACAAGTAAAAAACAAAATTGCTGTAAATTTACAGCAAAGGGGAGAAAGCTACGCAAGAAAAAGGCCAGTTTGAATTTGGTTATATAAGAAACCAGAAATGAATGATAAGAAAGTTTTATTATCACGTATGAAAGAGAAAATATGACTTGATTAAAACAATGTTGACATTACAAGGAACAAAGTTTAAGAGCATACACATGCGTGAAAGTTCTCCATGTAGAATAAAAAGTCAAACTTATTGAAATCAGTATGGAAACTGAGAACTTGGAGACCTGGGGCCCGTTTTACTAAACAACTTACGCAAAATATTTGCGTAAGTCAAAATCGTTTAACTCTTATTTTTCGATCATAAACGTTTGCAAACAGCAAATAGCCAGATCAGAGGACGCGCTTTTAGCGCGTCCTCTGATCTGGCTATTTGCTGTTTGTAGCAAGTGATAACAAAAAATATAAATTAAAATTTATTTGCGTAATTTGACTTACGCAAAACATTTGCGTAAGTAGTTTTAGTAAAACGGGCCCCTGAGAACATGCAACGTGTTGGTATGGTTGGTTTAACCCTTATATATGAATGCAGGGTGAAAGTGAAGCAGTCAAGCAGAATGCGTGTGAAGGAACATTTTGCTGTATACTGTTGTCTCCTATTCTCGGGGGCTTAGACTAAGGATATTGGTATTTTAGACGAACTGTGTGTGGTGGGGCGTCGGTAGTACGAATAATTGCACATTAGCTACTATTTGGTTGTTTAGAAGGCAAAACCATGCCGGAACCCTTGTTTCTCGGATCACTGTCCAACGGGACAAAAGCTCTCAAGCTTACAAAAACAGTTTTTATGTGGAAATACCATGTTCGATGAATAGTAAAATGAACTCCCCGAAGCATGACATTCTTACTTTTTAGCTCACCTGGCACGAAGTGCCAAGGTGAGCTATTGTGATCGCCCTGTGTCCGTCGTCCGTCGTCGTCCGTCGTCAGTCGTCCGTCGTCAAACTTTTTGTTCAAAGATCTTCTTCTTGGAAACCACTGGGCCAATTTCATCAAAACTTCATAGGATTGTTCCTTGTAGGGTACTCTCTCAGATTTCTTCAAATATAGGTAATCCAATTGAAATTGTGGTTGCCATGGCAACCAATTGAAAAAACTTTAAAAATCTTCTTGTCAAAACCTACTGGTCCGAATTGAAAATAATTTTACCCAAATGTGCCATTTGTGACCCTCTATCAGATTTCTTAAAATTATTTTGATATCTAAAAAAACATGGCCGCCAGTGGGTGGGGCAGATTTTCCTTATATGGCTAAAATCTTCTTGTCAAAAACTAGTGGTCCGATTTGAAAGTAATTTTATGCAAATGATCCATGGGTGACCCTCTACCAGATTTCTTAAAATTATTTTGATATCTAAAAAAACATGGCCGCCAGTGGGTGGGGCAAAATTTCCTTATGTTACTGTGTAGTAAAAACTTTAAAAATCTTCTTCTCTGAAACTACTGGTTCAAATTAAAAATAATTTAATACAAATGGTCAATTGATGATCTTCTACCAGATTTCTTAAAATCATTTTGTTATCTAAAAAAACATGGCCGCAAGTGGGTGGGGCAAGTTTTCTTTATGTTACTGTATAGTAAAAACTTTCAAAATCTTCTTCTCTGAAACTACTGGTCCAAATTAAAAATAATTTTGCAGAAATGGTCAATTGATGATCCTCTACCAGATTTCTTAAAATCATTTTGTTATCTTAAAAAACATGGCCGCCAGTGGGTGGGGCATGTTACTGTATAGTAAAAACTTTAAAAATCTTCTTCTCTGAAACTACTGATTCAAATTCAAAATAATTTTATACAAGTGGTGAATTGATGACCCTCTACCAGATATCTTAAAATCATTTTGTTATCTAAAAAACATGGCCACCAGTGGGTGGGACAAGTTTTCCTTATATTTCTGTATAGAAAAACTTTCAAAAAAAATTCTCTGAAACTATTGGTCTGATTTAAGAATTATTTTACACAAATAATGATTCATGGGTTACCCTTTGCCAGTTTTCTTCAAATAATCTTCCTAGCTCAAACAACATGGCCACCAGTGGGTGAGGTGAATAAGTGAAAACTTAATCATAACTGGTCGATTTAAAAGACCATAATCATGGATACCAGGTGAGTGATTTAGGGCCGCATGCGGCTCTTGTTTGAGTTTTGGAGTTAAAGTTAGTTTAATAGTGAAAAAAGGTAAACATCACTCACCGTTTTCCATTTGTTGTCAATATTTATGTACGCGCGCTACTTATCGGAAGTACCAAGTGCTCAGTTGCTTTGCTACTCTTTCGGAGAAGTAGCAACTGATTGGAGGGCGTGCATATGCGGCAACTGATCTGGATGCATTTTAACTGTTTGTTAAAATCTGTAAAGACGCGATCTGATATGGATCCAAACTGTTTGCAAAAACCAATAAAGTCGCGAACAACAGGCAAATGGTTAAGGCACGTGTTTTGGGACACTGCTATATCGGCGAGGTTTAACACAGGCCAGATATCACACACCAATGCAAGGCAACTTATGATTTTATTAAAATGATGTTGTATTAAAAAAACAACATAAGGCAACACTCACCACCAGTGTCAAATGGTTTCCTCCTTCATTCACGCTTCCTATACACATGTCGTATTCATCAAGAGTCTCCTTTAACCCTTTGAACCCTAGTCCCGCATTCAGGCGTCCTTTTCAAACAGTGCACTTGTGGACAGTACACTTGTCCTATGCAAGCAGTGAAGACCCAGATCAGAGGGCTCCGAAAGGAGCCCTCTGATCAGGGTATTCACTGTTTGTCATAATACCAAACATTGACAAAAACAACCCTTAAATGTCAGAAAAGGACTAGACTTAAATGGAAACTGGAATTGTATATTTAAAGTTTCAGGGAGGAAAGAGTTAAACATAAATCAATTTTTTTTTTCATTTAGGCCAATTATGAGTGTTGGCGCATAAAATACCCAAGAAAGATGTTAAACTTAAACATTGTTTAATTAAGTTGTTTATATAACAAAATAATTACTGACGCAATTGCTAAAACTTGAGCTACAAGACATACTTTTTAAACAGACAAGTGTAAAATGTATGCCCTGTATTACTTTGTGGCCAGATCATGAGATGTAATTGTTTAAAAATGCTACACAAAGTTAAGTCCTCAATATTACTGCCACTTGATTCAATGTTAAAGTAGAGGAATGGCTTTGTCTGTAAGACAAATATGGTGCCCCCACAAAATGTTTTTTGACTTAGTTCAGCTGACTGTAATTTTTAATTTTGTGAACAATTAAAGCTGACCAAAATCCTGTTCACATGCTCATCAATGGTATTTGTGCGAACACTCTGCCAAATGTTAGGGTTGTAGCTTGAAAACAGTAGAAGTTAGCCGGACAAAGTATGTACTGTATGTGGGACGGACAAACAGACTGGGATAAAACAGTATGCCCCTGACTGATCATCGCGCGGGCATAACAAATATTGGATGTCGTTGAAAAATTGTCTGTGCTTGTAAGGTAGAAATTAAATTCAAAAATGCGTAAATGTGATAAAAGTAATGATGAATGGACTTACTCCAGTAAGAAAGCCATGCAAAAGTGCATTGCCAGTGAATATTGCTGTGCATATAATTGTTGGAATATGCAGTATCTTTTCTTAACTGCAGGCAAGCAGGTATAAGTAAGCAGCCATGACCTGGAAAAAGAGAGACCATCTTGTTGCACAATTTTCAAATATTTGAACTTTGTCATTTGCATAATGATAATATGTAAGTCATTAACAGGGCTATTTTACCTTCTATAACAGAGGTCGATTTTTGGTGGCTTCCCAATTGCAGAAAGCCTCGTTTTCCCCCAATTTGAGGGGAGAATATCCCAAATAAATTAAAAAAGATAATGAAAAATTATCATTATTTTTTTTTCTACAATTTTGTTTTCAATTACCAGTCCCTCTTTAGTGTTAATTATTTTATTTTCTGGTATTAAAATAAGGAAACTTTCTATTTCCTGTAAGTAAGTAGACACCCATTCAGTTTTATGTATTTTGGAAGTTAGTTTACTTTACCAATTTGGTCGAAAATTGTGCTTGAATTTCCCAAATGGAATGGCTAAGGTCCCTTCAAGATTTTTGGAAAAAAGGCCCTGAATAAAATAAACAAAATGTTGCACAAACCTCATCAGTGAGCATTGATTTTATACTAATGAAACTGCTGCTATACAAGGAGTAGGGCCCAATTTTGCATATCTGGGGCCCGTTTCATAAAACTTCGTACGACAAATGTTGTCGTAAGTCTGATTATAAAAGTCTCGATATTTTTTTTATTTCTCCATCTAATCCGGTCTTGTGACATTTATTTGGAATCGTCTTGAAAAGACGATTCCAAAAATATGTCACAAGACCGGATTAGATAGAGAAATAAGAAATTAAATGCATTTTAAAGTTTTGACTTACGATCGATTTTTTCGTACGAAGTTTTATGAAACGGGCCCCAGGTCATCTGTCTGGTCCTTGTTCCACACATCACAAAACACTGAAAAATAAAATAAAAAGGCATTTTAGATTAAAATTATGCTCAGATTTGAATTTAACATAATGTGCAGCAAATATTTCCATTGAACTATTTCTGAACTATTTGAAAAGCCAATTACATCTCTGAAAAGTTATTCAAAAATTATCTGAACAGTTTTAAGAAATGCTCAACATAACAAATGTGCAGACTGACAGAAAAAGGTTTCATATTTTATACCATTATTTTGATTGTTGAACTAACTGATAAATGAACTTACATTTTACAATTTCATCCACAGGACTAACTGGTTGATAGTTTGTTTCACTATTGCCATTTCTATTAACTTTCTTTCTATTGCATGTACTTCTCCTTACTGGCAAAGCCCAGATGCAATAATTTATTATGCTGATTTGCAGTTGCTAAAATTGAATTCAACAGCTTGTTGACTTTAGTCAAACCATCCTTATTCAACAAGAACACATCGTTGTTGACAACTTTGATTTTTCCAAGACCTGTCTTCGAAGAATATCCTCCTCCTCCTTCTCCTCATTTAATGTGTTGGCAGTGTTCAAACTGTTGGCAGTGCAATTTGAATCCTCAGTTATAACCTCACTAGCATTCTTGTCGAGATTAAAAGATGGCAAGGAAGTGTAGCTTGCAGGAAAGTCTTCCCAAGTGCATTTTTGAGCAGTTATTAAGGCCAATAGATATTTGCACGGCCAATCATATTTGGCCCAGTCTGGACATGAACATTCAGGGATACTTGGATCCACCTGGTAGCTGTTCCCAGAATCTCCGGTGACGATGAAAGCATCTCCAGTAGCCTGTATTTAAGCGTCAAGGTACATTTTTATGCAATGCCTTACAAATTTGGCTGGCTTGTTTTGTGGATATTATGGTATATTGACTGAATATTGCCTCATCGTCTTTGATGATCTGAGGTTTTCTCTTATGTACCTGGTTAGTATGTAATAAAATCAATGAGATATATTTAAAATATTCAACAAAAATGTGCATGTGTCTTCAGAATATATTCACATGACACTGCCATTTAGATGACTTGAGGAAATTATCCCGCCATTAACTAAAAATTCATTTTACAGACATGGCTATGTTTGTAAGGTGTCTGATTTAGGAACCATTGCTGTATTGCATACGTTGCTATGTTACATTTGTCTGTAGAAGTTGTATAAACAGTTTTTCATGCTACCCCCTTTTTGGAATAAACAATTTTAATTTTAATTTCACCCTTGTCCCCTGTCTGATTTTTGTGTCACGCAAAACTCAATTGTTTGGCCTTATTTTACCAGAGTCTAAAGACCTTAGACATTTGACACAAAGTGTTATTAACAGGTCACCTAGCAAGGTTGTTTTAATTATGCCCCTCTGAAAGCTTTTACATTTGAGCAATTTAGGGCTGCATGGCTCTTGTTTACTTATGAAAATTAAAACAGTTTTACAGGGACCTCTTTGGTTAAAGTCACTGTGACTAACAATCGTTCAGCTCCTTTGAGTAATGATGGGGGTCGTAAATACTGGGATGGTTCTACCCAGATGCCGATTTGTACTTGAAATAGTGTACCAAGGGCATATGGGGTGTTTCCTCCACCTTCAATTAGCTTGACGTCGGGTATTGACTTAACTACTGTTAAAAGCGACGTAAAACCAAAAGAAATCAATAAACAGTTTTACCTTTGTTTTCCATCAGGTATAAACTGCTGGGTCAGTGTTGTTACTAAAGTAGACAGGAACCTGCTGAAACCATATGATTTCAGGTATGTGTATTTCAGCACCAGATTTTGTGACTCCACACCATTTGTACTATTTACAATCAGATTCATCGTGGTCTTTCTGTAGCATTTGACCCAACGCTGCAAAAATAGGTTAAACTAGTTTATAGCTGCAAAATTCTAAACAAAGTTCTAAACACTAAATAGTCTGCCTACGGATCGAAAATAAGGCTCTGGAAAATGGGTTTCATGGCATGTCGTGTAGACGGGCACCATCCACTTGATTTATATTCAGCATATGCGTACGAACAATTCTAGGGGGGGTGTAAAGTTCTTAGGCGCGTATTAAGGTCAGAAATAGGTCAACGGTCATTGGGTGCAGATTTTAGAGATATGATAATTTAATTTTTATGTTATTTGCAATCACTCATAGATTACCTAAAATACTTTAATTTATTGAATGTATCATTGGTCGAAAAAAACTAGAAATAGAATTTTCGTGACAGATTTTTTTTTTAGCCACAAACAAGGGCGATAACTCTTAAAGTAAGCCAGTAAATCGCGTATTCTGCTCATTTCTGCTATAATACCTGGGCACTTTAGTGATACAATCATAACCTGGATGATACAATCATCAAAATAGGTTTACATAATACACTGGTATGGCCCTTCTTTCAACAAAAAGCACTTTTGCACCGTAAAAATTCAAAATGGCCGCCATTTTTTCAGGATGGCCGCCATTTTCGGTTCTCATATACCATTTCTCTTCTAACATTTGACATGTATGACCAAATTTTATATTTTTGGTGTTGAACTATATGTTTTTAAGCATAAGGAAGCTAATCCAGAAAACCTTAAATTGATTTGAAACTTACTTTAATGCATAATGACCAATGTTTGACAAAGAAACGTGTTTGTTTTAAAAAAGGCCGCTATTTTATATGACATTAAGCTAATTCATTTCTTAAATTTGACGTATATGATCAACTTTTGTGCATTTTGGTGTCAAAATAAGTGTTAAAATGTACTAGAACACTAATTCAGCCAACTTCAGACCGACAAAATGTTACTGTATTGTTTGCTTTAAGATGACCGTTACCTTTTGCACTAATGATTAAATTCGTTTCTTATATTTTCTCATACATGACCATTAGTCAAACTGTCAGAGTCAACGGCAGTGTTAAAAATCACTAATTTTGTTATTGTATATTTATTAAAAAACTTGTTTAATTGGGTAATGACATATTTTTGGCAAATATGTATTTGGTTTATGAATAGTAAAGTAGTAATTTCTAGTGTATAACACATATTATAAGTGTTGTTTGTTGTTGTATTGTTGCCAATGATGTGTGTGTATATATGTTCATTGTCATATTCACAAATTCACTAATCTGAACAAAAACGACAACATCGACAATACATGCATCTGTCACTGCAATCAGTTTTCTTTAGCGCATATGCTTAACATTGCAACTATATGTACATGTATATCCAATAAATAGCAGTCAAGTCTAATGTATCAGCAATATTTCCTTCATTCACACTCTACTGGACACTTCCATTATTTTGCGTAATGCCGCAAAGCACAAGCTATTTGGTATGCAAATACTTGTGTGTGTTTAAACAAAACAGCTTGGTTTTTAAGAATTGCGCAGTAAGGTTTTTTGCCACTATCAGGCAAACACGTCCAGTCCAACACAATAATTGCATTAAATACAACTTATCTCATAATGGCTTGTCATACATAGCAATCGCAATGTTTTCAAGACTTAACTGTTTCTACATTTTAACTTATAGTAAATATACAATGGATTTTGTAAATGTATCATATATTCCATGAAATGCATTCGCACGGTCCATGCAACCTTTGCCCTTGGTGCATTGGTCGGTTTGTTAGATGTACATGTATATTGCATTTCAACAAGTCAAAAATCGAAAGACGTATCCTATGCTGTAGACCAATTTGTAAAGACAGCGTTAAAGGATGCTGCAAAAGAAGACATTAGCAATGATTTGTTGGACGCGATGTGGTTGCAGAAGCCGTTCAATGATTTAACAGTTTACAAATGATTGACTAAAGGAGCGCAACACCGACATTTTGCTCCACCCAAAAATCAAAGTCAAAGACATTAGCAAGTATTTATAAAGACACGAGATCAGACAAGCAACAGGTTTCAAAACAGATAAAACCTGACCGCAGATCCTACAATGTCTGTTCAATGCAGCTAGTTCAGACCTAACCGTGCAAAATGACATTGTACTGAAGGAAGCATGAGCTGTCCCTAGTTCCACAAGCATTGATAAAATCAAATGGAGTAATGAACCAGACAGTTCAGTCCCGAATTCTGGATTTTCTGACAAAAGACTAGTGAATTGAAATCGCACAACAGATACCTGACTCTCAGAAATCTATAAGTGCTATAATACATGTATATGGTCATGCTCTTATTCAAGCTCGAGGCAGACCTCAAGGATGTCAGGCATTCGGAGAGTATGCTCAAGAATTTGTTCAGTCGGTATATTCCCATTTCACAGGCACGCCTTCTAGCATTGATGTCACATTTGATACCTTGGGGCATGTCTATCAAAGCTGCCACTGGAAAAATAACAGGTCCAGAAGACCCGCTACCGCATGTCAGAGAGCCATACCTTGTGCTCGACGAAAAGTAAAAATGCATTGTCGAGTTTCTATCATCTGAGTGACACATTATCACCAGAAGGTTTGCTTGTTGTAGCAGGGAGTAACGTTCGTAGGACTTATAAATGCAAAGTCAAATAGCTTCCATGCTGATAAGTTGTCAACCGATCATGAAGAAGCTGACACTAGAATGGTATTCCATGCTAAGGATGCTGTTGCAAGCGGGGTTGATCGTCTGATTGTTATATGCAGGGACACATACGTATTGATGCTTTGTAGGAAATGACGTGGTAACATGAATGTTATCCGGGACAGCAAAGCAAAGGGGATGGTTTCTTGTTAACATAATATATGAGGCACTCAAGGTTGACAAAACATCATATGTTACCATACCATTACTAGTATATAGAAACATGCCGGTTAAGGCAACTCATGAAAGTCAAGACAGCCTTGCCCCCCCCCCCCTAACTATGTATCACCCCGAATTTGTTAAGTGTGCTTGCTATAAAAGCCAACAAGTATGCATGTATGAATGTGGTTGTGAGGCAACAAACTGTGTAACTCAGTTTAATTGGTAGCATGCGTCTGTATTAGAATCCCGCATACTCACATTTGCTAGGCGCATCATTGTGAACTGAATGTATGTAGAACGGTGATCGGATTGTTTCATAACGAAGCATTATGCATGTTTGATTACATCGAATTGGCGATGAAAGTTCTGTAAAGTTCTTCGAAAGCTTGGTCAAATGATACCACGAGTGAATGGTTTGTGATTGTTCTTCTTCGTTCAAAAATCTCTAAAAGGATATTGATATTGTAAATGTTCATTTGTAAAACTGTACGTATAAGTATGTGAATAATTATACTGAATATCTACATCTAATTCATGTGGTATGTGTTACAATTACACGTATACAGACTATAAAGCACACTTCCCTGTCACAAAAGTGTAAATAGGGTACATCATGTTTTAACCAGATACATAGTTATAACCCTTGAATTTTTCACATAACCAACAATGACATTTTATAGAAATTCAAACCTAAAATAGTCATCCATTCTGTATGTCAATCCAGTGTTCCTAAGAAAGTAATACTTAATATAATGATAATTTCCCCAAAGTGAATTTAAGAGAAACTCATTTAGCATCGCACACAATCCAATCTTTTGGCTGATTTTATAAAACGGGGTTGTCTGTACCCTCAAACGCATAGTTCAGTGGTGAATTTTCATAGTGAACTGCTGCTTGATGTCAATGGTGTAGATATACATGGACATAAACGTAGTTTGGTTTTATAAGAAAACAGACAATAAATAACACACAAACAAAAAACCATAAAAAAGAAAGAGAAAAAAACAGAGTTATTGCCACAAGAAATAACAGTGACTGTAAGATTACATTTTATTTGATTATTAAACTGCTGCATTTATTAAAAGTGTACTAAGTAAACCCCAAAAAACAGTCAAAAATAACGCAACCAATTCTCATTAAATATAAAATAGGAATAGAAAAAACCCAGAGTTATTGCCGCTGGAATAGAGCATTAACTGTAAATTTACTTCTATTTGCATATTGAACTGCTCCTTTATGTCAAAAAGTGTAAACAAACATAAAATCATTATAAAAAAACAGTCAAAAAATAACGAAAACAAATTCCCATTAAAAATTAAATATGGAACAGAAAAACAGAGTTATTGCCCCTGGAATAGAGTATTGACTGTTATATTTACTTTTATTTGCATATTGAATCGTTGCTTTATGTCAAAGGTGTAAAGAAACATAAAAAAGTTTGATGTTATAAGAAAACAGTCGAAAAATAACGAAAACTAATTCCTATAAAAATACAATAGAAAGAGAAAAATCAGAGTTATTGCCCCTGAAAAAGGGCATGGACTGTAATATTTACTTTCATTTGCATATGGAATTATTGCTTTATGTCAAAGGTGTAAAGAAACTTAAAAATAATTTGAAGTTATAAGAACATGAACAAAAATAACGAAAAATTAACTGTAAAAATATAAAAAAGAAAGAGGAAAATCAGAGTTATTCCCCCTGGAAAAGAACATTGACTGTAATATTTTAATTTTTTTTGATAATTTTTAGCAATTACAGACATTTGTGAACTAATTGGAACCAATAATAGTTCATTTGATATATTTGAAATGTAAATAAGGTTAGGTATATACTATGGTATACAAAAATCTGCACTCGTTGACCTTTGACCTCATTTCTGACCTTAATTTGAACTTTTCGACTTTACACCCCCCCTAGAATTTCTAAGATAAGTTCACTGAACACAAATCAGGTGGATGTAACCCGTCTACACGACATGCCATGAGGGGTCAAAAACGGTCAAAATGTTGGTAGACTAAAAGGCCTATCCACACATACAAAAATATTTTATCAACTGACCTAACGTTTGACCTAGTTTATTAATGTATTTTGCATATACGTTTGCAAAGGAGGGCATCATATTTGTCTTGCAGACAAAGCAGTTCTAGTTAACATTTTGTGTTTAGTATTGAACCATCGCAAAATAAAGATCATTTAGAAGTTTTCTGCATTAATTTGAGTATGCTATAACCAACCAATTATCTACAAATATTGGAAAACAATTGAGAATGTTTTCATTGTAATTAGTTGCCTAAGGGATAGTCATACAGGCTTTAAGTGACAGACCAAATGGAAAATAGTCTCAGATAAGCAGAAATGCTAATTTTCAAAAAAAGAAAAGTTATATAGCAATTTAAACAAGTTTTCATTGATCCCATAAAGTAAATATGGCATGCAATAAGTACCGCTTGGTTTTTCAGCCCAAAACGTTCCATATAGACTTGAAATCTGTAATTTGTTCTGTAGAACTCCTGCTGTCTTAAAAGTTCAATGTTGAGCAGCAGATCATTTTCTGAAGTTGAATTGGCAATTTGTCGTAGACTAAGAAAATACAAAGAAAAATGTTAACTGATAAAACAATTAGATATTCTGGTCAAAATATCATTAGACAATATCAATTCATATTTGCTAAAACAAAATTAACCTAGGATTACGCCCAAACCACACATGAAAATTTAGTGAGAAATTGAGATTTTAAATGTGGAAAACAAGATTGACTGTTAAAGGCAATTCTATGTGTTCTTCCTTTTAATTGGTAATTTAAAAGGATGAAATACACAGGTGCACATGTATATGCCCTGAACAATATATCCATTAAAATTCAAGTGTACAGTAGATATATAAGTGAAGTTTGGGGTGATATCCTCCCCAAAAAGATCACCTGCTCAAATGTTATAAAAAGCTTGAAAACGCACTAATTACGTGCCTCAGTTTTGATCATATTTGTTGAGAATTATCATCTTGATAAATATAGCCAGAAATCCTCATGCTTTAGTTTTGGGCAAAGACCAAAGATAAACTCTGCTTCAATCGCTTCAGTTGAGTGATATCTGGGTGATTTGTTTCCTGAAGTATATATAAATTTTCCATATAACAACAATTGCTCACAATTTCAGTGTGTCTGCCTGATGATAATGGGAAACATTAACACCCTTCTTTATCCATCTTTGCCAGGCCTGTTCACAATGAAACTATCACACAAAAACACTTTGGAATCTACAAAGACAAATTCAGAAAATTTGGAATACATAAACAGAGCTCCAAAGATTTAAGAAAAAACCTAGTTTCAAGGTGAGCTATTATGATCGCCTTTTATCTGGTCATTCGTCATCAATTAGTTCATTAAAACTCTAGAGGCCACAGTTTTAAATCAATCTTCATACTTTCTTCAATGACGCTATTTACAATATCCTTGCCATGTTTAAACATGAGTTATGTGATGTAAAATATTAGGTCACTAGGTCAAATAGAAAAAAACTTGTTACCACACTAGAGGCCATACATTTGGGTCATCTTGATCAAAAAATTTTAAAAATGTTTTCTTGTTGAAATCCAGATCAAGTTCGAAAATAGGTCATGTGCGGTCAAAAAGTAGACCACTCGGTCAATGCATATTGTCAAGCATGTCATTTATAAAGCATTTGTTTAACACAAGAAACTTTTTAAAAGTTGTGTTCCACTCTATATATTTCTTAACCCATACCCCATAAATACACCTTTAAGCGCTATTCATTTATTCCTTCACTGAAGAAAATAGTTCAAGTTAATACAATCATGAATATGTAAGATAAGAAACATTTTCTACAGTATAGCAGATGGTAGCTTAAAGCTATAAGGCACATTCTGCTTTACTTTCAACCTGCCTTAAGCAGTCACCTATCTACATAGCAGTAATTAACTAGATACAAAATATGTGGTAAAGGGTTAAAATACCTTTAAATGTGCTCTCCAAAGCATTTATCTCTCTTTGGTCAGTGTCACAAATGAAGGAATTGGGTGACCAACTTGGGTTTCATTCTTTAAGTTTTTGTAGAGCCTCCTCAATCTGTGCTGTCATTTCTTTCCCAACTATGATCGATGATGGTATATACAACACAATATCCAACATTGCTGAGGACACACAGCAGAAAGAGGAGGAGTTCGTATTTTGAAGTTGTGTAAGTGCTGTCCATAACAACCACATCGGACCCATATTTCAACAGCATCTTCTGTTGAAACCTTGTTTGATGGATAAACAGCAATGTCTTCCCCTTCCAATGACCTAAAAATTTATTAATATAATTTTCATGCACCACATATGCAAATTCATAGTAATTTAAATTACCAAGACAAGTGTGTTTTTAAACATTCATTGATGATGACATTAAATAGTATCAATACCAGGCCAGAGGCCATATTTTTAACACTATTTTCTAAAATAACTTGCTTAGAATGATAATCTTGACAAAAGCTAGCTTTGTGTGAATATGGGTTACATAAGGTCAAAAAGTAGGTCAAAACATTGATTTATTGGTTTAATTTACTACCATAGCTTTAAAATTGAAATTTTGATTTGTCATTGCAGAATTATTGCCATTGTTTTGTCTCAGAATTTGTAAATAAAAATTCTCAGTAACTGTAGAAAGTTATTTATTTCAAACTTCCAATACTTGTTTAGTATCAAGAGGGCAACTCATTACAACAAGGCAGGTAAGGCATGCAAATATATTGACTTACAGTTTACTTTAAATGTAATTTACATTGACTGTCAAAGGTATTAAATTCAAACTTTGACTACTTGTTCACTACCAAAAGAGTAATTCGTTACAAGTCAGCTAACCCTGTGATTGTTTTTGCAGATTGAGTACCCTTGTTTGACTTAGAATTTACTTTTAATGGAATGCATATGCAGTTATCTTGCATGATAGTATTTCCTCTTTAAGACTTATATGACCATAGCAAAGGCATGTAGGTCCAAGTGTGTTTGAGTTGTTGTTGCTTACAAACTTCTATGATAAAAAAAGCATCAAGCATCCAAACATATGCTTTAAGTTTAGAAAATGTAGCTATGAAAGTCGAGCGTCCAGCAAACGTTTGCGGTGCTCTTGTTATGCAATACTATGGTGGATAACAAATTTTTAAAAAATGAAAGGTTCGCATTTTGGGCATAGCTAGTGGATCCAGATCATAGATAGACAAATTGCCCTAGACTCTAAATCTGACCTTGACCCACTTGCTGGAGCTATCACATACATTTTTGGAAGACAAATCAGTGAAAATGAAATTGTGTGGATCCAAATATCATACTGGTCAGCGGCACAGACAGACAGTAAGTAACCGTTGTGGCGCGAACTACAGAGCAGATCTGGATCTACCTGTGATTATGGTCAACTCATAAGTTATACATAAGCTCAACAATAGCAATGAAATTTCACAGGCCAAAAAGAAAATTGTTTTATTGTGCAAGGGAAACAATTAGTTATCTAATAGTATATTATGTACGCAAAAAACGCAACTGCGCACACATTGTCCCCCAAAAGCGAAAATTTAAAAAGTCCAAAAATGCAATAAAATTCGAAGTGGGTAGGGGGTAAGAGATTTATGGTCGGATGATTTCCTGTCAAAATTGATTTTCCTAGAATAATGAACTTATGTGATATTGAGTCAAATTTCTACACAAATTCATGTTGGTATTTTACCTGTTTTGAATTCGGGAAACGCACCCCCCCCCCCCCCCCCGACACAATCCAAAAAGTTAACATTTCCTAGGACAGCATGCCCCCGGACAGCACCCCATAGTAAGGTTGCGTACACTATTGGGAGGGCCGATATAAGGGTAGGGGTTAAATATACTGACACGAAAAAGAAACTGTGCACTTGTTTAGGAATTAAAATTTCCATTTTTTTTTAAAGAAACATAGGCAAATGTTGTATCAAAAAAATTCTTTTACACGATGCCTTATTTTTTAATCAAATACGTGTAATTATAATTGCACTGTTAACGCTTGAATGACGTAGAGGTTAAAAGTAAAAGTCGCAAAATCCTAAAGTTTTGAAAAAGAAAACGAATTTAAATCGACATGTGTAATGTCCTCATTTTGTACTGACCAATGCAATAATTGAACTGACGTAGTCTTGTGACGTAATTTCATCAACGTCAAGTATCTACCCTGACGTGCTGACTTGCTGCATCCTCACTGGTCTCTAGCGCTTCCATTTTGGTCGTCGAAGAGTCATTATGATATTTCGGTGGCAATCAAACTGCCTAGTGACGTCAGATTAAAGTTGCTGAAGTGTCTGAATTCGTTCATTTTCTTGAAGCCTTGGCAGCTTGTTAATGAGTTTAATTCAAATGTACTGTGATTTTTGCATAATCAGTAAAGATATCGGTCAGTGAAAATCTGCACTTGTAAACATGTTGCATAGGCAGCACGTTCATAATATTGCATAATAGCCGTTGGTATGTTTGAATGGCATCCAGGTCCTTTAATATAAATGTGGAAATTAGTGCAATACGTGTATAATTATTTTATCACTCATTATGCCAAAATTTATAATTCTAAACTTAGTGACTAAAAAGTTACACTCAATATAAAAGTGCACAGTTTCTTTTTCGTGCCAGTATATAGGACGCTGGAAGACAAGCTGTCAGAAAAAACATCCTAGAATTAATAATTTTGTTATCTCGAACCAATTTTTACATAGATTTATGTTATCATGGGAATGCATTGGCTTGGCTTCTAGTAGTGACAACATGTACAATAATCGCAGAGGGTACTGGTTGGCTATTAATAGCTTGAAGGCAACCCAGTACAAAACTAATATCCTAGATTACAATTTATATCATTGGGAGTCGAATTTTACATAGATTCAGGTTGGGTTTTACCTATTTTCGATTGCGCAGAATGCACTCAGAATGCACCAGAGACCGCCCAGGAATAAACTTTTCCTAGAGGACCGTGCCCCTCCTGCTTTATCATGTTCTCAAAGAGGAGCATAGAGCTACATGCAAATGGTTCTGATGTAGCTCTAAATACATAATACATGTAAAATTATGTTACTGATTGTCGGTTTGAAATTAGCATCCATGATTGTGTTGTTGATGTCGTTTTTTCAATCAAATATTTTCTCTATTAAGTTTGTGCACATATTTTTGTTATTTTATTACCTGCAACTGTTTTGAAGGTGGGAAAGGTCCTCAGAACGCACCAGATACATTATAGATATAAAAAATTAAGAGTACATACACTTCCTAATTGGTCTATAGCTACGTCCCTGTCTCGGCATTGCTCTGAGGAGTAGCGATTCCTGTAAGTGTCGAGACCTCATTCTTCTTACGATATTTCAGTTTAAAGTCTTGTTTAGCCATAGATTTGATCTTCTTTAAGGCGCTCTCTGAAAAATGCAAGAATTTGCACTATAGATCAAATGTTTTGATATAATGTTGCATTTCTCTAATGCTAACTATCAATGCGACTCTTCGCCTGAAATTATCGATGAGACCCATTGCCATGAATGTCTATGATGCAAGGCTCTAGTTATGTGCCCTTGATGTACTCTACTATACTAGAATTATGAGGTTGTATTCCCAAATTGTTTACATGCTATTCTACAAATTTTAATGGATTTAGATTAAAACGGATGAAACTCAAAGGTAAAGCTACCAGGCTTCATTACAACAGGTGAGCGATATCAGG
Organism: Gari tellinella; assembly: GCA_922989275.2. NCBI lineage: Eukaryota > Metazoa > Mollusca > Bivalvia > Cardiida > Psammobiidae > Gari > Gari tellinella. Next base: position 63,094,912 of record OV277860.1, on the reverse strand, counting down.
GCCTTCAAGACCGTCTTGTTAATTATGTCACATTGATATGGGTGTCAAACAGTTTAGATCCAGATAAGACTCCGCGTTACGCGGCCTCTGATCTGGATCAAAACTGTTTGCCTTAATAAAATAAAATATGTTAGTGTTATAGAGCCTTGCAGCGATAGGGTTAAAGCCACTATATTTCTCCCACATAATCAGAATCGAACATTTTTCTAACATGAAATTTATGTCACTATCGTAAGCGTTCCATATAAAAAGAAGTAATACGTGGTGGTATTTGAAGCAATATTGCTAACGAACAGTAAAATTTGTGGAAACAAGTAATCAAGTTTGTTTATTTTTGAATAGCGACGAAAATTTACGGACATACTCGGTAAAGCTCATTTGCATAATTCTATACAACAAATCGAGTGCTTTACAATCAAAGAGAGACAACTCTTTTAAGTTTGGCCGCTAAACTGATGTAATGTATACACATTGTCGCGGCCGAATCAATCATGTGACCTTTATGCAATCGTTCGAAAGTTCTCGGAACCAGCCCGTAATCTTATTTGTAAACAAACCCGCTTATAATGTAAACCACCACGATAAGATTTCGACACATTTAGGTAGGATTCTTTACGAAGTGGATGCATATGTCAGGCTTCTTACACTCGATTTCACTTAGTTTTAATACATAGAAAATGCACACATATAAGAAATTGCGCGTATTAAACACCAATTTGAGCGGGATGTGCCTTTAAAGGTACGATTCCTAAAATCGCGCTTGAAAAATTAGAAATCTTAGGATTTTTATTGTATTTTCAGTTGTTGCAGACCCTTTCATAGCAGAGATTCATAAGTCCAGAGGGCTGGCTACGGTTGCAGATCTTGCAGCCGTTTTTGGCTTCATCAAAAGCATCGTCTTATGCATCAACCCGACCAGGTTTGTCTTCACTGTACAAGTCAGACGATTGATTTGCTGTTTGGCATGGCTGACGTCTGGTTAGTGACATTTGTCAGAACAAACTCCTGTGTTGTAAAGTTGTCAGTGGCATATTAACATCATTTAACTATTTCTCTGCCACTGTGACGTAATAACCCATCTAGCATGGCAACGGCAATGATATTTGTTTGAAGGTTTTATCTGATTTTGTTTATTGAATTTGAATTTGATACTCATTGCTATTTCTGAATTCATATCTTTCCATCTTACTCATACAATAATCAGTGATTTCCTGTTTCAGCCGTGTTCCTGTTGTCGGCAGTGGTATGCTCCTCCCAATTTAATGATTTATTGACCGCTGATTTCCATGGTCGATCCTATTATCAGGTATATTCGAGAAAATGTTATTATTTCCCGTTTAAACGTAAACGAGACGAAAATTCATTGCAAAAAATAGACAAGGCAAATTTGCTAGCTATTCTGACTATTTATTTAAATCTAAGTGGCAAACAGTTTGGAACCTGATCAGAAGCCGGGATATCCCGTGTCTGATCTGGCTCCAAACCGTTTGCTAAGGAAATAATAGCTTTAGCGTAAACGTGTTTATTGGCAAAAAATAACTTCTCCACTCTACATTTTACATGGAAAAAACCAACTTCTGTGGTCGTTGAGAACAAAAGGTGTCGTCTACAATAACTCTAAAATATACTGGCACGAAAACGAAACTGTGCACTTGTTTAGAATTTAAAATTTCCATCTTTTTTATGACCTGAAAATTGCATTATTTGTTGTCATTCAGCTTTGAATAGCGAAAGTATGGCTGGGACCAGAGTAGCAGGTAGGTCTTTTTCTGCATAAATGGTTTAAAATATTGTAGATAATGATATAAACAGGACAGCGATCAGGATTTGTATGATATGAACAAACTTTAGGCGGAACAGCTCGAACATTAGGCTACGTCCCTTGGGGCTTCGCCTGACGTAACGGTTTTGGTTTGTCGCTCTGTAAACTGCAGATACTCGTGGTCAATTGTATCGTAGGATCCGTACGTATAAAATGTACCGAAACCTCTGAAAACTGTTGAGTTTATTGTTCCTAATCCCCGTCCGCCTCCTGGCACTCGATCGTTGCCAGCTATAGGTCAGCGTCCGCCTTTTTTGACAGCGCGTATGAATATTATTCGGTCGTTCAGTGTAATAAAGATGTGTGTGTTACCAAAATTAAATGATGGTTTTATTCACGCGGATAGCCGCGGGTAATGTTAAAATGAAGAATGACAAACAGCTTGAATCCAGATCAGACGCCGCGTTACGCGGTGTCTGATCTGGAATCGAGCCGTTTGCAATTGAAAGCCAGGCCAAGTCTTAGTTATTCGTATCAGTATAGATATCTACATTTTCTTAAAAAAGGTATCACCAAAATATCAACAATTTAATTCTCAGTATGTTGATGGCTTAATCACGATACATTGTACAAACGCTTTGGAGCCTGGTGATACTATCCAAACTGTTTGATACTATAAAGAACTTAGAAAATAAGACTTCGAGAACAGTAGCAGACGACAATTACTGCAGACGAATCCATCAAATACCATGCAAAAAGTCAAACCAAGATGAGACGCTGAGTAACAGCTATTGAGAAGGCGGCAATTCTACAGTAGAATTAGTTGAATTAGTTATTTGAACCCATTACTTCATGAATACGCAATTTTTACGCATTTCATTTTTTCCTCAAATGAAGGAAACAGTTTAATGCATACAGTCATAAACATGTATCAAAATAATCATTTTCTTTATTTTGGCAAAATTATATCTTTAAGTAGGCTACAGTCTACAAGTTAAACAGAATGCGCATTAAGGCACATTCTGCTCTACTTTCAACCTGCTTTAAGGTCACCTATATTAGAAAATGCTATGGAATAAAGAATTAGAAGAGGTTGTCCACATCTTTGGTTTCCATACATGTTTTAACTATTTCCAAAACATCACTTCTTCTTTTACAATAATGGCATCGATCACTAATGATCATTATCGCCACCGTGTGCTTCGCTTGATAAGGGTTTTTAAAAGTAAATGCAATCAATTAATGCTGATTTTTGGCATTCATTTATGTAGTAGGTTGAGGTGTTCTAAGGTGGAGGAAAGGGTTGACACTCTCTATCATTTGTCAAATTCTATTATCTCATAAATCCTCTAAACCCCCTCACCGACAGTAATGATTCTACCATCGCCTAAGTTTCTTACAGTCGACATTGCAAAAAAAAATTGGATCCTAATCAGACGCCGCGATATGCGGCGTCTGATCAGGATCCATACTGTTTGACACTAGAATCGAAACGTCTTGAGTCATACCAACCTAAATCTAACTTTGAAATTGGTTTGGGGACAACAACATTGTAGCAGACGACAATCTGGCGGTGAAGGGGTAAAAACTCACAATTATGGTTTAAAAGGTTGCCTGTACTGTTATTTAAGTAGTTTGACCGAAAATATAATATATTATATATATGAGTATCAAACAGTGTGATACCTTATCAGACATCGAGTAACTTGGCGTCTGAATACAAACTGTTTTCAAAAGCGACTTCAGTCGCTAAAGGTGGTGACAATGTTAACCTATTTAATCCTTAGTGACGCGTATATATTCGTCAATAACAAACAGTGTACCTGTGCAGAGTGAACTTGTCTTTTTGCAGACATTGTAGACCCTGATCAGAGGGCTCTTATAGATTTCCAGCTTGTGTCATTTCCGACTCATTTTGCATTAGATATATTTCCTCAGTCCATTGATGGCGTCTCCCTCCCATTGTGCTCGATGTGCGAGAAAAAACTTGCAGCACAAGCTGCGAGCGTGTATACCAATCTCAGTTTACCTGTTGAGGCCCAGATAAACTCATGCTCTAGAGGCTTTTCAATGGTTATTTCTAAGAAAACTATCGGGTCTCACATGAGACGCTTAAATGCTTTTTTTTTTTAAATTTAAATGCTACCGGTAGTGGTAAATACGCTATTCCTACATGTACCAACTTTTCACGTTTCTTACGTGTTTAGTATCCGTTTCGTTAAAAGCGTTTCCTAACCGTTTCTTTACTCGTTTCTTTACGCGTTTAAAAGAGCCAGAAATATTGCAAAAGGTTAAGCCTGTTGTTTAACATAGGTCTACCATATCACACGTCCCAAGGAATGTGACATTACGTTATCTTATCTGAACAGAGAAGCCGCACTTAGCATGACGATAAGGAATATAAATTACAACTTCAGCGAGTCGATAACTTATGAAACGCATATTTGGGTACTGTTCTCCAAAGGGAATAGAAAGCTTACTTGAACATGCGTTTTGACTACTGTACCTGCATGTTTTTTTATTTAGATCACAAACATAAACAATAAAAGATATAAATAAAAAATGAAACAAAGCACAAGGTTTTGTTGATGACTTTGTATCAACCCTTTTAACACTGAACACCAGAAATGATGACTATTGCAAACAGTTTTAATCCAGATCAAGCTGCAAAAATGTTGGATTTATAGTGTATATCCGAAGTCCATACGATCCGAAATCTCCGCGTGAAACGGAAAACTGACGCACCAATCGCAACATCTCTGGTATAATTGTTTATTAACGCGTTAAAATCGTTAGGCGTTAACCGTTCGTTAAGCGTTCTTTAACCGTTCACTATGCGTTTCTTACGCATACACTCAGAGGATCTTATAACCGATCACTCAGATTCAAAGGTGCTACTCTAAAAACTAGTTAATCCGGTTGCCAAAATTTACATTTTCCATAAGATGAAAATGTTTAATAACAGAAAGAAAAGTTTTATTAAAATTGATCACGAGTTATGGAAAATATGAATGAAATTGTAACCGAGCCCTAAAATGACAAGTCACAATGTCATGAATGACATTTGTTTGTTAGGAAACCAGCTTTCAAGGCGATATTAGTGCCATATGTAGCACTTAAATGATTACTTTGAAACAATACTATCGAAGTATTGGTGGAATATTGTCAACTGGCACTGAAATAAAAATACTGAGACAACTCCTGGTCTGTTTTCTTATATAATGTTAAATACAAAAAATACCACTAGCTGTCAGCAGTGACTTAGTGACATTAACATCATATTTAAAGAATACCACCCTAAACGGCTTCAGCAACGTGCAATGTTAATGTATCAATAAACAAGAGCTGTCGGAGAACAGCAAAGCTCGCCTAACTAAACATTTCTTAAATAGATAACTATCAATAGAAAAGTGTATCAGTACATTGATATTCAAGCCACAGGGAACCTCCATTCCAAATATCAGCTTATAAATGCAAATATGTCATGTAGTATAAGTGCATTCCAACACTTACTCCATAACTAACTTTGAAATTTCAGTCCCAAAACTCTAAGTCCACAACAGGTAAAATTTGACTAAATTTAAACTTTTTTTTTAAATTTTAATTACGAAACATCAATGTTCAACCCACAGGTCACTTCCATTCCAAATATCAGCTTCCTAATACAAATATTTCATGTAGTATTAGTGCATTAAAACGCTTACCCCAAAACTTTAACCATGAGAAATCAGCCGAAAAACCTAAGTCCACAAAAGGTGAAATTTTGACTAAATTCAACCTTTTTTTAAAAATTTTAATTACGCAACATCAATTTTCAACCTACAGGGCACCTCCATGCCAAATATCAGCTTCCTAATACAAATATTTCAGGTATCAGGTAGTATTAGTGCATTACAACACTTACCCCAAAACTTTAACCATGATAAATCAGCCGAAAAACCTAAGTCCACAAAAGGTGAAAGTTTGACTAAATTTTACTTTTTTTTTTAAATTTGAACTACGTAACATCAATGTTCAACCCATAGGGCACCTCCGTTCAAAATATCAGCTTCCTAATACAAATATTCCATGTAGTATTAGTGCATTACAACACTTACCCCAAAACTTTTACCATGAGAAATCAGCCGAAAAACCTAGGTCCACAAAAGGTGAAATTTTGACTAAATTTAACTTTTTTATTTTAAATATTAACTACACAACATCAATGTTCAACCCACAGAGCACCTCCATTCCAAATATCAGCTTCCTTATGCAAATATATCATGTAGTGTTAGTGCATTACAACACTTACCCCAAAACGCCAACGCAGACGCCCGGGTGATTCCATAAGCCCCCCCCCCCCCCATTTCTCCGAATAGGCGAGCTAAAAATGTGAATTTGGGCCGCTAAGTTGCATTTAAATTATTGGCGTTGCTGCCGTTAACGCAGTAACGTTACGTTATTTTGACATATTTGACGGTCCAGCCATGCGCGAGCAGTCACCGAGGACGCGTGGAAACATACGAGCGAGTGTGTGGTGACCACATTGAAAGATTCCGTGTACGTGAGTTTTTCATCTGTAGGCGCTAATGACGTTAGTCTCTACACTTCCGGTCAGACAACATTTCCTCAAAACAAGCAGAATTTGGCGAAAAACATGTTGAAATGCGTTGCAGTTGGTGAAATAAGATATTGATGTTTAATATTTAGCTTACGTAAACGATTTTAAGGCACCTAGGACGTAAACTGTCCATGACGTTAACGTGGTATTTTTCGTTAGCTCTGAAAATAAATTTTCGAGAGCTCTTGTGATTAGTACAATCCGCATTTTCGACAGGTTAATTTTTTTTCCGTTAGGACGATTGATGCCCAACAAATAATCAAAAGGAGTGTTAACCAATATCCCAATACGCGCTTCACACGTGCAAAATACCTTAATCGTCGAATTTGAAGGTGTGACGTAACGTAGAGAGAGATTCAAAATTCAATAATTCGATTCAATGCACATTCAATCTAGTATTTGAAACAAAACTGATTACGTCAGTTTAAAAAGTGATCGGTTAGAAGATCCTCTGAGTGTAGATTAATGCGTTAATGTGTAGGAATAGCGCATGTACCACTTTATGTCCACAAAACCCATGCTTTTTGCAACGAAATTGTCTGGCAGGGCGTTATGACAAAAAGGTCGTCAGGAGATGTCTGTAATTGTAAAAATCAAAACGGCTACCCTCATTACAGGAAAACCTCTAAAAATGGATGTTTATGCTCCCTCACGACTTTCATGTAATCGGTAGCATATTGTTTTTACCTTGTATGTCTATATGTATTGTTGTTTGACCACACCTTTATCTTTGAAATTACATAAATTATGATATAGACTTTATCGTTGGAAAGTGTACGCAAAAAAAATCAAAAAGTTTTTGAGCTTAGTTCAAGTTGCGCCATGTCCACCAAAGGTCAATGTTATTAAGATGTCAAAAACGCTGAACTTTAACTTGACCATAACCTCGGAACTACGGGTGATAGAGACTTCATATTCAATATGTGTATATACTCAGCTCAACAGGCTCTTAATCTCACTTTAAGGTGGGTCATGTCCGACAATTACAGGTCATGGTCACATCAGGCGGCATAGTGTCCCACAAGGATATATTGTTCTGTTTTAAGTTCCAGGGGCGAAAGAGTTTTTTTGTTTTGCCTGAATTTGGAATGCTGTTCAGCGGAATCTGTGCTTCTTTAGTTGCCTACCGTATGTGTTTCCAGCAGCCCTTCGCATCAACGGAAAAACAGATGATAGAGCAAACAGTCACATTTCAACCGACAAGCACAATGTTTGAATAGAATTTAGGGACAGAGGCTCCCCTTCTTCTTTAACTTACTGCAAGTTGTGTGCGAATTCGTCATAAATGTTACATACAGTTTGGCTCCAGATGAGACGCCGAATAACTCGGCGTCTCATATGGATCCAAACTATTTGACACTTTTATTTTTTTAAATTTTCTAAAAGAAAATCGTTTACCGCCAAAGTCGCATAAAGTCGAATAACATTAACGTGGCATTTGATTAGGATCGAAACTGTTTGACACTCGTATCAGTATTTCTTAAACCAAGCATTTTTCAGACGACACTATTGAAACAGAGGACAATAAAATTATAGCAGTTAAGGGGTAAAAACCTCACGATTTATTTGACGCTATAAAGGTTTAATACACGTCAGGGCTGCCATAAGTTGATTTTGAAAAATCCAAAGATTTTCAATTTTTCTATTTTCAAGCGCGATAGGTTGAAAGTAAAGCAGGATGCGCCTAAGGGCGCATTCTGCTTTACTTTCAATCGGCATTAAGCCACAGTCTGCTAGGATAAAAGTCCGAAGACTTCGGAAAAATCCGGGAAAATGGCAACCCTGAAACGTTGAGACTTGCTGCAGACGACACTTACATGTACGTACATGTAGCATGCAGAAGGGTAACCACCTAACTGATAAATAAGGTCTTGAGATACCGTTAAACCTCATTATGCTGAATTGTCGTCTGCTTCAAATATATCGTCTGCCAAAATACATCAAAATTAGTTTTAAGCTTTTCAGACTAAATGATCGTCAAAACGTTGGGATCCAGATCAGATGCCGCATGTTAAGCCTATGTAACACATTCAAATCTACCGTATAGTATACGTGTATTCTGCAGTGTATACCCTAATAAGAGGGCTTCAACAAGAACCCTCTGATTAGGGTCTACATTTTTCAATATGTAGTTAAATAAAACCTAAAATGTGTAAATAAAAAATGAACTTAATTGAAAACTGACATTTTCCATTTGAAACATAAGCCTTCAATGGGGTTTAAGTATCTGCACACTTTATGGTGACACGTGCCATGGTACAGTGGAGAAAACGTTATTATTTCCCGTTTAAACGCAAACGAAACGCAAAACACTAAAATGATGAAAAGGACAACTTTTTGGCAATTCTGACTTTTCATTTTTATCTGAGTGGCAAACAGTTTGGAGCCTGATCAGACGCCGGGTTACCCGGCGTCTGATCTGACTCCAAATTGTTTGCAATGGAAATAATAGTTTTAGCGTAAACACGTTTATTGGAAAAGAATACCGTTTTCTCCACCTTTCAAATAGCATGGGCAACAAATAAGTGATATACAATAAGTAACTCTTAATAATGTTCAGCTTCCTATCAAACTTCAGGAAACATAATATATTGTATACATTTATCCATAAAGAATATCTAACTACATTGTTTCTCGCGTAAGGTTTGGATCCAGATAAGACGCTAGATAATTAGACATTTGATATGGACCTAAACGGTTTGCAATAATTACCTTATCTTCGTCCGAAAAATGCTAAAAGTAACCATAACACGTAATTTATATACACGTAAATACAGCTATTTTTGTAGCTCACTTCTTGGGTAAAGGAAGTCGAGTCAAGTCTAGATTATTTTATTTTAGGCATAACATGATACATGTATGTTGCCTTACACTAGGCAAACGGAACATTATTGTTTAACCACAATCACGTGTATTTGGAAAGAGTATTGTTTTTCCACTTGTATGTGGCTCGAAATCTCCTAATATATCCATGGTATGATTATTAAACACTAGACCACAGTTTGATTTACTCTTGTGTCTTTTAGCTGTGTTGAAGATTTTACAAACAGCAATTTGAAGATTTTGCAAAGGTTCCTCCATTTTGTGCTGAACTATACAAACATCAGACTTGATGATACTTTATTGTTGAAAACATCAAAAAGGCTTTTCTCAAGCATCTTATCTATACATGTACATGTGTTAACTCTTTCACTGCCAATAAAGCCAAAACAGGCCAATTCCAAACAGGTTGGATTCTGATCAGACGCCGCGTAACGATCCAAACTGTTTGACACTCATTCCGAAATCAGTTCAGTCATTTGAAACGATATTGCAGACAACAATACAGTGGAGAATCTGTTATTCTTTCCCGTTTAAACGCAAACGTACGCAAACGCAAAGCGCTAAAACGTAGAAAAGAACAACTTTTGGACAATTCTTATAATTCATGTTTATCTTGGTGGCAAATAGTTTGGAGCCTGATCAGACGCCGGGTTACCCGGCGTCTGGTCTGGCTCCAAACTGTTTGCACAGCAAATAATAGTTTTAGCGTAAACGCGTTTATTGGGAAAGAATAACAGATTCTCCACTGTAAATGAGGCAAATGACAATATGGTATTGGAATTGGTAAATAACTCGCGATAAATTAGGGAATGAAAAGGTTAAAACAACAATGATTCAATATAGTTAACTGTCAAAACGCTTATGGCGACTTTGTGACACCAGTTGAAAAAAGTGTAGACACAGATGAGACCCAGATGGGCGTCTGATCGTTATCCAATATGCCTAACACTTTAATAGTTTCTGAACGAATAAACACCTGTACATGTAAACAGTAAAATCCTATTATTACAAGCACTGAACGGAAGACTAATTGCCAAATAGTAATTGGTGTTTTTAAGACGTGCAACAGCTTAAAACAAGATGAAAGTAAAACTGAAATCTCCTTTACGAGTTTTCTTCTTTAATTCTATCTTGTTTTCAGGAGACACATGCATTTGACACTAAAACACAACCTCGTCCAGAGGTCGTAATCATTAGGGATTTTACCCAATCATATGGTAGTACATTCCAACTTCGATATCCCGAACTCTGTTAAATCGAACATACCCGTATTTGAAAGTTAAATCGCGGCTAAGCCGCGTTTTAACTTTGAAACACGGCTATGTTAACCTAAACCGAGCTAGAAATAAGGTAAATTCATGTTTCGAAAAATCGAATACTTCGAGTTAAGAGAGTTCGAGATATCGAAGTTCGCCTGTACAAGTACCATACTGTTTCCTGTTATTTTGTCATGTTTATGAGCTTATTTGCTTAATATGTCTAAATAAAACCTATGTCCTATTCTGTTTTATATCTCTTCGTATAATTACAGTGCCCTCTATCTACAACGGTCCTCCAAACAACGACTCCCTCCTTTCAACGACCCTTGCCACAGTTCCCTAAAACGGACATTTATGTCTTACACTTTTATTGCGGCAGATATTAAAAATAAAAGCTTGCTGCTATTCTCAATGTTATATATTTGACATTTTGACAGATTTTTTTTAGTTACGAGTGACAAATAGCTTGAATCCAGATGTGGATTCAAGCTTTGCAAATGTAAGCCAATTTCCCTCCATATATTAACTGAAAGGGTTATGCCGCCATTCTTTTGTTTGAAAGTTTCTATTTGCATATCAGAAAATTGTTCATATTCCAATTTGCTAACAATCAGACTTCTTTATATCCGTTTCATTGAATTTTAAGTTTGAATTAAGACTATATGAATCCGTGTTATTCCTTGGAACCTCACTTGGAATCATGAAATGTCATGGTTTAGGTGAAATATGGCAATTTTTGACAATATCAGTCCTAAACCTGTTCAACAGAAAACCTCCTCTTAGTAGGTTGCTCGGCTCTTATCAGGCATCTCATAGCATCCAAAACACCTCTTTTAGAAAATTGGACCATATTATCCAACGCTGTGTGTTTTGGTGCACAGAAAATATACCAAACAGTCAATGGTGTTCGTGTGCATTTTAAATATGCTTTAGATGCATGATAAATTCGTGCATCGCACTGTTATGCACATAATGTTGGTGTTTGAACCACTTTCGGTTTGAAAGTGATCGTGGAACGTTTGCGCCGATTGAACTACGTTCCCCGATTTCTAGAAAAAAGCAGAAAATCGGGTTTTGAAGCAAAAAAACGAAACTTGACCCATCTTTCTGCCATTTGTTTGTGGCCTCGACCAACACCCGGATATTGCATCGTTGTAGCACACAAAGAGCTGCCTGATAAGTTGACAGTGTGTGAAATAAAGGCTAACAGTTTATACCATACCATTACTTACTGATTTGAAGGCAGCATAGACTGCCATAAATGCTGGCTCCTCATTACTATGAAAGGTTCCCTGGTTAGCATGGACAATCTGAGGTCGCTGTGAACATGTTAGTTTGCGGGAACAGTGAATCGGGCGATAGTTCGTTCCACACGAGCATGAGAATATCTTATCTGCAAAAAAAATATCATCTTTTAGAATAAACCATCTGTATAATCTTATTTGCCAAAAGCAAAACCATTGCGACAGTTTGTTTATATGGTCTGTATATTGTATTAACCCTTTCATTCTCAATGACGTCATAAAGCGCATTTGCAGAAAATTTTGATCCAACTCAGACGCCGCCTAACGCGGCGTCCGATCAGAATCAATACTGTTTGCCACTTGTTTTGAAATAACGTCAGTTACACTGCCTTAAATCTACTTTGAAACGATATTGCAGACAACAATAATGAAGCAGACGACAATATGGCACAGAAGGGGTAAAAACCTCACGAAAAATTTGAACATGAGAGGATTCACATAAAACACGCATAAAACAAGTACGTACAACCATTGAAAACAACAGTACGGATATCTTGATGTTGAAGATTAAACAACCCATAACCAAACACATTGCCTTAAAACACTAGGAAGTCCAAATGCCTTTGCATTTAAATTAAAAGTTAAAGACCTTTAACATTGAAAACACAAGTAGAACTAAATGATCCTTGAGAAAATAGAACTACCTGGATATTGAAGAATCTGAAACATAAGACAAACTACTTTGACATTGAAACATTGAAAATACAAATGCCAGGGGCCCGTTTTACTCAACAACTTACGCAAATTATTTGCGTAAGTCAAAATTTTAAATTTAAATTTTTATTTGTTATTATTACATTGTACTTGCTACAAACAGCAAATAGCCAGATCAGAGGACGCGTTTTAGCGCGTCCTCTGATCTGGCTATTTGCTGTTTGCAAACGTTTATGATCGAAAAATAAGAGTTAAACGATTTTGACTTACGCAAATATTTTGCGTAAGTCGTTTAGTAAAACGGACCCCAGTACCAGTACCGTGACATTGAACACAGAAACAAATATCCGGATACTTCGATATTGAAGACACTAAATACACAAGTCAAAATATATGGATGTCGAAAACATGTAACGCAAAGGTATTAATACTTTGGCATTGTTATCACAAGTCCCTAAACCTGGACATTGCTCTTATTGAAAATTCAAGTACAAAACTCAGGACATTGAAAATACATGAACAATACCTTGAAATTGAAGACAAAGACAAGTACAAATACCTGGGTAAAAAACACAATAAAGTTTAAAAAAAACCACAACACGCGGACATTAAAAACATTTACAACACTTGTACATTTACATATGAACGCAAGAACAAATACCTGGATGTGTCAGACATCCAAAACACAAGAACAAATACCGGGATCTTTCAGACATCCAATATACAAGAACAAATACCGGGATCTTTCAGACATCCAATATGCAAGTACAAATATCTGGTTGTGTCAGACATCCAATATACAAGTACAAATACCGGGATCTTTCAGACATCCAATATACAAGTACAAATATCGGGATCTTTCAGACATCCAATATACAAGAACACATACCGGGATCTTTCAGACATCGAATATACAAGAACAAATACCGGGATCTTTCAGACATCCAATATACAATTACAAATACCGGGATCTTTCAGACATCCAATATACAAGAACAAATACCGGGATTTTTCAGACATCCAATATACAAAAACAAATACCGGGATCGTTCAGACATCCAATATACAAGTACAAATACCGGGATCTTTCAGACATCCAATTTACAAGAACAAATACCGGGATCTTTCAGACATCCAATATACAAGTACAAATACCGGGATCTTTCAGACATCCAATATACAAGTACAAATACCGGGATCTTTCAGACATCCAAAACACAAGTACAAATACCGTGATCTTTCAGACATCCAATATACAAGTACACACACCTGGTTGTTGTAATAGACATCTAATACACAAATATACAGTGGAGAAAACGTTATTCTTTCCCAATAAACGCGTTTACGCTAAAACTATTATTTGCAGTGCAAACAGTTTGGAGCCAGATCAGACGCCGGGTTACCCGGCGTCTGATCAGGCTCCAAACTGTTTGCCACCAAGATAAACTTGAATTATCAAAATTGTCCAAAAGTTGTACTTTCCTACGTTTTAGTGCTTTGCGTTTGCGTACGTTTGCGTTTAAACGGGAAAGAATAACAGATTCTCCACTGTATCTACAAATACCTTGATGCTACAGACATTCAGTACACATGTACAGATACCTGGATGATGCAGACATTCAATACACAAGTACAAATACATGGATGTTGAAGAAATATAATACTAAAGTATGTACAACTACCTGGATATTGAAGAAATCCAAAAACACAAGAACAAATACCTGAATTTTTCAGAAATCAATACAGAAGTACAAATAGCTGGTTATTGCAGACATTCAATACACACGAACATATGCCTGGATGTTGCAAACATCCTAAAACACAATAACACATACCTGGATGTTGCAGACATCCAATACAAAAGTACAAATACCTGGATGATGCAGACATCTAATACACAAGTACAATGTACATATAAATTTATGTTTTAGACATCCTGGTACACAAAAACACATACCTGGATGTCGCAGACAATTAATACACAAGTGCACATACATTGATGTTTCAGACATACTAAACACAAGTACAAATACCTGGATGCTGCAAACATTCAATACACAAGTACACACACATTGATGTGTCAGTAATTCGATACACAGTAACATATACATTGGTGTTTGAGACGTTGTAATGCACAATAACACATACCAGGCTGTAGCAGACATTCAATACACAAGTACAAATACCTGGTTGCTGCAGATATTCAATACAGTAGTACACATACATTGATGTTTCAGACATCCAATACACAAGTACAAATACCTGGATGTTTCAGACATCTAATATACAAATACAAATACCTGGATGTTGCAGACATCCAATACACAAGTACAGAAACCTGGATGTTGCAAACATCCAATTCACAAGTACAAAAACCTGGATGTTGCAGACATTCAATACACAAGTACAAAAACCTGGATGTTTCAGACATCTAATATACAAATACAAATACTTGGATGTTGCAGACATCCCATACACAAGTACAGAAACCTGGATGTTGCAAACATTCAATACACAAGTACAGAAACCTGGATGTTTCAGACATCTAATATACAAATACAAATACTTGGATGTTGCAGACATCCAATACACAAGTACAGAAACCTAGATGTTGCAAACATCCAATTCACAAGTACAAAAACCTGGATGTTGCAGACATTCAATACACAAGTACAGAAACCTGGATGTTGCAGACATCCCATACACAAGTACAGAAACCTGGATGCTGCAAACATCCCATACACAAGTACAAAAACCTTGATGTTGCAGACAGTCAATACACAAGTACACACTGCTGAATGTTACAGATACTAAACACAAGTACACACTTAATTGTGTTTCTTTTCAGTCGTTTAATGAGCTTTCATTTTAAAATCACCTTGCTTTAAGCCGCCACTTGTATTTTTATTCAATCAATTAGCCATCATTTTAGTGGTCGTGATAGAGAGGTTTTACTGTATACATACCTGAGTGTTGAAAGAAGTAGATATTGATTAAATCTTGATCTCCGAGTTGCATTTGTTTGTTGTGAATTTTGAAATACTCCACCAGTTCGTCATCCCAGGGCGCAGCACGAAGTCGGGTTAGATTTAGCAACATAACACCAGTATTAAAACCTACAATAAAATGGTTATAAACGAACACAATTGAAATACAGAAATGACATAAAAACTTTATTTGACCAAATGCACAAAAAAACTGATATTTTGTAAAGCTTTAAGAATGTTGGACCTATCTACAGTGGGTCGTGGTGTCAACATTCGCTACGAATTGAGAAAATTTGTGATGACTGATTGGGCGGGGAGACGATTTGAAGTAATCTTTAGGGAGTTTATAAGAATCGTGATGGTTGCAAGAATATTGACAGTAAAACATTTTGTCACGAATTTACCGTTTGAACTCCTCATCAGGGTATGTACTATTTGTCATTTCAAAATGTACATGCGTTGACAAATTCAAAGCATAGTTGTCCAAAATTGACCAGACGTAATTGGAATGCTTAATTGGAATGCTGATGATAAGATATTCAGGTTGCCATTATTTATTTTAGATTATTATGAGTAATAGTCTACTGGACAAAATCTGAATTTGTAAAGCAAGTACAAAAGTGGTATTTTGGGACTACTTTTCATACCATATTTAGAGACCGTAATGGCTATTACATCCGAAATTATATCTGTCAAACATATTTGGCCAAGATACACATTTTAATGGACAAGGAAGATTCTCGTCGTTCATTTCTTAACCCATTTACGCCCAGTGGATTCTTCCATGTTTATATATTGGATTAATCCATCAAAAGGATACCTGTCAAATTTTTCATTTTCAGTTTGTTTTATATTGAAATTCCTATCAGCAAACAGTGTAGACTCTGATTAGACGCCGCATATATCATTTTTTTGCATTTCATTTGAATTCAGTTTTGTTTTAACTTGAAAGAATAACATACATGCATTTTGAACAGAACCCCTATCGCTATACATTCGCTTACCGCTTCCAAGTTGTGGAACCACTTTCCTTATTTCATAAACAGCCATTTCGTCTGAGAATACAGTCTGGGCCATACCAGATATGTGGGTGGAGTTAAATTTTTCAAATAGGTCCCACGTGACTTCGGGCGGTGTAAGAAATAACGTGTCAGTATCGACATACAGAATGGCGTCCACGTTGTCCATTGCGCGCTGTAGACGAAAGAAAATTTACAGTTGAGAATGCGTTATGTTTCGCTTTTAAAAACAAAGGTCTTGCAATAACGCGTAGAAAAGTACAACCTTTAGGCAACTCTGACTGTTAATCTTACATAAAGTGGCAAACAGTTTGGAGCCTGATCAGACGCCGGGTTACCCGGCGTCTGATCTGACTTCAAACTGTTTGCCCTGGAAATAATACCTTTTTTTAGCGTAAATGGTTTTTTTAATGAATAACGTAGTCCTTATTCACTTATGACGTCACCAAGGACGTCATAATAACGTCTTAACCACTGCACAATTAGCACTAAATTGTTTGACATTTTCTCTCTTTCGCGACGTCGCAAATGTATATTAATTTTTCCAAACGTTATGAAAATATATGAATGTAGATCTTACGAAATTATGGAAAAAGGGGTTAAGTTATTAAACACATGTTTAAATGACCATAGATGACTATGTGCATGGGAAAAAAATTAAAACATATTCAAATGTACCTTACATTCGAAGAATGACGCCGCAATTATGTGTAAATTCACGACAATAATGTTTGTGCTGCCTCTTAGCCCACCGATTAATAATACGAAAGTTATCGATTGAGACCAAGTCGATAGAATCGGTAATCGGTTGATCATTTTGGCAACCGATTACCACCACATTCTGATCTCATTTCAACTAAACTGGTCGTGAAATTGTTCAACCTGTTTGTAATGCATATTTTGTTTTTCATGTAATTCCGATTGTATTTCACTTACATGCATAAATAAGCGCTGAGAAGCACATGGTCGAAACAGGAACTTCCAGTTGATGCCACCATTAGTTTCACTCGGAAACCAAAGGTCGTGGAGAATATAAGAGAAACGTCCGTTACTCGCTCCTGATAGTTGGTCTAACTACAAATAGAACACAAAAGTGTGGTGTCAAACGCTATGTATTTATGGTCTGTATCAATCCATATAATTTATTAATTTGCAGTTTCTGTCAGAAAATATTGTCAGACTGACACACAGTTTGGACCTAGATGAGACACCGAGCTACTAGGCATCTCATCAAGATCTAAATTTCGATATTTGTTAATTATTTGTTTTGCATGAAAGGTCATTTTTTATGTACTTGTATATATGTTGAGGGCCTCATTTAAGATTGGTCTTTACCAAATGAGTTCTCTCGTTAAATAAAGTCTTTATTATTATATTATTATTATTATAGTTAACCCATTAATTCCTGGATGTTGCAGCGAACTCTCCCTGTGTGCCTGTCCATACCACATAACATTGCATATAAAACAGTATTTGTCCGTTCAGCAGAGCATTTTATATAAAATAGCAAACAATGCAGACCCTGGAGAGACGTCTCACTTTGTCGCTCTGTCTCTGTCATTTACTCTCCGTATCTTGCTATCTACCTCCGTCCATCTTTCTATCTATCCGTCACTGTGTCCCTTCTCTCTGTCTCTCTTTGTCTAGTATTTATGTAAGTCTGTATATTTCTATATCCTCTCATATTTTGTCTGTCTGTCTGTCTATCTCTGTTTCTGTGTCTGTCTATTTGTCTGTGTCTCTCTGACTCTTTGTATCTGTCTCTTTGTCTATGTCTCTGTCTGTCTGTCCTTCTGTGTCTCTGTCTCCATGTATCTCTCTCTGTCTCTTTCTCTCTCTCTATATGTTGCTCAGTCTCTCTGTCTCCATCTGTCTTTACATCTCTGTAGCTCTCGCTGGCTCTCTCTGTCTCTCTGCATCTGTCTCTGTATCTCTCCTCTTCTCTCTGTCTCTCTCTGTCTCTGCAAATACTAACTGATAATGAAAGGTCCTGTCGTAAAAGCTCCTCTGTAAAAATATGGAACACTAAATTTGATGACGAAAGCAACACTGCAGATTTGACCACCAAAATCGTTTCTTCTTTCCGAGTGAGACAACATGCTAGTGCAATGTGTACAACTTTCTCTTTCAATCTAGAAATAGAAACAACGAGGAATCAAATGCACTTTAATCGTTACCATGATCAGCGCAATTTAAAAGCTGTTTGCAACAGACAGAGGTAGAGACGGACAGACATACATATAAACAAAAAAAATATATAGAAATAGAGACATGGGTTTAGAGTCGGGGAGAGAAAGACAGTAACAGTAAGAAGAAGATGGAAAGAGACAGACCAACAGGGAGATAGAGACAGTTACAAAGAGAGATACACATATAGATAGAGATAGAGATACAGAGGTAGACAGAGAAGGGAGACTCAGACAGACAGACTGACAAACAATATATGTTACCTAGGTCCACTTTGATCGGCTGTAATTTTCCTACCATTGTTTCTGCAAAACAATAAAAAACACAGTTGTTTCTTGACCTTCCAGTTTAGAAGCAGTGACACCTCAAAAGAATAGTTTTTATACTTAATGATTATAAAAGTACACGTAGACTGTTTGCATATAAACAGTTCCAAAATTAGCAACATGTATGCATTATTGTTTATTTTTATTTTTCAAATATTTTGAATGTTTCTTGCGAATTTGAGAAAACTGTATCAGTTTGAATTCAGATGAGACGTCGGGTAACACGGCGTCTCATCTGGATCTAAATAGCTGGACTCTTTAATATTTTTTCTGAAAGAAAATGTAAATAAATGTAGAGAAATCTACAGACGACATAATTGAAGGGCATGTCAAAGATTAAAGATTGGCCGGGGATCTGTTTGTCCTAATTACTATATTTGATGTGTTCGTTTCTACCAATTGGTGTCTATATGGGCGCCACGGAGAGACGGAAGCGGATACAGGCGAATCCGGGTGATGCCCTATTCATATCGTTAGAGCACTATGGTTCTTTTGCATGCTAAGTGTTTAGAACTGATACATGAGACCTCGGTTTAATCCAAAGGACTTGATCCTGTGAGGGATCGAACTCACGATCCAAACAACATGTTCACCATCTCTCTATCATGTTTTTTTTCTTTTTTCACCGACGCATATTATCGAATATCGGTATCTCGAGCTCAATTAATTCGCAATTTCTTGTATTTCTACATTTGAATTTTATTTTTTGAAGTCGATTATGTCGGATACTACCGTATTTCAAAGTTCAAACGTGATTTAGCCATGTTTGAACTTTGAAATACAGAAATGCTCGACTTAAGCAAGTTCGACGTATCGAAGTTCGACTATACATTTTGTATTATTGTCTGTCTGACAGTTGGAAGCTTAGTGCAGTGCAAAAATGATGCATAATATTCATAAGATTCATTTGTCAAACCAAAAATTGCATGGACATCGAACAAGTATCAAATCAAAGAATAATAAAAAAAAAATATGAACATCTGAATAAAGTTTAGATAATAATATAAGGATGTGGCTACACTCTGACGTTCAACTGATGGCCTTCGATTGCTCTTACCGTATAGCTGTCGTTGTGTAGAGTAGATATAGTCCTACAAATGTCAAGGTCACACAAACACAGAAACATGTCCGTACCCATAAACTCCTCACTATACGTCTCATCCTAGACAGCTGTCATTCCGTCAACCTGGTCTACACTAGAAGCACTATTTACAGTTACACCTCTCCACAACGACTACTAAATTGTTTTAACCTTTGAACCCTAGTCCCACATATAGGCGTCCTTTTCAAACAGTAAACATGTTAAAAGTGCAATTGTCCTATGCAAACAGTGAGAACCTAGATTAGAGGGCTCCTTAAGGAGCCCTCTAATCTGGGTCTTCACTGTTTGTCAAATTGCAAAACATTGACAAAAACAACCCTTAAAAGACAGAAATGGACTAGACTAAAATGGAAACTGGGATTGTCCATTTGAAGTTTCAGGGAGGAAAGAGTTGAATAAAACGTGTTTCGTGCAGGTAACTGCTTAAGGCAAGGTTAACGTAAACAGGAAGCTCCCTTTAAAGCAAGATAAAAGTAAATAGAAAGCATTTAATGAGCTTTCTGTTTTACTTTCACCTTGATGTAAGCTCGCACCTGTATTTCATACAGTCAATTAGCTTTCTTATCAGACGTCGTAATACTAATAGAGAGGTTTTACTGTACATGGTCTGAATGTTATCAATTTGCTCAATGAACGCTATAAAATATAGAACATTTGTGATATTTTACTCTGTAACAATTGTCGTCTGTTCTATAATTTAGATTTGTCTTACTATTTTTCACATTAGAGTCAGAATGTCAAACAGTTCGGATCCTAAGACGTCTAGTTACTCGGCGTCTCATCAGGATATTTAACTGCTTGCAACAGTAAGCATGTTTCGTCGTCAGCGTGCAAAATGTTTAAAAACACATTAACCCCTTAACCCTTTCATTGTCAAAATTGTCGTGAAGTTTTTACCCCTACACCGTCGTATTGTCGTCTGCTTCAATATTGTTGTCTGCAATATCGTTTCAATGTTAGATATAAAGCAGTATGACTGACGAAATTTCGAAACGAGTGTCAAACAGTTTGGATACTGACCAGACGCCGCTATACGCGGCGTCTGATCAGGATCCAAACTGTTTGCAAACGCGCCTTTTGGCGCCCTCGACAGTGAAAGGGTTAATTGCCCGCCCAACTGCCATGACTTTTGCATGCAGTGAAGATCTATAGCAGACATTGTCTGGCTGATTGGTTCACATTTCGATTGTTTCTTCGGTTAACTTTCCTGAATGTGAAATCTTAAAATTATAGAAATAAAGGCAGAAGACGAATTTTGACAAAAACCTTTTTTTAGTAAAGAGGTTAACATCCGCACTGAATGCACCACTATCGTCTTGGCAATAACATCACACTAAACCAACCGCTCACCACCGTAGTTCAGAGCCTTGATTTTAACATGAATTACTATTACACATATATTCCGCTATTGCTGCATTCAACGAATTTTACTGACTACTATATAACACACACGTTATAGTGGTAGACCAATGGTTAATATGCTATTTTGGAATATGTTTTACCAATGACATTCAAGGTCCCCATTATTAAGGTAATAAAAGAGCATACAGAGATACCTACCCTAACCCTTCTCTTGTAGTAATATCATCAGCTTTGAAATTCTCGTCTCAAACATTTGTAAAAAAAAAAAAAAAAAATTATATAAATACATTTTGAAATTTGAAAGGCTAAAAGATGAGTGGTAAATAGTTTAGAGCCAGATTAGACGCAGTGTAACGGGATCCAAAAACCGTTAACATGTACAGTCCGGTAGCAATCAGAATGCAAGGGTTTGCCGTGTGTAGATTGAATCAAGCTTTAAACCCTTTCGGTGCTAAATTATTTTTGAGTTTTTACCCCTACACCGTTATTTTGTCGTCTGCTTCAATATTGCTGTCTGCAAGATCATTTCAACGTTAGATTTAAGAGAGTATGACATAAGAAATATCGAAACGAGTGTCAAACAGTTTGATCCTGATCAGACGCCGCGTCACGCGGCGTCTGATCAGGATCAAAACTGTTTGCAAATTCGACTTTACGCGACTCCGGCGATGAAAGGATTAAACCCTATAGTATCTTACTCCGAGTACAACATTACAAACAATTTCGATCCAGATCAATGACCGCGTAACCCAAATTGTTTAAAACTAATTTCAATATTTCTTAACCCTTTGCCTGCTGATCGCGACTTAAGTGTTTTTTGCAAATAGTTTGGATTCAGATCAGACGCAGTCTAACGCGTATCTGTTTGACACTCGTCTTAACTTAAAACCATGTATAAATCTAAATATATCACATTTTTCAGACAACAATTTCAAAGCAGACGATATCACCACAGGGGCTGGGTTAAATAAAAACAAATTGAGAAATTTAAGCAGACGACAATTGTTTAAAATTGATAACCGCCTGGACGTTAAGGGGTTAACCAGTCTTTGATTTTTACATTCCTGTTAACGTATATTAGTGGTTTATTATATATTTACAGTGGAGAATCTGTTATTCTTTCCCGTTTAAACGCAAACGTACGCAAACGCAAAGCACTAAAACGTAGAAAGAACAACTTTTGGACAATTCTGATAATTCATGTTTATCTTGGTGGCAAACAGTTTGGAGCCTGATCAGACGCCGGGTTACCCGGCGTGTTACCCGGCGTCTGATCTGGCTCCAAACTGTTTGCACTACAAATAATAGTTTTAGCGTAAACGCGTTTATTGGGAAAGAATAACAGATTCTCCACTGTACATACAGAAAATCGATAAATGAATTTTACTCTGGTCTTGATTAGTTTAAGTTGTACAATGTAGACGACAATTTTAGACATTTATATATTACCCAATAAATCCAAATGATGCGTAAACGTATTCTTTACTAACAATATACCTGTGAGAAATACACTTCTATTCAAACAGTGTAGAAATAAATCAGAGGGATCATTTTTGAGAATTCTATTCCGGATCTTCACAGTTTGCTTTCCGTAATATAGATAAGAAAGATTGTACAAAAACACCGGGTCACAGTCTAGGTGATAAACCTATTTACGCCCAGTGGATTCTTCCATATTTTATATTGGATTAGTCAATTTTTTATCAAAGGGATGTCTGGTCAAAATTTTCATTTTCATTTTGTTTTATATTAAATTCCTATCAGCAAACAGTGTAGACTCTGATCAGACGCCGCATTATGTTTGTACACTGTTTGCCTATGTCCCATATATGGGATCGTGGGCACAAATGGGTTAACTCTTTTAGTGATGTGTACTTATTTCATCTGCAACAATTGCATCTGCTACTTTTTAAAAATTAGAATTTTCAAAACTTCTTTTTAATTCAGGGTCATAGTGGCAAACAGTTTGGATCTTGATGAGGCGCCGCGTTACGCGGCGTCTCATCTAGATCCAAACTGTTTGCGAAGGTTTTCAATGTGGCATTTATATTTGCCGCTTGCAGGGTAAGAGTTAACATTGAATGCATTTTGTTATTGTACGCAGAACAATAAATATATGAATATTTATATAATCAAACTCAACATTTTGAAATGGTACGTGAACTGATCCGGTCCCAAACTGTTTGCAATTCAGATTAGAATAAATATTATAACATAATTGCTTAAACGTTGTTATTTTCTACAATTTAGTGCACTGCGTCTGCATCGTGTTTGCGTTCATACGGGAAAGAATAACGTCTTTTCCACTGTATCAAACTTAGGTCCCGTGCAGAACTTAGGTTTCTTTATAGAATGTTCATTAACTTTGCTTAATTATTCGTACTCTTTTCCTAATCAGTCTATTCATACTCCGCTTATCATACCATTTCAGCCCATTTATTACGGACCAAAATCAATACTATACAAATGAGTCCGAGATTTAGTGTTCTAATCCAGGACTAAGTTACACAAAATACAAACAAGTTTTCCATGGAATGGGTGCAGATGCATGTCAAACAGAACGTATCAGAAATCCTTGTTAGGATATAGAAAATATTTCATATATTACATATTCATGAATGTATAAAGAAGAACTCGTCCTTTAGAAAACGATGATGACTCGGCAAGTCTCATTTTTATCGTTTTCTAAAATACTCGTTTTATAAATCCAATAAATCATGAACACTCATGTTATATCGGGTATATAATAATAATAATAATATCCTATATTTATTGTGTTATTGTTTAAAATCAAATTATAGTCCTTATGCCTAGGCATGTGTTAGTTTACGAACTATTTCATCGACATGTCTTCTACAACGTTTATTCATTACATATATTATTCTTTACTTTAACAATGAAGGAAAACGCAAAGCATTAGTAACAACTCGATTAGCCCTTTCACTATGAAGCTTTATGTGTAACACTTACATTTGAAACATTTTCTGTGATATTCACATCAATGTTTAAGTGAAAGTCCTAAATAATTCCAAATTTTATTAAATAAAAGCAGACGAAACATCTATTCTAATCAGACGATATTGACAGAGGCAATATTGGACGGGTTAAGTACGTCATATCGTTAGTATGGCAGGATGAAAGGGTTAGGGCTAATATACTTTGGAAGTCAAATGATTGAGATAGTCATCAATGGGCATTAATACCGGCTTATACGTCTAATTCCTGGTTATTTCGCCACATAAATCTAGTGCATTAAGCCTAAAGTTACGTCGGCTGATACAAGATACAGTGAAGAAAACTTTAACCTTTCCCAATAAACGCATTTACGCTAAAACTGTTATTTCCATCGCAAACAGTTTGGAGCCAGATCAGACGCCGGGTAACCCGGCGTCTGATCAGGCTCCAAATTGTTTGCCACGCGTAAAGAGTTGCCAAAAAGGTGTTATTTCTACATTTAAGTGCTTTGAGTTTGTGTTTCGTTTGCGTTTAAACGGGAAATAGTAACGTCTTCTCCACTGTAACATGAGAAACATACGTCATGTTTTTCATTCAACCAATTGAACTCTAGTGTCTACTAAATATTAAATTGACAAACAGTGTTGATCCCGATGAGACCCTGCGTTAAGCGGCGTCTCTTTAGGATCTTCAATGTTTGCTATTGCATGTGAAATATTCTGCGATATGCCTAGATCCATGGAAGAAACATTACAGTTTCTATAGATCACCCTGTAGATCTTGATCTATAATAAAATCTTCCAGCAAACACAAAGGGAGAGTTCATTATTCAAGCTGTTTGCAATTATAAGTCAATTTCCCTCCATATATCGACTCCCTCCGTACAACACACTTAACCTTTTTCTCCCATTGGGTGTCGTTGTAGAGAGGTATCGCTGTACTTGTAATATTTTTACAAGTAAGTTCTATATTCACCCCCTTCGCTGCCGTAAGTGTTTTTTTGCAAACAGTTGGATCCTGATCAGACACCGTGTAGCGCGGCGTCTGATCATGATCCAAACTGCTTGGACAATCATTTCAATATTTATTGAAAAAATAGCTAAAGGTTAATTACGAGAAATAAAAGCAGACATTTGTTTAAAATTTAGGACGTCATGAAAGTGAAGGGGTTAGATTAACCCTTTACCTTATGGAAGCGGCTTTTAGCACATGCATTTTATTCCTCCGCTGAAGACAATAGTTCCAATCTATACAGTTATGAATATATATCATATTGAATAATTTCCTTATTCTAGCAGGTGGTAGCTTAAAGCAGGCTGAAAGTAAAGCAGAATGCGCCATAAGGCGCATTCTGCTTTACTTTCAGCCTGCTTTAAGTAGTCACTTATTTTCAAAACTAGAAACAGGCTATAGGGTAAAGGGTTGAACTGTCTACAATGGACACTAGTTTCTTTTAAAATTTCACAAACGCGTTTATTGGGAAATAATTTCACATTTAACTGTTTGTCTGCATGGATATTCATATACAATATAAATCTTATAAATGTTATTTTATTCAAAGCATTGGTTATTTTTGACCTACTTCATCTGTCGTATGTTTACTGATTGCATTAAGGGAGATAGCCTTGACGTTCATATCAGTTTCGTGTACATGTATTAGTTACAGTTACTTCCCCTTGAAGTGTGTTTTCTTTATCGGATAAAATGGTGTCATGTTGTTAAGTTATCATTTGTAATAAGTGAACATCAGACTAGAGCTGGGACATTTAATAATATAATACTACATAGTGATAAGTACAAACGACAACTTCAAGCAGGATATATGTTTAGCATACTGCATATATATCCAGACAAAGGTAACTAAAGTCTGCTTCAATGACTTCAATGACAAATATAACATACATGTATATGTAGATCTAGTAAATATAGTCAGTTTCAGTACAGACAAGCTTGAGTTAGGCGATTACCGATTGGACAAAGTTGTGCTTGAAACGAGTCTATGTATCATTTGCAAACAGTGAGGACCCGTTTCAGAGTTGTCTTGATGGAGCCTTCCGATCTTGGTCTGAACTATGTTTCATATTTATAACTATTTTGGAAATGAGTCCCTTGAAAAACATTGCAGTCCTTATCAAGTCAGCAGCGTAGCATAATGGTTAAAGTTTGTTGTGTCATTTTAGGTTCCTGTGAAATCAGTTTCTTTCTCTTATTCATACCAGAACTGAAGTATACAGTAGAGAAAACGTTATTCTTTCCCAATAAACGCGTTTACGCTAAACTATTATTTCCAGTACAAACAGTTTGGAACCAGATCAGACGCCGGGTTACCCGGCGTCTGATCAGGCTCCAAACTGTTTGCCACCAAGATAAACATGAATTATAAGAATTGTCCAAAAGTTGCACTTTTCTACGTTTCAGAGCTTTGCGTTTGCGTACGTTTGCGTTTAAACGGGAAAGAATAACGTTTTCTCCACTGTATCAGCAATACAAGCCTCTTGTGACAAATATAGCATCATCGTCAAGCTGACAATGGTTCTTTAAAGACTTTTCCTCAGTCCATTGATGGACTACCCCCATTGTCTCGATGGGTGTGGATTTAACTGTCAAAGCATGCAGCACATGCTATACCAATCTCAATTTACCTGGTAAGGCCCAGATTATACTCATGCTCTAGTGATTTTCAATGGTTATTTCTAACCAAACTATCAAATATAAAGGTCGGGTCTCACATGAGAAGCTTCAATGGTTCTTTGCTACCGACATGTCGATAAGACCCATGCTTTTTGCAAGGAAATTGTCTGGCAAGGCGTTATGACGCTCAAACTATTATTTCCAGTGCACACAGTTTGGAGCCAGCTCAGACGCCGGGTAACCCGGCGTCTGATCAGGCTCCAAACTGTTTGCCACCAAACTAAACAAGAAATATCAGAATTGACCAAAAGTTGTTCTTTTCTACGTTTTAGCGCTTTGCGTTTGCGTACGTTTGCGTTTAAACGGGAAAGAATAACAGATTCTCCACTGTATTTATTCATGTGATTACTCTCTGACCCATTAAGCTAAACCCTTTTATGATCAAACTTTTCGTTGGATTTAACCCCTTCATCGCTTTATTATCGTCTGCTTCATTATTGTTGTCTGCAAGACTCGTTTCAAACTTAGATTGAAGGTTGTATGACTTAATAGATATCGATAAGAGTATCAAACAGTTTTTGTCCTGATCAGACGCCGCGTAACGCGGTGTCTGGTCAGGACCACAACTGTTTGCAAACACGCTTTATGGCGTCAGTGAGAGTGAAACGGTTAACCCATTTGTACCCATGGTCATATATATAGGACTTAGGCAAACAGTGTAGACTCTGGTCAGACGCCAAAAAACGAAAATGTCCAGACATACATCTCTTAGATAAAAAAGGACTAATCCAGGATATCAGCATTGAAGAATACACTGTAGACGATCTCGTGTTGGTGACTGGTGATAAAGCAGACGATAAAATTAGACGCTTAACCCCTTCACTGCCATGACGTCATCAATTTTAAAGAATTATCGTCTGCTTTTATTTCTCAAAATTTAATTTTAGGTATTTTGACTGTTGAAATATTGAAATGAGTTGTAAACAGTTTGGTCCCTGATCAGACGCCGCGTCACGCGGCGTCTGATCAGGAACCAAACTGTTTACAAATAAAAAGTGTACTCGGGGTAAGGCAGCGAAGGGGTTAACTATTTCACTCTCAATGACGTCCTAAAAACGCGTTTACAAAAAGTTTGCGTCATGATTTTCACCGCGTAACGCGGCGTCTGATCAGAACCCAAACTGTTTTATACTCTTATCGATATTCATTACGTCATACAGCATTAAATCTAACATTGAAACGTTTTTGCAGACAACAATACCGAAGCAGACGACACTATTAAAGCGGTGAAGGGGTGAAACTCTCCAGAATAATTTGATCACGAAAGAGTTAAGAATAAGTTAAAGCCTTGAGACTTGACTGCATGTGTTATCAGTCACGACAAATGTCTGGTGATACTTTAGGTTTACAGTCAACCCATGCTTAGCTGTCAATGGATCATCTCCAATTGGTACGAGGGGTGTTTCATAATTAATGCAACTCCATCAATAACTTCGATATAATAATTGTAATATGCATGTGTGATATATCGTTGGAAAGCGCAATTTCTCACCTACACGATGGTATAACGCACTAGTAGATCACATTACGGGATAAATCACAATACTTATCTAAATGACCCCTCCTCAAGGGCACTAGAAAATAGCATTTTTCAGACTTTACTTATTGACCTAATAACTTTTTTAAAAGTAAAAGTTTTATACTTTGTTTTTGAAATATATCAGTTTATGTCTGAATTTTAATATAATTAAGATTTCATTACAATTAAAAGGCTCAGCTGTTTTAAATCTCATTTTTTTAAAAATTGAAATTTCTCATTTTGCTAATGAAAAAAGTTGACATGATTGTTCGAACGCTATGAAATTTTTCTAGATTCGTATATCTATAATTTGATTTTAAAACATGAACATCTGCTTCAATTACTTCAATTATAGCATGGTTTGATATAACAAAATGTGTTCTAGATTTCATCAAAACCTCTTGAACATAACACTAGTGTCATTTTTTATGATTTTTACAGTAAGAGTTAAATATTACCTATATTTTTGTCATTTTGTAAAATAATATAATTTTAAATCGTGTAATTTGTGTATAATTGTCTACATTAATCTGACCGAAAGTTTCATAAAATTATTTCAAATAATAAAACCGTCATGGTAATTACAGTATCAAAATTTGTTCGAAACATTACCTCAAAAATACACAAAATCGGTCCAGTGCCCTTGACTTGGGGTCATTTAGGCTCATGGTGTGACTTGTTTAGTTATATGATCTTACTGTGCATTATACCATTCTGTAGGCGAAGAATGACTCTTTTGAATGATGTATCACACATGCATTTCGCACTTATATTTTTAAAGTTATTGATCTAGTTGCATTAATTATGAAACACCCCTCGTATACAGTATAAACCTCTATTACGACCACTAAAAACAAGGCTAATTGCAATGGCTAAATAAAAGCCAGGTAACAGCAATGTAACAAAAGGAGCGTTCTGTTTCATTGCCGCCTTGCTTTAAAGGGACTCGCAACCGGATGGTGTACTTGTCAAAATAAAATAAAATACTCAAATAAAAGCAAACTTGCGGCATTATTTGGCTTCTGACATTAAAAAAATATGATCAGTCCAAAAAAAGTCTCAAGAATCGTCACCGAGTCTTAGTTTTTTTTTAGATATATTCCATCGTTTTTCTATAGCGTCAGCTGACGGTATAGTTGTTGTTGTTGCTTCTCTACACGGGCTCTGACATAAACCCGAGCCGAATAATGTAGTATTAATCGCTACCAGTGAAGTACGTTAAATCGCTACCATATATATAGCGAGCGTCCGTAGCCGAGGCGGTAAAGGCGTGTCCTCATTTTTCATGTTTGTCTCCGCAATGGAGGGTCACGGGTTCGAATCCCACTAGAGCTTCTTCTTCTTTTTTTTTTTTGGAAATGCATTTTTTAACAGAATTTATTATCCTAAACTAAATCTTACCCATTTATATAAGCATTTGACATATATTTACAAATTACTATTTTTAATGCTAGCCTCTTTAAAGACATACATGTGCAAACGAAATTTCCATAAAAATGTCTTTATACTTTGTTAACATATACACTCAACCATTTTAAGAAAGAAAAAAAAGAAAGAATTGGGTTATCGTGCTTAATTTTCAAATATAGGCTTTTACAAATATGACCCTTGATTATTTTTTAACACCGCTAAGAAATAAATGTCAAAACTGCAGCTGATCACTTTAAGTGTCTCTCTTTGCTAATTTGGTGATATTTTATGTTGAGTCAAGTGTTATTTCATCAAATTGATATAAATAAAGTATATCAAAGCGATTCTACTGGTAAAATGAAACAATTAAAAGAATAACTGGGAAGCAAAATTTACACTGACACTCTCCTTTATAAGATTTTTTTCCATTTCCGAAATAAAATGTTTAAAAAATTACTAAATTTTTATAATCACCCATAATAATTTTTTCTAACTTGGCAGAAATGATAATTACTCCAATACCCATCAGCAAATGTATAGAAACCTATGTGTCATCATACTATGAAATATGGTCAAAATTCTAACCCTACCCCCTAGATTTTATGCAGAAAAAATACCTCCCCCACTAGCCAAATTAGGTCTCTGTTGGTCTAAAAATGAGTAGTATTCATCCACTATTTGCTTAAAATATTATATGAGTGTATGTTAATACAACAGCATTTAATAGTGTTTTAGTTACTTCAAGAATTTTTCAAATCTTGAAACAGTGCCTGTACGGAAAGAACTATATTTCACATACTTTACCTACAAGAACTTTTCAAAATTCATTTTTGTGGCTATAAATGCATTGCAAACCAGAAAATATATATAGTAATCAAGGTATTTAAGAAGTTTATTTTTCAACATGTTTTCATTTGCAAGCGTATGTCTTTAAGCAGTCACCAAATAGTTAACACAATTCATTGGTCGTAATAGAAAGGTTTAATTATACTATACTGATACGAGACTACAGTTGTTAACATTTTATATATTTGATCCATTCATTGCTTACGTGAAAAATGTGCATATAATTTATTTGGTTTTATTGACTTGATGCTGTATGTATTAGTCAGGAAAAATATGTTCTGTTCTGTTCTATATAGATATCGTTATGATGAATAGTTAAGGAGACGAAAGCGATAGACAAAGGTAACTGAAACACTTATAATAAAATTTACTTTTGCCATGCAAACACTCGACTATATTCAAAGTTCACCATGCGGCCTAAAATTAGGGTCGTTTAGGTTCACTGTCTAGGAATGTAACACGATAAGGCACCTTTGCAAACGTTGGGATCTTGACCAGACGCCGCGTAACGCGGCGTCAAATTGTTTGTCACTCATTTCTATATTACGTCAGTTGTTATGCATCAAATATTACTTAAAACAAATATTGCAGACAATTCTGAAACAGACGATGCTATGACGATGAAGGAGTTAAAACCTCACGATATATGTATTGATAAAATGCTTGACAAGTAACACGTCATTTGTTTTTCAGCGGAGCTGTATTATTTCTATTAAGACCAACATTTTGAACCAATGATATTTGAACAGAAATTTTGGCTTAAGAGCACCTGCTGAAATTAACTGTCTGATTGGACAGGGGCAAGGCCGGTCTATGTACATTTACAAATTTTACTGAATATGCATTGTGTGCAAAATTAAGAGACACGGTCACAGATCGATTGCATTGGATTAAGTTCAGTTGGCCTACTAGGGCTGTAGATCTACTTCACTTTGCTTTTCAAAACCTCTATTTCATACAATTTTGCAATCATGATCTACAGCATTACTTCCACTACCCACTCCGCTAAATATCTTTTTTTAAAAATTATGAGCCGTGCCATTAGAATACAATTCAATTCAATGGATTACAAAACAATGTCGACGAAATTTAGCCGCCATAATCTTAGGCACAATATCTAATCAGGGTCTACACTGGCTAAATATTAAGATAACAGAAAGAGCTTTGAACATACGGGGTGTCAAACTGTGAAGACCGATGCCTTGTTGGTCTGGGTCTGTACTGTTTGTCATGCAATACGTCTGATTTTCTAATGGCTCGGCTCAACTAACTCGGCGTCTGATCAGGCTTTCATACTGTTTGCAATTCTGCAATGTTTTTCAACATTTAGTTCCTGGTTCCATTGTGTTTATGTTTAGTTTTTTTAGCGGGAAAGAATAAGGTCTTCTCCCCTGAGTTACAAAAGACGACAGATTGGCAGCAAAACGATTTAGTACTTTAGTAAGCTTGTGT
The DNA here is from genome assembly GCA_922989275.2 of Gari tellinella. Taxonomy (NCBI): domain Eukaryota; kingdom Metazoa; phylum Mollusca; class Bivalvia; order Cardiida; family Psammobiidae; genus Gari; species Gari tellinella. Next base: position 63,062,654 of record OV277860.1, on the reverse strand, counting down.
TGTTCTGGATATGTCGGATTTAAAAGCGGCTGCCATTGAGGCCATTTCAATGAAGAGTAGAGAACTAAATGCAATAAGCCACGATATCTGGTCGCACCCGGAATTATTCTTCAAGGAGACACATGCGCATGCAGCTATTACAGACTTCCTTGAGAAACAGAGATTCTCAGTTGAACGGAACTTTGTTCTCGAAACAGGATTTAGGTAAGTGTCTCGATCTTATAGTTTTATCTAATTTAACCTTAGTGGCGTGCATCTGCGTCATTTACAAACGGGTTACTAATCGAAGAGTACACTTGCCCTATGCAAACAGTTGAGACCCTGGTTAGAGTTCTTCTACAGGATTCCTCTAGTCAGGAGCTGAACCGGTTAACGTTTTGCAATTAATTGTAGCGAACAACCCTAAATTATCAAAGTGGATCAGACTTCCAGTATTTGTAATCTGGAATGGTTCATTTAATGTTTGAACATTGCCCATCAGAGTTCATGTGTCTCATTAGGTTCTATTTCAACGAGTCGGAAGTTTCATACTTATTATACCATAATTTAATTTTATCAGTTTTCAAAATGGCCGTCCACATTATTTATTCAAATTTATTGTTTTTTATGTGTTTTTATATTCATGAAACTTCTATATACACGACAGGTCTGTTCTTGGGTCGGGAGAGCACGGTCCTCACATTGCCATACTATGTGAGTATGACGCTCTTCCAGAGATCGGACACGCCTGTGGACATAACTTGATAACAGAAGTCGGGCTGGCCGCTGGCATAGGGGTAAAGGCCGCTTTCGAAGCTCACGGAAGACCTCTGGGGAAGGTATGTCAGTCTATTGCTCACTGCTTAAGTATAGCTGTTTGAGGGACACGGTCCCCACATTGAGGTGCGAGATTTTTACGCTCTACTACATATCGGACACGCCTGTGGCCATAACTTGATAACAGAGGTCGGGTTGGTCGCTGACATAGCGGTCAAGGCAGCTTTCGAAGCTCACGGACAACCCCTGGGAAAGGTATGTCAGTCTGTTAGTAATAGCTCGTAACTGTCTGGATATAAAAAATTGAGCTGGCCGCTAATAAACGGGCCAAGGCTGCTGTAGTCAAGTAAATACTTTAGGGAAATACAATGTACAGAGCTTATTGGGTTGTACAGTGGTGAAAACGTTATTGTTTCCCGTTCAAACGCATACGAAACGCAAACGCAAAACACTAAAACGTAGTATATGACAATTTTTCGACAACTCTAACAATTGATATTAAGCTGAGTGGCACACAGTTTGGAGTCTGATCAGACGCCGGGTCACCCGGCGTCTGATCTGGCTCCAAACTGTTTGCATTTGGAATAATTGTTTAAGCTTAAACGCGTTTATTGGGAAAGAATAACGTTTTCCTCATTGTAAGAAGAAGAGTAAATTTGTGAACGTCAGCAGTAATCGTTATGTTTCGTTCTCGATACGTGTTCTGCTTCAAATAATATTTCGTTTTTTCAGCAATCAAATTGAACTGTTTGTTGGCAAAAATTCAGAAAAGAGATAAACACATCGTGTAAGTCTGTGTTTTAAAACAGAGACTGGCTATTTGCTTTGGTGGAGGGAAAACATTAAGGGAGTAAAATGTGTATTTATTGAGTAGTTGGTCTTTATCTCATTCAAGCTAACATTTACAGTCAAAGCGAACGTTTCAAAGAACATTTACTGAGGGTTATTCAATAATGTGCCAGTTTAGTGCAAGACAATGTTATTTCCGAAAACCTCTTTGGTCCGTCATTAAATATTCATGAATATATAACTAGGATTCAGTAGAGTCAATATATACTTGGTAGTGTGGTAAAACATACATAGGTGCATTGTCTGGTAAAGTATCGAACACGTTTGAATTAGATGGCTCGTGAATATGTCTCATCAAAATCTGTTCACCTTTTACATGTAATATGATTCAAATACAATCGAACTTGTATTAAACGACCAATGGAAAGTACATGGTGATAAATTGAAGAATTTGGGAAACCCAGCGTCTGACCAGGTTCTAAGCTGTTTGCCACTCAGATTAAGACAAATACCAGTAGTAAGACATGTAACAAAGTTTCTACATTTTAGTGTTTTGCGTTTCGTTTGCGTTTAAACTGGAAAGAAGAACGTCTTTTCCTATCTCTACTGTATTTACGTTAACTCTTTGAACCCTAATCACGCATATACGCGTCTTTAGCAAACAGTTTAACTATTAGGAATGGATACCCAGATCAGAGGGCTCTCGACTGCGGTACAAGGGGTCATGAGCTCGATCCCTTGCCGGACCAAGTCCTTCGGATGGAACTTTATAAACCGAGGTCCGATGTATTTGTGCTTTACACTGGGAAAATAAAAGAACCAGAGAACTCTGTCGATAATAAGGGTAGGGCGTCGCGCCCGGGTTTTCTGTATCCGCTACCCTCTCTCTGGGGCTTCCAGTTATACTGAACCATATTAAATTAACAATTTTTGCGATTCGCTTGCAATTCGATGGTAATTCGTTTGCAATTCGATGGCAATTCGCTTGTGAATATTTTCCAACGCAATTAGCCCTTTAAGTTTGCCTGAATTGTGTATCTCACCAATATTTGCAAATATGCCTTCGTTAATGTTTTTCGTTTCCGTTTTTGTCACAACCGCTTCGGAGAAATCGCGTGAAACGACTCAAGCACAGGGTTTGCTTTTTGAAGCGCCCGTTTCGATGGCGATTCGATGGCAATTTGCTTGCGAATATCAATTTAGTTTAATAAGGTTCAGTACATGTATATAGCCCATGGATGGCAGAAACGGACGTTAGCAAACAAACCAACCAAACCTTAAGGAACCATCTGATCATTGCAAGGTCTGCAATGTTTGTCATACTGCAATAATAGACAGAAAAACCCCATAAATAGCTAATAATGCAGTAGACTTAAATAAACACTGGAACTGTCCATTTAGAAGTTTAACCCATTAACCCATAGCCTGATTCTAGCTTTGAAGATATGTGACCACTTAAAGCATGTTGAAAGAAAAGCAGAATGTGCCCTTTGGCGCATTCTGCTTTACGTTCAGCCTGCTTTAAGCTATTATCTGCTAAGATATAGAAAATATTTCTTATGATACATATTCATGTCTGTATAAAATGGAACTATTTTCTTCAGTGGAGGAATAAATTTAACGCGTAAAAAGGCGTATTTATGGGATAATGGGATAAGGGAGAAAATTGTTACTACAAGTTTGACTGTACAGGTTGTGTGATTTTATTGTGTGGTTTAGTTAACCATCCTTGGAACACCGGCAGAGGAGGACGGTAGTGGGAAGATTGATATGATTGACGCTGGCGTCTTCAAAGACGTAGACGTCGCCCTGATGGCGCATCCAGCACCGTTCAACTCTGAACTTGTTCCGGCAATGGCTTGTGCAGTGTGAGTATTCTTTAGTATTTATAGCATAACCATACAGTAGAAACGTAATCAGCTCGTCAAGAGTAGAACCCCTATATAACGACCACAAAATAGACAACTGTTTGTTGGCTTTAAAGACCTATGACAGCTTAAAGGGACTCGCAACCGGATGGTGTACTTGTCAAAATAAAATAAAATACTCAAATAAAAGCAAATTTGTGGCATTATTTGGCTTCTGACATTAAAAAAATATGATCAGTCCAAAAAAAGTCTCAAGAATCGTCACCAAATCTTAGATTTTTAGATATTTTCCATCGTTTTTCTATACCGACTAGTAGACGGTATAGTTGTTGTTGTTGCTTCTCTACACGGGCTTAGACATAAACACGAGCCGAATTACGAAGTTGTATGCACTTTCGATAGCTACACATTGAAATACGTTAAATCGATCCGAGATAAACGGATAGTTCCGTGGTCCATTGGTCTTAGCGGTTTCCCCTATTTTTCCTTCTGTCCGCCAATGCCGGGGCCCCGGGTTCGAATCCCACCAGAGACCAATATTTTTTTTTATTGAAATACATTTTTTAACCAGAATTTCTTATCCTAAACTAATTCTTTACCATTTATATAAGCGTTTGACACATATTTACAAATTACTATTTTTAATGCACCATCTGGTTGCGAGTCGCTTTAAAGATAGATTTCAATGAATCTGATCCAAACTGTTTGACACTCGTATTGATATTCTTTCAGCCATAGTGCCTTAACTCTAAATGTTAAAACATATTACAGATAACGTTTTATATGCAGAAGATATTGTGACTTTGAAAGGATTGAAAAGCCGATCAAAGCTGACGCTTAAAGAGTTAATTAAATCATTATCCAATCTTTGTTAACTCATTATTGTAGCGTGACGGTTACGTACCACGGGAAGGCGTCTCATGCGGCCGCGTTTCCATGGGAAGGCATGAACGCCCTTGACGCCGCCGTCCTGTGTTACCAGAACGTGTCCTGTATGAGACAGCAATTTAAACCAACATGGAGAGCACACGGTGAGTACCGGTATCTAAGAGTCTGCATGTATGTATTATAAACCAAGGGACGGCGGCTCACGCGGTGGTTTCTCCATGGGAGGCCGTGCACGTCCTTGACGCCGCCAACATGTGTTACCAGAACGTGTCCTGTATGAGGCAATAATTGAAGCCTAGTTAGTATACTGTGAGTATCTTAGAGTCTATGTATTATACCACGGTAAGTCAGCTCACGTGGCGGCGTTTCCATTGAAAGGCGTGAATGCACTGACGCCGCCGTCCTATGTTACATGCACCAGAACGGCTCCTGTATAAATAATTAAGACAGCAGTTGATGCCAGAATTGAAAGTACGAAGTAAGTATCCTATGAATCTATGTATCTACATGTGTTCCAATGAGGAGACAACCACGCGGCGGCGTTTTCACGGGTGGGCGAGAACCAGAACGTGCCCTGTTTAAGTAAATAGACTAGAGGTAGACACTGTTGTAGCATAGTTCGATGTTTTAATGCACTTCCGCGTTGTGTAACCCCAGGTTCATGGATCTGTTTATAACAAGGCAAACGTTTCAGTCTAGCTTTTATTTCCTAAACAGTCCCCAGGCACGTCTCTATAAACCAGCATATCTAACTTCACCCCTACATCTCTCCAAGACCAGTACTTAACGTATCCCTACATCTTGCCAGTTCCAATTTAACCTCTCTTCTTAGTTCTCTCTACTCTCTCTAATCCAACTAAAACGCAAGTTCTTCCTCATGTCGCAGAGCGTGCGGCCTCTTTGTAAACAGTCTGTAGGAACTCGAATGAATAACGTCAGAGCTACGTAAGCACATTCCAGCCACGTGCTAGCAACATAACCAGGCGTATTCTTACGGTGTCTGGCTCCCTAATAATTATGGGACTCTATCCCTGGCTCATAACCTAATATGTAATAACCTAGTCGATTGCCTTTTCCGGGATAAGGGGAGGTACCAAAGTCTTACTAATCAGTGACGTATTTTGACCTTTCGTAATCCCTCGCACATTCTAGAAGGCGTGACGTAGATTGAGTAATAATTTATTTTAAGAACGTATGCTAAAAATAACCACTGAACAGATAAGAAGTTTCTCCCGCATTTCATGTCTGTTGCTATAAGGTAACTACGTTACACTCGTATCCCTTCAAAGAGATTTTCTCAGAAGAAGAAAATCGATAAATATATCTAATACAATGGAATTATTCGAGCTCTTACAGGTAAGAGTTTTCAATAATTGAAAGATTATTTAAGATTAGATATTTAACACATTCAATAATTACGAATATATCCCAAAATATTATTTTATAACACAGTGCATGCTCTTAAAAACGACAACGTTTAATAAATATCTTAACAATAACAGTTGAAATTAATTACCTTACATTTGCTCGTGCCTGCCTAGGGAACTATACAATAATACATACTATAAACTACATCACTCACGATTACATAGATTAAATATATTCCACACTGTCTATTTGTCTAAGTGTTCACACATGATCTCTACTTTAAAATATTATCTATTTAAGTACATTGTCTTTTTTCCACTGATTCTAGTAACGGCTGACATCTCGTTGTTTCTCGGTGGGTTGAAGGTAACACTTAAAGTCTAAGTATAATTGTATTTGTTTCTCCGATGTTCCGATGTTTTCTGTCAATTAACACTACCCCGATAAGCCACAAGGTGTTACTATAAAATCCAAAGAATGTCATTGATTCGAACGTAGTATTTCCACGTTGTTTTGCCACGGACAGGTTGAAACGATGATATGTCGTCTGCTTGCGTTTTTCTGGTATATGCCGTCTTTAATGCCGACGTCCTTCACAGATGTCAAGGTAATATCCCCATTGAACGCTGACGCGCTCACATATTGTGACCATCTAGACGTTTCATTTTTCTTACAGCAAATGACAGAAAAGGGGTTTGATTTTTACATGACCATGCAGACGATTTCATGAATGAAATTTTTTTACAGAAATTTTTCTTAACGCTCTAAGACCATCTAGGATTTGTCCATCATTAGACACTTACAACCGGTTCCTAAAAGATGTATAACGAAAATACTCATCTACCCTAATTACGTTGTTTAGAGGGTACTTTATCCGGAACATTGAACGTATTGTTGCTAAAAACTGTTAAATTACAAAGCGCGACAGATTTCTTATCTAAGGAGATAGATAATACATGTTAGTTTAGGTTTGTCTGGTTAAAGGTGTTCCGCGGCTGCAACGAGCAATAAAACTATCATTGCATTGATAACACTGCTAGCCATTTAACACAGCGGTTCCAGTTTTATCTTTGTTTATTCTTCTTAGCATACCACTGCCATGCGTGATTAACTCATATATATGCAGTCTATGCTTATATTATTAATAGACAAGTTTATTCCTAGATTTAAACATAATTAATTTTAGCACTTAATTGCTAACCTTTCTGACTGAAACATATACTGGTTACATTTAGCTAAACTATTTGACTGAAGCCTACTCTATTTACAATAATTTACAATATGCCATACATTGCGCAAAGCATTGCTTGAATTTCACTCTTTTCTGCCCGATGCAGATTTCTTTTTCGTAAACATTTTCAGTCGAGATTTCTCTGTCTCATCGTTTATACAAATCGCATTCAAACGCCGTTTTCTACCAGCTAGACTTGTTTAATTCTTTCCCGTGTTACTAATAATCCTGTCAGAGAATTTTGTTAGATGTTTTACATGTATTTACTTACTGTGCTGGCGGTCTTTTTGATTGTAAGGTTGTGGAACAGGGTTTATATTTTATGTACACTGTTCGTCTTTATAGGTGAATATAGGAGATAAGTGTGAGGTTGGGCGCCCCTAAACCCAGGTTTAACCCCCCAGTGGTTGTTAATGGTTAATTTATAATTAATTATTGATTGCTGCTGACCGTACCAAGGCGGGCTCCTATGTTCACTTTGCTTTATGTTTGTTTTGCGTATTGTTTTCTGTTTGGATTGTGGGATTGCGTGTGTGTGTGTGTGTGTGTGTTTGTTATGGTATGGCTGTGTGTGTTCTGCTTTAGAGATGGGTGTATTGTTTGTGTTGCGTTTCCTGCTTGAGTCTTCTTTCGTATTTATTTACCTACATACAAAATTTAATGTAGTATTACATAAACTCCTAGCACAAATAAGTAGATTTTAATACTGGTACATGTCGTAACATTCGATAAAAACGTAAAAAGTTCATGCAACCATCTACTTTGAACAATCGTCCACTCACGGCCCGTAAATCTAATTTTACCTTGCTTAATTTTAAATCTTATCCGTCATAAATTCTGCGATGTATCAAAGAAATCTTGGCCCCGACATTAACTAAATTTCCACATTTCTAATTTCCTATTTTTACGATACACGAATTTGGATGACCTATTAAATCAATTACTGGCATATTGTGTTCGTTTTCCTGGCATAAGCTACATTATGACAGGACAACTTAACTCTTTCCGACCTTAACGTTTTCGGAAAGTACCCCTTTTATGCTTGTTTATATTGCACGTGCCCTGAACTAAATTAACTGTGCCGTTTTGCTTAGAGTTTCTTGCGATATACCCAAACTTGTGATATTTAAAGCATTTTCTGCGCTTAAAATGATACTTACGCCGATTTTTCGTATAAACGCGTCTCTTAAGATTTTGTATTTTTGTTGTCATAACAATGACTGTCTTAAGCATCAGATCTATGGCGAAATGATTTTAATTTTAGAATATCATCATAACCATAACCCAGAGCGTTAGAAACTTTTCTTAGTTCTAAAGCTAAAATTTGAAATATCTGTATTTTCACCCCTGTTTCGCCATTTCTGTTAAAATAAATGAAAACGCCTACCTTGTTCTTAGTGTCGATGTTGTTGCCGTTGATCTCTGGTCATAATCGCCGAATGACGATTCTTGGTCACGGTCACCAAAACAGATGTGTAGCATAGTTCGATGTTTTAATCCACTTCCGCGTTGTGTAACCTATGAAGTATCCTATGAATCTATGTACCTACATGTGTTCCAATGAGGAGACAACCACGCGGCGGCGTTTTCACGGGTGGGCGAGAACCAGAACGTGCCCTGTTTAAGTAAATAGACTAGAGGTAGACACTGTTGTAGCATAGTTCGATGTTTTAATGCACTTCCGCGTTGTGTAACCCCAGGTTCATGGATCTGTTTTATAACAAGGCAAACGTTTCAGTCTAGCTCTATTTCCCAGGCACGTCTCTATAAACCAGCATATCTAACTTCACCCCTACATATCTCCAAGACCAGTACTTAACGTATCCCTACATCTTGCCAGTTCCAATTCAACCTCTCTTCTTAGTTCTCTCTACTCTCTCTAATCCAACTAAAACGCAAGTTCTTCCTCATGTCGCAGAGCGTGCGGCCTCTTTGTAAACAGTCTGTAGGAACTCGAATGAATAACGTCAGAGCTACGTAAGCACATTCCAGCCACGTGCTAGCAACGTAACCAGGCGTATTCTTACTGTGTCTGGCTCCCTAATATGGGACTCTATCCCTGGCTCATAACCTAATAAGTAATAACCTAGTCGATTGACGTAACATCCGTTGTTATGCAATTTGCATAACGGAAGCGTGGGATGACAGAATTGCCTTTTCCGGGATAAGGGGAGGTACCAAAGTCTTACTAATCAGTGACGTATTTTGATCTTTCGTAATCCCCCGCACATTCTAGAAGGCGTGACGTAGATCGAGTAATAATTTATTTTAAGAACGTATGCTAAAAATAACCACTGAACAGATAAGAAGTTTCTCCAGCATTTCATGTCTGTTGCTATAAGGTAACTACGTTACACTGTCTCCATATTAATGAAATAATGTTGTAATGGTGGGATCATAAATCTAACTCCCTCACTTTTATTCTATACAAAACGCCTATTCGCGTCTTTACCAATTCATCACAGGAGCGCCCTTTAACGCCTTAACATACCCCAAAATAACAATAACAATTCAATGTTTATCTTTTCACCAAGAGTCATAATAAACATTTCCTACAATCTAACAGGCGGCTACACAAACTGATGTGCCTCGGTTGAAACGTGATAGTCTTTCAGGACTGTATGATCACGGTCGTTCATGACAGGTGTTCATGGTTTGCTCTGTACCATACATGTAGTTATATTTTCTGAGTAACGACTTGTATGTTCTCCATTACAGGTGTTATCGTAAAGGGTGGAACAAAGCCAAATATCATTCCTGATTTAACGGAGTTGGAGTTTTTCGCACGAACCCCAAAGAGTGCAGAACTTGTTACGTTAAAAACCAAACTAAACCAATGTTTTGAGGCTGCAGCCAAGTCCACCGGATGCTCGGTAAACGTCTTTGAGGCTTTATCATATTGCAGAGTCTCTTATATGGACTATTCCATTAAAATTATACGGTTACATGGATTTCTAGAGCTGCTTAAGAAATTATTTCAAAACAATAAAAGTAAAACAAACTGTTCAGTCTAGACTCTTTGATGAATATATAAGTACAGTTGAACTTCGATATCTCGAATTCGGAAAGGTCGAACATACCCGTATTTCAAAGTTAAAACGTGGCTAAGCCACGTTTTAACTTTGAAATACGAGTATATTCGACTTATCCGAGCATGGAATAATGCAATTCATGTGTCGACAAATCGGATAGTTCGAATTAAGCGAGTTCGAGATATCGAAGTTCAACTGTATGTACAGCTAAACTTCGATAGTTCGAATTTGCTTAAGTCGATTTTACCAGTATTTCTACAGTTTAATTCTTACTTCACTATCGCTTAAATGTCGAATAATTTTATCTTTATTTCAAAATTAAAACGTGGCCTATTTTGTCATAAAACAATATTGAAATAAGTTTAAAAAGTGTTGACCCTGATCAGACGCCGTGCTAGGCGGCGTCTGGTCAGGATCCAAACTGTTTGCAAATTACGTTCGTACTCGGTTAAGGAAGCGAAGAGGTTGAATCCTATCTTAAATAATAATGAAAGTTCCAGTTAGCTACTAGCAAATGCTACCGTGTGAAGCTACAGTGCCAACGTTTGTCATGGTATTCTATGAAAAGCAGAATAATTTTGTACATACCATCTTTTAAAGATATAGCAACATTAACTGTCTATCTACACTCAATTTTGAGTGGTTTTGTGCGTGTTTATTTGTTGTGTAAAATTGATGAACGTATACATTTGTAGCATGTACAAAAGTTGCACAAAAATAAACGGCATCTGTACTTCTGTCTGTCTGTCTTAGGTTGATATTAAATGGGACAGTCGTGCAACCCTTGACATCATCACCAACACAGTGGTATCCGGTCTATATAAGGAGCACGCTATAAAACTGGGGGTGGATTTCAAAAAACAAGGCGTCGAGAAATTTAGTTCAGGAATGCCGGCAATATCTACAGACATGGGTAACGTGTCGTATGAAGTGCCGAGTATACATCCAATGTTCTACATAGGCTCTGAGGCGCTCAACCACAACATGGAGTTCACAGCAGCAGCAGGCAAGATCATTAAGTTTTAACCATTTCCTCACTGAAAAGTGACCATCTTTGACTATTTATGTTTGTTTTGTCAATTTACTGCAATGTGACAAATACATGTAGCGTAGACCCGTATCAGAGACCTCTGGTATGAGTCTATACTGTTTGCATCGGACAAGTGTATTCTACACTTGTTCACTGTTTGTAAAGGACACGTATATGCGTGAATAGGGTCCAAAAGCTCAAATAAGTCAAACCAACTGGTATACGCAGAGCTCGACATATCCCTCTGTCCGTCTCGTGTATCTTCGCATTGATGTATGAGAAACCGGGTCTCTCCTGTTCATGTTATTAATCTTATTAACCTTTATAATGTTGAATGATAGTCTGCCTCGAAACTACGGTCTGCCAAATACTCAAATATGGTAATATTTAAGAAATGAACTGATTTTTTTCGGCGTTCAAGCGAAATGAACGACAGAAAATTATCGGCAAATACCATAAATCGCGCTAGCGATTCATGGTAAATTTGCCGATAATTTTCTGTCGTTAATTTCACTTGAACTCCGAAAAAAATCAGTTCATTTCTTATTTACAATATATTTGCTGTAATTTCTAACATTAAATAAACATTTTGTCAGTACGCATGTATATTTAATCCATATTAGATACTGTGTACCCTATAAGGAACAGCCATGACCGATTTACTGAATCTGTGTACAATCCAAAGCAGAAAAATAAGTCCAATTGTTCACATTATAAGTCAACAGTAAAATGCCGATTTTTGACGTTATTGGAAGTGACGTCATTTTAAAGTAGGATAAATATATCGGTTTTTTTGTCATAAAGAAACGCAGATATACCCGGTAAGGTATGCCAATTTTCTTGCAATTTATTTCATTAATAAAGAAGAATATTAGTCGGGAATCATGGTTTCCACTTATAGGAAGACATAGATCGGTTACGAACAAATTTTGAAAAAATCCGCCAAATGTTTGCTTCCCAAGTTCCAAAGATTAATTCGCGAATGAACACTGCATATGCCCCGCCTCCCCTTCGAAACTTTTCCACAGGTCCCACCCTCTCGAAAAGTGGTGTTTATACGAAATGAACACCGTTTTTGTCTATCGAATTGAATGGGGCGATTGTAAATATATACATATTACATGTAGATGGCAGTTTGCGTGACATTCAAATTGTCAACCCGAGAAACAGAATGTCACCCCGAGGCGAAAGTCACGCAAACTGCCATCTAATATTTATTTTATTACACCGAGCACATCAACCCTGACTGTAGAATCGTCTCGTTCGTATCTTATAATATGTTGCGAATACCAATTAAGAGCCGCCATGCACGTAACGTGCGAACAGACGTCACATTGTTTATATCAACTCAACTCAAGAATAGAGAAAATAATATCATATAGAGTGACATCACAAAAGTAATATCATATAGCTGACAGTATTTTTAAGAATAGAGAAAAATAATATCATATAGAGTGACGTCACAAAAAGAATATCATCAAGAGTGGCAGTATATTTTTGGATAGATGTAAAAGACATGCAAAATGTTTAATTTTGGTCATTGGGAAATTAACATTTTAACTGAAAGCGAGGTGTAATAAATTTATTTTAATAACCAATTTATGCCTGGATATTTCAGTGTGCCGTCCCTACGTACTTCCTTTACGATGCTTAAAGTTATGTCTACTTTTGTAGATGATTTACTTTAATGGGTTAAAGAGAGCTTAAGACCGAATGTCATATAGTTGAGACTCTGATCAGACGCCTGATTACTCCTCGTCTGATTAGAATCAAATCGTGTTCTATGTAAATTAGCATAGGCAGTTCAACACCTTTATTGCCTTACCTTGAACAAAAGTATTATTTGCAAACAGGCTGGATCCTGGTCAGATGCTTATTTATTCTACGTCTGATCAGGTTCCAAACTGTTTGATACTCATTACGACATTACTACCTTGGACAATTTGCTAAACAATTCAATGAAAAATAACAGAAAACAACCATTTTTTAACTCATTTTCGCCAAATGGATTCTTACATGCTTATTTATTGGGTAAGTCCATTTTTTATCTAAGAGATGGATAGTCTAAAGTTTCATTTTCGCTTTGTTTTTATATCGAAATTCCTATCAGCAAACAGTGTAGACACTAATCAGACGCCGAATCATGCGGCGTCTGACAAGAGTCGGCACAGTCTGCCTATGTTCCATAGATGGTATCATGGGCACAAGTAGGTTAAATTAGATATATTTATGGCAGTGAAGGGGTTTAAACAGGAAGTCGGTACAGTGGAGAAAACGTTATTCTTTCCCAATAAACGTGTTTACGCTAAAACTATTTTTTCCATTGCAAACAGTTTGGAGCCAGATCAGACGCCGGGTTACCCGGCGTCTGATCAGGCTCCAAACTGTTTGCCACTCAGCTTAATATCAATTGTAAGAATTGTCGAAAAGTTTTTTTTTCTACGTTTTAGTGTTTGCGTTTGCGAACGTTTGCGTTTTAACGGGAACGAATATCAGATTCTCCACTGTATAGTGGAGAATCTGTTATTCTTTCCCGTTTAAACGCAGACGTACGCAAACGCAAAGCACTAAAATGTAGAAAAGAACAACTTTTGGACAATTATGATATTTCATGTTTATCTTGGTGGCAAACAGTTTGGAGCCTGGTCAGACGCCGGGTTACCCGGCGTCTGATCTGGCTCCAAACTGTTTGCAATGGAAAAAATAGTTTAAGCGTAAACGCGTTTATTTGGAAAGAATAACAGATTCTCCACTGTACATATATTTAGCAAAAAGGTTTTTAATGAACTGACGTTTTCTGTTACGATCATTCTGCTTCAAGAGATAGTCGCCAAAGTTTTCAAAATACTGCAAAAGCAAACACTTCTACATTTTATTGCAAATTGTTACGTTTGCGTTTCCGACCATTTTTTTTAAAAAAGCCATTCAGTAAAACTTCTCTATTACGACCAAAAACGAATGTAATTTTGATTGTATAAAAGACAGGTGACAGATTAAAGCAAGGTGGCAGTAAAACAGAAAGCTCCTATAGGAGCTTTCTGTTTTACTGCCACCTTGCTTGAAGGTGTCACAAGTCATGTCTTTAATACAAACTATTAGCCCTGGTTTTAGTGTCGTTATAGTGACGTTTTTCTGTAATCAGATTTTCCGGCTAAACTTCAGTTACACGTTCTGTCTTTCAGGAGACCCAAAGGCCCAAAGCCACACTCTAGCCGTTGGTAAAGCTCTCGCACTCACAGCAATTGATATCCTAACCAAGAAGGACGTTCTCCTTCCAATGATCAGAGAAGAATTTTGCGCCGCCAAACAAAACATGGCTTTACCATTCCTTTGTTGAATAAATAGAAGATAACTGGTTTTTTTCAGTATAAGATAGAAATTTAATCCATCGAGTGAACATTAGACATTATATTTTCACGAGTGGCGAAGCCACGAGTGAAAATATTACAGTCTGATGTTCACGAAATGGATTAAATTCGATCTTATACTAAAAAATAGTTTTTCTATTTATTTATGCTTTTAAGCCACTTTTTAATCAAAATTGTTCGACAATTGAAAGCGAAAGTACATGATTTACCCCATGTTGAGCCCCAAGTTTATATAGATTCGTACAATGACGTCACTGATGTATTGATTTGACGTCATCGGAATTACGTCGTTACATGTACTTCCGATCTTGGATTCGTGTTCTTCCGTTTAGTGGTTCGCGACAAATCGGACTGCCGGAATGAAACGATAGGACTCGATTGGCTACGATTATTGGAGAAATCTACAGGGTAAATTCATAAAAGAAGCACGCGCGACGATAATCCCACTGCTTGAAACGGTAACCAATGAAATTATCAAGTGATAACACTGTGATATCCACTATAGTACTATTTCGTGGTAATCCATCGAAAAGCATAAACAAATTTCTTAAACTATGCATGGTCATTATGACGTCATAGCACATCTGCAATAAAATCTTCTGCTCGCAAACGTAGCGTCTGTTTTCATTTCCAAACTTTAGAAATGTAGGCAGTTTGGCTTAAAACGCTTCTAATGTAGTGTCAAATAGTTTGGATAGGGACCAGACGCCGCGTTGCAAAATATGTTATAGTTATAGAGCGTGGCGGTGAAAAGGATATAGATTTCCTTTTAATTCTTTTAACCGTTTTGTACTCTAGTCGACAATTCATCAAAACCAGTGCCCCCCTTGGATCTTGCTTGGAAAAAACAATGGAGACACCAATATTAAACAGACGATATATGGTTTACGTCTGCTTTCATTTCTCAAATGTCCGAATATACACATGTAACACCTACAAACACAAATAAAGTTAATAAAACCATAAAAACACCCGTATATATGATCAAACACCATAATCTGACTTACAGCTCATTTTTTTCGGCGGAGCTCAATAGTTTCTATTTCAACACATTTTCCAACTGTTATTATTTTCAACCAATCATATTTGATCAGATGTCTAGGACTAAGAGCACCTGTTGAAAACTGAATTGTCTGATTGGATAGTAGCCAGGGCTCAATTCAGCACCAAAACCTATGGTGTTACCACTCATTTTTATCGTCTCGAAGAGACAATTCAAATGAGTAGGACACCATAGGGTTTAATCCACAAATAAAGTTTTTAAGTTTTGAAATAATTCTCTTATCTGGAGCCCTGGCTACTATCCAATCAGACAATTCAGTTTCAACAGGTGCTCTTAATTCTAAATTTCTGATCAAATATGATTGGTTGAAATGTTTGTCTAAATAAAAATGTAGGTCTAAATAGATAATAGGCAGCTCCGCTGAAATAATTTCAAAAAATAAACTGTAGGTCAGAATTTGGTGTTTGATCATATAACCGGCGTTGTTATGTTTATTCACTTTAATTGTGATCGGAGGTGTTATATTCGGACAAAGTAACGCGGCGCCTAATCAGGATCCAAACTGTTTGATACTCGTATCGATATGCTTTAAGTCATACTACATTGAATTTTACTTTGAAACGATCTTGCAAACATTAAAATAGAAGCAGACGACACTGAAACGGTGAAGGGGTAAAAACCTCACGAATAATTTGGCAGCGAAATAACGAAATACAGCTTCTTTAAAACACCGCACCGATTTGTGCAGGTTGTGATGCTACCAATTCAATTATTATTTAATAAAAATTCACAAATGTGTTCCTTCTACATTAAATTAATATTATGATAAAAATGTGCGTTTCTTTTTGCCCTGAGTGTATATAAAACAACCGTTTTATGTATCTCCTTATAACTTAGTGACCGCTTGACTCCCCCCCCCCCCCCCCCCATGACAATTCTAATGGAAAATCCAGTTTGAAACTAAACTAAGTCCATATTAACTAGATGATTGTTTTCTGTCATATATTGTTAAAAGTCAAACAGTGCAGAACCTGATCATAGGGTAGCGAGCAATCTGATATGTGTCTACAATGTTTGCATTGGACAAGTGTACTCTTTACATGAACGCTGATAGTTATCGACGATTATACTCGTCGTTATGATTCAATATCATGTTTAAGATGTTTATCTACGTGCATAAAGTTACCATGTAGTATATAACCTAGATGTTTTATACATATGTGTATACATGTATCTCTGATTATATTTCACATCATGCCGTGCTTTCTCTACGTATACATTGTCCACTGATCGCATAAAGGTGAACTTGATTACATATGTTTAAGACTTGATGTGAAGAAAACTGTATTAGTGTCATACATACGGAGAGTCTCTACTTACATTTAGTTCCGACGACCCATGAGAATCGTCTCGACGAGACGATTCCAAATAAGTAGTCACATCAATAGTAGATCTTATACCCAAGCGTAAATGTTAGAAAAGCATAGATTAGTCCAGTCAGTCTTATCTAGAGCTAAGTGTACATGTAACAGTAAATAATAAACACTGATAAAGCCTGACATAGTTTTGAGAGTCGAGATTTGTGAACTAACAATGTCTGACGCGAAACAGATAGCTATAAACGCCATTGATAAGGCGACGGCAGATTTGAGAGAAATCAGCTTCGATATTTGGTCACATCCAGAGGAAAACTTCGAAGAAAAGCACGCACACGCTGTAATCTCTGCTTTCCTGGAGAAACATGGATTTCAAGTGGAACGGGGTTATAAGCTAGAGACTGCATTCAGGTACTGTTAACCCTTATCATTCGGTGATGTCGACTGCTTTGAAATTGTTGCTTGAAAAAATTATCAAATTTTGATTGATGCGATTTTTAAGTTAAGAAACCTAAAGACGAGTGTCAAAAAGTTTTGATCCAGATATGACGTCGCGTAACGCGGCGTCAGATCTGGATCCAAACTGTTTGCAAAAATCAGAAATAACGCGACCAGCAGGTAAATGGTTAACTAGCCTTCTGCATGCTGCAGATGACTTTTTGTTCACTAAACATTGCAAACAGCTTGGATCAAGATGAGACGCCGAGTTACCCAGCGTATCATCTGAACCGAAACTGTTTGAAACTCTGATGATATTTTCTTAACGCCTTTAACCCTAACACAGAGGGCAATGGTTATTTGCATACATATTGGATTCTGATCAGATACCACGTAACGCGGCCTCTGAGCAGAATCCAAACTGTTTGCCACTCATTTTAACACTTCTTAAGTCAAATTACCTAAAGATTAATAATTAAATAAGATGACAATTGTTTAGAATTGATGGCGTCATGTTAAACAACATAGAGAATCCATCTTTTGCAGTAAACAGTATCATGTCGCGCTAAAGGTGTGTGTGTGTGTGTGAATGTGTGATGGGGGGGGGGGGGGGGTACACATCTATTTTTTCTCTCTCGATACACAACATCGTCCATGCCCGGCATACATGTAGAGATTTACTGTACAGCAAAACCTTTCGGAAACTGAGTCTTACATAAGGTGATAGGTTAAATCTTCCACTGCTATTATGGTGCAATATTCCGTCTAACAAAGTTACTGCTCTACCATCGTAAACGTTTCTTCTGCTTTTATTTAAGAGATGCGATTTTATTCTTCAATTTCTCAGTATGTACAAACACATATACAAGAGAATACATTCTATAGTACTATACTAAAGCCACGTGAACACAAAGGACAACTTGTATTCAAAAGCAGATTTTATGAAAACATATGATGCGTATTAATTTAATCACGAGGCCGTTATTACCCACATAATCTCAACGACTACCAGTGTTCTATGGCGATAAACATGCATAGCATGTTTGAGATGAAAATAAAAACTGAACTCTATTGTTCTATAAACAAGAAATATCTTTAAAAAAGATATTCGGCGGAATGGGTGGTGAAGGTAATGATGTATATGGAATTGATTTTATCCAAGTTGCAATAAATAGGATGGTAAATCAGGATATTGAGCTTAATATTTATCTAATAAGACACGCGCAGTAATCTACGACCACATACATATAATCAAAGACGGAAGGTCTTGAGAGTCGCCAAGAATGAGGTTTTGCAATCATTAAACTACTGGATCTGAGGTTAATCATTAGTTTGTTAAAGTCCCATTGTGTTTTCAGACCTGAAATACGATAACGGTTAATAATAATGTTTGAACATCCTTATGGGCCAAACTGATCTATGAAATGATGAAGACGGACCTAAATCACCAAAAAGGGCGATTTAAAATCATAACAAACCGAAAATAGAACGTCTGACATAAACATTTCCACACGGCTTAGTATCACGTGATACAGCCGAATACAACTTCACTGGGGGCAACCGAATCTATCTCCGCCCGTCTATCCATCAGTCAGTTAGACTATCACACTTTTTTGTCCGCTCTCTAACTCAACTAATTTTGATCCGATCTTTCACAAACTTGCTGAAAATGTTCATTGATATAAAATTAAGGTTTAGTTTGATTACTACTAAAATCGCATAAGGTGCTTTTGAGTTATTGCCTGTTAATTAATAAAAAATGACTTTTTCAGTCATTTTTGCACTCTAAAACAAACAGCTTTTATCGGATATTCACCAAACATGCTGAAATATTTATTCATATAAAAATTAGGTATAGTTTAATTATTACTAAAATCGCATGTGGCATATCTGAGTTTTTGCCCTTTATGTATTAAAAAATGACTGTTTTCAGCAAGTTTTGCTCTCTAACACAAATAGGTTTTATTGGATCTTCACCAAACTTGCTGAAAATGTTCATTGATATAAAATCAAGGTTTAGTTTGATTACTACTAAAATCGCATAAGGTATATTTGAGTTATTGCCTTTTTATTAATAAAAAATGACTGTTTCAGTCATTTTTGCACCCTAACACACACAGTTTTTTATCGGATATTCACTAAACTTGCTGAAAATGTTTAATTATATAAGATTTAGATCTAGTTTGATTATTACAAAAATCGCATGTGGCATGTCTGAGTTTTGGCCCTTTAAGTATTAAAAATGAATGTTTCAGCATTTTTTGCTTTCTAACACATACAGTTTATATCAGATATTCACCAAACTTGTTAAAAATGTTTATTAATATAAAATCTAGGTCAGTCATCTTAACTACCAAAATCGCACAAGGCATGTTGGAGTAATTGCCCTTGAATGACTAAAAAATTCATTTTTTAATTATTCAAGGGAAATTACTCAGACATGCCTTATGCGATTTTGCTAGTTATTCAATTTGACCTAGATTCTATACTAATAAACATTTGTAGCAAGTTTGGTGAAGATCCAAAAAGAAATGTTTGAGTTAGAGAGCGGACAAGGCTGAAACAGTCATTTTCAGCAAGCTCAAGGTATAGATTCACCGTAGTTTGTTTTATCGTTTACCCCTAGTGAATAATTATGTACATGTTGTTATTGGATCTCATAGTGTTTAACCCTATGCCTACTGGTCGTAACTTTTAGGAGTTTGCAAACTATTTGAATCTAAAAAGACGCCGCGTAACGCGGCGTCTCATCTGGATCCAAACTGTTTGACACTCGTCTTAAGGTTTGTTTAATTAAAACAATACATAAATCTAAACTGAACACATTTTGCAGACGACAATGTCAAAGCAGACGTCTGTGCAGCAGAATAAGGGTTAACAGGGTCATTTCCAGTGCTCCAGCTATAGATGTAATCGAGAGTAATCTGAACTAATCTAACATTTTCTCACTCATTTCAGCACCGAATGCTATGGTGTTACTACTGATTAAACCGTCTCTTCGAGACAATTTTAATGAGTATGACACCATTGGGTTTAAAAGCAGAAATAAAGATTTTAGTTTTCGAAATACTTCCGTTATCTGGAGCCCTGTATTTACAGAGTTGTCCTTCTTTCCATTCACAAGGGAGGCTCTTTAATTTGTGCAGCACCAAAATATTATAAATAAAATTTAAAAAGAGAATTTCTTAGATAAAACTGGTTTTTGTGAAAGAATCACGTCCCACGTAGTTCAAATGGGACCCCAAACAACCGTTTTATGCAGGTTTCTCAAAAACACAATGCGGCTTTAAGGCAGTTGGTCTCTCAAAGACTGAAGGTGAAAGTACAGCAGAGAGCATTTACACACGTTTATGCTTTTGATCGGGCTACATTTTGCTGCAAGTTGTCAGCTGTTTTTATTCCATCAATAAGTATTTTTTCAGAGGTGGTTGTAGAGAGATTTAGTTGAAAATTCTTGACAGAAGGTACAGTTTGCACATGGATCTACTGCTTGGTTCACAGGGGGGGTGGGTGGGGGGGGGGGGTTCAAATTTCCACTTCCATCTTTATAAGCCAATTGAATTGCACTTACTTCTTCCTAGGATGTGACTGAAAGTGATGAGAATTTTTAAAGACAGATCTAGATCACGGAATTATACTTCCATGTATAGATCTACATGTATCATTTTTATTTTGTAATTTGTAGATACCATAAATTACTAAAATTCGTATGTGTGTGCTCTTTTGTTAGTTGTTTATACTTTAAATATGGTTTGATTGTTTAAATATTCTCAATCACCTGATTTTGATTTGAGATTTTTGGAAAGCACCCCCGAAATATGCCGAATATGAATTGTTTGAAACGACCCTTCAAATGAGAAATTCACGTTGCCACCGGTAAATAAAGCAGGTGTCTGCTTCAAGAATTCGTGTATGGAAATTGTCTTGTAGAGTTAGTTCTATGTTCTGATTTATTATAAAAATATCTACAAAGTGAAGCAATGTACGTTTTAGGTATCTACGTGTTGTTGGGTTTTCGCATTTAACCAAGAGATTGCGATCGCGTTAAAAAAATCACGGTTTGTTTACATTTGAGGTCACAGAGTTGCGCATGCGTTGGAGGAAAACGGTGTTAACACAAACGAAACCCATCATGCTCGAAATCTTTTCGATATCTAGGTTAAACTCAAACGCCAGTTTTCTCGTAATCTCACTGAATTGTTACTGCTAGTGCTATTCTTTCTTTTTCATATACTTGGTACTAGATTAAAATTATGATCAATTCTATTATGAACAATTTCGTTCTGATTTGCAGAACGCATCAAATCATTGCCGAACCTGAGACAATATGTCATATCTTAAAATAGAAACACTATGTCATTCAAATCACTACCTAACGGTCGGGACACGTAACATTTCTCGGTTATAACTCACTAGCAGTAGCGGAAAGTCGTGTTTACTACAGGTACCGCTACATAGCAAATCAGCCTATAACAGTCTGTGTCTCTTATTTTACAAATTTGTAGAAGTCAGTAGTCAAGTCTAACCGCCACCCAATCAGACTATTCGATTTTAAGCACGTGTCCTTAGGCTTTCATTTCTGGTCATTCACGATTGGTTGGGCCATATAAGGGTTGAGGCTCAATGAGAAATTAGACAGCTCCGCCGAAAAAACTGGTATGAATTTATTAACTCGATTCTCACACTTCAATTTAACTACAATTTGCACCGCCACAGCTAGATTTCTTGGTGCACGAATTATCGAAACCATATTACGTCACATAAAGCTGTTAGAATATACAGCGCATGCATGGTTTTTATAGAGACCTTTTTACATAACTACGCCCGTTCTTTGTTTATAAAGGAGTGTGTGCGAAGTGTGTAAAAATACAAAAGTTTGATCTTTATGATTTTTTTTAAAGAATTAACATTGATATTTACGCCCTGAGCTACGATTCTATCCATAAAGGTTGACCCCTCGCGTCCAAATCGCCTCAATATTC
This sequence comes from Gari tellinella, assembly GCA_922989275.2. Classification (NCBI taxonomy): domain Eukaryota; kingdom Metazoa; phylum Mollusca; class Bivalvia; order Cardiida; family Psammobiidae; genus Gari; species Gari tellinella. Next base: position 63,040,525 of record OV277860.1, on the reverse strand, counting down.
TCTGGCATGATTCTGTTTGCATCCGTTTCTGATCACCGTTAACATTTTAGGGATCCAGCGAGCACAAAACCTTCGCATGTTCAGTGTTTAGCATTTTTCCATAACTACAGTCAGTTCTTGCTGTCAGTCCGCCTATCCTTGTTGAGCAGCTTCTTGATAACAGCGACGTCTGACGACGTTAGCGTTACTGGGCGTCTTCTGCGCTTGTTATCAGTCACGTATTCCCGTCCTTCTTCAAAGCGCTTAAACCACTTGTAGATTGCAGTCTTTTTCGGAGCAGTGTACGAATAGGCTTTTCTCATACATGTATATTCTATAACGTTAATATCCGGGAACAGTGACACAGAACTTGATAGCAGCTCGTTGTTCAACAATCGTCGTCGCATAAGTTTAACGGAAATGACTTCATGCATTCGAAATAACGTCGCTAACGTCGTGCTCAATATTCGCGGCACTTTTACTGTAATCGTTGTTGACGTATTTTGTAAACCGCATGAACTAGACGCGAACTTTCTTATCACCTCTCGAAAGAGTTTTTAAACGATTCGAGTCCTGATCAGACTTTGCAAGTAGCTTACATGTATAATCAGGACCAAAATTGTTTACAAATGAAAGTATTGTCGGGTTTGGCAGTGAAGGGGTGAGCTGGTCAAATGTCTTAATAGGGACGTTCTTGTAACATTTGCCCAGCATTAAAAACTATAGCAGTGATTGAATACCAAGATACATCTTTTATATACTTTATATACTGTATGTCTAACCAGGATTTGTTATCTTGTTATTGTAGAGTCTGATTTGAAATTGTTGATTGCACATTTTGTAAGACATATATCATAATATTTTTAAATTAATGATATCTAAAGAGGAGAACCAAGCAGTTAAGATTTACATGGTCTGGTTTCAAACTTTCGCCAATGTCAGTAAAATAGCGTCTTGTGGGTAACGGGTATAATCAAACCCTGGACCGACTTCTGAAAGGGAAGAATGATATCAAATAGCCCGGGGCATAAGTCGAAAAATACTTCACTTCATGATGCAAGCAAACCACTTTGCAGGTTTACTAACATGACCATTGTCTACCGAAAAAAGCCGTTAGCCACTTAAATATCCCTGACAGATTCAAGATGGCGGCCATTTTCAAAATGGCCGCCATTTCCATGTTGTATAAGTTATGTCGTAATGGTTATTTCCATGGCGGTTCAAAATTCACATAAAAATTACAAATATGAGATGTAAAATGGCGGCCATTTTCACTATTTTCAATTGTACTTTAACTACATGTAAATTTGAAGGATTATTAAACAATTTTCCACGGGCCGTGTGTAAACTTTTCTGTTCTTATGCTACTATTTAAAGTTATCAAAGTCTATACATTTGTTTTATGCATTTTTTCCAATACGATTTCCATGTCCAAATTACCTAATAACACGAATATACTAACGAAATTCCTTCGCATGATTTCATTTTTATCTAAAATAGTGTTGTCGGACTTTTGGGAAATGGCATTTTTTGAGGAACGTTGACAGACCACCGTTTTGCCATAATTAAGGTGAGCTGAGTCTATTTCTGCTGTCTGGTGCCGTCTCCCATAAAGTTGAAAGCCAAAATATGGTAAACAAAAACAACAAAATGGCCTCCAAAACACTTAATTTCGTTAGGTTATCAGATCTTTCGGGGATCAAACACACTTATTACATCTGCTTCTCCTAAACCACATTACTGAATACAACGAAACTTATCATGAATCTTTTTTTACCAATCTCTTTCAACATATTGTTTCCTTAAAGAACTCTGATTGCCATGGCGACAACAGTAAAAAAACTGCACAATTTAAAAAAAACACACAATGCCAAGAACGTAGATATTTGAAATATAGTAATACCTAGCAGACATCATTCATATTTGTTTATATCATATTCCTTCATTTAAATTGCTGTGGTCTAAAATACACTGAAAACCATATTGCAATATATTGCAATACGGCCAAACTGTATTGCAATATAAGTAGATTGACCCTGCGCGGGTATTAATAGCCTTACTTAGACGTATTGTATATAGGAAAAATATTTTAAAAAAGTCACAAAGATCAAATTTAGATATTTGATGTGAAGTATAACGTTGTAGACCTCAACCCAGTTGTTAAAAGCATTATAGCCCGGAAATAATTAATCACCCGCCCATGGGTCACTAGCTTTAGATATATTTAAATAGGAAACTTTATAAAAAATCTTATCAAAAGCCTGATAGCCTCGGTTTTTAGTGTAGAGTATCGCTTTGACGACCTCTATCAACTTTGTTTAAATCATAGCCCATGTTTTAGAATTTGGTATCTATAGTTTTATGGTTTTACATATACTTGTATTTGAATACCTAAACGTAATTCATGTCAAGACCATACAGCTTTGATGTATCCCTACATAGTCCCCCTTTACAACGATTCCCTCCTTACAACAATGATTACAACTGTTGCCCATAGCAATTCCGTCTGACACACAACATATTTGTCTCCCGCTGGGTATTGTTGTAGAGAGTCAGCGGTGTAGATTTCTTTCAAGTTTGTTTTATTAGTAGCTGTCATGTCAACATATTACTTATGAAAACGGTTTTTTTTTTGTGTTTTTAAAAAAAAAAAAAAAATGAAGAGTCCTTACCATAATGTGACACATCCTATAAGTATATTTTGTCCAGAATGAAGTAGAATACCTCTATCAGGTTAGTTTAAATCAAAGCTCTAGTATTAGAATTGCCCCCGTCCAGATGCTCTTGTGTAAAAAATCCATGACACTGGTGAGCGATATAGGGGGTTTACGGTCCTCTTGATTAAGCAGTTTGATCATACACACCATACTCAAAAAGGAAAACTATATGTGAATGAAATTCACCAGCTATCAACAGAAGTATTTGATGAATGTTTAAAATGGAAACGTTGTAGCAATGATACACCTAAGCATTGATTCAACCGGGTTGATCCAGTCAAGAGCCAATAATTGCCAAATAAACAGAAGAATAGGGAGATGGAATTATTGGTAACACTAAGACCACAACATCTTTAATGAGACAATTCTCAACCCTAGCAAAAGACCAAACCTACAAACAGGCAAATGCAATTATCAAAGGTAACGGTAGAATTTTTCTTCACAGAGGACCTTCAGCTCTAAGACGCTGAATTATTGCAGGACCCGAAGTCAGTCGATTATGTACAGAATACGACGAAGAATCTATCGTCAAACACGTCTATGGTAGTGCGAGTCACCATGAGCAAGCAAAGAGTGCACTTACATCACTACTTTAGAAATTGACAAGGTTGACATCAACCATCAATGAGATCGGCAATCCTTTCCAAGAAGACTAAGATCACAGTGCTATGATTTTAACAAAGTTAATAGAGGTCTTCTAGGCGAAACCTCTACACTAAAAATAGAAGCCATTGGCTATAAGGTTTAGATAATATTTGTTTAAAAGTTTCTTTTTTAAATCTATGTGAAGTTAGTGACCTATTGGTGGGATCATTTAATACCCCCGGAATACATGCTTTTCACAAACTTTGTAGAGGTCTACTTTGCGTTTCTTCACATCAAATATTTGAGCTTTGGGTTTTGCGATTTTTGTGAAGCCAGCTTTCCTATATGCGATACGTCTATGTAAAGCTGTCGACCCCAAAGCAGTGACAAGTTACTAACGAGGGTCATTCGAAAATTATTTTACTTGGGCTTTGTCTTAGAACAAACATGTATACTTATCATGTTTGCTATATCGTTGAAAAGAGCATTGTCTTGCGGATACAGCGATGCACTATTCATCGACAACAACACTTCTCTTCGTTGTGGGAAAAAGGCATCAATGTTTGACAGTCATGGGCACACGAAGTATTTGCTACAGAATTTAATCATAATTTTAAATCATGTGATTTAGGAAAAGTGACATACCGCTTTTAAATTTCGCACTAGATTAATCGAATTTTACTTACGTTTAAGCCAACAACACTTAATGTTGAATTGTGTGAATAAATTGAGATGTGTTTCACCTACTTTTATTGTAAGATTAAAGCATACATTAAAAGTATAATAGTTATAATACCGTAATATAACTTGCTTGATTAATGTAAAATTCAAAACAAACTAAAATATTTTACATTTCTCTATAACTAAGTTGTTAATTTAACAACTATATACTGTATATATGAATAAAGTATTCATCGACAAACCACACTAAATTTAATAACTCTGTGTCACGAAACTTTCGCATAATATCAGATCAACATTAATATTAACACATTAAAGTATAAAACTATATTTGTCCCTTCAATGCATCACAATAGTAATTACAAATTCTATGGAATGTTTGTAGTGATAAGTTGTCATATCCGCAAGAAATTGACCTTTAAAATGATGTATTATAGACAAAATTCGTAAATGTAGATTTCCAGAAAAATTCCAAAGTAACACAAAGTTTGAAGGACCCTCGTTTATTGCTATATATTGCAATACAGTTTCTCCATATTGCAATATATTGCAATATGGCTTTCAGCGTATTGTTACCCCATTACAATTTAGATGCAGGAATATGATATGAACAAACTTGGGATCTGCTAGGTAATACAATATTTCAAATATCTGTCTTGTGTTTTTACAAGAACATATTTCAAAGATTTCCCCAGTCTTTCACCTTGGTTGCCGTGGCAATCAGAGTTTTTTTTATTGAATCGATTATTTGAGAGAAATTACCCAAAAGAATATTCCTATAAATTATGGTTGTAATCAGCAATGTGATTTACGAAAAGTAATTACTATATGTAGTTGATCCCCGAAAGATCAGAAATAATAACAAAATTAAGTGTTATGGCGGTCATTTTGGTTTTTACCATTTTGGGGCGCCTCGTGGTCCAAGAGAGTGAAAGACAATAGAAATGGATTAAGCACTGATAAAGTAAGGCAAAAGGAGGTATGTCAACTTTTCCCCAACATTCCTATAGGAATGTTATTTCCCCAAAAGCCGACAAGTCTATACTAGATTAAAAAGCAATGTTACAAAATGAAGAATCTTCAGTGTTATTAGGTATTTTGAACGTTGAAATTATATCGGAAATAATGCATAAAACAAATGTATAGACTTTAATATCTTTACATAGTATTAGAACAGAAAAGTAAACACACAATCCGTGGAAATGAAGTTTGATAATCCTTCAGAAATACATGTGCTTTTATAACAATGAAAACATTGTGAATTTGGCCGCCATTTTGAATTCTTCGCGGCCATCTTGAATAATTAGCAGTATTCCGCAATCAACAATTGATGATTTATATTTGACATCACATTAGTGTTAGTTTTGCGTGACTTTTATGATTTACATTAGACTTGCAATAACGACATAACTTATACAAAATGGAAATGGCAGCCATTTTGAAAATGGTCGCCATTTTGAAATTGCCAGGGAAATTGAAGTGGCTAACGGGTTTTTTTTGGATTAGATATGTCTAAACACTAATTGTGGAAAGTCGCTTGCTTGCATCATAATTTGAAGTATTTTGGCAAAATATGGACCTTATGCCCCGGGCTAAAACTAGCGCAGTAATTTTCATGCCAGCCAAGTCATAGAATCGCCTCTTTTTGTTGACAACAGGTCTGTATTTGGGTCAGAAAATCACGGTCCTCACATAGCTATACTGTGTGAATATGACGCTCTTCCAGAGATCGGTCACGCATGTGGACATAACTTGATTACAGAGGTTGGACTGTCCGCTGCTATAGGGGTCAAGGCCGCTTTCGAGGCTCATGGACAGCCACTGGGAAAGGTAAGTTTGTCTATTATTCATTTCTAATAAAAGTAACTTTCAGAGAACACAGTCCCCACATTACAGTGTGACTCAGTCAAAACGGCCAGGCCAGTGAACACACCGGTAACTTGATAAGGCAAAATAGCTATTCTCCACTTAATTGTTTAAAAAGCATATTGATAGACGTTTAAGTGTATAAAAATTGATTGTAAAATAAGATTTAGCAAATATCTGAATGAAATTTGCTCTAAATATGTCATAGAGTACGTTCCGTGCACATATGATCTGCTAGTGAATTAACCATTGACCCATTCAACATGCAGACAATACATTTCATTGAATCATTTGATATGCATACAACACATTTCAAAACATATTGAACTACATTTATAAGATATGTCACTACCTCGGTGTTTTGGTTCTCCAATATTGAACAACAATGAAACCGGTATAGATTTTTAAGCTCATTTTAGTAATGGGACCTACCATTAGAATAACAATTTGAATGGGTACATTTATAAGTTTTATAAGTTTTTCTTATGAGCATATCATTCTTATTTCTTATATGAATAACCATAGGGCTCTGCACTATAAAATATTTTCATACATTTCCATCTATTTATATTACTATATAAAATACTCCATCAGAAAGTCAAGTGTTTAAGATCTATTATATATATTTAAAAAAAATAATTCCGACCTACCGTCCCTAATGTTTTTGGGCATGTAATAGGAAACACAGGAACTATTTCTTTTTTGGGCTAACAGATATCGGATCGGCCGCTTGTAATGGGAGCAAGGCTGCTTTCGAGGCTAATAGACAGTCTTTTTAAAAGGTATACCGTATCCGACACCTGGTTAATCCAGAAACCTGCTCTATCTGACAATAATTTTCGCACCCAAATGTCGAATGGCATACACAAGCTAATCCGTCTTTCTTTTGATGAATTTCTATTTTTCAATCTCACCACATAGTCACCTTTTAACTTTAAAATACGGGTATGTTCCACTTAAGCGAGTATAAAATATCAAAGTCCGGCTGTAGATCTAAAATCTGCTTTAACCGACACACTGCGTTTTATTCGACATCATCATGTAGTATCGAAGGATGTCGGATAAGGCAGATTATACTGAATAAGTCTTAAAACACTCATTGCTGACTAAACCATCGCGACAGGACGGTATTCACATAACCATTATTGCAAGTTTAACGCCCTGTCAGAGATTTTTTAACGCACATGTACATATATAATATTGGTTATTGTAACTTTTTGCAAAATTAATTAGGATAGATATGATAAGTTTGTAAACGGTGCCTACTTTTCGCATTTAGGGCATATACGGGACACTTATAGTATAAACAAATTAAGGTGTATAATAACTCTTTGTTATATATACTGTATAGAAGGCGTTTTTATTTCCCGTTTAAACGGAAAGAAACACATACGCAGTGCATTAAATGTAGAAAAGTACAACTGTCAAACAACTTTGGCTATTCTTTTTTTTTTAAATCTGAGCGGCAAACAGTGTAGCTGCAAATTGTTTGCAATGAAAATTATGGTTTATCGTAAACGCGTTTATTGGGAAAGAATAACATATGCTCCATTGTATTAAAGGTGACTGCTTCGGGAACACCTGCTGAGGAATGAGGAGGTGGTAAGACCGATCCGATAAACGATTGTGTCTTTACAGACGTCGCTATAATTGTCCGTACATTCTCTTCCAATGTTGATGCGTTTAAATCAGTGGTGGTTGTGAGGTATTAGTATTATGATTACGTATTTAAATACCTCTTTGTGATACAGTGGAAAATCTGTTATTCTTTCCCAATAAACGCGTTTACGCTAAAACTATTATTTGCAGTGCAAACAGTTTGGAGCCAGATCAGACACCGGGTAACCCAGCGTCTGATCAGGCTCCAAACTGTTTGCCACCAAGATAAAGATGAATTATCAGAATTGTCAAAAAGTTGTACTTTTCTACGTTTTAGTATTTTGCGTTTGCGTACGTTTGCGTTTAAACGGGAAAGAATAACAGATTCTCCACTGTATATATTAAAGGTGACTATTTTGGGAACACCTGCTGAGGAAGGTGGTGGTGGTAAGATCGATTTGATAAACGCTGGTGTCTTTAAAGACGTCGACGTCGCTATGATGGCCCATCCGTGCCCTTTCAACGTTGAAATATTTGAGTCTCTAGCGATTGAAAGGTATTAGTATTATGATTTAAACTCGACTGTTTTCCTTTAATTGAATCTAAACAGAAACGAAATGCGATTCCATTTAGAAAATATACATGTTATTTGTTTCAAATTGTAGGCGATTCATCCAAACCCTTTCATTGCCTTATCTCTAGTTCAATGTTTATTTGCAAGTAATGGTGATAAACTGTTTGAAAAAGAGAATTAAGATAGGATAGAATTATTAAATTGCTATTTTCTGATATTTTTACGTAAACGAGTCTGTATCAAACATAATCTTGTCCGAATAAACAGATTTGATTCATGTATTAAGCCATACAATCAAAGAAGACAATGACGCCTTAACATTTGAAATAGCAAGCAATGCTGACGTGATGCTGGATAAACAGTATATAATCTTTGTTAAGCAGATGGGTTAGACAGAGATCAGTCACAGATCTTACGCAGAGGTTGGTCTGTGTCGACAACGTTAAAGCTTTAATGTCATTTCGTTATCTTGTTAGACAATGTTAACCCTCATTTCAATGTCCAACTGCATTTTCTGACCGTATATGTTTTACGAAGAATATCGCACTTTACATTGATAGTAATTTAGCCTAGCTATTATATGCTAAACAATATATCTTAATAATGTTAATTTCAATTATATTTCTTTATCCTGTACTTCTTATTACTGATATGAGATTCCTCCAAAAATAATCATTGTCTATCTGCAAAACCTTACAGTGTCTTTGTCTACTATCACGGGAAGGCGGCTCACGCGGCGGCGTTTCCATGGGAGGGCGTGAACGCCCTTGATGCCGCCGTCCTGTGTTACCAGAATGTGTCTTGTATGAGACAGCAGTTTAAACCAACATGGAGAGTACATGGTAAGTATGTTATGAGTCGAACCTGTTACTGAGTAGGCGCTTAACGTATTGTCTTTTCCATAAAGGCATGGGTCACCAATTCGGCTCTCCTATATAACTTATATAAAATGTGTCTTTTCCAAGGTAAACAAGAAATGTTTTATTCCAACCACAGGGGCTACCCTATATTTTCCCCCTTAGATACACCTTTGCACAATTGAACAGGGGGTCATGTGGTAATTAAGAAAATGACATGTATCTTGGCTTCAGTGACATGGATGGTGTTCTACTACATTTTGAAATAGGCACCGGCTAAACAGAGACATGTCACTTCAGTTCACATACTTTCTCCAAAACCCCATCTGTTATGACAGAAAGTCTTTGTATCGTATCTCTAGCATCCATGTATAACATAAAGGGTTCAAAACAGTAAGCATTTCTTGACAAAAAGCTATTCTGAGGCAAAAAAGTTTGGCACTATTTATTGCCGGACTATTTGGTGGCCCTATACCATAAAATGTCATGGTAACCATTTACGTAGCCGGTGTTACGTGGAGTTTGACCCTGCTGAACCATGAACTTTGGTCGTTTGTCAACGATCAGTATCGACAAGGGGTTCTCAACGTTAGAAAGAGACATCGGGTCAAAGTTTAACCTTTGCAATAGACCGGGTTGATTCTTAACGTTCGAAATTAGACCCCGGGTTGATTCACAACGAAGGGTAAAATTTCAACCTATCATTGATCTTTGGTAAATAAGATTAGGAAACACAGTTGAAACCCCCATGTTTTAGTTGAAAATGATTCGTTAGATTTTTTAATGAATATTTCAAATCCAATAAACAAGAATGTATCAATTTACTAGAAAACCCGATCTTTAAACAGCAACAGTTGCCATGACAAAATAGTGTCGACTGTTACAAGTACCAGCTAACATGCTTTCAATACGGAGAGTGATTTGGGTCTATATTTTGCAAATTCCTTTCTTTCAAAACATTGATTTGTCATTGTTCATTTGTTGATCATGTCAGTGTCAATTCAGATGTTCTTACTAATACATATACCAAGTAGTGTCTGATATGAGCCTTGAACAACCGCGAAATACAATTTTGAGATTTATCTCAATGAATAGATAGGAAAGAGTGATTGGCGTGTTTGAAAAAGGATACGGATTGCAAGCTCTATGTCTGTTATTTGCATTGATGTTTGTGTTGTCACTGTATTTACAGTGGAGAACCTGTTATTCTTTCCCAATAATCGCGTTTACGCTAAATCTATTATTTCCATTGCAAACAGTTTGGAGCCAGATCAGACGCCGGGTAACCCGGCGTCTGATCAGGCTCCAAACTGTTTGCCACCAAGATAAACATGAATTATCAGAATTGTCAAAAAGTTGTACTTTTCTACGTTTTAGTGTTTTGCGTTTGCGTACGTTTGCGTTTAAACGGGAAAGAATAACAGATTATCCACTGTATATGATTCTGGAACCGACTGTACCATTTAACCATCCGAATTTAATTGTAGGTGTAATAAGAAACGGCGGAGCTAAGCCAAACATTATCCCAGAACTTACAGAGTTGGAATTCTACGCCAGAACCACATCCCAGGCAGAACTGTCGACATTGAAAGAGAAACTGAACAAGTGTTTTGAGGCGGCTGCAACATCTACAGGCTGCACTGTGAGTGTTGTGTAAAACCACTTCACTGCCTTACCCCTAGACCACAGGTCAATTGCAAACAGTTTGGATCCTGATCAGACGATGCGTTATTCGGCGACTCATAATAATCTAAACTGTATAACACTTAGTAAGCTATTACTTTGGATCAATTAAGCAAATACTTAGTTTTAGAAATAAAAGCAAGGAGCAAATGTTGTTTTAAGCATATGACGTCATGGCAGCGAAGAGGTGAAATAAACTTTTCTTTAAGTCTCGAATCTATAGTGCTCCCTCCCTACAACGGCCCTCCCAACAACGACTCCCTCCTTGTTACGACGCTTGCCGCAGTTCCCCAAACAAAATATAGATATCCAACCTAATCATAGTTGCAATGTTGTCTGCTTTAAATTGTCGTCTGCTGTTTCTATAAAGTCACTTGCCTCGGAATATAGCGACTCCTTCCTAACGCTTCCTTTTTCACTTAGCTGCCGTTGAAATAACAATTTACTATTATTCTATTTGCCCCAAATATATTCGCCGTTGAGAAAATAAACAACTATCTCAAGGGACGTAACTCTGATCTTATAACACGTATAACACGTACAAGCTCACATTATGCTACCAGGACATCTATATTAACCATTTACTACAGCAGTGATAACAACAATTATAATTTACCAATTTCATAACGTTGTTTATAGGTAGTAAATCAAATGTATGAAATATTGAAAGATATTTAAATTATGGAATTGGTAATCACGCATTTCTCGTAACATCGTTTAGCTGACTGTAAAACTTGTCTTCAGTGACCTTTAACCTTTATACTGCCGTAACATTGCCTGCTTTGATTTGTCGTGTGCAAAATTTATTTTTACTTTTTTTTATTTAAGAAACTTTAAAACGAGTGTCAACTAGTTTGGATATAGATCAGACGCCGCGTTACGCAGTGTCTCATCTTGATCCGAACTGTTTGTAATTACCAGCCAAGTCGCGATCAGCAGGGCAAAGGTAACAGTGGAGAATGTGTTATTATTTCCCAATAAACGCGTTTACGCTAAAACTATTATTTGCAGTGCAAACAGTTTGGAGCCAGATCAGACGCCGGGTAACCCGGCGTCTGATCAGGCCTCAAACTGTTTGCTACCAAGATAAACATGAAATATCAAAATTGTCCAAAAGTTGTTCTTTTCTACGTTTTAGCGCTTTGCGTTTGCGTACGTTTGCGTTTAAACGGGAAGAATACATGTAACAGATTCTCCACTGTACATAGTAAACGTTTAGGTAGTCTTTAATATATTTGATCGCTTAATGGACCTTTCCACATTAAACTTAAATGTAAATGTAAACTTAAATGTACTATGTAATTGCTATATTTCTGAGGAGCCTTCTCAATAGTATTTTAATTGTAATATAACGCACAAGGGCATGCACTTTTAATTGGTTTAATAGATAACATTTAGTGCTTTCCTTCTTTTTGTTAAGCATGCGGTAAATTTTACACTTATTGGAAGCAGAATCCTTCTGTTCCTCCAAACTGAGCTAATAGCCCTGGGGTTTTTTTACGTTCGCAAAAGCTTATTCAACACAGATCCTGTTCCGGCATATACTCCGGTTCAGTTTTCTCCCTTTCCTTTGTTCTCTTTCACATCGTCTATTAGTTGTTACCGGGATATAGGTACAGTGGCATCTTCGAAGAATATTCGCTGCCTGACATTAGTATAGGATCAGGGGTGGAATTTGTAAAGAAATGGAAGCCGATTTAATCTGTTGGAAATTATTTTTTTCGTCCTGTGTCGATTGAAGTAAAGCAGAAAGCGAAGCTAATAGCAGGTGCCGTCGATTATTATTCCTCTGAAAAGAACCGTAACAAGCATTACACGTGTACTTAAAGACATCTCCTGACGACCTTTCGATCATAACGCCTTGCTAGACAATTTTCTTGCAAAAAGCATGGATCTTATGGACATGTCGGTAGCAAAGAACCATTTAAGCTTCTCGTGTGAGACCCAACCTTTATATTTATAATTTGGTTAGAAATAACCATTGAAAATCACTACAGCATGAGTATAAGCTGGGCCTCACAATGTAAATTGAGATTGGTATAGCATGTGTTGCATGTTTTGACAGTTAAATTCACACCTATCGAGCCAATGGGGATAGTCCATCAATGGACTGGGGAAAAGACTTTAACACCTGATAGCAGAAACGAGTCGATATGCACACAGTGCAGGCCCGAACCAACCATTATTGTTCCAAATTTATCCGAAAATAGGTCTAAAAGAAGACCCAATTTTATCGATTCGCTGAGGCTGGTCTAGAGAGACTGTGTATATAGATCATTTTCGTTTTGAGGCAGGTAAACTCTAGCTACAACGCTTGTGGTGTTTAGTAGACATTACGACACGAACGTCCCGTGCGTACCAGCTTATCATACCTGTATGGTTTACCAATCGATACAGCAAGTAAACTTTCAATGTCGTGTACATGATTGTGTACATGTAAATACAGTGATCCTTCCCTACAACGACGCTCCTAATAATGACTCCCTCCTCACAAAGACCATTGCCGCAGTTCCCTAAACAGGTCAATTATGCCTAACGCTTTAACTGCTGCAAAATCGTCTGCTTAAAATTGTCGTCTGCTATTTTTCACTAAGTTACATAATGGACAGTTTGACTGAAAAAACTGAATGACTGGGAACAAACAGCTTGAATTCAGATCAGACGCCGCGTTACGCGGCGTCTGATTTTGATTCAAGCTGTTAACAAATATAAGCCACTTTCCCTCCCTATAACGACTCTCTCCGAACAACGCACTCCAATTGTGTCTCCCATTGGGTGTTGTTGTAGAGAGTGATCGCTGTAGTTAGGCGAAAATGGAAAACCATTTGCAGAACGTTCATTGTTCATTCGGGTTTTGGAGCTGAACTTGGCACTTCATGCCAGGTGCGCTACAATGGATGTTAAGGCCGTGACTAAACTAGAGTGTAGACCAAAACCGTCAAAACATAAGACTATTTCCACGAGTTCTATACACTGATAATAAACTTGGATGTGTTCTGATCAATGGCAAACGGTACAGACCCTGATCGGACGCCTCGTCAAATACGCCGCATCTGATCTGATCTGATCATACACTGTTTTCATTTCAGTGAGTCTGGTTTTGTCATGGCACCGCCAAATTTATGAGTATGAAGTTAGGAGCGCTTCCAAATATATATATAGTTTATATACTCTTTGAGACCATCCCCACTTTTATTACATATTACGTTTTACATTTACATTTCAATGTGGAAAGGTCCATTGCTGGATATAAGTCAATACATGCTGTAGGAGGTTTCTGCATTGTTTTCTGTCCTTCATTAAAATGTCACATTTCGTTTTCCGACCTTCATGTGTATTTAATACATAATCTGCTCGTACTAAGTTTTGTTAGGGGCCCTGCACTTAATGGGAAGAAGAAGAGAAACTTTACAGAATAATCACTGAAATTACTGGTAAATAGCGCTAATGATAGAAAAACAAGAGCCGCATGCGGCCCTAAATCGCTCACCTGAGGAACTATTTGTTATACTCGATGCATAATGAAGTTTGTCATTGCATGTATGTGGACTATTGTATGAAACTGAAACAACTCGGAATTAGGTTTTCCTGTATAAGTCTATGTAAAACTGATAAGCCCCGGGGCGGGTCCATTTTTTACCCTGGGGTCATGATTTTAACAATCTTGGTAGAGGACCGTAAGGAAAAGCTAGATGCCAAATATAAAAGGTATGGGCCTTACGGTTTCAGAGATGAAGATTTTAAAAGGTTTATTCCCATATAAGTCTATGTGAAACTGATAAGCCCGGGGGCAGGGCCATTTTTGATCCGGGGGGTCATGAATTGAACAATCTTGGTAGAGGACCATAAGGCAAAGCTAGATGCCAAATATAAAAGGTATGGGCCTTACAGTTTCAGAGAAGAAGATTTTTAAAGGTTTTCCTATATAAGTCTATGTAAAACTGACAAGCCCCGGGGCGGGGCCATTTTTGACCCTGGGGTCATGATTTGAACAGTCTTAGTAGAGGTATATAAGACAAAGCTACATGCCAAATATAAAAGGTCTAGGTCATACAGTTTTAGAGAAGAAGAGTTTTAAAGGTTTTCCTATGAAAAACTGATAAGCCCCGGGCGGGGCCATTTTTGACCCGGGGGTCATTATTTGAACAATCTTGCTAAAGGTTCACAACATGATGCTACATGTGAAATTTGGTTGTCCTAGGACTTGTAGTTATTGACAAGAAGATGTTTAAAGTTTTGACTTTAGTTGTCAATATTACGTAAATACGGAAAATGACCACGCGCTCTGGTGGCCATGTTTTTTTACGGTAAAAATTCTTTGAACAATTTTGAAAGTATATTAATTGAGAAACATTTTGGTGAAAACTAAATTGAAATCGGACCAGTAGTTTTTGAGAAGAAGATTTTTTTTAGATATCGTGCATGGTTGCCATGGCAACAAGACCGATTGCATCACCCACTTTTTTTTTAACAAGTTTTGAAGCTCACAACTACAGTATGTATCTGACCAAGTTTGTTTAAAATTGGGCCATTGGTTTCAGAGAAGAAGTTATTTGAATGAATGAATAAATGAATGGTGTTTTACGGCCCATCGACACAAAAAGGTCATTTAGAGCCGAATAAAGAATGACAAAAGTTATTTGAAACAAATTGTGAACAGACGACACGGACACGGACACCGACGTACGACGGACGGCAACCGATCACAATAGCTCACCTTGAGCACTTTGTGCTTAGGTGAGCTAAAAACACAAAACACTAGTAATCCTCAGCTCCTGGCCGGTTCCAACTTAGGCTCCGAGATTTGGCTCAAAAACCATAAATACCCCGTATGGTGCCTCTCAGCTTCGGATTTCTCTATGGTCCGCGCCCGTTAAGAATACGGTATTAGCGTTCACACTTGACGATTGCTTGCACCGTTGATGAATTTAAAACCCGATTGAGGATAAGAAAACGTACTTGGATGTAAAACCTGATTTGAATTTGAGAACTATATTATCCGCGCAGTATAGATCTAGCTCCGTTTTTTGGTTACAGGGGGCGGAGTTAACTTCGTTAAAGCTGTTCTTTCAAGTTTATTTCTGGGCATACTTTTCCCCTTTTCAACAACATTTCTCTTTTAAAAACTGAAAGTCTGAATTGTTTTCATAACAAATATTAAGATAAAATAATGTAAATATAAGACATGAACAGATTTTTTTCGGTGTTCAAGCCAAATGAACGACAGAAAATTATCGGCAAATTTACCATGAATCGCTAACTTTCTTAAGTAACATCGTGCAACAGAACACGGATATTCTTTGTGATGCGTAGTGATCAAATCACGAGTCCGTACTAGATCTAGTATGAATTGATTAATTCGATTATAACACTTCAATTCAACTACAATTTACAACGACGTAAGGGCGCTCCATTTCATTGCCAATTTACGCCACATTAAATGCATGTGTGATTTATAGAGAATCTAAACATAGACACGTTCCTTCTTTGATTATATAGGGGTCTGTACGAGGTGTGTTAGAACTTAGAATGCAATTCAATTTAGGTGATTACGCCCATTTATTCATGGTAATAATTCATTTAATTCTAACAACCGAGATATACATGCTTTGAATAGTATTTTGTTTACGAGCATTCACAAATATAACACGAACTGTGTCACAGTACGCAGTGGAACATGTCCTCAAAGCGTGTTTATTGAAACTTAAATGCGTGCTGTTATTGCATACAGACCAGCAAATATACTCATATCCAAAATTTGAAAATGGTACACGACACTCCGCTGTATATATGCGTCACTAGGGGTAAACGGGGTAAGAAAATACGTTGTGTTTAGCCCCTTCACTGTCATGACGTCGTTAATTTTAAACAATTGTCGCCTGCTTTTATTTTTTCAAATTTACTTTTAAGATATTTTCACCTTAAAGTTGATATCTATAGAACGAACGTCAAACATATTGGATCCTAACCGCGTTAAGCGGTGTCTGATCTGGATCCAAACTGTTTGCAGTAAACTATTGTACCTGGGGACCTAAGTGTCCAGTTTGTTTAAGGTGAGTTCCACTGCTTTACTGTCTTACTCCGAGTACATCAGTTATTTGCAAACAGTTTGGATCCTGGTCAGACGACACGTAATATGGCGTCCGATCAGGTTCAAAACTGTTTAGCACTAAATTGTATCAAAATAGATCTACATGTACCCAAATTTTATCAAGATGTATCAACTTCTTAACTTTATATTCTCTAGGTTGAGATCAAATGGCAAGGGAGGGCGTACTATGACATGAGGAACAACAGCACAGTGTCTAACCTGTACCGTGATAACGCCGTAAAGTTAGGAGTCGACTTTGACAAGTTGGGACCTAATCGGTTTGGATCGAGCATACCCACAGGTTCCACGGACATGGGTAACGTGTCGTATGAGGTGCCTAGTATACATCCAATGTTCTACATCGGCACTGACGCTGTGAACCATACCAGAGAATTCACCACAGCTACAGGTAAGACTCTACCAGCCTGGTCACAGACACAAGTAACTTGTTGTATGAGATGCCTAGTATATACCCCATGTTCTACATCGGCACTGACGCTGTAAACCACATTAGGCAATTCACAACAGCTACAGGTAAGAATCAACTAGCCAGGTCACTGGGTCTACAGACATAGGTAACGTGTCCTTTGAGGTGCCAAGTATACACCCCATGTTCTACATCGGCAAGAACGCTGTAAACCACACCAGGCAATTCACAACAGCTACAGGTAAGAATCTACCTGCCTGGTCACAGGGTCCACAGACATGGTTAACGTGTCGTATGAGGTGCCTAGTATACATCCCATGTTCTACATCGGCACTGACGCCGTGAACCACACCATGGAGTTTACCACAGCTACAGGTTAGAATCTACCAGCCTGATCACAAGATACACAAACACGGTTAACGTTGTCATTTGAGGTACCAAGTAACCACCCCATTTTCTACATCGGCACTGATGCTGTGAATCATACCAGGGAATTCAGAACATCAAAATCTAAACGTGTCTTCTCTGTATGAAATGTGGTTCAAACATGGCAAACGGAAGTAGAGTTATCATCCAAAAAACAGTTTGAGCTGTAAAATGTTAAGTATGTCAAGGGGAGTAACTGCAATAAAAACAATCAGACCATAACCAAAGTAAGTAGCTATCTTACCTGTATGATGAGAAAGCTTACATTGCAATATGTTGATCATACCTGGTAAAGAATTAAAGTATTTGTCCGGAAACAAGTTTTATTTAAACTCAAAAATCCCATGTATAAAAAGGAGCATAACTCCACCAGAGCCTTAATCAATAGATGTCTTTTCTGAACGATAAGAAAACTTAGTAAGTATGAAACATGGGTTTCAATACAGCAAACAGAAGTAAAGCTATCATCTGAAAAACAGTTTGAGCCACAGGTACTTGACACATACTTGATTATCTATGAACCCCCCCCCCCCCTTAAAAAAAAAAATATATATATATATTTTTTTTTACTATACTTCTATAATTATAGATACAAGGTAAACAGCGCAATTCAACACCTAGTCTTTACTATCGACTTAAGGATATACACCAGCAATTCGTGAGACACCTAGTGGCTTTTAACGAAGTGCGATAAATCAAGCATCGTTACTCAACGAAATCGTGCATATCGGTTACCTCCCGTATATACTTTCGGTTTCAAACAATCTTCATTAATCGCGTAATAAAGACGTTAAATGCATGAACGTGTACTTGATAAATGAAAGTACGTGAATCTTGGTAAATACTCTATCTAATAAGGCTAAGTTAATAACCCAAAACTTCAATTAAATTGAATATGAGCGTGAACCCGAGATCACATAGAAAAAGCCGTCGGCTTATTTAGGCCATTGGTATATGTATGAAAGTGCCTATAGTTTCAAAAGAAGCCTTATAACCTATGCTTTTTTACCATTGTCTTCTTATTCACACCTATAGCTTTTATTGTGAGAAGTTTCATCAATTTATTTAGGGCAGATTTTGATTGAGTTAGTGTTTTCATTGAATTGGAGCCGAAAACAATTTAAAAAAATGCATTTATATCGGGCAACAATCCATACTCTTTGCATCAAACTTTCAGTGAGCATCACTTTTTAACTGTTTTAATGTTTTTTTGTGCCGATTATTACTTTTAATCATTTTAGAAATGCAAAAAAACGCATGCCGACTCTTTGCAGAGAATGGCTACATCATACATTTCAAAACCCATAGACAAATAAATACGATTATAACCTATATTTTTCTTTTTGCCATTGTACTTAGATATGTTTGAAGAACCTATTCTGAAATTTTCATAGAGATCCATCGGAGATTTCATTTGGTATCGTATGTCCTTAAGCTGATGCTAAACTAGACTCGATCGCCGATATTCTCTTGTGGTACCCTCGGGAAATGATTAATTTATCAATATCAACTTTTCATTTCATCAAATTCCGTCAAATAACGCCACAGTACGTGAATTATAACGACAAGAGCCCCACGGGGCATATTCGCTCACCTGAGAATAGCTGGAAAAACGGAGATATTGATTTATGTCCAGGACTGACCTAGATATGCAACAGACCGGAACAATTTGAACAAAATATGTAAAGTATATTTAAAAGTGTCACCATACAGAATATAAAAGCTCTGGCCATATTAGAGTCAGAGAAGAGGACGTTTGAAATTTTCTCTATATAACTCTATGTAAAACTGTGACCCCCCGGGGCAGGGCCAATTTTGACCCTAGGGGCATAATTTGAACAAACTTAATAGAGGACCTGTAGTCGATGACATGTGCCATATGTCTAAGCTCTGGCCTTTGTAGTTTTAGACAAGAAGATTTTTTAAGTTTTCATTGAAAAAAATCAACTTTTAGCTGCTGTGACCTAGTTATGCAACGGACCAGAACCATTTGTACAATTTTGGTAAAGGACATCTAGAAGTGTCACCATGCCAAATATCAAAGCTCTGGCCATATTAGTTTCAGAGAAGAAGACGTTTGAAAATTTCACTATATAACTCTATGTAAAACTGTGACCCCCCGGGGCAGGGCCAATTTTGACCCCAGGGGCATAATTTGAATAAACGTGATAGAGGACCTGTAGGCGATGCTATGTGCCAAATATCTAAGCTCTGGCCCTTGTAGTTTCAGACAAGAAGATTTTTAAAGTTTTCATTGAAAAAAATCTATTTTTAGCTGCTGTGACCTAGTTATGCAACGGACCAGAATCATTTGTACTATTTTGGTATAGGACATCTAGAAGTGTCACCATGCCAAATATCAAAGCTCTGGCCATATTGGTTTTAGAGAAGAAGACGTTTGAAAATTTCACTATATAACTCTATGTAAAACTGTGACCCCCAGGGCAAGGCCAATTTTGACCCCAGGGGCATAATTTGAACAAACTTGATAGAGGACCTGTAGGCGATGCTATGTGCCATATGTCTCAGCTCTGGCCTTTGTAGTTTTAGACAAGAAGATTTTTTAAGTTTTCATTGAAAAAAAATCTACTTTTAGCTGCTGTGACCTAGTTATGCAACGGACCAGAACCATTTGTACAATTTTGGTAAAGGACATCTAGAAGTGTCACCATGCCAAATATCAAAGCTCTGGCCATATTAGTTTCAGAGAAGAAGACGTTTGAAAATTTCACTATATAACTCTATGTAAAACTGTGACCCCCGGGGCAGGGCCAATTTTGACCCCAGGGGCATAATTTGAATAAACGTGATAGAGGACCTGTAGGCGATGCTATGTGCCAAATATCTGAGCTCTGGCCCTTGTAGTTTCAGACAAGAAGATTTTTAAAGTTTTCATTGAAAAAAATCTATTTTTAGCTGCTGTGACCTA
This sequence comes from Gari tellinella, assembly GCA_922989275.2. Classification (NCBI taxonomy): domain Eukaryota; kingdom Metazoa; phylum Mollusca; class Bivalvia; order Cardiida; family Psammobiidae; genus Gari; species Gari tellinella. The sequence goes on along the minus strand of OV277860.1, from coordinate 63,020,111 downwards.
GTTATGCAACGGACCAGAATCATTTGTACTATTTTGGTATAGGACATCTAGAAGTGTCACCATGCCAAATATCAAAGCTCTGGCCATATTGGTTTTAGAGAAGAAGACGTTTGAAAATTTCACTATATAACTCTATGTAAAACTGTGACCCCCAGGGCAAGGCCAATTTTGACCCCAGGGGCATAATTTGAACAAACTTGATAGAGGACCTGTAGGCGATGCTATGTGCCAAATATCTAAGCTCTGGCCCTTGTAGTTTCAGACAAGATTTTTTAAGTTTTCATTGAAAAAATCTATTTTTAGCTCCTGTGACCTAGTTATGCAACAGACCAGAAAAATTTGAACAATTTTGGTACAGGACATCTAGAAGTGTCACCATGCCAAATATCAAAGCTCTGGCCACATT